>OX941083.1:68328831-69630081 GCA_954870635.1 Arctium minus
ACCGACTAACATACCACTATTGTTGTCACAATGACCACCACAACCCCCACCTACCCACCCTCCACAACCACCCACCTTGGTGGTATTGTGGTGGGTGCCTTGACCCACTCCACTCCCCGCCACCCATCCCTGCCCTACCCTACACCCCACCCCACTCCCACCGACTACCATGCCACTAATGTCATTGTCACAACCCCCACCCCACCTCGGTGGTATTGGTGGTGGGTGGTGGTACCTATTAATATCATCATCATAGCTAACACCCCACCTTGACACTGCTTCATCTTTCTCTTGTCTAAACATTAAAATTTCATTTATGAATTTCACGTTTCTGGTGGGAGGAAAATATTTTTTTCAAAAATTTTTCAGCTAAACTCGTCCAAGTATCAATTGAATGAGGTGGCTGAGAATTTAGCCAGGCTTTGGCTCTATCTCTCAATGTATAAGAGAAGAGTGTCAACCGTAAGGTTTCTACGAAAACTTCGGGAATGAGAAAATGATCCGTCATTTCTAAAAATGATTTTAAATGAGAGTGCGGATCTTCCGAAGGTAATCCTCCAAATTGATCCATTGCTTGGATCATTTGAAACATTACCGGTTTCGGTTCAAAACTTTGTGCAGCAATATTGGGCCTAAGAGTACCGGACTTGAGTTGATCAAATTCGGGTGTTGCATAGTCCCGTATTCCCCTTTCTTTATCATCGACAATTTTAATTGTTGTTTCCACAAGCGGAGGTGGAGGATTTACCGCCTCTTTCGTCATGGTTTGATTTAAAACTGGATTTTGCCGATTTCCTCTACCTCTTATTCTCCTTTTCAAAGTTTTTTCAATTTCAAGATCGAGAGGTAAAAGTTCACCGTGTTGTAGCCGTGTCATACAACACGATAAATTCTTTTAAAGTGAAACAAGTGACACAGGCTCGAACAAAAATCAGTATCTCAGGATGTAAAATCGTGCCAGTCCCCGGCAACGGCGCCAAAAACTTGTTAGCTAATTATCGTGTACTGCACAACGGGGGCACAGTAATGCCTAGTGAGAGCACAAGTATATACTTTCACTACAATCGCTACAAGTAATATAATGGTACAAGTATCGAGTATCGTTCTCACAGGGACTGAACTACTGAGAATTGTTGATTTTTATGAACTTCTTGCACAAGTTTCGAGTTTGGGAAAAATAATATTTGTTTTTGATGGCGATTAGACAGAAAGTGCGAAATGAACTTTATAATTAAAAGTTGGGTACGGATGTAAGCTTCTCTTTGGGAAAAATGTAGTAACAAGATGGTTGGACTCTTTGTAGTACGGATTGTCTATAAAAAGTCCGATCTCTCGAAGGTGGATTTTTATAGACCTGTCCTACAAAGTGTTCATAAAGTTTCCACCTTTACCGACTCTTGATCTTGCCGATTTATCAAAGTTGATAAAAATAATCAAGTTCTACCAATATGGAGATTTATACCCAAATCTCTTTGTGATATAAATCTCGAGCGGCGTTTGAACCTTAGTAAATCATACAAAACCCGTATCTCTACGTGGTTATCAAAGACTCTCTCAAATCTTTGCGCATCACTTCAGCCGTATTTCGAATCCGCCCCTCTCGAGGTCAAGATCTAATATTAACACATAAAAATGATCGGCTTATCTGCGTTGAGTTGAAGTCCCGACTCAAGTGACCAAGGTCAAGAGTTGATAACGATAGTCACACCCAAGTGTAACCTGCTAGACCCAAGTTGGCTTACATCCGCACCCAAGAAGGTGCTTAGCTCATAACGTTAATAAAAGACATAATATAATAAAATAAATACTTGTTAACTACTTGCATAATGAAAATGAACTACAATTATAAAAGGAAATTAAAGTACGGAATTTAATTACTTAAAAGTGCGGAAATTAAATATAATAAAGTAAGTACGGAAATTTAAATACAAGAAATAAAAGTGCGGAAAATAAAAGACGTAAAGTAAATACGAGAATCAAAATACAAGAATTAAATCCTACACTTCAAGTCTAAATACTTGAAAGTATTTTAGACTTGAATGAGGAGAGAGTGATGGATGTTTGATGGAGAATGGAAGATGGGTGGTTGATTGGTGAAAGGTGTTTTAAATGCTCTCCATAAGTCTTCTATTTATAGGAGGGTGGCTTGAGCATCCAAGGGTCATGATTGAGTCTTCAATGAGTGGCCAGGATTAATCCAGCAAAGTTGTGCTTCCAGCTCACCTCCAACCTTTATTATCTGCTGGATAATAACCTCGGGTTCCCACAATGGGCACACCAGTGCCCACAAACTGATCTGCAGCACAAATTCTCACAAGATTGACCAAACTGGTTAAATTATCATATTTTGCAAACAATGTGTACCAAATGAAGGGGATAGAAGCAAAAGTGGGTAAAAAGATGGATAAAAACCTATAAAAATAGCAACAAATAACTCTAAAAAATGAGAGTTATCATCCCCCCAAACTTGAGGTGTTACTTGTCCTCAAATGACAAAATAAAAACGAAAAAGAATGATACGAAGAGGAGAAAACTTGAATAAGAAGAAAATATACCACCCGGACGATGTCGATAATTCCTCTAGCTTGAATATTGATGCCTTTCTCCATTGTTGAAATGGTTGGTTCCGAACTAATCAATAGGGCTTTGATTCGGGTTGGTGTTTGTGGCTTAAAAAAAATGACCCTTTCTTCCCCCCAAACTTGAACTATACTACAAAAAGGATTTTTGAATTTCTCGATGTTGAATCCAATTTGCGTAGTTCTCGAACTCTTGAAACCCCATATTTTGGCTTTGTGTATGGTTTATAGCACGTCGGGTTTCGAAAGTATTTTTATTCAACGACTGTCTTCCAATTTTTCGAAGACTTCTTATATATATATATATATACATATATATTTTTCTTTTTCTATTTTTTTTTTTGTGTACGATCATAAAATTTTATTAAATAATGACCGTACAAACCGCAAGGTGTCCCCCCCCCCCCCCCGAACCTAGAATCAGACAATGTCCTCATTGGCGTAAAAATGGTAGGGGTTACGCTACAGGGAAATGCTACGAAGGGTATGTGTTTAGGCCGTGCAAGAATGGCCTACATCCTTTTAGTTTAAAACCATCCAAAACAACCAAGAAGAATTGCACCTGAAAAAAAAATCAAAATAGCTAGAGGAAACACAACAGATATCAACATCAATAGATAAATATTAAAAACACCCGTTCAATAATTACCAAAAAGAAACGGGGTTAGTCTAACTACAAAGTTACCCAAAAGAAGTGTTCAACAATGACACAACTTGCAAAATATGATAAGAAACCAACAAAGTCAATCTGGAGGAGTCGAATGTCCACTGGGCTCAACGTTCGTAGTAACTGTGGGCAGGATGGCGGTCACATTGGGCATATTCGCAGCATCTGCGGGTTCGGTCGGTGGATCATCAGCATCAGCAGGAGTAACTGGTACGCGCACCTGTGGTGGAAGGATTCCTTGCGGGAAATGCGACATACGAGCAGCGAGCATAATATTTTTGGCGCGCAGAAAGTCGCGCATTCCGCGGTTCCAGTTACGCTGGTAAGTCCAAACTTTCGTTGATTTCTGCTTCAACTCCTTCAAATCTGCATCTACAATATTCACGCGGTTGTCAAGGGCTATTAGTTTAGTTAGAATGGTATCTAACTTTCCACTTATCTCCTCGTTTTGTCCTGCTAAGAGCGTGAGCCAGGTTTCATTGCCGTAGCCATGCTCTGGCCACAAGCGGTCTGCTTTGCCCGACGGATCACGAGAGGAACCTTCTGGTGCATTTTCGGCAGGTGGTGGGGGGGCTGCAGCTGTCATCGTGGGAGGTACCTGCACAGGGTTAGCTTTGGACGAAATGGCACGTACACGGCGTTCCATTGTGTCAGATCCCAAGAGTTGTTTTACTTCAACGGTTACATCAGAATCAAATTTCGGTACCCCGGAAGCTTTCATTAATTGCGAGATGAGGCCCGGAAAAACCAGAGCACTTTTGGTCCTAGCCGAAGAGGCTTTGATAGCAGTATGGATGATGGGACCAACATCAATCGGTAACTCTTGCATGATGCAGAATAGCAACCAGCACCGCTCTTGCGGGATTGTACCATCATGTAACGAAGGAATGAGATTATGACATAGAAATTGAAACCATAAGGCAGCCTCCTGATTAAGGCTTCCTGTGAGCATAAATGGCTTTCGTCGCTCCTTTGTCCATCCACAACCGAGTGTGCATAGAACAGACGCAACCTCATCTTGGGTCACGGACTTGGACCTCAAAACTAACTGGCTAAAATCACAGACAAATGGGGTGTCTAAACCCAATGCACGATTGATACTCTCACCCAAACAGTCAACATTTGCACCTCGAATAACAACCAGGTTCTTGCGGTGGACTCCTACAGCCGCAAAGAATTCCCGTACCCACGAAGTGTTAGCCTCACAAGTCAGGGGAACCATCGCTTCCCATTTTTGCACTACTAAATGGTGTTTGATATGTACTAATGCCTCAACCAACTCAGGGTCGAGGGCGCGCTCAAATAGCATTTTACTGAAGCCCAAAAGTTCGTACCTTGCCTTAACAGCCTTGTCCTCGATGTCGTACAGTTTGGGCTTGACCTTTCGGTCCGAACGAGTGATAATTTTCCGCTTTCCCTTTTGGTCTGCCTCTACTTCTGCCTGAGCCATGGTGGTCTGTCGCGTGGTTCGACGGACAGGTACTTGCTCCTCAGGCTCCGAATGCTCGTCACTTGGCACATAATCTTCATCACGAGTTTCCTCCGTTCGTGTGTTTACAGTGGGTACCGGTTCCTCATGGGTTGACATATCGAAATGGTCACTGTTGAGGGTATCATCCTCTTCTTCAGTGCCCGACTCCTCCGAAGTAGATGAGGATGAGTGGGGGGAGGAATTGTGAGGTAGAAGATCTTCATGTCCCGGACTGGTCTCCGACTCGAAATTGAAAACAAGGTGTTCCTCAACACTCCCTTGCTCATTTAAATCAAAGAGGTGATGGGGTTGTTGGGTTTTCTCTGGAGAAGGGGGGTTAGGGTTTGTCATGAGAGGGGGGTTATTGGCTTCGCCGGCGTCGCAGAGAGGGATGGGGGTCGGTGATGTCAACGCCGGAGTAGAGGAGGGGTTAGGGATATAGAGGGAAATGGAAATGGGTCGATTTGTGGTTCGAGTTGGAGTGGCAGATGGTTGATTGGGGGGCGATGGGTTAGGGTTTGTCGGCGATGAGTGGTTTTTGGCGGGGGAAATTAGGTCTAGGGCTTGAGTGAGTGAATGGGTAGTAGAAGAGGGTCGGGTAACTCTAGTTAAGACCTGGTGAGACTCGGCGAATGTGAGGATGAACTCACCATGGGACGAGGATTGCTCGTCGGTACTCATAGCCGACGAACCAGCGACAACTCCACCGGTGGTTGTGGAGGACTCAGTCGTACGCAGGGGCGGGATGCTTTGGGGGGCGACGAATGGCTCACTGGCGGCAATGGAGGTGAGGGTATTAGCGGCAGCGATGCTTCGGCCTCCCGCTGCAGTCGTTGGCTCCGGCGAGATGGGATTACGTAAGGATTTCGGTTTAACTTCTTGGGTCTCGCCATTTCAGAGTGAAGAAGATGAAAAGCCTTGACTATTTTGAAAAAGTGTTTTAATATTCCTAAACTACTCCCTCCAAAAAGAAACCTGCCCCTCCCCTTTTCTAAAAAAAAACAAAACCCACTTTTAATTAATTTACTTTAAAATTTTAACCTTTGACAAATAGAAAATAAATCAAATCAAAAAAAGGGTTTTGTCCTTTTGGTAGAGATTATGTGGTTGGGGAGAAGCCAACACATTTGAGAGTACCCTTACTTGTACCCTTTGTCCTTTCATTCACTCAAAACAAGCCAAGTGTTGTACTTAACAATGATTATCCCCTTCTAGAAACCAGCTGGACCACATTTCTTAATTAAAGTCAGATTTAACCTTAAAGAGCCCTTTTGAAAAACGAATCTTTTTATAAAAACCCCCAGCTCGCGTGCCCACAGCGAGCACACTCCTACCCACAGTGGGCAAAATTACTGCTAAAAATAAAAAACTAATTGTACAATATTTACAGAAAATACTTCTCGTGACATGCTTAAGGTACCTGGGTGGTTGGGTTGGGCACTCCATCAGGAATGTAGTGCTTAACCCGGTGCCCATTTACCCTGAAAATGTTGTTATCCTGCGGGTTCAATAGATCGACTGTGCCAAAATTACCAATATCCGCGACGGTAAAAGGTCCTGACCAATGCGATTTAAGTTTTCCCGGGAATAATTTCAGTCGTGAATTAAAGAGGAGTACTTGTTGACCTTTTTCGAAAGTTCTTTGATTTATCCTACGATCATGCCATATTTTTGTTTTTTCCTTATAAAATTTGGCATTTTCGTAGGCGTGATGTCTCAACTCCTCTAATTCACTTAACTGAAGCTTCCTCTTTTTCCCTGCGACATCCTCACACAAATTCAACTCTTTTATCGCTTAAAACTTTGTATTCCAGTTCCAAAGGTAAATGACACGCCTTCCCAAAAACCAATTTGTACGCCGACATATCTAATGGGGTTTTGTAAGTTGTTCTGTAAGCCCAAAGTGCGTCATCCAACTTGAGTGACCAATCCTTTCTATCGGGTTTGATAACTTTTTCCAAGACTGATTTTATTTCCCGATTCGAAAGTTCGGCAAGACCATTTGTTTGCGGATGGTCTGCTGTAGATACTCGGTGTTGAATATTATATTTACTAAGAACTGTGCTCAACATTTTGTTTACGAAGTGTGTCCCTTCATCACTAATTAAAGCTCGGGGAGTGCCAAATCGTACAAAAATATTTTTATGAAGAAAGTTAATCACAGTTTTAGCATCATTTCTTGGACACGCAATGGCTTCTACCCATTTTGATACGTAATCAACCGCAACCAATATATATTGATTATTGAAAGACATAGGAAATGGTCCTATAAAATCGATGCCCCAAACGTCAAAAAGTTCAACTTCTAAAATATTATTTGAGGGCATCTCATTACGTTGGGACAAATTTCCCGTCCTTTGGCATTGGTCACAACCTTTGACGAATTCAAATGCATCTTTAAATAACGTGGGCCAAAAGAAACTACTTTGAAGAATTTTTGCCGCCGTACGTTGACCACCAAAATGGCCTCCATAGGGCGAAGCATGACAATCACTCAAGATTCCTTTCATCTCAAAATTTGGGATGCATTTTCTCAAAATTTGGTCTGCACCTAATTTATACAAAAACGGATCGTCCCAAAAATAATGTTTACAATCGTGGATGAATTTTTTAAATTGCTGTCCCTTCACATGGTATGGCTTGATTCCGCTCGCAAGATAGTTCGCGATATCCGCATACCATGGGACACTATTCTCAAAATGATGTTGGATGGCAAGGATTTGTTCATCTGGGAAAACTTCTTTTATCTCATGATCTCCATCACTTGACACATGATTCTCAATCCTAGAAAGATGATCGGCAACCTGATTGTCAGTACCCTTTCCATCAACTATCTCTAGGTCAAATTCTTGTAAAAGAAGGACCTACCGAATAAGCCGTGGCCTTGCATCGGTTTTGTTAAAGAGATATTTAATAGCGGAGTGATCTGTATGGACAATAACTTTTGTGCCAATCAAATAGGATCGAAAACGGTCAAACGCAAATACTACAACAAGTAACTATTTCTCAGTTGTTGTATAATTTATTTGAGCTTCGATAAGAGTTTTACTTGCGTAGTAAATGGGATGAAAGATTTTATTCCGCCTTTGTCCCAAAACAGCACCCACAGCCCAATCGCTAGTGTCACACATTACCTCAAAAGACATGGTCCAATCTGGGGCTATCACAATGGGTGCCGAAACAAGGGTGGCCTTGATTGTTTCAAAAGCTTTGGTGCATTATGGAGTAAAGTCAAAAGCTTGGTCGGCATGCAATAAATTACAAAGGGGTTTTGCAATTTTTGAAAAATCTTTTATGAAACGTCTGTAAAACCCCGCATGCCCCAAGAAGCTTCTAATGCCTTTAACCGAACTAGGTTCAGGTAATTGCATTATAACTTCAAGCTTTGCTTTATCCATTTCTAAACCTTTTTTAGAAACCATGTGACCCAACACGATTCCTTCTTGTACCATAAAATGGCACTTTTCCCAGTTTAAAATTAAATCGTGTGTTTCACATCTTTCCAAACTCTTTTTCAAATTTTCAAGACAATTATCAAATGAGGTGCCAATCACTGAAAAATCGTCCATAAATATTTCCATGGAATCCTCAATCATGTTCGAGAAAATAGACATCATACAACGTTGAAACGTTGCGGGTGCATTGCAAAGACCAAATGGTATTCGGCGAAAAGCAAAAGTTCCAAAGGGACAAGTGAAGGTAGTCTTCTCTTGATCTTCGGGCGCAATGTGAATTTGATTATAACCCGAATAACCATCCAGAAAGCAGTAAAATTCCTTTCCGGCCAATCTATCTAGCATTTGGTCTATAAATGGCAAAGGAAAATGGTCCTTTTTTCATGGCTAGATTCAATTGTCTATAATCCATGCAAATTCTCCATCCGGTGACGGTCCTTGTCGGGAGAAGCTCATTCTTCTCATTGGTGATTACCGTGGTACCACCTTTCTTTGGTACGCATTGTACCGGACTCACCCAACCACTACTTGAAATGGGGTAAATAATACCCGCATCTAGCCATTTTAAAATTTCTTTCTTAACGACTTCTTTCATGATCGGGTTAAGTCTCCTTTGTGGTTGCACCTTGCCAACTCTATTTTCTTCCAAAATTATCTTATGTTGGCAAAGGGATGGACTGATTCCTTTGATGTCAGCTATGGTCCAACCTATGGCCTTCTTGTGATTTTTTAACAACTGAATCAGTTTCACTTCCTGTTCACAACTTAAATTGGAAGAAATAATTACAGGAAAATTTTCCTCTTCCATAAGATATGCATATTTAAGGTGATTAGGAAGTGGTTTTAATTCTAGATCGGGAGATTTGATTATAGAAGGAACATGGGTTGGTCTATCATTAAAGTCCAATTGCTCAAATGCATCTATAACCTCTATCAAATCCTCTTCCGAAATATCTTCTCCTATGCAATCAATCAAACTCAACTCAAAATCATCACCTAAGGCATTTAGGTAGGAGCAATCTTCAATCTCACCATTAAACTTATGGGATTTGAAAACATTGAAAGTGATTTGCTGGTCGTTTACTCTTATAGTCAACTCAACCTTCTGCACACCTATCAAGGTTCTACCGGTTGCCAAAAATGGTCTTCCTAAAATGATGGGGACATCCTTATCAGCCTCATAGTCCAACACTAGAAAATCATCCGTAAAAATGAATTTATCGACTTTTACCAAAATATCTTCAATTTTACCCTTCGGATAGGCCAAAGACCTATCTGCAAGTTGTAAGGTGACTGTGGTGGGTCTGACTTCACCAATCCCTAATTTGTTAAAAACCGACAAAGGCATGAGGTTTATACTTGCTCCCAAATCACATAGGGCATGTCCTACTTCTTGTCCCCCAATAGTACACGGGATGGTAAAACTCCCCGGGTCTTTTAGTTTCGGAGGGATTTTGCAAGCAAGAAGTGCACTACATTCTTTGGTCAAGGTGACAGTTTCAAATTCTCCCAGCCTTCGTTTCTTGTTGAGAATATCTTTTAAAAATTTAACATAATTTGGCATTTGCTCGAGAGCCTCTACCAAAGGAATGTTAATGTGAACTTGTTTGAAAACATCCAAAAACTTTTTGAATTGTTCATCAACATTTTTGGTTTTTAATCTTTTAGGGAAAGGTAAGTCTCTCAAATCCGGAACAAATTTGCTTTTGTCGGGAGTGCATGAGATGAGTGGTTCTGGAGTGGGTGCAGTCTGTGCTGGACAACTTGGGACAATTGGGCCTGTAGTTTAGGCCACGGATTCTGGTTTTGGTGCTTCACTAGAGGATGAGAACAGTTCAGGAAAGTTCGAGGCATCAAAAAAATGTGAGTCTTCTTGCACAACTGGTATGGGAGAGGTTGTCTCAACTTTTCTAGACTCACTTATGTTTTCAATCACCCTAATACTTATGGCCTTGACGTGTTCCTTGTGAATTCCCCTGGGATTTTCCGTGTCACTAGGCAAAGTCCCTTGTGGTCTGTTCTTAAGCTCAACAGCAAACTTTCCAAGTTGGGTTTCAAAACCCCTCAGAGTTGCATTGGTTTGGTTTATAAAACCTTTAAGCAACGATTCGATTGAACCATTACCGTCCAATGCATTCTGTTGTCTAGGTGCATGTGACTGTGAAGATTGTCCATGTTGGTAATTCTGGGATTGTGAAAACTGCCCATGATGAAAATTCTGAGGTGGGCCTTGATGAAATCCCGGGGGATTTGGTGGTCGGTTTTGGACTTGACTTACCCCGGGGGGTTGAAGTCCTTGATTTCCAGACCAAGAGAAGTTCAGATGGTTTCTCCAATTTGGATTGTATGTTTGGAAAAACGGACTATTTCTAGAATGATTCCCAACATAGTTCACCGAAACGGGGTTACCAGGACAACTTTCGAAAGGATGATTTTCACCGTAAAAAGTGCATGTTTCAATTAAAGATTGATTTGCTACCTGCACCTGACTCTTTTCTCCATTAAGGTTCAAATTGTTTTTAACCAAATTAGTCAAAGCTACAATTTGTGCATTTAAAGCGGTGATGGCATCAACCTCACGAACTCCTGATGCAGTTTTAGGAACTACAACACGAGGGTTCGACCAATCAGTGTTATTATTGGCATCGAGGATGATTTTAGCAGCATTAGAAAGACCATTATAAAATGTTTCTAATTGGATGTAGTGAGGGATTCCATGATGAGGGCATTTTCAAATTAAATCTTTGAATCTCTCCCATCTTCCTCTTGTCTAAACATTAAAATTTCATCTTCCTCTTGCCTAAACATTAAAATTTCATTTCTGAATTTCACGTTTCTGGTGGGAGGAAAATATTTTTTCAAAATTTTTTCAGCTAAACTTGTCCAAGTATCAATTGAATGAGGTGGCTGAGAATTTAGCCAGACTTTGGCTCTATCTCTCAATGTATAAGAGAAGAGTGTCAACCGTAAGGCTTCTGCGGAAAGTCCGGGAATGAGAAAATGATCCGTCATTTCTAAAAATGATTTTAAATGAGAGTGCGGATCTTCCGAAGGTAATCCTCCAAATTGAACCATTGCTTGGATCGTTTGAAACATTACCGATTTCGGTTCAAAACTTTGCGCAACAATATTAGGCCTAAGAATACCCGACTTGAGTTGATCAAATTCGGGTGTTGCATAGTCCCGTATTCCCCTTTCTTTATCATCGGCAATTTTAATTGTTGTTTTCACAAGCGGAGGTGGAGGATTTACTGCCTCTTCCGCCATGGTTTGATTTAAAACTGGATTTTGACGATTTCCTCTACCTCTTATTATCCTTTTCAAAGTTTTTTCAATTTCAAGATCGAGAGGTAAAAGTTCACCGTGTTGTAGCCGTGGCATACAACACGATAAATGCTTTTAAAGTGAAACAAGTGACACAGGCTCGAACAAAAATCAGTATCTCAGGATGTAAAATCGTGCCAGTCCCCAGCAACGGCGACAAAACTTGTTAGCTAATTATCGTGTACTGCACAACGGGGGCACAGTAATACCTAGTGAGAGCACAAGTATATACTTTCACTAGAATCGCTACAAGTAATATAATGGTACAAGTACCGAGTATCGTTCTCACAGGGACTGAACTACTGATAATTGCTGATTTTTATGAACTTTTTTCACAAGTTTCTAGTTTGGAAAAAATAATATTTGTTTTTGATGGCGATTAGACAGAAAGTGCAAAATGAACATTATAATTAAAAGTTGGGTACGGATGTAAGCTTCTCTTTGGGAAAAATGTAGTAACAAGATGGTTGGACTATTTGTAGTACGAAATGTCTATAAAAAGCCCGATCTCTCGAAAGTGGATTTTTATAGACCGGTCCTACAAAGTGTTCATAAAGTTTCCACCTTTACCGACTCTTGATCTTGCCGATTTATCTAAGTTGATAAAAATAATCAAGTTCTACCAATATGGAGATTTATACCCAAATCTCTTTGTGATATAAATCTCGACCGGCGTTTGAACCTTAGTAAATCATACAAAATCTGTATCTCTACGTGGTTATCAAAGACTCTCTGAAATCTTTGTGCATCACTTAAGCCGTATTTCGAATCCGCCCCTCTCGAGGTCAAGATCTAATATTAACACATAAAAGTGATCGACTTATCTGCGTTGAGTTGAAGTCCCGACTCAAGTGACAAAGGTCAAGAGTTGATAACGATAGTCACACCTAAGTGTAACCTACTAGACCCAAATTGGCTTACATCCGCACCCAAGAAGGTGCTTAGCTCATAACGTTAATAAAAGACATAATATAATAAAAGAAATACTTGTTTACTACTTGCATAATGAAAATGAACTACAATTATAAAAGGAAATTAAAGTACGGAAATTAAATACAATAAAGTAAGTACGGAAATTTAAATACAAGAAATAAAAGTGCGGAAAATAAAAGACGTAAAGTAAATACGAGAATAAAAATACAAGAATTAAATCCTACACTTCAAGTATAAATACTTGAAAGTATTTTAGACTTGAATGAGGAGAGAGTGATGGATGTTTGATGGAGAATGGAAGATGGGAGGTTGATTGGTGAAAGGTGTTTTAAATGCTCTCCATAAGTCTTCTATTTATAGGAGGGTGGCTTGAGCATCCAAGGGTCATGATTGAGTCTTCAATGAGTGGCCAGGATTAATCCAGCAAAGTTGTGCTTCCAGCTCACCTCCAGCCTTTATTATCTGCTGGATAATAGCCTCGGGTGCCCACAGTGGGCATACCAGTGCCCACAAACTGATCTGCAACACAAATTCTCACAAGATTAACCAAACTGGTTAAATTATCATATTTTGCAAACAATGTGGACCAAATGAAGGGGATAGAAGCAAAAGTGGGTAAAAAGATGGATAAAAACCTATAAAAATAGCAACAAATAACTCTAAAAAATGAGAGTTATCAATGCCCGAATGGCTCGACTCGACTCGTAAAGTTTAATCGAGCTTTCAGACGAGTTGAGTCGAACATTGGTGTTATGGAGATCGACTCGTTAAATTAAAGGATCTTTATGTTGTGTTCGAGATCGACTTGAGCTTGATAATTATTAGGCTCGAGCTCGAGATAAATGAGCTCGAGCTCCATTAGCTCGTTAAAAGCTCGACTCGTTTACACCCCTACTTGCAACCACCCACCTTGGTATTGATAGTGGTGGTGGGGTTAGGTGGGTGGTTGGTGGGGCTAAGAAGCGAGGTGGGTGGGTGGGGTACGAAGGTGCCACCCCCACCATCCACTACCAATACCACCCGATAGGGTAGGTAAGGCACGGGTAGGTTAGGTGGTGGGATGGGGTAGGTGTTATGACGACGATAGTAGTGTCATGGTGGTCGGTGGGGTGGGGTAGGGTGGGTGGCTACGGGCAGAGGGGTAGGGTGGGTACTCTGACGACAATAGTGGCATGATGGTTGGTGTGGTGGCGGTGTAATATAGGGGAGGGGGTGGGGAGGTATGGAGGTATAAGGGTGTGGGGTGGGTGGGGTCGTTGTGACGATAGTAGTGGCATGGTGGTCGGTAGGGGTGTAGTGTGGGGTGGGGTGGGTGAGGATAAGATAGAGGTTGGTGGGGGGTACGTAGGGGTTGTAGTGGTCGCTATGATGACAGTAGTAGCATGGTGGTCAGTAGGGATGTGATGTAGGGGCAAGGACAGGGTGGGTGGGGGTGGCTGGACGGAGCGAAGGGTGGGGTGGTAGTTGTGACAACGACAATAGTGGCATAGTGATCGGTATGGTGAGGGTGGGCGCTACCCCCCCCGGGCGGCCACCACCACCACTAATACCACCAAGGTAGGGTGGATATGGGTGGGCAGGGTGTGTAATGGGGTGGGTGTTGTGACAACGACAACAATTGGGTCACGCGATTTTTTGGATCCCTGTTGGAGAACCCATTAAGGGTAAAAATCCTCATTCTTCGTTGGTTTCCCTGAACCGGAAATCAAAATCGATCCAAAAAGTTGGAGAAGATTTGAAGGTGAAGCCGTGAAGGTAGAAGTATTATAGTGAAAAACGAGAATTACAAATTTTCCATTACTTAAAAAACGATAATTTACAAGAAGACGGTAATGATAGGGATGTTTTTTCTTACTGTTATATATATATATATATATATATATATATATATATATATATATATATATATATAGGGGACCTTTCATGGGAGATCTTAGTATTTTGTGGTAACTATGAGATCCAATCTCATCCATCCATCTAAATAATCAAGGGTTTAAAATAATTAATAGAAATATTAATTAAAAAAAGAATTTAAGGCGACTAAATTAGGTAAAAAGGGTAAAAATGTCAAAAAAAACATTAAATTCGGTGTTATCTAATTTAGGCGCGGACCAATAATTTTGGCAATGAGTCAGATATGATAACCTCACAATATTGAAACATATCAATCAAATTCAATTACACTATTTCGACTACACTATATATCACAACAATCTACAACGATTTTAACCCTAGTTACACATTGTATCATGTAAGATAACACAATGTATCACATTGTATGACACTGTATATCACGTAAGATAACATGCACCGGTATTGTTTTAGCTGTAAGATAACACAATGTATCATATTGTGTGACATTGTGTGACACCTTGTATCACGAAGGAGGTAAGTCTTTCGGTTACACATTGTATCACGTAAGATAACACAATGTATCACATTGTGTGACACTGTGTACCACGTAAGATAACATGCACCAGTATTGTTTTAGCTGTAAGATAACACAATGTTTCACATTGTGTGACACCGTGTGACACCTATTTGCAACACAAATCATATTTCATACGTTTGAATTAATATGCAAAAATTGAAGAACTTGCCTGGAGTTTCATCGTTCTCCTTGTTAGAATTTGGTAGATAACTTCTATCATTGTCCATGCCAACTGATACACCATCATCTAACAACTGAAATCCATCACTCTGTTCTTGATTGCAAAAAAACATCTCTCTGATCTTGATTGGAAAATCCTTCCCCTGGTTTGTAAGGTGAAAGTCCAGTATCAAAATCATCTGGGTTTCCCATAAAGTAACATCCATGTGATTATATTCCCCTTCATTGGAACTATTGGACAACGATCAAACGGAAACTATAGAAATTTCGGTGTCCATTGAAAGGCAGATAACAACGAGATGAAACAAGGATGGTGCAAGGATGCAGGCTTCGGTACAAAAGAAAATGATGGAGCAAGGATGCAGGCTTCGGCATCAAGAATGAAGATTTCATATGATTGAATTTCAAACCCAAACATGGAGAATATCTCAAAATCAGTTTGTTGAGATATTCAAGGAAACTCAATATTTAATTGATAAGGGATTGATATTTTCAGTTACATTTTTTTAATATTATTTAATTTATCAAATGACTAAAATAACCTCCCTTATTAATTAATAAAAAATTAATAAATTAAGATGGATGGATGAGATTGGATCTCATAGTTACCACAAAATACTAGGATCTCATATGATTAGGCCCCTATACCATAGGTTCAAATGAGAAGTGCTAAATATATGAGAAATAGAGATGCCTTCATACGATCAAGATAAAATTTGACTGGTCAATAATTGCAGCTTTGACTGATCAAAATTTGCGGCTATGCCAAAAATAGAGCGGTAGTTTTATAACTTTTACAAATAGGCGGTAAATGGTTTCATATGTGAACCCGTGTGATTCACATATGAACTATTTTAACTGATTCACATAAGGACCTTTGTTATTCACATATGAACTAATTAACTGATTCACATGTGAACCCGTTGGTTCATATGTGAATCATATAAACTAATTAACAGATTCACATATGAACTAATCAGTGTTCAAAAAAGCGTGTCATGGCGGCAACCATGGCGGGATATGGCACAAGACGAATCACCATCGTTATGAAATAACCCATAGCGTTTATGTAAGCGTGGCTCATGCTATGGCGCCTTGAGGCGCGCCGCAGGGCACATTTTTTTGTAAGGCGTGACTTTTTATTCGAAAAAAATCTATTTTATTTTTTAGTTTTTTTATTTATATATCTTTGTATTTTACACTTTTTAACTTTAGATTTTACATTTTTACAGATTTATCTAATCAAATCACTCTCAGTTTCACGAATCCATAAACGTTATGGACTCACGATTAAAATGGAGTTGTAAACTTATCTTTCTAAATTCTATTTTAAATATTTATTCAAAGACTATTTTTGTAATAATAGTCTATATGATTTTTCTTTTTCTAATATAAATGTATATTTTTTTTAATATCATTATCTTATTAGATAATATATCGAAAACATATATATATATGTATATAACTCTATATATGACATATAAATTTGTCGTCTTATGTCATGCTTTGAAAAACGCCATGTCCTCGCTGTCACGCCACGTCTCACGCCTTTCTGATCCTTGGAACTAATTAACTAATTCTCATATGAACTAATTAACTGATTAACATATGAACCTACGGGTTCATATGTGAATCAGTTAAACAGTTCTCATGTGAACTAATCAATGGATTCACATATGAACATAAAGTTCATATGTGAATCACATGGGTTCACATATTAACTTGTTTGTCATCTATTTGTAAAAGTTAAGAAACTACCCCTCAATCATCTGTAGACCATGCGAGGAATTATCCGGTGGTTCACAGTCAAAGCCGCAAATATTGACCAGATAAAAGGCTAGGATCACTTCTCTACTTATCATACATTTATGACTTCTTATTTGAACATCTCCCTATATATATATATATATATATAGAGAGAGAGAGAGAGGTGGGTTCAAACAAGAATATGACCTATTTAAAAGAATAAAGGGACAAATCTCATCCCTTGATAGATGAAATCAGTGGCTAAAAAAGGGAATGGCATTTTATGTAATTAATTTGAACAATGTACCCTTTATAATATGCGTGCAATTAATATAGGGGTAAAATTGGGATTTTTTTGTTTAACATGAGTCATTATTGACGGGCAAATTATACAGGATATCAATATCATATCAAATCAAAAAACAAATCATTCCCTATTTTCTCTCAACACGACTCCATATAGCCTTGAAATCTCAGGATGCATCATCAAAGCCGTTGATATCTCTAGAGGTGGCTTCGTTGAAGGAGGGGTTTATAAAATCGAAACCCTGAACGAAAGAATAAGGCATTGAAGACCAAAATCGTTGAGATTGAGATCGTGAGGACAAAAAAATGGATGTTCAAGGTATGGGAACACTTCTAATTCTTATATTCTTCATTGATTGAAAACCGTAATCTGTTGATAACAATGTAGGGTTTTATGTTTCTAAAGCTGTTCGAAAAAGCGATAGAATCGCAAGAAAGTCAAAATCCAAGTTCAAAAACATGATTGAAGATCCTGTGGAACTTGAAGTTGATGAATCATGCCGTGAACGACCAAGCCCCCTATTCAATAGATACCATTGCGACTATAATCTGGTACAAAACTAACTTTGTTACTTACACAACTGGAAACTAAATATGAGGATGATCAAAAATATAGTGATCGATTTAGCAATAAAAAAACCCATATATGAGGATGAGAATTTGTTTGTTACTTATGAGAATCTGTTGATTGCTTATGAGAAATCGGTTTGTTGCTTATTAGAATCTGTTTGTTGCTTATCAGAATCTGTTTGATGCTTATCAAAATATAGAATGTGCATCTGTTATTGTGTTGAGGAAACAATGTTTATGGAACTTGTTTATTTTCTATCGAAATATAAAATGTGCATATGTTTATTGTTTATTTTCTTGACAAAACCATCTATATGATAAGCCAGACTACCTTTGCTCATGTAGACATATATGTTGTCCCTTTTATGCACAAATTCCTACCAAAACTATGAATAATGGTATGTATCATTGTATATATGAAATCAATAGTGCTTTATAATGAAATCAAATTGATTTAGAAAAATTGATTGTGCAAAATGGTATAGTAATGTAGTTTCATGTTGAAAACAATAGTGATTTATAATGAAACTATGGAATTGTGATTATCATCACTGATTTTATAGGTAATTGTGCAAATTGAGTGTGCAAAAAATAGTGATTATCAGTAATGATTTTGAAAAGTATGAAGTTGAATTGCAAGTAATGTAACTAAAACATAACAGATTCACATTGAAGATCATATAAGAGTAAGTGATTTACAAAACCTTGTAACTCATTCATTACTGAGACATATAAATCTAAGTCATAGTAGACAAAATCATACCTGCTAATCAATACATATGAAAGGCCAACTGCCTTTGCTCATGTAGACATATATGTTGTCCCTTTACTGTACAATATCCTACCAAAGTTATGAATAATGGTATGTATCATTGTACTGGGAAATCAATAGTGATTTATAATGATATGACCTATATATTGAGAGAAACTAAATGTGCAAAATGGTATAGTAATGTAGTTTAATGTTGAAAACAATAGTGATTTATAATGAAGCTATGGAATTGTGATTATCATCACTGATTTTATAGGCTACTATGCAAATTGAGTGTGCAAAAAAATAGTGATTATCAGTAATGATTTTGTAAAGTATGAAGTTGAATTATAAGTAACATAACTAAAAGATAGTGATTATATGCAAACCAAACCACGACTACAACTTGCTTCACTCCACTTTTACTATATATTACCCACATTTTTTTATAAATCAATCCTATTGTGCAGGTCCTTCGTCTGCTAAGAGGAGAAATACAAAAAGAGGTAGACAAAATGAAGACTCCTTGGAGGAATTGAATAAGAAAAACAAACAAGTACTTGATATGAGAAAATCTAAAATGGCAAAGAAGCAAGCAAAGAAAACAAATTCGATAGGAGAAACCAACAATGCACCACTTAAACTTAAACTTGGACCAAGGGACTTCCAACCAACGAATCATGGATGCGGTATCAAAGTGCAGACCACACCTTACCCACTTTTTAATGCCATAAATTCAATGTCAAATGAGCAAATTCAAGGCATGACTGACATTTGTTTCAGAGGACTTGTTGGAATGATGTTGGATGGAATACCATCAATCCTTGGACTACATGTGGCCTTAAATTTTGATCCGTACACAATGATGCTCAAAACATCGAATGGACCAATCTACATCACTGAGGAAACGATAACATATATGATTGGATGTCCAATGGGACATATTAGATACGATTCTTGTGCAACGGAGGACTACGGTCTTGGAATAAAAGCTGAGTGGGTAAAACAGTTCAACCGTGAAGTAATACGACCAACGAACGTAAACCAGCAAATCATGATGTCGACCATAGCCGACTTGAACTTCAAGTTAAACTTCATCGTTGTATTTTGCAATACAATAGGTCATTGCAAGTACAACGGGTTGTGTGATTTCAATGTCCTTTCGAGAGTCTCACCGGATACCCCTTTCCAAGATATAAAATGGTGTGAGTACATACTTAATTGTTTGAGGTATTGTAAGAACACTGGTAACAATGAAAAAGCCTTTTTTGTGGTCCTATAACGATATTAGTTTTTTTCAATGTAATCGTTTTTTATAATTAAAATGGTGCGATAACCGGATACCCCTTTCCAAGATATAAAATGGTGCGAGTACATACTCAAGTGTTATTATTAAATAAGAAAGTATGTTAATAGTCTTGTTTTATAATTCAATGTAATAGTTTTTTTCGTTATGCAGTTGTTATATGTGGATAACATTAAATGGGACATTGTAACATCCTGATTTTTATCCCAATTGAAGAAAAAAATGTTGAACTAGATGAATCGGTAAAGAAAGAACCACATATGGAGTATGGCTATAGTGCCATATGGTTGTGACACTTGTCACAATAGCACAATTGGTACTGAAAGTATGGTAGTCCTGACTATAGTGCCATGCAGTTGTGACACATGTCATAATAACACTGGCGTTATCGAGTGTTCCGTCGTCCCAACGAATATGCCATGAAATTATGACAATGGCATGATAACTGGCATAATAACATCAAATGATCCAAGAGAAGGTCGAGGAATGGCTGGGAGAACGGCCGGGAAACGGTTGGGAAAGTCGTCGAGAATGCAGTCAAAGAACAGTCGAAAAACTCTCGGTATGAGTCTGGCTACAATGCCCAACGACAGTGCCATAGGGATTGTAGCATGGTAGGGTCTTAAGAGGCAGTGACAGAGGGCACTGTCGCAAGGCAGGGTCGCACCAGACTTGTAGTATATAAAATGGGGATTTTCTTCATTTGGTCATGTCTTGCTCATTTCTATTCCGTTTTAGGCGATTCAAAATGCAATGGTTTAATTTTTGAGAGATTTTCAAGGTTAGATTGTTAGTTTTGAGAATATTCAACAGTATTTGGTGGTGGATTGGAAGCAAAGGTCAATATCTCATCATCATCACCTCCATCTTCAAGGAACTTGGGGTTTTCTAGGTTTTCACCAAAACCTAAGTGATGAGTTTATCCTCCTAGTTTCTAAACTTTATTATGAGTTATAAATTCTCCGTTGATGACTCTCTAGTGTTTATATTTCTCAAATTTCGTTTTGGATGATTTTGGGAGAGTTTAGGTCAAAATTAGGGTTTTGGTCAAAAGGGGGATTTTGATATAAGATGTTCAGGGAATGATTCAAAACCCTTGGATATGAATATTTATGGTTGGAAACTTTTGGATCTAGGTATTTGGAAGATTAGATTTCTTCAAAGGAACTCAAGTTGGGGGGAAATCTAAATTTAGCCTAAATCTAGCAAAGTGAGGTCAAGTTGATTTGTGAAAATGATGTACATGCCAAAAACGTCTATTTTAAAGCATTTATGTGTTTTACTTGATGGTTATCAAATGTTGGAATATTTTATGAGTTGTAGTTATTTAAGATATTTGATTTTATAAATCATATGAAACTCCCCCAATATTGGGCATTTTGATAAATAAATCATGAGTATTCATATTTTATTGATTTATTTTACGGAATGAGATGTTTTAAGCATAAATGCACTTTTAGTGTGTGATTTGGGGAAATGCTAGATTTTGTGTTATGAGATGTTTTGAAAGGATAACTAGTATAAACTCATTTGGGGAAAATGATTTGTCTCAATCTAAATTTATGTTAGAGTTTATTCATGTATTTGTAGAATGTGTTTGCATAAACATGGGTCAATTGCGTTTTATTGCACTTTTATGACTTTTGACAATTGGTCGATTTATTTATGGAGCTTTTGGCTTGGGTGTGACTCAAAGGAGTCGTGGGGCATTTGCCCAGTTTTATTGGCTCGATAAGGAGCTTTAATTTTACGATGCATACTAACTGCGTTTTGGTGGAAATTTACATGTTTGAGTGCATTAATCATTCATTTGAGTCATGTAATGTTTTAGACTGTACTGCATTGGATCCATAGGCATATGAGTCAGTTAGTTGGATTAATTGAGAACTTTATCCCTGTTTTAGGAACTGGAAATATTTATGGTTAGCAGGGACTCGAGGTATAGATCGTGGATGGTTGAACTCGATGACCGTGTAACCTTTAGTGAAGGGCTTGATGTATAGATTGTGGGTGGTTGAACTCGATGTAACCTTTATGGGTTGCGTAATATGGCCCATTTATGTTTTGGGTGTTTCGGGGTATAAAGTCTTATCCGCGTTTTTATAAATTGGTAGCTTGATTTCTGTTCGCGTTTTGAGTGAGTTTTGGGAATCATCACTTTACGAAGTATGTTTTGTATTGGGACGTTCATCTTTAAAAATGCATGTTTTTGGAAAACGACTCGTTTCCATATTTAAAGTAAATCACTTTGAAAGAGTATGAGTCAAATTGCATTCTTTCCTTTTTAACGATATATTTATTCAAGTTGAAAACTCTTGAACTCACTAGGCATTAGCCTACACTTTTTATTTGTCGGCATGTACATCAGGTTCCGTTTGGGGAATGGTTCTATCAACACTCTGAGGAGATGGGTGCTAGTTTTATGCACGATAGGTTAGCTTGCGTGAAGTTTTTCGCACCTTGGGAATAGCAATGATTGATGGGTTTAATAACACCCAACCTTTAACTAGTCTTTATGTAAGACTCTATTCATTTTGTTGAAGGTTAAATCTAGAGTCGTATTTTAAGTATTGACTTACCGTAAGATATTTTATCCTTCTTTGAGGTATTATTGAAAATTTTAAATTAGTTGCTCTTTCCAAATTTGAGGGTGTTACAAGTTGGTATCAGAGATTAAGTTTGAGATATTTAGGTGTTAATTTCGGATACCTAAACTCAAACAAACGTCCTTATATGTGATGAAAGTGAGATTGTACAATTAAGCACCTTAAGATAGGATACATCGAGGCCTACATAGTCACTAGTAGCGGGAATCATGACAAGGGTAACAAGGATCATCATGTACGGTACGTTCATAATTGCACCTGACCAGTGTCATGGTGAACTTACATGTTACATGTGCGTGCTTGAACCGCCTTTATGTGAGGACCGATGGGGTAGTGGATGAGTTTCTGAGGAGTAGTAGCTTGAAGAAGTTGGTGTGTAATAGCATTGTCACTTGGAGTTATGGTTAAGAATGATGAATACATTAAGTTGACTATTTTGGGGTCGGGGCAATTGGTTGAATTAGAACCATAGGCCTATTGAATCTGTGAGTCCAAGAACACTGATTCTTTAGAGAGAGAAAGTAGAGAGAGAGAGACTTTGAAGCGCAAAGTTGAAATTCAGATTAATGTGCGTGTAAAACTTACAAGGAACAAAGACCAAAGGGACTTAAATGCCCTTGGTCAATACAACACAGTATAGGACTCTAAACACAGTATTTGACCAAGCCCTATAAATACAATGATTACTATAAAATCAGACCTAACAATCTCCCCCTTAGTAATCATTGGCGCTTTGGTCTTCAAAAATTGTCTTCTATAACAGCACGAACCAACAAAGCGACTTTGTGAAGCTTTCTGACTTTTTAAGAAAAATTTCTTCTCAGCATCTTTCAGATAAAGTTGTCTTTACTGTTTTGAGCTCTAGACGATACACCTCTTTTGAATGATCTTGAATGAACTGTGGTGTTCGGAGCAGAAACAGCAAAAGAATTAGTTGTAGCTGAGAGAATAGAATCATTGAGCGAATCTTGATCAGCAGATAAACATTTGAGCTCTTTGTCTCTTTAACTTCTCCTTGACTTCTCCCCCTCATGACCTTGATGATCTTGATCAACTTGGTCATGCAAATGTTGGAGACAAGACAGCTTAAGATCTGCAAAATCAAAGAAACAGAGAAAACAGAGGAGGTTTGCGCTTCATGATGGACGCGCAAACCAAGATTTGCGTTTCATGTTGGACGCGCAAACCAAAGTTTGTGGTTGAAGAAGGAAACGCAAAGCAAGGTTTGCGTTTCATGAAGGAAGCGCAAAACGAAGTTTGTGGGTCATGCTGGAAGCGCAAATCTGACTTAGAAAAAATTTACCTTTTGAAACCCTTTGACTCCCCCTACACAAATGCACTACATATGACAATTCAAATTAGCATTCATATAAAGAAAATCAGATACTCCCCCTCAAAAACAAATATAATCTTTGAAAAAAAAATCTCTTTGTTCACACCCCCTTGAATAATGCATAAACCCATTAAAATATATTTATGAGAACACAATGATCAAATATTAATGTAGAAAGAAAAATATACTGAATGTAAATTTTGAAACAACTAAACATATAAAATTTTAAACACTAAAAAAATAAAATTCTACTTAGTAAAATATTACAGATTTATCAATCATTTGAAATCAAACATATGTTGTTGGATACAAGAACAAGTTTCATTGCATATCAAGTTAAAACATGTTCAGTTTCATAAACTTCCATCAATCTATTCAGTGTGCTCACATGCGAATCTTCGATTAGCTTCAAGAAAATGCAATTCTAAAAATATTATAGAGAACTTTGCATGTACTGACACTAATTCATCAAAAATTAAGACTTTCACAAATTTACAGGTTTATCACAACTCAAACATATCACCAAGTATCATGAGATGTGTGCTCATTGGCATCTTTTTAGCAGTGTGCACATTGGCATCTTAACATGAGTGTGCTCTTTGGCATCTTTTAAGCTTGTGCACTTTGGCATCTTTTGATCAAAAAATTTATTAAGTAAAGAACATGCCGTAAACGTAACTTTCTATCTGACCCTATTGCAGGATTTTGATCAGCCGCTCCCAGACCAGTTGGCCTTAGGGGACTAGGTGTCAAGCACCCCTTGGAACTTACTCTCCCAGATCAAAAAGGCTACATCGACATATCCTAAACCCATTCATACCAGTAGAACATGGCTTTCGATCTGATTCTATTGAAGGATTTCTGTTCGATCACTCCCAGACCAAATGACCTTAGGGGACCAGATGACAAGCATCCCGAGGAACTTACTTTCCCAAACCAGAAAGGTCACAGGTACAAACTTTTAAACTTAGAGATTTCTGTATTTTAAGAATTTAATAATCATATCAATCACTCAGATCAAAGTCTAAATGCTTAGCCCATATTTTCATTCCGATCTATAATTCTGATCATATAGGTAGTCTAAGCAAAATAAACTATAAAAATTCTGAATCACACAACTTTAAAGCAGTAATAAAAGTTTCAATCATGTTGCTGACTTTTCGACTTTTGTAAGACTTGAAATTTGACCATATAAAAACTTTAATATAAACAAAAAAACTTGAAAATTTATCCTAGACACATATTTTATTCAAAGAAAAGAAAAAAAATGTAAAACTTTACTTTATAGAATAAAATTTGTAAAGATTTAAACTTTTAATTGATATTTAGTCAGAACAAAATAAAATTCAACTATTTCATCTTTTACATTTTATAAAATAAATTTGTGACTCATATTTAAAAAAATTGGGTTATACAAATTCACGAGATAGATAAACAAGCTCAGGTTCTTAAAACATTGAGAAAAACTGGAATAACATCATATACAGAGATATATGTAGCAGAAATAAAATTGATGTACTCACAACATCTCATTTAGTCATAAGCTTAAATCATTGAAGAACGAGTTCTAAACTGATTTGTTTAGAAGTCGTAGACTATGAAGTACGGGTCCTGAGCTGAAGTACTCAGAAGCCAATTTCCCTTACATTTAGGTGCGGTCTTGAACTGTAGTATTCAAGAGTCGTTTCTCTCTTACTCCCCCTTAACATGTGGTGCCTGCAACTTTGAATCAGATAAAGATTTGGGTACCCACTTGAATTTGGGCCCGTGTTTGTTAGTTGCAGTTCTTGTGGGGAAATAATTGTCAGACTTAACATTTAAAGCACGAGGAAGATCAAAAAAATAATCACAACCATCAGAAGAGAAAGCATAATCATCAGAACAAGAATCTGAGGAAGAACATGTGACATGTTTTGAAATTCGAATCATTTGCTTTATAGAGTATTTTGAAATTTTATTACATTTAGCAAAAGAATCACTGTTATAAAGTTTGTCTACACATTTATCCTCATCAACAATAGGTTCATCAGATGTCCGCCTCGCTCTCCAGATTTGCTTCTTTGACTTGCTCACAGTCCTATCTAAAAGAATAGAATCGGAAGAATTAGAACAGTCAAAAATAACTTTATCTTGTTTCTTCGACTTCTTTGACCGTCTTCTTTTACGCTTAGGTTTATAATATTGATCATTGAGCGTAAAAGAATCATCAAGAATTTTAGACTTAATATCTAAATCAGAAGAAATAAATTTATCCAAGCAACCAATCTGATCAACTAAAAAAACTGAATTAGCCTCGGAGTCTGAAGAATTTGGACAAAAGTTTTTAAAATTTGAAACTTCCTTTTTGTTTTCCTTAGAATCAGAAGAAAGGTTATAAATAAAATCTGATTTTTGAGAAAATAATTTTTCTTCAAGACTAGACGTCATGAAAGAAAGAATAATATCAGATTCAATTTTCTTCAAAATATTTTGATCTTCTATCTTGTCTTCAAGATCGATGATTTTTCCTTCTAATACTAATGGAGGAGTATATTTCTTCGAATCATAAATGATTGGAGAAATATTTCCTTTATCAGAATCAGGTGCATAAGGAGCAATAAATCATCAGACATTGAAGATTTGATAGGAGATATATCATTTAAAACTCTTCTTCCTCTTCTTTATTTTTCAGGAAAATATTTTGCATTTTCACTTGTATAAACAAAAGGAATTTCATTTTTCTTGTTATTTGTCCTTTTCTCATGTTCGATTTCTAACACTTGCTTCTCATTCATCCAATCAATTTTAAATTGAGGAGCATAATGAGCAAGAGTCAGATAATCGTATTTATATAATGTTGGGGATTTTTCAATCGCATTGTTTAAACAATGAGGATTTTCAAAACCAAGTCCCCACCTTTGTTTTAAAGCCTCTTCACTCCTCGGTTTGTTCATATAAATTGTTTGTTCAGATTGGTCTCTTCGATAAAGTTTTTCTTCTAAATTATTTATTTTATCTGAAAATTCATCTTTTAAATTAGTCATAGCCGTCAAAGATTCAAGATTTATCTTATTTGAATTTTCCAAATCGTCCAATTTCTTTTGAAAGATGTCTTTAGTATTTTCTAAAATAGATTTTTCATCTTTCAAAGAAAATTTCAGTTTGTCAATCAAATCTGACTTTTCAGAATTTAAATTCTTTTCAGATAAAATCTTTGAACGCAAATCAGATAAAGCATTTATCATGATATCAAACTGAGAGGTAATAAATTTATAGTCAAATTCAGAATATACCTCATCCTCATCCGTATCAGAATCGTCTGACTGATCATCACCGATTAAGCACATCTGAGCGATCTCGACGTTTGAAGCTTCATCATCGGAATAATCCAGCCAGAATTCTTCCTCGGCCAGCAAAGCAGTTCCGTTCTCTCTCTTTTCATCTAGCTCCAATTTCTTTCTGTAGTAGGCTGAATCCCTGACCACTTTTGCTCTACACTCCTTTGACATGTGACCCGACTTTCCGCAGTTGTAGCAAGCAGAATTCTTTAGCTCGGGTACTTTCACTTTAGGACCGGAAGTGAAGCGAGAAGAGTTGGAACCCGACTTTGGTTGGAATTTCTGCTGGTAATGCTGAGAAAGAAGGATCATAGCTTTCTGTAATGCCTCGCCATCATCTTCAGTTGACCCAGTGTAAGCATTTTCAGACAATGCTTGTTCAGATATTTGCTTCGTGAGAAGAGCAACCGAATCTACTGTTTTCTTCTTTTTATCCATCTTGGCCTTTTTCTCTAATATCAAGCTCTCATCAGTCATTAAAATCTCATATAATTCTTGAATCTGCATTGATGAGATCCGAACATCGTTCCTCATTTTATGACATGATTTGCTCCATTCAGGCTGAAGAGCATTGAGGAATTTCAGATTCGTCTCAAGATCAGTCTTTTCCACTTTAATCTTTCTAAGATCATTAATCACAGCGTAAAACCGGTCAAAAGTAACCTTCAGAGATTCATTGTCCTTAGCCTTAAATTCTTCAAAGTTGTTCATGAAGCGTGTCTGGCGAATCTGAGTAGCAACTGATGACCCAAGCATGATCTTTTCTAATTGAGTCCACATCATATTTGGATCATGTTTGAAACAATCAATTCGATTGTAGATCGTGTTAGGCAAAGCTAGCATCAAATTGGACTTTGCTTCTCTATCGGCTTTTTCGCGTTTGATTTCATCAGCAGTCAAAGGAATGTCACCTTTTGGCTTGACAAAAGGTCCTTCAGAAAAAGATTTCATCATATTTTCTCCTCCCAGTTTTTTTTTTTTTTTTTTTTTTTTTTTTTTTTTTTTTTTTTAAACCAAGTCTGGAACAAGCGCAAAGTAGAGGTTTGCGTTTCAAAAAAGAACCGCGAACTAGAGGTTTGCGTTTGCTTAGAGAAACGCAAAATGAACTTTGCGGGTGAAGCTTTGCGTGAGAAAAGGGAAACGCAAAGTAAACTTTGCGTTTGTGTAGAGATGCGCAAAGTAGACTTTGCGAGTGTAGGCAGAAGCGCAAACTGTGATTTGCGGGTGAAGACTGAAACGCAAAGTAAACTTTGCGGGTTGAACTTGAAACGTGAACCAAGAATTTTTCGGTCGAAGGCAGAAACGCAAATCAGACTTTGCGTATGTAGAGGGAAACGCAAAGCAACATGAATGACGCGCAAAGCTATATGAATGAAACGCAAAGTTTAGATCTTGAACAAACCGAACGCAAAACACAAAAACTTTTAAAAAAACGATTTCAACACCGATTTTGATGAAAATTTCTTATACCAAAACACTCGAAAACACTTTTTTTAACACAATTCAAACAAAGATTTCGATTAAAATCCACTAAATCTGAAAATCATGTATGTAACAGAACGAGAACTCATTTTTCCAGAAAAATTCAATTTCTCAAAATCGATGATCTAAACTTGAATTTTATGGAAAACTATATGAATCAAACATGATCGATTATAAAAAACGAGACTAATGAACCAAAAATCAACCCAATTCGATCACAAACAGATCCAAATTTTATGAGAAATCAAGAAAACGAGATTTTCTTGAAAAATTCAAGAAAATCGATCAAATTTTCGATTTCAATCACAAATTCAGATACAGATAATGCAATCTCTCAATTCTCTCAAGATTCAGTTGGCTCTGATACCAATTGTGAGTCCAAGAACACTGATTCTTTAGAAAGAGAAAGTAGAGAGAGAGAGACTTTGAAGCGCAAAGTTGAAATTCAGATTAATGTGCGTGTAAAACTTACAAGGAACAAAGACCAAAGGGACTTAAATGCCCTTGGTCAATACAACACAATATAGGACTCTAAACACAGTATTTGACCAAGCCCTATAAATACAATGATTACTATAAAATCAGACCTAACAGAATCGACTTTATTTCAAGAAGAAAATGTAAGGTTAACCGCTTTAGTTGCCTATCGTTACCTTAAGATGATGAGCATCCAGATGTCGGTAGTGAGATCGTTGGACTTGGTGAGCTCGGTCCTAAGATTTTGGGTCCCGACCAAAATTCATGCACGAAACTTGCTTTTAAAAATAATTTGCATAAAGTATTTCATACTTTCCCAAATTATCATGCGGGTCGTATTTTGAATCCGTGGAAAGACGTTTAACACATACGAGATTTTAAACCATGTGTTTAAACGTGCATAAAATTGTTTTATTGCACATGGTTGCAAGCTTTGTTGAGATATTCTTTATCCCTACTTTTGTCGGACGCTATATCCGGATATTGTAGTATTTACGATTTACCTTGTTTAGGGTCCCGGGCAAGTAACTGCAATTTATGACCTTGACATTGGATTTCCTCCACATATGTTAAGGTTTTAAGGGAAAAAAGTTAATTCCATATTTTAGTGTTTTGAGTTTTATTGGGAATTTATTTTGTACGAATTTTGTCGAGTATTATTTTTACGACGTTTTGAGACGCATGAATGAACTTTGAAATGCATAGGATTTAATTATGGTGTATGTAAATTTATAAGTTTTATTGAGCGTCTTGTCTCAGAGTTTTGTCCATGTCTTTTCGCAAACCGTAAGAGACGTCTTGAGAGTCTTGATATTGCATAATAGCATTTTTGAGTTTTATAAGAGTATATTTCATTGTACACTCCTTAGTATTTGAATTGATTTATACTTTTAGTGTGAGTAATCATACGAAGGACCTATGATTGTTCGTGTTGAACTTTTGCTTTGAACATTCTTTGGTTGTTGATTTTACCGTTATTATTTCACGTAATGCATTATATTGATTTGATGGTATGCATGGCATTGTAGCCACCATTTTGGGGCAATGAACATTTTATTCGTGCGGCTAAAGTTTGAATTCGATCTAAATTATTTTACGTTTCGACCAATCGCAATGCACATTTTGTCTTGCTAAGTTTTGAGAAATGAACCCAGGCATGCGGGTCTTATTGGCAAGTTTTCTTCCATGTCATTATATGGTTAAATGAGAAAAATTTTGAAACTTGATTACATGAATTTCTCCTTCTGGAGTTCTGTACAAACGCCTCGTTACAAACTGTTTTAGTACATAAAATTATCCTTCATACATGGCGCAAATAGACGCATGTTGGGACCATAGTGGTTCTTTGAAATGTTTGTTGAACATCTTTCGTTGTTGTCAATATTAGATTGAATATTAATAAGACGGTTTTCTAAATGGTTTTATATGTGTGGCGTTTGTGACCACTTTGCACGACTACCGAGCAAACGGTAGTGGATTTTTACACGTATAATTAGTTGTTATAAAGATTTTGCGTTTAAAAAGTCTTATAAAATTTCAAATTGACATATTAATTTGAAAAACATTGAACTCATTAGAGCTATAAATTTAAGCCCCTTTTGTGAAAGGAAGTTGTAAGTTGGGACTAGAGAAGTCATTGGGAATTCAAACGGCAGATGATCCAATTGTGGACAGATTTGAATTTTGGTAATTCGACTTCATGAAGTTTGTTCACGTATGAATAATTAAGGTAGTAGATTTAAGTTATTATCCCATATATGTAAGCGACGATCTTTCCTTTTCGGTAAATCTTTGGGTTGAGCCTTGTATGGTTGCTCGTGTATGGTTGGGTTTGAATTGATGGGTTGTTTGTTTGTCGACATGTTATGTGTTAGTGGTGTGCCCACTTAATGAGCCTTCGTGAATAAAGGAATGTTATAGTTCGTTTGTTAAATCTGTAAGATTTGGGGTTTTATTTACATATCGGGTATCAACTTTAAGTCTTTATTAAGGATCGACTCAGTGCAACCAGGAATGAAATACTTATTGGCATACCCCCGTTCACAGTGTGGCCATTGTGATTTTTAGGCGTCGACTTGTTCTTTTGAGGTCAATGAATCTTTGGAATGTTGGAAGTACTTCCGTTGGATCAAAAGAAGTGTCTGCCTCACAGTGGTGGAACTCTAAGGGGATTAGACGTTGTTAATTAAGTACCGATGAGTAAGATTGTCTTGATATGGTAAATATTTTTTCGACTAGGTGTTTGATGTTTAAGTGTAGTCTGGATGCGTAACAATCTAATTTGAATGAACCAACCCCCTAGAAAGTGGATTGGCATGTTCTTGGAAGGCAGGCTCTACCAATATCATGAGCGAATTATTAAGGAATTTTGGGGATTCTTCGGGTTTGGTGTCGATCATCGGATTACGGATTCGGAATCATGTTGAGCTGGGACGAATTAGTTAGTGAGAAGTTAAGGTCATAAACTACCCTTGTGGTAGTACGTGTCACCTAAGGTTGGGAGCCAACCGATATTATATGGATAGAATTACTCCAGTAAGGTTCGGTGTTCACTCTAGTATGAGTGTAACGTATGAAGGTGGGTATGGGATGTGAGAGTCTTCACAAAAATCAGTATGGCAATTGCGTCAGGAAGTCATCAAATTTTAGCTCAAGGATGAAACGGGTTAGAGACAATCCCTTGGGAAGGAAGACGGTCGTTTTGCGAGGATGACATCATTGAGGTCTATGATTAGTTTGTTTCCTTTTGGGGACTGAGGAAACCCAATAAGTGCCAAGGGTGGTAATGAAATGATCGGTGTAAGAACTAGATTTCGAGGTCGAATCTCTTTTAAGGTTGAGAGGATTGTAACATCCTTATTTTTATCCCAATTAAAGAAAAAAAATGTTGAACTGGGTGAATCGGTAAAGAAAGAACAACATATGGAGTAAAGCTATAATTCCATATGGTTGTGACACTTGTCATAATATCACCAATGGTACTAAAAGTGTGGTAGTCCCGACTATAGTGCCATGCACTTGTGACATATGTCACAATAGCACCGGCGTTACCGAGTGTTCGGTCGTCCCAACGAATGTGCCATGAAATTATGAAAATGGCACGATAACTGGCATAATAGCATCAAATACTCCAAGAGAAGGTCAAAGAATTTCTGGGAGAGCGGTCGGAAAATCCGTCGAGAAAGCAGTCGAAGAACGGTCGAAAAATTCTCGGTACGAGTCTGGCTACAGTGCCCAGCGACAGTGTCATAGGGCACTGTAGCATGGCAGGGTTGCAAGAGGCAATCGACCCTCGGTACATCCCAGGCGATACTTCCCGCGATAGTGACAGAGGGCACCGTCGCATGTCAAGGTCGCGCCAGACTTGCAGTGCATAAAATCGGAATTTTCTTCATTTGGTCATATCTTGCTCATTTCTACTCCGTTTTGGGCTATTCAAAATGCTATTGTTTCATTTTGGAGAGATTTTTAAAGTTAGATTGTTTGTTTTGGGAAGATTCAAGAGTATTTGGTGGTGGATTGGAAGCAAAGGTGAAAAGCTCATCATCATAACCTTCATCTTCAAGGAATTTGGGGTTTTCTAGGTTTTCACCAAAACCTAAGTGGTGAGTTCATTCTCCTAGTTTCTAAACTTTATTATGAGTTATAAATTCTCTGTTGATGACTCTCTAGTGTTTGTATTTCTCAAATTTCGTTTTGGATGATTTTGGGAGAGTTTAGGTCAAAATTAGAGTTTTAGTCAAAAGGGGGATTTTGATATAAGATGTTTGGGGAATGATTCTAAGCACTTGGATATGAATATTTATTATTGGAAACTTTTGGATCTAGGTATTTAGAAGATTTGGCTTGAGCATTCAGATTTTTTCAAAGGAGCTCAAGTTGGGGGGAAATCTAGATTTAGCCTAAATCTAGCGATGTGAGTTCAAGTTGATTTGTGAAAATGGTGTACATGACAAAAACGTCTATTTTAAAGCATTTTTGTGTTTTACTTGATGGTTATCAAATGTTGGAATATTTTATGAGTTGTACTTATTTGAGATATTTGATTTTATAAATCATATGAAACCCCCACATTTGGAATTTTGGGCATTTTGATAAATAAATCATGGGTATTGGTTTTTTATTGATTTATTTTATGGAATGAGATGTTTTAAGCATAAATGCATTTTTAGTGTGTGATTTGGGAAAATGCATGATTTTGTGTAATTAGAAGTTTTGAAAGGAAAACTGGTATAAACTCATTTGGGGAAAATGATTTGTCTCAATCTAAATTTATTTTAGAGTTTATTCATGTATTTGGAGAGTGTGTTTGCATAAACATGGGTCAATTGCGTTGTATTGCATTTTTTTGACTTTTGACAATTGATCGATTTATTTATGGAGCTTTTGGCTCGGGTGTGACTCAAAGGAGTCTTGGGGCATTTGCCCAGTTTTATTGGCTTGATGAGGAACTTTGATTTTACGATGCATATTAACTGCGTTTTGGTGGAAATTACATGTTTGAGTGCGCTAATCATTTGAGTCATGTAATGTTTTATACTGTAATGCATTGGATCTATAGGCATATGAGTCATTCAATTGGATTAATTGGGAACTTTATCCCTGTTTTAGGAACTGGAAATATTTATGGTTAGCGGGGACTCGTGGTATAGATCGTGGGTGGTTGAACTCGATGCCCGTGTAATCTACTTTGTTTATTCATCATGGAGTTTTGAGGTCCATGTTCGAGTCTAGTGAGTGGTCCCCAAGTCATGTTTAATGTAAGTTTGTGGTGGTGCTCTGCAGAGTCGTATATGGAGCTAAGTCTTTCGGTGGTGCCCATGGTGAGCCGGATATGAGGACTTATGAATTTTGTGGTGACACTCATCTAGAGGTCGAGCAAACACTAGGGTCATTTGGGTATCTTGCAGTGGTAGCTCATAGGATCTGTATACGGGGATCCGTGGCCCTATGTGAATCTCGAGAACGTTAATAGTGGCTTAACTTTGTGTGCCCACCACATTCAATGGAATCGGGTCTCCCCCGTCACCGTAAGGTGTTGTTTTGGGTATTGAGTTTTAGTATCCATGTTTTCAGTGACGTTTTATGTATATGGATTTTTTATCTATGATTTATGGGTTGCGTATTATGCCCCACCCGTGTTTTGGGTGTTTCGGGGTATAAAGTCTTATCCGCATTTTTATAATTTGGGAATTCGATTTTTATTCGCGTTTTGAGTGAGTTTTAGGTTTCATCACTTTACGAAATATGTTTTGTATTGGGACGTTCATCTTCAAAATGCATGTTTTTGGAAAACAAGTCGTTTCCATATTTAATGTAAATCATTTTGAAAGATTATGATTCAAATTGCATTCTTTTCTTTTAAAGATATATTTATTCAAGTTGAAAACTCTTGAACTCACTTGGTGTTAGCCTAACATTTTTGTTTTTCGGCATCTGCATCAGGTTCTGGTTGGGGAATGGTTCTAGCAACACTCTGAGGAAATGGGTGCTAGTTTTATGCACGAGAGGGTAGCTTGGGTGAAGTTTTCCACGCCTTGGTAATAACAATGATTGATGGGTTTAGTAACACCCGACTTTTAATTAGTCTTTATGTAAGACTCTACTCGTGTTGTTGATCGTTAAATCTAGAATCGTATTTTAAGTATGGACTTACCGTATGATATTTTATCCTTCTTTGAGGTATTATTGAAAATTTTAAATTAGTTTCTCTTTCCAAATTTGAGGGTGTTACAGACATACCGCGCGTAATAAGGCAAAGGCCGGTAATAAAGGTGTGGTCATTTGAAAGGTTGCGGTTAAGGCTGGAGTCGGAGATAGAATCTGGAGGACTGAGATTAGGTGAGCTTGAAGGACCATTCATGCCAGATGAACCAAATGAGGAGGAAAACCCACTTTCATCTCCATCTAATGTAGAGGTAATAGTTACGACATTTCTACAACAAAAATGGTGTACATTGACATAATAAGGGATTTAGATAATCATTTACTTGCTACGTTTCTAGTCCTTTGGATCATAAGTGATGTAGAAAAGTTAACATAAGTGATACATGATTATAACGTATACAACATGATGATCATATATGATGACAAACTAGAATCAAAAGTGTTTTGATCCTGTTTATAAAATAAGATTGTTTTGTTTAAGGCACTTGATAATTGTTACATTACATGAATTAATTTGTTGATGTTGATCATATGCGATGAACATCTGAAATCAATAGTGATTTTTTGCAATTTATAAAATAAGAATGATTGGATCAAGGACTTGATAATTGTCATATTACATGAATTATTTTAATCATGTTTTTTTGAGAGGATAAATCCAGGCAATTTTATAAAACAACAAAAATTATAAACCAACTGCAAGCATCATGGTCCAAGGCCGAAAGGCGAAACAAAAAAAGTTAGAAACAACACCATACCAAGCAACCGAAAGCCAAAACAAACACAAGCTAAAAGAGCTAAACATGCTAGAAAAGAGAATACAAAAATAAGCTCTCCAAAAGAACCACCAGTAGCCAACCGAACTCCATCTCCATGAGTTAAGCATCATCACAGATCAGTCTCTTTCTTCTCGTCTTCCAATCCGCACGGAGCATAACAATTGAAACAATCTCTTTAGCCAGTTGAAGAACCGTATGAGAGTCATGAGTAAAGATGCGGTGGTTGCGTTCCTGCCATATAAAATAGATCGAAGCCGACAAAGCAAGTTGATGAGCACACTTTTTCAGTCTCCTCCTATTCTCTCCCAAGGCTAAGAGAATATCAGCCCACATGTCCGGGAACCCATTCCACTCAACCTTCATCCGAACCATAGCCCAAACCTTCTTAGAGAAGCAGAATCGAAAGAATAAATGCTCACGTGAATCACTACACTGTAGACATAGTGGACATTTCATGTCCGGTGGGTTATCTTTCTAAAGCCGTATTCGATCCTGGGTAGGTAACCAGTTCAAACAAGCCGTCCACATACAAAATGCATGTTTTGGTATGTGTCCTTTAAACCAAACAGACCCATACCAAGAAACCACATCATGAGGACCATTAAGAGTTTCCTAGGCAATACGGACCGAGAACTCTACTGCCTCATTTTGCAAATTTTTCCAATATAATTGATCCTAACAAGTCATACCTTTGGGCCCAATCCGTGGGCCAAGCACCATGGATGGCCTCAAGAAACTCCTTAGCCGAAGACGTGGTCGAGACTCCCATAGAACTCGCACGCCTATAAGAGATAATGCCCGAAATCCATCCACACTCTAGCCATGTATCTTCCCAAGCATTGACATCCTTACCATCTCCCAATTGAAACCAAAAGAACCTACAGAAGTAAGTCCGTAAGTCCATCAGTTTTGTTAACACCCACGACAACCGGTTATTTCTCCGAGATAGCCAAAACGACGTGGATCTAAAGCAATGCATGTGCATCCACCGTACCCAAAGAGACTCACGCTTACAAAGGAGATCCCAAGCATGCTTTGCCAATAGGGATATATTCCACAAATCTAGCCTCTTGAAACCAAGGCCCCCATTTCGTCTAGGACGACACACCATATCCCATGCAATACGACATCAACCTTTGGAAGATTCTCCTTGAGCCCAAAGAAAATCTCTAAAAATCACTTCCAACTCGTGTATCACCCCGGAAGGAATAACAAAGATGGACATCCAATAGAGTTGAAGAGATTGGAGGACGGAGATAATTAATTGTCTCCTCCCACCAAAGGAGAGGAAGTTAGCTTTCGAATTTTGAATCTGGGCCTTCACTTTAGTGATTAACACACCAAAATCCATTGATTTAAACCGTTTTAGGGACAAAGGAACTCCCAAATAACGAATTGGGAAAGTCCCCATGCGGAAGGGGAGGCATTCAAGAATCACATTTTGAGTATTAGGAGTCATGTTACCAAAAAACACTTCGCTCTTTTGAAGGATCGGGGAGAGGCCCGATCGAGTTTTGAACAAATGTAATGCTTTTTTGAGGACTTCCACCGATGCCACATCGCCCCTAGTGAAGACGAACAAATCATTCGCAAAGCAAAGGTGTGTCAAGATCAAATCATCACAACCTCTATGATATCCAAAGGATGTAGCTTCCAAAATACATTGCTCGAAAATTTTTGCAAAGCCTTCCATAACCAACATAAAAAGGTAGGGAGAAAGTAGGTCCCCTCGCCGTATTCTCCACCCCCTTTGAAAAAACCTTTAACATCCCCATTTATGGAAATCGAAAAGGAAGGTGTAGATATCATCTCTTTGATCCATCGAACAAGAGCCGGATGAAATCCAAATCCCGTGAGCATATTAAGAAGGTACGTCCAATTAACCATGTCATGGGCCTTTTGTATATCAATTTTAACAGCGCACTGTGGAGGGCCGGTATCACTTTGGTATCCCGTCACCAATTCATGAGCCTTCATAATATTATCCGCAATTCTTCGTCCCAGAATGAAAGTCGATTGGGAAGCACTTACCAGATCATTCAAAGAATCTTTCATTCGCTCCACAAGTATTTGGCTTATACACTTATAAAAAATCGAGCAACAAGAAATAGGACGATAATCCGTCACCTTTGTCTCGTTGCTAGACTTTGGGATGAGACAAAGAAGAGTATGATTTAACTCCTTTGCCAAGTGCCCCCGGTAGAAAAAATTGTGAATAGCCACACAAACATCATGCCCAATGACCTCCCACGCAGATTTAAAAAACTTGGAGGAAAAGCCGTCCGATCCCGGTGCTTTATCATTTACGATTTGAAATATAGCTGACCGAATATCACCATCCGATATTGGCCGAATCATGTAGTTAGATTCTGCGACCGTCAACCTTTTCGAAAACCATTCTAATGGGATAGTTGGGTCAACCATCGTATCCACCTCTCCAAGGATTGACTTAAAGTGATTAAGGAACGCCAAAGGCACTTCTTCTCCATGCACATAAACCCCCATCGAGTCGCATACCTCATGGATATGTTGTGCACGTTTCTCACGCAACACATGGTGAAAACATTTAGTATTGGAATCACCCTCATTCAACCATTTCACCTTGGCCCTTTGACGTGTCACGCATTCCTCATCCCAACATGCTTGTTGGTAAGCCAAGCGTATATGAGTGAGGTTCTCCTTTAGGTCATAATTTTCGGGGTCCATATCACACGCCAATTGAATAACGTCCAATTCCATCTTCAAGGAAGCCACACGGTTTGACAAGTTGCCATAAGTCGCACGAAGCTTTCTAAACGGAGCTTTGAGAGCCTTTAACTTGGATGTTAATCGAAACATAAACGTACCTTGCATTTGAACATCCCAAATGTCTTTAACAATCTGCAAAAAAAGAGAATGATCGACCAAAAAATTATCAAAGCGAAAACCCCATACCTTTTGCCTCTCACCACCTTTGAAGGATAAGATTGTCGGGGAGTGATCCGACACACCTCGGGGGAGGAAACAAACACAAGCATCGTGAAATGCGGCAGTGAATTCAGTATTCGCCATAACCCTGTCGAGCTTACGGCGAATACCTCCTTCTACACTTGGCTTTTGGCACCAAGTATATTGAATCTCATAAAACCAAACATCAAATAGTTCGACATCTTCAATTCATTCAAAAAAATCCATCATGTCCCCGTTACGTCTCAACAATCCCCCATAGCCATCGTGTGGGAAAAGCATCGCGTTGAAATCACCAAGCAAAACCCACAGTTTAGGCCCAAGAATAGCCCTGAATTTTTGAATTCCCGACCAAAGCTCCTTTTGAACCACAGAGTTGTTACCACCATAAATAATCGAAAAAAAGAGGGGATCACTCATACCTCGTATATGGGCTTCACAATGCATGAATTGGCCATGGGCTTCTAACACCATAACATCCACAATACGTAAATCCCATGCAATAATGATGCGAGTCCCCCCATTAGAAAAAGCTTGATTGGACACCCATTCCCATCTTCCAAAAGTGGCAAGACAAACCCCCGGTAAAGAATCTCTATTGACATGGGACTCCACAATGGCACATATACTCAATCCATTATCTCTAATCATATTTTTAACTTCCTTTTGCTTAACCGTGGCATTAAGACCACACACGTTCCACATAGAAAAATTAAACATTACTAACCATGGGATTAGGTTGATCATCTTCCACCGCGAATTGGCTTTTCCCATCTCCTCAAGTTTCCATAGACCCTTCTTGTTCGACATTGACATCACGACTTCTATTCCCCTCACTTTCCGCAATAGAACTATAACGGTTTGTCGTCTTGAGAATGCCCCGTAACGGCTTAGAAGCCACCCGGATGGACTGCGCTACCGCTGTTATCGTTGGAGCCTTCTCATGAACCGAAGTAGTAAAAGTAGGGGCTGTGGGAGTAGCACCCCGATTGCCACCACCCTCTCCTTTTCGCTGCAACATACCATTATCGAGACCCTTACCTTTATCCCTCGAACCATCAACATTACCCTCCAATCGACTTCCCTCCAGCCCACTACTGATTTGTTGCTCGGCTTGCATGGCTTGTGGTGGAGCCATCGGCTCCGAAACCGGATGGCTTTACATGGCTTGAATGATCATTTGCGGCTCTGTGGTACCATTCCCGTTGGGGCTCTCCATCGAACCCGATGAGCTTCCTAAATACACGACTTTAGTTCCATTTTTTGTTTTGGATTGCTTTGCTTTCGGTATCCATTGTTTCCTTTCTACTTTCGTAAATCCCTTCGTGTCCACCTTAGTTTCCTTCTTGTTTTCCACCCGTTGCCCTACAGCCTTTGCACAAGTTGAGATTTTTTGTCCAAAGACAAGGCAATGGACACATTGGGTGGGTTCCCACTCGTACTATGTTGTTCATATATGATTAAGAGTTATAATCAATTGTGATCTTTAACGATAATCAATAACTGATAGATTGTTTTGTTATTATCAGTAATGATTACCTAAACTTTTAATTGTTTGTTCAATTCACTTGATAATTGATCCAGCCTAGTGTTGGCCAACATTTTACCCCATTAATCATAGGGGGTTATATGACCGTATATGACTTGATTCTTGTTGTTTCATCAATCAGGATGCTCTTGTATGACTGATACCCATATTCCCATCCTCATGTAATACTGGTCCATGCTAAAAAAAAAAAGATCTATATACCTCTCAACTGCACACACTGCACAAAAAACAGAAAATGTACATAGTACATCAAGACACATTTGTCCTAGACTCCCCTTATGCTCATCTACAAAGAAAGAAAAGTGATAACAGTTTGATTTTAAACAAGTTATAATCAATAGTGATCTTCTTCGACATATCAATAATTTATAGAGTGTTTTGTTATTATCATAAATGATTTTGTAAACTATTAATCGATTGTTTAATTCACTTGATAATTGAAATTCTATATGAATTGTTTGTTATTAAAACAATGTTATAATTAATATTAGTAATCTTTCTCCATGAATAGTGGTATTTAAAGGACTTTGAGTCAATGTACATCCACATGGTGTCGCTAAAGACGAGTTTCACAACTGCATTTGAGGAAGCTTTAATCAAGTTCCCTGGTGTTGAAGCACTTGATGAATGGAAGAAGAAAACAGAAGATTTATTTGGGAGCGGAAAAGAACCTGAAGCACAACAACAAGATGGTGGCGATCAACTAGATGAAGGGATGCATGTTGAAGATTTGATTGTTGGGGACATCATAGGAATATCGGCAACTGTATATGGTAATAGTGGGCTACCTGAATTTGAGTCAGCAACCCAATTTTTTGGGCACCCGGATGTTTTGGAATCGTGTGACCAGGCTGTTATACAAAGGACTACAGAAAAATCAAAAAAGACAAACGAAACTTTTGCTGAGTGTAACATGTGACCTGGAAATGAAATGACACCGAATGAGAAAGGCATGTGTGAAGCTCAATTTTCTAAAATTGAAGCAGCAAATGAAGTCACCATAATGGTGAAAGAATCAAACGGCTCAAGGAAGTCATTGATGTTAAATAAAGATTTAACTTATGCATCGTCATTTCCAAGCTTCAGCATTGGCCTAACTCAAGAGTGTAGTGAAGAAGGTTTGAACGAAGATAGAGGAGATCAACAACAAGTTCCTTCATTTAGTGCAGTTTTGGACAAATCTTTGATGGAGCATGCGCATGGTCGCGATCCACTTGTTCAAGGGACTACCGGTGACATTGTTGACCCGAACGTCACAACTACTAAGGATTTGGCCGTTGCTGCTACAAGTTTGGAAACAACCATGAAACTAGTTGAAAAGTGTGGGGTAAGAGCTACGGTAATGATATACTCCCCATATCTGAATCGAAAGGTAGACCCGCACGCGATTATTACGAGAGACGAATCAATATTGGGTAATTGGATATTTTCAAAACAGGGGGTAGATCGTAAGTTATATATACATCAAGCTTATTTAAATTAATATGACAATTTATATTGCAATCATTTGGAACAATAATACCTATTTTATATACCATGGCTTAATAGGATTACAGTTTACACGTCTATTGATGGTCCAGAATTACAGAGGACGAAATTCGAAAGCATGGCACCGGACGCACATATTTCTGGTAAGATTATCAATATTGGGCTAACCTTCTTAATCAGGAGGAACAATTCAGGAATAGGAGTTCACCGTATCACTTATTTTGCAAGACAAGTACAATGGTATGTGATCGAGTTAAGAACTATTCAATTACGTATTCTACATTGACTAACATATTGTCCAACATTTAATTATATAGACAAAGGACATGTTCTCCAACAAAATGGATAGGAAGAACATGTTTGCAAATTCAAATAATCAGGTAGCTTCCATGCCCAATGTCATTGATATAGAGTCACTCAAACCAACTGACATGGTATGAAATTTATAAAATTTGAAATAATTGGAATGTTGGTGTGACAAAGTATATTGTTTAACAAATTTCATAATATTTCTTGCAATTTTCAACTTCCTTGTCAACAGATCTTTTTCCCTATCCAACATGCAAATGACTTTTATATTATTGTCTTCAATATGAAGGCTCCAAGCTTCGTGATCTTAGACAACAGTGCAAGCAACAAGACTATCGATGACAAGTACAGTGAAGTACCAACAATGCTGGTAAGCAATACTTGTAGATAAAAACCCATATACACTTGGAACCATCTTCATTTGAAACTTAAATGATCTATATTTGTTGTATCAAACGAAAATGCTAAACTATTTGATAATTGTACACCATCCATGTGTTAACAGTATGTCAAAAGTGAAAGAAAATAGGTATAAATTGAAGTAGAGAACGGTCGATAATACTAAGGACTCGGGGATTTTTGCAATGCGCTACATGGATACCTTTAAAGGAGAAACAGTTAGCAGGTATGATGCTGGGTTTGTGAAGGAATCAGCATCTCAAGAGGTACAACTCATCAAATTTTGCAAGAAATACTTATCGAAGATACTGCTTTCAACCCACAACATTTGGAGGTCCAGAGTCATCAAGCGAGCAACAGATTTCTCACATGTGGATGGAAGGATAACGAAGACAGTTATACAAGAAAAGATGAAAACCAAGACTTCATGGGTTGGTTAGGTTTTCATTATGGATATACTTTTTTTGGGTTAAATTTTCCAAGTGGAACAATCCTGTTTTTAATTGTTTTGGTTTTTTGTCTAGGAAGCTTTTGTACTTTGAATTTTATGAAAACACATCATGATTTAATTAGGTATGTTTATCATGGTGTGATTAATTACTATATGGATTTTATCAATGGGAAGAATACTATCTTTAATCATTAACCATTTATTGTGTTTGTTGTTTGTAATAAAAAATAACTTTGTTTGATGATCACATATGATTTATGTATAAGGATTAATATAACAGTCTATAAAAAAGAGGTTTTTGTAACATCAAATATGATAAAATGCAAAAGGGTGTAGTTAATAGTTCTTACTACTTCTTTTAAGTGTTGTACAATATAATTCAGACAACATTAGAGGTGATCATGTATTGAGTTCTTGTATAATAAGGTGTAATCACGTATAATTTTATCTGTAATAAACATAATAGGTCATTCATTTAGGATATATGGAAATAATAAGCTTACAAATCACCAGTGATGTTATGAATATAATTTTAACAGAAATTGTTCACCAACCATATTGTTTGAAATCGTACATGATTCTTATCCAGCATACTCAACAGAAAGGTAACATAAAGTGATTGACCAACTATGATATTTCAAATCACCAGTGATGTAATGACATAATAGTATCAGAAGTTGTTCACCATCCATATTTTTTGAAAACATATATGATTCTTATCCAACATACTCAACCGAATAGTAACAGGAATTGATTGACCAACCATGACATTTTAAATCACATATGATTCTTATCCATCATATTAAATTATCATTCACACATACATGATCCTTTTATAAAGTATGAAGATGGTATTACCAACCATTGAGTTATGTTTTATTGTCCCGTTTAATAACTAAATGATTCAGTAACAATTTAATACATAGTTACATAAAAGATTCAAAACAATGAATGAATAATACTCATTCCATACAATTAACCTTCAACAAGTCAAAATAGTTCAACCAAAACAAATCATTCCAATAACACGTAACAAGGAAAAACCAATAGTCTAACCTATTCAATCACTTAATAAAAACAATAACTATGCCATCAATCATCGTATTTGTCATACATGCCTTTCTTAACTGGACAATTGTGAGAATCATGGTTTGTGAATTCATTACAACGTCTACACTTCCTCTTTTGTCGTGCATTCTTTAAAGCTCACTCGCCACCACTAATAAAACGCTTGCCTGTGCCACATCCTTTGTTTTTAACACCTTCTGGAGCACATGTCTCAATTGTCTTAGGTTTTGTCACACCCAACAATTTTTCAAAACCAACATCTTTGTTAACAATATCATTCTCTGAAGGAACATCAGGTGCAATTTCTGACTTCATTGACCGAACTTTCTCCAAAAACAATTCAAGTTTCTCATCTTCACCATAAAATTTACTCAAAATCTAGTCAAACTCAAACTGTATATCATTGGTCAACCTATCGGACCGTTCATTTCTTCTGGGCTGGATACATCGAGTCCGAAGTACATCCAACGGGATAACCCCCCTCATCCATCGCCTATTAACATACTGACTAGGAATCTCTTCAGTATCTATGATGAACGAAACACTAAATATGTGGCAACACAAAATGCCAAAGTACTCATGTTGGTTCCTGTTAGGATCAAGCACTTACCACTACGCCAAAAGCAATTGTTGGTGGAGAAAGTGCAACTTTATTTCCTTATAGCGTAGCAGCCAGCGCCACGTTTCGATTTAGGAAGATGTTGGTCAATGACCCAACAATCCCCCCCCCCAGCATCTGCCGGCACTAACAAGATCTTCGCTAGAAGTCAATGGCTGCACATCATGCCTTTGGCATTTAAATGCACTCCATGGGATTCGAACCTGTGACCTGCTCTGATACAATATGTTAGGATCAAATGCTTACCACTACGCCAAAAGCAATTGCTGATGGAGAAGGCGCAACTTTATTTTCTTATAGCGTAGCAGCCAGCGCCACGTTTCGATTTAGGAAGATGCTGGTCAATGACCCAACAGTCCCTAATAAGTAAAACAAGTATTGTAGAAAAGGGGGGGGGGTGAATACAATACACAAAATTTCACTTAATTTTAATTCTTTTATTGATATAAAAATAAAGAATTACACATAGAAAACAATAAAGATTGTTGCGGAAAAGAACAGTAAACTATTCTAACAATCTTACACTTAGAAACTTTAGAACACAAAGTTTAAAAGCTATGAGGATGAGAGAAATAGTTGCCAACTTTTCTTGAGTGCACTGAGTTCTCTTGATGAAAGTGTGGCTAGCATGAGAGGACGTCTTCACCTTTATATACTACCTTATGCATTAAATGCAAAGGACACTTGTCACATGTAGATTGGATCCTTGAGATTTTCATCAATAAATTATAAGATATTTGAAGTGACTTATCAAGATACAAAAGGGACTTTTGTACTATGATAAGACAATATCCTAATAAAATATTCCTGGTACAAATCTTTTTGAGATCCTTTGGAGAAAGTCTCTATCAGATTAGGACTTCAGTGAATATCCTCTGTGCAATAGAAGGTTTTGTCAGAAGGATGTTGGAAATAAAGGGGTATAGTCAAATCATGAAGATTTGACTGCAAAGGATATAGTCGAACAAACAGTGTTCGGTAGAGGGGTTGTCTGCCGATGGACCAACAGAGGGATAGATAGACGATAGAAGGGGATCGGCAGAGGGGTTGTCTGCCGATAAAGAAAAGAACCATCGGCAGGGTATAGTCTGCCAAGGGCGAGTACTTCTTCGGTAGGGATAGCTTAGAACTTGTGAAGTTTGTCTTGATCCTCATCAGTAGACTTACTTCCTTTTGAATTTGGTTAGTCTTCGATTCACCGATCTTTTGAAGCACAACTAAGCTATTACAAAGAACCATGAAATACACTAAGTATGAGATGTACAAAAATTTAGAAATATAAAATTACAAGCCGAAAGGGGAGGTCATCTTCAAATCTTTGATGACCCAACAATCTCCCTCTATTTGATGATGACATCCCATACTTAAATAAAAGAGTAGAGTTTAATGAATAATGCATTTTGACCCTGTTTTTACTCTTTTTGGGTTCTTTTTCACATAGACCATTATTTTTGTTTCTTTTTGGATTTTTTAGAGTATCCGACATTTACAAGTATAAATGAATGAAAGAATAAGTTATACAGACTATTTACTTCAAGAAAAATTGTATTTGTGTTAATCTTGTAGGAAGATTACACAAGCAAAAGGAAATAAAGTACAATAAAACTAAAGATAGAAAAGCTACGATTCTTCAAAGGGATCACAGGGGATGACATCTTTCTTCTTCAATTCCTCAGTTACAGCTTGATAAAGAGCCACGACATGATCACCTCTTGGGATGATTTGAAGAATCCCAGAAAGAAAACTGATGTCAGCAATAGGATCTGATATGCTCTAAAGAAGCGAGTTTGACCGAAGCCATCATGAAAGAAGATCCCATAGGTAGGCTCAATGATGATAGTAGTACAAGGTTGAGGCACCAAGGTCGGTATAGATAGATCAAGGTTGGAGATGTTTGGAACCTTTCCTTCCTTGGCCATCTGTTGGAACACTCCTTCCTTCTTAGAAGACCTAGACTTCGGCTTGGAGGAAGAGGACGGATTATTGACCTTGAGTTTGTTGATGATCTATCGTTCGGCAGGAGTGTGCACAATATTGTACTTTTGTTGGTAGGATCTAAACCTTGTCTGAAGACTAAGAATGAACTTCTCCATTTCGTCTTTGTAGGCACTCATACTCTTATTTAAGCAATCAATAATTTCAAACTACTTAGTGATACTGTACATCTTAAGCCAATGAAGCTATTCGGTACGTCTTAATCCACCCTCCCTTTCGATGACCACACACATAGAATCACCTCTCTTTTTAGGTTTTATGATTTTTATACCGACGATTGGGGAGTTGGTTCTTCGGCTAATGAGAGATTTATGGTACCATGTGATGCACTTCTCCTTGTGTTCTTCCAACACTTTGGCCGATTGCTCCAACTCAAGTACTTGGATCCCTAATTGGGTCAACCGAAATTTTGGCATTTTCAGCCTCCTCTTCAGCCATTTTCTGAGCCAGATCTCTTGATTTCTCAAACTCTTTTTGAGTTATCTTAGCTGCCTTCAGCTCCTCAGCCGACAATCCAATATTAGAGGTAATCTTTGGGGGAGGAGCAAGTTTTAGACCATCTGCAAAGCTCTTAGTTCTAGCCTCCTTGAGACGCTTGAGTTTGACAACTTCTTCTTCTGATGTGAACTTCTTTTTGCCCTTATCTTTTTTTTAGCTCCCCCTCAGATTCATCGACCTTTTCAGAAGCAATATTAAGGTTGGTTCACTCTCCTTCGACCAGGTCGGCAGCCGACCTGTCAGTTCCTTCGTCTCGGTGGATTTTCTAGTGAACTTCTTGGGGGGATTCTTTTTGTACTTCTTCTCGGCGGATGCTGGTTATTTAAGCATGAGGGGTATTGTTAGGTCATTATATTGTATCCAAGATTTAATAGGAAAAGTCAAAGATGTAAAGTCAACATTGTCTAAGTCAAAGTTAGTATTGTCAAAGTCAATCTTATAGCTTGTAAGTCTTTGTAGTTAGTTGTGATATAAATAGGCCTTGTGCCTTGTTTGTTTGTAAGACTTTCATTGTAATATCAAAGAGACGTGTGATACTTTCTCTCTCTAGTTCTTGATTTTGTTAAATCTTGCTTGAGAATTGCTTGATTTGATAGTGATTTTGCATTAACAATTGGTATCAGAGCGAGACCAAACAAATTCAGAAATAATTTCACAACAGATTTAGATCAATTTCTGGAATTTTGGATCAAAAAGTTCGTTTTTCTTGAAAAATCAAGAACATGCAGATCGTTTCATTTTTTTTTTTGATTGAATCGAATTTCTTCTGAATCTTTGTTGTTTGTGAGTGAAATTGATTTCATTGTGATCGATTTTAGTCAGGAAAGACTTTGTAGTCACACAATTTTACAAATCAATCACAAAATCAGATTGCAAATTCGATTTTTTTTTCAGTTTAAAGATGTGTGTTCTTGATCAAATCCATATGTTTTGTTGATGTTAATCTGAAATTGACATTGGAAATATATTCTCTATATGCTTAATCGATCCTTGCTGTGCATTATCAAGTTTCAATTTGCAGGTTTCAAGTGATTTTCGATTGTGAATTTGCAGGTTTAGTTTGCGCCAAACTCATCAAACTTGCGCCAACTTCTTCACATTTGCGCCAACCTCATCACAGTTGCACTAACAATCATTTGTTAATTGTTAATTAACAAATTTGCGCTAGTGGAATCATTTGTTAATTGATAATCAGTGAATTGTTAATGGGTCGGTGAATTGAATTTCTTTTGTGTGGGTGATGAATTTGCTTTGGTGAAAATCAATTGATGGTTAAAACTTGATTGGTTGGTTACATGTTAGTGGGACGGTGCAATATTTGTAATTGAGATTCACAAGTTTATGCACCTGCAAGCCACTATCTGCAGATTTCGATTTCAACAATTTGCAAGATCTTGATTAATGTGATTTGTTAGTTTTAAAATTTCATCATCACTTTTGCGCCATTATCTTCATAAATCATGCGCCATCTCAATCTTTTTTTGATTTGCGCCAATATCATAATCATTTGCACCAATTGTGATTGGAGGTTCAAGTTAGTGGGGCCAATTCATCAATTCATCATTTGCACCAGATTATGAATTTTGCGCCACATTCTCATAAATATTGCGCCATTCTTATAAGTTTGATTTCTCAAGAAGCTTGCGTGTTTCAATTCTCTTGATTTGCAAGTTTTGTGCAGGTTGTTCAAGGCTGTTTCAAGGTTGTTCAAGGCTGTTTGATTTTTATTTGATTTGCACACTGGTCGCATCACACCGGTCTCAACATACATCAGTCCTCTCCACACCGGTCTACACAGGACACCGGTCCTCTCCACACCGGGCTACTCAGGACACCAGTCGATCATTTGTGCCAATTGATTTGCTCCATTCGAGTGATTGGTTTTGCGCCTTGAACTTTCAAGATTTGCGCTTTCAAGATTTTCAGTTCATATGATTTGAGAGTTTCAATTCCAAGTGATCTGATTCAAGTGACTTGAGAGTTCTCTGAGATATTCAAATCATTTCTTGAGAGTTTCTGCGGATTTCAGTTCTTTGAAAGTTCCAGAGATATAATTTTTCTGAGATTTTTTTGTGTGATCTAAGTTTGACTTTCAGACAAATTTTTCTGAATTGTTTGGGAACGATCATTCTTGTCAAGCTAATTTCTGAATCTTTTTGTTACAGGAATCATGGATGATGACTATTATTGTAACAAACCTAGAGAGAAAAGTCTGACACAGCAAATTGTAGAACTTCAAGAAAAATATAAACGAGATCAGATGTCTTTTGTCAAAGAAGTTTTATGTACTAAAACTTGTGTGAAACCTCTTGTTTTAGTCAGAGGAGAATATGAGCAGTGGAAATATCATTTCTTAGACTTCATTGACCAACATGAGTTGAATGCTTATATAAGATTATCTTTGCAGGAAGGAATGATGAAAATTCCGAAAAAGTTTTACTCTTATCTAGGAGCTTATGGACTATTGCAAAGAAAAGAGGTTCCAATATATCTTAACGAATATTCAGATGAGCAGAGAAAGAGACATGAAGCTGATAAATTTGCCAAAGTTTTTGTTTTGCAAGGAATTTTAGATGAGATTTCTATTCAATTAGATTGCACTGCTACAACAAAACAGATGTGGAATCAGCTTGAAAATAAATCAAAGTTGTCTTCAAAAGAAAAAGTAAAGGTTTTGGAATCTGTGAATTCTAAGTTGAAAAGAAAAATCTTTGAGTTTGAAAAACATATTGAGCAAATTCAGCTAACAGCATCTGTTGAAAGTTATGAAGAGAAGATTAAAAGTTTGGAAAGGTTGATCTTCAAAAGAGAATATCTGATTTGGAGCAAAAGCTTGCTAAAGACAAATCTGATTTTGAGAGTAAAAAGAAAGAGTTTGCTAAGAAATTTTCAGAATTTTCCAAGAAGAGTTTTGAAGAAAAGAAGACTATTGAGCTTAAGTGTATAAAACTTTCTCAGCAAGTTTCTGATTTTGAGAAAGTACTAATCTTGGAAAGAGAGAAGTTTTCCAAGGAAAAGAAGGCCATTGAACAAAAGAACGTTGGATTCTTTAAAGAAATATCTGGCCAAAGAAAGGATGTTGAGAAGGGATTTGAAGAAGAGAGAAGCATGTTTGAGGTTGGGATCAAAAAGCTTACTGAGAAGCTATATGACCTATCTGAAAGTGTGCTGAAAGAGAAGAAAACAAAGTCTGAATGCGAGACGAAGATTGACCTTCTCATCAAAGAAAGAGACAACTTTGCTTCAAAGATTAAAGAGCTTGAAAAGACAACATCAAGTTCAAATCAGAAAAACGTTTCTTCAAAAAGGTCAGTTAAATCTTCTGATCAGATTTTTAGTACTAACATTTTCTATGATAGACATATAGATGGTTCAGGTACACATCGAAGAAGAAGAATATATGAAGAACAGAAACTGGTCTGGAAGAAGAAACCAATTGAAGATGAGAAAAAAGATGGAAAGATAGATGAGCTGAAAGGTAAAAAGTCATGTGTACTTGTATCTAATGTCAAGAAGAACAATGCGCGTAAAGGTAAACCTGATCATATCTACACGAGAGATCAATTAATCAGGTTATCAGGTAAGAAAAATTATTGTTCTTATTGTCGTACACATGATCATGTTCACAAAATGAGTGATCATTTCTGGTATGGTTCTTACTCGATTACTCCCATTCGAACTACAACTAACATTCATGGACTCAAATACCAGTGGGTACCAAAGCCGAAAGCTGATTCTGTGTTGCAGGCACCTACTGTCAAGGGGGAGTAAGAGAACCAAGGCTTCTAAGTACATCAGCTTAGAACCCGTACTTCAACGGAGTTTGACTTCTAAACACAACAGTTTAGGACTCGTAATTCAGTGATCAAAAGACCTTACTCCTGTGCTGATGAGAGTTTGTACTCCAATACTCGAATGAGGAAATCAACCATTAAGGGGGAGTACATTCTTGTCTGAAATACTTTGCATCTGATAAGATATGACGATCTATAATTCACAAGGGAGTTGTATCTGATCTCTATCATGTGCTTTTTCATTGACAATATATTTGGAGGATATGACGATCTACAATTCAAAAGGGAGTTGTATCTGATCTCTATCTTGTGTTTTTTCACTGACATATTTTAGATGCATAATTTATAGGGGGAGTAAAGGTGATGGCTTCTGATTACAAAAGATCAGAACCCGTTCTAAAATGTTCAGACTTGGATATTTTTGCAAATATCCAGGGGGAGCTTAATAGACCTAAATCATTCTATCATGATTTGAGGGGGACCCTAAAGGTAAATATCTTCTAATCTAAGTCTTTGATTGTTTGGAAGAAGAACAACTTTCGAACATGAAAAACGTTTTCTGAAATGTTCAAACCACTTCTGGTTCTCAAAAGGTTTCATTAATTTAGAAGTGTGATTTTAAATGTTTTTTAATTTTGAGCTTTAATGTTTAACTGATCGTGTGTTTCCAAATATCAATACTTGCGTATTATCTTGTCTTTATACTGTAAAGTATTCATAAACACCGGTTCAGTACTTCATTTGAATTTGTTATTACCATGTCTCATAACGAACCAATTTTTCGATGGTAATACTCCTGTTTGCTTTCAAATATTGTTGAGCATCAATCATCATTTCCAAATTTGTGCTTTCATTGCTAAATTGTTTATATTCGTTCATATAAACAAAATATCCAATTCTTTGATACCCTGACCATTTTATTTGATCTGATTGATACATTGTCAGATTCTCAAAACAATTCTCTTGATTTCATTTCATTCATTTAATATCTTTGTTTTGAGAAATCTTGAAAGTTCAATTGCTCAAATCTCATGAGCATACATTTTGACAATGTTATCATACATTTTTGTGCTTAACTTTTCAAGTTAAACTGTTGAGCATCCATTCTTTTTAGGACTTACATGGGATTCGTGTGAGAGCTTATAAGAACTTCCATGGATTCACATAAACCAGTGTTTCCTACCCCGGAAGTTATCCTAGAGTGATTGAGGGGTGAGGGGTCTAAATCAAAGAGTGGGGGAGATAACTCATCCGGTTGAGTTTTTCTCATTGTGTGGAGCGGTAAAATGGAAAAGAGAGTTTGGTTAGAAGTGAGCATAATGATAAAAAGAAAGAGGGTGTGAGAACAGAGTTAAAAGAATATCATAACTCTGCACTAACCACTTTCTGAGCCGGACAACCACATCTTCTGATTTGTTCACATTCTTTGGTGACCATAATTGAAACAGGCAGTGAGCCCATGCCAACTCTTGCAATTACCCCACCATCCACTCATTTCTTTCCCGAAAAAGAAATGTTTCATTTTCATTAGGGACGCAACACATCTGCTATCTGATCTTCACTCGGAAGATTTAGATATTGAACAAGAAGGAAAGTTGCCCCACCTTCGCACCTTTTTCATGCACATTGAGTCTGTGTAATATTTGTTGTTGTCTCAACAGTTTACACAATTTGAGCCTGATCAAGCTAAGTAGCTTCAATCATTCTACACTTTCACGAGCACACAAGAAATAAGTTTTCTTGTCATAACATTCATAGAAAATTCCTTTGTGGTTTTTCGATGATTGAATGGAAGCCCTGGGGGAGTGATTATTACAAAAGCTCCTTTCCAATGTACACCCGTTGTACAAAGTGGCTCAGTGCTACTTACAGGCATTCTAACTGTATCATTTGTTGATTCAGGGTTACCATTTAAATTTTGTCTGAATTTGAAAAGATTCGGATATATACATTTCATGAATTGACGGATATTCAGATCAAAGGGCAGAGAATGTCAAATTATTATGAAGGGGAGATTGTTAGACATTACAAAGGGGGAAATCAAAGCAAGTGCTGAAATTGATGAAGTTTTGATGATCATGATGCTCACAATCATCAAAAAGGGGGAGAAATTTACAAAGTTCAATTTCATAGCCGAGATGTCAAAATTGGGGAGAAATTTCTGAAAGATCAATTTCAAAGCTATCAAGAAGTTGTCAAAGTGAAGATAGACTTGGAAAGAAATTCTGAAAGTTCTGTCAAAGATTTTAAATGATTCTGAAGATAGATGATTCGAGAAAGTTTGTTTTTCTGAAAACAGTCAAGAGATCAGAGTGATGAAGATACAGTTTTTGAAAGATTCCTCGATGTCTCAAAAGTTTCAAAGGTTTCAAAGAAGTTTAAAGAGTTTCAAAGCTTTATTCAAGACTTGTTGACTCTTCAAAGATGTTAATTGTGAAAGACTTTTCAAGATTCTTCAAAGGCTGAAAGATTAAAGATTGTTAAAGCTTCAAAGTTCAAAGTTGTCAGAGACAAAAGCTAAAGAATCAAGAGCTGAAGACTAGTGTCAAATTTTTATTAAATCTTGAATACAAAGGGGGAGATTGTTAGGTCATTATATTGTATCCAAGATTTAATAGGAAAAGTCAAAGATGTAAAGTCAACATTGTCTAAGTCAAAGTTAGTATTGTCAAAGTCAATCTTATAGCTTGTAAGTCTTTGTAGTTAGTTGTGATATAAATAGGCCATGTGCCTTGTTTGTTTTTAAGACTTTCATTGTAATATCAAAGAGACGTGTGATACTTTCTCTCTCTAGTTCTTGATTTTGTTAAATCTTGTTTGAGAATTGCTTAATTTGATAGGGATTTTGCATTAACAGGTATTTTGCTCCCCCTCAACAGATTTCTCCCCCTCAGCGGCCGATGGGGAAGAAAGACCAACTTTGGCTGACACACGGCCTAACCGCCGATCAATGCGGTGAAGGCAATCATGATCGCCACTCCCAAAAGCAACATCACCGAGATCAAGATCCCACTCCTCGGAACGACACTTAGCGACCGATTCTGGAAGATTGTCGAGATTTTTATGGATTTGAGAAAGAGACTCCAGGATTTTTGCATTGACATCATCCTGAGTGTTTGCCCTTTGCCTTTGGGAGGCCAGCTCCTAATCCCGGGAGTCCGAAGAGGCCATGAGAGCAACAACGGACAGTGTGAGATTGAGATTATCCTTTAGAAGCTTCTCTAAGTAAGTGAGGACTGTGGCTAAAGCATCACCTGGAGGATCAGACAAATCATGAAGATCCTTTTGCATGGCATCCATGCAGGTGAAGAAAGAGGGCTGAACACGAAGGAGTTCGGTATTCTGCTCCATGATAAGACGGAGCAACTCGGCCAACAATTGATTGTTGATATCTAGATCGTAGTAAAGCTATTTATCCCGAATGGAATCCCGCTCAAGAATTGTAACACGATGACCCATTTGAGCAGTAAACTTATCAAACTCCCCTTGAAGCCTTTCGAACTGAACACTAAGCATGCAGTGTTGCCGATTGGTGTCAATAATATTGGCAAGCACCACAAAGTGAATCGGTTGGTGATATTGAAAAAGATTCGGTACATATGGTGGAGGTGGTAGTGCCGAAGATGTACCAGGTCTTTCGGTAGGAGGAGTTGGTGGATGATGGGGTAAAATTCGGGAAGGAGCATGTTAGGTAAGTGAGATCAAGATTGATTGAACAATTAAACAATAACAAGGAATTAGGGAAGGAATCTATAGTATTATTCACAATATTAAGAACACACTACAGAGAGAAAAGTTTGCGTATTAACTACATTGTGAAAGTAAACATTACAAACAAATGCATGTGATTACTTTACTAAACTTTTAAAGTGAACATAAAATATGTTCTAAAATTCTCCCCCTAAGTTTTGTAAAGTAATCATAATCTTTTAATCTCCGGCTTCAGCTCTTCTCCCCCTTCATTTCTTTATAAAACTTAGCGTTGCATAAACTTCAAAGCTCCTCTTGCTCCCCCTAGAAAGTAGCTCTTATCCTTGAAGTATCAACTGAAATATCAGATCTGATGTAGACCATAACCTCGACTGAGTGCACATAAAGATAGATTTTGACTTTAGTAAACCCAACACATTCCTTAACGCCCACAAGAATGATATGTGTGGATTATTGAGTGACACCCAAGTGCATCTTCAGTGTATAACATCTGATCTGTCTGTGAACCATAAGTTGAAATAGGAATTCAACTTAAGAACTTCATCTGATAAGCATACGGGTGGTAGCATCTGGTAGCAACACTACAAGGCAAGGGTTAGAAAGCAGGCACTGTTCAACAACTGATGAAATGTACTCATTTTCTGACTGCTTTCTAGAATACTGAACAATCAAACACAAAACTCCCTTCTTCATGAATCAGCTAGATGATTATAAGCACTCAGGATTCTGACACAACTCAAGCATCAGAACAATGATTGCAGTCGCTCACACTACTGAGTGATCAGGTCAGAAGAATGATAAAATGCTCTCAACAGTCTAACAACTCAAGAAGCTTTCCAGACTGATGATTGCAGATGCTCAGGCAGCTAACTCAATCCAAGCAGAGACCAAATCTGAAAATACAGAATCTGAAAATCTTGAAAAACATGAGCACTCGTGAAATGTAGATCAGTTGCTAGAAATATGTGACCAAAATATGATAAGAGTGATGTCACATATGCATTCAGCGTATAAGGCTCAGGAACAGGGCAAACTTGTATGAAACAGGGTTCAGAACAGTCAAAATTCTCAAAAATCATCAAACTTTTCGCAAAACACCAACAATTCGCAGATCCCTGTAGCAATTGAGCACAATTTGCAAGATGGCATAAGCCTGAACCACAATTCGCAAAGGCTTCTTCTGCGAATTATTACTTTTCGCAAGCCTCACATTTAAGAATTCCTCGCATTTCGCAGATCACACATTCACGAATCCTTCAGAATTCGCATCTCACACACCTGCGAATTCTTAACTTTCGCAACACTCTCATCTGCGAATTCCTTACTTTTCGCAACATACATAAGTACGAATTTTGTACATAGTCAAAAATGTCATCTTCAAGGAATCCTGCGAATTCTATCAAAATTCTTGCGAGTTCTTCATTTGAATCTTGCGAATTCTATGGATCTCGAACTGTTTTTCACAAAATCTTCAAATTCAACCATCAAAACTTCGAAATTTGAGCTGAAACTTTGAACGAAGGTTCGAAAACATCATTGGAGCATAATTTTAGTTGATTACCAAGACTAATTTCAACTCTAATAACCAAATCGATCCAACCACGGTGAAAACTGTCTTCGACCAAAAAATACTCAAAATCGATCCATTCGACTTCCTGAATTGAAATTGGAACAAGTAATTGATTCTAATAAGATTGACACTAACCACATAATCAATTTAGCATCAAAAATCGTCCAAGTTAACACCAATTCAAGAAATTCGAAAAATCCACTATAATTGTTCTTTTCAACCAAAACTGATCTCGATCGTCGATGAATGATTTCGTCGTTTGGCTCTGATACCATTTGTTAGGCCTGTGAGATCAAGATTGATTGAACAATTAAACAATAACAAGGAATTAGGGAAGGAATCTGTATTATTATTCACAATATTAAGAACACACTATAGAGAGCAAAGTTTGCGTATTAACTACATTGTGAAAGTAAACATTACAAACAAATGAACTACAAGGTTCCTATTTATACTTCCATATCCCTTGTACAGAATTAAGCCCAAACCCATATACAAGGCCCAAAATACAATGCATGTGATTGCTTTACTAAACTTTTAAAGTGAACATAAAATATGTTCTAACAGAGCAATTGGGTTTCGGTTATGGGGAAGATCGGGTGAGGAATCGATTGAGGAGGAGGAGTGTTGAAATGAGTGTCTGGATGTTGGTTAGGGGGATGGGATGGGAATGTGTTTCGGTGAGGGTTTTGGTGAGGGTATCGGCTTTGTTGAAGGTGTCAGCTTAGGTGAGGGTGTCGACTTAGGCTCTTCGGCAGATTGGAGAGCTACCGAATCTTGGATCGTTGGGGGAGAGGGAGGAACATTGTCGGCAGCCTCGTAGGACTGAGTGTCCATAAATAACATCTCCAGAAAATCTTGGGGATCCTTAGAACCGGCCCCTGGAGTGGCCGATTCTTCATTGGATCATGCAAAGTCTCTGGGACTTGCCCCGAGTATAAGGACGTGAGGTGGAAAAGAGAGGCCTAGGATTGGGGAGGAGTCCAAGTCATCTTCATCAACCAACTGAAGGGTTGATGAAGGTTTAGTAAGGGTACCCTTTGATACAACCGAACCTTGTTGAGAAGGAACAGAGGAGGTGGTTAGTGGGATAGTAGATTCCCTTGGCCCGAGAGGGACAATTTCAACATCTACCGATTGTTGAGAATCGGTAGGTGAAGTGGGTGGCTTGGCCAAATATGGTTTCCTAAGTCTCTTAGAGTGAGACTTAGGTAGGTATTTCGAGCTCTGCCGCATTAAAGAAGGGGTTGTTAACTTGGGTAGCCTCCGAAGGTTGTTTCGGCGGCATAGTCATAGAAGCAAGTGTGGCGGCACCGGTAGCCTTAGGTGTCTTATTTTTAGAGCCAACCATTTTTGCTTGGGGAAGGGGAACACGGGCCACCGAAATGTTGGGGCCCAGTGGTTGATGGGGCCTTTCAGCATCCAACTTCACTGGGGCACCCCACACCGGATTGGGAGTAGAGACGAAGGATAACATACCTCGAGTGAGTGGTTTGTCAGTGCCGTTTGGACCCTTCTTGAGAATCATCTTGCCAACTTTGGCAACTGTAAGATCGCAGATGATCTTTGGCTCAGAAAGCTTCGCATCAGCGTCAAGTATCGTCTTGAACTTGTGGTTGATGATGAGAGACAGAAATCTTGGAAAGGCCACATGAGGTGTTCATGGTGGAATGATAACTATGACGATTGAATCAAACACAACTCGAGTAAAGTCAATCCTGGTTAAGTAAGATGGGGACTGATCCCTGTCGGATGTCTTGTGAGAAAAGTAGTAAATCAGGTGGGAGAAAAAGAAATTCCAGATACCTCCCATATTCTTGTGAAGTAGAGTGTCGGAACCCTTGCTTTTACCATCTGGGATGTAGTTGAGTGCATCGATTACTTCTTCTTGCTCATTACCAATGGGGAAAGTGTCAAAAGGGGAAAACTTAGGAAGGTGAAGAGCTTCCCTGACATCCGCAACTCCGAAAGTTAGGTCGTGATCGTCACCATCAATAAGAATGGAGGTAGAGACAGAATGGTTGGATGGATCGTAAACAAAAGTGAGCCAGAAGTTCCCAAGAAGTATTTTGCTCATCTTAGGAGTAGTCGTAAATGCTTATTGCAGAGGTGATCTTTAAAGAAAAGCAAAAACTTGGTTAAACTCAGTATGGTCGACATCAACATCAAAACGAGCAACGTGATTGCATGATGGGAAAAGGAGAGATTCCTGAGTGACTGGAACGTTCTTGCTAGCTTTGGTGGACTTTGAGGAAGCCATTGATGAGTAAGTTTGAGTTTGCATGTTTAAGGAGAGAGAGAGAATTCGAAGAAGATGAAGTAGATGGTAAAAGTTAAAAGGGAGAGGGTGTCGATATATATATATAGTGGGGAGAAATAAGGATTTCAAAACAAATATTAAAAAAAATAAATAGGGTATAATGATAGAGGGTAGTATACGGGATCGTGGGGAAGTGGAATGGGCCAAAAACGGCTGTTGCAGGGACGTGGGGGTTGCAAACGTCATGTCCCTGACACGACGTGTCAAATCAGGACACGTGTCAGATTAAGAGAGGTGGAAGACAACGGTGCTGAAAGGTTAAGTGGATAAGATACAATACGCCATTCTACCGAAAATCATTCGGTAGGTTAAAGTGCTACCGAAGGTGTAGGTCAATGGATTTGAGAGTAGGTATCTGAAGGTCTTACCGAAATGAGGTTCGGTAAGAGAAAACAAAGAGAGGAAAGAGGGGTTTCAGTAAACAAAGATTGTCGAAGATGAGTTTCGGTGAGTGTGAGACCCACCGAAAAATAGCGTGTATATGCTGAAATTCAAGGTCGGTAGATGAATGTCTTGCCGAAGTGGTGTTAAGGATTAAGGAGTTCGATAGAGAAGAGGTTTGGTAGAGTCTATAAAGTGTCGGTAGGTGAGGATAACCTTGCCGAAAGAGAAGGCTACCAACAGAGAGACCTTCCAAAGAATGATCTTCGGTAGGTAAAGACTGAGATTTTTTTAACTCAAAATTTAACATACCTAAAGATCCAATCAGAAAGTTGAACCTAGTTTCATCCATAGGTTTAGTGAAGAGATCGCCCAACTGAAAATCCGTTGGAATGAAGTGAAGTTTAATATCACTTTTGGAAATGTGATCTCTGATGAAGTGATATTTGATATCTATGTCCTTGGATCTGGAGTGAAGCACTGGGTTGTTGGCAATTGCTATTGCACTGGAGTTATCACATAGAATGGGGACTTAAGAGTAGAACTGGTTGTAATCTTGAAGTTGATTCTTCATCCACAAGATTTGAGCACAACAACTTCCAACTGCAATATATTCAGCCTCAGCATTAGAAGTGAAGACTAAATGTTGTTTCTTGTTGGACCAGCTGACCAAACTTCCACCTAGTAGTTGGCAGCTTCCAGTTGTACTTTTCATGTCTACTTTAGATCCTGCAAAATCAGAATTGGAATACCCAATGAGATCGAAACCTGAGTCTTTGGGATACCAAAGACCCAGATTCATTGTACATTTTAGATACCGAAAGATGCGTTTTACAGCGGCCAAATGAGATTCCTTAGGATTGGCTTGATAACGTGCACATAGACAAGTAGCAAACATAATATCAGGTCTGCTAGCATTAAGATAAAGAAGAGAACCAATCATTCCTCTAAAATTAGTGATATCAACCGATTTACCATCAAGATCAACATGAATTTTAAGAGGTGGTGTCATGGGAGTTTTTATGGGAGAGCAATTTTCAAAATTAAACTTCTTGAGTATATCACAAATATATTTGCTTTGATTTATAAAAATCCCTTCAGAAGTTTGTTTTATTTGAAGGCCTAAGAAAAATGTAAGCAAACCCATCATGCTCATCTCATATTTACTTTTCATGAGAGAGGCAAACTCTTGACAAAGAGATTCGTCAGTAGCACCAAAAATGATATCGTCCACATAGATCTGAACAAGAATAATATTACCTTTGGTCTTCTTGAGAAAGAGAGTGTTGTCAATCTTACCTCTTGTATATTTGTTGGAGAAAAGGAAGTCAGACAAAGTATCATACCAGGCACGAGGAGCCTGTTTGAGACCATAGAGGGCCTTGTCCAGCTTGTACACATAGTCTGGATGAGAAGGATCTTCAAAACTAGGAGGTTGCTTCACATAGATTCTTCAGCAAGCTCTCCATTGAGAAAGGCACTGTTATTCCCAGTTTGTTGCAAGATTATCAAGATGCACAATGAATTTAGATTTAAATCTCATATGTCATTGATATGATCTTCAAAGTTTACAAACACACACTCTCTCTACTTTCTCACTCTAGAATCTAAAATCTGATATTCTCTAATAAGATCTACATATTACAAAGAAATAATGGTATTTATACCACCTACATATTACAAAGAATACACAACTAAACTAACAAGCTTGACTTTGGTTGACTTTGACTTTCCACTTTAAACAACTTTGACTTGCAATCTTGAGGGTTTGACTTGGGCTTTTGACTTTCAATCTAGACGATCTTGAAGACAACAATCTGTGCTCTAACATTCTCCCCCTTTGGATTCAATATCAACTTTAAAAAGATAAGCTAATCATCTCCCCTTTTGATTCAGAAACAAGTGATCTCCCCCTTTGGATAAACTTGCACTTATCTTCAAATGAATTTCATCTTTAAAGAACTTTCTTCCACTTTTAAGAACATTCTCCCCCTTTGAGACAAAGACTGATTTTCTCAGGCAATCATCATTCTCCCCTATTGAGATGAAAATTGGTAATCTCCACTTTTGAACTGATACTGATAGCAACAACTATCTTGAACATTGATCTTTAACAAATTCAATCTCCCCCTTTAGCATGAATACAGGAAATCTTCTTCCATGTAAAATAATCTTCCCTCTTTTAGAAATAACACTGATCATCTTCAAAGTCTGTAACACTATCTATCTTTCTTTGGAAACTCTTTAGATTTGCAGTATTCGCCCCCAAAGTCTGTTATTAACTTATTCAAGAATTTTAACAATCTCCCCCAATTTTTATGATCATCTCTTTCAGTCTTCAGAAAAATAAATTATCTCCAGCTTTAGCTCACTTTGCTTCAGCAAATAATCTTCAAAGAAATTTTCTGTAATCCTCAGCAATCTTTCAGCACTTTTTGAACTTTCTCTTTAATTTTGAACATCTCCCCATATTTCTGGAAATAAACTTTCAAACTCTGTCATTTCTTGATTACTTCTTCCCGTAACTATCACAATCTGTTGTCCAGATAACTTTTCTTGTAATCATGTCTCCCCCTTTTTGATGATGTAGAGCATAGAAATTATCAAAAATGTTTCCAAGAAATGTCATGTGCCATTTTCTGACCTCTATCCGTATCTGATATTTCCTCAAGATTATTGAACCATCCGTCAATTCATAAATGTATTTACCTGAATCTTTTCAAATTCAGACAAATAAGAATGTAACTCTGAATCAACAAATGAATTAGTTAGGTATGTCTGTAAGTAGCATAGAGCCACTTTGTACAACGAGTGTACTTTGGAGAGGAGCTTTTTGATGTTCACTCCCCTATAGCTTCCATTCAATCATCGAATAACACAAGGTAATTTTATGAACGTTCTAACGGAAAAATGAATTTTATGTGTGTACGTTCTTGTGTATGAAAGAATTTAAACATTTTGCTTTATATTAGGCTCAAAATGTGTAAACCATTGAGACAACAATAGTAATACACAGACTCAATTGTGCATGATCGAAGTGTGAAGGTGGGACAAACTTCCTTCTTTTTTCAATATCTAAATCTTCCAAATGAAGATCAGATAGCGTATGTGATGCGTCCCCAAGAAAATATGAAACATCTTTTTGTTGAAAAAAAAATGAGTAGCTAGTAGGGTTTAATTCAAGAGTTGGCATGGGCAAGTTCCTATTTCAATGAAGGTCACCAAAGAATATGAACCAACAGTAGATGTGGCTGCCCGGATCAGAAAAAGTTGGTGCAGAGTTCTGATATTCTTTTAACTCTGTTCTCACACCCTCTTTCTTTTTATCATTTAGGCTCACTTCTAACCAATCTCACACACCCACACTCTGATATTGACCCCTCGCCTCTCGATCACTCAAGGATCACTTCTTGGGTAGGAAACATTGGTTAACGTGAATCCATAGAAGTTCTTTTAAGTCCTCACACTGATCCCATGTATTTGTCCTAAAAGCATAAAGTTGCTCAACAGTTTAACTTCAACAGTTAAAGCATAGTACATATGTCAGATGTATGTATGCTCAATAAGATAATCATGAAGATTTGAGCATTTTAAACATGGAAAATTTTCTCAAAACAAGGAAATTGAATGAACGAAGTGAAATCAATAGATATGTTTTGAGAATCTCACAATGTATGTAAAAGTTCAAATATGAATGATTTATCAATAAAAGCTTAGATCATGAAATGAATGGGATATGTCTATATGAACAAGTATAGACATTCTTGAAAGAAAAGCTTTGAATGAATTAACCCTCAACAAACTTTGAACGTACAAAAGGAGTGTATTACCATCGAAAAATAGTTTCAATTTGAGACATGGTAAAAACATATTCATCAAAAATACTAAACCGGTGTGTGTGAATACTTGACAGTATATGGAAAAGATAATACGCAAGTATATATCTTTGGAACCACGCGGTTAGTTAATCATGAAAGCTCATAAATGAAAACATTTAAAATAACACCTCTAAATTCATGAAATCGTTTTAAGAATAGAGAAGTCATTTGAACATTTAAGAAATATGATTTCATGTCTGAAAGTCGTTATTCTTTCAAACATTTTGATATTCAAGGTTAGAATAAATCAAACCTTATTATTCGCTACAAGTCATGAAATGTTATCGTGTAAGATCCCCCTCAAAATCTGCATTCAGTCAAAAAGTCGTCAAAGCAACAAAGTCTTATTGTAAAGAAAACCTTTTATTGAAAGTAAAAACATGAAAAGTAAAACATCGAATTACGAGTCCTGATCTGAATTAATCAGAAGTCATTTACTCCCACTGAAAATATGTATTTGCAATATTATCAGTAGAGGTAATATGTATACTCCCCCTTGAAGGTTGATAATCTTTTATGCATCGAAGTACAATTGCTTTATATCGTTGAAGTACGAGTCCTAAACTTTTGTTTTTAGAAGTTAAACTCTTTAACATTGAAGTCCGAGTCCTGAGTTGATTTACTCAGAAGTATATGTTCTTTTACTCCCCCTTGACTTAAGATGCCTGCAACACAGATGAATCTTTTGGCTTTGGTACCCATTGGTATTTGGGTCTAGGTTTGTTAGTTGCAGTTATGTTAGGAGTAATATAATAAGAACCATACCAGTAATTAACATAATTTTTTCTAACAAAATCATTTGAACCACATTAAGAACAGTTAATTTTCTTTTGAGCTAACCTGATCAATTGATTTACAATATAAACAAGATCAGGTTTACCTTTATGTACATTGTTCTTCTTGGCATTAGGTGTATGCACAAATGATTTTTGATCATTTTTCTCATCAGAAGTTGCTTTCACTCTTCATACTAACTTCTCACTACCATTCCTTCTTCTAAATGACTCTGAACCATCAAAATTCCTATCATAGAAAAGGTTAGTAGTATGAATATGATCTTTAGAATTAACTGATCTTTTGTAGAAACAGTTTTATGATGTAAACTTGATGTTGTCTTGATTAGGCATTCAGAATCAGTTGAATCATCTCTAGGTGTTTGAAGAATTGAATATGGAATCTTCTGCTCAGACGAAACCACCTTAGAGACAATTTCTTCAAGTTCGGTTATCTTGGAAGATAAACAGTTTCTTTCCTTGATGAGTAGGTCAATCTTTTTCTGAAATTCAGTCTTCATGTTCTTCTCTTTCATGACATTTGTTGATAATTCAGATAATGACTTTGTAAGCTTACTAATCATAAACTAACTTATATGTACTTATAAGGTCACTTATATTTGTGAAAGAATACATTAGTATTTTATTCCAAATCCATATGCTCTTTGTGTGTAGACAAGGACGTCACGGTCAACATTAATGAGCTGCTATATTACTTTTTGGTGGACCGGTGGTATCACTATTGGCGGTTAGTTTAACTTTATTTTTATAAATAAAAGTTTTGTTTGATTTAAATATACGTAAACATAAAAAACAAAAAAGAAAAAATTATGCTTAATTGGCTAAATATTAAAAAATAATGAAAAATATATAAATATTAAATAGCAACAGATAAAATTAGGGTGAGCAAAAGTGGTTACCCGTCCAAAATTCCTAGAATCGGTCCCGAAACTTGAAATCAACAGTTCTTGGAATGAAGGAATCGGAATCGGTTACACCAGTTCTTTATATTTGGGAACCGGTTCCGGAACTGTCGGTTTGGAATATGATACTATTAGAGTGAAAAAGTCATTTTGGTTATTTAGCCTTTAGATGGTGGTAGGTGGTATATATAATGTAATCTGTCCTTTTTCTTCCTTAATGAAAACACCCAGAACTTTCTCTCTCTTGTTTGTAATATGGTATCAGAGCATAAGAGTGTCTTCTTCTGTGCATTTTTCCTTCAAATCCTATTTTTGATTCTTGATTGATTGCAATCTCTTTCATTCTTCCACTCAGATTCAATTGTTGTTCACGATTAAATCTAATTTTGTTTTCTTGTTATTCGATTTGTTCTTTTCAAAGACAAATCATTATTTTTTTTCTCTAATTGATTCAATTCAATCTCTGCTGCAATAAGTTCATCTTCATCATCGTCTTTAACATCTTCACAGATTTCTACAATTGATGATAGGACGCATCCGTATTATATACATCATTCAGATAGTCTAGGAGTTGTTCTGGTTTCTCAGATTTTAACAGGCGACAACTACACTTCGTGGAGTCGTGCTATGATGATTGCCTTGTCGGTGAAGAATAAAATAGGCTTTATCGATGGATCTCTTGTAAAACCTAATGGATTTGATTAAATATTCTCACTGTCTGGAAGAGGAATAACGGTATCGTTATTTCTTGGATTATCAATTCAGTTTCCAAGGAAATAGTCAAAAGTATTATGTTCGATGAATCAGTATTCAAGATCTGGAAAGATTTAAAGGATCGATTTGAAGAAAGCAATGGACCAAGGATTTTTCAAATCAAGCGTGATATTGCAAATTTAGGTCAAAATCAGGATAATGTGTCTACCTATTTTACAAAACTGAAGTCTCTGTGGGATGAATTAGAGCAATTTCGTCCAAGATGTCATTATGGAAAATGTGAATGTGGAGGAGTAAAGAATATCGAGAATCATTTCGAAAATGAACAAGTGCTGAATTTTCTTATGGGGCTTCATGATTCTTTTTCGTAGACCAGAAGTCAAATTCTTCTATTGTATCTGTTACCTCCTATTAATCGTGTTTTTACATTGGTAGTGCAGGAAGAAAGGCAACGTGATGTCACTAATTTTGGACAACAGGCTGCTAATGTCTCTGGACAGGCTATGGCTTTCAATACTAACACTGGATCAAGGTTCTAAATGGTGTGAGGCGTGGCGTAGCGGCGAGGCCAAGCCTTAGGATCCACGACGAACACATAGTGTTTTCAAGGCGTGACTTATGGCGTCAAATTTTGTTGATCCAAACTCTCTCAGTGATTTGATAACGACCCTCTTCTATACCTAGTGAAAATTACGTTTTAATATGTATTAGTGTTTCACCATCAGCAATCAGTTATCGCTGATAGTCTCTCTTGTAAACATTTATATGTATTAGTGTTTCACCATCAGCGATCAAACTGAGTTTGTTCAGTTATCAATGATGTTATCTGATGTAAATGTAATCCCTGAAGACAAGTTTCGCGTCAACAGATGTTCATAGTTGAATCAAAGACGAAGCTGCTGAACAAAGACAAGTATACTAGTGACTTGATGCGGACATCGGTGAAGCAAAGACGACTACTCATACGCGAAGAAACCTGAGGAAATGCTTCAGCGATAGCTGAACTTCTTTATATCTCTGAAGGAAGAGATATTCAGCGATCGATGATCACTTAGCTTATGCCTCAAGTCTCTATTGTCTTACCTTGCACTACAAGTACGATGTGTCAGAACGGACATACCTCTGCCATAATTCGTACAAAAACTCTGTCAACTACATTGTTCATGATACGACCGAAAGCATGTCTCCCAAAGTCAGTATCTCTCAGCCAATCAATGAAGGACACGTGTAAAGTGCCCTACCATGCATTTAATGCATAGGGTATAAATAGAAAGATTACCTCTTCATTTTAAGAGGGTGCTCACCTCTAGCCTTCATCTTTCTACATTATAGAAACCTTTGTTTTCTATACTTCTCCAATCCCCATTCTCTATATTCTTGTGCAACCATCTTAGTGTTTTCTTAAGTTTGTTTAGATTGAGTTCTACTTAATCTTATTCCGCAACAGACTTGTAAATTGTATTTGATTTATCAATAAACAATTTATTAAACTTTAAATTCTGTGTTTGTATTCAACCCCCCCCCCCCTTCTACAAACTTGTTAAGCACCTCCGGGACCAACAAGTGGTATCAGAGCAGACTGTTTAATCTGATAAACAAGATCTTGCTTTATTCTCTTCCTTGCTATTCTAAAATGGCACTTAACACAAACACAAACTACTATGATAATGGTTCACTTTCTAAACCTCCTCGATTTAGCAGAGATAACTTCTCTCTCTGGAAGAATCGAATGATGTTATTTCTTGAAGGTGCATATCCTACTATACCTAAGTACGTAGCAAACGGACCCGATGAACCTGTCCAAATCATAGTTGCCATTCCAGCTACTGCCACCACTCCATTTATTCCTGAAGGCTATATTGCTAAGGAAATCAGACAATGGAGTGATGAAGACAAGAAGAAGGTTGGTATCGATGCAAGGGCAAAGACCATTATCTCTATGGCTCTGCCTGATGAAGTTTTCCATTCCATCATGCAATTTAAAACTTCTAAAGAAATGTGGGAAACCATATGTGTTCAATATGAAGGCACCACTGAAATCCAAGAGACTCGAAAGATTAACTTGGTAAGACAGTATGAAAGTTTCATCGCTGGTAAGAATGAATCTCTCTCTGATGTTCATCAGCGGTTTAACTGCCTAATCATTGATCTAAGAACTGTTGGTAGGACCTATTCTAATTCTGAGGTCCTAACAAAATTCTTGGAATGTCTTTCTGAATGTTGGGACAGTTATTCAATATGTCTCAATCTGACAAAAGACTTAAATTCTTTTTCTCTCAGCACCTTGTATGGCATATTGCTTAACTATGAGCAATCAAACCTTTTGAAGAAGAATCTTATAAAAGATTCTAAAGACTCCAAAAGCACTCTTGTTGCTTTAGTCTCTTCAGAGATAATTCCACCTCAACGATCTACTCTCACTATCACTGAGTTAGATTCTGAATCTGAGGATATATCATACACTGATCTTTCAGAGTTTGATGAGTCCTTAGCACTCTTGACAAACTCTTTTAAAAGATTTGCAAGAAAGAGAAATTTCCGAAGAAATAAGCCTTTCTCCCTCACTGACAAGCCAAAATCAACCCCTGTTGATAAGGCTACTGCTACTTGCTTTAACTGTGAAAAGATTGGACACTTTGCAGGTGAGTGCAGGTCAAAGAAAGTCTTCAAACCTTCTACCTCTAGAAGATCCAGCGATGACAAATACCTTAATCTGAAGGAGAAATATCAAAAGTTGAAAAACTACAAGCGAAAAGGTAAACGTCTCATCGCTGAAGAACATGACTGGGCTGAATCTGAAGAATCAAGTTCTGATGAAGAAGAAGTCGCTAATCTCTGCCTCATGGCTGAGATTAAAGAAGAAGTGGAAGAACCAACTGAAACTTCTATGAGCTATATATCATCTCAGGTATCTATCTCTACTAATCCCTCTCTACCTAAATCAGAGAGAAGTCGCGCAGTTGATGTGCTGACGATTGATCTTTACAATGCTCTTAACGGCAAATCTCTAGCTGAAAGCAAAAACAATGATTTAACTGAACAGCTGGAAAAATGCCATGAAAAGATCAGAGAACTGACTCTTTTAGAGGAAAGTTTGAAAGATCAAGTTGTTGTAAATAAAATCATCAGCATAGAACGCGAACAAGCCATCGCTGCTCTAAAAGCAGAAAAGGCTACTTTTGAAAAATGATGCAATTCCTCAACTAAGATCACTGAGATAATAAATACTCAAACTCCTGGCGGTGATAAAACCGGTCTTGGTTTTTGGAAACCACAGGATGAGCCTAAAGAAGACTGTTCCATGCTTAAGTTTGGAACGTTTGTCACTTCTATCTCTAACACCTCTTATAATCAGTTTTATCCTTCTTCTTCTAATTCTATCCCTGAGGAAAAATCCAAAGGCTCTAAGTCTGCGGATAAAGGAAAATCCATTTTTCATCTTCAGAAGGCTACCAAGAAAGCAAAGTTGAAAGTTCCTTCTAAACCTTCAGCGAATCAATCGTCTAGCTCCGTGATAGAAATATTTGATCTCTGTCCTCCAAAGCTAAGGATTGATCTTAAGCCTAAGAGATCTGAAGAAATAAAAATTCCTCCCAGATCTCATGAGAAAAGCATTCTTGGAGTTGGACCCGCTCATCTTAAATTCTCAAAACCTTCTACTTCTGGTCCAAAAACCACATTCAAATATAGAAAATGCTATCACTGTGGATTTACTGACCATATTTCAAGCAAATGTCCAACTACCACTAAAGCTGATAAAACATCTAAAGTGAAGATAAATGCCTCTAAGGCTGAGAAGGTCGTCAAAGCTGAAAAATCTACCAAGGTGAAGAATACCACTAAGGTTAAGAAATTAACCAAAGTGAAGATTACCACCGAAGTTGAATCTTCATCTACTATGAAGATTTATGAACCTTCCATCTCCACTAACCCCAAATGACCCAGTGAAAAATGGGTACCAAACAAAGCTTAATCTTCCTTATGTTTGCAGGGATCAAAGGGCATCTGGTATCTCGATAGTGGATGTTCTCGTCATATGACAGGACAAAAAGACTTGCTCACTGAATACAAGGAAGAGAAAGGTCCCTCTGTGACCTTCGGTGGAAATGGAAAAGGATATACCCGAGGGTTTAGTGTCCTCGGAAATGGGAGAACTACCTTCAGAAGAGTCTCTTATGTAGATGGACTTAAGCACAATCTTCTAAGCATCAGTCAGCTATGTGATAAAGACTATGAAGTTCGCTTTACCAAGAAAGCATGTTCAGTAGTGAATGAGAGAAAATGTCTATGTAATATATATGGACTCTACTACCACTGAAAACGTATGTTTTCTCTCTAAAGCATCTTTTGATGTCAACTGGCTATGGCACAAAAGGCTCTCTCATCTAAATTTCAAAACCCTAAATTCTCTCTCTTCTAAGGAACTGGTTTCTGGTCTTCCTCAGCACTCATATGCTAAAGAATCTCTCTGCTCAACATGTGAGAAAGGAAAACAGACAAAAGCTAGTTTCAAGTCTAAACAAGTTTCCTCAGTGACAAGTCCTCTTCAGCTCTTACATATGGATCTGTTTGGCCCTGTCAACATCCAATCAATAGCTGGAAAGAAATCTACGCTTGTCATTGTAGATGAATACTCTCGCTACACCTGGGTTATCTTTCTTCACTGCAAGAGTGATACTCCAGAAAAACTAATATCTTTTGTTAAAAAGATGGAAGTGCTGAATAATCTCACTGTTCGTTCAATAAGAAGTGATCATGGAACTGAATTCAAAAACAGTTCTCTGAACATTTTCTTTGAGAACAAGGGAATCTCTCATAACTTCTCTTCAGTGAGAAAACCTCAGCAAAACGGAGTCGCTAAAAGAAGAAACAGAACGATCATTGAAGCTGCTAGAGCAATGCTCAGTGATTCTCACCTCCCTACTCAATTTTGGGCTGAAGCTGTAAACACTGCATGTTTTACTCAAAACAGATCGCTGATAGTAAAGCGATTTGGAAAGACAGCTTATGAACTTTTTCATGGAACAAAGCCTTCTATCAGCTTTCTTCATATCTTTGGTTGTCAATGCTTTATTTTAAACAACAAAGATCAGCTTGGAAAGTTCGACCCAAAAGCTAATGATGGAATATTTTTAGGATATTCCTCCATCTCCAAAGCCTACAGAGTTTTCAACAAGAGAAGACAATCTGTGGAAGAAAAAATTCATGTCACTTTTGATGAAACTTGCTCAGCGAACTCTAAAACAATCGCTGAAAATGAAGAGTTAAATGCTTGTATGTTTTCTCATTACAGAGAAACAGAACCTTTCATCTCAAACCATCAGCATTCAAATCCTACAGCTGTTGATGATGATCCAAACATCATACCTCCTAATGCTGAATCCAACTCATGGATCTCAGCAGAGCCTCTAAACACCTTACTTCCATCAGATCCATCTTCGTCTGAAAACCTCTCAGAAAACAATGGTGTGTCTGACACTCAACAGCTAATCACTGATAAACCTCAAGCTTCTTCATCGGTGAACATTCCCATTGTTGATCCAACCTCTGAAATGAGCGATCATGCTCCTGCTCAGCGATGGACCAGAGATCATCCTATAGATCAAATTCTCGGTGATCCCGATGCTGGTATTCAGACACGACGAAGTTCAGGTAATATCTATCTCTTTGTCAACTTTATTTCTTTAATAGAGCCAAAGAAGGCTGATGATGCCCTCAGAGATCCAAACTGAGTCAATTCTATGCAAGAAGAGCTGACTGAGTTCTCTCACAACAAAGTTTGGAATCTCGTTCCTAGACCATCTGATAAAACTGTTATAGGCACCAAATGGGTGTTTAGAAACAAGTTAGATGAACATGGGACTGTAACCCGCAACAAGGCTCGACTTGTTGCTCAGGGATACAGACAAGAAGAAGGCATAGACTATGATGAAACCTTTGCCCCTGTGGCTAGGCTCGAAGCAATTCGACTCTTCCTAGCTTATGTTGTTTACAAAGACTTCATTGTATATCAAATGGATGTAAAATCAGCGTTCCTAAATGGAAAGTTGAATGAAGAAGTCTATGTGGAACAACCTCCAGGGTTCTATGACCCTAAGTATCCAAATTATGTTTATAAATTGGATAAGGCTCTCTATGGTTTAAAACAAGCCCCTCGTGCTTGGTATGACACTCTCTCATCTTTTCTTATCTCTGAAAATTTTGAACGTGGCAAAATTGATAATACATTATTTTTCAGAAAGATAAAAGGTCATATTATTCTTGTACAAATATATGTCGATGACATCATATTTGGTTCTACTAACCCATCTATGTGTACTCGCTTCGCTGAAAGAATGAAGAAAGAATACAAAATGAGTATGATGGGTGAGCTGACATATTTTCTTGGCCTTCAGATCAAACAATCTGACAAAGGTACTTTTATCAGCCAAGGTAAGTATAAAGACATGCTGAAGAAGTTTGATTTAACACAAACTTCAACGATAAAGACTCCTATGGCACCTCCTCTAACACTTAACAAAGATCCATCTGGAAAACCTGTTAATGTCACTGCCTATAGAGGAATGATAGGCTCCCTGCTGTATCTTACAGCGAGCCGACCTGACATCATGTACTCTACTTGTTTATGTGCACACTATCAATCTGAACCCAAGGAATCCCATCTGATCGTTGTTAAGCGAATTTTCAGATATCTCAAAGGGACTCCTAACCTCGGTCTTTGGTATCCCAAAGACTCAGGGTTCGATCTAACTAGATATTCCGATAGTGAGTTTGCAGGTTTTAAACTCTATAGAAAGAGCACCACTGGTGGATGTCAACTCCTAGGAGGAAAGCTGGTAAGCTGGACAAGCAAAAAGCAAAATTCAGTGTCCACTTCCACAGCTGAAGCTGAATATGTAGCCGCTGGAAGTTGTTGTGCTCAGGTATTATGGATGAGAAATCAACTATTAGACTATGACCTTCAGCTATCAAAGATTCCAATCTATTGCGACAGCACTAGTGTTATCACTATAGCAAACAATCCAGTGCTACATTCAAAGACAAAACACATAGAGATCAGATATCATTTTATCAGAGATCATGTGATGAATGGTGATATTGAACTTCACTTTATCCCCACTGACTATCAGCTTGCTGATTTATTCACCAAACCTCTTGATGAGACAAGATTCAACTTTCTCATCAGTGAGCTAGGAATGCTGAATATTGAAGAGTAAATCTTCAGCGTTCATGCATTATGTCAGTGACTATAAGTTCCCCTTTATCACTCAATCTCTGATTAAAATTCTGACTCTCAGGTATGTTCTGTTACTCTCAATCACTGAATCTTCATTCAGTAAGACGTTTAAAAACTTTGATCACTGAAGTTTTCTTCAAATGATTAAAAGCTTTTTGATAAACAAAATCTATCACTGACATTTCTTTTCAGTGATCCTTCTGAACTAAAAATAAATCTCTGAAATTTCATCAGGGATTCTTTCAAAGGAAAACCTATCTCTGACTTTTCTTCAGAGATAATTTCAAAAAGGACAAATGAAACGTTTTTCTCTCTCCTCATGACGTCATTTGAACCGACAATCCACGACATGCCTTTTTCTGACACGTTTGTCTGTTGCCCTTCTATCCAATCAACTTCGTGGGACGTGTCCATGTCATGATGAACATTTGTTTTCCCGACTCTCTCTCTCTCTCTATTCGTATAAAAGGAATGTTTCTTTTCATTTTTATCTTTTACACCTTCTAGAAAAAAAATTCAAGCAAGAACTCTCTCAAGCATTTGCAAGAACTTCTTCAAAACATTTGCATCTTCTTCCTTAAGGATTAACAGGTTATTTTGATCTTCCTTTTATTTAATTCTTGTTACTAAATCCTATTTATGTTCCATCATTATGGATTTTTATAAGATTTCTACTCTCTAAAATCATTCTTTTTGATTTTATTCTTTCAAAACCTTTGGTTTTCTCATTGTTCTTCCTTCTTAAACTAAGAACAATGTTTTAATCTTCAAATATTTTAGTTTTTATACGCTTCTTTCTTCAAATAGAAACTGGTAAAAACTTCTCTATTTTTAGACTCTAATCCTTTCCTTCTATTCTCATTTCTTTCCTTATTCAGAAATGGCACAGTCAGCTCTAATTGCCTCCAAGATAGTCAAGTTCACTCTCACTGATTCTGAAATCCCCAAGAACAACCATCTTGCACGATTGGATTTCGACGGTATCAAATACCCACACCTTGTGGAAGTTGCTAAGTTCCTGACGCAATCCTACATTGCTTATGCCCTCACTGTTGATCCCAAACCTTCCAAAATGCTTCTCCAACAGTTTTGGTTTACAGCTGAAGAGACCTCTATCACCAACAAGAAAGGTGATCAGGTTCCTGCTATCTCCTTCAGCACTGTCTTGGGATCAGGCATGATGACAGCATTCAGCCTGAGGAAGGCACTCAGGTTCCCTGACAAACCCAGGAGTGGATTTGAAGCTCTGCCAACTGATGTTGAACTCATCCAGTTTCTGGATGATATGGAGTACTGCTGGGACAACAAGCCCCGCTCAACAATCCCCAACAAGAAGTTGACGCTCATCAAGAAGGCAAACATGCTTTCTCAACTGAATTTCATCTTTTCTCACTTCATTCAGTGCATGAGTGGGAAAAGTGGTTCCCTTGATCAAGCAAGCAAAGTTCAACTCCAGATGGCTTACTCAGTCATCGCTGGAAAGAACTTCGACTTTGCCACCGCTATCTTTGACGATCTTAAGTCAAAGATAGAGAAGACAGAGAGGGATCCCAAGATCCCATATGTACGGCTCATTTGTGCATATCTGAAGTTTCTCTACACCAATACTTACCCCACTACTCCTGATGGCTCCTTCGCCAAAGTGGGTCAACATTCACTGGAGGTCAAACCGTTGGACAACGAGGTAAGTATCTCTACCCTATGCTCTTTTCTCTATCTCTCTCTCCATACTTCTTCTACTTCAGCGGCCACGCAGGAGGTTCGTTCTTCTGCTAGCCCTGCCGCTAAAACCTCTTCTAAACGACCATCTACTAGTCTTTTTGGTACTTCGAAGAAGGCCAAATTGACTAAGGAGACCATTACCCCTAGTTCATTTCCTGAGGTAGTTTCTCGACAAACTTCCTTGGATGATTTTGTGGGTCTCTCCTCCACATCTGCAGCTGTGATCACATCAACCGTGTCAGCGATCTCGGTCGCTGTCACAACAACAGTGACTCAACCTGAAATCTCAGTTCTTCAATCAACTGAGGTACCTTCTCAACCCCAAACTTCTTCTATCCCTGTTACTAGTCCTCCCATCTCTTTGGTCTCTAACCCTTCATCTCACTTGCAGCAACCTCATGTTGCATTTTTAGGACCTGATGCTCAAACCTTTGAAAGAGACATGCAATTTTTCAAGATGTTTGAATCATCAGGTATACCTAAACCCGCCTATACCACTCCTATCTCTCCATCTAAGCCTGTTACTCAGAAACTAACTTTTATTTCAGGTCCTAGTTTGGCAACTGTTGACTCGAATGTCAACAGTTTGGGTGAAAAGGTGGTTTCTCTCACCACCTCCATCAACGAAACCACCAGCGCCATCAATACCGCTGGTGAAGAGCTGAAGCACTTGACAGCTACCTGCTCCATCAAAGCTGAAGCCTCACAAATCTCAGCTCTTCAGGGGGAGCTCTCCAAAGTCAAGGACGATACTCAACTTCTTCAGGAACGCTTCGATTCTCTAAACGACAATGTCCAGGGGTTATCTACGAAGATTGATTCCTGCACAACTCTCCTACAGCAAGTCCTTGAAAAGATGAATGAACCAGCTACGACTCCTTCTCCTTCCTTCACAGAGGCTGATCGTACCTCTCTGAACGTAGCTATTGAATTCATTCATCAAGCTACTTCAGACATCCATCTGATTGAAGGACGCTTAGAGAGTCTGGAGGCTGAAGTCCTCTCCCTCGCTGATAATGACAAAGAGGGGGAGAAAGTTGCTGAAGAAAATGAGGAAGCTGTAGTTGAGGTTCACCCGGAAGAACCTCCCTCTCATATTGAGGGGGAGAAGGTTGCTGACAAAGCCCCTCCTTCTTTCGAAGCCTTAGTAGAAGATGAAGAAGAAGAGGAGGAGGATGAAGAAGAGGAAGATCTTGATCTTCAAGATCAGGATGAAGAGCAACACCATCAAGATGATGATGATGACGATGAAGAATACCAATCTTTATGGTTTTCTGCAGTCGCCACATCATCAGTGATAGTTTCGAAAGAAGTTGTCACAGCAGGGGGGAGTCATGAAACTTCAGGAGCCCCTTCCCAAAGCAAATCTAAGGGTGCTCACCTCTAGACTTCATCTTTCTACATTCTAGAAACCTTTGTTTTCTATACTTCTCCAATCCCCATTCTCTATATTCTTGTGCAGTCATCTTAGTGTTTTCTTAAGTTTGTTTAGATTAAGTTCTACTTAATCTTATTCCGCAACAGACTTGTAAATTGTATTTGATTTATCAATAAACAATTTATTAAACTTTAAATTATGTGTTTTTATTCAACCCCCCCCCCCTTCTACAAACTTGTTAAGCACCTCCGGGACCAACAAATTTCTAATTCATATATAATATTATATATAAAAACGTATGTTTTGTAGTGTTACTCAATGAGTCAATAGTAATAAGCAAGTTAAATTAGGTTATATATTAAAAACTTGCAAATAAGACATTAAAAACGTAAAGAAAAATCAAATATCTCATTACGATAACTGCGCATTAGGCCATGGCGTGCCATGGGCTTAACGTGGCGTGACACACAAGCATTGGTGCCATGGCGCGCTATGGCGGCTGTGCGGCAAGTTTTTTAGAACATTGCACTGGATACAAGAAACCTGCAATAAATCCAGTAATGTTTCTGTTCTGAATATGCGTAACAATTCTAACAATTCTTCTAAGAATTTTGGCAGAGAATGTCCTTTTTGCATACATTGCAAGATTCCAGGTCATATCGTTGAGCGATGTTACAAACTTCATGGATATCCGATCGGATATAAGCATAAACAGAAGTGTGCAAATAATGTGACAGAAGAATACAATAATCGAGGAGCTGATGGACTCGATAATGTAGTCAATGGTCTTTTTTCTTCACAATATCAGCAATTGATGGTTGCGTTATGAAGCAAAATGGATTCGGTGAACAATGTGGATGTTAATCAAACAGTTAATATTGGAAACCAAGGTATTTGCCGGTCTTTTTCTACAAATGGCAGTAAGTCACATGTCTAGATCCTTGATTCTGGTGCATCCAGACATATTTGTTGTGAAGTCAATATGTTTAAAAATATCTAGAAGGTAACTGGTTTTACAGTAGTGTTACCAAATGGTCAAAGAGTCCCTGTTGAAATGATTGGAGATGTTCAATTTTGTGATGCTATCGTGTTGAGGAACGTTTTGTTTGTCCCACATTTTCATTTAAATCTGGTATCGGTTAGTGCCTTAACTACTAATAAGGACTTAAATGTTAAGTTTGTTGATGAATTGGCTACAATTCAGGAGGTGAAAGAGAAGAGGATGATTGGCAGGGCTAACAAGGTGGATGGTTTGTACGTAATGGCTCCTGGTAGAAATTTTGAAGCAGCAGTTCATCAAATTTCTCTAGAAACATGGCATAATCGCTTCGTACATCCTTCGAATAAAAGTTTGTTAGCCATTAGGACTTCTTTGAATGTAAAAGATGATCTTAAAAATAAGATTTGTTTTGTATGCCCTTTGGCTAAACAGAAACGTATACCTTTTGTCAATCTTAACAATCGTTGTAATGAAGCTTTTGACTTGGTTCATTGTGACATTTGGGGTCCTTTTCATGTTCCGATACATCATGGCCATCAATATTTTCTTACTTTGGCGGATGATCATAGTAGGTTTACGTGGTTGTATCTGCTCAAACGAAAATCTGATGCAATCACTATTGTGCCTCAATTCTTTACAATGATCGAAACTCAATTTGGTAAGGCTATTAATATGTTTAGAAGTAACAACGCTAAGGAGCTTGAATTTGATGAAGTTTTCAAGAGAAAAGGCGTGATTCATCAAAAGTCATGTGTAACTCATCCGTAGCAAAATTCTGTTGTTGAAAGAAAGCACCAACACCTTCTTAATGTTGCACGTTCCATGATGTTCTAGTCAAAGGTACCACTCAAGTTTTGGTCAGAGTGTGTTCTAACAGCTACATATGTCATTAACAGAACCCCGTCCGAGTTACTTAGAGATAAATCCTCTAATGAATTACTCTACGGAAAGATTCCAGATTACTCTTTCTTAAGGACTTTTGGATGCTTGACATTTGCGTCAACTCTCTTACGATCTAGACACAAGTTCAGTGCTCGTGCTCGACCTTGTGTTTTCATGGGGTGCCCAGTTGGAGTGAAGGCTTATCGTATTTTTGATCTAGAGACAAAACAATTTTTTGTCTCGAGGGATGTGGTTTTTCATGAGACAATATTTCCGTTTCATAACTCTCAATCTATGCAGGTTAATGATGATATATTTTCGAGCATTGTTCTTCCCACAACAATGGATGAAAATTATGATGATGTTTATTCTTCAGTCACGTCTAGAAGTCAAAATGGCTTTTCTGAAACACAAGAGTTTGACACTCATGGAGAAGCTCATATGAAACCATTACACGATGAAGTCTAGAGAGATTAAATACGAAGATCCACACGTGTTCGTGTGACCTCGTCTTATTTGAAGGATTCCCATTGTAATGTTGTTGCTTTTGATAAAAGAAAAATGAAATATCCTCCACAGGATCAGATTGGATATCAACAATTGTCTTCTCAATATCAAGCTTTTGTTATGGCTGTAACATATCCACAAGCAGCAAAATCTTTAGAATGGTGTAAAGTTATGCAAGAAGAACTTCAAGCAATGGCAGATAACAAAACCTGTTCTGTTGTTCGATTACCAGAAGGAAAGAATACAACTGGATGTAGATGGGTTATAAGCTAAAATTTGGTTCGGACGGGAAGATCGAAAGGCATAAGGCCAGGCTAGTGGCAAAGGGATTTCATCAACAAGAAGGCGTTGATTTTGTTGACACATTTTCTTCGATTACCAAGATGGTAACTGTGAAAACCATGTTGTCCATCGCTGTTGTTGAAGGTTGGGATTTATTACAACTTGACGTCAACAATGCTTTCTTGAATGGAGACTTACACGAAGAAGTCTATATGGAGATTCCTCTTGGTTATGAGATTAATAAGGATTCCTTTGAACCAAATGTTAAATTGGCTTGAAAACTTCTTAAATCCATTTATGGACTCAAACAAGCTTCAAGACAGTGGAATGTAAAGTTCACTGGCTTCATATTGAAAGAAGGTTTTCAACAATCACAGACAGACTATACTTTGTTTTTCAAATGGAGTGGCAAGGATTTTATTGCATTGTTGGTGTATGTGGATGATATTATAATTACGGGGGCTTCAAGTTTATTGCTGCAAGATTTCAAAAATCGTTTGAGTTCTGATTTTAAACTCAAAGATTTGGGCATTTTGAAGTATTTTCTCGGACTTGAAGTGGCAAGGTCAAAAACGGGAATCTTTGTTTCTCAAAGACATTATACCTTGAAATTATTGGAAGATGTTGGTTTACTTGCATCCAAGCCTTCCAAGACGCCAATGGATCCTAATGTTTTGTTAAATGATAGAGATGGGGATGTACTCGAAGACACTTCACAATACAAAAGATTGATTGGTAGACTTTTGTATCTTACTATGACTAGACCAGATATTTCCTTTGTCGTTCACAAGTTGTCACAGTTTGTTTCAAGTCCAAGAACTCCTCATCTAAAGGTTGCTCGTCACTTGCTTTGTTATCTAAAACAAAATCCCGGTTAAGGTGTTATGTCTTCTACCAATTCTTCTTACAAGATTCAAGCATACCGTGATTCTGATTGGGGAACTGTATAGACTCCAGGTGATTAGTAATGGGTTACTGCATATTCTTGGGAGACTCATTAATTTTATGGAAGTCAAAGAAGCAACCGACAGTGTCCAGATCATCTACTGAAGCCGAGTACAGAGCCATGGCAATTACAGCCTGTGAAATAGTTTGGATCAGACAACTTTTGAAGGACTTTGGTGTGTTTCAAAAACAATTTGTTTTGTTGTTTTGTGATAACAAGTCTACTCAACAAATTGATTTGAATCCCAGTTATCACGAACAAACTAAACACATCGACATCGATTATGTTAAAGCACAGTTTTATTGGATTCAAGATCATCATTATCTAAAGATGGAAATCTGAAGTTAAAGCTGATAAAATCGACTCTCAACAAATAGTCTAGGGTCCTTTGTAATAATAGTCAAAGTTTATTTTCTGTATTTTCATTATTAGTCCTTTTCCTTAAAATAGGTTTTAGGTATAAATTAGTTTATTAGTGTTAATTAGGTTTTTGAGTGTGTTGTTGGTTGTGGTGCGCCGTACATAGAGATAGATTGAGAGAGAGGGCGACGGCCAGAGAGATTTAGAGAGAAAGAGATTGATCGATTTCTTCATCAATACTTGTAATCGTTTGACTAATCAATACCAGGTTTGCATAATCGTATTGTTTAATTGTTTACTTGATTGAATCATTAATCACAGGGACACACAATTGGTATCAGAGCCATAACAGATTAAATTCAAAAGGTTTTTTTTCAAACAATACGATTATGCAAACCTGGTATTGATTAATCAAACGATTACAAGTATTGATGAAGAAATCGATCAATCTCTTTCTCGCTAAATCTCTATGGCCGTCGCCCTCTCTCTCAATCTGTCTCTATGTACAGCGCACCACAACCAACAACACACTCAAAAACCTAATTAACACTAATAAACTAATTTATACCTAAAACCTATTTTAAGGAAAAGGACTAATAATGAAAATACAGAAAATAAACTTTGACTATTATTACAAAGGACCCTAAACTATTTGTTGAGAGTCGATTTTATCAGCTTTAACTTCAGATTTCCATCTTCAGATAATGATGATCTTGAATCCAATAAAACTATGCTTTAACAATCTCCCCCTTTGGATCAAGATCAGTACTAAAAAGATTTAGCAAAACAATATTCTCTTTTAAGCTCAGAAGATCCAATCTCCCACTTTGTCTTCAGAAAGTAGCAATCTCCCCAAACGATGAGAATAAAATCTCTTGGAAAGAAATTATCTCCAGTATCAGCTCCAAATGCTTTAGCAAATCATCTTCAAAGAAAATTTCTTCAATTCAGCATATCTTTAGAAATTCTTTCAAAAACTTGTGTTCTCTCCATTTCTTGGTATCAGAGCTGTACAGATTGAATCGAAAAAAAAAATCGGTACTGTTCATCTGTCAAGATTCAATTTTTATTATTGTGTGATTGTTCATTCAAGTTGTTATTTTTTGGATTGTGATCGATTTGCCTATTATCTTGACTGGGTATTGATTGTTTTGAGTATTGCATCGATTTAGATTGATTATTTGATGATTTTGGTTCTGTTCGGTCGTTCACGAGCACAGCACTGCCTTATGGATTGATTTTTAATAAAAGTGCTTGTTTTTTAAATTAATTGATTGCTATCTGTTCTAGTTGATTAGGAGATCGAATTGGCAAAGTTTTGTAGTTTAATTTTAAGTTTTTGATTGGTTTCTGGGTTGATTTTTGGTTTCTGGGTCAATAAACTTCAAGAACATACCGGTCGATATTCAAACCGGCATCATATCGGTCGACCGCATAATATCGGTCGACATATCGATCGAGTAAACCCTGGTAAATTCTCAATACCGGTCGCCCGAACATCTCACAGTTCTTACCAGTCACAGACTTCGGTCGAACTATCGGTCGACAGGATACCGGTCGTAGCTAAGTACCGGTCGTAGCAAGATACCGGTCGACACTCAATACCGGTCGTTACCTTACCGGTCGTTACCTTACCGGTCGACACTCAATACTGGTCGTTACCTTACCGGTCGACGCTCTACCGGTTCAAGCAGAATACCGGTTGAAGCAATACACCGGTTGCACAAGGTACCGTTCAAGTACTCTTCTTTGCGCCATCAACATGTCGCGCAAACCCTCTTTGCGCGACCCACATATCGCGCAAACCCTCTCTTGTGCCACCCACGTGTCACGCGAAACTCAATTTTGCGTGACCTGCCTCTCGCGCAAACTGAACTTTGCGCCTGCTTCGTCTCATGCAAACCTGGACTTTGCGCCAGTCACTTTAAACGCAAAATTCTTTTTGCGCTACTGCCTTTTGGCGCATTTCTGTCTTTTTGCTCGAGATTCTCTTTTGCATTATTAATCTGTATTTACTTGATTTTATCTGGGCTAACGATCATTTCAAGTTTCTTATCAGTTCTTTGCTAATCAATACCAGTAAGAATGTCATCTCGGGAAGCTCTTGCTATCGGAACCGATGTTAAGCCACCAGTACTCTTCAAGGGGAGTACGAGCAATGGAAGGACATATTCTTGGATTTCATCGATCGAAATGATTTGGGAGATTACATCAGAAAATCTCTGAAGGAAGGAATCATGACACCTCCAACCAAGGTTCTCACTGTAGCTGGAGAAAATGGTGAAGAAGAAGAGAAAGAGTATAAATTACCGATTGATGAATACTCGGATGAACAGAAGAAGAGACACAAGGGTGACAAGCTGGCAAGATCATTTATTCTCCAAGGCATACCGAATGAAATTTATGTCAAGATTGATAGCTACAACGCTACCGGCAAGCAAATGTGGGATCAGTTGGAGAAAATGATGATCGGATCTAAAGTTGGCAACCAACTCAAAGTTTCCAACTGCTTGAAAAATTATGAAGAATTCAAAGCCAAAGCGGGAGATCACTAGAAGCCACTTATGACAGATTTGTCACATTGCTGAATGAGCTAAGCAAGAACAAGATCTAAAAATCTCAAGTTGAGTTGAATGTGAAATTTCTCAGTAACCTTCAGCCTGAGTGGAAGAGATTCACCAGACAGATGAGGCAATTGAAAGATCTGAACGACATTCCACTTCATGAAGTTTATGAAACCCTCAGACAGAATGAGGAAGAGGTGGATGAGATCAAGGCTGAGATGAAGAAGGCTGACAAAGCAGTTGCTGATCCAGTTGCACTTGTGGTCAAGAAGAAGTCTAAGAAGAAGAAGATGATAGCATCTGAATCAGAAGAGGCTGATAGTGAGGCAAAGTCTGACTCTGACGATTGTGAAAAACTGAAGGAAGCCATGCTAATGTTAACCAAGGCTTTCCAAAAGAAGTTCTATAAAAAGCCAAACTCCAACAGTCAGAGGTACTCGTCTGGTCCGAATAACTACAAACACAAGGAGAGAGTTGAAGAAAAGAGACCAGAAGAAAAGAAGAAGGATGGAGCCGAAGAGCCCAAGAAGGAAGAACCGATAAAGTGCTACAACTGTGGCAAACTTGGTCACTTTGTCAAGGACTGTCGAAAATCTAAAGTCCGGAACTCCGATTACTACAAGAATAAGATGCTTCTAGCCAAGCAACAGGAGGCTAGAAAAGCATTAATGGCCGAGGATGAATACTGGCTCGACCATTCGAACCAAGAATCTGAAGAAGGAGAGAAGGACGAGACAGCACACTTGTGCTTGATGGGTAAGCAGCAGTCAGAAGCTGAATCTGATTCTGATGATGGAGATAATGAAGAGGTATGTGACTTAACTGAATCTGATTTTCTGAATCAAATGCATGCCATGATGTCTAAACTCCAAGAATTAGAGTCTAAACTGAAGCGTGAGAAAGGTGTCATTAATGAGAAAAATCAATCTATACATAAACTTAGTAATGATATTGCTGAGAAAAATGTATTAATTGAAACTTTGCACAAAAATATAGACACCAGCGCTAAAGAGAAGACTATAATTCATAAAGAGTTATCTGAAACTGTTTCAAAGTATAAAGAATGTGAGTTTAAGTCTAAAGATCTTTCTAAAATGTACTCTTCGACTTTAAAAGAAAAGAAATCTTTAATTGAAAAGGTGAATGCTTTGGAAGAGAAATTGTATACTATGGGTCAGTATGAACAAACCATTCATCTAATCAAACCCAAAGAGGATAAAGAGAATTGGGGACTCGGTTACGAGAACCCACAATGTCTCAAAAAGGGTATATCTGAAGTGCCTGCTCTTTATGATTTTGGTTTTATGAAACTGGCACCTGAATACCCTAAACTTCAAGTCTTCTGGACTAAACTGTCTGAAGAGGATAAAGCCAAGGAATATGCTAAAAGAAAGAACACAACTAAAGTCCAACTTCCATTTCGTTATGAGAGGTTGAATAATAGTTATAGTTCTGATAAATCAAAATTTCTTTCAAATGGAGGCTAAGCCCATTGAAGTAAAGCTTTACGTCCCTCCTCTAGTTTTGGAAAGTAAAATTTCTGAACTCGAGAATACTCTTAGAGAAGAAAAAATTTTGATGGACTTAGAACAAACTGTATTTTCTACAGTGTTCAAAAATACTGAATTTTCTAAACTATCCAAGGCTTTAAAATCTGATGATAGATCTGGTTCTCTTGAAAATGAGCTTAATTTCTTAAACCTTGATGGTGTTTTAAATGATTGTGTTTCTCAGTTTGACTTTACTTCCAAACTTCCTGATCATTCATCTTGTGTTGTTAATTCTTTCGGATTACCAAGTGTGTTTGAAAAAGGTGAAACATCAACGAAAGTTGACAAATCAGTTTCTGTGAAATCTAAGAATGCGAAAGGTAAGAAAAGAAAATCTCAGCATTCACAGAAACCAATCACCACGGGTAAGCCAAAGAAGAAGCATTCTTTTGATTCTCACCATTCTAACTCTAAAGTTTCAAATGTTTCAGATGTGAGAAAGCAAAGGCTTGGAGTTAAGTCAGCATGGATACCGAAATAGAAGATAGACGAGAAAGATAAATCTAGTTCTAGTTTTAATTTGAATAAAAAGACTTCTAGTAAAGATGAGTTGATTGTGAATGTTGCTACTTTTAAATCTAATCTTGTTGATTCTTGCAAGAAATATTCCATATAATTATTCCAGTTAGCTCCTTCTAATAAAGAGTTTTCAAATTTTGGTGGATTGGATTATGCTTCTCGTAAATATTCTGATGTTTGGTATGGCTCATATAATGTTTCCTCTTATCGTTATCGTTCTTCTTATCATGCATATGGTTTTCAAAGACAAAGAGGGCCCAAACTTAAATGGGTGCCAAAATCATGTACTGACACTGTAGGTCCCATTTATAAATGGGTACCTAAACCTCTTCTTTCCTGATTTGTTTTGTGCAGACCCGTCATATGTGGTACTTGGATAGCGGGTGTTCCAAGCATATGACCGGGCAGAAGAGTATGTTGTCTTAATATACGGACAAATACTGCGACACAGTTCGTTTTGGAAATGATCAGTTTTCACCAATTCTGGGATATGGTGATGTTGTACACGAAAATCTCACGATTAAGAAGGTGAGCTACGTTGAAGGCTTAGGACACAACCTATTCAGTATTGGCCAGTTTTGCGACAAAGATTTAGAGGTGAATTTCAAGGCCAAGACATGTTCAGTACGCACTGAAGAAGGGAAAGAACTCTTGGTTGGCACTCGCAAGTCAAACCTCTACACCATCAACTTGTCAAAGGTCCAGGCTGACAACCAGGTATGTCTATTATCAAAGGCATCGATGCAACAAAGCTGGTTATGGCATCGACGGCTTTCTCACCTCAACTTTCGGTACATCAACAAACTGGTCAGTGGAAAGCTAGTGAAAGGACTTCCAGAGCTGAAGTATGAAAGAGAACACTTGTGTGCACCGTGTGAAAAGGGAAAGATGAAGAGAGCCCCACACAAACCAAAGCCTGAACCAAGTACCAGCTCTCCATTAGAGTTGTTGCATATGGATTTATGCAGTCCTATGCGAACGCAAAGCTTAGGCGGAAAGAAGTACGTGCTAGTGATCGTGGACGACTACACGCGATACACTTGGGTCAAGTTTCTACGGTCTAAAGATGAGACGCCCGAAGTTCTCATTACATTTCTGAAGACGACCCAAGTCAGTCTGCAGAAACAAGTCAAGATTCTAAGAACTGACAACGACACAGAGTTCAAGAACAAAATAGTTGAAGAATATCTCGAATCGGTCGGGATATCACATCAATACTCTGCTGCACGTACGTCTCAACAGAATGGAGTCGTCGAACGGCGAAATCGTACACTTGTCGAGGCCGCTCGAACTATGCTCAGCCAATTTGAATTACCTCTATTTTTGTGGGCTGAAGCTGTATCGACTGCATGTCACACTCAGAATCGCTCCATGATACATCGCAGATTTCAGAAGACTCTGTATGCGTTGATCAACAACCGAACACCAACCATTAAATATTTTCATGTTTTTGGTTGTAAGTGTTATGTTCTAAACGACAGAGAGAATCTGAACAAGTTCATTGCTAAGGCGGATGAGGGCATCTTCGTTGGTTATTCCTCTACATATACTGCATATCGTGTTTACTTGAAGAAGTCGAAGACTGTGATCGAGAGCGTCAATGTTACATTCGATGAGGAAATGGCTTCTGAGCATGTCAGTTCAGAACCCGTAATAACTGGAGTGTTAGCTTCTGGGCCAACCAGTCCAGGACCTGCACCTCAAGAGAACAAATCAGATGGCGCTTCATCGTCTACTTCTAAATTATCTTATTTGGATTTATTATTTGAACTGTTTTATGATGAATTTCTTCGATCTAATGTGCCTAAATCTGTTGTGGTTGACAGGATGGAAGACTCGATGACTACTCATCCAACCACTTTCGATATCTCTACTGAATCCAATTCCCCGATTCGGCAAGAAGTTCCAGTTCAAATGTCTACTCCGACAGTTGAAGTTGTGACCAACACCGATGAGACAGAAGTAGTTGACTCAGTAGGATGTACTGTAAGGACTGATCAACGGATTGACCAAGTTGTACCTACTGCAACTTATGCAACTACTACTTCAACTGAAACCCCCATTCATTCTGAACCATCTGAAGGAGATAACAGTGGATTCCTAGATGCTGAAAATGATCAATCTACATCTAATCCACTCCCTCATGAACATAAGTGGGCCAAAGAGCACCCGATACATCAAATCATTGGAGATCCTTCAAAACCGGTGCAAACTAGGTCTGCAACATCAAATCTATGTATGCATGAATCCTTTCTTAGCAAGATCGAGCCTACTCGCGTATCTGAGGCTCTTGCCGATTCAGATTGGGTAACTGCGATGCAGAATTAGCTGAATCAGTTTGAAGCACTCAAAGTCTGGAGACTCGTACCCAAACCTGAAGGTAAAACCATCATTGGTACTGGGTGTTCAAAAACAAGAAAGATAAAGATGGTACCGTTATCAGAAATAAAGCACGACTTGTTGCCAAGGGATATAGGCAAGAGGAAGGGATAGACTACGATGAGACTTGTGCTCCAGTGGCACGTGTAGAGGCAATTTGGATGTTCTTAGCCTATGCAGCCCACAAGAACTTCATCGTCGATCAAATGGACGCGAAGACAGCTTTTCTGAATGGTGTACTCAAGGAGGAAGTCTACGTCTCGCAGCCAGAAGGGTTTATGAATCCAGATAAGCCTAATCACGTTTACATCTTGGATAAAGCTCTTTATGGACTGAAACAAGCCCCTCGCGCCTGGTATGATATCTTATCTCAATTCTTGGTCAAGTCAGGTTTTACAAAAGGTACGGTCGATACCACTCTTTTCATTAAAAAGGATAAAGGCGATATCATTCTTATTCAAATATATGTGGATGATATTATTTTTGGTTCTACAAATCCTAAGTACTGTAAGAATTTTTCAAACCTCATGGTGTCACGTTTTCAGATGAGCATGATGGGAGAGATGAACTTCTTTCTCGGATTGCATGTCAAACAATTTTTCAACGGGGATTTTAATAATCAATCTAAATACATTCTTGATATTCTTCGAAAGTTCAAAATGGAAAATTGTAAATCGATTGGTACCCCGATGGCACCTGGTACTAAGATTGGCACCGATCTTTCGGGAAAGGCTGTTGATGTTAGGACTTATAGAGGGATGATAGGTTCTTTAATGTATCTTACTTCTAGTAAGCCGGATATAATGTTTTCTACATGCTTATGTGCTAGATATCAAGCCAATCCTAAAGAATCCCATTTGTCTGCTGCTAAGCGGATTTTCAGGTATCTGAAGGGGACTGCAGATCTTGGTCTGTGGTATCCTAAAGATACTAGCTTTGAACTAACAGCTTATTCAGACGCAGATCATGCTGGTTGCATGTTAGACAGGAAAAGCACCTCGGGTCATATACAATTCCTCGGTGATAAACTCGTTAGTTGGGCATCGAAGAAGCAATTATGTGTTTCCATATCAACGGCCGAAGCAAAATATGTAGTTGCTGCTAGCTGCTGTTCTCAGGTCTTGTGGATGAGAACACAACTGCGAGACTATGGGTTTCATTTCAATAGAATCCCGATCTATTGTGACTCGAAGAGTGCTATCGCGATTTCAGCTAATCCTATTCAGCATACTAAGACCAAACACATAGATGTCAGGTATCACTTTATAAAAGATAATGTGGAAAAGGGAACAATTGAAATTTACTTTGTAAAAACTGATTTTCAGCTTGCAGATTTGTTCACCAAACCTTTAGACGAAAAGAGATTCAATTTTCTTGTATCTAGGCTTGGTATGCTAAATCTTAAGACCTAATCGGTGGTTACCTATTAAAAGTTTCTTATTATGTCTTTTCATCATTGCTTTATCATTATTTCCGCAAGATATCTGTTCTTTAATAGTTTGTTCATGATCTCAGGGGGAGTGTGAGAAGTACTTCATTGATGTTCAATGTTATTTTGAGGGGGAGCATATTTAAATGCATTGTGTTTACTGATAACTTGTTAGTAATGCATGATTTTAGGGAGAGCGTAAAAGTCAAAGGAGTAAAGGCAATGACTTCTGATTACTTCTGATCAGAACTCGTACTTTAATTGTTTTACTGCTTTATGTCATTTTAATTCTCGTGAATAAAGTTGCTTTGACTAGACCTTTAGACTTTTGCAGATTGAGAGATGCTTACAAGATCATATCTTTATGACTTTAAGCTTGACTTCGTGAGATGTAAGACTGCATTCAAAAGGTATAATTCCTTATCTTTATCTCATTTATGGTTGAAAGAAGGACAACTTTCAATCATAAGAAAACATGTTCTTAAATGTTCAAACCACTTCCCGATTCTCAAACAGATTTCTTGAATTGGAAGTGTGATTTTAAATGTTTTCTGCTTCATCTATGCACTTTAACTGCTAAAGTTAAACCATCTGAGCATCATATGCTTTATAGGATAACATGGGATCAGTGTGCTAGGACTTATCTGAACTTCTATGGATTCACGTTAACCAGTGTCTCCTACCCAAGAAGTTAATACTTAGTAATTGAGTGTAAGGAGTCAAACGAAATGAGTGTGGGATGTGTGATGAGAGAAATTGTAAAAGAGAGTTTGGTTAGCTGTGAGCTTAATGATAAAAAGAAAGAGGGTGAGAGAACAGAGTAAAAGAATATTAAACTCTGCACCAACTACTTTCTGAGTTGGGCAGCCACATTACTAATGTTTCACAACTTCTTCGTGAACATTATTAAAACAGGCAACTAGCCCATGCCAACTCTTGCCATTACCCCACCTACCACTCATTTTCTTCTCAACAAGAAGATGTTTCATTTTCAAAGGGGACGCAGCACATATGCTATCTGATTTTCATTTGAAAAATCTGGATATTGAAAAGAAGGAAGTCTGCCCCACCTTCATACTTCAATCATGCACATTGAGTCTGTGTTTAACTAACTGTTGTCTCAGTGGTTTACACTTTTTGAGCCTTAAAAGCAATCATCATATGCTTAATTATTTCTATCACTTGCACGAACACACAAAGAATTTGTTTCTTTGTCATAACGTTCATAGAAGGTGCCTTTGTGGTGTTTCTATGATTGAATGGAAGCCCTGGGGGAGTGAACATCATAAAAGCTCCTTTATATTGTGTATTTGTTACACACAGTGACTTCATGTTACTGACAGGCAATTTTTAACTGGTCCATTTATTGATTCAGGTGTTACCTTTCTATTTTGTCTGGATTTGCAAAGATCTGGATGCACATCTTTTTGAATTGACGGTTAATCAGTGGTTCTGTTTGCAAGATCAGTGGTGGAAGACATTTCTTGAAGAAAAGTTTTGATGAACTCTTTGCTCTTTTCATCAAAAAGGGGGAGAAGCGTCAACCAAGAAATGGAGAGAACACAAGTTTTTGAAAGAATTTCTGAAGATATGCTAAATTGAAGAAATTTTCTTTGAAGATGATTTGCTAAAGCATTCGGAACTGATACTCGAGATAATTTCTTTCCAAGAGATTTTATTCTCATCGTTTGGGGAGATTGCTACTTTCTGAAGACAAAGTGGGAGATTGCATCTTCTGAGCTTAAAGAGAAGGATTGAATTGCTAAATCTTTTTAGTAATGATCTTGATCCAAAGGGGGAGATTGTTAAAGCACAGTTTTATTGGATTCAAGATCATCATTATCTGAAGTTAAAGCTGATAAAATCGACTCTCAACAAATAGTCTAGGGTCCTTTGTAATAATAGTCAAAGTTTATTTTCTGTATTTTCATTATTAGTCATTTTCCTTAAAATAGGTTTTAGGTATAAATTAGTTTATTAGTGTTAATTAGGTTTTTGAGTGTGTTGTTGGTTGTGGTGCGCCGTACATAGAGACAGATTGAGAGAGAGGGCGACGGCCAGAGAGATTTAGAGAGAAAGAGATTGATCGATTTCTTCATCAATACTTGCAATCGTTTGATTAATCAATACCAGGTTTGCATAATCGTATTGTTTAATTGTTTACTTGATTGAATCATTAATCACAGGGACACACAGATTACCATAATCATAAGGGAGAAGGTCAATAATAAAACCATTCGTTTGATGTTCATACAGTTAGATTTTCAACTAGCTGACATGTTCACGAAGCCTCTGCCAATTCTAAATTGGTTCCTATGATGAACAAGATGGATTTAACGAATATTCATTTGCCAAGCTCGTCTTGAGGGGGGCATATTAGAGTGAAAAGGTCATTTTGGTTATTTAGCCTTTAGATGGTGGTAGGTGGTATATATAATGTAATTTGTCCTTTTCTTCCTTAATGAAAACACCCATAACTTTCTCTCTCTTGTTTGTAATACCGGGTACCCGCTGTCTAATTTTTAATATTTTTAATCATTCATATTATAAAAAAAAATATTAATATATTACGAAGTCCCAACGTAAAGAAATAAATACCACAAACGTGAAAACTAATACGATAAAAACTAAAAACTAATAAATATTACAACCGATGTTTACAAAACAAATAAATATTACAAACGGTGCTTCCAAAACAAATAAATACTACAAACGGTGCTTACACTTCACGTCATTAAAATTAGTTGAAATTAATAAATACAACAAACGGTGTTTCACTAAAAGGTAGTTTATTAAATTTTTATAAATAAATAAAATATATTTTATTAAAAATATCGGATACCAGTCGGTTCCGGTTCTGGGTACCCAACGGGACCGGATACCCTGTCCCGGCGGGTACCCAGCAGTTAACGGTTCCAAAAACCGGAATCGGTCCCGATCAGTTCCATATTTTAGAAACCGGAACCAATCACATCGGTTCCGGTTCCGAAAACGGAAGTTCCGAAGCGGTTCCGGTTCCAAAGGCGGATACCCACTTCCGATGCTCACGCCTAGATACAATGCAATGGATACCTATACTTGAGATACATGTGGCGTTGTCCTGCATCTTTAAGGGGTTGTTTGGTTCGTTTTCTATTAAGACCTTATTGGATAAAGTTGTCTGTATTATAACAGATAAGTTGTTGTTTGGTTGGTATGCTCAATAAACAGCCTGAACAACAAAAATGACTATTTTACCCTCATAAATAATAATAATAATAATAATAATAATAAATAGCAGCTAAAACAAGATTTGTCAAATGCATAACATTAATTCATCAGAAAACTGAATCCTTAACCAAGATCTGTGAAATGCATAACATTCATTCATTCAACTAAAACAAGATATGTGAAATCCATATTATAAACAAAAGCAGCTAAAATATATGAAATATATCCTTAACAAAAACTAAATCCATAACCATATTATGAACAAGAAGCAAATCTAGAAACCATATTATGAACAAAAGCAAACTTATGTAGATCAAACTCTTTTATAAGATTTATAACCAAACCAAAACCTAAAACAAGATCTGTAACCCAAAACATTTTTACAAGATCTGTAACCAAACAAAAACCTAAAACAAGACATGTAACCCAAAACTGAAAAAATGAAGAATGCGTGAAATCTTCAACTAAAATCTTCACCTTCACCTGCCATGAAATCCAACCCCTTCACCTTCACCTGTCATGGGAGCCACCAAAACCCCTTCTGTCCTTCTGTTTCGAAAGTTTTGAAAAAACTGAAAACGATTTCAACGGAGAAACTGATGGAGAATCGACAAATTGATAAAGGAATCGATAAACTGATGGAGAATCGACTGTGATAGGAGACGCATATATGGAATCGATGGAGAAGGCGTCAATGGTGTGATCTAAGAGGTCTCTACATTTGATGCTGGGTAGTTGGCGTTTAATGTGTGTGGTTGGGGAGAGGGGTAGTTGGGGCAAAATTAATGGAATTTAATGGCTGAATGTATAGGACATGGTTTTTGTAGCTGAGCAAATCAGTCATCGGCTGAGCGAATAAGCTCCTACCGAACAGCTAGATATGGTTGTGCGAATAAGCTATATCTGTTACACAACTCATTAAGCCTATTTTTGTTCTAATAAGTGTTTACAAGCTTTTTTTTTTAATGGAGAAAGTATGGAAGATGTGACAAAATTTTCTAAATTTGAAGAACTTTTAAAAATTGATGGCTTAAGAGAAAAATTAATTTTTATTATTTCCACTAATAAGAATTCTTGAAATTAAAGGTTTATAAGAAAAATATACATTTTATTAAATATTTTAACAATTAATTAATATTATAATCTCTAAATGAAAGAATATGTTAGAATGAATGTAATATTTTTTTAATATTTTGTTTTTGGGTAAATTGCATGAAAATGTAACGTACTTTACTCTTATTCCTATTTTGAGTATCGTACTTTCATAACTTTCATTTTAGTACCTGAGATGTAACATGTCATAAATACCTTCTTTACCTAATAACCTAAAAATATTGAATAGGATTAGGTTTTTGCTGACTTGGCATTAATCTTTTTATTCTTTTAAATGTCAGCTAAGTAAAAGAGCTCCATATCATTATTTTTTAATAAAATTGTAAAAACTGCAAATGAAAATTTAAATAAGAAAAAGAGTGAATTGTGGATTTGGTCCTTGTGGTTTTGTGTTTTCTTTAACCATGGCTCTCATTCTATATTTATTGTGGATTTGGTCCTTATGGTATTCAATTTATCTTGATCATGGTCCTTTTGACTAACGTCTCCGTTAACTCCGTTAAATCAATGACCATTTTAGTCATTTGTCATTTTTTTGTCCTTTTACGATAAGAAAAAAACAATATTTTTATACACACACATATAACGATATCAAAATAAATAAAATAGAATATTATTGTATGATTTGATTGTTTAACTTTTTAAAAAATTAACTATATTAATACGATTTAATTTTATTATTTTATTATAATGGTGGAAAAATATATTGAGACAAAAATGAATGAGAACCGAAATTTCAAAAATATAGAAACGAAATCTGCAATTTTTAACAAATCGTAGGAACAAAAAACGTAATTTACTCTAAAAAATAAGATGACGTATTGTTTTATAATTATTTATGTGTTTTTTTTAATATTTTGACATTTCTATTTATTGAAAACATATCGGAGATTTAGGAATTTATAACTTTTTTATTTATTTATTCATATCTTCAAAGAAAATGAGATTTCATACAAGGGAAAAAACACACAAAAACTCTACGGACCTTCTAAATTTGGTTGATCAAATTTTCTTGAACAACTAAATTATCTACAAAAATTAGTTAAATATATTCTTTTGATTTATAAAACCGGTTGATGTAAACAATAAAACAATATTTTTCCACCGTTATAATAAAATAATAAAATTAAATCGTATTAATATAGTTAATCTTTTAAGAAAGTTAAACAATTAAATTATACAATAATATTCTATTTTATTTATTTTGATATTGTTATATGTGTGTAAAAAAATAATTTTTTTTTCTTATTGTAAAAGAACAAAAAATGGCAAATGACTAAAATGGTCTTTGATTTAACGAAGTTAACGGAGATGTTAGTCAGAAGGACCATGGCCAAGACAAATTAAATACCACAAGGACCAAATCCACAATAAACATAGAATGAGGACCATGATCAAAGAAATAACAAAACCACAGCTACCACATCCACAATTCACTCTAAGAAAAAAGTTGGAGAGTTTAATTATTTGTTTTTCTTTTCTTTCTAAATCTTCATCTTTTTCATCCTAACTATATATCAAGAACAACAAGAATATTTAATAATAAATGTATATAAATTCAAACAAAAACGAAAAACACCAAGAACATTAAATAACAAATTTATAAATATTTCAAACAAAAACCACCGTGAACTCAAAAAATTACCATCAACGACATATTTTTGAACAATTTAATTCCAAAAAATTGTGAAACATACCCATCAAATATTTAATAAAAAAATAAATTAAACCCCAAATAAAAAACCTAAATCAATAATATGAAACCCTAATTCAACTTGAAAGCCATGGATGAATTCATGAAGGTAAAGCCACAACCGATGAGAGAGAGATCTAGATAGAATCACGAGATATACACACAGATGAAGATGGAGGTGGTGCTCGGTGGCTGCAAACCATGGCCTTGTTACCTAACGAGGGGGGGAGACTCTTGAAAGCCCAGCGATCTTACACTACTAAATAAAAGATTTTTTCCGACGGATTTTTCCGACGGATTTTTCCGCCGGAAGTCAAACGGGTCAACCCACTTTGATTTTTGCCGGAAATCCGTCGGAAATTTATTTTTATTTTATTTTTTTTAAAAAATCAATTATTTTCAGCGGATTTCCGACGGAATATAATTTTTTTTAATTTTTTTCTTACTAATTATAATTAAATATATATTTTCGGCGGATTTTAATTAATTAAATTAATTAATTAAAATCCACCGAAAATCCGCCGAATATAATTAATTATTTTTTTTTTTAAAAGAATTAAAAAAATAAAAATCCTTCGGAAATCCGCCGAAAAAATTATAAAACTTCCGGCGGATTTTCGGCGGATATTTTGTGTTTTTAAAAAAATTAAAAAAAAAGATCCGCCGAAAATAATTAATTATTTATTTTTTTAAAAGAATTAAAAAAAATAAAAAATAAAAATAAAAACCCGTCGGAAATCCGCCGAAAAAATTATAAAACTTCCGGCGGATTTTCGGCGGATATTTTGTATTTTAAAAAAAATTAAAAAAAAGAATCCACCGAAAATCCGCCAAAAATAATTAATTATTTATTTTTTTAAAAGAATTAAAAATAATAAATATAAAAATAAAAATCCGTCGGAAATCCACCGAAAAAAATTATAAAACTTCCGGCGGATTTTCGGCGGATATTTTGTATTTTAAAAAAAATAAAAAAAAATCCGCCGAAAATCTGCCGAAAATAATTAATTATTTATTTTTTTAAAAGAATTAAAAAAATTAAAATTAAAATCCGTCTGTTGGGCTTTAACGTACACAGTTGGGCTTTAACATACATAGTTGAGTTTTAACGGATCTAGTTGGGCTTTAATGGATTCGGTTGGGCTTAAATGGATGCAATTGGGCTTTAACGGGTCTAGTTGGTCTTTAACGTACCCACTTGGGCTTTAACATACCTAGTTAGAATTAAATGGATTCAGTTGGTCTTTAACGTACCCAGTTGGGCTTTAACGTACTTAGTTAGGCTTTAATGATCTAGTTGGGATTTAACGTACCCAATTGGGTTTTAACCGATCCAATTGATCTTTGTGGATCCGGTTTGGCTTTAATGTACCCGGTGGGGCTTTAATGGATACAGTTGAGCTTTATGGGATCTATTTGGGTTTTAACATACCCAGTTAGGCTTTAACGCACCTAGTTGGGCTTTAATGGATGCAATTGGGCTTTAACAGATCTAGTTGGGGCTTTAACGTATCCGGTTGGGCTTTAACGTACACAGTTGGACTTTAACATACACAATTGGGTTTTAACGTACCCAGTTGGCCTTTAACGTACCCAGTTGGGCTTTAACGCACCTAGTTGGTCTTTAACATACCTAGTTAGGCTTTAATAGATACACAGTTGGGCTTTAATGGATCCGATTGGGCTTTAATGTACACAGTTGGGGTTTAATGGATCCGATTGGGCTTTAATGGATCCGGTTGGGCTTTAATGGGTCCGGTTGGGCTTTAATGGGTCTAGTTGGGATTTAATGGATCCAGTTGGGCTTTAATGTATCTAGTTGGGCTTTAACATACTAAGTCGGGCTTTAACATACCCAACTGGGCTTTAACGTACCTAGTTGGTCTTTAATGGATCCTACTGGGCTTTAACGGATCTAAATGGGCTATAGCGTACCCAATGGGGCTTTAATGGATACAATTTAGATTTAAACGATTTAGTTGGGCTTTAACGTATACAGTTGGCCTTTAATGGATCCGGTTGGCTTAGGGTTTTTACGGATCCAGTTGGGCTTTAATGGATCCGGTTGGCCTTTAATGGATGCAGTTGGGTTTTTATGGATCCAATTGGGCTTTAATGGATCCGGTTGGCCTTTAATGGATGCAGTTGGGTTTTTACGGATCCATTTGGGCTTTAATGGATCTGATTGGCCTTTAATTGATCCAGTTGGGTTTAATGGATCTAATATGGCTTTAACGGATCTAGTATGGCTTTAGCGTAACCAACTGGGCTTTAACATACCCAAGTGGGCTTTAACATACCTAGTTGGTCTTTAATGGATCATATTGGGCTTTAACGAATCTAAATGGGCTATAACGTACCCAGTGGGGCTTTAATGGATACAATTGAGATTTAAGGGATTTAGTTGGGCTTTAACGTACACAGTTGGGCTTTAACGTACACAGTTGGGCTTTAATGAATCCGGTTGGGTTTTAATGTATCCAGTTGGGATTTAATGGATCCGGTTGGGTTTTAATAAATCCACATGAGCTTTAATGGGCCCAGTTGAGCTTTAATGGTTCCATTTGGGGCTTTTATGGATCCAGTTGGATTTAATAAACCCATTTGGGTTTTAATGGATCCATTTGGGCTTTAACGTACACAGTTGAGCTATAATGGATCCGGTTGGCCTTTAATGGATCCAATATGGCTTTAACGATCCCATTTGGGCTTTAATGGATCAAGTTGGGCTTTAATGGATCAAGTTGGGTTTTAAACGTACCCAGTTAGGCTTTAATGAATCAAGTTGGGCTTTTACGTACCCGGTTGGGTTTTAACGTACCCGGTTGGGCTTTATCGGATCTAGTTGGGATTTAACGTACACCTTTGGGCTTTGATAGATCCGATTAGGTATGTGTGATGCGTTGAATTATTTATGTGAAGGCAGATTTCGTAATATTTAGTTGTCTTTATATTTAGATAAGTTATAAATTAAAAAAACGTTAGTATGTGTGATGCATTGAATTATTTGTGCTTTTCTATTTAGTTAATATTTCAATAAGATTAGATATTTGCAAAATTCCATATATAAATTTTATTTTTTGTGGAGCCTTAAAATGATATATATGAAATTAAGTTAAAGTAAAAAGTTGTATTAATTTAAGTTAAATAGATATAAAATGATTGTTTATTTTTTATGAAGCCTTAAAATTACTTTTTTAAGGAACAAGATAATTATTTTATTATTAAGTTAAAGTAATTTTCTTTATTAATTTAAAACAAGATATATTATACATAGTATATTAATTAAGAAATTATTAATTTAAAACAATATATTTATTTTTTCAATTCTCCGGCCACCTCCCTCCCCAAATTGTTTATAGGGGTGTGCATCGGTCGGGTCGGGTGACCTGGACCGAAACCCGATCGGATATTCGGGTGGGAAAAGAACCCCCGAAACCCGACTGAATAAAGTTCGGATGGTTCGGGTTCGGGTGAAATCGGGTTCGGGTGGTTTGGGTCGGATGGTTCCATATCCGCCAAAAAGGTACAAAACCACAAACCCAAATCAAGTCAACGAACCCTAACCCCCTTTTCAAATTTCTTTTCTCATCATCATCACCTTCGTTTCCAATTCGTTTTCTCGTGTCCATATTTACTTCATTCCTCAATTATGTGTTCTTGTTCAACTAATTAGTGCAAACACATTCATACCCATTTCAATCCACAATACTCTTTTATTGCCAACTACCTCAATTCATCAATGGATTATTGGTCAATGAAACCCTTATTAGTGTGGGTTTTCTAACGATGGTAACTTACAGAGAAGAGCGAATGCAGACTGTAGAGACTAGAGAGTGTAGCACATCAACAGAGCAACTCAGTCGAGGGCCGCTGGTGGACGCCTGGACGGTGGTAGCACAACAACTCAGCAAGGTCGGTGACCGGTGGGAGGTCTGGGAGAGTGGGAGGACCGGAGGAGGCAAGAAGCAGCAGGTGGTCGCCGGTCAATAGTCGGTGATGGAGTTTAGGATTTAGGTCTGAACTCTGAAAGTCGATACTCGATGTCGATGGTTTTGATTTTGGGTTGATGAGTCGATCGATTTAGGTATTTAGATTTTAGAATTAGAATTATAAAATAAAACTGATTTTTTTTTTAATCAAAAAAATATTCGGATATTTTGGACGGGTCGGGTTTGGGTTTTGGGTACCCAACCCGATCCTACTTTACCCGTTAATTTATTCGGATCGGATATGTCGGAGATCGGTTATTTCGGATATCGGGGTTTTCGGCAATTTTCGGGTCGGGTCGGGTATCTCGGGTCGGTCGGGTTCTGCTCACCCCTAATTGTTTAACTTTTCCCAAAATTTATTTCCCACCCAATTTTTACTTCCCCCCTAATTTTTCCCACCCAATTTTTTTACTTGATATAATATAGCTAGATCAAAAGTTTTTATAATTAACATCTTCTTCCCAAACTCAACACATCACCATAGCCGCCGGAGCTTCACCACCGCTGTCTACCGTCAGCTGCCGCCACGGCCGGGAGCACTCCACAGTTGGTTGTCTCTACCACCACCACCACCACCGTCGAGAGCCCTCCCCACCACCCATGCCGCTGTCGAGTACCAGTAACAATCACCACCGCCAGGAGCACTCCACCGTTGTTTTCTCTACCACCACCACCACCACCATCGTCAAGATCCCTCCCTACCCCTATCGCTGTCGAGAGCCCTCTCCACCACCACTGTCGCTGTCGACTACCACCACCAGCCACCACCATGGGTCGACATCGCCACCACCACCATCGATTATAGAGATATACAATTGCTTATTTCATATTCTTGATTATTATGAATGTGGTTATATGGGTGATATATATATATATATATATATATATATATATGAATGTGGTTACATGGGTTATATGGGTGATTTAATCTTAATCTTTAGTTTTCATATTCTTGAATATTATTATGAATGTAGTTATATGGTTATATGGGTGATATATATATATATATATATATATATATATATGAATGTGGTTATATGGGTTATATACTTATATGGGTGTTTATGGATGTGGTTATATGATTAATGACATGGATTATATCAATGTGGTGATTTAATTTTCATCTTGTTATTTTTGTTGCAGATTAGGCATGTGTGTGAGAAAGTTGGATCTACAAACCTTGAAGATGTATATTATTATTTGTAAAAATATGTAGATATGCAAATCTTGTTAATGTATATTATTATTGGCTTGAATGTAATTGTAAAAAAATATTTATTTTTATTCAATAAGTATTATTAATAGAAAAATGTGTATTTGTATCTAAATATCTGCCTGAAATAATCCGCCGGAAATAATTTATTAATTTTATTTTCAGAAAATATTTTTAATTTTATTTTCAGAAAATAAATAAATAAATATTTTCGGCGGAATTTCCGCCGAAAATCCTCCGGAACATTTTACCAAAACAAATATTTTACCGAACATTTTACCAAAACAAATATTTTCGGCGGAATAATCCGCCGAAAATCCGCCGCAAATAATTTCCGCCGAAAATCCGCCGGAACATTTTACCGAACATTTTACCGAAACAAATATTTTCGGCGGAATAATCCGCCGAAAATCCGCCGCAAATTATTAAAATTCATTTTCTTAATTAATCAAACCATTAAAATTATTAAAAATTTGGGCCGGTTTTCGGTGGATTTATCCGCCGAAAATGCCGCCGAAAAAATTGATTTGCGGCGCCCCTGTTTTCGCTCGACCAAATCCGCCGAAAATGCCGCCAAAAACGCCGATTTCCGACGGATTTGGCCGTCGGAAAAAGTCGAAAATTTTGTAATGTTAGGCGGTGGACACAGGAGATGGAGGTGGTGCGATTGTGCATACACCGGAGATAGAAGATGGAGGTGGTGGTGCAGGTGGAGTCCGACGATGGATGCCGGAGAAGAATGAGGGGTGCCGATTTTAGTTGAACAAAACAATGTCGCAGAAACTATTTCTTCAATGGAACAACAGTTGTAGTGATGGCTAGGGGTGTAAATGAGACGAGACAACTCGCGAGCTACTTGAGATCGAATCGGTCAAAACCCGGTCAACAGTCGACTCGAATAGGCTCGACTCGAGCTCGAACTCAACTCGATATACTAACGAGTCTAGTCGAGCGACCTGATACTCGACTCGATAAGCTCGTGAGATACTCGATAAGCAAAATAATAATAATTAGTAATAATATTTTAATTTAATTGATCATAATGACACTAATAATAATAATAATAAGTTATTTTGTTTTGAAAATGATGGTGTAAAAGATATGGGTGAATTTTGAGAGTGTATCTAATCCATCCCACATTGGTGGGATATAGAACTCAATGCTTTGAACTCCACTATGTATAGACCTTTCTCCTACCTTGTTTTTACATTATTTGATTTTGCTAAATGGTTTGAGTCTTAGGGCTTTAGCCTATGTAATTGTTTCAATATGAGTACCCCATGAAAACGGGTTCACCTTGAGTTCGTTTACACATTAAACGGGTTTGAGCTTGGTCCGAGTTTTCGAGCTCAAGTTTGAGCTTGGTTTGAGTTTTCAAGCTTGATTCGAGTTTTTGAGCTTTGATTTGAGCTTGAAATGAGTTTGAATTCGAGTTTGGAAATTAATTATTGAGTTCGAGTCGAGTTTAAATTTTCAGTACTCGTGAGTTTTCGAGTCGAGTTCGAGCTTGGTAATCGAGTTTCGAGTTCGAGTCGAGTTTGTATTTTCAGTACTCGCGAGTTTTCGAGTCGAGTTCGAGCTTGGTACTCGAGTTCGACTTGTATCATTTACACCCCCCTAGAGAACAAAGATTCAAAGGGACGGCGGGCTTGGTGGGTAAAATATTTTAGGGTTTAATTCCTTATATCTTTTTAGGGAGATTGAATAGTTTTCAAAGATAAATATTTTTATCCTTTAAAGAAAAAGATAAATATTTTTATTTTCCAAGTCATTTAAAAAATATATTCCATATCATTATTTAAAAATTACATGTCATGTTAGTTGACGGGCTACCTAATGTGTAGGTCATCCAGTTGCTTAAATGTTTGAGATACCACTTCTCAAGTACCAAAATGAAAGTTATGAAAGTATATTACCCAAAATAGGAATCAAAGAAAAGTACATTACATTTTCATACAATTTGCCCTTTGTTTTTTTCTTTCTATATTTTAGAGAATCTAAGAAAAATACTTTAAAGGCCCTGTTTGGTTTATAGGATTAGATTAGATTTGGATGAATTTGGATTTGAATTTCATTCCAATCTCATGTTTGGTTTCAATGATTTACGTGATTTGAAATCATGGGATTTCATTAAAAGCCCACAAACATGTGATTTTGAAATCCTACGGGATGGTTGGTATTTCACGTGATTTCGTATGATTTGTATGTAATGATGTTATAAAATATGTTAAAAACACTTGTTTTGTAATAATATATTAATAAAAAGGTTATTTAATTACTTTTATAATTATTATAATTTGTTTTTGTAAATTATTTATAAAGAATGAAATTCAATTCCAATCCTACAGACCAATCACAAATATTCCAGATCATTAACAAAATCCAAATCTCTCAAAAACATTTTGTCAAACTAAACATCTCCTAGTAGTATAAATTGAAGATAATATTTTTTGAATTTTGATTTTTGAATCTATGTCTTAGAGAATCTACGAAAACTACTATGATGGTGTATGCTATAGACTTAACATTCACAAATGGATTGATGTTTAATTTTAGAAATTTAACATTTTCAATTAATTAAACAATTATTATATATTTAAATAATATTCATCAAGATGAAGGATCTTATGAAAAAAATAGTTAAGATGAGAAGGTAAAAAGGGATTTAGACCATTGATTACTTTTAATCATTCTCACGGCCTCACCTCATGAATCGTGCTTGATACAGGAATTACTCCGATGCATTTCATACTACTGTACATCCAAGGATGAAGATCATTTCTACCTTCTCAGCATAACTTCATTCTTACAAGTATCCAACCTTCTCATTAAATACAAAAATAAAAAACACAATATTTAAAAAAGTATCAAAATATAAATCACTATTGCATTTAAAGTTATGGTTTATTAATAATTTTTGGATGAAAGCATGTCTTATTACATATGTCCAACAACAAAAGATTGAGGGGAGTTATAATTTTTTAAAAATAGTCTATAGGCTATAAGCTTTAGAGCACCTGCAATATTATGTTATAATTTTTTAAAGCTAACTATCAAAATTCAAAAAATATATTAAGCTCCAGCAACAACTCTATTTAGCAATTATATTATTAACTATATTATTAATACTAAAAAAATTCGGGGATGGGGACGGTCATCACCAGCTTGTCCCATCCCCATATATATATATATATATATAAAGAGAGAGAGAGAAGGGGGGGGGGGTTATGCGAGAATGACATCAATTTAAAAGAATAAAGGGACAATTATGGATCAATCATAATTAATAAATTATTAATTATTTATTTTAATAAAAAAGTATTTACAAAAGGGTATAAACGTCATATTTCATTCCTGAATAATTTAGGATAGTATATCACATCCTAAATTTATGCGATTCTCAATTTCATCCCAATCCAATTTGATATGAATCGTATACTAATTTCCAACCATTTCCCGATTTTGCTGCAAATCTGTGTAATTCCATTAGATGAAGGTTGGAAATCGGAGACCAATTTGAAGAAAAAGGTTAGAAATTTCAAGGTTTTTCATTCGACCATGGAGGTTGTGATAGATCCGATTGTGGTTGATGGTAGCACCCAATCTGTCTCGACCATGGAGGCTGTGATTAAACTGATCATGGATTTCGTTCCTTCAAATGATGTTAACATTGGAGACAATCAAGTAAATTAGGCCATGAACTACACTTGTATTGTTGATGAAGTGTTAGAAGATGTTGAAGGTAAATATGTACTCTGTTTTCTTGACATGCCATTTGATAATTTCTTCCAGATTGGTAAGCGTTGTCAAAAAAATTGTTTCAATATTCCAATGATCATGGTTTCCAGATTTATAATTTCTTCTAGATTGTTAAGCATCATTAGAGTTCCAGGGTTTTGTAAATTACAAACTAACAGTAACTATGTTTTTTTTGAGTTTAGGTCACTTTCTGTTACTTTTCCAGTGAATATTCATTTCAGGGGGAGTTAAGAATTCTTTACTGAAGGTATATCTTTCTGATTCTTAATTTCAACATATTTGAAAGAAGGCCTTTCAGGTATGACAAACAGTTTCTTAAACGTTCAAACCACTTCTTATTCTTCAAATATTTTCATGAATTTAGAAGTGTGATTTTAAATGATTTTTATTTTTGTACTTTCATGATTGACTGACCGTGTGTTTCTAAATGCTAATACTTGTGTATTATCTTGTCTATATAATGTCAAGTATTCACACACATCGATTCGGTATTTTTTTCATTGACTTTGTTATTACCATGTCTCTAAATGACAAATCTTTCGATGGTCATACTCCCGTTTGAATTCCAAAGTTGATTGAGTATCAAACGTCATTTCTAAATTTTGTGCTTTCATTGTCAATCTGTTTATATTTGTTCATATAAACACATTTTAATTCTTTGATACCCCAAGATATATTTTCTTGATAACTGATCTGATTAAAACATTGTCAGATTCTCAAAAACAATTAATTTGACTTCATTTCATTTATTCATTCTAATTGTTTTGAGATATCTTCAAAGTTTACATGCTCAATCTCATTCTTATTTTTGATGAGCATATCTTTTCTGACAGTGATATATTGTGTTTATCTGTCAAGATTAATTGTTGAGAAACACATTTTTAGGACAAAATACATGGGATCAATGTGTGAGCTTATCAGAACTTCTATGGATTCACGTTAACCGGTGTTTCCTAGCCAAGAAGTTATCCCGAGTGATTGAGGGGGGAGGGGTCAAAAAACAGAGAGTGGGTGTGTGATGAGGTAAAGTTGAAAAGAGAGTTTGGTTGGAAGCGAGCTTATATGTTTAAAAGAAAGAGGGTGTGAGATCAAAGAAAAGAATATAAAACTCTGCACTAACTTTTTCTGAGTCGGGCAGCCACATAATATGTTGGTTCACATTCTGTGGTGACCTTCATTGAAACAGGCACTAGCCCATGCCAACTCTCGCATAAACCCCACCAGCTACTCATCTTTTTCTTAACAAAAAGATGTTTCATATTTTAAAGGGGAAGTAGCACATCTACTATCTGATCTTCATTTGGAAGATTTTGATATTGAAAAAGAAGGAATGTTGCCCCACCTTTGAACCTCTTTCATGCACATTGAGTCTATGTATTACTTGTTGTTGTCTCAATAGTTTACACTATTTGAGTCTGTTCAAGCTTTAAATGTTTCAATCATTGTTACACTTGCACGAGCACACAAGGAATATGTTTTCTTATCTTAACATTCATAGAAAATTCCTTTGTGGTTTTTCAATGATTGAATGGAAGCCATGAGGGAGTGAATATCAAAAAGCTCATTTCCAATGTGCATCCGTTGCACAAAGTGGCTCTGTGCTACTTACAAGCATGATAACTGATTCATATGTTGATTTAGGTTTACTATTCCTAATTTGTTTGAATTTGAAAAGATTCAGATAAATATATTCATGAATTGATGGTTACATGTTCATATCATATCAGAGGCCGAAATTATTCTCTTCGGGGGAGATCGCTTATCATATTGAATGGGGGAGATTGTTTGTGTTTATCATGAAGACTATGCTTATCTTGATATTTAGGGGAGATTGTATCAAAGATGATGCTGAAATTGCTGAAGTTTTGATGATTCTGATATCTCATCATTCATCAAAAAGGGGGAGAATTTTCAAAGATCAATTTCAGAAGAAAGCAAAGTCAAATGAAAGTCATAAAGAAGAGATATTTCAAGAGTTTCAAAGTCAGAATTATGCTGATCTTATCAAAAAGGGGGAGAGTTTTCAAAGATCAGTTTCAGAGGAAAGCAAAGTCAAGTGAAAGTCGTAAAGCGGAGAATTCAAGTTTCCAAAGTTTTCAAAGTTCAAAGAAAATTAGAAGATAATCTCTGAAAGATTGATACACATCTTCTATCAAAGGGGGATATTGAAAAAGATATCAAGAAGAAGAGATTATTTTGGAAGTCTGAAAGTTTGTTGCATTTTTTTGAACAAAGGGAGATTGAAAAAGAATTCAAGATAATGAAGAGTAAAAGGTGATAAAGAAAAGAAGGAGTATTTGTATTGAAAAGAATTCCAAAAAGGGAAGATTCTTAAAGATTTGAAGATGTCAAAGACTACGTGTTGAAGAATTTACAACTGAAAGAAGACCTGAAGATTAGTGTAAAAAAAAATTTAATCTTGAATCCAAAGGGGGATAATGTTGAGTTAAATATTGTATTCAAGATTAAAAGGTCAAAGTTGTAATTGTTTGTAGAAGTCGTTGTAATTGGAAAGTCAAAGAATGTCAAAAGTGTAAAAGTCAAAGTATGTCAAAGTCTTAGAAAGTCAAAGTGTAGTTAGTTTGTAACCTTGTAGTTAGGAGGTATAAATAGGTTTGCTTAGTCATTAAGTATTAGGATTTTAGAGGTAAGGAGCTTTGACATTGTCATACTTTAAGAGAGAAGATTTGTAAAGAGAGAAACGCTTGTAGAGAGAGAAAATCTTGTATTCTAGTGAGCTTACTGTGAGAGTTGTTTGTAATCAAATCTTATCAAATACAATTGACTTGTGATTCAATTGTATGTTGTTTAATATGTGCTTGGAGCTTGAAACTGGATTTTACACCCTTTATTTCCAACATCCTTCTGACAAAAGGAATGAAACATTCTATTACACAGAGGATATTCACTCAAGTTCTGATCTGATAGAGACTTTCACCAAAATATCTCAAAAAGATTTGTACCAGGAATATTTTATTAGGATATTGTCTTATCATAGAAGAAAAATCCCTTTTGTATCTTGATAAGTCACTTCAAATATCTTATAATTTATTGATGAAAATATCAAGGATCCAATCTATATGTGACAAGTGTCCTTTGCATTTAATGCATAAGGTAGTATATAAAGGTGAAGACATCCTACCATGCTAGCCACACTTTCATCAAGAGAACTCAGTGCACTCAAGAAAAGTTGGCAACTATTTCTCTCATCCTCATAGCTTTTAAACTTTGTGTTTTCTGAAGTTTCTAAGTGTAAGATTGTTAGAATAGTTTACTGTTCTTTTCCGCAACAATATTTATTGTTTTCTATGTGCAATTCTTGCTTTTTATATCAATAAAAGAATTAAAATTAAGTGAAATTTTGTGTATTGTATTCACCCCCCCCCCCCTTCTACAATAATTGTTTTACTTATTATGGACCAACAAGTGGTATCAGAGCAGGTTAGTTTAATCTATAAACTAGATCTGCAACGGCATAACCTTCCTCTGTGAAAGCTGACTCTTCTTCTCAAAACTCTTTTTCGAACTCCTACGACAATGGCTCTACAGCCAAACCACCTAAGTTCAGGCCCAACAACTTTTCTCTTTGGAAAAGTCGCATGATGTTGTTCTTGGAAGGTGTGGATAGTCGTTTTATCACTGTACTTCGTGAGGGACCCATGGTCCCTAAAGTCTGGGATCGTTTTTAAAAACCTCGTACTGACCCCAAAGAGAAAGAAAAAGATAAAGATGTCATTTATAGTAATTCTAACGATTCCTCGGATGAAGAATGAACTTCTGCTACTGGGAGATACATCCTCAAAAATCCCAAGAAATATAATGAGGATGACAAACTCCTCATTGCCCTCGACTCTAGAGTCAGAGCAATCATACCTCTCTCCCTTCCTAATGAGGTGTACCAATCTTTGGTAAATCTCTCCACTACCAAAGAGATGTGGACCACTCTGTGTGTTCTGTATGAGGGTACAGAAGGAGTCAAAAAGAGTAAAAAGACATCTCTTGTACGTAAGTACGAAATCTTTTCTCATGAAAAGGGAGAATCTCTTTCTGATTATTATAATCGTTTTAACAGTCTTCTTAACGATCTCAAACTTCTAGGAAGATTATATGACAATGAGGAAGTCTTGTGTAAATTCAAGGATGGTCTTCCTGATTTGATTTCTGGGAAAAACATTTGTACATGTATCAAGACGACCAAGGACCTTGATTTTCATCCTCTCATTGTTCTTTACGGATCCCTCTTTAACTATGAACAAACTAGGATCCAAAGGAAAACTATCATCAAAGAGATAAAAAGCCCTTCTATGGAGCTTATCGGTGATACTTCCAAAAAGTCTATGTGCATTCCTAGAATTACTTATCCTTATGATGAATCTGACCGAGAAAGTCATGAAGACTCAGCTCACCAATCGGAGGCCTATCTTAGTGAGGTCGATGATGAAGGTGAAAATAACTCGGTTGAACAAATGACAGAGGAGATGGGCATGCTTGCAAATTTCTCTAAGTTCAAAAACAACTTTCCTTCTAACCGATTTAGATCTAACCGAAAATCTTCTTTTTCTTCTAAAAACTCCTTGGATAAAACCAACGAGGAGTGTTACACTTGTGGTAAGAAAGGCCACTTTGCATCTGAATGCAGAAGCAACCCCTCAGGTAAATCCAAATCTAACTCTTCTAAAGGGAGGAGAATAAGATCAGATTCGGCTGGTCGATCCTTCTCCCGAAAATCCTCCTCTCCCTCCTTCAAAGAAATCATTGATAGTGCCGAGAAATACAAATCCAAATACAAGAGAGAGAAGGAGATAAATGAGAATGTTCATCGAAGAGGAAAGGGTTTAATGGCCGAGTCCCATGACTAGATAATGAAGCGACCTTTGAAAGTGAAAAGGAGATTACTAGCAAATGTCTCATGGCCAAACTAGATGATATGGCCGAAGTCAAGGACACTGACATGACCATGGCATTGGTCTCCACTGAGTGCTCTTTTTCCTCATCTCAGGTACATCCTTTTCACTCTCTTACTAACGTTGAAAAGATTGAAACATTCGATTCCTTAACTGTTGATTTCTACAATGAAAAGGATGCTAAAATAAAGGCAAATGCTCAAGTTAAATCTTTCTCCTCTCAACTCCAAGTCTGTCTATCTCAGCTAAAGCACTTTGATAAAATCAAAGCTGATCTAGAGGATTTAAAAACCCTCAACTACATTCTTGCCAAAGAGAAAAACAAGATGTTTAAACGTCTTAAAAAGGAACAAGAAATTGTAAATAAATGGACTACTTCTTCAAAAAAATCTTGAAAGAATTTTCAAGACCAAGTAACAGGTCATGACAAATTTGGACTTGGTTTTGGCAAAATGGATGTTGATGATTCTTCCTCTCATGTTGCCTCCTCTTCTTCTAAACATCCTTCCTTTTCTCCTGAGTACACTGATTCTGACTCAGAAGATTCTCATTTTGTTCATTATCTGGATCTTTGTGATTCTTTGAAGTTTGGTGTTTTCATAAAGGCTAAGCAATATGCTCCTAAGCCTCAACCTGAGAAAGATCAAGGTTCAAATGATCTTGCTAAACCCATAAATGATCTTCTCCAATCATTGAATCTTAATGAAGCCACCTCTTCTTCCTCTAAAAATACTTCTTTTCTTGACAAAGGAAAGTCAGTTTTTTGTGATCTTCCCTTGAAAAGAAAGATATCACCTTCTTCCAAAGGTGAGTCTCATGCTTCTCCCACCAAGTTCATTCCAAGGTCTGTAAATTTGAAGAAACCTAAGTCCAAGGGAACCCCTAACTTTCCTCTTCCCTCATCTGAAAAAGGAATTCTAGGACCTATGCCAAGTCCTCCACTTACTTCCTATAAATCTCTTAAAGTAAAATCTAAAGAAAAAGACAAAGAGTTTTGGCAAAAATCCAAAAAGATGTTTATCTACAATAAATGTTATAACTGTGGGGACACCTTTTATCTAGAAAAAGATTGCCCCAAAGATCGGATTAAAAGAAATAATTCAAATCTCTTCTCCTTCTCCTTCTTCTTCTAACCCTAAAGGACCCACTTCTCATAAATCGGCAGAAGAAAGCATCTGCTTTATTTCTGAAGACTCTGTTAAGAAAAATTGGCTCTGGCATAAACGTCTCTCTCACCTCAACTTCAAGACGTTGAATGCTCTTTCAAATAAAGAGCTAGTCATTGGAATGTCGAAATTCTCTTTTGTCAAATAGAAACTATGTGCAACCTACGAAAAGGGCAAACTGACAAAATCTTCTTTCAAAACCAAGCAGTGTTTCTCCATTACTACTCCTCTTCAAATGATACATATGGATCTGTGTGGACCAGTTAGTACTCCAAGTCTTGGAGGAAAAAGGTACATTCATGTGATAGTGGATGAATTTACACGTTACACTTGGGTATCTTTTCTCAGGTACAAAAGGGATACATCTAAAGAAATCATCCATTTCATCAAGAAGTCTGAAGTGCTCAATGGTCAACTCATAAGATCTGTCAAAAGTGACAATGACACAGAGTTCAGAAATGCTACCTTAGAAGCCTTTTTCAATGATAAAGGAATCTCCCAAAACTTTGTTGCTATTAGAACACCACAACAAAATGGTGTTGTGGAAAGGAAAAATCGAACTGTATGTGAAGCAGCTCGTTCCACGCTAAGTGAATCTAATCGTCCTACCTACTTTTAGGCTGAAGCTATCAATACCGCTTGCTTTACCCAAAATAGATCTGTCATTGTAAAGAGGCATAACAAAACTCCGTATGAAGTATTTTATGGCCAAAAACCGAATATCAGCTTTCTTCATGTTTTCGGTTGTGTATGCTTTATTCTTAATGATCGAGAACACCTTAAGAAATTTGACCCCAAGGCTGATGAAAGGATCTTTATGGGCTACTTACGGAGGAAGTGTATTGATGAGTTAAAACATGTGAAATTTGATGATCAAAAGTCATCTTCTCTCACGTGTGATGACAATGATCTAAACCAATGGATAACCTCTTATGTGGGGGAAGATTCTCACATTCATCCATTAGCAGGTCAACCTTATGTTCCCTTTTCGGCTGATAACCCTCCTCAAACCAACAATCCTTCCTCCTCTTCACCTGCTAAACTGAATCTTCATATCACAGTATCTGAAGACCCTGCCGATCCCACATCTCACATCATTCCCTCTCATAATGTTCCTCATGAACCTACATATACCTTCCATGTCGAACCCTCCTTTTCTCACTCTCCTAAATTGTTTTTTGCACCTCTTCCACCAACTACTAAGTAGACAAAAGATCATCCCATTGAACAAATTATTGGTGATCAACAAGCAGGTGTTCAAACTAGAAGATGCATTGGAAACATCTTTTTCTATGTGAATTTCCTCTCCATCATAGAGCCAAAGAAGATTGAGAAAGCTTTGGCCGATCCATGTTGGATAACTGCCATGCAAGAAGAGCTTTCACAATTTGAAAGAAATAAAGTTTGGAGACTTGTTCCTCGACCTTCACGAAAGACTATCATTGGAACAAAGTGGGTCTTCAAAAACAAAATGGATGAGGAGGGCACTGTAATTCGAAACAAGGCTAGACTTGTTGCACAAGGATATCGACAGGAGGAAGGAATTGATTATGATGAAACCTTCGCTCCCGTTGCTAGACTTGAAGCAATAAGAATCTTTCTAGCTCATGTTGCACATAAAAACTTTAGAGTTTTTCAGATGGATGTCAAAAGTACTTGTTAGAGCACAGATTCTTGTCTTCAAGATCATCTAGATTGAAAGTCAGAAGCCCAAGTTAAAGCCTCAAGATTGCAAGTCTAAGTCAAAGTTGTTTAAAGTGGAAAGTCAAAGTCAACCAAAGTTAAGCTTGTTAGTTTAGTTGTGTGTTCCTTGTAATATGTAGGTGGTATAAATACCATTGTTTCTTTGTAATATATAGAGTTTATTAGAGAAGATCATATTGTAGATTCTAGAATGAGAAAGTAGAGAGAGGGTGTTTGTAAACTTTGAAGATCATATCAATGACATATGAGATTTAAATCTAAATTCATTGTGCATCTTGCAATAAACTGGAAATAACAATTGGTATCAGAGCAGACGAAAATCAGAAAATGATTCAAGATTTGAAGATTTGATCACTTTTTGAAGAACTCGTAAATCACATTTGTCCAAAATTGACTTTGTGAATTTGCAGTGTTTTGGATTGGAGTTTGATAGCTTTGGATTCGAATTTTGGTCTAGAACAATCTTTGTTTGTATTGATTAATCTAATTCACATCCGATTGTGTGAATTTTGGATTTCTTTAAATTTCATGTTCTAAGTTTGTACGTACTGAGTTTGTAGATTGAGTTGTAGTTTTTGTTGATTTTGTTGAAATTAATTGTTTGTAACCTGTTCAGAAAATGATCAAGAACCAATTGACAATGCTTCAGAATCTGATTTGGTGTTTTGGATTATTTTTGGGCTGAATCTGTGGTTTTCGAAGTCGACATCTGAAGAACACGCAAGATCCAAAGAATTCGCATCTCAAGAACTCGCAGTGTTGTGTGCGAAAAGTGAAAGATTTCGCAAGACATTATTGTTTAAAATTTTCCAAAGTCCAGAATTCGCATATCGTTGTGTGCGAAAAGCTCAGAATTCGCATGTAGCAGGATGCGATAAGTTACTGTTGGAGCTCTTTGATCTGCGAAAAGTGGAGGAATTCGTATGCTGAAAGTTCGAAATTTTTCTAAGTCTGAATTTCGTTTCATTGCGAAAAGTTGAGAAGTGTGAAAGTGATTAATTCCAGAATTCGTACAAGTTTCTTATGCGAAAATCTCAAGTTCAGATTTCGCATCTCCTTGTGTACTAAAAGTTGAATTTCGCATCCCTAAGCGTGCGAAATCTAGAAATTTGCATCCTTAAGTGTGCGTAAAGTGGAATTTCGCATAACTTTGCATGCGAAAAGCAGGATTTCGCAAGTCTTTGTATGTGAATTGTTGATTTCTGTGTTGTGTGAAAAGTGAACTTAGTGTTGTGAGAATTCTATACTTAGTCCAATTTTGACTAGCTGCAATATGACTTTTCAATGTCGTGAGAATTCTATACTTAGCGGGACCCCCGTGCTAAGTCTACGAAGGGGGACAAATTTCTGATTGTGATCAAAGTTTCTGATTTTTGTTAACGATCGGTGCAAGTTTTATCAAGGTTGATATCAAGATGTCATCAAAAGAACAGATTGCTAAACTTAAAGCCAAGATTGTCTCTCTTGAAGAAAAGATTATACAAAAGCGAGACAACTATTACCAAACTATTGCTGGAAAGATAAATCAGATTGAATGCTATGAGAAGACAGAAAAGAATGAATCGCTTCTTTCAATAGCTTCAAAGAATGGCCCCACACACATATTGCATATCTGAAAAAGGCAATCAACTCTGGTAAATATTCTCAATTCTTTGATGAATATAAAAAGAACATAAAAGAACTTCAGGAATAAATTTTTGAAGTCTTAAAAGGTGACAAAGTTAAGGATTTGGAAAAACAGAATTCTGAGTTAAAGAAAAGGGTTTTTAAGATAGAGGAAGATGCTACTTCGAATAGTAAAGAGAAATCTAAGGCTTTGGAAAAAGAGTATACTGAGTTGAAAAGTAAGATATCAGATCTGGAAGCTCAGATTGTTAAACTCAAGGAAAAAGATTGTGTCAAGAAGAATGAGGACATAGAAAAGGGTTTAGAAAGTGCTAATGTAGAGCTAAGAAAGAAGGTTTCAAAGTTGGAACAGAAGATTGCCAAAGACAGAGATGAATTTGAACAAGAAAAGAAAAGATTTGCACAGAAATTTTCTGAATTCTCAAGAAAGATTTTTGAAGAGAAGAAAGTTGTTGAGCTTAAAGGTGCAAAATTTTCTCAACAAGTGTCAGATTTTGAGAAAGTGATCATTATGGAAAGGGACAAGTTTGCAAAAGAGAAGAAGAAAGTTAAACAGAAAAATGTTGGAGTTTTCAAAGAAATGTCTTATCAGAGAAAGAATGTCGAGAAAGATTTTGAGGAAGAAAGGAAGATTTTTAAGTCAACATCTTTAAATTTTATTTTTTAAAATTTCTCTAAAATGAAGAAACAATAGTCAAAATTTTCAAAAAAAACATATCCATCTCCAATAAATTCTCCATTTTAGAGATAAATCATTATTATATTATTAAAATATTTTATATATTTAATAAAATATTATTTTTTTCATAAAAAAATTTCATTTCAAAGTTTTTCATTGATGAGATATAATAAAAATCAATTATCTTTCTTGGTAATCATTTTTTGGGATATCTCTAAATTTGGAGAAAATAACACTATCTCTCCTATTTTCTCCATTTTAGAGAAAGTTTTGGAAAAGCTGTTGGAGCAAAAAAAAATTGTTCAAAATCTCTATTTTCTCCATTTTGGAGAAACTGTTAGAGATGGTCCAAAATGGAGAAGTAAAAAGTCAAAATCTCTATAAAAAAAAGTTACCTTCATCTCCAACAGATTCTCTATTTTGGATATTACACAATTAATTATATTATTAAAATATTTAATACAACTTATAAAATATTATTTCTCTCTCCTAAACATTTAATTTAAATCAATTTCATTGGTAGAATGAATAAAAAACTAGAGTAAACTACGATTTTCGTCCATGTGATTTGTTGTTTATAACAATTTTCGTCCTTGGTCTTTAAAAATTGCTTCTTTTGTCCCTGTGGTTTTTAATTACTTTCATTTTTCGTCCCTAGGACTCACTCTGTTAAAAAAACCAATTAAGTAAAGGACATATTTGTCTTTTTATCTGTTCCTTAAACTTTTTATTAAATAGTATATCATATATGTGTGTGTATGTATGTTAGAGTGACTTCCCTCCGGTTCCCTCCAACTCTGCAACTACATCCAGTTCACCTCATGATGCCATTGCCGGCAGTCAATTTCAACTTTGAGAGCACCAACATTACGCCCTATGCCACCGCACCTTTCACCCTTCAACTTCCCCACTTTCTTCTACAATGCACCCACCAGCCCTACACATCTATTTCCTCTAATCAACTCCTCTCCACCTTCCAAAACACCACTCTTTAAAGATGATGATGTTGATTTTGCATTTGATTTCAGTGGAAAACTGTCCCCTGGAACCACCTTCTATCTCAACAGCCAGCAGATTCATTCATTGCGGTACGTAAGATCAAGCCACTAAAGCCTTTCTCCAATCATTCACGCTTCACAGTGTAATATATATATATATATAATGTGCCTCCAAAAAGATATTTGTGGATGAATATGTTAGTGGAAGAGCTGGAGTCCTACAATGCATTCTCAAGGTTTTGCATGAAATCATAGCTTGCATGAGAATGGGTCTCAAAAAGTTTATGTGTGGAAGTATCAACACTTTAAAGTAAATATCTATGGTCAACAATTGAGGCTTTGTAAACAGTATGCATCTTGATTTGCAAGTGATAAAACTCACGAGAAATCTCCTTACAGGACTATTTACCAAACGCTTACTCGGGTAAGCACTTACTAAGTCACATTACCTTACTGAATGAATATGGCAAGGACTAAGAATCTTACACGGTAAGAGCGAGGCAAGGACCAAGAGTCTTACCCGGTAAGTGATGGCGACGACTTTTACCACGGTTAGCGCTTACCGAGTAAATTGTTGCATACGATCTTGTTTTAGTGAACTAAAATCTTAACCGGTAAGAAATTGAAAGTGTTAAATTTACCGGTAAGCACTTACCGGGTAAGTGTTTGGTAAACGGCCCCTTAGCTTTCGTTTGTTTACACTTTTGGGAAGTCGGGCGACCTTCCTCATCATCAAACTCGCATGGGAAAGTCCTGCAAAGTAGTGTAAACATCAATCAAGTATGGTGAACTTTTTCGTGGTCTCTCCGTCGGTAATTTTTTCCGTTTTGGGTTTTCCACGTAAATCTGATGTCATTTTCAATCAATATTATTTTATTTCCGTCAAGTTACATTTACATTTCATGGTTGATTACTGTTCCGTTGAGAGTTCGAGTTTATCGTTTCTGCATTACAAACACGCTTAGAGTTTATTTTCGACATCAAATCAAACACCGCATGATCAAAATCTATCAAAACGGGAAGGGAAAAACGACGTCCACCACCGGAGACAAAGTATCATCATCGTCGTCGTTCAGAATTTCAGATATTTTATCCAACCAAGAGATCTATATATGATCAGAAAAACTCAATAACTCATTCGTCGTCGCCTATTAATATATAACATACAGATTTGCTATATTGAACATTATTAACTACATATTTGGTGCGTTTTGGGGTATCCGGAGGCTGCTGGAGGTGCTTTTGGTCACTGGAGATGGAGGAGAAAAGGGGAGGAGGATGTCTGGCGCAAGGTACACAGCAGATCTGGAAGTGGTGGTTGTTTTCTGCAGAGATGGATGATAGAAGGAGATTTCTCGTGGCTGGTCGGCAATGATGGTCGCCGGAGGGGGATCGAGTCTGCAACGGTGATGAGATGAAGAGGCGAGTCGGAGGGGAAGTCACCTGAGATAGCATGTGTGTATATATATATACACGTAACGTACATAAGGATATAATATATTGTAATTAATTTTAAATGAAAAATAAGATAAAATAATAAAAAGACTAAAATATCCTTTAATTTAACAGAATATCTTGACGGAGTTACAATGAAGGACGAAAAAAGAAACAGAATGCAAACCACAGGGATGAAAAAGACAGTTTCTAAAGACTAGGGATGAAAATCGTTATAAACAACAAACCACAGGGACGAAAATCGTAGTTTACTCAAAAAACTATTTCTTTCTCATAAGTAATCATTTTTATAGACATCTCTAAATTTGAAGATTTTCATCGTCTCTCTCCTATTTTTTCCATTTTAGAGAAGGTTTTGAGGAATCTGTTGGAACAAAAAATCCCCAAAATCCCCATTTTGAAGAAGTTGTTGGAGATGCTCTAAGCTAACATATTGTTTGAGTAATCGTTTGAATGTACATAAGTTAGCTTATAATCTACCATATTGATAAAGCCTTTAGGGGGTGTAGTGGAAAATCTCATCTATCTAGGGTTCAAATCCAGGCGCTGCCAAAGCCCTTGTGGCCATGGAGGTTCACTTGCGATGACTCCAGGCCATTCGTGGTCGTTCGAGGATTAGTCGGTGCACATAAGCTAGCCCGGAAATCCACGGTTACAAAAAAAAAGTTTTTTTACGCTTTTTCCAATTATAACATTGATCAATATCAATTATGAATTATTATGAATATTATAAATAACATTAGTTATTAATAAATATTAACTATTAATTATAAATAAATATCATTTATTCATAAATATAATTTATTGTAATTAAAATTAATCAAAAAGTATTAATTAATTTTAATTATACAATAGATATTAATAATAACTAGAAACGTACTCACGCAATGGAGCGTGATACATCTTGATTTTAATATTTCATTTTATTTTTTGTCTTTATCGATTTTATAACACGGTTTTGTATGGTTCTAAGAAAATGATAATTTTTTTATAAATTTGTGTAATTTAATTTAATTTAGATTTAATACTGATGTAATTAATAATGCAATGTTTTTTATTAAATAATAATTAAGTATTCTGTCGGAATTCAATGATTATCCTAATTATATTTTAGATTATTTATATTTGATTATATTTATCAGTTAGTTATGAATTAAAAAATGTAGCTTTAAAAAGTTATACTCATGTATCATTAACTTGTAATCTTGAATTTTAAGTAATGTGCATCAATAAACAGTATTTCATGCATAAAAATTTGTTTTTAAGAGTTTTTCTCAAATGTTTTATAATATAGTATAAATTATTAATTATTTATAAATGTTATTAACTACATATATATTTTTTAATTATTATTCAATATATTTAAATATCATGTAGTTTGATTGATTCAAAAACCACAAAACACATGATAAAGTATGGTTTTAATGAAAATGCAAACTGCACCATGAAAATTCTAAACCGTATGTTGTGATGCGGTGTAGACGATTTGTGTGGTTTAGATAAACACACCTAACGAAAGCCGATGACCCGAACATATCACAAGGACCACAATTGTAGTTTTCTCGGTTTTCTATTAAAGATTAAATATCTTAAATAACTTTTGATAAAATAAAATAAAGAATTTAAAGTATTTCAGATAAATTTTAGAGATTGTTCAAATGAAATTGGACTTTAATAGATTCTTCAAACTTATCTTCATAATAAGAAAAAGTAACGAAAAAGAATGTAGCATCCTAATTCTCCATATTTGAAGCGAAAAAAAAAGTACGATTTTTTTTCGTATATTCAAGCATCATATTTTTTTGTAGAGTAAATTACGTTTTTAGTCCCTGTGGTTTGTTGAGAATTGCAAATTTCGTCCTTGTGGTTTTGAAATTTTAGTTTTCATCCCTATGGTTTGCAATTCATTTCTACTTTCGTCCCTGAGGCCAAAATATTACTTTTAAGTATGAAGGACTAAAATATAAATGAATTTCAAACCATAAGAATGAAAAAAGTAATAAAAATTAAACCATAAGGATGAAAAAGGCAATAAATTATAAACTATAGAGATGAAAATGTAATTTTAAAACTATAAGGATGAAAATAGAAATTTTCAACAAACCACAAGGACTAAAAACGTAATTTACTCTTTTTTGTATGTTCGCTCTCCAAGGAAAAATCCTAGACACCAAGTGCATATTATTGTGATATTAAATATATTTAATGGTTTAATAAATAATAATGCTAGTTAAACTCTTCAAAATAAGAAAAGTGTTAAGATTGAATGTATTTTTTCTTGAGTTTTTAACTTTTGTTATCTATTTTGAAAAAGTTATATCAAAGGTCACTAATAAGTAGTGACAAATTAAACGAAAATGTAACATATTTTGTTTTGATTCCTATTTTAGTAATGTACTTTTAAATCCTCATATGAATTCAGATGTGACATCTATATTTAAGTACATGTTAAACCAATTTAAATATTAACCGATTACACGTGACATATGATGTGACATACAACTTAGTATTATTTGTTTTTTTTTTGTTAAACGTGGGTTTTCGGGCCAGCTTACGCATTGATAACTTGATGTGAGGTTTTTTAGATAAATTATTGATTTGGTCCTTGTGGTTTTAATTTTGTCTTGGATTTAGTCCCTATAGCTTTTTTATTCCAAAATAGCTTGTAGAGTTTGTATTCTCATAATGTTTGTCTCTGACATTAACAGTTGTTAACAAGCATTCAGTATATGAGAGGCATTTTGGTCTTTTTTGTGTCTCTTTTTTTCTTTAAAAAACTAGTATGTATATATTATATTTATAACTTACATATATACACACACATTTGTATATATATTATGTATAGAAGTAAATGAAACCCTCCCCCCGTGCCACCGGACACCCTACCACCCTCCTTCCCCAGCTACAACCTCAATCTCCAATTGTTTCCCTTCTCCAACCTTCACCTCCATCTCTTCCGTCTTTTTCTTCATCCCACCCATAGTACTTACTCATCCCCATGAACCTCCCTGTACAAACTCCAGTGAAACCCAGAAGCATCAAACGAAAAACAAGGATCAGATGCAGAATAAAGCAAGTTTGAGGTAGGAGCAAATACGAAGAGTGGATTTTGAAAAAAAAATAGTAAATGAAAACAAACTTGAAATCTTTGGGTTTAGAAAACAGAAACAAAATTTGTGGGTTCCGAACACGCATTCCTCTCTCAATCTCTCTCTGTCAAATAAATCAATGCAAAAACTAGTAAAGGGGAGCAGTTTAATCGGTGTTGATGGGGAAGAACTTGGTTTTGATCATCAGAGGGTTTTGATTGGAGCCGAAGAAGTTAGTCGGGGGTGTTGGGATGGGGTTGGGTTGCATTAATTATGAAGAATACAATAGAAGAAAAAAACGAATAAGACAAAAAGAAATTAAGAATACTAAATACCCTCAAAAATGATTTTAGAAAATGAGAAAGGGCCAAATTTCCCATCACTTAACAGATGAGAATTAACAGCCGTTAGTGAGAAGGACCAAAACGTTACGAAAATGTAAACTCTGGGGCCTATTTTGGAATAAAAAATTTTGGGAACTAAATTCATGACAAACTCAAAACCACATGAACCAAATCCTTAATTTATTTTTTTTCTATAGAGTAAATTACAAATTCCGTCCATGTGGTTTTAGGTTGATTAGGAACAGGTCCTGAATCTTAAAATTCATAGGTAGATACCCTGTGGTTTCACTTTCGTTACGGAGGCGGTCCTTGAAGCTAACTTCGGTTTAAAGTGCTCCGTTAAGCCCCTCAAGTGCCCTTCACATGAGGGGTATTTTTGCAATTTATTCTTTTGTTTAATACCTTTTTAATTATACACATTTGCATGCTAAATGTGACACCCCAAATTGGGGCACATAAATAAATATGAAAAAGAAAATGAACATAAATTAAAATTGGTTTTTATTTTATTAGACCAAAAATGTGAATAAAAACGTGAAAATGGGTCAATCGTGTCATTTAAGGAAATCAGGAAGTGAGGAAAAGAATTTATGTTCAATCAGACCAAAAATGAAGGAAACTGTTAAAACAAGGGTAAAAAAAATGTAAAGTTGGCCAAAACATTGAAGCCCAGGACGAATGTCATTACCTGATAGTTAGAGGGTTGTGTCAGACGTCAACTCTTTCATACTAGAGGGACCTGTTATGTAAATATGACAGATCTGAAAATTTTCAGAATTGAAAACGACGGAAGATCTTTGAGGCTTGCTATTGGCTTGTTTAGTCAACTAATATGCCAATGTTGCTAAAGATAAAATGCAGAGGACATTTCTAGCAACATTTTAGCTCAAAAAGATCAGGATTTCGCATAGAAACGAGAGAGAAATCGGAGCTTAAAGTTGCTACCCGAAATTTCGGTTTATCGATGATTGGAGGTAAAGTACTCAACCAAATTTCGAGTTCTTTATATGGTTAGCTTCGTTTCTAAGTCCTTTATCGAACCTTAGTAGCCTTATATCTCATATTTTAGTTTAGAATGAGCGATTTGAGTTTTTCTTTAAGATATTCGAGTTATATAAAAACCGAAATTTTAAATGGGAAAATGAGACTCAATACTTGATGGTTTTTGTTGATTTTTGTTCCTATGGTTGAGGAAAATGATTTTTTAGAGTTTTGCAAAAAGAATTATCAAAAACGATGAAGAAACGAGGCCAAACGGTCGTTTTTCAGTTTACCGATGATTTCTCGATTAAAAGCATCCATGGCGATGTTGGAGCATGGAAAAACCGTATGTTGTAATCAAAGTTTGGGAGCTTGTCATTTTCAGCCCCTTAACTTGTTAGATGTTATGTTTAAGCCAAAAGAATGTTATTTGCAAACTTAACTCTTAATTTTAGATTTACTTTAGAATGGCCTCAAGTTATTGGTATAAAGAATTTAAGAGCTTTATTTTGAGATTAAGTATTTATATTGAATATTTAATCTATTTTGGGCTTAAGTTGACGAACGTATTATTATTTGGATTACATTAATTAATTTAATTTCTAAAATAATTAATGTGTTAATTTAAATTGCTATTTGATTAATACATTAATTTATTTTAGAATATTAATTAATTATTTCCTATGGAGATGTTTATGAGATTATTTAATTAAATTTAAATGACGGATTTGAAGCGTCGTTTTTAGTTAAATTTTATCGAGACACTTTAATGTGGAGCATATGACACGGTTGACTGGAACTTCCTCCTTGGCATGATGGAGGAAATGGGATTTGGTGATAAATGGAGAGGATGAATCAAAGCGTGCCTAGAATCTTCCAAGGTTTTTGTATTGGTAAATGGTGCTCCATCAATGGAATTCCATATGGAAAAAGGGTTAAGGCAAGGGGACCCACTTGCACCATTCCTCTTCCTGATAGTAGCCGAAGGTCTTCACGTGATGATAGAAGAAGCCACGTCAGAGGGATTTTTTGAAGGTTTAAAGGTGGGAGGCGATGAGGTACCGATCTCTCATCTCCAATACGCGGATGACGCGGGTTTTCTCGGTGATTGGAGATTATCCAATCTAAAGAATCTAATGAAGGTGTTAGAATGCTTCCATCTTGTGTCGAGTCTTAAGATAAACGTGAGAAAAAATCAAGTTATTTGGAGTGGGTGTGCCGGAAAAAGAATCTCAAAAATGGGAGGAAGGTTTGGGATGTGGAAGCGAAGTTCTCCCTTTTACGTACCTCGGACTACCGGTTGGCGCATCAATGAAGAGAACTGACCATTGGAAAGCGACAATTGAAAAGGTAAAATGTAAACTAGCAACGTGGAAGACAAGAATGATCTCGATTGGAGGAAGATGGACATTGGTTCGTTCGGTTCTAGGTAGTATATCGTTATACTTTTTCTCTTTGTTTCATGCCCCGCAAGGAGTGTGAAAAATACTTGAGAGTGTGAGGAGTAAATTTTTTTGGGGTGGATGGGGGGGGGGAGTGGTGAGGACGTGATCAAAAAAAGGGGGTAGCTTGGTCAAATGGGATAGGGTCTTGGGGAGCTTTAAAAGAGGTGGTCTTAACATTGATTCGCTGAGGAACGCAAATTGGGGTCTACTCGGGAAGTGGTGGTGGAGGTTCCATATGAAAGGAGACGCATTTTGGGTAGAGGTGATTAGGAGTCTATATGGGAAGGACGGAGGCCTACTAGGGGAGTCTCATAGAAACTTGGTGGGGGATTCGATTTGGGGAAGTATTTTGGAAGTAGGGAGGGAGTTGGAGAAAGAAGGCATTTCATTCTTGAACTCTTTTGGGAAAGAAGTGGGGGAGGGGTCGGAGACGCGGTTTTGGGAGGATAGGTGGATCTCGGGTATAAGATTAAAAGAGACATTCTGGTGACTCTACCAACTCGAGATATCTAAAGAAGTCTTGGTGTTAAAGAGAGGGGAATGGAGAGATGGTGGGTGGGTGTGAAAGTAGGGGTGGAGACGGGAACCGAGGGGTAGGGAGCTAGGGGAGTTAGATAACCTATGTGACTTATTACAAGGTGTGGCACCAAAAAGAGAAGGAATAGACCGGGTGCGGTGGAGTTTGGACAATAATGGAGATTTTACGGTAAAAAATATAAGGCAAGTTCTAGAGGATAGGAGGATTAGTAGTGGGCCGGTTGGAGAGGACACGAAGTGGAATAAGGCGGTTCCAAAGAAAATCGCCATTCTCATATGGAGAGTGAGATTAGGTAGGATTCCAACAAGAGTGACGTTGGACAAATTGGGCATAGAATTAGACTCTAATTTATGTCCATGGTGCGGGGTTGGGGTAGAGACAGTTGATCATGCATTAGTGAGTTGTGATGAGGTGAAAAAATTATGGCAAGAAGTTGGGAGATTGGTGGAACTTGAGTGTGGATTCAATCAGCTCCGTGACCGATTTGTTTGGTGTAGCGGCGTAATTGGAGGATAATACGAAAAGAGCAAAGAGCTGGGAAGCGGTAAGTTGGTGCTTGGTGTACCTCATTTGGGCCAACCGAAATACATTGGTGTTTGAAGAGAAAGGGGAAAAGAGCTCGGACCGTTTTTTTGAATTTCAGTTAAAAACGTTTGATTGGATTACAAAGAGGGATAGCCATCTAGCATGTGATTGGGTAACGTGTATATCGAATCCTAGGTCATGTTAGAAAGGCTAGTGAGAAAGCTTCGGGAAGCGATGGGATGGACCGATACAATTGATCTTGTGGGGTGCTGGTTGAACTGTTACTGCGGGTTACTTGGGAGTACAGGGTCGTCTTCAATGGTTTCCATCTTCGTTCGAGTTGGGCTGCTCGTAGATCAGGTGCAGCGACTTGCGGAGTAGACTGTGTTTGTTGCAATGGGACGTTCGGTAATGGATGCCCGCTGTCCAGGCTACTTCCAATGGACTGTATCTCGTTCGTGTTGGATCTGCTCGCGGGTCTGCTCATGGGTCTGCCCGTGGGTTAAGTTCTGTGATGTTCGGGGCTGTTAGTCGGTTGTGAAATCAGGTTCTCCAGGTTGTCTGCAGTTGTTTGTTACTCGCAAACTCCGTTGTCGCCTCTCCGGTTGTTGTCTGCTTCTAGTTTTATTTTTCCCCATTAGTTGTTCGTTATAACCTTGTCGGGATAGACCCGACCACGTTGTATTCTTTGATGAACTCTTAGTTTGTTGTGGTAATATAAGTTTTCTGTCGTTCAAAAAAAATATGATTTGTATAGTTTTTATAAGAATAGATCGACGTTAAGAGTCGCTTTAAGCGTAAAACTTGAAGGTTTATTAAATTGTTTTTGATGAGTTAATAATGGGATTAAAGCGACGTAATTTGAGTTAAATATTTATTGTGATGCTTTAATTTAGAGAGATGGGTTTATAATTATAAAAGGATTAATTTGATGTTGTTGGGGCGTCATTGAGTTTTTTTGGGAGTTTGATTTAGGTTGGTCGGGGTTGACCGAATGGACCAAGGGTTGATTTTTGACTAGTTTGACCCACATGGATTTTATTGATGGGGTCAAGTTGAGTTATCTGAGGCATATTAGGATACTTGGATATGTAGTTTGACTTTAGGTCGGGTCGGGTTGACCATATTTGATTTTTGGTGAAATTAAGCCATTAATTGGGGTTGATGGCATGAAATGTGTAGGTTTTCATATGAGAGCTATCAGTAGTCGATCTACATACGATCAGGTGAGTCTTCATGAGACTTAAAATGTGATGCATACCTACGTACAAATTTATTTTCAACATTATATGATTTGTATGGTGATGTATATGTATGCATGATGTTTTAGTTTTTATACATGATACAGTGTATTTTACATGTATGTTATTTATGATCAGTTGCATGCTATGTGTTTATTTTGTTTTCAAATAACTCTAGCATATTATTTCAGTAGTAAGTTTTACGATCAGTTTTAACGGGTGGACATTGACCAGTAAGTCACACGACAAGTGGCATGATCCTGTAATGGGTGTCCAGACAGGTGTAAGTCGGAAAACCCAGGGAACGCCAATGACAAGCGATTCGGGTGGGTAAACCAAAAACCCGATCGGATTTCAGATATGGAAATCAAGACCCGAATTTTAGATTTCGGATTGTTTCGGGTTCGGGTTGGTCGGGTTTTGGGTTGATGTCGGTCGGGTTCGGGTATTATATAATGCAAAAATTATATATAAACTCAATCGATTTTGAGGATGAATTCAATCGATTGAGAGATTGATGAAATCGAGAGTAAGTTTAAAAATTAGAAAACAATTCAACAGACTACAATTTACGATTTTCAAAAGATAATTAGATAAATAAATATATTTTTATAATATTTAAAATATATATATGTATATTATTTCGGGTTTTCGGACGGGTCGAGTGTAACACCCGCAATTTTCGGGTAAGTATAATTTCAAGTCAGTGTAGAACCAATCTTTCAAGAGAAATATAAAAAAATAGGGTTTTGGATTGAATCCTATATTTTGTAATCTTGCTATATGCAAAATTCAAATACGAGTCCAACGGTCCTTTTCGGAGCAAAAACGGAGCTCAAACGGAGCTCAAACGAAGAAGTTATAACCAAAACAGTGATTTAGCAATTAACCGGGCGACTTATGTCAAGTGGACGTCCGCATGGTGCAAGTGGACGTCCGCATTAAGTGGACTTCCGCATGCTTCCGTGGAAGCAACAGACATTTGAGGGTTTTCAGGAAAGCTCGAAGTGGACGTCCGCATGGTGCAAGTGGACGTCCACATTAAGTGGATGTTTGCATTAAGTCTGACGAAATTTTTTCTTTTCTTCCAAACTTTCCATCTTGTCTCTCTCACTTTACCAAAATCGAACCTCGCTCATTTTCTCTCCATTTTGGGTGATTTTATCTCCTCATTTAAGGTATTCAACCACCATCCTCTCCCTCATTTCTACTTTCTCATCAAAAACCCCAAATCCTTTCTCCTTCTCCATCTTTCTCTCCTAAATCAAACCCCACACCATTGTTATGAACCTTAACCTTTCTAGCACTCATTTCACTTCATCTTCTTCATCAAGATTCTAGGGTTTCATCCAACCCTTTTTCTCCATTTTGAAGATTGGGAGTTTGTGGTTCATTTTGGTGACCCTAGAGGTATTTTGGTTGGTGGATTCAAGATATGGTTAAGGTAACTTTCTCTTTTCTTCATCTATGGAAATTAGGGTTTTAGTATAAGTTGAGATCTTCATGTAAAATGTTTGGGGAACGATTCTAAGTGGTTGGATATGAATATTAATGGTTGGAAACTTGTGGATCTAGGTTTTTGGAAGTTTTGGCTTGAGGATCCAAATCTCTTCAAAGGAGCTCAAGTTGGGAAAAATCTAGATTTAGCCTAAATCTAGCAAGGTGAGTTCAAGTTGATTTGTGAAAACTTTGTACATGCCAAAAATGTCCGTTTTGAAGTATTAAAGTGTTTACTTGGTGTTTATCAAATGTGTTGTTTATTTGTTGGAATTTATATTTTGGTTACACTTGATTGTCATAAATATTGTGGAATGTCATATTTGAGTTTTTGGACCTTTTGTTAAAGAAATCATATTAATATGTTATTTGATGATTTGTTGTATAAATGGAGGACATTTGACGTAAATGCACTTTTATGCATTTGGTTTTATAAATCGTATGAAAAGTGTATATTATTGAATTATAAACATTTTAGAATTATAAATGGTATGATTTCATTTAGAAAATGATTTGTCCCAATCTAAATTGTGTTGAAATTTTATTCACATATTTTGGAGCATATGTTTGCATAACGTTGGTCGATTGCGTTGGATTGCATTTTGTGAATTTTGGCATATGGTCATTTGATTGGTTGAGATCAAGGCTCGGTTTTCGTCTTTGTCGAGTCGTGGGAACATTTGTCCGGTTTTAGTAACTTAAAATGGAGCTTTAGGTGTGAGTTGCATTTATTGCACTTTATTTTGAAGAATACATGTTTTGAGTGCGTGTGTCATTCATTCGGAGTCATGTATTTTAGATTGTAATGCATTGGATCCATAGGCATGTAAATCAGTCATATTTAATAGTGAGGAGTCTTGATTTCTCACTTTGGGTGTCGTGTTGGCATTGTCGTTGTTCTGGTTTTTCGTGGAGATGAACCTTTATGGGTTGTACTCTGGGACCATGGGTTTTGTGGTTTTGATGCTCTAATCCTTGTGCACGAGGGTTAGTCATCATGGGTTATCAAGTAAGGAGTTGAGGCTCCTATCTTGAATGCTAGTGAGTAGACACTAAAGGTCGAATGGGAACCTTGAGGTTGGAACTCAACTAGAGAGTGAATGGGCACTAAGATCGGGTATCCTTGAGATGAAGCCCAGTGGGGGCGTGTGCACTAAAGGTACGGTGTCCTTGAGGTGACCCCCGCTAAGTGGTGTGCACTAAAGGTATTGAGGACTTGAGATGACACTTAAGTTAGTGTGCACTAAAGTCAATGATCTGAGATGCAGTTCGATAACATAGATGCGTGACATACTTTTGTGTTCCCGCCATGTTCAATGGAAACGGGTCTCCCCCGTCACCGAAAGGTGTTTTTTTGGGTATTGTATTTTAGTATCCATGTTTTCGATGACGTTTTACAGGTATGGATTTTATCCATGATTTATGGGTTGATTATTATGTTACACCCGTGTTTTGGGTGTTTCAGGAAATAAAGGTTTATCCGCGTTTTTACAAATTGGAGTTCAATTTCTATTCACGTTTGAGTAAGTTTTGGGTCGAAATTACTTTACAAAAGAAATGTTTTAGGTAGGGGCTTTCGCTATTAAAATGTGCGTTATTGGAAAATGAGTTGTCTCATATTTAAAGTAAATCATTCTGGAAGATCATGACTTAAATTGCATTATTTCCTTTTAACAATATATTTATTTATGTTGAAAACTCTTGAACTCACTAAGTGTTAGCCTAACCTTTTTATTTGTCGGCATGTGCAACAGGTTCCGGTTGGGAATAGTTCTAGTGACACTGTGCAGAGAGGAGTGCTAGTTGTGTGCTCGAGAAGTGGATATCTTAGTGAAGTATTCCGCATTTGTTTCGGGAAGAGTAGCTTATAGTTGGGATTAAGTAACACCCGACTTTGGTCTGGTCCTTGTATAAGACTGGATTTTATATTTGTTGAGGTTAAATAGAGAATTTTATTTTGGAGATTTATCTTTTACTTGATGTAATATCAAAATTTTTAATTAGTTGCTCTTACCAAATTTGAGGGTGTTACATCGGGTGGCGAAAGATCAAACCTAATCCGAACCCAAATATCCCCCCAAAAGTCGGGTTTCGGATTATCGAATTTTGGGGTATTCGAGTCTTGCAAAAATACCTTATTTTCGGTTCAGGTTTAGATTTCGGACTATTCGGATTTTGCACACCCCTAAAAATGACCCATTCTTGACGAGAGAATTTATGAGATCCCTTTTCTTTCATTGTTGCACTTTTCAGAAAACTCATACTATTTGGTACAAAGTTTACAAGTTGATATGTATGATGTGATATGATTTTATTCACGCAAACCATGAACTCACTGAGTTTTATAAACTGACTATAGTATGTATCTCAAGGACAGTAGATTTCAAGTCGGATAAAGGAAAATGACACACATAGAGAGTTGTCATGTCTATTAAGTCCAATATCTATGTGCAGACATATTTGGGTTTGACCGTCTTTAATTTAGTAATGTTCTTTATTATTCAAGTCCATTGTTTGTTTTTGGTTATGTCTTCCCATTTTGGCTTTATTAGTGTTAGTTAATTCGTATTAGTAATGTTTGCTTTCTTTTGAGTCTTGCTATATGCTAATTCGTAGTCTATTTCGTTTATCTCTCTTTGTTTATGTCTTTTAATTGTTTTTAGTTATTAGAAGTAGATTGTATGAGAAGTATATGTTAATTAGGACTCAAGTTGATAGATTGACATTTGTTCTTCAAAATGCCAAGTTAATAAATCTTTGTTTTGGATTGTCACTAGCGAAAGCTAGGATTTTACTAAATGGAGATTGATTAACTTGCTTTAATTTATATGGTTGAAGCTTGAACGAAAGTTTGACCTTGATTTGGGTTGTCAATCAATGATCTGTAGTTTCACCATGAAATTATGGAGACAGATTGAAATATAATTGTTTTACTTCATGTTTCTTTGCAATTTAATCATTATGAAAATAAATAGTGTTTTGGTTTGGAAAGACTTTTTCTCTTTGAAAGAAGGTTAAAGTAATTTTTGATCTACAAATTCCCATCTCAATTGGTCCTAAATCAACAATATGTTTTTCATTCAATCTCATATAGTCTAGCTTAGATAATATGGTTTTTAGGTTTTTTTTTTCTTCTAATTTTTGCTTAGTGTAGTCTCCTTCTTAGTTAAAAATCATTTCACTTGTGCGATTAGCGTAACTAGTTATAGCCTTGAGTAAATTTGTTTTTATCCCATTGTTTCCCCGTGATCGACCCGTATGCTATATCATCGTAGGCTTACAGTATAAATTTTAAAACTCACAATATTAGGCCTTAGGGCTCCTTCCCTACATAGGTTGCCACTATGAGTGTCTCCACCTCTTTAGACTTTTTTAACTGTTATCTTCAACATCCCAAAAAATTAGTCGAGGTGTACATAAGTTGGCCTGAACACACACGATTACAAGGAAAAAAAAAACCTTATACACTTTGAAAGTCGATCAAAAAGAGACACACTCCGTATACATATGATGAATACGTTGAAATAAAGGTTTGGACTCACTTACATTGTACATCCATTTAAACCTAAAAACTGTGAGTTGATTTTGATTTCTTTTATACATCTAGGGATGGAAAAAAAACCGAACCCGACGGTGAAAACCGAAAACCGAATATTTCGGGTCGGGTTCGGGGACGTCTTATCGGGGACGGGGCAGGGATCGGGGATTTTAACGGGGACGGGGACGGTACTCACCGGCCCGGCCCGATATTATGTTATATACATATTTCAATCTTTGGGCCTTATTTTAAGAGTTATGTGTTTAACTATCTGACCCAATTAATTTAAAAACCCAAATCCAAAAACCAAAATTGAAACAAATTCAAACCCAATCAAATCCCTAAAACTAAAAAAAGTAAAAACTAAATCTTAGAGTTACAACGGTAGCCATTAGACGATTTCTCACCTCTTAGACCTCAAAAGTCGCTGGTCGTGTCTCGTGTGGTTGCAACCAAGCTAGACGTCGGTCATGTGGTCAACCTAGTCGCCGGTTGCGTGGTCGCCGGTCTCTGCCAAGCTAGCCACCGGTTGCTAGTCGCCGGTGCTCCTCGCCGGTCGCTCCGTCTTCATTCAGGTAAGTGTAGAAAACTAAAAACCTCACTGTCTGTTCGTAACTATTTCGATTTCGATGTCGACACAACTATTTTAGCAGATTAAGTGAGAGTTCCTTACTTTCTTTATTTCGACGTCTTCACTCAGATAAATACATGCTCATATCAGGCAAGCTCCAAACTACAAGTACATCTGTTACATACAAGATTGAAGATACCCCCATATAATATTTCGCCCTCAATTTAAGTAAATAGTTTAATAAATCAAATTTATTATACTAAAACAATTACCTTATAACTTTTATTAGAATTATATTTTATTTAGATTTTATTTTAAAAACATACTCTGTAATCATAAGTAGACGTTGTGATTGTATATACATAATATATATATATATATATATATATATACATGTGTATATATGTGTGTGTGAGTCTATGAGGATGATTGAGGCCATCATCAACACCCAATGCTTATTAGGAATATTTACTTTGATTGTTTAAGAAATTTGAGTGTTTCGGTTTCGGGTATAACCAACGGGTAACGGTGATTTTTTGTCCTTAACGGGTTCCCCAATGGGGATCGGGGAAACCGCGGGGACCCGATGGAGATCCCTGATAAGATCCCCGACGGGGATCGGGACGGTTTCGAGAACGGGGACCTTAAAAACCGGCCCAAAACTAGCTTGTTGTCATTCATTCCTAATACATCTAATGGTTTTAATTGATGTGGATGTGGAGATCTACCAACCAATTTTATGGAAATAAATGGAATACACGTTGTTTCTTACCTAAAAGGCGTCGAGGATATTACTATAGCATTCAATGCCTCCAACCACACCTTTTGCATAACACAATTTTTGCACTATACTAATTTCGGTTGTAAAATTGAGCATTTGAACCCTTAATTCTGATTCATGTTTCGCTCTATTCTCTGTCAGCTTTAATATTGATTTTATGGTTTTGAAAACCCTGTTAAAAACTAAAAGGTAATTATATTTAAGAAAATTCATATTTTTGAAAAAAAATTGTAACCAATTTGTTATTAGTTAGTTTTATAGAATTTTAAAAAGTTATATATAGCTTATAATAATTTGTAACATTGAACTTTAAGATATTTGTATTAATTAAAACGATATGATATTGGATAAACTATTTTTAAAATTTTATATTAAAATGATTTATAATATAGTATAGATGTGATAAGGACATTTGGGGGGAGGGGGGGGGGGGTTTGGTCTATATATTGATGCACACCTCTATACACCAAATTCACTCTCTTCCCTCACTTTTATCTTTCAACTACTATACAAAATGGTGTCATCGAAAGAAGAAAGTCCGATATGTGACATCAAGATATCAACGGTTGGACCAGGATACGTGTCTGGTCACGGGGCGGTTCAAGAGCTAACAAGCATGGACTTAGCCATGAAGCTTCACTACCTCCGGACCACTTACTACTTCCGAAGCCAAGCATTAGAAGGGTTAACCATTATAAATATCAAGGATACCATGTTCAAGTGGCTGAGCCACGCCTATATCCCTTGCGGTCGTTTTAGGAGGTCCGACTCAGGCCGACCCTTTATCAAGTGCAATGATTGTGGGGTGCGGTTTATCGAGGCTCGGTGCACCATGACCCTTGACGAGTGGCTCGAGTTAAGAGATGATGGGAACCACAAGCTTCTTGTTCCTAACCAAGTCCTTGGTCCTGACTTGTCTTTCTCTCCACTAGTTCTAATGCAGGTTTGTTTTGCTAAATGCTAATCATTTTTTCTTTCTTTAAAGCATCTCCAACAGATTCTCTAAAATAGAAAAAATGAAGGTTTTGTTATCTATCTTGCTTCAACAAGTTCTCTATATTGTTCTCTAAAATAAATCAAACAAGAAAAAACTCCAAGTTTAGAGAATCCTCTAAAACTTGACGAGAGATGAGATAAATTAATTTTTTTTATTCATTTCCACTAATAAGATTAAACTATTATTATTTTATGTAAAGTTTTTTTTTTGTGAAAAGTGCATTGGGATGATAAAATTATATAATATTTTAATAATATAATTAATGTTGACACGTCTAAAATAGAGAATCTGTTGGAGTTAAATGTAATTTGTTTAGAGATTTTGTCTTTTAATTCTCTATTTTAGAGAAATTATAAAATAAAATAAAAAAACCTGTTGGAGATGCTCTTAAAGACCAAAAATATTTTAAGTAAACACTTGCTTTAATCACTTGTACCTATGCATCAAGTGGTAGTATTTTCATTTAGTGTTGCTATATATATATATATACCTATTTATTTCAAAATGAGGTAAAATCTTACTTTCAAAATATAAAAAGTAAGTTTTGATTTTGATGTATATGATAAATAAACTAGTATGCATTTAGCAAGTAATAAGTCATTTGATTATGTTTAAAAACAAGTCATTTCATTATGCCAAATCAAGCCATATTGATTCTCATTTGACTGTATTCAAACAATCCAGTCGTTGACTGGGCTGCCCCCAGTCCAGTCTTAGACTGTGGTTGGGCTCTAGGTTCAGCGTAAGCTGGGTCGGGACAGCGGTGGATTAGTGGGTTGCCCGTGGATGCCCGATACCGCCGGGGAGGTGTGCGTGCGTGTGTTCGTGGTAGTCGTTCGTTGGTTCGATGTCGCTATGCCTTAAAAAAAAAAAACTATCATGAAATAATGATTATTAGCAAGTGAAATCAGACCTTTTTTAAATTATCATCGTCTAATAGATCGGACACATGTCGTGGTGTCCTTCCAAAATCAGTAGGGGCCCTATCATACTTTCTACATGATGAACGTTTTCCATATTTATTGGATGGATGCCAACTATATTGATTATATTTATATAACCTTTAAAAGAATATATTATACAATTAAAATGGAAATGGTAAAAATTGAAGACAAATAAATTATATGAAAACATGAGTATTTTCATAAATCTAGATTGGTTCCTTGTTTTTTTTTTAATTTGACATTTAAATTATTATACTTTTTCATTCGTTTTTTTTTCTTCCTATTATCAACTTTTTTTTTTTCGTTTGAATTTTCCGTCTCTATATAGGGTTGGGTTCCTGTGAGAAGTTAAGGTTAACGTGAGAAACATGAAAAATGGTTATCAACCGTTGGATGAGAAATGGATGTACATTAGAATGAGATGCACTGAGATAAGATGTACCGGATCAATTCCATTCTAAGTCACAATTCATGGGAGGACATTTAATTAAAAGTGATCAACGATTCATATCCACTTCTCACGCTTCTTATATTAACCTTGACTTCTCACACGGTACTTCGCCCTCTATATGTGTATATATGTATAGAAATACATATATTATCTTTAAGAAAAAGTCTGTAACAAACTTTTTAATTAAAAGTGATCAATGGTTTTCTTATTTTTTAATTTTTTTTAATGTTAACCACAAGGGTTGTGGCGTACTGGTTAAGGCCCTGGGGTATGTAGTGGAATATCTCATCTGCCCAGGGTTCGAATCCAGGCGTACACAACAATTGTGGCCACTGAGGTTTAATCAGGGCTGATGTCTTATAGTCATAATTTGCCAAGAGATTAGTCTAGCATAGCCTAGGACACCCTTCCCAAAAAAAACTTTTTAATGTTATTAAATAAAAATAATATATAGTTTTTAAATCTTTTTTTAATAGGGAAAAGTTAAAAAAAAAACCCAATAAGTTATCCCATTTTGAATGATTAAGTCCCTAAACTATTTTTTTTAAGGAAAAAACCATTAAACTTTTTCATTTTTAATGATTAAGTCCCTAAACATTTTTTTTAATAAATAAATCATTAAACTTTTTAATTTTTAATGATTAAGTCCCTAAACATTTTTTTTGAATAAATAAACCATCGAACTTTTAAAAATTGGTTACTTTTTTTAAAGGTATCTGGAACGGACTATGAAGGTTTTAAAATAAAAACAAATCTAAATCAGTTTTACCGTTCTTAAACTCTACGCCATTAAAACCCCTCACAAACAACCGTATCGCTCGGTCTCGCCACTCCCCGTTGCCCGAACGCTATCCGTTCTCCATATCGCTTAACACGTTGTTGCCCCTGTCATCGATCTCCCTCTTTTTGATCTATTTTTTATCTATCAAAAGAGAAGCGGTTATAGGTAGTTTTTTTTTTTGTTAAATGATGTAAGTAACCAATTATTAGAAGTTCGATAATTTAATTTATTGAAAAAAAATGTCCAGTGACTTAATCAATTCAAAATGGGAAAATTTAATGGTTTTTTCATTGAAAATGAGAAAGTTTAGTAGTTTTTTTCATTCAAAAAAATAGTTCAGGAACTTAAGGGCTGTGGTGTGGTGGTAAAGGCTTGGGGAGTTCATAGCGCTCAACCCAGGTTCGAGCCCCACTAGCAGCACTTGTGGCCACTGAGGATAAACTCAGGGCTGCACGCTTTAGCAGCTGGGCCAAAGACCCTAATTGTCAGGGACTAGTCTAGGCCATAGGCCTAGGATACCCTTTCCAAAAAAAAAAAAAAACTTAATCATTTAAAATGAGAAATTTTAATGGTTTTTTCATTATATGAATAGTTATCAACTTTTCCCTTTTTAATACAGTTAACCAAGTTTAAATGCGGAGGGACATCAGTTGGGATGAGTTGGGCCCATGTCCTTGGAGATGCTTTCTCTGCTGCAGGCTTTATGAACTTGTGGGGCCAAGCAACCAGGTCTCAATACCCGGCCCAACCACTCCGTATGGCCCATTCAAACAATGTGGGCCATAACCTTAAAAGCCCAATGAATGATCCGATTGCTGTAATACGGGTTGGCCCACTTGGTGATCATTGGGCCAACTCGAATCACTCGAAGATGGTAACCTATTCTTTCTCTGTTTCTTGGCCCGAGTTGACTCGTCTGCAGTCAAAGATCTGTGGAGATAAAGACCATCGACAGATGCCACCTTTCGAGACCATTTGCACTGTGGTTTGGCAATGTGTAGCCAAGGCTAAACACGGGTCGGAAGTGAAGGTCGTGACGATCTGCAAACATGACTCAAAAAGGTCATTTGAAGGCGTTATCACAAACGAAGCTCAAACCATTAAGGTGGTTAAAACGGATTCTTGTGTTGAAGAATTGAGCCTGATGGAACTTGGGATGTTGATTATGAACCAAGGTGTGGATGAGCGAAGGAATATCAAGGAAGCAATGGAGACCGACACTGAATTGCCCGACTTCCTGATATATGGAGCGAACTTAACTTTCGTGGACTTGTATGATGTTCCGTTTTATGAGTTGAATGTGAGAGGACATTCACCGGTTTATGTAAATTGTGCTATTGATAGCATTGGAGATGAAGGCGTTGTGTTGGTCCTTCCGGCACCAAAAAACCAATCAGATGGGATGACGGTCAGTATAACACTGACCGAGGATCAAATATCAGAGTTTAGATCGGTTCTCAAGGAAGAGTGGTCTCTTTCCTGAATGATCTTAAAATGCATATATGCATTTCGTATTCAAATATTATGTTACCGTGCAATTATATATATGTACTCGAGTGCAGAAACCTTGGGGCTAATGTGTGTTGCCCATCATGTACAATAAATCATTTGTGACTTCAAAAAAGGTTGGTCTATGTCTTTTAAAGCCGATCTATGAATGAAATCTTTTCGAGTTTCCAACACATTAAATCTTTGCAGAATGTAGAACTCATTATATAGTTTCATCTTTGCACTTTTCTATGTATTCACGAAAACAACTGCTCTACTCTTCAAGGATATAGGATGTGTCTGCGTATATTTCACCACTAAACCCTACTTTCAAATGGTATATACCGAGTCAGTTTGGTTTTCGTTTATCTACCTACTAATGATTTTTCTCAAAAAATAAATAAAAATAATCCCCATCAAGTTTGAAATCCAGAGCTTAATTGTTTGACTTTGACTTCAAAAGTCTCACATAGACTAGTTTAATGAATAGAAGTACCTGCAAACATGAATTGATCATCAAATATACATAGTTCCATTGGCCACCTGGTGTAATCAAGAGACCATATAATACAAATTGACAATTATATGGAGATTATAGTTAACAGTCACCAGCCATCAATAAAAATGAATATTGCCTACATCTCTTCTTTCTTTTTCTTTAATATATATAATATTATATATATATCCCTCAGTCCCCCTATCTTACATTTCATGTAAATACTTCTATATTACAAACCAAAATTGTGGTGAAGTTGCAAGATTGCACACAAGTTTCTTGACACTCTCTTCACAAGCAGAAGCCACAAAAATGCATCTTTCCATGCTTATCATTCCTCACCATTTCGGCTCGATGGAAATGTTCCATTGTCAAGAATTCAGTCTGCATACTCAATGGTGCAAAGAATCCAAAAAGACCTCGGCTTTATCCCGGGTGAACAATCGCAGAAACCACATCACAGTTTCACGAAAGTCATTCCGGAAGAACGCGATTCAAAAGTCTCCGTTTCATCTCAAAAGCAAGCATGACTTTGAATCCTTTGAAAGAGTGCCTTTCCCACATCATAAAATGACCTCTCAAGTTGTTCAAACATCCACTAGTAGGGAATAACATATGGCAAAGCACAAATATCAACAGATTCCAAGTGCTTAGCTACAGACCATACCTCAAGCTCTTTGTTATCTTGCAAAGCATCATCTCTGGTTGTCTTTTTGAAATGGGGATCATCTTTGCTGCTGTTAGATAACCACTCTTGGTCATCTAGACCAGACCACTGCTCCATTTTCGGAACTGCGAGTATTTGCTTCAAATATTTGGTATCGGGATGTGGTGGTCTCATTGATGCTTCAGCCGGTGGTCTCTTTTTGGAATTGGGCAATGGTTGTGCTGCAACCTTATTAGCAACAGCAACAACAGGTGATGGCTTTGTTGAGGAGACGGGCAGTGGATGTGCTAGATTTTGATTAGTAACTGTAGATGATGGTTTTGTTGAAGGATCGGAAAATGGCTGAGCTGGAATATGATTAGGAACTGAAGACGGTGGCTTAATTGTAGGGATGGGCGATCGTTTAATTGCCACATCATCTATACTTACAGGTGGCGACTTTATTGTGGTGGGTTTGCACAGAATGTGATTAGCAGTAGTGAATGGTGGTTTTTTAGAGGCGAGGGTCATTGGTTGGGAAGGAATTACGCCATTGACCCTTCGTTCTTTACCATCCACCTTAAAACTACCCATAGATGTCCCTTGTTTGCCTGCTAGACTTAATCCTTGGTTTTCGAGAAAATCTTGTTTCCTTCCATTCTCTGTCAAGATACTTGATGTGGGACGAGCCATTTTGTTTGGCCTAGGTTCATCCTCTGTAAAGCAATTCAGTTATCAGCTGATAAGCAAAGTAGCAAACAACCCGAAGAATCCTGATGAAGAAAATATTGGGGGCCGGATGGGGGGGGGGGGTGCTGATAGATGTAAAACAAAGATTATGCAGACAGGCTATCAGACAAGAAATTGCCATCAATTTTCGAGCGCTAATAATGCATTTAAGAAGATTGAAGAGTTGATAGAAACAAGAATAACTTATACAATGGATAGGATTAAATGTTTTGTGGTACAAACTTAGGTAATAATATTAACCTTAGCATCCAGAGCCTAAATATTATAAAACTTTGAAAAAACAAAATCATGACCAAAAGCAAATCTTTCATAAAAGAATATGGTGTGTATGTAGGGACAAGCTGAACCTCTTGTATCAAAACTGTTGCATTATAGGATAAACAAGCAACAGAAATCTACCGACTCAAAAAGACTTGTTTTTCAATATCTTAACCTAGTGAATTAACATAAGAGTTTCATTGCAGCATTGTCTACCAGTAATGTGGATACTGTTCAGTGAACAAATGGCTCAAAGCAGCAAATATCTTGGTCCTTTTGAAACATAAGATCTATATTCATAATTTATCCTCATCAATTACAGTGATTATTGTTATACCTTCACAAACTTACATTGTTTAGCTATATCACAAGGGAATTCATTAAGTTAATAAAAGAAGAAAAATGAACCGACTGACGGATAAATATGTGTGTTGATGATGAAGAACGAAACAGATATTACACAGCCTATCAGGCAATAACCATCAAAACAGCATTAATAACAAGGTTAGACGCTGTTACAAACCATGACATTTCATAAAATGCTCATGTAGCTATGGTTTATAGTTAAGCTTACTGCCATTACCTATAGCATTCAGTAAACTAGTTATCAAGAAGAGTTCCCATAATGCAGTTTAAGACCCATATCAGATGTTTCATAAAATTCAAATTTTGGTGCAACATGAAGTATTTGATGAAAAAAAATGAGTGATGGAATTAAATAACATATGCTGGCATCTACAACATTTGTGCCTGTGTCAAAGTTGCATGTGTAGTGTGCAACATCAGGAGAGATGCGGGTTTGAGGGAGGAAAATTAACAAAATAATAAATCTAAATAAAAAAGTTTGACAGCAACATAACTCACCATGAGAAAAACCATTTGTCTCCATATCTTTTCTTTTCTTCAGCTCACAACCGGAACGTTGAAGACCAATGTTAGGAGAATGTGTGGACAAATCCTTAAGAGAACCAACGGTATCATTATTCTTCATATACTTATTTTTGTCCCTCTCTGTCTTTGTAAGCTCGCTTTTTTTCTTCACTTTCTCCTCCTTTGTTCTATCCTTGTCCTTATCTTTGTCCTTCCCCTGTCTTTGCTTGTCTCTATCTTTGTTCTTTCGTTTATCTCCTCGTTTATCATCATTTTCTTTTTCTCGCATCTTCTCTTTGCCCTCGACCCTTTTGTCAGCCCATTTATCCAAAGGAGGCATTGTACCATCGATCATATTTTGGACCATTACCAGTCGGCCAAAGGTTGCCTCATTGGTGATTCCTGGCCCATCAATTTTCGGAATCTCAACTCTCTCAACACTTACTTTTCTACTCTCAACAGGAAACTGGAGGCTGCCCGTTCCTTTTTCCTCATCTCTGAATCTTCTACCCAACTCCTGCACAAATTTAGAATTATCGACATCTTCAGCCTGAATTCTGTTCCGGACCAGCAATTCTTCATTTTGACCCCATAATTGTACAGATGACTTTTTGGCATCTGAGGAATTGCAATTTTCTTTACAGGATTCTTCCTTCGTAAGAAGCAGCTCTCTGTGTTCCCCATTTCGAAACTGCACCGATGATTTCTTCTGGTCTGAAGAACCCTCCTTTTGTTTATTGTGCTCATTGTTTTGATGAAGCATCTCTCCATTATAACTCTCAAATTGCCCATCAACTTTCCTCTCATCTGAGTAATTGCTCCTGCCTTTCTCTTTATCTTTTCCATCCTCCTTATCTTTCTTCTTGTCCCTGTGTTTATCTTTCTTGTCTTTCTTCTCTTTATGCTTCCTGTCACTCCTGTCTTTTTTCTCTTTACCTTCTTTTTTCTCTCTGTCTTTTTTATCCTTTTTATGCTTCTTCTCTTTGCGCTTCTCCTGGAATTCCAAAAAAAGTAGCTGAGTACATTTCTACCAACAAGGAACGATGTTTTAATTCAGTATGACAAATCCCACAAGTAAACATGTAAAAGGAAAAGGAATTTCACAAATTTGTGCATATTATTGAACTACTGAAGAGAATTTCTTAGCAAGTGACAAATAAATTATAGTGCAAGTCTGCATCACTGAAATTACATAATCTTCAAAAGTGCAAACACAACAGTTGGGCACGAAGAAAACAAACGTATTTTCTCTTCAATCACTGAGGTTAAGTTAATAAATAATTCTTATTAGGTAATTCATCTTATTGCCAAAAAGAACTACTGAATTTTGCAACTACACGACATTATGATCAAGAATAGGTAATTGACATCATGCATCATTTCCAAAACAGCATCAACATAACCATGTCCTGATGTGCATATTTAGAAAAGCAAATGACAAAAACAAGCTATTTATCCCAAACATGTATCTCAGGTACCCAAGAATGTCTATGCTGTTCACCCTAGTGACATGTTTGAAGTCCCAAATTCCTTCCAGTAGCTTCCTAAGATTAAAACTACCAGTTTTGAAATTAGGAGTAAACAATTTCAACTCTTATTGCACTCAAAAAGTACAGGTTGTCACTGTGGGAGAATAAATCATCCTATAATTGCCGATAAATTATGTATAATTCCTTCCCAGCAAACAGAGAAACTGTCAATCTTTCAAGCAAAGTCACTTGCAGCTTACCTTCTCCATTTTTCAATAACTTGAAGCTGATCATTTACAAGTATAAGAGAAACTAATGCTTGATACCAAAGTATGAATCTTGTAACCATGGTTCGGGCACGTTCTTAGGAGACAGATGTCCAAATGGTCAAGAGCATAACGATCGAGAGAAAGGCAGAGGAGGACAAGGGATGAGCACCTAAGACGGGAGATGACAGCTTTCGAAATTTCTGACGATATGACATCAAATAGGAGTTTGTGGACACACAGGACTAGGATAGTAGATTATGTGTAAGAAGTTATAGTTGTTGTGGACAGGGGCGGGAGGTTAGAGAGGTAGAAGGTGGAAAGGGAGAGGGTTAGAGAGCTGACAGCTAGGTTATCAGAGTCCTAGGATAGGTAGGGGCACTTTTGGAGGTAGTCATAAGTGAATTTTGTGCAAAATTAACCAGGAACACGTCTTTTGGATTGCTTACTTGCTCTATTGTTCTACGTACTTTGTCTTAAGGTCATTTAGTTGATTCGTACTTTCCCTTATGCTTTTAATGACCTTGTTTTATTATATTTTCTTGTTATTTTCTGTGCTTACTTCCCTATGTTCCAAGCCTTTCTTCCTTCCCCAAAATTGTCTCGAGCTCTACATACTTTTCAAAACTTCGTTTCTTCCAAATTATAGACAAACTTCCAGAATCGCTCAAGACTCCCCCAAAACTTCTTCGTGAAACCTTTTTCGCAAGCCAGATTCTTCACGAAAACAGTCCAGAGGAAACGTTTGCGTACATCTTACCCTCCCCAAACCCTACTCTGTTGGAATTTACGGGATATGTTTGGTTAGAATAGAACTCAAATAATTCCCATAGAAAGGACATGTTGACTAGAAACACAAGGTTAAAAAATTCATGCTCCATCCTATTGGAAGTGCAACGTTTTCCATCTTAGGAAGTTAGGACCTTCCTTATTAGATGTAACATAGTTTGTTTTGGAAAGTGAAGTAACAAAACAGCCAAATCCTCACACTTGTATCATTACAATAGTAATCATAATATGCTCCACAAGTAGGTTTCACTATAGTTTCTACTCTAAATTCAACTTTTCAAGTACTATCAAGAAAGAATCTAACTATCCCCACTTATATAGGACGGTCTCAATTAATTAATATCCTAATATTTCTTCTCTAAAACAATATCCTAATATTACATACAAGGGGATTTTGGGCAACTCATTAATAATTGAATATCATTCATGTTCATATCCATAAGTCAAACACTACATTTATTATGGGGGTGAGAGAGTACAAATTTCAATATAGAACCACATAAGTGCGTTAAGTCTTATTGGTGTCAAACTGTCAATCCTTTCTTCCTTTACATGAAGGTGATTTTGTTCACTAAGGGGTCATTTACCCAAACACTTACCCAGTAAGCACTTACCGGTAAGATTCAATACTATCACTTACATTACCGGGTAACATTTTAGTCCATAAAAACGGCATCGTATGCAACAATGTACCCAGTAGGCGCTAATCAGGTAAGAGTAGTCACCCTCACTTACCGGACAAGATCGGTCCTTGCCATCGCTTTTACCTTGTAAGATTCTCGGTCCTTGCCATGTTCACCCGATAAGGTAATGTGACTTGGTAAGCACTTACTGGGTAAGTGTTTGGTAAACGGCCCCTAAATCTATGCGGTAACTAAAATATTATATATTATAAAGACAATGTTACCTATCTTCTCATGGTTATAGATAGCAATGGGAAAAAGTAGAAGGATAATTGCTTTTAGGGTATGAGAATGATGGACACATGCTTTTGGTGAAAGAAGAATTAAGACATCGGCACATCAAACTACACGATAATGGATGTGGAAAGATGGAAACTAAGAGAGACATAATAGGGGCAATGTCAAACAAAAATAACTTAAAAAGCATGTTAGACATAGCATTCAGGTTATTACTTCTTCTACATTGTTTTGCCTAGGATTCTTACTTTGCATGCCACTTATCACCTCAAGCATGCATTGTTTCTCTAGGAAGGGGGTTGAGATATGCTTTCGACGCCATTGTTCATTAGAAGAACAACTAACTTCTCATCATGGAGAATAGCAGATAAAATGATTTCACAACTAAAAATCTTCCTAGTCAAATTTGTAAGTGCCTGACTGATGACACAATTACGTCAGCCTAAAAAGAGATCGCATTGGCCACAAAAAATATTATTAGTTCAATAGCAAAAGCATAACCAGAATTCTATTTGCTTGATTATGACTCAAAATGCAATTTGAAACTGTGAACTCTCAGTTTGTATTGTAGGATGCAAAAATAAAAGGGAAGAAGATTTCAGGTTCCTAATTAATTATAGAAGTGCTTTGCACTGTAACATTAACCATGTCACCAGATGTTAGTAGAGAATCAATAATAAAGAAGCCACTCTTAATTTCCCCAAACAATTTATGTTTTATAATATACATACATACATACATACATACATATATATATATATATATAGCCTTAGGTTCATTTGAGAAATGGTAAATGTATGAGAAATAGAGAAGTAATCCTAGTCTTTCATACGGTCAAGATCGGATTTGACTGGTCAACAATTGCGGCTTTGACAGGTCAAAAGTTGTGGCTATTCCAAAAATAGAAGGATAGTTTTGTAATTTTTACAAATACACGAGGCGAGTTCATATATAAACATGTATGATTCACATATGAACTCTTTTAACTGATTCATATATGAGATTCATATATGAATTAATTAACTGTAAGTTCATATGTTAATCAGTTGATCTAATTACAGATTCACATATGAACTAACTAACTAATTCTCATATGAACTAACTAACTGATTCACATATGATTGTATAGTTTATATGTATGAACTAACTAACTGATTCACATATGATTGTATAGTTTATATGTGAATCACATATATTCATATATGAACTCGTCCCGCGTATTTTACGAAACTACCCCTCTATCTTCTACAGACCACACAAAGAATTATCCGGTGTTTCACAGTCAAAGCTGCAAATGTTGACCAGATAAAGGGCTAGGATCACTTTTCTATTTCTCATACATTTATCATTTCTCAAATGAACCTCTCCCTATATATATATATAGATATAGATATATAGATATAGATTTGGAGATCAACATGACCAGTTCCCAGGGAACATTTATTGAATGTTGCTCAATATGGTAAATTAAAATTTATCACCAAAAAGCAACAGGTATTTAGCTTCCAATGTTCATCTTTTGGTGTGGGAGATTGTTGTTCAATAAAGTTGTAACCTTCCTGTTTTAAATGATCTATCTCCCATTAGGCTTTAAAACACTAATCTAGTTGACAAGGTCGGTCAAATTATTAGGTGAGTGCTTTAACAAGAGATATATGCACATGTTTAAAAACTTCACATAATGACACTAACAAACCAAATTGGCATTTATTTAAGAGATCTCATTATGTCAATTGAGTTGTCTTGTCCACTGAGTTGGTTAATCTGTCGTGGTTTGTCATATCAGTGTGATGGAAATGGGATAAAGCTAGTACGGACCAACTACAGAAATAGGTTACCAACAGTAAGCTGAAAAGATCACTAGTGAAAGGGTAGCTAGAGCTTATCACCCTGAAAAATGTTACAAGCCAATAAGCACTACTGTCATACACGAGTCTGTACATGAAAGAAAAAGAGAGATCTTATCTTCTGCCGTTTGCTAGTATAGTCAATTGAACCGTACATGTAATCAAGTTTGCAAGTAGAAACACCATATCTGCATGTATCAACCCATCAGCATTATTGGTATCTACAATAGATCCTAATGGTGGTTTCTCTAAAGAGATTAGATCTTGCCTCCTATAACTATTTCCACTAAAAGATGTAGAAATCACATTGATAGATATAGAAAAGGGACTAACAAATAAGTTAATGAGCCAGACTCGCATCCAACCTTGTCGTACATGGCAAATGGGGACTTCCCAAAAAAGAATAGCAATAATGTTCTATAACGAAAAAGAACCCATAACAGTATCTAGCATCTCAATTTTAAAGATTTTCTGCCTCCAACTATGTTATCTATCAATTAAAATAACTATAATTTTTCATTTTTAATCATTCATGGTAGAGCAACAAACTAATCTACTTAAAAACAAACACCATTCTCAAGGAAGTTCTTCAGTTAGTGAGACAACATGAGGTAATACAAAACGATTTCAATGAATGTAGTCAAAAAGCACATGCACAATTTCATGATTGCGCCAATTGACTTACCTTCTTCAGCAAGTCGGCATCGTCTGTTGTGGGTTTCTTTTCATATCCAGGTGGTGGAAATGGAAAGCACCGAGACATTGCACAAGCTCCCCGAACAAGTGATTTTGACAAACAAAAACTTTGCAACTACTTTTAAGCATGACCATTCCAATGTGGAAGGGAACAAGCAACTATTCTCCTCTCCATTAACCATGTCCTCACGCTCATTTCCAGATTCAATGCCCTTCCATGCACCTCTCAGACTCAAACTGCAAAACCCACAAGCAAAATCAATTTACCTTCCACCATGATTATAATGCAAATTAAGCCTCCCTACCATGCTTAGAAATCTAATGTCAGGCTAACTAACAGTAACACTTACAGTTCGAAAGCCAAACATAAAAAGCACAAAAGGTACAGCATGCACAAAATTATTCTGGACTATGTGAATCCAAATGATTTCTTGAGAAAACCTAAGTCAACCATTTCTGTGTTTCCAGTTCTTTTCATACCTTCCATCCAAATCACTCCACTTCCACAACAATCATACCTACTAGTTACACCTTCCATTTAGTATACCAATCTCTTAATCTTATAAGAACCCTTAAATTTTGAACCATAAGATTCAATAATCCAGCTCCTGATCACTGCCTTAGCAATACTCTAGGTGCAGTCCTCTTTTGCACTAAAACAAGGATCAACGATTTCTCATCATCACGGTTGGTGCAATAGGAATGCACTCTAATAGAACCCCTTCTCAAGGATCTCCGATGCCAAATTAATCGAAACCCTAATTCTCCAAAAAGAAAAAACTCAATGCGATCGATCCAACCCTAAACCTGAAAACCCCAAACCGAATTACACAATACCCTGAATCTCAATTTACTAGGAACCCAAAATACCCTCCATAGCTGAGTTTTTTCAAAATTCTATAAGAATAAAGCGAAAATTACAAACTTTTGTTTTCCTCTTATAGATATCCCTTTCAAAAGGCACCTATGAAAAGCGCTTTGTAGCTCGAATCACAAAGGATCGTGCTCTTTTACACATCAAGACAGAAGACATGAAGTGATGATCGATTAATTTAGAATTGAAGACACACCAACCCACACACATACGTAATTCAATTTACCTTGTCCGCTAAAAAGTGGACATTTATATATGAATTGGTGTAGAGATAATCGGATACAGAAACACTTATCGCTGTGTAAAATCTCAATCTCCAATGGTTTAGAGTGTGTTTGTAATGGGGTTTTTTGAGAGAACCTCTTTGGAGTAGGTTTCTGTTCGGGAATTACACGCGAAAGAGGAAAAAGGCGAAGCCCGAAATCCACATATATATGACAAAGGCTTTGAGAGAGAGAGAGAGAGAGAGAGAGAGAGAGAGAGATTTATCCAACTGGACTCTGGAAATTTGGGGTCTCACAATTGCTATTATGACCCCTCAATTTTTCAACAATTTCAATTTTCATGGACTAAATAAATTAAAATATCACAATTTTCAAGGGATAAGTTACAAAAATTGTCTATATGGATTAGGTAAATTCCGGTTCTCGTCACTCGATTTTCAAAATTACAGCTGACACTTTCTGGTTTGCATTTTGTTCTGAATGTACTCCATGTCCCTAACGACAGTTAAGTTGGGCTCATGTGTCCCTCACATGATGAGTGCATTTGGTTATGAAATGTGTAAAATATTTGTACAACAGTACAAGTATGTAAAACATTTCAAAAAAGACTACCCTAAACACCGCATCCTCCTTCTTCTCAGGTAATTGGTCATCATCGTTTTTCTTCTTTTGATGCTCTAGAAAAACTCACCAATATATTATAGGTGATAATCAAATGAACACCACCAACATTAACGACAACTATTGAGTGGTTGAAATCAATCCTTTTACCCATAGTATAACCAATTTCTTATAAACACAAAGAAATTAGATGTATAAGCAAATACATAACATCAACAACATAAAGAAGATGAACATAACAACAAATATTGTATAAATTTATTTAAAAGAATTGTGATACAAAACCATATATCAAAACCTTAAAATATATTCCTAAGTTTATTGTTTAGTTTGCAAGTATTGTTTGTAGATGCAGAAGCTCGTAGGAAATCATTGTCATTCATCACTACTTTAACGATGAGGACTCCTTTCTTTCCCCCACTACTACCACATCTCGACACGACTTCCCTGTATCAAAACTTCCTATTAAAGTTATCACTTCGGTTATCATTGTTGGAAATTTTAGTAAAAAATATGGGTTTTTACTAACTTTGGACACAATTAAATACATGTATTGTATATATCTAACTCTTCATGGGTTTGTGTTCTCCTATATGAGAGCTTCGAAACGATATATTATGTGTCCAAAACGGAATATGTGTGAATGAGATATCGTTGCTCAAAGTGGGGTGATTGGAATGAATTTGATAGAAACCAGTGGTGTGGGAAGTTGTCCCACATAGGAAGTAGAAGTAAACCTTTTTATGGTTTATAACCATGAATGTGGGAGGGGCTTACAAATCCTTTGTTTGGTTTTACTCCAACACCTACCCGCGTACAGGGGGGTGCTGATTGAGACTTTCGTAGGCTAAAATCGGTGAACTTGTGTATGGGCGCGACCTGCGGACACGAATGCAACTCCGAAATCTTGTGCTCGTGCAGGTTGGTTTTTGCGAAATTTTGTTTTGGTTTACCCGCGCCGTTAGTCGTGCCATGCACTGTCTTGAAGACGAGAAACAGTGCACCACGCGGGTTCTGCCGCGAGTTTACCATGCACTGTCTTGAGGACGAGAAACATATTGATTTCAGGGGTTTCAATCTCGAGTATAAAAAGAAGGAGTCGGTTCATTCCTCGATACACCGAATACCGAATGACACACACATCATCCGAAGTCTCTCTGCATATGTTTTCTTCTTCGACCTTTTCAGGCAAGTGGTGATATCCGGCAGTACATACTGCTTATGTTGTTATACCCTGGGAACAGACGGCGAATCTGTTTAAGGGAATCGTGTTGAACACGAGCCTCAGCATCGTTTGATTTTATCTACGGTTTATTCGTTTACACTTATTTTCTGTCGATTCCCTTTATATTCGAATTTCACTAATCATTTGTTGATTGTATTTAGTTATTACATTCCTTGTATTTTATATGTATTATTGAAATACATATTAGTGGAAAACTAACAATCTTAAACAGATTTCAATCGAGTTTGTCTTGATACAATTCGTTTTTCTGTTTTGTATAAACAGATAGAAACTGTGGTATTGTATTATAATTTGTGTAAACAGATTGTTTTCGTGGTACTAACTGTACACGTGAATCGAATCGAGTTTAGCTCGATTCAATTGGTTGTCTGTTTTGTGTAAACATATTTTATATCGAATTTATTTTGATTTGATACGAATCGAATTTTGTCTCGATTTAAGGGTATAAGGATTTGTTTGTATAAACGGATAGATAATTGAGTTGTTTCGATTTAATTCGTTTTATGTGAAAAAGAATTTCTATCGACTTTGGTTCGATTTAATTCTTTTTATGTTTTGTGTAAACATATTTTAAATCGTATTTGTCGATTTAAATAATTACTGTTTGTAAACAGTTTGTAAAAAAATCGAACTTGTTTCGATTTTGTGGAGAAAGATTATACATCGATATTGTTTCGATTTTGTGGAATAGAATCTAAAATCGAGTTTGTTTTTGGATAAAGATTCTAAATCGATATTGTTTCGATTTGTAGAAAAAGATTACTAAAATCGAGTTTGTTTCGATTTTGTGGAAAAAGGTTCTAAATCGATTTATTTCGATTTTGTAAACAAATTCTAAACGAGTTTGTTTTAATTTAATACCTTTTCTGTTTGTATAAAGGATTATCAATCAAATTTGTATTTGATTTAATTCATTTTCTGTTTTGTGTAAACAGATAGATATTGCGTTTACGTGAAATTTGTTTTCCACGATGGTGAACGAGTACGTGGTGGGAATGATCACGGATCCCACGACCATGGTCTCAGAGTTGAATGTGATTGGTGCAAACTCTAGAGAATGGTGGATTGATACAGGAGCGACCCGTCATGTGTGTCATGACAAGAGAAACTTCAACACCTACAAGGATGTTGATGATGGGCAAAAGCTCTTTATAGGAAATGCCGCCACCACCGATGTCAAGGGTATTGGAGACGTCATTTTGAAGATAACCTCCGGGAAAGAGCTCAAGCTTAAGGATGTTTTGTATGTCCCAGAGCTTCGAAAGAACCTCGTTTTGGGTTGGTTGTTAAACAAGTTTGGTTTCAAACTAGTGTTTGAGTCGGATGAATTTTTTTTGTCCAAAAGTGGTATGCATGTAGGTGAAGGATATGCCTTGAATGGCATGTTCAAGTTTAATGTAATTGTTGTCAATGGAATGGATAAAGCAACTTCAAGTTGTGTTTATTTGCTTGAATCTCAAAATGTTTGGCATGACCGTTTAGGACATGTAAATTTTAATTCCATTCAACATTTAATTAATTTAAACTGCATACCAAAATTCGATATTGACTCAAATCACAAGTGTCCCACATGTGTAGAATCCAAACTTACTAGAACATTTTTCCAATCGATTGAAAGGAAAACTGAACCCCTTGATTTAATTCACACTGACGTGTGTGATTTAAAATTGATTCCTACTAGAGGTGGGAATAAATACTTTATCACGTTTATCGATGATAGCACGAAATATTGCTATATATATTTACTTAAGAGTAAAGATGAAACAATAGACAAGTTTGTCTTGTATAAAAATGAAGTTGAAAATCAACTTAACAAGAAAATCAAGGTTGTTAGAAGTGATAGGGGAGGTGAATATGTTTCACCGTTTCTTGAATTTTGTTCTAACAATGGAATTCGATATGAATTCACAGCTCCCTACTCACCTCAGCAAAACGGTATGGCTGAGAGAAAGAATCGCACCTTGAAAGAGATGGTGAATGCCATGTTGATCAGTTCTGGTCTAAGTCAGAACATGTGGGGGAAGCTATTTTGTTAGCTAATTATCTTTTGAATAAGATACCCCGTAAGAAACAAGATGAGACACCGTATGAACTTTGGATGGGTAGAAAACCATCTTACAAGTACTTACGAGTGTGGGGATGCCTAGCTAAAGTGGTTGTACCTCCTCCTTAGGTACAAAAGTTAGGACCTAAAACAGTGGATTGTGTATTCATTGGATATGCACAGTAGTGCTTATCGGTTTTTTGTGTATGAATCTAAAAATCCCGAGATACACAAGAATACAATTATGGAGTCAAGAAATGCTTAATTCTTCGAAGACGTGTTTCCTTTTTTGAACAAGGAAGATCAAACCTCATCTTCTAAAGGTAAATAAATTGTTCGAGAGGATGAACAAATTTTATCTGATGAAGAAGTGGTGGAACCTAGAAGAAGTAAACGGGCTTAGGTTGAAAAATTGTTTGGTCCCGATTTTCACACCAACGTGGTGGAAAGTGAACCCAAAACCTATCGTGAGGCGGTCACATCTTCGGAGGGACCTCAATGGAAAGAAGCCATCAAAAGTGAGATAGAATCTATCTAACAAAACCATACATGGGAACTAGTGGACCTACCACCGGGTTGTAAGCCACTAGGTTACCGTTGGATCTTTAAAAGAAAGATGAAAGTTGATGGCAGTATGGAAAAATACAAGGCGAGATTAGTGATCAAAGGATATAGACAAAAGGAAGGTCTATATTACTTTGATACTTATTCGTCGGTGACAAGAATAACATCCATTAGATTGGTGTTAGCTATTGCAACTATTAGAAATCTGCAAATTCACCAAATGGATGTGAAAACTGCTTTTCTAAACGGAGATTTAGAAGAAGAAATCTATATGGAGCAGCCTGAGGGATTTGTTGCCCCGGGACAAGAGAACAAGGTTTGTAAACTTATTAAATCCTTGTATGGCCTAAAGCAAGCTCCAAAGCAATGGCATCAAAAGTTTGATCAAGTCATGTTAGAAAGCGGTTTTAAGATAAATAAGTGTGATAAGTGTGTTTATATGAAAGATACCACTCATGGATATGTCATCTTGTGTTTATATGTTGATGATATGTTTATCATCAGTAGTGATGACAAAATGATAAGGTCCACAAAGGATATGTTGAAATCTAAGTTTGACATGAAAGATTTGGGTTTAGCGGATGTGATTCTTGGGGTCAAGATCACTAGAACCTAAAATGGTTTGGTGTTAAATCAAACACACTACGTGGACAAGATTCTTGAGAAATTCAATGAAGGAGATACTAGTATAGCTAGAACTCCGATTGATACTAGTCAACATCTATCTAAGAATAGAGGGGAAGGTGTTGCACAAGTGGAATACTCAAGAATAATTGGCAGTCTGATGTATCTTATGATTTGTACTAGACATGACTTAACATATGCAGTGAGCAGGCTAAGTAGGTATACTAGTAATCCCAGTTTAGAACACTGGAAGAGTATTACTAGATTATTAAGATATTTAAGATACACACGTGACTATGGACTGCATTATGGAAAATATCCAATGGTGATCGAAGGATATAGTGATGCAAATTGGATATCTGATATAAAGGATTCCAGATCTACAAGTGGATATGTGTTTACACTTGGAGGTGCGAATATATCTTGGAAATCGTCCAAGCAAACTGTTATAGCCAGATCCACGATGGAATCTGAATTTATTGCCTTGGATAAATGTGGTGAAGAGGCAGAATGGCTACGTCAGTTCATGGAAGATATTCCTAAATGGCCTAAGCCGGTAACGGCCATATGTATACATTGTGATAGCCAATCGGCGATTGGTAGAGCTCAAAATACAATGTATAATGGGAAATCTAGACATATTAGATGTAGGCATAATACGATTCGACAATTACTCTCTACTGGAGTTATCACGGCTGACTATGTGATGTCAAAGGATAACATTGCGGATCCGCTTACGAAAGGCCTAAATAGAGATTTGATTTATAAGTCGTCGAGAGGAATGGGACTAAAGCCCTTGAATGAGTAATTTATGCAAAGGAAACCTTACCCAGAAGACTGGAGATCCCAAGATCTGGGTTCAAAAGGACAACCTAGTTGTATGAATAAGGGAGGTCACTGTGGGGGGAGTTAATAAAACTTCCAACTCCAATTCTGGAATCAGTGATAGTAAGGCTAAGTGTGTGGCTTTTAATGATCAATGAAGATCACCTATGTGAGAGAGAAGTGGGGTCGCTTCGAAGGGAATTGTGGAGGCTCAATTCCTATTAGCTCTCGCTGAACCAGACTAGTGTTCATGACCATAACGAATACGACTATGAGGATATGACCTTATTAGGAAGAATTCTGTGTGAAATGTATTTTCGCCTACATAAATGGCAGTTCAGTTCAAGGACATCGAGTCTACTGACAGCTAGGAGGCTAAGTGTGTTTCACAAGGGAAGGTTCAAAGGATAACACCTACCTATCCTATGCAGGATTCGACCATTAGAAATTTCGTAGGGAACTTTTCGTATGCAAAGATCGATCTCCATTCATGTGGGGGATTGTTGGAAATTTTAGTAAAAATATGGGTTTTTACTAACTTTGTACACAATTAAATACATGTATATGTATTGTATATATCTAACTCTTCGTGGGTTTGTGTTCTCCTATATGAGAGCTTCGAAACGATATATTATATGTCCAAAATGGAATATGTGTGAATGAGATATCGATGCTCAAAGTTGGGTGATTGGAATGAATTTGGTAGAAACCAAGTGGTGTGGGAAGTTGTCCCACATAGGAAGTAGGAGTAAACCTTTTTATGGTTTATAACCATGAATGTGGGAGGGACTTACAAGTCATTTGTTTGGTTTTACTCCAACACCTACCCGCGCGCAGGGGGGGTGCCGATTGAGACTTTCGTAGGCTAAAATCGGCGAACTTGTGCATGGGCGCGACCTACGGACACGAATGCAGCTCCGAAATCTTGTGCTCATGCAGGTTGGTTTTTGCGAAATTTTGTTTTGATCCAGTGCACTACGCGGGTTTACCCGCGTGATAACTCGCGCCGTGCACTGGAGTGTGGACAAAACAGTGCACCACGCGAGTTAGGCCGCGGGTTTACCCGCACCGTTAGTCGCGCCATGCACTGTCTTGAGGGCGAGAAATAGTGCACCACGCGGGTTCTGCCGCGTGTTTACCCGCGTGGCAAGTCACGACGTGCACTGTTGCAGAATCCGTTTGTAACTCCTTTCGATACTCATTGGTGTTAAAAATTAATATGTTTTATTATCAGATAATTACTATTAATTTATGGTTAATTACATATTGATTTCGGGGGTTTCAATCTCGAGTATAAAAAGAAGGAGTCGGTTCATTCCTCGATACACCGAATACCGAACGACACACACATCATCCGAAGTCTCTCTGCATACGTTTTCTTCTCCGACCTTTTCAGGCAAGTGGTGATATCTGGCAGTACATACTGCTTATGCTGTTGTACCCTGAAAACAGACGACAAATCTGTTTAAGGGAATCGTGTTGAACACGAGCCTCAACATCGTTTGATTTTATCTACGGTTTATTCGTTTACACTTATTTTCTGTCGATTCCCTTTATATTCAAATTTCACTAATCATTTGTTGATTGTATTTTGTTATTACATTCCTTGTATTTTATATGTATTATTGAAATACATATTAGTGGAAAACTAACAATGATCACAACTACATTCCTTGAAATTTATTTTATTCATATTTGTATAATTTGCAAGGATCAATTTATAATTGAAACTTGAAAGTAGGAAGGAGGTCGAGGTCTTGGTTTTTGAAGTTGGGGGATTTACTGGATGATGAAAAATTGTTAAAGATTGAATTGAGGCACCTTGCTCGTAGGGTGGAGTGGCAACTTCAAAACCCATAATGAAGGAGAAGATTGTGGAGGAGAGAGTATGGCGAAGGAGATAGAGATGGACAGAGGAGATTAGAGATGAAGGGGACGATGCTTTGAGTAGGGGTTAATTTAGGGTTAATTTAGTTGTTTTTAAATGCCTAAGGTTTTACCTAATCTTTACATGTACAATCAAAGAAATTAACAAAAAAAATTGCAAGAGACCAAAATGCCCCTCAAGTGACTAGCACGGGGGCACTTAAACGGACAGGGGTAATGGGCTTTAGGGTCATGAACCAAATCTATAATGAAATACAAACTACAAAGTGACATGCGTAATTTCGAAAATTGAGTGACAAAGACCTAAGTCTTTGTAAGCTATAGAGACATTTTTTTGTAATTTACACAAAATTTTATTAACCTCATGCCTAACTCTTATAAACATATCAATTATATTACATTGTTCAATCTTGATCAAGTTATTAAATATCATCTTATCTTAAATTGATTATGCTTAACACCCGAAAAATTTTTGGTATATAAAATTCTAGGTTTTATTTATATTTTATGCTTAGAATATCATATAATGACTATTAGAAAGTTCAGGTTTGGTTTAGACCAAGAACGGAGTACATATGACCACTTTCAGCGTTCCCCGGGCGTGAAAGAATTGCCCCAGCCGTGAAATATGACAAGAAACTTAGGAGCTTCTCCCTTTGACCAAGTTTACCCTTTGTTGACTTTGTTGACCGGCCCTACCTCCTTTTATTTGACCTTTGACCAAAACCCTTCCTTTTTGTTTTAAACCAATCATCGCATCTCTCTTTTCCATTTCTTTCTTATTTAAGACTTTTTTTCTCCATCCTCCCTCATTACTTTTCCCTCTCTTTCTCTTTACCTCCTTATTTCATCTCACAAACAATCATACCTAGTACTCCCTTTCTCCATTATTGAATCATTTATAAGCCTTGATTTTTAGAGCACAAGTGTTATGGTTGGAACTTCAAGAGCATCTTCATCTTCTCTAACCTCCTCTTCACCATTGTTGACCTAGTTTTGGGTTTTCCCTAAAACAAGTTGTAAGTTCATCCTAATCTATTTAAACCTTCATTCTTGCTAAAATCTTTCATCTTAACCTCCTAGAGAATTTATTTTGAGGTATCATCCATGTTTTAAAGTTTTGACCAATTTTGGGTATTTTAAATTATTAGAGGATTTGACTAAGGTTTGTTATAAATCTGAGATTAGGGTTACTTGGTACATCTCTAGTCTTTGGTTGTGGCCCACATAAAGTTCCAAGAGGTGGGTGTTGATGGATCTAAAGCCTTCACCATTTTCGAAGCTAGGGATGGATTTGGAACCTAGGTTTAACCTAACCTAACAAGGTGAGTTCAAGTTACTTTGTGAAAACTATGTACATGCCAAAAATGTGTATTTTGATGTATTGAAATGTTTTCCTTACTATTTATCAAATGTGTAGTATTTGATGAACTTTACATACTTGGTTTTTTTGGTTAATATATCTTAAAAATGGATATATCAGGATCTGTGAATATTTTGTTAAATAAATCATAAGTGTGGGTTCTCTTGATGATTTATTTCATAAGTAGAGATAATTTGGTGATAATGCATTTTTAGTGTTTTTGGTTTGGGAAAAACGTATATTTTTGTACCATGGGACATTTTGGAAATATAATGGGGGTTTTAATTGGAAAATAATTTGTCCCAACCAATTATGTGTTTTGAAGTTAATCATGCCTTTGGAGCATGTATTTTCATAAACGTCGGTTAAATGCGTTTTATTGTTTTAATGACCTTTATTTAATGGTCAATTGAGTTGTTGAGCTTTTGGCTCGGATTTGACTTAAATGAGTCTTGGGGACTTTAGTCAAATTTAAATTGCTCTATATCGAGCTTTTAGGGTTATATGCATTTATGGCATATTTATTTGTAAATTACATGTTTTGAGTGTGTTGGTCATTCATTTGGAGTCATGTAATTTAGATTGTAATGCACTAGATCCATATGCATATGAGTCAGTCTTGTGTTGATGGTCGTGTGGATATCGCAGGGTTGGACTCCGGGACCTTTGTTTCATGACCTTAAACTTTTCAAGTAGGCATTACGAGGGTTGAGTCTGGAAATGTTGTCTTGGTGACACACTAGGATCTCTGCTGCTTGAGGTGTTACCTTTGATGTAGACACTAAGTGGGTCAATCCTTGAGGTGGAATTCACAAGAATACTAAGGTCAGCTGATTCTTGAGCTGAAACTTGTTAAGGAGTTGTAGGGACATTTGGACTTTAAGTCGTGAAGTGTTTATGCGATTAACGTTGTATGAATAACACAGTTAAGTGTTCCTGTCACTCTCAACGGATACGGGTCTCCCTCGTTGTTGTTAAACGTTATTTTTGAATAGTGTATTATATATGTTTTAATATTACTTAGGTTAGACAAGTAACTGTAATTTATGAATTTGATATATTGGATCCCCTCCATATATTAAGGTTTTGGATAAAAGGGTTATTTCCATGTTTTCGGTATTTGGATTTTAATCCTATTTGTACTTCGTGTGAGTATTGGGTTTGGTTCCATAATTGTGGGGTATTTCTATTCAAGTGCTTTATCACGAAAATGGGGTTTTGGGAATGATATCACTTTTTATTGTAAATGCATTTCATGTTAGAAATTGTGATTTAAATAATATTCCTTCCATTTCACCATTTTATATAACTAATAAAAATTGCTTGACTCACTAGGCATTAAGCCTAACCTTATTCTTATTGGCATGTGCATTGGGTCCTTGAGGGGAATGGTTCTAGCGACACTTCGGTGTGATAAGTGCTAGTTAAAAGCTCGAGAAGGAATTAGCCAATTCGGGAGACAACTTTTGTATTGTTGGAGATAATGTCAGCCTTTGAGTTTTAGTAGCACCCGTCCCGTAATGTAGATTTGTGTAAAGGTTGGAATCTATTTTACTGATGTTAAAACTTAGATTTCCAATATAGGTAATCAATTGTTGACTTTTAGTAAGGGATTAAATCCTTATTTGATGTATTAACATTTTTTTTATTAGACGCTCTTTCTAAATTTGAGGGTGTTACAAATTGGTATCAAAACATAAGTTTGAGAGATTTAGGCATTCAATTAGGATGTCCTGACTCAAAGTAGCATTTTTCTAAGCAAAGGAAAGTGAGATTGTGTGATAAGGCACTTTAAGATAGAACATTTTGAGGTCGATATAGACGTGGCAAACACTGACACGACATGCTAACCCAACACGAACTTGACACGAAATAAACGGGTTTGGATAATACATTTCAACCCGTTTAAGGAAACGGGTTGACACGACACGAAAATTAAACGGGTAAGGTCAAGGTCAAAAAGTTTCAACTCGAAGATGACCCGAATAACCCGTTTATTAATTATTACTTTATTTACTTGTTTATATCAGGCCCAATTATTTACCCATTAATAATTATATCAATCCCATTTATTTAACCATATATATAATAATATCAGGCCCATTTATTTTGGGGCCCAATTTCATTTTTCACATCAATTTGGACTTGGTTAGGTCGACTACCGAGTTTGGGACTTTGACTGTTCGGCAATCGACATTTTACAACAAATAGTGACTTTCAATCTTCATTTCGATTCAAGTCTTCAACGATTGAAATCCCCAATACGTTCAACCCTCAATCGTCAATATGCTTGATTTATACTTAGTTCTCATATTTCATCTGGTTTAGAGATAAAGTTCACGATTGTTGTAACACCCCAAAAATTGGGACAACAAAAATTTCCGGAAATGGAAATGTGATATACTAAAATATGTCAGAGCACGAGCTCATCTCAAAAAGGGGAACAATAAATGCCTATCAATTACAAGTTTGTAATAACAACCAATGAGAGATAACAACCTCTTAATCTAAATATAAATATTTTGATAAAAATAGGGATAACAAAAATCAGAAAAACGGATGTGCAGTATATAAAATTGCCAAAGCAAGAGCCTCCCAAAAATGGGGAAATATACAAACCTGTTTAATCACGGTTGTAATTTAACGGACAATAAATTAACAACCAACTAATCTAATTTCTACAACTAGAAAAGAGATTACAAAAGGGTTGTCATCTATAGTTTCAAAAGTTCTTCTATCCAAAGTATGTCCAATGCGAGTATTCTCCAAGCTCTCACCCAAGCAACTATGCCAGCTTAGAACCGGCGCCGCTATAACCTGAGATACACATCGACACCAAACAAGTGTTAGGCCAAAAAGCCTAGTGAGTTGAACAATAATAAGCATGCATGAACAATTACAATTCTTATCAGAGTTAACCATAGTTCAACAAATGTGGAGTCAATAGGGGAGACCCATAGCACCAATCAAGTTCCACCCAAAGAGTCGATATACCTTGATGCCATCTACCAAGAGACACCCAAAAGGCCGGAAACACCCGAGGACTACAACAAAGGAAATTCCTCGGATGGCGGAGGTCTAGGCACATACCATCACAGTGGCGCCCAAGACTACATCCTCCTAGTGTCTACTGACTTGGTTCGTCCAACATAAATTATAGGAGGTCTTGAGGTATATTTCAACCAATACATTTCGATACCAACCATGGGTACAATGTTACCAACCTAACACATAAGTCCAATATGAGACTAATTTCCAACACAATCAATGTTTAGATACCATATTGCTAAGAAAGCATTCGAAGTAGAATAAATCATCTACTATGTCACATATACCACAAGTCATGCCAAAATACCAATATCATGTACACATGAAATAAAGCCCAAATACTTGACAACTAGAGTAGATCATGGCAAGATACTCAAAATGAATCCCCAACATATTACACATAAACCACTATCAAACATTTGAACTCATAAAGATGGACATTTCCGAAATGTTACACTAATACAAGTAAGAGATTATGATGTGTATCTAGTTTTAACAAAAGGGTTAGTAAACTCACAATCTAGGTTTTGAACCAAAACCTAGAAAAGATGAAACCCTAGTGACAATGTCACTATCGCGAGTCACAATCGCGAGACCCCCCACTCTCGGTACACTCTCCGCGAGAGTGACTGGCGACAGTGACAATGTCACTATCGCGTGTCACAATCGCGCCAGACTCCCCTCAGCCCAAAAATGCAGTTTGACACGATCACGAACTCGAGGATAAAACAACTAAGATGGTAAATTAGTTTATATAACATTTCAATGTAATAATGATCAATATGCACATAAAAAGACTCATATTCTCATATAGGCACAATTAATGTATTAAGGAGACAAATACTTACCTTGAGAATTACCGAGTGTTACATCCAAAATAGTAAAGGGCCCAAGGAAACGGGGACTAAGCTTTCCGCGCTTCCCGAAACGGATGATTCCCTTCCACGGCGATACCTTCAACATGACACGCTCACCCACTTGGAACTCGACAGGTCTTCGCTTTTTGTCCGCATAACTCTTTTGTCGGTCTTGAGCCGCTTTCAACCACTCTCGAATGCCTTTCACCTTATCCGCCGTTTCTTGTACTATTTTCGGTCCTGCAAATTGTTTCTCTCCCGCCTCGAGCCAACACACCGGCTTCCTACATTTTCGTCCGTAAAGTGCCTCGAACGGTGCCATCCCGATGCTCGAATGATAACTGCTATTGTACGCGAATTCCACCAACGACAAGTGTGAGTCCCAATTTCCTCTAAAGTCTATGACACACGAACGAAGCATGTCCTCAAGAGTTTGGATGGTCCTCTCACTCTGTCTGTCGGTCTGTGGAGGGTAAGTCGTGCTCAACTTGACCTTCGTGCCTAACTCCTTTTGTAACCCATCCCAAAAATTGGAAGTGAACCGACTATCCTGATCCGAGACTATAGATAGTGGAACACCGTGGCGTGACACCACCTCATCGATGTAGAGCTTAGCAAGTTTATCCATCGGTAATGTCTCCCGCATTGCTAAGAAATGAGCACTCTTGGTAAGTCTATCCACTACCACCCAAATAGTGTCGTGACCCCTCAAGGTGTTCGGTAGCTTGGTGACGAAGTCCATCATGATATGCTCCCACTTCCATTCCGGAATGGCCAACGATTGCAAGCTTCCATAAGGTCTCTGATGCTCCGCTTTAACTTGAAGGCAAGTAACGCATCTTTCCACATAGTTTCATAATCGACCACCAGTAATGTAGTTTCAAATCTCTATACATCTTAGTGCTACCGGGATGTATAGAGCACTTGGTCTTGTGGGCTTCCGCCAAAAGTAACTCTTGGTTTCCTCCAATCTTCGGTACCCAAATCCTCCCTTGAAACAACTTGAGGCCGCGACTATCTTCCGTCAGTGACTCCAGTTATTTGACCATGACCTCGGCCTTGAGGTTCTCTTCATGAAGTGCTTCGGCTTGACTCCTCTTGATGTCCTCCACTAGACTTGACATTACATCGATTCTAGTAAGAGTTACTTTGACTTCGCTCCCATAACTCTTTCGGCTCAACGCATCCGCCACCACGCTGGCCTTACCAGGGTGGTAAAGCAATTCACAATCGTAATCCTTCAAGAGCTCCAACCACCTTCTCTGTCGCATGTTAAGCTCCTTTTGATCGAAAATGTACTTCAAACTCTTATGATCGATGAATAAAGTACACTTCGTCCCGTAGAGGTAGTGTCGCCATAACTTCAAGGCGAAAACCACCGCCGTTAATTCCAAGTCGTGCGTAGGATAATTTTTCTCGTGATCCTTGAGTTGTCATGATGCATACGCGATCACTTTTCCTCTTTGTATCAAAACGCATCTGAGACCTAACTTAGAGGCGTCGCTAAAACCCACGAAGTCTTCGGATCCTTCGGGTAAGGATACGATCGGTGCTTCACATAACTTCTTTTGGAGAGTCCGGAAGGCTTTCTCTTGCGTCTCGGTCCATAAGAATCTAACATTCTTACTGGTTAACGCTGTGAGTGGAGAGGCGATCCTCGAAAAAATCTTGAATAAACCGCAGATAATAGCCGACCAAACCCAAGAAACTTCTTATCTCCGTTGGGCTCGTCGGTGGTTACCAATTCATCATTGCCTCAATCTTTGCCGGATCTACTTTTACCCCATCATTCGACACTACGTAGCCCAAGAATTGGACCTCTAGTAGCCAAAATTTGCATTTCGAAATTTTGCGAATAACTTCTCTTTTCGTAGAATCTCTAAAATCTCCCGTAAATGTTGTCGATGTTCCGCCTCATCCCGCAAGTAGATCAGAATGTCATCGATGAAGACTATGACCGATTTGTCTAAGAAAGGTCAGCACACTCGGTTCATCAAGTCCATAAAGACGGTCGGAGCATTAGTCAATCCAAATGGCATGACTTGTAACTCGTAGTGACCATATCTCGTCCGAAACGCCGTCTTCGGAATATCGCCCTCCTTCACTCGTACTTGATGGTAACCGGAACACAAATCTATCTTGGAAAAACATCCCGCTTCTTGAAGTTGATCAAAGAGGTCGTCGATTCGGGGAAGCGGATACTTATTCTTCACGGTGACCTTGTTGAGTTCGCGGTAGTCGATACACATCCGCATAGACCCGTCCTTCTTCTTCACAAATAAAACCGGAGCTCCCCAAGGCGACGAGCTCGGTCGTATAAATCCCTTTTCGAGGAGTTCTTGAAGTTGCACCATCATCTCTTGCATTTCCGTTGGGGCTAGACGATAGGGAGCATGAGCAATTGGAGTGGCTCCCGGAGTGAGGTCGATGTGGAAATCTACTTGTCGTTCCGGTGGAAGTCCGGGTAGATCCTCCGGAAAAACATCCGGGTATTCGTGCACCACGTCCACATCTTCCACCTTTTTCTTTTCTAATTTCGCGTCGACCACGTACGTTAAGTATGAAGCACACCCCTTGGATAGGCTCTTGCGTGCCTTGAGTGATGAGATAATCATGTTGGCTTTTCGGTTCTTCTCTCCGTAGATTATCACTTTGCCACCCTTCGACAAGGGTACTCTAATCATTTTATTGGAGCAAAAGATACCGACATCATTCTTGGATAGCCAATCCATCCCAACAATCACGTCAAACCCCCTGATATCCGCCGGTAACAAGTCTATTACGAATGACTCCCCATCTAAATCTAAAATGCATCCAAAGTAGCATTCTCGAACTAATAAATATTCTCTGTTGGCTACCTCTACCACTAGAGCATCAATCAACAAACTAGTAGAAGTAGTGAAACTCTTGCAAAACAAAGTAGACACAAAATATCGGTTCACACCCGAATCAATTAAGACACGGGTAGGTAGAGAGTTCATTAGAAACGTACCCGACACAACATCCGCCGTCTCTATCGTTTCATCTGCCGTCATTTGGAAGGTTCGACTTGGCGCCTTCGGTTGGATCTCCTTTTTTGGCATAACTACGCTTGGGACTCCTTGGTGGTTCCTTGCTAACTTTGGGCAATTCCGCTTGATGTGTCCCGGCTCCCGACATCCATAACAAACTCCCGACCGGGAAGGGCAATCTTTACTACAATGGTCCTTCCGACCACATTTGAAACATTCGGTAGGATTGGAGAAAGATCTCTGATTGCAAGGCCCGGAATGTTTACTCTTGCACTTAGAGCACCACAGCGTTTCGCGTCTCGGCTCCATGTTCCACCCCCGTTAAAGGGTTTGGATGGTCACACGGGCCCGATCGGCCCTTCCCACTTTCTCTTTTCTCCTTGTTGCTTCTTCTCTTCTTTGTCTTAGATCATGTCGTCCTCTACCAGTTGAGATGCCTCGATCACCTCCTGTAAGGTGTTCTTGTGAGCGTTCCTCACATTTGTCTTCATGTCTGATGGTAAACCCTCATCATTTGCCCCCTCATCATTTGCCAAATGCTCAACTAGACTAAGTTTATCCATGAATTGCTTGGCTTAGTCGGCAATAGACATATTGCCCTTCTTCAGATTTTGAAACTCCTCTTCTATCTTGTCTAGTGCCCTCTCGTTGCAATACTTCTCCATAATTTTCTTCTTGAATATTGGCCAAGTGATTTGGGCTAGAACTTCCAGTGTAAGGACCCTTCTGGTGACGTTCCACCAACTCAGTGCATCCCCTCTGAGCAATTGGGATACAAACTTGACCCGTTGAGAGTCCGCATACTCACTCGACTCAAACGCCATCTCAACATCCTGAATCCACTTCATGCATGCAAGCGGGTCGGTCGTCCCGGAGAATTCCGGAGCCCGACTGCAAAGAAAAGTCTTGAAAGAGCAGCCCTCATCCTTCTTCTTTTTAGTCCTGATAGCATGCTCCTCTGTCCCTACGACGGTCGGTCCTCCACCCGACCCATTCACAACATTCTCCGCCATTGCCTCAGTCCGCCGGTGACTGGTATCCTGGTCTTCCAAAAGCTTCATGAAAAACTCTTGTTGTTGCACCATAGCCGAATTCATGGCCTGCATCATACTGTCTCGGATCCTCGTCTCCATTTTTACCTCCTCTATAATCGGGTGAGTGGACCCAAGATTGGTCCTTGGTATCTGCTCGGGTCCTCCACCCAAGACATTAGTTGTGGGTAGTCTTTCAGCAGCTACGACCAAAGGAGGTTGGTCGACGTAGATTCATCTTCAATTTGCCCCCCCCCCCCGGCGGGTTTTGGAGCATGTTCCGAGTGCTTACCATTGTGAACTGTCATACATGATAAAGATTATACCGGTTAATCCTTAAAAGATAAACGGTTCAATACGTACTACTACAAGATTAATCATCACAATAATAATTTCAAGCATGCTCACGTAATCATAAATTCAGAACAACACTGGCCAAGTGAGATTGTGAACGTATTTTACATAAGAACCCTTATTATCATCATCATAAATTTTAATCAATGCAATTCTGTAATTCCTTATACTCTTCCCACCTAGATTTGCTCTACCCGAATGGACAGTGATACTACATGTACAACCAGCTTAAGTCTAGGTATAATAGAGTTGACACGTAGTTCACTTAAACTAGAGCTCTGATAGCAACTTGTAACACCCCAAAAATTGGAACAACAAAAATTTCCGGAAATGGAAATGTGATATACTAAAATATGCCAGAGCACGAGCTCATCTCAAAAAGGGGAACAATAAATGCCTATCAATTACAAGTTTGTAATAACAACCAATGAGAGATAACAACCTCTTAATCTAAATTCTAGACAAGAAATAAGATTACAAACGGTTGTCATCTACATACAAAAATAATCATTTCTAGTATGGCATCCTAAAAGTCTCCAAGCTCACATCTAAAAGCCCACTAATCTTTCTTGGCGGTCGCGCCACTAGAACCTAAGATACACATCAAACCAAACAAGTGTTAGGCCAAACGAGCCTAGTGAGTTGTACAAAAGCATGGCATAACATTCATAGAACATGGTATGAACAATTATAGAACGTTTTAGTCGACATGGGTCGTAAGGGAATCAATGGGGGAGTCCCATCACACCAATGAGTTTTACCTCAAGTCAATGTACCTTGACGTTCGCTCGCATGAACAACATCCCAAAGGCCCGACACACTTAAGGACTACCTCTCAGGCATTACTCCAAATGGCGGAGGTCTAGGTGCATACCGACAAGGTGGCACCTAAGACTACATTCTCCTAGCACATACTCACGGTTCCTCCAATATATATATATATATAAAATATCTATCTCTATACATTTTCTATATCAATATGATACATGTATAAGACTACCATGATTCCAATCCCTTATTAGACCTAAAACACTAACACATGTAGGTTCAACAATGATCTTCATAAAATCCATGATATTACATAATCATGACAAAATAATGCTAACAATATACCCATCAAAGTCTACATGATGAATATTAGCCAAAACCCCCCAATAATCTCAAAGGTAACAGTTAGGTCAAACTTATCAGGTGATCAGATTTATTCATGCATATGAAGTAATGACAATTAAATATACAAGACATGTATCTCAGTTGAAAATGGTTAGAAGAAACTCACTATCTAGGTTTTATAGAAAACCCTAGAAACTTGCAAGGAATGGAGAGAAAGTAATGACTTAATTGTGCCTTGAATGCTTCACTTGAATGCTCCTCAAGCTCCCTTAACCACTAATAAATGTTCTCAACTAACACTAGGGTTTTAATAAATGTTGGAGGGTTTTAGGATGGAAGAAAATCGCCCATATGTGATCTAATTCGGCTCCAAAACGATTGAAATGAGAAAAATGAGGTCAAAATAGTCAAAGTTGGGTTTTTATAACCTCAGACCCCGTCGGCGACAGTGCCTGGTAGGGATGGAGGAAAACCCCGAACCCGACGGGGAAACCCGAAACCCAACTAAGTTCGGGTCGGGTCGGGTAACAGGGAAAATTTCGGGGATCTTATCGGGTTCGGGTTCGGTATCGGGGCAAGGTATCCCCGCCCCGCCCCGATATATATATATATATATATTAATAAAAATAAAATTATATATATATATATATATTATTAATATTTAATATAAATATGTTTAATATAAATTTGGATTGTGTTCGGAGCAACAATTTTAATTTAGATTTTTGGATTGTGTTTGGAGCAACAATTTTAATTTACATCGCATTTCGACATGATTTTCCAGCCATTTTTATTCTTAGATTTTTTTCCCAATGTTCGGGTCGGGTTCGGGGATCGAGGATTCCCCATCGGGTCGGGGACGGGGCATAAAAATTCCCCGATGGGGCACCCCAAATAAAAACCCGACGGGGAACGGGACGGGGATGCATTTCATTTTCGGGGACGTGGGACGGCAAACCCGCCCCGAACTCGCCCCGTTGCCATTCCTAGTGCCCGAAGATTGTGCCCAAGGCACTGTCGCGAGGCATAGTTGCGCCCCTTCCCCAGCCCGCGATACACATTCTGCGATTGTGACAGGGCGACAATGCCCATGTCACTCTCGTTTGGTCAATCTCGTCGGGGGTGTACCGAGACCACCCCCCGGCCAGCGATATAAGCTTAAGCCCATACTCTCTGGTAAGCCTTTGAAAGGCCAACGTAAGCTTACTTCTATTGTTTGGGATGATTTTGAAATGATTAGTGAATTAGATATTAATGGAAATATGCAATGCAAATGCAAAAGATGTGGGGTTAAATACATTGCTGAAAGTAGTCATGGGACAGGGAATATGTGTAGGCATCTTAAGTCTTGCAAGGGAAAAATTATAGAGATATTGGGCAACTTATTTTACAATCTAATTTGAATGGTTCATTGGAAAGTAAGCTTAAGATTTAACAAAGATGAATTTCGGGAATTGGTTGCAATTGCTATTGCTAGACACAATCTCCCTCTTCAATTAGTTGAATATGAAGGTATTAGGAGTTGTTTTGCTTACTTGAATCCTGAAGTGAAGTTTTTTTCAAGACAAACCACAAAAAATTACATTCAAAATGTATTCAATGGAGAAATCTATGCTTCTTAATTTGTTGCAATCTGTTCTTGGTAGAATAGCATTAACATCTGATTATTGCATTTCTTTGACCACTGATGGATATATTTCATTGACTGCTCACTTTGTTGATAAAGGTTGGTGCTTGCAAAAAAGAATTTTAGCTTTTACTTGCATGCCTCCACCCCATACTGGTGCTGCCTTAGCTAAAAAAGTTTGTGGTTTGTTGAAAGAATGGGGAATTGATAAGAAAATCGTCTTCATAACCTTAGACAATGCATCTAATAATGATCTATGGTTGATGGACTAAAAATTTGATTTGGATTTGATGTTTAACGGTGATTATTTCCATGTTCGTTGTTGCATCCACATTCTTAATTTGATAGTGCAAGATGGTTTAAAAGAAATAGATGGAGCTATTTTGAAGGTGAAAGAGTGTGTCAAGTATTGTAAAGGTTCTCAAAGTCGAACGCAAAGATTTAGGCATTGTGTTCAACATGTTGGTATTGAGTCTACTAAAGGGTTAAAGCAAGATGTGCCCACTCGTTGGAATTCTACATTTCACATGTAAGATAGTGCATTATTTTATAAAAAAACACTTCTCCATTTAGCAAAGACTGATGTTAATTTTGTTAATTGCCCAACTTCTGATGAGTGGATGAAGATTGAAAAAATTCGTAAGTTTTTGCAAGTTTTCCATGAAGTGACAGTAAAGTTTTCGGGCTCTAAGTATCCAACCTCCAATTACTTTCCTAATGTTTTCAAAATAAGGTTGCTTTTGAAATACGAGATGGAAAGCAGTGATAGATTTTTGAAGGACATGGCTAATAACAATGAACTTGAAGTTTGACAAATATTGGCATGAGTTTAGTACCATCAGGGGTATTGCTGTTGTTTTTGATACCCGTTACAAGTTTCAAGTTATTGATTGAGCTTTCAAAAAAAATATGGGTCTTCTTCCAATATTGAGTTGGATTTGTTTAAGAAAAAATTATTTTCCTTGTTTGATGAGTATGAATCTTGTACCACATCCACCGGCAATCAAAGCTCATCTCGTGCTGCCACTAGTATTATGCCCGACAACAACACATATATGACGGTAATAAACTTTCCTTAATTACTTTTGTGAATTTAATTTTTTGTTTGTACCTTGGTTGAGTCTTGCTTTTTTATCAAGATTTTGATGAGTTCTCTAGCTGTGAGTTCACCACCGGTGGTAAATCTGAGCTGTGATCTTACTTAGAGGAGCCGAAATTACCTCGCATAGATGATTTCAATGTGTTGGAGTATCGGAAACCTCTTCAAGGACGGTATCCCATAGTATCTCAAATGGCTAGAGATATTTTGGCCATTCCAATATCTGTCGTTGCTTCTGAATCGGTTTTTAGTATTGGAGGACGAGTTATTGATGCCTATAGGAGTTCGTTGAAACCATAAACTGTTGAATCATTGGTTTGTCTTAGAGACTGGGTTTTTAATGAAGGTATACATTTAATTATTAATTTTATGCATTCGTTAACTTGCTCAATTTTAACATTTCTTTTACGCAATTTTAACATCAAGGCATCCGGATGAAGAAGAGTTATGCAATTGGCTTTTAAGATTAAAGGATGATGATGATCGGTAAGAATCAAAGAATCAAAGTCTTCAAACTCAACAATCCGGATGATGAGGATCTATGTTTTGATTTTTGAATTTGGTCAGAACTTAAAAGATTTTTGGGGTTGTAATATTTTTATGCTTTGGATTTTTGAATGTTTTGGATTTGGATTTCTATAAGTTTGAACTATATTAGTATATTTCTAATGTTTTAATTTTTCGAATTGTAAGTTTTAATTTTACAAATGTTAAACAGGTTAAACGGGTTAGCGAGTTATCGGGTTAAGGGGTTAAACGAGTTAGCGGGTTAGCCGGTTAAGAGGATAAACGGGTTAATCATGTCGTGTCGGGTTAGGCGGGTTAAATCAGGTCGTGTTTAGGTTGAGATTTTCAACCCGTTTATTAAACGTGTCGTTCGGTTTAGGCATTCTCAACCCGTATAACCTGTGAACCCGACATGTCACGACACGTTTGCCAGGTCTAGGTCGATAGAGACACTAGCATCGAGAATCATGATGATGGTGGCAATGATCCTCATGTATGGTACGTTCATAGTTGCACTTGGCCAGTGTTATTATGAATTTACGGTTATATGTGGGTGCTTGATTTGCTAATATGTGATGATCGATGGGGGTAGAGAGTGAATTCTCAGTAAATAACCATTAGAAGAATTGGTGTTTATAGCAGTGTCACTTGGGTGACGGGTAGTATGGTAATTTCGTTAAGTCGACCATTTTGGGTCAGAGTTATTGGTTGAATTTGAACCATAGGATTATTGAATCGACATTGTTTTGAGAAGAATTTATAAGGTAAATCGGTTTAGTTGTTGATTATTGCCTTAAGATGTTTGGGCATTCGGATGTTGGTAGTGTGACCAGTGGACTTGGCGAGCGTAGTTCTCAGACTTATCCGTACTAAGTTAAGATAAAATGCAGTTTGATCTTAACTTAGTACATATGTTCTAATAATAAATTTTTGTTACAGCACAACGCAGATATATAAATGAAAGCCATAAGGTATTTACACCCCTATAATTGACAACTAATTAAATGTAATATAAGACAATGAGTTTATTGGGGCTTTTTTAGAAGTAAATTATTTCATTCATATTGTTTATTGTAACAAAGAGAATTTCGTACATTTTCTTATTTTTTGGTTGCAAAATTGTTGGCCTCAACCATCGGATTTGTACATAATACCAAAAGAATCTGACCAAACACTTGGAAAGTATTATCTGGCAAATAAAGGAATCAAATGATAAGATTGTCTCCCACTCAAACATCATCATATTTGCTCTAACTAGAATCTGAACCTATGAAGATCAGATATATTATCGGATGTTCTCATCCCATCAACTATACCAAACATCAATATCAGTCCAGTAGATTCCACTCTATCTAGACTTACTCTTGCTATCCAGCCTACCACAATAGTTCTCAATAAAGCCAAAAGAATAATAACTCCTGAAGAAGATGAAGAGTCAAGAAAGAAGAAAAAAGGTCGAAAAACTTAGAAGGAATGTTGACTCTGATTTTCTTCGAATGCCACCTCCTCCACCTCATGCTACTAATAATAATCTAGAATTATCTAAGGAAGAGCAAGCTGCAGCCAAAGCTATTCAGCCCGAAAGAGATAAAAAACTAAAGGAGTTCAATGACACCTTCTACAGAAGAAGCCAAAAAAAGAAGATTGTTTGTGTAGTAATCATTGGTTGCCATAAGAGTGGTTACAAAGATCCACTAGTCAAAATCAGGTTGGATCGTGAGGATCACACAAGAAGAGATGAAGATAGTCATTGGCTTGTTCTTAATGACTATACAAAATGGTTGGAGATCATCATTTCCATTCAAAGCAGCCAAATCAAGTATAAACTAGTGATGATGAATCGAATTGAATCTCTTATTAAAAAGGTAAATGAACTCAAAGAAAAGTTCAACTTTCCCACTTCTCGGATCTTTGAGAAATCATTTCAAACCTTTGTCCAGTCCTCTTCAACCACTACTTCATCCGAGAGTTCAAATGTTCCACTGAAGATTCCCTTGGATTCAAAGGCTCTCCAAAAACTTGCCTTATCAGGTAATCTCCCTATCACCTCCAATCTTGATTTGTCTCTACCACCGGGAAATCTGATGTCACACGGAATGATACTCCTCCAACCCCTCGCAGGGATGTACTTCTTCGATCTTTTAGGAGATCTAAGGCTTCAAAGATCATCAGAATTTCCTATTGCCGATTCACAACACCTCCGTGCACTTATTCAATTTGCTCCCAACAATGAGTTCGGAATAGCCTTTACTGACGGCATACGAGCAGTCCTCCAGAACCAAGTGAACCCATTTGATAGGGGCATCAGAGATGTCAAGATTGAATACCTAGTGTTTGAGGAATAACTCGTCGCTTCCTTTGAAAATCTTTCTCAATAAAAATATATGTTAATGAAAGTTCACATTTCTCAGTATTTCTTTTAGTAGTTTAAACTTACTCATTCCACTCTGTAAATATGTATGTTACTTATGTAATCCGATCAAAATAAAAGAAAACAATAGAAATAAAATTGAAGGAAAAAAAATAAAAACAAAAAGAGAAAGCCTTAGAAAAGAAAAGGAAAAGATTATAAATAAGGCAAAAAGAATCCAAAATGGATCACTAAAATTATGAGTTCAATTTTTTAAGTTTCGACACCATTTTTTTCTAAGTGTCTTCTTGGATCATCTATTTGTATTATTAACATAATAGGGGGAGATTGTTGGTCTAAACCATTGGATTTGTACATGATACCAAAAGAATCCAACCAAACACTTAGAAAATAATATATGCCAAATAAACGAATATGATGATAAGATTGTCTCCCACTGAAACATCATCAGATTTGCTCTTAACTAGAATCTGAACCTATGAAGATCAGATATGCTATCAAATGTTCTCAGTTACATTTGGTGCACTTAGTATCCTTCGTTTAAGTTTCTTAATGCTTATCTTATAAGGACATTAAAGCGTTACCATCTTACTACACACATCCGATGAAAGCAAGTTATATAATTTGGTCAAATCCGAAATATAGCTTATATTCGGATATAGAAGAAAAATATAGGATTTTTTATGTAAAAGTCTTGTCTGTATCTGTATTGATCAAAATACAAAAAGTCTTCAGCAAAATCGAAGATGAGTTGAAGTATGGTCATGATCGTCACCAACGCGGATTGGTTTGTCATCTAGCCAAAAGAAGATCAATACAAGTTAAGAAGTCAAATAGTAGTCTGATAAATACAACTATTGGCAAGCTAAATCTTGAAGTACAAACTTGGCCAGCAAGTTTGGCTCACCAACTGGCTTACCTGTCAACTTTAATATGAGAACATGTACAACATGTTAGCAAAAGCAAAAAGGATCCATTCACTTGGTACTTTGTTTGTTTTGTTGTTCCTTCGACATATTAAAGATGAAGTAAGACTACATGGTGTCTACATCAGAGAACAAAAGTTGAAATGAAGAGCACTAGGTTACTTGGATCAACCTCTCAAAAGAAGACACATATAGAAGTTGGACAGAGTGCATTTAATGCTTTGGTGGCTATAAAAAGACACCATTGTCATTTAATGAAAATTACCCGATCCTTGGAGTGTTTCTGAAGTTAATTCAGTGTCATCCTCCGAAGTGCTACCTTAGTTCTTCGGATCTGGAAGAGATCACTTCTCCCTCCCTCTCTTTGTAACACCCTCATTTCATCATGATATATTTTACGTAATCTAAAATAAATTCTCCAAAAAGTATTCCAAAATAACGTCTAAATTAAAAATTTTAAAACCGTTCATAACGGAAGTCTTCAAAATACATAACATGTAACTTAAGAGCTAACCTGTAACACCCTCAAATTTGGTAAGAGCAACTAATTTAAAATTTCAATAAAACATCAAATGAGGGACAAAGCTTCCTCTTACTATTCAAAACTCAATACACGTCAATATAGAATTCTATAGTTAACCTCGACAAATATAAACTCCAACAAGATACAAGGACTAAACCGAAGTCGGGTGCTACATAACCCCAATATAAGTTGCTCTTCACAAACTATCGCGGAATACTTCACCAAGCTACTCACTTCACAAGCACACAACTAGCATTTCTCTCTTCATAGTGTCACTAGAACTATTCCCTAACGAAGCATGTTCTACATGCCGACAAATAAAAAGGTTAGACTAACACCTAGTGAGTTCAAGAGTTTTACATGAGTAAATATATCTTTAAAAGAATGAACCTCACTTGAAATCATTACTTTTCAATTGATGCACTTTAAAACGTGGAAACAACTCCTTTCCAATATCATGCACTTTCAAAGATAGACACCTCATTACAAACATTCTTTATAAATTGATGCAACTCAAACTTACTCGAAACGTAAATATGAATTGACCCCCATTTTAGAAACGTGGATAAAACTTTATGCCCCAAAACACCCAAGCGCGGGTGGGACAAAATACACAACCCATAAACGAAAGGAAACCAAATATCCAAACATGGGGATGCCATACTTCATTCAAACATTAATATACGTGGAGGGAGATCCAATATTAAGGTTCTCATTTATTGTCGACCACATAAGACCAATGATAATAAAGTAGGACGTCAACATATAAGATACAATTGGTCGACGACGGGGGAGACCCGTATCCGTTGAGAGTGGAGGAACACAAAAGTATACCACTCTTGCAACGTTAATCGCATGACACCTCAAAACATACCAGCCCAAGTGTCCCTACGACTTCTTAACAAGTTACACCATAAGAGACGTTTAACCTTGATGAACATTACAACGAAATCCATCTAGAAGGCCCGACACACTTAAAGACTACCTCCGAGGCATTACTTCAAGCGGCGGAGATCCTAGTGCCTACCTCTCAGGTAGCACCTCCAGACTCAACCCTTCAGTGCCTACTTGTAAGTTTCCGGTCGTAAAACATGGATACCGGGGTTCAACCCCGCAATACCCAATTGACCATCCAAAACAGACTGAATTATGTGCCTATGGATCCAATGCAACATAATCTAACATTATACGGCTACACATGAATGACCAACGCACTCGAGCCTGTAACCAACCTCAATACGCAACATGGCGCATTAGTACGTACGTCATAATTGGGCTCTACTCTGAGCCATTAAAACTGGACAAGTGTCCTCAAGACTCTTTTAAGTCAATACCGAGCCAAAATGCTCAAAACTCTTTTTTTGGCTAACGATTAACAATCCCCAAATAAATAGCACAATCGACTCCCGTCATGCATACACACTCCAAAATACATGTGCAGACTCCAATACAGTTTAAATTGGGACAAATTACTTTCCAAATGATATTATACCATTTACTTCTTCAAAACGTACCATAACACAAAATTAAGCATTTCTCCAAAACAACCACTTAAAAAAGCCTTTTAACCAAATAATCTCATTTATGCAATAAATCACCAAAACACGTCCATTTACGACTCATTTATCAAGATGCCCAAAAATCCCAAATATGGGTATTTTACAAGGTCCATAAAGCCAAACTTCTCAAATAATCAAAACCCATCAAATGACTCTACAAATGATAATTTCATGTTAAACACATAAGCACTTTAAAAATAAACATTTTGGCATGTACAACGTTTTCACAAATCAACTTGAACTCATCTCGCTAGGTTAAGTTAAACCTAGGTTCCATATCCTATCATTAGCCTCCAATAGTGTATATCTTTCCACTTTCAAGTCATCACCAACAATAAGCTAGGGTTTCCAAATAACCCATTTCTCTAAATCTAAAAGAAATGAACCACCAACAAGTGAAACCTTTAGATCTACAAGGATCCTTACACCAAAGTTTGGATTACACAAGAGATTTACCTCAATCGAAACTTAAAGCCTTCAAATCCACCATTCTCAGGAAATCATCCACCCTTAACATAGCCAAGCCTCAAGCTACCAAAACCTTGATCTTCCTATGGTAGATTCATACCAAAGTGTTTCAAAATCAATTCTTCAGTTCCCCAAAATCGCACCAAAGAGAGGAGAGAAATGAGATGGAAGAAAGAATGAGAGAAAACCCTAAAAATGGGGATTAAATCTTCAGACTGATTCCAGCGGCCTTGGCCGCGACCTCAAGTCCCAGGCCAAGCCGCTCATGCTCCTAGGTTGCAGACTACAACGAGTTACGCGGGCCTAGCCACAACTTGAGGCCGCGGGCCAAGCCGTGCACGTCGCTTGTCATGTCTTCTTGAACCTCATGTTTAGACCGTTCCTTTCGACCGATTGCTAACTGTTTCATTGGTCGATCATTGACCGTTCCTTATAGAAATACGGGTGTTACAATCCTCACAACCTCGAAATCTGGTACCGGCCAAACACCCACATGTCGAGTTAGCTAGACCAATTGGTTCTCCATCCCAAAAAGGGATGTACCCACGATACCTTGCCTTGCATACGATTTCGATTAGTTCCTATTTCGGGTTATCACTGTATTTCTCATCACGAGTCGCCATAAACCCGATCTCAAAGGTTGATACATCTTATCATTTTCCTATTATTATGATCTCGGTTGCCTCTCAACCTTAGGTTGCCCATAATCCCTCAAGAGTAACTTACGATCTTAACTAACCACTTCCACCAAGGGTATCCCAAGCGAACCTTGCCCTTAAATACCTCTAATTGTTGATCCAAACTCTCTCAGTGATTTGATAACGACCCTCTTTTATACTTAGTGAAAATTACGTTATTATATGTATTAGTGTTTCATCATCAGCGATCAGACTGAGTCTGTTCAGTTATCGCTGATGACCTTTCTGTAAACATTAATATGTATGTGTTTCACTTTCAGCGATCAAACTGAGTCTGTTCAGTCATCACTGATCGTTTCCTATGTAACACAGTTAACGTAATCCCTGAAGACAAGTCTCGCGTCAACATAGTTCATAGCTGAATCGAAGACGAAGCCACTAAACAATAGATAAGTCTACTAGTGACCTGATGCGGATATCAGCGAAGATCAGACATCTACTTACGCGAAGAAGCCTGAGGAAAAGCTTCAGCGATAGCTGAACTTCTTTATCTCTGGAAGAAGAGATACTCAGCGATCAACGATCACAAAGCTTATGCCTCAAGTTTTCTTTTGTCTTACCTTGCACAACCAGTACGATGTGTCAGAACGGACACGTCTCTGCCACAAATCGTACACCAACTCTGTCAACTACACTGTTCATAAAGCGGCCAAAAGCATGTCTCCAAAAGTGAGACTACCAAAGCCAATCTATGAATGCCACGTGTAAAGTACCCTGCCATGCATTTAATGCATAGGGTATAAATAGGAAGCTCACCCCTTCATCTGAAAGAGTGCTCAATCCTTGAACTCCAAAATAGAAACCCTTGTTTTCTATCTCTCTAAAAATCCCCCATTCTCTGAATTTCTTGTGCAACCATCTTAGTGTTTCTTAAGTTTGTTTAGATTGAGTCTGTCTTAATCTTATTCCGCAACAAACTTGTAAATTGTATTTTGATTTATCAATAAACAATTTATTAAACTTTAATTTCTGTGTTTGTATTCAACCCCCCCCCCCCTTCTACAAACTTGTTAAGCACCTTCGGGACCAACAAGTGGTATCAGAGCAGTTTGTTTAATCTAATAAACAAGATCTTGCTGTATACTCTTCCTTGCTATTCTAAAATGGCACTAAACACAAACACAAACTACTATGATAATGGTTCACTTTCTAAACCTCCTCGATTTAGCAGAGATAACTTTTCTCTATGGAAAAATCGAATGATGCTATTTCTTGAAGGTGCGGATCCTACTATACCTGAATATATAGAAAACGGACCCTATGAACCTGTTAGAATTATAGCTGCGGTTCCCGCTACTGCCACCACTGAAGCTGTCCCTGAACGATATGTCGTTAAGGAAATAAGACAGTGGAGTGATGAAGATAAAAAGAAGGTAGGCATAGATGCAAGAGCAAAGACCATTATATCAATGGCTCTGCCTGATGAAGTTTTCCATTCCATCATGCATCTAAAAACTTCTAAAGAAATGTGGGAAACCATATGTGTTCAATATGAGGGCACCACTGAAATCCAAGAGACCCGAAAGATTAACTTGGTAAGACAGTATGAAAGTTTTATCGCTGGTAAGAATGAATCTCTTTCTGACATTCATCAGCGGTTTAACTGCCTGATCATTGACCTAAGAACTGTTGGAAGGACCTATTCTAATTCTGAGGTCCTAACAAAATTCTTGGAAAGTCTTCCTGAAAGCTGGGACAGTTATTCAATATGTCTTAAGCTGACAAAAGACTTACATACTCTCTCTCTAAGCACTCTGTATGGAATATTGCTCAACTATGAGCAATCTAATCTCCTGAAGAAGAATCTTGTAAAAGATTCTAAAGACTCCAAAAGCACTGCTGTTGCTTTAGTCTCATCAGAGATAATTCCATCCCAGCGATCTACTCTCACCATCACTGAGTTAGATTCTGAATCTGAGGATTTATCAGACCCTGATCTTTCAGAGTTTAATGAGTCCTTAGCACTCTTGACAAACTCTTTTAAGAGATTTGCAAGAAAGAGTAACTTCCGAAGAAGTAAACCTCTCTCTCTTACTGAAAAGCCAAAATCAACTCCGGTTGATAAGGCTACAGCCACTTGCTATAACTGCGAAAAAATTGGACATTTTGCTAGTGAGTGCAGGTCTAAAAAGGTCTTCAAACCTTCTACCTCAAGAAGATCCAGTGATGATAAATACCATAAGCTGAAGAACAAATATCAAAAGCTGAAAAGCTATCAGCAAAAAGATAAAGGTCTCATCGCTGAAGAACATGACTGGGCTGAATCAGAAGAATCATCTTCTGATGAAGAAGAAGTCGCTAATCTTTGCCTCATGGCTGAGATTAAAGAAGAAGTAGAAGAACCATCTGAACCTTCTATGAGCTACATATCATCTCAGGTATCTATCTCAACAAATCCCTCTCTGCCTGAAGCTGAGAGAAGTCGCGCTGTTGATGTGCTGACGATTGACCTTTATAATGCTCTAAACGACAAAACTCAAGCTGAAAATAAAAATGTTTATTTAACACAAGAGCTAGAGAAATGTCATGAAAAGATCAGTGAACTAAATCTTTTAGAAGAAAAGCTAAAAGATCGTCATTATAAATGAAATCATCAGCATTGAACGCGAACAAGCCATCGCTGCTCTAAAAGCAGAAAAGGCTCATGTTGAAAAATGGTGCAAATCATCAACAAAGATCTCTGAGATAATAAATGCTCAAACTCCTGAAAGTGATAAAACTGGTCTTGGTTTTTGGACACCACAGGATGATCCTAAAGAAGAAAGTTCCTCACTTAAGTTTGGAACTTTTGTCACATCTTTCTTTGACACTTCTTATAATCAATTCTATCCCTGTTCTTCTTCTAATCCCATCCCTGAGGAGATATCTGCAAGATCTAAGCCTGCAGATAAAGGAAAGTCTATTCTCCCTCAGAAGGCTTCCAAGAAAACCAAACTGAAAGTTCCCTCCAAACCTTCAGTGGATAAATCTTCTAGCTCAGTGACAGAAATCTTTGATATCTGTCCTCCAAAGCTGAAGGTTGATCTAAAGCCCGTGAAATCTGAAGAAATAAAAATTCCTCCCAGATCTCGTGCTAAAGGCATTCTTGGAGCTGGACCTGCTCATCTTAAGTTTTCAAAACCTTTTGGTTATAAAACCACCATCAGATATAGAAAATGTTATCACTGTGGATTCACTGACCATATTGCGAGCAAGTGTCCAAATACCACCGAAGCTGATAAAACAGCCAAAGTGAAGAAAAATGCCTCTAAGGCAAATAAAGTCACCAAAGTGAAAAATACCACTAAGGTTAAGAAATTAACCAAAGTGAAGATTACCACTGAAGCTGAATCTTCATCAGCGGTGAAGACTGTTGAATCTTCCTTATCCACTAACTCTGAAGGACCCATTGAAAAGTGGGTACCAAACAAAGCTTAATCTTCCTTATGTATGCAGGGATCAAGGGGCATCTGGTATCTCGATAGCGGATGTTCTCGTCATATGACTGGACAAAGAAACCTGCTCACTGAATACAAGGAAGAGAGAGGCCCCTCTGTTACCTTTGGTGGAAATGGAAAAGGATTTACCCGTGGGTTTGGTGTCCTCAGCAATGGGACAACTACCTTTCGAAGAGTCGCTTATGTAGATGGACTGAAGCACAATCTTCTAAGCATCAGTCAGCTATGTGACAAAGACTACGAAGTTCGCTTTTCTAAGAAAGCATGTTCAGTGGTAGATGAAAAAGGAAAACTTGCTCTCAGTGGTTATAGAAGAGAAAATGTCTATGTAATAGATATGGACTCTACTATCACTGAAAACTTATGTTTTCTCTCTAAGGCCTCTTCTGATGTCAACTGGCTATGGCATAAAAGGCTCTCTCATCTAAACTTCAAAACCCTGAATTCTCTCTCATCTAAGGAACTGGTTTCTGGTCTTCCTCAGCACTCATATGCTAAAGAATCTCTCTGCTCAGCATGTGAAAAAGGAAAACAAACAAAAGCTAGTTTCAAGTCGAAACAAGTTTCCTCAGTAACAAGTCCTCTTCAGCTCTTGCATATGGATCTATTTGGCCCTGTCAATATCCAATCAATAGCTGGAAAGAAATATACGCTTGTCATTGTAGATGAATATTCTCGCTACACCTGGGTTATTTTTCTTCGCTGTAAGAATGATACTCCAGAAGAACTAATATCTTTTGTCAAAAAGATAGAAGTGCTGAATAATCTTACTGTTCGATCAATAAGAAGTGATCATAGAACTGAATTCAAAAATAGTTCCCTGAACAATTTCTTTGAGAACAAGGGAATCTCTCACAACTTCTCCTCAGTAAGAACACCTCAGCAAAATGGAGTCGCTGAAAGAAGAAACAGAACGATCATAGAAGCTGCTAGATCAATGCTCAGCGATTCTCACCTCCCTACTCAATTTTGGGCAGAAGCTGTAAACACTGCATGTTTTACTCAAAACAGATCGCTGATAATAAAGCGATTTGGGAAGACAACTTATGAACTCTTTCTTGGAAGGAAGCCTTCTATCAGCTTTCTTCATATCTTTGGTTGTCAGTGCTTTATCTTAAACAACAAAGATCAACTTGGAAAGTTCGACGCAAAAGCCGATGATGGAATATTTTTAGGATATTCCTCCATCTCCAAAGCCTACAGAGTTTTCAACAAAAGAAGACAAACCGTAGAAGAAACCATTCATGTCACGTTTGATGAAACGCGCTCAGCGAACTCTAAACCAATCGCTGACAATGAAGAACTGAATAATTGGATGATCTCTCACTATAGAGAAACTGAACCTTTCTCAAACCATCAGCACACTGAAACTCCAATTGCTGATGAAGAACCAAGTATCATACCTCCCACCGCTGAATCCACCTCATGGGTTTCAGCTGAACCTCTAAACACATTACCACCATCAAATCTGCCTTCATCTGGAAACCTCTCTAGTGAACCTACTCAACAGTTAATTGCTGATGAACCTCAAACATCCTCATCAGTAAACATTCCAATTGTTGATCCAACCTCTGAGTTAAGCAATCATGCTCCTGCTCAGCGATGGACAAGAGATCACCCAATAGATCAAATTCTCGGTGATCCAGATGCAGGTATTCAGACACGACGAAGCTCAGGTAATATCTGTCTCTTTGTAAACTTTCTCTCCTTAATAGAACCAAAGAAGACTGATGATGCCCTCAGAGATCCAAACTGGGTAAGCGCTATGCAAGAAGAGCTGACTGAATTTTCTCGAAACAAAGTTTGGAATCTCGTTCCTAGACCATCTGATAAAACTGTAATAGGCACCAAATGGGTGTTTAGAAACAAGTTAGATGAACATGGAACTGTAACCCGCAACAAGGCTCGACTTGTTGCTCAGGGATACAGACAAGAGGAAGGCATAGACTATGATCAAACCTTTGCCCCTGTGGCCAGGCTCGAAGCAATTCGACTATTCTTAGCTTATGCAGTCTATAAAGACTTCATCGTTTATCAAATGGACGTAAAATCAGCTTTTCTGAATGGAAAGCTGAATGAAGAAGTTTATGTAGAACAACCACCAGGGTTCTATGACCCTAAGCATCCAAATTATGTTTATAAATTGGATAAGGCTCTCTATGGTCTAAAACAAGCCCCTCGTGCTTGGTATGACACTCTCTCATCTTTTCTTATCTCTGAAAATTTTGAACGTGGCAAGATTGATAATACGTTATTTTTCAGGAAGATAAAAGGTCATATAATTCTTGTACAAATATATGTCGATGACATAATATTTGGTTCTACTAACCCATCTCTTTGTACTCGCTTTGCTGAAAGAATGAAGAAAGAATATAAAATGAGTATGATGGGTGAGCTGACATATTTTCTTGGTCTTCAGATTAAACAATCTGACAAAGGTACTTTTATCTGCCAAGGTAAGTATGTTAAAGATATGCTAAAGAAGTTTGAACTCACACAAACTTCAGCGATGAAAACTCTTATGGCACCACCGCTGATACTTAACAAGGATCCATCTGGAAAACCTGTTAATGTCACTGCCTATAGAGGAATGATAGGCTCATTGCTGTATCTTACAGCAAGCCGACCTGACATCATGTACTCTACTTGTTTATGTGCACGCTATCAATCTGAACCCAAGGAATCCCATCTGATCGCTGTAAAGCGAATTTTCAGATATCTGAAAGGAACTCCTAACCTCGGTCTTTGGTATCCCAAAGACTCAGGGTTCGATCTAACTGGTTATTCTGATAGTGATTTTGCAGGCTGTAAACTTGACAGAAAAAGTACCACTGGTGGATGTCAACTCTTGGGAGGAAAGCTGGTAAGCTGGACAAGCAAGAAGCAAAATTCTGTGTCCACTTCCACAGCTGAAGCTGAATACGTAGCCGCTGGAAGCTGTTGTTCTCAAATCTTATGGATGAGAAATCAACTATTAGATTATGACCTTCAGCTGTCAAAGATTCCTATCTATTGTGACAGCACTAGTGCTATCGCTATAGCAAATAATCCAGTGCTACATTCAAAGACAAAACACATAGAGATCAGATATCACTTTATCAGAGATCATGTGATGAATGGTGATATTGAACTTCACTTTATCCCTACTGACTTTCAACTTGCTGATATATTCACCAAACCTCTTGATGAGACAAGGTTCAACTTTCTCATCAGTGAGCTTGGAATGCTGAACCTCGAAGAATAATTCTTCAGCGTTCATGTATTATGTTAGTAATCAAAAGTTCCCCTCTCATCATTCTCTCTGATAAACATTCTGACTCTCAGGTATGTTTTCTCCTTTCCCTCAAAGATGTTTTTTTAATATAAACTTTAATCACCGAACTTTCTTCAAATGATTAAAAGCTTTTTGAAAAATACATTAATCACTGATATTTCTAGTCAGTGATCCTTTAAAAGGAAAAACTATCCCTATCTTTTCTAAAAGGGATACTTTTAAAAAGGAAAATCTATCGCTGACTTTTCTTCAGTGATCATTTCAAAACGGACAAATGTACAGTCTCTCTCTTCTATGACGTCATTTGAACCGACAATCCACGACATGCCTTTTTCTGACACGTTCGTCCGTTGCCCTTCTATCCAATCAACTTCGTGGAACGTGTCAATGTCATGATGATTTTTTTTTCTTTTCCCGCTTCATTCTCTCTCTTCTCTCTTCGTATAAAAGGAATTCTTCTCTCCTTTATACGGTTTATGCTTTCAAAACTTTCAAAGCAAGAAGCATTCTCTCAAGAACACTCAAGCAAGTAAACCCAGAATATTGAATCTGCAACTCTTTTTCTTCAAGATACACAGGTTTATTTCATGTTTATATGCTTTGTTCGTATGCTTTTTATTCTTTTTAAAATCCTACTCGCTTTCTATGGATTTTATAAAACGTTTTTTTTGTAAAAACTAAAGATCATTCTTTCTGATTTTATGTTTTTAAATAAAAACCTTTTGGTTTTAAAGTGTTCTTCATTCTTTCTACCCAGAACACTATTTTTCTCCTAAAAATAACTTGATAGTTTTCCAGTTTCCCTTCTTCTATGGAAACTGGTAATCATATTATTTTTAATCTAAATCATTTCTTCTATTATGCCTCTTTCCATAACAGAAATGACACAGTCTTCAATCGTTGCTTCCAAGCATGTACGATTCGCTCTCACTGAAGTTGAGATTACTAAATGTAATCATTTGGCCAGACTCGACTTCAAAGCTGACAAATACCCACATCTGGTGGAAGCTGCTGAATTCCTCAAGCAGTCATGCATAGCTTACGCGATCACTGTGGATCCTAAGCCCTCCAAGACTCTACTTCAGCAGTTCTGGTTCACTGCTGATGCAACTGAACTTACCAACAGGAAAGGCGAACGAGTCCCTGCTATCTCGTTCAGCACGGAATTAGGGCCAGGGAGCATGACCGCTCTTAGCCTCAGAAAATCTTTAAGATTCCCTGACAAACCAAAGAGTGGGTTCGACGCACTCCCCACTGATGATGAGCTGATATCATTCCTGGACGCAATGGGCTATTGTTGGGAAAACAAACCAAGATCTTCTATTCCCAACAAGAAGCTCACCAAGATCCTAAAAGCTCAGATGCCATCACAACTGAACTTTATCTTCTCGCACATAATTCAGTGCATGAGTGGGAAGAGTGGTTCGCTGGATCAATCCAGCAAAACACAACTGCAGATGGCCTACTCGGTTATCGCTGGTCAAAACTTTGACTACGCCACAACCATCTTTGAAGATCTGAGGTCGAGATTAGAGAAGGCTGAACGAGATCCCAAGATCTCATACGTACGTTTCATATGTACGTATATCAAGTTCCTCTATCCCAACACCTATCCCACCAAAGATGATGGCACCTTTGCCAGGGTAGGTCAACGATCACTGGAGGTCAAGACACTCGCCGACGAGGTAAGTATCTCTCTCCTTCGCTCTCGTCTCTCTCTCCATTCTTCTTCATCTTCAGCGACCACGCAGACGGTTCCTTCGTCTGCTATCCCTGTCGCTATCACTACTTCTAAACGACCATCAGCTAGTCCGATTGGTCCTTCCAAAAAGGCCAAAAAGACTAAGGAAAGTACACCCTCTAGTACTATACCTGAGGGAGCTTCTCAACAAGCTACCTTAGATGCATTTGTGGGTCTTTCCTCCACAACTTCAGCAGTCACTCATACTGCCGTGTCAGCGATCTCACTCGCTGTCACATCATCAGTAACCCCACCTACTATCTCATTCACTGAGATTAACCCCATCCCTACTTCTATCCCCAAAACTCTTCCCTTCTCTCCTCACTTGGTCTCTGAACCCGCCACCTCTTCTTTCCCTATAGGACCTGAGCATCAAACTTTTGAGGAATCTATGCAGTTCTACAAAATGTTTGATACGTCAGGTACACCTATAATCCTAAACACTTCTCTCCCCCCCTCTCCAAATAAGCCCATATCTGAACTAACATTATTTTCAGGTCCTAGCTTGGCGTCTATTGACACGCATGTCAACAGTCTAGGAGAAAAGTTGGACGCACTCACCAACACCATCAATGAAACCACCAGCGCCGTAAATCAGGCTGGTGAGGAGCTGAAGAAGTTGACCGCCACTTGCTCATCTAAAGCTGAGAACTCTCAACTTTCAGCTGTTGAAGAACAAGTCGTCCAACTCAGTGAGTCCTCTCGACTCTTTCAAGGGCGATTTGAGTCTCTTACCGCTGAAGTTCAGGGTCTCTCTTCAAAGGTTGACCTCTGCACGTCCCTTCTTCAGCAAATTCTATAGAAAGTGAATGCACCAGCTCCAGCGCTGCCTCCCTCCTTCACTGAAGATGATCGTACCAACCTCAACATCGCTGTGGAATTCATTCATGATGCCACATGCGACATCCCTGCGGTTGAAGACCGGATTAAGCGTCTGGAGGCTGACGTTCAAGTGCTAAAAGCTTCAACAGCTACTCCAACAGCTGAACAATCCCCTACCGCTGATAATGACAAAGTGGGGGAGAAAACTGAAGAAACTTCTATTGCTGCTGCTGGGGAAGCTAAGACTCCAAAGGAACCTCCCTCTCAATCTGAGGGGGAGAAGGCAAAAGAATCCTCATCAATTCACTCCATTCTCTTTGAAGAGGATGAGGAAGAAGACGATGAAGAGGAAGATGATCTAGATCTTGATGATCAAGAAAAGGATCAGCCCTCCGATGACGACGACGACGATGAAGACAAATCTATGTGGTTCTCTAAGCTGAACGTCGTATCAGGGACAACTTCGCAAGAGGTTGTCAAAACAGGGGTGAGAGGTGATACATCTTCAAGTGTTCCTTCGCAAAGCAAAGACAAGCAACCGATCGCTGAAGAATGCTTGAGGACTAGATCACAATCTGAGGGGGAGCATCCTTCTCAGGTATGTCTTTCAATTGTACCACTCTTCTACTCTTTCCAAACCCCTATTCCTTTCTAGCCTTTATCTCTCTCGTTCTAAAAATACACTTATCCCTTCTTTCCTTCTTTTTCTAACCAGACAGTTCTCACCCCTGCTTAAGGGTTCTGAACTACAAATAATTCCAGCTGCTATCGCTGAAGAAATAATCCCAATCTCTATCGCTGAGATTGATGAAGAAGAAGAAGAAGATTCCCTGGTCCATCCAGGAAGGCCCTCTCGACCATCTCATTGGTCAGAGGAAGTGGTAAAGAAAAGAGTTGAAATGATCGCTCAACTAGAAAGTCAACGGCTGAAAATCCCTCTTTAAACATCCACAGAGCTCGACTTCCTCACTGAAGCTGAAAGAGAATAATCTGCCAAAGCTGAGAAGCCGATCGCTGAATGCAAACGAGATGCCCAACTCGCTTTAAAGATTCAATCCTCTCAAGTTAAGGACAAAAAGCTGAAAAGAAAACCTGTGGAAGTTTAAGCAGCACTACTGAAAGAAATTGAAGAGGAACGCTTCAAAGAACAAGAGATCAACGATAAGTCTATCGAATGGTGCAAACAAAAGATGGATTATCGTTCTGATCTTCTTCCAATATCAGTCGTGACTATCTCTGGTCGCAAGAAGAAAGATCAACTCTCAGTGACCATGGAGATTACCAGAGAGGATGGAACCCAAAAAGCAATGTACGTATCAAAACTTGAGAGCTTCGGATTTACGGAATGGTTAGAGTTCTGGGATGCGCTGAAAAAATCCAAATCTACATACAGAGGCTACGTTGAAGGACTTCTTGAAGCCCTCATAAATAGAGTCGTTTCTGTACTAAAGTTGCCATCTCCTCTTCCTCCCAAATCTTTGAAACTCAAGAGAAAAATTGGGTCCTCCCCCTCTGAAGATGTCGCCATCATCAGGAATGAAACTTCTATCAAATTTTCAAGAGATGCACTGTTTGGTCCTCCTCCTGATCTTTCAGTTCTGGACTTATCTCTGCCTCCTGGTGGTCCTTTCCAAGCTGGTCAAGTAATCAACAATCCTTATGGAATATTCTTCAGAGATGATGATGAGGAACTCAGATTTCAAAGAATCTCTGAGATTCCTATCTGTCCTCTGAATCATCTCAAGGATCTCTTATGCTTATGGTGTGACTTCTTCCCTGCTGCTGAAGAAATTAAAGAAATTATCAGTCAAGAATCGTTGGAACGAAGACAGAAAGGAGAAGAAATACCTGAGTATATGATCAATCCTCCTAAATCTTCTTTTAATAGCTGATAGATTAGTTTTCTTCTCTGTAATCTGTTAGTTATACTTACAGTAGTTAGTTACTCACTTGTAATGTTTTTCATATCTTGTAATTCCATCCCTGAATTAAATGAAAATAGCAGTGATGTACTTAACCCTATCAGTACTGTAAAAGATCCCTCAAAATAGTAATTGGGACATGCATTCTATGAGTCCTTTTTATTCCTATATTTTGAATCAAAGTAATTTTCTTTTGTTACTTTGTCATTATCAAATAGGGGGAGATTGTTGATCCAAACTCTCTCAGTGATTTGATAACGACCCTCTTTTATACTTAGTGAAAATTACGTTATTATATGTATTAGTGTTTCATCATCAGCGATCAGACTGAGTCTGTTCAGTTATCGCTGATGACCTTTCTGTAAACATTAATATGTATGTGTTTCACTTTCAGCGATCAAACTGAGTCTGTTCAGTCATCACTGATCGTTTCCTATGTAACACAGTTAACGTAATCCCTGAAGACAAGTCTCGCGTCAACATAGTTCATAGCTGAATCGAAGACGAAGCCACTAAACAATAGATAAGTCTACTAGTGACCTGATGCGGATATCAGCGAAGATCAGACATCTACTTACGCGAAGAAGCCTGAGGAAAAGCTTCAGCGATAGCTGAACTTCTTTATCTCTGGAAGAAGAGATACTCAGCGATCAACGATCACAAAGCTTATGCCTCAAGTTTTCTTTTGTCTTACCTTGCACAACCAGTACGATGTGTCAGAACGGACACGTCTCTGCCACAAATCGTACACCAACTCTGTCAACTACACTGTTCATAAAGCGGCCAAAAGCATGTCTCCAAAAATGAGACTACCAAAGCCAATCTATGAATGCCACGTGTAAAGTACCCTGCCATGCATTTAATGCATAGGGTATAAATAGGAAGCTCACCCCTTCATCTGAAAGAGTGCTCAATCCTTGAACTCCAAAATAGAAACCCTTGTTTTCTATCTCTCTAAAAATCCCCCATTCTCTGAATTTCTTGTGCAACCATCTTAGTGTTTCTTAAGTTTGTTTAGATTGAGTCTGTCTTAATCTTATTCCGCAACAAACTTGTAAATTGTATTTTGATTTATCAATAAACAATTTATTAAACTTTAATTTCTGTGTTTGTATTCAACCCCCCCCCCTTCTACAAACTTGTTAAGCACCTTCGGGACCAACACTAATCCTCTCTCATCGAACCATGCTACACCCGTTTTCTTGCCTTCAAGACTATAACAACCCTTGCAAAAACGATCCAACCACCGCTTACTATACTCCTTTAGATTCCAAGTACTCGTAACCACTTTGGCTTGACCCAAGCGGTAAGGATTTCGTATAAAATTGTTGAGTCGATCACTCGTTGTTGCTATCAAACGATGTTTCTAAATTAAGCAAATCAAGGCTTCCTCAATGATTGATTTCCACTTAAGGCCTACCTCGACACTCATACCAAAATTTTCCAAAACTCCATACCATAAAAGATTTATCGTCCCTTCCTTGACAAAGTTTTCCTAACAGTTAGGTTGGTCTAATCCAATCTACAATAGATCCGTTTCCCCCAAACTCACAAAAGCACAACCTCTGCAGAAAGAGGGCCACATCAACCCCACGGTTATTCAACCCCCATAGTGCATTCGAGCATCGATTGACAAATCAGCGAAAGCCTTGCCGATTACAGGAGTATCAATGATCGATCCCTAAGTATCATCATCGAATTCCCTTAATGTTACCACTTAACTTGCAAACACACCAAATTCAACAGATGTGCACTGAAACACGCTAACAGTTATTGTCCTCTAAATCAAGTGTCGACACCTCTCCTCAAAATGACTATACTTCAAAAGTGGGTGTACCACCATATAGTCCATTCCAGACTTGCATTGACGAGTTAAAGTTGACACCTATTATAACAAAAAAATTTAAATATTATATATCCAACAAACGAATTACCATATTCTCTTCATTCCTGAAGACTTACCCGGATGGCACACATCCATCCCATACATGATGTCGAAATTCAACCCATTAATTCATCTTTAACCGCCAGCAATTAACCACCCAAAGCGTTAACCCGCAGTTTTACCGAACAGAATGATCACCACTTAAATAACGGAAGAAGGCATAAATCTAATACATCAATTATTTCTGCGTGCACTGATTCACAAAACTATATTCCTAGAATTCAAAACTAACCACCAGCAGTCAACCAAAGCTTCAATTCCCAAGGACTCCTCTAATTCTTAATTACAACTCGCTCTACAGGGTTTAACCCTATGCCTCTATTGAGTTCAAGGTTTTTCAAACTAATATGCCAATTTGAAATTTTATAAAACTTCTAAATGCAAAAAATTTATAACAATTAATCGTACAAATAAAAATCCACTATCGTTTACTCGGTAGGTGTGCCAAGTGGTCATTACCGCCACGCGGATAAAATCATTTCGAAAACTGTTTAATTATTATTCAAGATAATAATGACAAAAATTAAAGATACACAACAAACTTCTCAGAGGGACCACTTGGTCCTAACATGCATCAATTTATGCCATAGACGAGAAATAATTTTACGTACTAAAACAGTGTATAACAAGACGTTTGTACAAAACTCCATAAGAGAGTTCCACATAATCAAGTTCCGAAAATCTCTTATTTAACCATATAATGACATGAAATAAAATCTCCAACAAGGCACACATACGTAAATTTCTCAAACTTAGAAAAAGACAGATGCATGTGATTTGATCAAACGTAAGAATAATATAGTTTGATTCCAAACTTTAGGTCGTACCGATAAGATGTTTGCAAAACCCAAAACAAAATTTTCGTGATATCAAACTCTCAAAGTTTTCTCTATTTTAGCCACAACACGACACGGAATTAAGATCCCACAACAAAACTTGCATGCGACAGTCTACTTCACAAAACTAGCAATGCGGTATATGTATGTACCTCGGTTAAAATACAAAATAATCTACATTGGTTTCAAGTTTAAAGCCAAGTTAACAATATGCTTCATAGTTCTAAAATGTTGGCTAAGACCTTATGACAGAAATCCCAAATAAAATATGTACGCATACTCTATGCAACCCAACTGCCCGCACAAAACTCAAGGGAAAACAATACAACGAGACGCCATTAAACCACCCCATTAAATTCGCAAAATCGCATGGAGTAAAATTCTCAATAAAACTCAAACACCAAAATAATGGAAGATAACTCTTCGTCCAAAACCTTAACATATGTGGAGGAGATCCAATGTTAAAGTCATAAACCGCAGTTACTTGTCCAAGACCCTAAACAACAACAAAATGCGCACATCGCAAAATCCGAAATAGCGTTGGACAAAAATGAGAATAAGAAAATCTCAACAAAGTTTGCAACCTTATGCCATGAAATAATTTTGTGCATGCTCGAAGTCATGGTTTAAAACCTTGTGTGTGCTATAACATCTTTCCAAAATTTCGTAATGTAATTCCACATGATGATTTGGAAACATGAGAAATAATCGATGCGATTCATTTTAGAAATAAATTTCGTGTATGAATTTGATCGGCACTCAACGCCTCGAAACCACGCTCCTCAATTTCCTAGTCACACTATCGTCATTTAGATGCTCCAATGTCTTAAGGCAATACTCGATGATTTCATCAGTTCACCTCCCAATTGCTCCGCGAATAATGTCGATCCCATAAGTCTATGGTTCTAATCCAACCAATAATTCCAACGTGAAATGGTTCACTCAAGGCAATCATCATGCTTACTGTCACTCTAAGTGACGAATGCTAAGATCATCAACCTCTTCTAACAGTTACCCATTTAGAAACTTATGCACTAACCTAACAATCTACACATCAAAGTACTCCAAGCATACACATGTAACTAGTAGGTTCACCATAACACTGGCCAGGTGCAATTATGAACGTACCATACATGGTCATCCTTGTTACCCTCGACGTGTTTCCCGTTTCTAGCGACTCCATCAACCTCAAATTATCCTATCTTAAAGTGCCTAATGGTGCATTCCTCTCTCTCAATCACTTAAAAGGACACAAGTTTGAGTCCAGGCATCCAAAATCAACGCCTAATTCTCTCAAACTTAAGCTTTGATACCAACTTGTAACACCCTCAAATTTGGTGAGAGCAACTAATTTAAAATTTCAATATAACATCAAATGAGGGACAAAGCTTCCTCTTACTATTCAAAACTCAATACACCTCAATATAGAATTCTATAGTTAACCTCGACAAATATAAAGGTTAGGCTAACGCCTAGTGAGTTCAAGAGTTTTACATGAGTAAATATATCTTTAAAAGAATGAACCTCACTTGAAATCATGACTTTTCAATTAATGCACATTAAAACACGGAAACAACTCTTTTCCAATATCATGCACTTTCAAAGATAGACACCTCATTACAACAATCTTTATAAATTGATGCAACTCAAACTTACTCGAAACGTTAATATGAATTGACTCCCATTTTAGAAACGTGATAAAACGTTACGCCCCAAAACACCCAAGCGTGGGTGGGACAAAATACACAACCCACAAATGAAAGGAAACCAAATATCCAAACATGGGGATGCCATACTTCATTCAAACCTTAATATACGTGGAGGGAGATCCAATATTAAGGTCCTCATTTATTGTCGACCACATAAGACCAATGATAATAAAGTCAGACGTCAACATATAAGATACAGTTGGTCGATGACGGGGGAGACCCGTATCCGTTGAGAGTGGAGGAACACAAAAGTATGCCACTCTTGCAACGTTAATCGCATGACACCTCACGACATACCATCCCAAGTGTCCCTACGACTTCTTAACAAGTTACACCATAAGAGACGGTTGACCTTGATGAACATTACAACGAACTCTATCTCGAAGGCCCGACTCACTTAAAGACTACCTCCCAGACATTACTTCAAGCGGCGGAGATCCTAGTGCCTACCTCTCAGTTAACACCTCCAGACTCAACCCTCCAGTGCCTACTTGTAAGTTTTCGGTCGTAAAACATGGATACCGAGGTTCAACCCCGCAATGCCCAATTGACCATCCAAAACAGACTGACTTACGTGCCTATGGATCCAAGGCAACACAGTCTAACATTACACGACTACACATGAATGACCAACGCACTCGAGCCTGTAACCAACCTCAATACACAACATGGCCCATTAGTACGTACATCATAACTGGGCTCTACTCTGAGCCATTAAAACCGGAAAAGTGTCCTCAAGACTCTTTTAAGTCAATACCGAGCCAAAATGCTCAAAACTCTTTTTTTGGCCAACGATTAACAATCCCCAAATAAATAGCACAATCGACCAACTGCTAATTGTCAAGACCGTTCCTCTCGACCAACTGCTAATTGTTTCCTTGGTCGATCATTGACCGTTCCTTAGAGAAATACGGGTGTTACATAACCCGTCCCATATCAGGTTAAGTTACAACTAATCCATACATAAAAGTCTAGACAAAAGACTGAATTTAAAATAATAATAATAATAATAATAATCTAGTCTCTAAGTGCGTCCTTTGCCCTTATCCAACCTCGAACTACCTGGCCCTGAGATGCATACTATAGTTAGCTTATGAAACTCAGTGAGTTCATGGTTTGCGTAAGTGAAATCATATCTTGTCATACATAAAAAAACATGCAAACTTCATATGAAATAACACACATTTTCTGAAAACATTCAACACTGAAAGAAACATTGAAAGGTTCACACAAACAAGATTTCAATCACAAATCTAACTTTTATTCATTGATCTTGAAATGTTTCTCTCTACAATATGTTTCTCTCTCTAGAATCTCTCTCTCTAAGATATGATAATATCTAAACTCTCTAACCTAATGATTAATGACAAAGCAACCTAATATACTCTCTAATTACAAAGACATTACAAAGTAACTACTTTGACATTCTAACTAAAGCTACTTTGACTTTTGTTGACTTTTGACATTCTTTGACAATTACATTGACTTTGACAAATACAACGACTTTACAAACAATTACAACATTGACTTTTTAATCTTGAATACAATATTTGACTCAACATGCTCCCCCTTTGGATTCAAGATTAAATTTTTTTTGACAATAATTCAAAACTTTGAGAATCTCTCTCTGGAAATCTTTTCATCACGAATACTTTGTCAATCTTCAGAAACTTAAATCTTCTTCAAAACTTGAACTCTTTTCAACCTTCCTCTTTGAATAAAGATGTGTATCTATCTCTCAGAAATTATCTTCACATTTGCTTTGAACTTTAAACTTTCTTTATCAACCATCTTTCTTTAACACTTTGACTTTCACTTTGACTTTGCTTTATTCTGAAATTGAACTTTGAATCATCCCCCCTTTCAGATAAGATCAATGTAATTCTGACTTTGAAACTCTTGTAATTTCTCCCCCTTTTTGATGAATTATGAGAAATCAGAACCGTCAAAACATTTCAACGTCAGCTCTTTCTTTAATAATATATCCCCCTTTTAGCAAAATAAGCACAGTCTTAATGAGAAACAAAAATATTCTCCCCTTTTCAAGAAAATGAAAATCTCCCCCAAAGATAATATGATCTCCTTCTGATCTGATATGAACATTTTGCCGTCAATTCATACATGTATTCATCCAAATCTTTTCAAATTCAGACAAATTAAGATTGGTAACCCTGAATCAACATATGATCAGTTATCATGTCTGTTAGTAGCACGGAGCCACTGTGTACAACGAATGTATATTGGAAAGGAGCTTTTTGATGTTCACTCCCCAGGGCTTCCATTCAATCATTGAAAAACCACAAAGGATTTTTCTATGAATGTTAAGACAAGAAAACATATTCCTTGTGTGCTCGTGCACGTATAGAATGATTAAAGCAATTAAAGCTTGAACATGCTCAAAATATGTAAACCATTGAGACAACAATAGTATTACATAGACGTAATGTGCATGAATGAGGTTCGAAGGTGGGGCGACTTTCCTTCTTTTTCAATATCAACATCTTCCAAAAGAAGATATGATAGATTATGTGTTGCTTCCCTTTTAAAATATAAAACATCTTTTTGTTAAGAAAAAGATGAGTAGCTGGTGGGGTTTTAATGCAAGAGTTGGCATGGGCTAGTTTCCTGTTTTAATGAAGTTCACGAAAGAATTGTGAAACAACATATTATATGGTTGCCCAACTCAGAAAAAGTTGGTGCAGAGTTTGATATTCTTTTACTCTGATCTCTCACCCTCTTTCTTTTAAACATTTGAGCTCATTTCTAACCAATCTCTTTTTTACATTTTACCTCAACACACACCCATTCTCTATTCTTTTGACCCCTCTCCCCTCAATCACTCGAGATAACTTCTTTGGTAGGAAATACATGTTAACGTAAATCCATAGAAGTTCTGATAAGGTCTCACACTGAATCCTATGTATTTTGACCTAAAAATGTGATGTTGCTCAACAGTTTATCTTGACAAATAAGTACAAGATATCATTATCAGAAAATGAATGCTCATAAAAAAATATGAATGAAATTTGAGCATTTTGTACATTGAAGATCTCTCAAAACAATTTGAATGAATGAATAATCATGAAATGAATAGAAATGTTTTGAGAATCTGAGAATGATTTGATTATATCAAATATCATGAAGAAAAAATGTATTGAGATATCAAAGAACGAATATTTGTTTATATGAACAAGATATAAACATATGAACAATGAAAGAACAATTATAAAGAAATGACATCTGATTTCAAACAATTTAGAATACAAATGGGAGTATTACCATCGAAAGATTTATCGTTTTGAGACACGGTAAGAACAAAGTCAATAAGAATGTACTGAACCAATGTGTGTAAGAATACTTGACAGTATATGATTAGACAATACACAAGTATTAATCTTTTGGAAACACACGGTTAGTTAACCATGAAAGTATCGATATGAAAAACATTTAAAGTCACACTTCTCAATTCATGAAAACATTTTAAGAATAATAAGTGGGTTGAACATTTAAGAAACTGTATTTCACATCCGAAAGTCGTTCTTCTTTCAAAGATGATAGAGATTAAGATTCAGAATAATATACCTTCAGTGTAGAAATCGTAACTCCCCCTAAAATGAATATTTATCATTTAAGCTCCCTTTGACAAAAACCTCAGATACTCCCCCTCTCTATCTGTAAAAAGTCAAACATTAGAAAAGAATAATATGAATATAACAACGAAATTTATTTTTCTTTTCCTTTCTCCCTCTTAAAAAAATATGACAGTGAAAATTTAACTAACTCCCCCTCAAATAGACAACAAGTACTTCCTGAAAAAGATATATCGTTTCAGCTTCAGTAAGAATGAAAAAATTTATGTACGGGTTCTGAACTGAATTATTAAGAAGCCATTGTTACAAATTCTCCGGTGACAATAGTAACTCCCCCTAAAAATAACAATCAGTTTTTCTTTTAATTTCCCCCTGAAAAACCAGAAAATTTATAAAACATATAAGCGCCGCCTTAACATTTGCATAATCCTTAATCAATAAAACGAGTTCTGAATTACTAGGATTGAAGTAAATTCAGAAGTCAAACCCCCCCTGGAAATTTTCATTCACAAATTTATCAGAAGTAATAAAATGTATACTCCCCTTGAAGATTGATCATCTCTTATGCATCAGAGTACATATTTTTTTAATCTTTGAAGTGTGAGTCCTAAACAGATGTATTTAGAAGTCTTTATTCTTTATCATTGAAGACCGGGTCTTGAACTGCTTTGTTCAAAAACCATTACTCTGAACATTGAAGAACGGGTTCTAAACTTTCTTGTCTAGAAACCTATGTTCTTTCTCCCCTTAGACTTTAGGTGCCTGCAACACAGATGGAGCTTTTGGTACCCACTAGTATTTGGGTCCTGATTTGTTAGTGCCAGTTCTATTAGGAGAAACATAATAAGAACCATACCAGTAATTCATGTTGATCCATACTCTCTCAGTAATTTGATAATGACCCTTTTCTATACTTAGTGAAAATTACGTTTAACATTATGTATTAGTGTTTCATCATCAGCGATCATACTGAGCTTGTTCAATTATCACTGATGATCTTTCTTGTAAACATTCATATGTATAAGTGTTTCACTATCAGCGATCAAATATTGAGTATGTTCAGTATCGCTGATGGTTTCTTGTGTAAACAGAAAGACGTAATCCCTGAATACAAGTTTCGCGATAAAAGATGTTCACTGTTGAATCGAAGACAAAGCTGCTGAACAAAGACAAGTCTACTCATGACCTGATGTGGATTGTTAATCCAAGATCATTCAATCTAGAGAGAGAAAGTAGAGAGAGAGTGAAGCGCAAAGTATATGATCTTGATAGAATGAGCGTGTAATCTTACAAGACACAAAGACCAAAGGGACTTAAATACCCTTGGCTTATACAACACAGTATGAGACCCTAAACACTGTATAAGACCAAGCCTATAAATACAATGATTACTATAAAATCAGACTTAACAATCTCCCCCTTAGTAAGAATTGGTGTTATGGTCTTCAATATCCATCTTCTAAAACAACACGGACCATCTAAGCGACTTTTTGAAGAAGCAGCTTCTTGACTTAAAAAAAATTCTTCTCAACATCTTTCAGGCTCAGTTGCTTTTGCTGTCTTGACAAGACTGGACCAGTTTGTAATTATCTTGAAGAAATAATTGGTTCATCAGCTTGTGCTCTAAACGACACGCCTCTTTCAAATATACTTGAATGAACTTTGGTGATCGGTGCTTGAACAGCAAAAGACTAGTATAGCTGAGAAAAATAGAATCTTGAGCGAATCTTGATAAGCAGATAGACATTTGAACTCTTTGTCTCATTAACATCTCCTTAACTTCTCCCCCTCATGACCTTGATGATCTGGATCAACTTGGTCATGTAAATGTTGGAGACGAGACATCTTAAGATCTGCAAAATCAGAATGAAGAAAAAATAGGAGAGGTTTGCGCGACACATTGGTGGCGCAAAGTGAGTCTTGCGCTAGACGAAGGTGGCGCAAAGTGAGGTTTGCGCTACCAACTGTTGGCTCAAAGCTGACTTAAATTCAGAAAAATTTTACCTGTTAAGCTCGTTGACTCCCCCTACACAAATGCACTAAATATGACAATTCAAGATAGCATTCATGTAGAGAATCAGATACTCCCCCTTGAAAACAGATATGATCTTTCACAACATTCTCCTTTATTCACTCCCCCCTTGAATAATGCTCAAACCCATTAAAATATAAATGAAAACACAATGATTGAAACATCAATGTAGAAAGAAAAAAATATATTGAATATGTATTTTGAAACGACTAAATACATAAAAATTTAAAACTATACAAATTAAATTCTACTCAGTAAAATATTACAATAAAATCCATCAAATGAAGTCAAATGTATGTGTTTGGATACATAAACAAGTCTCATTGCATATCAAGTTAAGACATGGTCAGTTTCAAAAACTTTCATCAATCTATTCAGTGTGCTGGCATGCGAACTTCGACCAGCTTCAAGAAAATACAATTCTAAAAATATAATAGATAACTTTGCATGTACTTACACTAAGCCATCAAAAATTTAGATTTTCACAAATTTATAGGTTTATCGCAACTCAAACATATCACCAAGTATCATGAGATGTGTGCTCATTGGCATCTTTTAGCATTGTGCTCTATGGCATCTTTTAATAAAAAAGTTTTGTAAGTAAAGAACATGCCATAAACGTAACTTTCTATCTGACCCTATTGCAGGATTTGGGTCAGCCGCTCCCAGACCAGTTGGCCTTAGGGGACTAGGTGTCAAGCACCCCTTGGAACTTACTTTCCCAGATCAGAAAGGCTACATCGACACATCCTAAACCCATTCATACCAGTAGAACATGACTTTCTATCTGATTCTATAGAAGGATTTGGGTTCGATCACTCCCAGATCAATTGACCTTAGGGGACCAGATGACAAGCATCCCACGGAACTTACTTTTCCAAATCAGAAAGGTCACAGGTATAAACATTCAAACTTAAAGATTTCTGATTTATAAGAATATAATAATCATCTCAATCACAAGGTTTTACATCTAAGAGCTTAGCCCATATTTTCATTACGATCCATAATTCTGACTTTTTAGGATTTCCAGGCATTGTAAACTATAAATATTCCGAATCACACAACTTTAAAGCAGTAACAAAAGTTTCAAACATGTTACTGACTTTTCGACTTTTGTTAGTCTTGAAATTTGAACATATAAAATCTTTAATATAAACAAAGCAACTTGAAAATTTACCCTAGACACACATTTTATTCAAAAGAAAGAAGAATTGTAAAACTTTTACTTTATAGAATAAAATTTGTGAAGGTTTAAACTTTTAAATTCAACATGCCGAGATTTGAAAATAAAGATATTTGTTAAAATAGAATCAGCAAGTTTATATTCAGTTGAAACAAAATATAATTCAACAAAATCTTCTTCCACAAAATGTGTAATAAATTTGTGTCTCATATGAAAAATTTTGGGTTGAACAAAATCAAGTAGAAATAAATTTGCTCAGATTCTTGAAAAACATTTGAGAAAACTAGAATAACATCATTATCAGAGAAAAATGCAGCAGAATAAAGTAGATGCACTCACAGTTTCTCATTAGTCAGATGCTTAAAAATATTTGAAGAACGCGTTCTAAACTGAATTGTTTAGAAGTCATAGTCCTATGAAGCACCGGTTCTGAGCTGAAGTACTCAGAAGCCATTTTTCTCTTACTCCCCCTTGACATGAGATGACTGCAACTTAGAATCAGTTTGAGATTTTGGTACCCACTTGAATTTGGGCCCATGTTTGTTAGTTGCAGTTCTTATGGGGATATATTTGTTAGAGTTGACAGTTAAAGCATGAGAAAGATCATCAGAATAATAAGCACAATCATCAGAAAAAGACAAAGCATTATCATCTGAACTAGAATCTGAGGAAGAACATGAGACATGTTTTGAAATTCGAATCATTTGCTTTATAGAGTATTTTGAAATTTTATTACAAGAAGCAACTGAATCACTTTTATAAAGTTTGTCTACACATCTATCCTCATCAGTCGTAAAATCATCTGATATCCGCTTGGCTCTCCAAATCTGCTTGATAGATGTGCTCAAAGTCCTATCTGAAAAATTTGAATCAGAAGAATTAGAATTGTCAGAAATGACTTTATCTTGTTTCTTTAACTTCTTTGACCTTCTTCTTTTACGCTTTGGTTTATAATACTGATCATTTAGCGTAAAAGATTCATCAAGAATTTCCGAATTAATATTTAAATCAGAAGAAATAATTTTTCCTAAGCAACCAATCTGATCAGACAATAAATCTGAACTTACCTCGGAGTCAGAATTATTTTGAGAAAAGATATCATATTTAGAAACTTCGTTTTTGTTTACTTGACAATCAGAAGAAAGACTAGAAATAGAATCTTGTTTTTGAGAAAATAAATTTTCTTCAAGACTATATGTAATGAAAGAAAGAATAACATCAGATTCAATTTCTTTTTGAATATTTTGATCTGCCATCTTATCTTCAAGATCAATGATTTTGCCTTCTAGCACTAACGGAAGAATATATCTCGTAGAATCATACGATACTGGAGATATATTTTCTTTATTAGTGTTAGTATGACAAATATCAAAATAATCATCAGATACTGAAGATTTAATAGGAGATATTTCATTTAAACTTTTTCGGCCTTTCCTTAATTTTTCAGGAAAATATTTAGCATTTTCGCTCGTATAAACAAAAGAAATTTCATTTTTCTTATTATTCATCCTTTTCTCATTTTCAATTTCTAACACTTGATTTTCATTCATCCAATCAATTTTAAATTGAGGAGCATATTGAGCAAGAGTTAGATAATCCTATTTATATAAAGTTGGGGATTTTTCAATCGCATTGTTTAAACAATGAGGATTTTCAAAACCAAGTCCCCATTTTTCTTTTATAGACTCATAACTCCTTGGTTTGTTCAAATAAATAGTTTGCTCAGATTGGTTCCTTCGATATAACTTTTCTTCCAATTTATTTATTTTATCCGAAAATTTGTCTTTTAACTTGGTCATTTCTGTCAAAGAATCAAGATAAGTCATATTTGATTTTTCTAGATCATCCAATTTCTTTTGAAAGACTTCTTTTGTATGATTCAAAATTGATTTTTCATCTTTCAAAGAAATTTTCAATTTATCAATCAAATTTGACTTTTCTGTATTTAGATGTTTTTCAGATATTAACTGAGAGCGAAAATCATGTATGGCAGTAATAAAGATATTCATCTGAGAAGATATGAATTTATAGTCAAATTCAGAAGGTACCACATCAGCATCGGTTGAGGAGTCGTCATCATCATCAGATTGATCATCTCCAACAAAGCATAAAGTAGCAGTTTCAACTTTGTCAGCTTCATTATCGAAGTGATCCAGCCAGTACTCCTCTTCAGCAAGTAGAGCAGTTTCATTCTCTCTCTTTTCGGCTAGCTCCAATTTCTTTCTGTAGTATGCCGAATCCCGAACCACCTTTGCTCGACACTCCTTTGAAATGTTCCCCGACTTTCCATAGTTAAAACATGCAGCAACTTTCTTAGCCTCAGGCACTTTGACTCTTGAACCAGAAGTGAAGCGAAGATTGTTTGAACCCGACCGATGATGGAACTTTTTCTAATAATGCTGAGAGAGAAGGATCATCGCTTTCTCGAGCGCCTCGCCATCATCATCAGTGACCCCGTTATAAGCGTTATCAGACAACGCTTGTTCAGCCAGTTGGCTCGTGAGGAGTGCAACTGGGTCCACTGATTTCTTCTTATTTTCAAGCTTTGCTTTCTTCTCTAGCACCAAGCTCTCATCAATCATCAGAATCTCATATAATTCCTGAATCTGCATAGAGGAGACCCGAACATCGTTCCTCGGTCTGTGACAAGATTTGTTCCATTCAGGCTGAAGAGCATTGAGGAATTTCAGATTTGTCTCAAGCTCTGTCTTGTTCACATTTATCTTTCGCAGATCATTCAACAGTGTACAAAATTTGTCGAAAACACTCTTTAGAGACTCACTTTCTTTGACCTTGAACTCCTCAAAGTTGTTCATGAAGCGTGTATGTCGAAGTTGAGTCGCAACTGAAGATCTAAGCATGATCTTTTCTAACTGTTCCCACATCTGATTTGGATAATTTTTGTAATGATCAACACGGTTATAGACAGAGTTTGGCAAAGCTAGCATCAGATTAGCACTTAATTCTCGATCAGCTTTTATTCGTAAAACTTCGTCAGGTGTTGCGGGAATCTCTTTGTTAGGCTTTATGAAAGGTCCTTCAGTTAGAGACTTCATCATGTTTGCTCCATTAGTTTGACGTTCAATGAAGTTGAGAAACCGATCTTGCCACTGAGTGGATTCGTTTTCATCTATCAGTACTGGAGGACGAGTGTTTGTACCCAATGACATCATGAGGTCATTCTTGTAGAACTAAGCTTGAAAGGCTAACTTGGCAGAATCCATGGCAGTAGAAAATATTCTAAGTCTGAATAGAGAGGAGATTTGCGCGAGGTGGTAGAGTCGCAAAGTTTGTTTTGCGCTAAGCTTTGATGGCGCAAAGTTGAGATTTGCGTGATATGAGACTGGTGCAAACTAGAGGTTTGCGTGCGAAAAAGCTAGCGCAAAGGATAACTTCTCGCGAGAGGCAGATGACGCAAAGTGAGCTTTTCGTGACAAAGAGCTGGCGCAATTCTTACTTTGCGCGAGACACTGAAGGCGCAAATTTGATTTTGCGTGAGATGTTGATGACGCAAACTAGACTCTCTTTAACTTTTCGCGATCTACCTGCACTAAGTCAAAATCAAGTGAAATGCTAGATATATGAATCTAGCGCAAAACTGATGAACTAGTGCAAAAGAATATGAACTCGCGCAAAATTGAGATCTGGCGCAAAACGATAAGATTTTCAGAAATCCTTCTAAATTTGATTACAAATACAAAATTGAAGCAATTTTCTCATACATACTTGATCGAAATCAAGTTTCTAACACAAATCTTTCACAAAGTTTCGATCAAAAACCGCATAATCAATATTTTTGAAATTGAACAGTGCAGTTCGTTCGAATGGTTTAACCTTAATGAAATTCAAAATTGATGATAAAACTTTGATTTTTATGCAAATTGATGAGAATCAAATTTGTTTATCTATGAAAATCAAATCCAATCGAATCAAAATGCAATGAAAATCTTCACAAAATAATCCAAATTTGATAAAAAAATCAAGAAAACGAGATTTTCTTGAAAACTTCAAGAAAATCGATCAAATTTTCGATTTAATTCCAAATTCAGTAATCAAAACATGAAAATCTCTCGCAAACTCTCAGATTAGATTGGCTCTGATACCAATTGTTAATCCAAGATCATCCAATCTAGAGAGAGAAAGTAGAGAGAGAGAGAGTGAAGCGCAAAGTATATGATCTTGATAGAATGAGCGTGTAATCTTACAAGACACAAAGACCAAAGGGACTTAAATACCCTTGGCTTATACAACACAGTATGAGACCCTAAACACTGTATAAGACCAAGCCTATAAATACAATGATTACTATAAAATCAGACTTAACACGGATATCAGTGAATCCAAGACAAGTCTACACACGCAAAGAAACCTGAGGAAAAGCTTCAACGATAGCTGAACTTCTTTATATCTCTAAAGGAAGAGATATTCAGCGATTGATGATCACTTAGCTTATGCCTCAAGTCTCTTTTGTCTTACCCTTGCACACATCGTACGATTGTCAGAATAGACATACCTCTGCAGCAATTCGTACAACAACTCTGTCAACTACACTGTTCATCATACGACCGAAAGCATGTCTCCTAAAGTTAGACCCATGCAACAAATCAATGAAGAACACGTGTAAAGCACTCTGCCATGCATTTAATGCATAGGGTATAAATAGAAAGATCAACACTCCATCTGAGTGTAGACTTCATCTTTCTAAATATATAGAAACCCTTGTTTTCTATACTCTCTCAATCCCCCATTCTCTATTTCTAGTGCAACCATCTTACTGATTCTTAAGTTTGTTTAGATTAGGTTTTACTTAATCTTATTCCGCAACAAACTTGTAAATTGTGATTTGATTTATCAATAAAAAGTTTATTAAACTTTAAAATTATGTGTGTTTGTATTCAACCCCCCCCCCACCTTCTACAAACTTGTTAAGCACCTTCGGGACCAACAAGTGGTATCAGAGCAGATTATTTAATATCATAAACAAGATCTTGCTTTATTCTCTTCCTTGCTATTCTTAATATGGCACTCAATACAAACACAAACTACTATGATAATGGTTCACTTTCAAAACCTCTTCGGTTTAGCAGAGATAACTTTGCTCTTTGGAAAAATCGAATGATGTTATTTCTAGAAGGTGTAGATCCCACTATACCTGAATATGTAGCAAATAGCCCTTATGAACCTTTCACAATAATAGCTGTCGTTCCAGCTACTACCACTACTCCTGCTGTCCCTGAACGTTATGCTATTAAGTAAATAAGACAATGGAGTGATGAAGATAAAAAGAAGGTTGGCTTAGATGCAAAGGCAAAGATCATTATCTCTATGGCTCTACCTGATGAAGCTTTCCATTCCATCATGCATCTTAAAACTGCCAAAGAAATGTGGGACACTATATGTTTTCAATATGAAGGTACTACTGAAGTCCAAGAAACTCGAAAAATTAACTTGGTAAGACAATATGAAAGATTTATCGCTGGTAAGAATGAATCCTTATCTGATGTTCACTAGAGATTTAACTGTCTAATCAATGATCTAAGAACTGCTGGTAGGACATATTCTAACTCTGAGGTCTTAACTAAATTCTTGGAATGTCTTCCTGAAAGCTGGGACAGTTACTCAATGTGTCTTAAGCTGACAAAAGACTTAAATTCTCTCTCTCTCTTAGCACCTTATATGGAATATTGCTCAACTATGAGAAATCTAATCTCTTGAAGAAGAATCTTGTAAAAGATTCTAAAGACTCCAAAAGCACTCCTGTTGCTTTAGTCTCTTCAGAGATCATTCCATCCCAGCGATCTACTCTTACTATCACTGAGTTAGATTTTGACTCTGAGGAATTATTAGACACTGATCTTTCAGAGTTTGATGAATCCTTAGCACTCTTGACAAACTCTTTCAAAAGGTTTGCAAGAAAGAGCAATTTTAGAAGAAATAAGCCTCTCTCTATAACTGACAAGCCAAAATCAACCCCTGTTGATAAGGCTACTCCTACTTGCTATAACTGTGAAAAGATTGGACATTTTGCAAGCGAGTGCAAGTTAAAGAAAGTCTTCAAACCTTCTACCTCCAGGAAAACCAGTGAGATCAAATATCTTAAGCTGAAAGAGAAATATCAAAAGTTGAAAAACTTTAAAAGAAAAGGTAAAGGCCTTATCGCTGAAGAGCATGACTGGGCTGAATCAGAAGAATCTAGTTCTGATGAAGAAGAAGTTGCTAATCTTTGTCTTATGGCTGAGATTAAAGAAGAAGTGGAAGAACCAACAAGAACTTCCATGAGCTATATCTCCTCTCAGGTATCTATCTCTTCCAATCCCTCTCTTTCTGAAGCTGAGAGAAGTCACGTTGTAGATGTGCTGACAATTGATCTGTACAATACACTGAATGGCAAAACTCTAGCTGAAAACAAAAATATTGATTTAACTGAACAGCTAGAAAAATGTCATGAAAAGATCAGAGAACTGACTCTTTTAGAGGAAAGTTTAAAAGATCAAGTCATTATCAATGAAATTATCAGCATTGAACGCGAACAAGACATAGCTGCTTTAAAAGCAGAAAAGGCAACTGTTGAGGGATGGTGTAACTCTTCTACAAAATCACTGAAATCATCAGGTCTCAAATCCCTGCCAGTGATAAAAACCGGTCTTGGTTTTTGGAAAGAACAGGATGAACCTAAAGAAGATAGTTTCATGCTTAAGTTTGGAATGTTTGTCTCTTCTATCCCTGACACCTCTTATACTTAGTGCTCTTCTTCCTCTAATCCTATTCCCGAGGAATTATCAAAAGGCTCTAAGCTCGCTGATAAAGGGAAATCCATTTCCCATCCTCAGAAGGCTGCCAAGAAAGCAAAACTGAAGGTTCCTCTCAAATCTTCAGTAAATCAATCTTCTAGCTCTGAAACAGATATTTTTGATATCTGTCCTCCAAAGCTGAAAATTGATCTTAAGCCTAAGAAATCTGAAGAACTGAAAGTTCCAACCAGATCTTATGCTAAAGGTATTCTTGGAGTTGGCCCTGCTCATCTCAAGTTTTCAAATCTTACTGCTCATGGTCCTAAAGCCACCATTAAATATAGAAAATGTTATCATTGTGGACTCACTGACCATATTGCAAGTAAATGTCCTAATGCCACAAAAGCTGATAAAATAGCTAAAGTGAAGATGAATGCCCCCAAGGCTGAAAAGGTCACCAAAGCTGAGAAATCTACCAAGGTGAAAAATACAACTAAGGTTATGAAATTAACCAAAGTGAAGGTTACCACTGAAGCTGAATCTTCAACTGCCGTGAAGATTGTTGAACCTTCCATCTCCACTAACACCACTGGACCCATTGAAAAGTGGGTACCAATCAAAACTTAATCTTCCTTATGTTTACAGGGATCGAAGGGTATCTGGTATCTAGATAGCGGATGCTGTCGACACATGACTGGACAAAAAGACCTGTTTACTGAATACAAGGAAGAGAAAGGTCCCTCAGTGACCTTTGGTGGAAATGGAAAAGGATATACCTGAGGGTTTGGTGTCCTTAACAATGGGACAACTACCTTCAAAAGAGTCGCTTATGTAGATGGACTGAAGCACAATCTTCTAAGCATCAGTCAGCTATGTGACAAAGACTAAAAAGTTCGCTTCAATAAGAAAGCATGTTCAGTGATGAGTGAAAATGAAAAACTTGCTCTCAGTGGTTACCGTATGGAAAATGTCTATGTAATAAACATGAACTCTACTACCACTAAAAACATATGTTTTCTCTCTAAAGCCTCCTCTGATGTCAACTGGCTATGGCATAAAAGGCTTTCTCATCTAAATTTCAAAACCCTGAACTCTCACTCTACTAAGGTGTTAGAGCATAAATCTGTTGGATACAAGATCAAGAAGACTGAAGGTCAAAGTTCAAGAAAGTCAAAGCTGAGAAAGTCAACTTTCATCAAAGTCAAAATCTTTTGTAATAAAAGTCAAAATGTATTGTATTTGTATTTTGTTTTTGTTTCCTTGTAACTTGTAGGGTTTAAATAGTTTTTGTTAGTTGTTCTTGGTTAGAGTGTGATTAGAAGAATACGATTCAGATTGAGAGAGTATTGTAGAGAGAGAGTTCTAGAGAGAGAGAGAGAGAGTTCTAGAGAGAGAAAGTTTGTAATCTTGGAATTTGAAAGTGAAATCAAACAGGTAATTGAATTCTTGTTCAAAATGATCTTACCATGTCTCATATTGTAACCAATTTTTTCGATGGTAAGACACTCCGCTTGTATTCAAAGAAATTTGAGAGTTATTTTTTTCGAAGCGTTCATTTCAAGAATGTCTATATCTTGTTTCATATAGACAATATCTGTTATTTTGACCATAAGCCTTAATTGATATATCACTTAATTTCTGATCATTTTCATACAATGTCAGATTTTCGAACAATTCTTTTGCATTCATGTTCATTCATTCAATATACTTGTTTGAAAATACTTTAACGTTTTCAAATGCTCAAATCTTCATGATTATATTTTATGAGCATACATTCGTCTAACATTTGTATATGAGCTTTAACTGATAAAGTTAAATCATTATAAGCAACACGTTCTTTTAGGATCATACATGGGTTCTTTGTGCTAGGAATTAACTGAACTTCTATGGAATCACGTTAACCAGTGATTTCTACCCAAGAAGTTAATCCTTTAGTGATTGAGTGTGAGGAGTCTAAAAAGAAATGAGTGTGGGTGTGACGAGGTAAAATGGAAATGAGAGATTGGTTAGTAGTGAGCTTAATGATCAAAAGAAAGAGGGTGTGAGATCAGATTAAAAGAATATCAAACTCTGCACCAAGTACTTTCTGAGTCGGGCAGCCACATTACTAATGCTTCACATTTCTTGGTGAACATTATTGAAACAGGCAACTAGCCCATGCCAACTCTTGACTAAACCCCCCCATCTACTCATTTTCTTCTCAAAAAGAAAATGTTTCACATTTTCAAGGGGACGCAACACATAATCTATATGATTTTCATTTGGAAAATCTGGATATTGAAAAAGAAGGAAGTCTGCCCCACCTTCGCACTTCAATCATGCACATTGAGTCTGTGTTTATCTACTGTTGTCTCAGTGGTTTACACTATGTTGAGCCTTTATAAAAGCAATCATCAAGTGCTTAATTCTTTCTACACTTGCACGAACACACAAGGAATTTGTTTCTTTGTCATAACATTCATAGAAATTGCCTTTGTGGTGTTTCGATGATTGGATGGAAGCCCTGGGGGAGTGAACATCAAAAAGCTCCTTTATATTGTCTATTCGTTACACACAGTGACTTTGTGTTACTGACAGGCATTTTAACTGATTCATTTGTTGATTCAGGTGTTACACATTTCTATTTTATCTAGATTTGAAAAGATCTGGATGAATACATTGTTCGATTTGGCAAAGAATCAGAGGCTCATAAACAGATCAGTGGTCAGACTGGATACAGACATTTCTTATTGAAAGTTTTGATGATATTGATGCTCATTTCATCAAAAAGGGGGAGATGGTATCAAGAAATGATAAAGTTTTGAGAGATGATTTTCAGAAATGTCTAAGTCAGAAGATTTAAAGTAAAGATTTGAAGAAGATCAAAGAATTTCTGAAGATGTGCTGATTTTTGAGGAAATTTTCTTTGAAGATTATTTGCTACAGCAATCCGAGCTAATTCTGAAGAAAATTTCTTTCCAAAGTCTAAAAGTGTTTTGTGAAAGTTTTGGGGAGATTGTTAATCATTTGAAGACAGTTTTGGAAAGAATACCATCAAAGAAAAAGTGGAGATTGTACTAACAGAGCTTAAAAAATGAAGACTGAATTGCTAGATCTTTCAACAGTGATCTTGAATCCAAAGGGGGAGATTGTTAGAGCATAAATTTGTTGGATACAAGATCAAGAAGACTGAAGGTCAAAGTTCAAGAAAGTCAAAGCTGATAAAGTCAACTTTCATCAAAGTCAAAGTCTTTTGTAATAAAAGTCAAAATGTATTGTATTTGTATTTTGTTTTTGTTTCCTTGTAACTTGTAGGGTTTAAATAGTTTTTGTTAGTTGTTCTTGGTTAGAGTGTGATTAGAATAATACGATTCAGATTGAGAGAGTATTGTAGAGAGAGAGAGAGAGTTCTAGAGAGAGAAAGTTTGTAATCTTGGAATTTGAAAGTGAAATCAAACAGGTAATTAAATTCTTGTTTGTGTTTGTTTGATTAATTGTGTTTGGAAACTAGAATCAGGGAATAACATAAGGAAATGGTCTCTGGTTTTCCTCAACACTCATATGCCAAGGAATCTCTCTGTTCAGCATGTGAGAAAGGAAAACAGACTAAAGTTAGTTTCAAATCTAAACAAGTTTCCTCAGTGACAAGTCCTCTTCAACTCTTGCATATGGATTTGTTTGGCCCTGTTAATATCCAATCCATAGCTGGAAAGAAATATACACTTGTCATTGTAGATGAATACTCTCGCTACACCTAGGTTATCTTTCTTCGCTGCAAAAATGACACTCCAGAAGAACTGATATCTTTTGTTAAAAAGATGGAAGTACTGAATAATCTTACTGTTCGCTCAATAAGAAGTGATCATGGAACTGAATTCAAAAATATTTCCCTGAACAACTTTTTTGAGAGTAAGGGAATTTCTCACAATTTCTCCTCTGTAAGAACTCCTCAACAGAACGGAGTCGCTGAAAGGAGAAATAGAACGATCATTGAAGCTGCTAGATCAATGGTCAACGATTCTCATATCCCTACTTAGTTCTGGGCTGAAGCTGTAAACACTGCTTGCTTTACTCAAAACAGATCTCTGATAGTAAAACGATTTGGAAAGACAGCTTATGAACTATTTCATGGAAGGAAACCCTCTATCAGTTTTCTTCACATATTTGGTTGTTAGTGTTATATTCTAAACAACAAAGATTCTCTTGGAATGTTCGACCCAAAGGCTGATGATGGAATATTTCTTGGATATTCCTCTATCTCTAAGGCCTACAGAGTCTTTAATAAGAGAAGACAAATTGTAGAAGAAACAATTCATGTCACCTTTGACGAATCCCGTTCAGCGAATTCTAAACCTATCGTTGACAATAAAGAACTAAATGTTTGGATGTTCTTTCATTATAGAGAAATAAAACCCTTCTTCACAAACCATCAGCACACAAATCATTCAGTTGGTGATGATGATCCTAATATCATACCCCCTAATGTTGAATCCACCTCATGGGTTTCAGCTTAGCCTCTAAACACACTCCCTCCATCGGATCTTCCCTCGTCTAAAAACCTCTAAGTGAACAATGATTTGTCTGACGCTCAACAATTAATATATGATGAACCTCAAGCTTCTTCATCAGTGACATCCCTATTGTTGATCCAACTCCTGAAGTGAGCGATCATGCTCCTGCTCAGATATGGACCAAAGATCACCCCATAGATCAAATTCTTGGTGATCCCTATGCAGGTATTCAGACTCGACGAAGTACAGGTAATATTTGTCTCTTTGTCAACTTTCTTTCTTTATTAGAACCAAAGAAGACTAATGATGCCCTCAGAGATCCAAACTAGGACAGCGCTATGTAAGAAGAGCTGACTGAGTTTGATCGAAACAAGGTATGGAATCTCATTCCCAGACCATCTGATAAAACTATTATAGGCACTAAATGGGTATTTAGAAACAAATTAGATGAACATGGAACTGTAACTCTCAACAAGGATAGGCTTGTTGCTAAGGGATACAGACAAGAGGAAGGCATAGACTATGATGAAACCTTTGCCCCTGTGGCTAGGCTCGAAGCAATTTGACTCTTCTTAGCTTATGCAATTTACAAAGACTTCAAAGTATATCAAATGGATGTAAAATCGGCATTCCTGAATGGAAAGCTGAATGAGGAAGTCTATGTTGAACAACCCCCATGGTTCTCCGACCTAAGCATCCAAATTATGTATATAAGTTGGATAAGGCTCTCTATGGTCTAAAACAAGCCCCTCGTGCTTGGTATGACACTCTCTCATCTTTTCTTATCTCTGAAAATTTTGAACGTCGTAAAATTGATAATACCTTGTTTTTCAAAAAGATAAAAGGTCACATTATTCTTGTGCAAATATATGTTGATGACATTATATTTGGTTCTACTAACCCATCTCTGTGTACTCGTTTCGCTGAAATAATGAAGAAAGAATATAAAATGAGTATGATGGGTGAACTAACTTACTTCCTTGGACTTCAGATCAAGCAAACTGAAAAAGGTACATTTATTAACCAAGTTAAGTATGTTAAAGACATGTTGAAGAAGTTTGATCTTACTCAAACTTCAGCGATGAAAACTCCTATGTCACCTCCTCTGACTTTAAACAAGGATCCAACAGGAAAACCTATTAATGTCACTGCCTATAGAGGAATGATAGGCTCCATGTTGTATCTTAAAGCGAGCCGACCTGACATCATGTACTCTACATGTCTTTGTGCACGCTATCAATCTGAACCCAAGGAATCCCATTTGATCGCTGTAAAGCGAATCTTCAGATATCTGAAAGGAACTCCTAACCTCGGTCTTTGGTATCCCAAAGATTCAGGGTTCGATCTAACTGGATATTCATATAGTGATTTTGCAGGTTACAAACTCGATAGAAAAAGCACCACTGGTGGATGTCAACTTCTAGGTGGAAAGCTGGTAAGTTGGACAAGTAAAAAGCAAAACTCAGTGTCCACTTCCACAGCTGAAGCTGAATACGTAGCAGCTGGAAGTTGTTGTGCTCGGGTCTTATGGATGAGAAATCAACTATTAGACTATGACCTTCAGCTATCCAAAATTCCAATCTATTGCGATAGCACTAGTGCCATCGCTATAGCAAACAATCCAGTACTACATTCAAAGACAAAACAAATAGAGATCAGATATCATTTTATCAGAGATCATGTGATGAATGGTGACATAGAACTTCATTTTATCCCAACTGACTATTTGTTCGCTGATCTTTTTACCAAACCTCTTGATGAGACAAGATTTAACTTTCTCATCAGTGAGCTTGGAATGCTGAACCTTGAAGATTAACTCTTCAACTTTCATACATTATGTCAGTGATAATATGTTACACTTCATCATGTAATCTATGACTAAATATTCTAACTCTCAGGTATGTTTTCTCATTCTTTATTACTGAATATCTCATTCAGTAAGACGTTTTTCAAAAATCAAATCTTCAATCACTGAATTCTTCAAGTGGTTAAAAGCTTTTTGATAAACAAATCTTATCACTGATATTTCTCGTTAGTGATCCTTTGAAAAGAAAATTTGTCTCTGAATTTCTATCAGTGATACTTTCTAAAAACGAAACATTTTTTTCTCTCCTATGACGTCATTTGAACCGACAATCCATGACATGCCTTTTCTTCTGACACGTTCATCCGTTACACTTCTATCAAATCAACTTCGTAGGATGTGTCCATGTCATGATGAGCATTTGTTTTCCCGCCTCATTCCTTTCTCTCTCCTCATATATAAGGAATACCTTTTTCAATTCTTATCTTTTACGCTCACTTAAAACTTACAAAGCAAGAAAAGGCATTCAAGCAGACAAAAACACTCTAATCTTCAAATCTTCAAGATCATCAAGTTTTTGTTCTTCACATTCTTTTCTCTACAAAACACTCTTGAATCTTAAATATCATCTTATTTTGGATTTAAAAGGTGTTTCTTACTTTAAAATCATTTCTTTTGATTTTAAACTTGTTCAAAAACATTTGGTTTTTAAGACTTCTCTTTCTTTTCCCTAAAGAACATTGTTTTACTCTAAAAACAACGTCATTTTTCTATGTTTCTTTCCAAAAAGAGAAACTGGTAAAATATTTTCATTGTTTTTAGACTCTAAACCCTTTATTCTACTCTACTTCTTTCTATTTAGAAATGGCCCAAACTACACTCATTTCTTCCAAAAATGTCAAGTTCGCACTCCATGAATCTGAAATTCCAAAGAACAACCATTTGGCTCGGTTGGACTTCGAAGCTGACAAATACCCACATCTGGTGGAAGCTGCAGCATTTCTGAAACAATCAATTATTGCCTATGCTCTCACTGTGGACCCCAAGCCATCCAAAACACTCCTTCAGTAGTTTTGTTTTACTGCTGACAAGAGCTCTGTCACCAACAAGAAAAGTGAAGGGGTCCCTACCATCTCCTTCATGACTGAACATGACCCTAGAATGCTCACTGCCTTTGGTATTCGCAAGGCTCTTCGATTCCCTGCAAAGACCACCGCTGGTTTCGACTCTCTTCCCACTGATGCTGAGCTCATCCATTTCTGTTGGATCAAATAATTGTATTCAAGATTAAATTAAATAAGGGGTCTAATTTGTAATAGTGTTTAATACCTTAGGGGGTATTTTAGCTAATAGTTAATATTAATTAGGTCATGTTGACCTAAGTATAAAAGGATTTTATTTTCTAGGTTTAATGTGTGTATCGCATAAGGAAAATAGAGGAGGCCATATTTTCTCTGTATTCTACACAAGGTATTCTGTACACCAAGAACACACACATGTATTCATCTGATTAATCAAGAGATCTGTGGTATGTTGATTTGATCTTTTTATCTCTTGTTCTTTATTGTGTTGTGATTGTTTATCAACTATTAATCTGGGTTTAACAAGTGGTATCAGAGCCAAAGAATCAAGCTTTTTGGATTAAAACAGTGTTTATCGATATATTACTGTGTGAAAATCGATTTCAAGATTTAATGTGTTTTTATGCTTAAAATCGAATTGATTAGGTGCGTTTTATGCTATTGAATATCATCTGATTCTTTAATTGCACTTAAAATCATAAATCGATTTTCACAAAAAGGGGGAGAATACACAAAGAAGACTAAGACTACTGAAGAATTCAAGATTATCAAAGTGTCGGAACTTATTTGATCTATCAAGAGTCTGACTAAAGATGATCGTCAGAAGGACACTTAAGTTAAAGAAAAGGAAGATGAAGACTGTATCTAAATTTTTTCAAGAGAAGTGAAGATCCGAAGATAATTGCCAATTTTTTTTAATCTTGAATCCAAAGGGGGAGATTGTTGGATCAAATAATTGTATTCAAGATTAAATTAAATAAGGGGTCTAATTTGTAATAGTGTTTAATACCTTAAGGGGTATTTTAGCTAATAGTTAATATTAATTAGGTCATGTTGACCTAAGTATAAAAGGATTTTATTTTCTAGGTTTAATGTGTGTATCGCATAAGGAAAATAGAGGAGGCCGTATTTTCTCTGTATTCTACAGAAGGTATTCTGTATACCAAGAACACACACACGTATTCATCTGATTAATCAAGAGATCTGTGGTATGTTGATTTGATCTTTTTATCTCTTGTTCTTTATTGTGTTGTGATTGTTTATCAAGTATTAATCTGTGTTTAACAGTTTCTTGGACGACGTAGAATACACATGGGACAACAAGCCTCACTCTCAGATTCCCAACAAAAAGTTGACCAAGATTCAGAAGGCAAACACGCCTTCACAGATCAACTACATCTTCACTCATATTATTCAGAGTATGATTTGCAAGATAGGATCGCTGGACCAGGCCAGCAAGATGCAGCTCCAAATGGGATATTCGGTGATCGCTGGAAAGCACTTCGATTATGCTGGAGCGGTCTTTGAAGATCTATTGTGAAAGATCGAGAAGTCTGAAAGGGATCCCAAGATTCCCTAAGTGCGTTTCATCTGCGCTTATCTCCAGTTTCTTCTAGCTGAGAAGTACCCACCTCCAATGATGGTACCTTCTCACGCGTTGGCCAACGAGCACTGGTAATCAAACCCGTTGACAATGAGGTAAGTCTCTCTACTCTCCGCTCTCGTCTCTCCATCCACTCTTCGACTTCAGCGGCCATGCAAGAGGTTCCTTCTTCTGTTATCCCTGCCGCTACAACCTCTTCAAAGCGATAATCTATTGCTCTTTCTAGCCCTGCTAAAAACACCAAAAAGACCAAGGAGTCAACCCCCTCTGGAATCTTACCTGAAGTAGTTTCTCAACAAACTATTTTGGATGCATTTGTGGGTCGCTCCTCCACATCAGCTACCACAACAACCGTGTCAGTGATGCCAATCGCTGCCACAACACCGGTGACAACCCCACTCTTCTCAGTTCCTCATTAACAACCAACTGAGGTATTTTCTACTATCACCAGTGCTCTCTCTACTTATATACCCATTACTCTTTCTTCTTCTACTATTTCTTTGGACATTAACCCTGCCAACATTTCGCAGCAACCTCTTCACGCTGCGTCCATAGGACCTGGTACTCAAACAACTCCTCCAAACTTTTAAGGAAACATGCAATTTTTTAATATGTTTGATCTATCAGGTATTACTAAACCCATATACACTTCCCCCTCCTCTCCATATAAGCCTGAGCATCCTTTTGCTCAACCACTAACTTTTGATTCAGGTCCTACTTTGGGAACAATTGACGCCAGGGTCAACAAAATCACTGAAAAGGTAGACTCTCTCTCCTCCTCCTCCATCAACACTACCACCAGCGCTGTCAACCAAGATGGTGAGGAGCTGAAAAGACTTACCGCTGCTTCTACTTCTAAGGCTGAAGCTTCTCAAGTCACGACTCTTCAAGGAGATTGTCAAAATGAAGGAGGACTTGGTTGTTAATCATCAACAAGTTCAACTTCTACAGGGAAGACGTGGCTCACTCACGACCGAGGTTTGGGTCTCTCTTCAAAGATTGAATCTTGCACAGACCTGCTGACTCAGGTCCTGACAAAGCTGAATGAACCAGCTCCTGCACCGACGCCTTTTTTCACATAAAATGATCATACATCGCTGAATATCACAGTTGAATTTATTCATCAGGCCACTTCCGAGATCCTGGATATTAAAGGTCGTCTGGAACGACTAGAGGCTGAAGTCCGTTCTAAGCCTGCTACTGAGGCTATTACCGACACTGCTGAACTCCCTCATGCTGATAATGACAAAGAGGAGGATAGATCAAATGAAGAAAATTCAGATGCAACTGCAGTTCAAGCAACGGAAGAACCTCCCTCTTAAGTTGAGGGGAAGAAGATTGTTGAGATTTCTGCGACAAAAGATCAATCCCCTCCCTCTTCTTCGCTTGCGCTTGTTGATGAAGAAGAAGATGTGGAGGAGGAAGAAGAAGATGATGAAGATCTTGATCTTCATGATCAAGAGAACAACAATGTCGCTGATGCAGATGATGATGATGATGATGATGATGATGATAAAGAGGATCAATCTCTTTGGTTCTCAGCTACAAACGTCTCATCAGTACCATCTATGAAAGGCGTTGTTATCTCTAAAGCAGGGGGGAGACAGAAGGATAAAGCTTCAGGTACTCCATCCCATGGCAAGTAGAAGGGAATTGCTGTCGAGGGAAACCTGAAACTCTTATCACCATCTGAGGGGGAGAATCCTTCTTAGTTCTTTCCCTTGCTTAAGGGAACTTTACTTCAAATAATCCCAGCTCAGTCAACTGAAGAACAAATAATCCCAACCTCCTTCAATGAGGTTGATGAAGAAGAAGAAGAAGAAGAATACGAAACCCTGCTCCATCCAAGAAGGCCCTCTCGACCAGCTCAATGGTCAGAGGATGAACTCAAAAGAAGAACATAGATGATCTCTTTCCTAGAGAGTCAGCGACTAACGATCCCACTTCAATCCTCAACTCAATCCTCATCTAAAGAGAATGACTTCCTAACTCAAGTTGAAACAGAAGAATCTGTAAGAGCCGAGAAGCTGATTGTTGAATGCCAAAAAGATGCTAATCTAGCTCTTGAGGTTCATTCATCTCTTTTCAAGGATGACTAGATGAAGAAAAATCCAGTGAAGGTTCAAGCTGCTTTGCTCAAGGAGATTGAAGAGGAGCGCTTAAAAGAAAAGGAGGTCAGCAATAAAACACTTGAATGGTGCAAGCAGAAGATTGATTATCGCTTTGACCCAATGAAGATCATAGTTGTCATCATCTCTGGGAGAAAGAAGAAGGACCGAACGTTAGTGACAATGGAGATAACCATAGAGGATGGAAGCTCAAAGGCCATGTTCGTATCAAGACTTGGAAGCTTTGGTTATGTAGAATGGTTAGAGTTTAAGGAAGCATTGAAGAAATCTAAATCAACCTATAGAGGCTATATTGAAGGTATCATTCGATCCCTCATCAACAGAGTCACTGTTGTATTAAAGGTGCCCTCTGCTCTTCCTCTAAAGCCAAGGAAATTCAAAAGAAAGCCTGCCTCCTCCTCTGATAATGTCGCTGCAATCAAGAACGACACCTCCATCAAATTCTCAAAAGAAGCACTGTTCGGGCCTCCTCCTGATCTCTCGGTTCTTGAACTATCCCTGCATCCTGGTGGACCATTCATTCTAGGACAAGTACTGAAGAATCCTTTTGGAATATTCTTCAACGATGATGAAGGTCAACTCAGATTTCAAAGAGTCTCTAAGATCCCTACATGTCCTTTGAATCATCTCAAGGAACTTCTGTGCTTATGGTGTACCTATTCCCCTTTAGCTGAACCGATCTCAAGGAACTTCAGTTGATCGAAGGCAAAAAGGAGAAGAAGTACTTGATTACATGATTAAGGTCCCGAAATCCTATCTAGATAGCTAATAGATTTTTTCTTCTTGTAATTTGTTAGTTAGACTTACAGTAAATAGTTCTTCACTTGTACTTAAAATTTTCATCTCTCTTGTAATTCTTTCTTTGAATTAATTAAAATTCAGTGAAGTACTTAACTCTATCAGTACTGTAAAAGATTCCTCAAAATAGTAATTGGGACATGTATGTTATGAGTCCTGATTATCCTTTATTTTGACATTAAAGTAATTTTCTTCATAGTTACTTTGTCATCATCAAATAAGGGGAGATTGTTGATCCATACTCTCTCAGTGATTTGATAATGACCCTTTTCTATACTTAGGTGGCGTTTGTTTTTTAAGAGGTCTGAAGTCTTAAATCTTATTTCATGTCTGATTAATAAGAGGTGGTGCTGAAGTCTGAAATCTAAATCAACAAGATTGTTTGTTTTTGTAAATTGAAACGTCTGAATCTGAATCTGAATCAACAAGACTGTTTGTTTTTGTAAATTGAAACGTCTAAATCTGAATCTGAATCTGAATCTGAATCAATAAGACTGTTTGTTTTTGTAAATTGACAAACGTCTGAAGTCTGAAATCTGAATCAACAAGACTGATTGTTTTTCTAAACTGATAAACGTTTGGATATGTATAATTGTCTTTTTTATCCCTCAAAATGTTGTACCTTTGAGTTTATAAAAAACGTCAATTCATTTTAATTAAATTATACTACCATATATTTCTTACACGTTCAAAAATTCAACTGAAATACGTCTATCCATTCAAACACTAGAAAACATGAACAAAGTCTCATAACAACTAAAATCAATGTTAATTTTGCATTAATTGTGTCGCAATTTCTTCTCTTAAACTAGCCATATATGTTTGGTCAGCGGTACTTCCATGCTGTTGAACCTCTTCAGCTTCATCCTCGCCATCGTCCCCTTGCTCAATGATTTGATCATATTCAGAAAATAACTCATCACTTAAACCTTCCTTTCGTATGAAATTGTGAACCGCAAAGCATGCAATAACAACGTCTCTTTGAACCTCAAGTGAAAACGGTGCCATTCTTTTCAATATTGGAAAACGTGCTTTCAGGACACCATAAGAACGTTCAATAACATTTCTAAGTTTTGCATGAGAATGATTAAATTTTTCATACTTGTTCATTGCACGTCGACGACGGAAATCTCCAAGCCAATATCTATAATTACGATACGGTGCCATAAATCCTCTAGTATTCGAATACGCAGCATCGCATAGATAGTATTTGTCTGAAAATAATAAATAAAATAGTTATTAATATGAATATAGTATATATTACCTCTAAATCGTTAGTATACCTGGAGGAGGAAATGGAAATCCAATAGCATCATCTGTCAAAGTTTCAGACAGAACTCTAGAATCATGCGCAACCCCTTCCCACCCGGCAACAACAAATGTAAAAACCATGTTGAAGTCACAAATTGCCAAAACATTTTGATAACATTCACCCTTTCCTCGTCCTCTATATAAATGTTGTTCTTGAATAGGGACGATAGCATGTATTAAAGTTCCATCAAGGGCGCCAATTGCTCCCTACATTAAATCTAGTAGTCAAAAATAAGTTTAGTAAATAAATTGTATACAACTATTACTATTATTTACCTTAAATATTCGTCGTAACCTCCTATTATTCCCCGGGATGTCTAGATTTGGATTGAATGATGTAGGAACTATGATCTCCTTAGCAAACTCGATCATTTTATCCAACACTTCATGAAAAATTTTATGAATTGTTTGTGTCGAGTGTTGGAACCTATTTTTCACCAATCTATAACGTTGATTGTGACCTATAATCATCAAAAAGATAGCCATCTTTTCTTCGACCAATATATGTTTGTTATCCGTTAACCAACCTCTTGCTTTAAAATGATCACATAGTAGAACGAAAGCATCACGGGACATTCGTAACAAATCAATACATTGTCGATCGTTACCTTCAAGTAGCTCATTCGTAAATTGTCGTCCAGTCATTGCAGACGTATTATCTCTTTTCCTTTTTAAACGCTTTGATCGCAAGTAGAACGCATATAAGAATATTACAATGATAAATATAGCTATTTTATCATCATCCATGATGAACCTGTTAAAAGCATAAATAAAATTATAAATAAATAAAATCTTGTTCAATATCAAACACATAAACCCAAATAACTACTTGTTTAATATCAAACACATTAACCCAAATAACTACTTGTTCAATATCAAACACATAAACCCAAATAACACAAGTAACTACCACATAACTACTTGTTCAACTTCCAAATAACTACTAGTTCAACTTCCAAATAACTACTTGTTCAACTTCTAAAAGCTTAGCCTACATAGTTAAATATCAAAACATAACCAAATAACATGTTCAAATGCATAACAGGTAACCAAATAACAACTTGTTCATAATCCCAACACTACTCCATGAATCCCAATCTTCTTGCAGTCCTCGAAATCCATGGTATTAATATATCAGGGTCTGAAGGGATCGCCAACCATGTCTCTCTTAATAATTTTGTGTGGCCAAAAATGTCAACGGCTGCACTATAAAGAGAACCCTTTGGATCAAGGCCAAGAGTGTTCAACCGTTCAAGACAAGCCTCCACGCTTGAGGTTTGTTTTGCAGCAAGTGTCTGAAGTGCACCCTTCATATCAATAGCTAATTCATCCATGTCGACCTTTGTTTTACTCTTCTTTTTTGGTCTAGATGAATGTGCACTTGGTTTATCGACACTTGGTCCTTCCTTATCATCTTCATCCTCGTCATTCTGAGTAGTGTGAGTATGAGATGAAAATGATGATGATGAAACCACAGTCCTCTCACGGGTTGAACTAGGGGCATAAGCACGAGATCCGGTAGCAGAAGTCCCCGCAAATAAAGCAATGCACAATTCAGGAAATACCAATGGTGATGTTCTTAAAGTTCTTGCTTTTGGATGACCCTGTGTCCAAATTAAAGATAATTGTTTATATAATACCCATACTATTGTATTTACTATCTAAAATTGTAAAAATAGAATAAAAACTAACCTTGTAAAAATCTTCCCATTCTTGATTGGATAAGGTGAACGTATTCATTTCAGGGTCATAAATGTTCCCCGTTCTATTTCTTAAGTGCGCCCATCCCGAGTACTTTCCTTTTAAATAATCATATTGATTTTTCAATTGTTTTTGGGTGAGCTTTACGTGGCACACTTCATCAAGCTTTGTTGCCACCTTTACCCAAGTTTCTTTTCGAAGACTACTTCCAATTCGACCCACTTTACTTATCTCTTCTATACATGTCTCTAAAAAGCATTTGATAATTTCGTTTGTCCATCTTACACGTACATTCTCGTCCATCACTAATTAGCACACACGAAAGAATCACATTCATAAATTCCTATCTCAAGATAATTAGCAAAATAGCAACCCTAAAACAAGGACCATGAATGGCAAGTAAAATCCTACATTATGATAAACAAAACATAAATGAATGGTAAACTGGAGAAAGGGAATTGATCTGGTGCATGTGCATCTTAGTTTAGCTTATTCGGTGCATCTCATCTTAATCTCATCCTAATGTGCGTCCATATAAAATGATTTTATATACAGAAATTGTGCTACCAAAATGTTGTAATAATAAATATGGATAAAAAGATAGATTCTTACATATATATAGTTATGACTCAAGGAGAAACGAACTAGCATTCTAATAAAGTACGATTGAATCAATTAGAACTGTTTCGGGAAATAGTTTAAACTCAATTAGTCGGGTGGCACTGCCACCCTTTAGTGGGAGCCCGGATACCCCGGGAACGTGTGTGTGTTAACTTGTCGTTCAAAAAAAAATCCTGTACCACGGATCATTCTGCAGATCCTGATTTTGTTAATAAAAGTGGACATCAGGTGAGCAAAAAGATTAAACAAATTCTCATCTTAAAAACCCATGTTTATTTGCACTAATTATCAATGGGTGTGGTTTTCTTTTTGAGATTTAATGAACCCTTTTTACAGATTTTTAATTACATATAAATGGTTATGTTGAAATGCATCTTTCTTTATGGGCATTGAAGTTTTTAATTCTTATCATGATTGATGGACTTTTTGTATGAAATGTATCCTTTTGGTCAACTGATTACAAAGGGTTCTTATATGATCTTTATGGCATGTAGCATGCAATAGCTTATGTGGAAGGAGACAAATTCTATGGAGCAAAAGCAACCATGAATGTTTGGGAACCAAAAATACAGCAGCCATCCATCTTTTGTGGGTTTTTCTTGATTGGTTTCAACCTGTAAACATAGTTTCTCACCTGGGTTTCAACTAGCCATGCATCTCTTTTGAGGTTTTCTTCCTCTTCTTCTTTAAATAATTAGTGATCCACTCATTACCTTGCTAATAAATAAAAATGAAATTTATCTTGGAAATCAAGTGTATTGTGATTTCCATTTTATCGAAAGAATCACTTTACTGTGGATCTTGTGTTTCGAGATGGCTCAAGTGTAACAACCATCCTACATTGAATCAATCTGTTGTTTAAGATTTGAGGCATTACATTAAGGAAACTGGACTAGGCTTGAACCATCAAACCATTTTGAATATTGTTGTTTAATTCCTCTTCTTAACTCTTTGTATTTACGTGATTCAATTTCCCCATATATATCAAGAAACTGAACACAATCAAGAACCAACTTTGACAAATTTTTACAAGTTTTCAAACAAAAATATTCAACACCCATGTTAAATAAACATCAACTATGCATCATAAATACAAAAACTCACATGATAAAAAAAACCCAACTCAGTCAGATACAAAACAGGTGGATAATATGCTCGATCGATTGGCAAGAAACAAATATGAAGTTCGATCGATATACCTGGATATAACGATCTGGGTAGAAGGAATCGATCTCGTTGAGAGTTTAGATGCGAAATCGACTTCTCAAGCAGCGATCGTTCTGTTGAAATTGATCGTTCTTCTCAAGCAGCGATCATTCTTGCAGCCCCAATATGCGATCTTCTCAAGTTAATCAATCATTCTTCTCAAGTTATCAAAGAATCGATCTGCTTCTTGTCAATTTAATCGATCATTCTTCTCAAGTTATCAAAGAATCGATCTGCTTGCAGGCTTGCAGCGATAGGTTTGCAGAATTGCAGGAGAGGGAGGCGCCGTATCAGACCTTTTCAGAGCTTTAATTGCCTCTTGTGATATCAGAGCTTTTCAGCTCTTTTTTAAAAAAAAAAAAACAAACAATCTTAATGGTCAAAGATCTGACCGAATCAGATTTTAGACCTTTTCAGACCATTTTTTTAAAAAACAAACAGGCCCTTAGTGAAAATTACGTTTAACATTATGTATTAGTGTTTCATCATGAGTGATCATACTGAGTCTGTTCAGTTATCACTGATGATCTTTCTTGTAAACATTCATATGTATAAGTGTTTCACTATCAGCGATCAAATACTGAGTATGTTCAGTATCGCTGATGGTTTCTTGTGTAAACAGAAAGACGTAATCCCTGAAGACAGGTTTCGCGGCAAAAGATGTTCACTGCTGAATCGAAGACAAAGCTGCTGAACAAAGATAAGTCTACTCATGACCTGATGCGGATATCAGTGAAGCCAAGACAAATCTACACACGTAAAGAAACCTGAGGAAAAAGCTTCAGCGATAGTTGAACTTCTTTATATCTCTGAAGGAAGAGATATTCAGCGATTGATGATCACTTAGCTTATGCCTCAAGTCTCTTTTGTCTTACCCTTGCACACATCGTACGATTGTCAGAATAGACATACCTCTGCAGTAATTCGTACAACAACTCTGTCAACTACACTGTTCATCATACGACCGAAAGCATGTCTCCTAAAGTTAGACCCATGCAACAAATCAATGAATGACACGTGTAAAGTACTCTGCCATGCATTTAATGCATAGGGTATAAATAGAAAGATCAACACTCCATTTGAGTGTAGCCTTCATCTTTCTAAATATATAGAAACCCTTGTTTTCTATACTCTCCCAATCCCCCATTCTCTATTTCTAGTGCAACCATCTTAGTGATTCTTAAGTTTGTTTAGATTAGGTTTTACTTAAACTTATTCCGCAACAAACTTGTAAATTGTGATTTGATTTATCAATAAACAATTTATTAAACTTTAAAATTCTGTGTGTTTGTATTCAACCCCCTTCTAAAACTTGTTAAGCACCTTCGGGACCAACAATTCACATAATTGTTATTAACAAAATCATTTGCACCACTGTAAGAACAATTAATTTTATTTTGTGCTAACCTGATCAATTGATTGACGGTATAAACAAGATCAGGTTTGCCAAAAGATTTACCTTTCGGAGCATTGTTCTTCTTTACATTGGATGCATGCACAAATGATTTATGATCCTTCTTCTTCTCATTTGAGGATACTTTCACTCTCCAAACCAACTTTTCTTTGCCATTTGTCCTTTTAAGTTTACCTGAACCATCAACAGATTTGACATAGAAAAGATTAGTAGGACGAATATGATCTTTATGTTTAGACACATTTTCATCTGAATCATCAAATAAAGGATTGTTAGAAACATTTGCAAAAAGTGAACTTGTAGCTAATTTGAATGCACACTCTGAAGCAGTTGAATCATTCATGGGTGATTGAGCAATTATATATGGACTTCTTTGTGCTCTCAATTCAACCTTGAAAATGATTCCTTCAAGTTTTGTGATCTTGTTTGACAAACTGTTTCTTTCTTCAGAGAATGTATCAATCTTCTTTTCTAATTCAAACTTCGTCTTTTGTTCTTTCAATATAGTTGCATATTGTTCAGATAGCTTTTTTGAAAGTTTGTTGATCTCTGTCTCAAATACTTTCCTTTCTTCTTCAAAATCCTTTTCAACACTTTTTCTTTTATCAGATATTTCTTTGAATAATCCAACATTCTTCTTTTCTGTTATCTTCTTCTCTTTCTCAAACTTATCTCTTTCCATAATGATGACTTTTTCAAAATCTGACACTTGTTGAGAAAGTTTTGCACATTTGAGTTCAACATCCTTCTTTTATTCAAATGATTTTCTGGAAAACTCAGAAAACTTTTGAGCAAAAGTTTTTCTTTATTTTTCAATCTCTTCTCTTTCTTTAACAATTTGCTTTTCTAACACTGATATCTTCTTTTGTAGCTTTGCATTTGCAGATTCTAATCCTCTAGCTATCTCCTCACTTTTCTTGACTAAGTCCTCTTGTTTGAATTTGACAATTTGAGCTTCCAATTCCAAGATCTTCTTTTTCAACTCAGTATTTGTTCTTTCTAATTCTTTTCTATTCTCTTCACTCTTCTTTAATTCATCTTGCACACTGGAGTTGTCTTTTACTTGACAGGTTTCTTCTTTCAGCACATTTATTTCCACTTCAAGGCAAAACACTTTCTCTTTTAATTTGTCTCTTTCTGCTTTAAGATATGGGCTTTCAGATTTGCTTTTCAGATCTTTTATTTCCAATTCAAGAGCAAAGACTTTACTTTGCAACTCAGCTTTCTCAGTTTTAATCTTTGTATTTTCTCTTGAGCAGTCATTTGCCATCCTGGTATAGATAGATAACTGTCCAGCAAGATGCTTCAAATTTGCTTTAGCCTCAGAAATATTCATCTGTCCAAACTCAAAACTGTAACCTTGAGACATTATGAAATCTGTAAAATAAGAGCTTAAAATGATCGTTAACAAAAATCAGAAACTTACCGGGAAATAATTTCAATCTAGAGTGATAAAGCAGAACTTTCTAACCTTTAGTGAAAGACGTACGTGATATGTGCGATTCGTGAAATGCCTTTGCTTTGTCCTTGTAAATGCGAGCATTCTCTTAGGCATCATTCCTTATCTCCTCTAATTCTTGGATTTGGAGCTTCCTATGTGATCCCGCCTCATCCAAGTCCATGTTGCACGTCTTCACCGCCCAATAGGCCTTATGCTCCAACTCCACCAGAAGGTGGCAAGGCTTACCGTACACTAAGCGGAAAGGCGATATACCAGTTGGCGTCTTGTAGGCCAAACGATAAGCCCACAAGGTGAGTCTCAAACTCCAATCCTTTCGGTTAGGAATCACCGTCTTCTCTAGAATGGACTTTATCTCCCGGTTAGACACTTTCGTTTGTCCATTCGATTGTGGGTGATAGGCGGTGGAGATGCGGTGAATGACTCCATATTTCTTGAGTAGCGTCGATGACTCTATTGCAAAAATGGGTACCTCTATCGCTAATGATGGCCTTCGGCGTCCCGAACCTAGAAAATATATGAGATTTGAGAAAATCTGCAACAACACGTGAGTCATCAGTTCGGGTGGCCTTTGCCTCTACCCATTTAGAGACATAATCGACGGCCAAAAGATCATATAACTGACCACATGATGTGCGAAATGGTCCCATGAAATCTATGCCCCATACATCGAAAATCTCACATACCAACATAGGAAATTGGGGCATTTCGAAAATCATCGTCATCTGGCATCTCGTCAAACTCCTACAAAACAAATAACAATCCTGCATAAGGGATGGCTAGAATAAACCACACTCTAAGACCTTATGGTATGTCCGTTTGTGGCCAAAGTGGCCCCCACAAGCATGAGAGTGACAAAAATGTAAAACGGATTGAAACTCATCTTGGGGTACACAACACCTAGTCACTTGGCCCAGACAATGTTTCCATAAATATGGCTCGTCCCAAATATAGAGATGAGCCCTCAATTTATTTTTTCTCTCTCGGATTTAGACAACTCACCTGGAAAGGTCTTTGAGACCAAATAGTTCATGATGTCGGCATACCAGGGGTGTTCTCCCGAGATGGAGAAAAGGTGCTCGTCAGGAAACTCATCAGTGATCGACTTTGGCTCTCCCTCCATCACTATCCGTCTAAGGTGGTCGACAACAAGATTCTCTACTCCTCTCTTATCCTTTATCTCCAAGTTGAACTCTTGGAGTAAGAGAATCCACCTTATCAATCGTGGCTTTGCATCTTTCTTCTTGAGCAAGTACTTCAACGCAACATGATTTGAAAATACAATCACTTTAGTGCCAAGTAGATAAGATCTAAACTTTTCCAAAGTAAATACAACTGCTAGCAACTCTTTCTCAGTGGTCAAGTAGTTGCATTGTGCACTATCAAGTGATCGTGATGCATAATATATAACATGAGAGTTCTTACCATCTTTCTGTCCTAATACCGCCCCAACCGCGTGATTGCTAGCATCACACATGATCTCAAATGGCAATTTCCAATTTGGAGGTTGGATGATGGGGGCGGAAGTAAACATATCATTCAATAAGTCAAAAGAACTCTTATATACCTCATTGAAGTCAAAGTCTACCTCTTTTTGTAGGAGCTCACAAAAGGGTCGGGTGATCTTCAAGAAATCCTTTATAAAACACCGGTACAAACCTATGTATCCAAGAAAGGAATGTACCTCTCTAACACTCGTGGGGTATGGCAAGGATCTTATGACATCAACCTTTGCCTTGTCAACCTCTATACCTCGTTCTGAGATAACATGACCTAATACGATGCCTTGATTTACCATAAAGTGACATTTCTCATAATTTAAAACCAAATTAGTTTCAATGCACCTTTTCAAAATCTTAGTCAAGTTATCTATGCATGAGGTAAACGAATCACCATAGACTGTGAAGTCATCCATAAAGACTTCAATGATGTTCTCAACATAATCAGAAAAAATGCTTACCATACATCTTTGGAAGGTCATCAGTGCGTTACATAGACCGAAAATCATCCTCCGGTATGCAAAGGTACCAAAGGGGCATGTAAACGTGGTCTTCTCTTGGTCCTCTCTCGCCACTGGTATTTGATGAAAACCTGAATAACCATCCAGAAAACAATAGTGAGTATGACCTGCTAATCTTTCTAACATTTGATCTATAAAGGGTAAAGGGAAATGATCTTTCCTAGTTGATGCATTAAGCTTACGATAATCAATACAAACTCTCCACCCGTTTTAAACGCGGGTGGGTACCAACTCACCTTCGGCATTCTCTACCACAGTAATGCCAGTTTTCTTAGGGACTACTTGGACCGGGCTTACCCACTTGCTGTCGGAGATTGGGTAGATCATATCGGCATCTAAAAGCTTCAATATCTCCTTCTTTACCACTTCCATCATAGGTGGGTTCAACCGTCGTTGCGCCTCTCGGAAAGGCTTGTACTCATCTTCTAGTAGAATCTTGTGCTGACATAGTGAGGGGCTAAGACCCTTGATGTCGGCGATGGTCCATCCGATTTCCCTCTTGTGCTATTTCAAAACTCTAACAAGCTCTCCTTCTTCCTTGATAAGGTAGATGATATGATCACGGGAAGGGTCTCCTTAGCTCCCAAGTTGGCATACTTCAAATGATCCTACAACGACTTCAAATCTAGCTCGGGTGCCTGTTCAACAGAAGGTAGAAGTCGAGTGTGAGATGAAGGCAAATATATTTTAGATACCTCATACCTTGGATTTGGTGCTCGTCCTCTTTCCATCCAAGTCACCAATTCTGCAAAATCATCATCGAGCTTGTACTCTTGGGCAACCTTTTTCAAGCTCTCGTTGGTTAAGTCATTGTCTAAGATTACTTCTAAAACATCATCATTAGATAGATCATACATAGTATCAGATAAAGACTCTATAATATCAACAAAGCATAGACAGGACACATCACTTAGATATCGCATGGCATCATATATATTGAACTTAATCATCTCTCCATCGAATTCCATAGTCAAATTGCCATCATGGACGTCTATCTTGGTCTTAGAGGTTTTCAAAAATGGTCTACCTAGAAAAATCATACCGGCCTTGGAGGTATTATTCTCTCCCATGTCTATAACATAAAAATCTACCGAAAAGACCAACTCGTTCACTTGAACTAGTACGTCCTCTAATACCCCTTTTGGGTACACCGTCGATCTATCCGCTAATTGGATTACCACACCGGTTGGCTTTAGTGGGTCAACATCCAAAGATGAGTAAATTACATATGGTATAACGTTAATTGATACCCCCAAGTCCAACATTGTTTGATTTACCGAGACATTGCCTACCTTACGTGGTATGGTAAACATGCCTGGGTCGTTACACTTTGGTGGTAACCGCTTTTGTAAAACAGTTGATACGTTTTGACTCATACTTATCTCCTCATTCCCTTTTAACTTCCTTTTATTAGTACAAAGCTCTTTTAGAAACTTAGCATATCTAGGAACTTGTTTAATTGCATCTAATAAAGGAATGTTTACCTGAACTTTGCGAAATATGTCTAGTATCTCTTTCTTTTCATTTTCTCGCTTAGTCTTCTCAAATCGGCTCAGGAATGGTGGTGCTTGAACTATCACTTCGGGTGCCTCCTTCTTTGTATCCTTATTTTTGACATCCTTTTCACCCGAACTACATGCATTGACCTCTAATTCCTCCTCTTCATCATAAATCTTGTATTTATTCTTCTTGTTGACACTATCTTTGAGCTCTTTTCTGCTCCTCAAAGTAATGGTATTCACGTTGACCTTCTGATTGGTCTCCGTTTGGGAAGGCAACTTGCCTTTGTTCAGCAATTAGCCAACAGTGGCCTGAAGATCTTGAATACTCGCTTGTGCATCCTGTTGAAATTTGGCCATGTTAGCGGCCATAGACTTAAACAACATCTTCTAAGAACATACCTGAGCTACTAGGAGTTTGCGGTGGCACTTGGTGATGTTGTTGGGCACCCAGTTGAAATGGTGCCTTCGATTGGTGTTGCGGATAAAAATCGGATGATGCTTGGAACTGTTGAGCTTGCTGAAACTGTTTGGGCTGTTGGAATGGAGCTTTTTGCTGAAATTGTTGACCTTGACTTTGTGGTTGCCTTGGGGCATAGCTCAGATTCGGATGTTGCCTCCAACAGGGGTTGTATGTGCTCGAGAAGGGATCAGGAGCCCGATTGTGTTAGTGTTGGAAATTGCCACCACCTATGATATTCACTTGCTCTTATTCTTCATGGAGAGTGAGGCATGTATCGGTCGGATGTGCCACCGATGAGCAAAATCCGCATGCTTTCACTTGAGACACATTCCCCATAGCAAGTTGTTTCACAAGGTTAGTTAAATAAGTAATCTTAGTTTCTAGGGATTTAACTTGTACCTCACTAGCTCCTCGACTGATGTCACTCCGAGCTCCAAATTGATTGGAGTTTTCCACCATGGTGTCTATTAGAGTCCTAGATTGAGTTGGCATTTTGTTCATAATCGCTCCACCGCTCGTGACATCCATCATCTTCCTTTCCATCGGTAGCAAACCTTCATAAAAATATTGAATTAGTAATTGTTCAGAAATACCGTGTTGAGGGCAACTTACACAAAGGCGCTTGAAGCACTCCTAATATTCGTAGAGCGACTCCATGTCTTTCTGCTTGATCCCACATATCTCCCTCCTAAGCCCGACGACTTTGGATGCGGGAATAACTTGTCAAGGAATGCGTGCGCCATTTGTGGCCAAGTGGTGATGGAACCCGACGATAGATAGAAAAGCCACTCCCTAATCGCGTCAACTAGGGACAACGGGAACGCCTTTAGCTTGAGATTCTCAACGGTCGTGCATTGAGTCTTCATCCCTAAGCATACCATGTGGAACTCGGTCATATGCTTGTACGAATCTTCATTAGCTAAACCATGGAAACGAGGTAGTAAGTGAATTAAACCAGTTTTGAGTTAGACACTTACCTCTTCGGCCGGATATGTGATGCAGAGGGGTTGCTCGTCGACATTAGATGTTGCCCATTCCCTCAAAGTGCGCTCGGGATTCGCCATTTCCTCCTCTTCTTCTCCTTCGGTCTCGATGACCGGCTCCTCTTCCTCAAAATGGGGCTTTTCTTCTTCAAAATGCACTTCCTCCTTATCTCTTTCTGAATCGGTAGACAACTCAATATCTTTCCAAATGTTAACCACTGGTGAAGAAGTCAACTCACCTTGCTTTTTTCGAAGCTTAGCTTGTTTCCTTAACTTCTTAGCGGATTTCTCGATCTCGAGATCTATAGGTAGGGACGAACTTGCACGAAAAGATCTTGGCATAAATAGTTAAACTTGTCGAGTCATCGGCAACGGCGCCAAAATTTGACGGGTGTCGAGTCCGGAAAATAATAAATAAACTATAATTAATCCTATTACCTGGAATGTGATAGTGATAAGTAGGGTCATCTCCTCAGGGACTCGGTGTCAACGGTGTCCTCAGGGACTTGACAACGTGCAAGTATGTTAAAAACATTATAATCATAAAAAGAAGGGGGTGGAAATTGTTGATTAATCTACACATAAAAATAAATTGAGACTTTAAATATTAGAGAACAAATCCTAGTGATGAGTATAATTAGTTCTTTATGAAATAATGTATCATTCACTTGTATAAAAACATACTTTTCTCAATTGATTTTAAATCGGTCGTGGGTGTTGACACGCGCCAAACACTCTGTTTGTCCTTATGATTAAACTAGCACGAGGAGCTCGGTAAACTAGTTCCTGATTGATTAATTTAAGGCTAGTCACGAACTTAGCCTTAACCTATCAATCGCATTAAAATCTAGACAAACACCGATCTTAACTAATGACTGGAAGCCCGACCATTTAAGCTAGATTACACAATCTTATAATGCTAATCAATTGATTTGGTGGTCTATTAATGCATTACTTGCTATTAAATTGAATTAAGAACAATTATGTATTCCTAATCACAACTAGCAATTCAAAATTGGATCATGGAATTTAAGGGATCCTTCTCAAAACCAAAACCCAAAATGAAGAACACATTTTGAACAAATATTGCATAAATAAAATTCAATTGATAATTAAACACAAATCAAGTCTCAACAAGATTCAAAATAAAATAATTATAATCTCATCACTAGAAGTGAGATTTAGCTACTCATAATCCTAATTCAAAACACAAATTGAAGTTACAAATGTTAAAAATCTGGAAATTGATGCAGAACCCTAGTTAAGAAACTTCAAAATCGACTCCAAGATCTTCAAAAACCTCCCAATTGGTCTTGTGATTCACTCCCTGGAAGAAATTGATCGATTCTCTCCAATTCGTCCCCCCAAACAACGGTTAATGAAAGCCTTTTATACCCCATGGAAGAAAACCGCCCAAAAAGAACGTGGTTGCTCGATTTTTGAAGCTCGCGACTTGGGGCGCGGGTTATACCTGCGTGAAAAGTCGCCTGGTTGATTTTGGATCGAATTCAGTGTCTCCTGCGGGTTGTGGCGCGGCTTTGGTCGTTGCAGAGGCCGCCCAAGTTCTCGAATTCGATGATCAACAGTGGTAGACGCGGCTTGGCGTGCGACTTTGGCCGCCTGAAAAACCGCCTGGCGCTGGAACACGACGTGGATTGCTACTGCTGCTGGACGACCTATTTTTTTTCTTTCCTTGGGCTGCAGGGAATTGGGCCTACCAACACAAAGCACAAACAAGATAATTAAATGTTTTGTTTTTTTTTCCTTCTTTTGACTTGACCTGCTGCCAACGAGCCCAAGCAAACAAAGGTTAAAGTATGTAATTTTTTTTTGTTTTTCTTAATCTAAAGCATATAATAATTAAAAGACTTTTTTTTTCTTTTTCTTTTTATTTATTTAATGCAACAATACATTTAAATATGCAAACACTACGTAAAAAGGGATATTTTAACCATTGAACCAACACTAGTTTTAAGGAAATTTGGCATAAAAAATGTATAAAATTGATGCTTAACACCAAACCACGTACTATTTCTACAATCTAAACCAACTGAAAAATCAAATAGGCTAAATATGTTTAAAAACCGAAAAAACAATTAGCATGCATGTTTCATAAAACTCCACATACATGTAAACATATATCGATGACATGAATTTTAAATCATTATCATGCATAACATTCACCACCACAAAATCATAACATGATAAAATAACTTTGTACATATGTATGCATCCAATTGTATGTCTCATGAAGACTCACTTGACATTGTAGGTTGATTAGTGAAAGTTGTTGACTGGTAACCTACAATTTATAAAGTCAAATAGTCCGTTAATGACTAATTTCTCCAAAGTCAACTCAAAAGTCAACCTACGATCATCAAACTAGACCTGACCTAAAGTCAAACTCTATATTCGAGTATCTTAATATGTCTCAAATATCTCTATTTGATCTCATCATTAAAAATCCTTGTGGGGCGTACGAGATAAAAGTCAACCATCGATCGATCCCGACCAACTTTAGTCAAACCCCAAATCTATAATTCGATGACGTCTCAAAACGTCAAATTAACCCTTTTATAAATTTATAAACACAATAAATATTAAACTCAAAAACACCCTATTATTAAAACCATCTAAATAATTAATTGACTTATTATAAACAACTCTCCTTAGGAAATATATAATTTATGTAAATCCTCTAAAATCAAAATGCACGATAACAGTTCTCGTTATTAAGACACTTTAGATCTCATCATCAAATCATATAAATAAATGATTTAGTCTAATCACCTCTTTAAAATAAGAGTAAACTTCACTTTTAGTCCCTAATGTTTGTTAATTTTAACGGACATCGTCCCTAAACTAACAAAATTGGATTTGGTCCCTCACGTTTGTCATTTTACTTTGATTTTGGTCCCTACTCCTAACGTCCGTTAACTCCAATTAAATGAGGGGTATTTTAGTCATTTTTTATTTTTTTCTCAGTTTTCTATTAACTTTTTTGTTTTTACCCTATTAAAAAAATATCAATTTTGTTTTTGTTTAATTATATATATATATATATATACATATATATATATATAAAGATCGATCTGGCACATCGTCTTCTATAGGTCGACCACCATCTGCATCTCTGACCTCACCTTCATCTTCATCTTCAACCTCCAATTTCATCCCCATCCCCTTTCAAACCCATCAAAATCTTGAAGCAAACCCCAAAATCACCCCTTCCCCGTGTGTCTTTTTCCCCAAACCACCACCACACCACAGGGACTTCGTCTTTCTCCCGGCCTACCACCATCTCCATCTCCGGTCACCACCTTAAGTTGACTTCTCCGGAAAACAATCCCAAACTCCAAGCATCTCCATCTCCTTTTTCCTTCCTTAACTGCAGAAAGACCAAGCATCTCCATTTCCAAGGATAGGCAGGGACCTCACCATCACCTGCAACTTTTTCCTACCACCTCACCTCACCATCACCTACAACCTCCTCCATCCACCTCACCACCTTTTGCAGCATCCTATGATGAGATCCAAAAGTAGACCAAAAATGAGATGCATATCTAGATCGACAAGAGATCCAAGGGAAGATACGATTATGGTCTTGAGAAGAAGAACCGATCCTCTTTCACCACCACCACCGTCTTTTCTCCTTTCCTGATGATCCATTCCCATCATCGTGACCCCCTCCATCATATATAGTTAAGGTTCTAACTTTCCAAAATCTCTTGATTTGGAAGAGGCGATGAATACTACCGTGGTTTCTTCTTCCCTGATGAACACCATCCATTCTTCACCATCGTGACCCACTTTTCCATTATGTCTTTCTCATACAAGTGAGGTATTCTGCTAAAAGGGTTCACAACTGATTAGGGGCGCCGGAGATGGATGGGGTCTAGGACCGGCGGAAATCTAAAACGGGTGACGTGAATGATGGAATGGGTGGGGAGGGGGACAATGACGTGAGGAATGAATACGGAGGTTATAATAATAATAATAATAATAATAATAATAATAATAATAATAATATATTTTGTATTTATTTAAAGAGGAAAATAGAAAATGACTAAAAAGCAGACATCTCCCCCCCCCCCTTTCTGTTTATGGATAGAAAGAATATCCCTTTAGGAGAGTATTTTATGAGTTGACTGTAACCCCAAGGAGACTCGACCTTAGGGAGAGAAAATCCCTTGAGCTCAAACCTGGTCGTTTCTTACTCTCTTTTTTTTCTTTCTTTTGGCACCAAAGCCTAGGTAATGTTTTTACCAACTTTTTGACATAAAGAACATAATATTTCATCAACAAATGAGTTCCAATTTCTCATTTAAAGTTTATGTTTTTAAAACTAAGACCCAAAAACTTTGACACCGATTTAGACCATAAAAACACAAATATGAGACAAAAGGTTACTAGGGTTCGATCGAAGTCTTCACAACGAAGCTATATAACTAAAAATCATAAGATCTGGTTTAGTATATTACCTCAAATATTCAAAAAACTGAGAAACTCAACCTTGTGCTTTCAGCTCTGATTTCTCTCGCAATAATCGATTATTTTTCAAACTATCTGGACGAAAATGCTCCCACTCAGTCCTCTACATTTATATCTTAAAAAAATGGCGTATTAGTTGAAAAATGGGGCCAATAGGGTGTTAGAACGAGAGGTCGTCATCGAATATCATATTTTCAAACAGACTTGTCCTTTTGGCAGGACATGTCCCTTATCTATGGAGAAAATGACGCTCAGAACCCTAAACTATATGACATTTACATTCAGCCCCCTAATCTCACTATTTTGGCAAACTTTACACTTTACCCTCTCCTGACATGATATGTTACATATTTGGTCCAAAATAAATAAAACCATTTAATATTATTTTTCTTTTCCCTTTTCTTTTTCATAATTATTTATTTACCCAAATTTTTGGATGTTACACTCTTTCGGTTAGCAAAATTGTCACCAGTCATATTGTATGGGATCACAAGTCTTACCTTTTAACTTCCGCAACAAATCTGTAATTCTTATTTTTATATAAAAATATAGAAGAAGAACTAAAAGTGAAAATCTGTTGTGTTTATCTTCAACCCCCCTCTACAAACACATCATGTGTAAATCATCCCTTTCCGGGACCAATAAGTGGTATAAAAGCATTTTTTTTACCTCGTAAACAAGATACATGAAGACTTCCACAACCAATGATAATAGCTCTCTATCGAACCTCTGGGTTTTCAAAAAGACAACGTTTCTCTTTAGAAAAATCGGATATCACTCTTTTTTGAAGGAGTTGTCAATCAAATTCCTCACATTCTCAAAAATGATCCCCATTTTCCGACCACCTTTCTTTCAAGTGTAAGAGATGAAAACGAAAAATTCATTGAACCAGAAAGACAAATTATCAAGACTCCTGATCAATGGTCAGAAGGAGACAAGAAGCAGGTAGCAGTGGATACAAAGGCTTGCACCATCATTGTTATGTCACTCCCAAATGATGTCTACCATTCCATCATGAATCTTGCTACTGCAAAGGACATGTGGAACACACTTACTATTCTATATGAAGGCACATTCGAAGTGAAACAAAGCAAAAGAATCAGTCTCATCCGACAATATAAGCTTTTTTATGTTACAAAAATGAGTCTCTCACGGATGTGTACAATAGGTTCAACTCTCTTCTCAATGATCTTAAAGTTCATGAAAAAGTGTTTGACAACATTGAGGTACTTTGCAAATTTATGGGATGCTTACCCGACTCATGGGAAAATATTTCAGTTTGCTTAAAAACCTCCAAAGATCTTCATCACATGCCCTTAACCACCCTTTATGGTACTTTATACAATTATGAGCAAACTAAAGCACCAAATGTATTTCAGGAAATAAAAAAACAGTAATATTGCCTTTGTTTCATCGAATGTCAAGAGAATAGGATCTTTGTCAAATGTCAAGTATGAAACTAAATCTGATTCTCTAATGATCACAATGATAAAACTTTCTCTTATCTCAGTGAAGATTCAGGTGATGAGACTGAAGGTCTATCCATCCAAGACAAAGTGACTTTCTTTCTCTAGTTGATTCTAATCTAAATAAAGTTACCAGAAAAAGGGGCTTTCAAAAGAGATCAAAAGGAAGATTTTCAAAAAGGACACCATATGCACATCAAAGTCAGTCAAACTATGACAAATCTAATGATGAGGACGCTTTGTTGTCGAGTGCAGGTCCAAAAGAATAAGTATCCCTTCATCATCTAAATAACAACAATCCTCCCTTAAAGAAGGAAGAAAAGATACTCAGGGAACCATGTTTTATCAAAAAACCTCGTAGGAAATAGACAAAGGAATGATGGCTGAAGAACATGATTGGGTAGATTCTGCATCATCATTATCAAATGAGCAAGATGAAAAGGCAAATTTATGCTTTGTAGCACACCTTTCAGATCCTTAGGAAACCCACAAAATCATCCCTTCATCGACCACATCTGATCAACCTCATCCATCATCTCATAATCAAGTATTTCCCTCTATCTTCGCATATGGTCGCATGTACGTAAAAATGTCAAATGCTCTTGAATCAAAAGAAAAGGATGGGATAAAGATAAAATAACTAACTGATGAAATATCAAAGTGTCATGAGAAACTCAGACACTTTGACAAACTTCAACATGAGGTAGAAGATCTTAAAATTATCTGCATAGACATTTTAATAATGAAAAAACGCCTTCTCTTACAAGACATGGAAAAAGAGAAATCTACAATAAAGAGTTGGAATCAAGCCTCTCCAGACCACATGAAAATTTTAAACTATCAAATTCCAAATTGTGGTCATCGACTAGGTTTCTCTTCATCCTCTTCGTCAAAAGAAAATAATTCAAATAACTACACTCTCTCAGGAAGATCTTTCTTCTCTCAACATCCCTCATGCAGATCATCAAGTAGTTATGAAAAGAAAGTGTTAAATGGCTTTGTTCAAGATTCCAGCCAAAAAGAGTGTGATTTCATGATAGAAGAATATGAATATGAATCCATCGGATCTTCTACTTTTCCCTCAGTAGGTGTTGATGGTGGTACATTAAGATTCTAGCGAACTTTTTAGTGGGAATTAGTGAGTGTCGCCATACGTACGAAGATGAAATTTTTGGACTTGTCATCTACTTGAAAACCAGTTTAGAACTCCCTGACATAATCTACCATGGCCATCCTTGAAAGTTGTAGGAAAACATTTCATCATGGGTCAGAAAACCTAATTTGAAAACACGAGAGAACAAATAAATGTTAATTTATGATATATATTAATTTTATGGAATAATTGCTTATGTATTTTTTTATTACATTTGCCATTTTCAAACAAACATAAATATATGTTTGTAAACACAACCTAATCAATCAAGTAAAACTAGTTGATCGTTTGTCCAATAAGAATTGGTTTGAGTCGATAAAAAACCTAATTTTGAAAACCTAGCTAGCTTAACACCGATGACATGATAATTAACTATTCATTTCGAATTGAGAGAGTGCTCAAACACTTCACAAATTCACCACAAATTGTAACCTCATACATCACAAACAAGTTCCTTAGGTAGCGTTTGGTACTCAGACATGATTGGACAAGACAGAACTGGACAGGACAGGACATGAGGCTAGGACAGGACTGGACAAGACAAACGTCTGTCTTATGTTTGGTACGACTAGGACTGGATAGGACTGGACTGAACAAATTTCTCTAAAAGTTGTTTGATGATTTTATATGTCATATAATAGTTATAAATAATACAAATAAAGTATATCTTTAAATAATTTAATTAAAAACTTTTTTTATTTTTTTACACGATTTTCATACATATGAATACATACAAAAACAATGGTAGGAAATTTGAATGAATAATCTGAAATAATTGATGGTAGCTCAAAAAATACGATTCATATAAAGAAAATATAATATTGATTTAATTTGGAAGATCTTAATGAATTGACGGATGCATAGTTGCAGCGACATGTAAAGATAAAGGCGATGGGTGGCCGGTAAAGGACGGTAATTGTGAATAACGTGAAAGATAGTGGATAGTGGTGGTGCAGGAGGTTGTTGTGGTTGATGTGGTAGAGGTATAAGTGGCCAACGATGGTAGTGGTGGTGTTAGTGGGCAGTGGTAATAGAGGTTATTATAGTGGAGGAAGAGGCGGAGGTCACTAACGGTGGTTGGCGGTGAGCGTCGGTGGTGGCGACGGCAATGGGTGGTGGGTGATCGGTGGAGGTGGTGATAAGCGGTGGTTGTGGAGGTGGTGGAGGAAGTTGTTGTAGTAGTGGAGGAAGAGGTGGAAGTGGTCGACGATGGTTGGTGGTGGATACCGGTGGTCGTTGATGGTGGTGGCGGCCATAGGTGGTGGTGATCGGTGTTAGTGGTGGTGGTCTACGATGGTAGTGGTGGTGTCGATGGCCGATGGTTGTGGAGGTGGTGGATGAGGTTTTTATGGTGGAGAAATAGGTAGAGGTGGTCGACGGTCGTTGGCGGTTGCTACTAGTGGCCGTCGATGGTGGTAGTGACGGCGATGGGTAGTGGTGAACCTTAAGACTAATACCATATTAGGATTATATATCAAATAGCGGTAGATTAGTGATTTTTAGTTTATGTCTGACTTTTGTCCCATGTTGTTCCACCTATTTCGGTGGGACAAGAAAATACCTTTTTTTGTATCATCTTGTCCCACCCTGTCCCATGTCGCGCCAAACATGGGACAGTGAACTTTTGTCCTGTCCCATGTCACGCCAAACGTGGGACAATGAGTTTTTGTCCCGTCCCGTCCCATCTCACCCAGTCTTCAAACCAAACGCACCCTTATAAATCATGTATGTGGTGAAATAAGAGAAACCACCGCCCTCAGTAGGTGAGTTGCTTCTTCTATAGTTGCCGAAGACACTTGCCTACCACATTTCACACTTTTCTCGAACAACCTTTGCTAGTAGTCTAAATTTCCCTGGTGTATGTATGTGTTCACGATCATTGGTGCATTTTATAAACAAAACCCATGATGTTATTCAAGTATTTGATATATTATATATTACATCAAATATATAATATATATAATATATAATATATTAAATATATTATATATTATATAAATAGGGGTTACATCAAATGAAAACCACAAATATGTTACAAACATATGAGAACCAATATAAAAATATTTTTTCACATGATATATTTTCACCAAATGCTTGGATTTAATATATTTCTTCCCATATATTTGTTTCATAATATGATAGTTTTACATGTATTTGTTTCATCACATGAATATTTTTTACCTGTATTTTTCATTTCACTAGGTGAATCAAATTTTATTTTTCACGTGTAATCTTTTCACAAGGTGAACAAAAACATATATGAAACAATATCTTAAATCATAGGCTTTGATAAAAAAAATCATGTAAAAAAATATTTTTATATCGGTTCTCAAGGGTTTGTAACATATTTTTGGTTTTCATTTGATTATCGACCTATATATATATATATATATATAGGGAGGATCATGCGAGAAGTTAAACATTTTGCGAGAAGGAGAGAAGTGTTTAATCATATATGATTACATGGCTTGTAGGTGTGTTTAATCATGTATGATTAACCGTCTATGTATTGCCAATATAACATGTGTTTAATCATATATGATTAAGCTTGTGTATCATATATGATTAAACACTTATCGCTTTCTCACAAAATGTTTAGTTTCTCGTTTGAACCTATATATATATATATATATATATATATATATATATATAGAGAGAGAGAGAGAGAGAGGATCAGATTCAGAGAAAAAGTGCAAAAAAAACCCTGAGGAACACGTAACCGTTCATTTGGACGTATGCACATGTGCATACAAGTAATTGAATCTTTGTTTTGGTCTTTATGCACTAGTGCATGTTATAAATTACTTGTATGCACATGTGCATACCGTCTAGATGAACAATTATCAGGTTGTTCCTCATTTTTTTTTCTTCATTTTTTGAGGTTTTCACCTGAACCTCCCTATATATATATACATACATATCTCTACTATTATATGAAAATTTTATTACCGTTATTGGAAAAATCGGTTTTTGGAATTCAGTTTTTGGAAACCCAGCTTTGTAGGTCTTCTCCCCCCCCCCCCCCCCACGTCCTGCACGACCCTCCTCGCTTTGTTATACAGTACCAATGAAACCATCCTTCAACGATGCAATCGGCCGCTCTGCTTTTCCAAGGTACGCTTTCCTTCTTCCTCAGTTTTGATTATGCATCGATTAAGGTTTCTTCTTCTTCTTCTTCTTCTTCTTAAGTATTCTTTCTCATTTCCCATTTGTTTTAGCGTTTGAAATTCTGGATCAATGTGTAGAAAATTAGGTTGTCAGGCGTATGGTATTTCTAAATCGGATTTTTTTGTTGGGTTTTTTCTTCTTCTTCAGTTTTGATTATGCATCGGATTGGGTTTCGAAGGTATTGACTTCAAGATTCTGATGATATCCGTTCTCCTCCTCCTGCTATGTTGTACCTCCACCTGTTTCTCTTCTCCGATTTCCATTTCAGGTTTGTTTTCATGTGATTCCACTTTCATTCATCAGATTTAGATCAACTTCTGAACCTTCGATCTTCTCCTTTTCTTCAATAGATACCATATTCACCTCTGAAGCTTCGATTGGACGAAATCTTCTTCAGGCTAAGAACGGTTCGTTCTTCTTATATTTCTAATTTTGGCATATCTGTTTGAACTCTGTATCTTTTTAATTTATGGAAATGATTATTTGATCTCGTTGTAAGTCATCTTAGATGTTAAATAATGTTTGTTACCTGCTTTAGTTCGATTTTGAAAATTGGAAGAAACAAAGGATGTTATCTACCATTAATTATAAACTGCCATTACTTCATTGATCTATAAGTTAGGGTTTGGTAGCATGATGTTTTGAAATTTTGATCTCAAATTTGCTTTAATTTGGAATCAGAACCATGAAATTCGAATTCACAAACACACTATTTCTGTTTAAACTCTGTAGCTTCTCCTTATTGATTGAAGTGATTATTTGATCTCGTTTTAGTTCATCTTAGATGTTAAACAATGTTTATTACCTGCTTTAGTTCGATTTTGAAAATTGGAAGAAACAAAGGATGTTCTCAATCCTTAATTCTAGATTGCCGTAACTGTATTGATCTATAAGTTAGGGTTTGTTAGCATGATGTTTTGAAATTTTGATCTCAAATTTGCTTCAATTTCAAATCGGGTCCATGAAATTGGAATTCTCACACACGTTATATCTGTTTGAACTTTGTAGCTTCTCCTTATTGTTTGAAGTGATTATTTGATCCCGTTTAAAATTATCTTAGATGCCAAACAATGTTTGTTATATGCTTTAATTTGATTTTCAAAATTGGAGTGGATCCTTCCGTGAAATTTATCTAGGTTTAGGTTTTAATTTCAGATTTTCTTCTTCTTGCTTGTAAATCGGTCAATTTTGTTGAAATTGAACTTGAAAGAATTAAGGAATTTTTGTGCAGCGACGCATATCGATACGTTTGAAATCTTCGTCGTCAAGATCGTAAATGTTCAACATATTGCAATTACTTTTTCGTTTAATTGTTTTCGATTACTTAGATGATTCACTTTTGTTTGCTCAAGTATGATTTTATAGATTGGTTTTAGTGAGATTGAACTAAAAGAACTAGCTACAGTGAGGGCTCGTGTAAATTGATAGTACAATATACAAGAGTTGTTAACTTGTTATTATGTTGATTGTTACTTGAATTACTGAATCTGAAGGTAATTGATGTGAAACTGTTTTGGTAGGGTTAGGGAGCTTGGAATTTGAGGTTTAGAATCATAATGGAGGTTGGTTTTGTTCAAAGTTTGAACTGATTTAGCTTGAATCCAGATTGTTAGCGATGAATTCCAGTTACTAGACATGCCATTTGGTGTTTCTGCATTAAGAGATATCTGCTCTATCTAACAAGGGATTGATTCAGAAAGTAGAATAACTATTACTTACTTGTTTAAAATGGCTAAGTTTTATTTGTTACAGATTCTAACGGCCTGAATGTTTATGTGAATTATTCTTATCGCTTTGAATTTTGTTGGTTTCTATATAATAGTATAAGTTATTTTAACCAAAGGGGACCTTGTAGCATGCCATGATCGATGAAGGAAACACTTAGCACATCGTGTTCTTAAAATCGTTTACCAAAAAGCTTACCGGGTAAGTGCATATCTATAAGAGGCACCACTCTCACTAACATCAAAGGGTGAAATTTTTGGCCATCAAAATGTCAAAGTATGCAACAATCTTACCCGGTAAGAGTTGTGACCCTCACTTACCGGCTTGTTTCTTGCCTTGCCTCTTACCGCATAGGATTTTCGGCCGGTAAGTGTTTGGTAAATGGCCTCTAAATTAAGTTTTCATTAATATTTTGTGGCAGGCTAACAATGCTGCAAATTTGCGTCAATGTTGTTTGATTTTTGTTAATAACTTTTAATGGCTGGTGTCATCTGGAAAAAGCCAATATGTTGCTCCTTTTTTTTGTTATGTGTTCAATTATTGCTCACTCCAATAATGTAGATGATTTGTTTGATATCTGATTTTGTTTTACCAGCTGTGTATGTGGTAACTCACATGGGTTGATCAGAAAGTACGGGCTTATGTGATGTAGGCAGTGTTTCCACAGCAATGCAAAGGAAATTGGTTTCATTAAGGTTAGTTACTTAGTTTTGTATCTTATGTTAAACATTTTTGGCCACCGTTGGTATCTTTTCACTTGATAGGTGGCTGTCAAGGCTAGCTAAGAATTGGTTTCACTTGTGCTTTTGAATCCTGTTACAAAAGAAAAGAAAATAGAAATTAGATAGAATCCATGCGTCTCATACCCATTGGACCTCAAAACGACTGGAATAAGATACAAATTCTACCCACGGGCCTTTAGCCCAACCTTCGTGGAGGTCAAGGGTTCAAGCCTCATTTGAGGAGCATTTGTGAGTTTTGCGGTATATAAGTATTTTATACTTCCATAAAAAGATAGAAATTCTATGTAATAAAATATAACCTGTATTGGGTAAGTCATCTTGTAATTTTCTGATTTGACTACAAATTTTGATATCCCCTTCCAAAATAAGAGCTGCATTTTGATTTTTTTATGTAAAACCTGGTACTTGTGCAAAATTGTGATGGATTTTGTTACTAATTATCCACCATTATTTTTTATTCCAACTTAATGATCGGATTCGACCAGGCTACGATATCAAACGACATATTAGATTCACTTGGTATATTTTATACCTTACTCCTCTCAAAACTAAACATGTTTGATGTACAGATGGTGTATTCATAAATACTAATATTAGTTTGAAACATATTGTTTGTTGATTGGATATGCAATAGTTCTAACCTATATGAACAACCTGTTTGCTTATTGATTTTAGGATAATAGATCTAATGTGCCTTTTAGAGCTAGAACCCGACCCTATTTTACCAAAAAGAAATATTGCCTTTCATGATTCGAGTTGTAGAAAACGATACGGAAGGTGATCAAGACACGAGAGCAGTGACAAACTCTTCTAGGGTGATGAGACATGGGTCTATCTTATTCATATCCATATTCAAAAATGAGATATTATATTTGATCCAAGACAACCTTAAAATAGAACTTTATGTTATTCTTTACACGAAAAATAAATATTAGCAACTTATATTTATTTTTGGCTAAGAATACAAAGAATTGTAAAACTCATCTTTGAGGGTGAAATTCTCAATCTAATTTATGTTTTAAAGGGTTATGTTTGAATTTAGTGACAAATATGGTTGTGAAAATTCATGAAAAACATGGCTGCTAAACCTTCACAGATTAGTGATTTAACTAAAATGACCGTATACATTTGTTTTATCCAAAAAAATAGTAGAAGGATACTTTTCGCTCTCCTCTTCTATGATGTTCTGTATACTAGCTTCCTCTCATCTGGATCGATAATTTACTATGATCACATTTCTTGAAACATTGCTTTCTTTAACTAATTCTCGATGCTATTTGTGGGTCCAACAATACTAATATCAAGTTCTTAGAAACAACACAATAACGATTACCAACCTGTATTGATTTATAGAAATGGTTACAAGGTTGATCGATTCAAGCATGAAATGTGTTCTCTGTTTTTCTCTCTATTACACCTTTTAGTGTGTGTTTGTGTTCTGATAATTATGATCTGATCTTGTTAGAGAGATTGAGATATCACATCTAATCTTAGTGTGTCTAACACACTATCTACAACTTGCAAGAGCAAGTTGTAATATTAAACAATAAAACTAACTTAATATCTAATATTTAGATATTCTATCTAACTAACTAACTTAGATAATAACTAACTAAGTTAACTTTATCTAACTATGATAAACTAGATCTAATATCTATTAGAAATAGATATTTAAACTAAGTTAACTAATATAATAAACAAACAATTACATTGATTACTTTGACATTTATTACAAATAGACATAGACTTTAATATCGAGAGTCGACGTTCCGGCTTTGGCTTCAGATTGCGATCTTCAGATTGGATGATCTTGAATCCAATGAGACTGTGTCTTAACAATCTCCCCCTTTGGATCAAGATCATTACGAAAATGATTTTAGCAATTCAGTCTTCTTGTTCAGCTCAGAAGATGCAATCTCTTTCTCTAGCTCTTAAATCAGCATTTCTTCAATCTACTTTCTTTAGAAGAATTCAGTCTTTGACGTGATTCTTGAAACATGTGATCTTTGCCATTTCTTGTGTAGTCATTCTTCCCCTTTTTGATGTTAAGTGCAACGACTTCATCAAAATTAGTTGTAAGAAATGTCAATCTTGCGGTTAGAGCTCCTGATCTGTCAATTCAAAAGATATTCATCCAGATCTTGTCAAATCCAGACAGAATAGTCGTGTAACACTTGAATCAACTAATGAATCAGTTAACATGCCTGTCAATAACACTAAGTCACTGTGTGTAACGAATACACATTGGAAAGGAGCTGTTTGATGTTGACTCCCCCAGGGCTACCATTTAATCATCGAAACACCACAAAGGTAATTTCTATAAACATTATGACAAAGAAACTAATTCCTTGTGTGTTCGTGCTTGTGTTGAAAGAATTAAGCACTTGATGATTGCTTATAGGCTCAAAATTGTGTAAATCACTGAGACAACAGTAAGTTAAACACAGACTCAATGTGCATGATTGAAGTGCGAAGGTGAGGCAGACTTCCTTCTTTTCAATATCCAGATTTTCCAAATGAAAATCAGATAGCATATGTGCTGCGTCCCCTTTGAAAATGTGAAACACTTTCTTGTTGAGAAGAAAATGAGTAGATAGTGAGGTTTGATCAAGAGTTGGCATGGGTTAGTTGTCTGTTTCAATAATGTTCACCACAGAATTGTGAAACACTAGTAATGTGGCTACCCGGCTCAGAAAAAGTTGGTGCAGAGTTGTGATATTCTTTGAACTCTGTTCTCACACGCTCTTTCTTTTAAACAGTTTGCTTACTCTAATCACACTCATTTCTTTTCGCTTCTCACACTCAATCACTAAGGATTAACTTCTTGGGTAGAAATCACTAGTTAAGGTGATTCCATAGAAGTTGTGTTAATTCCTAGCACAATGATTCTTGTTTTCCTATGATGCATGTGATGCTCAGATTGGTTTAACTATTTCAGTTAAAGCACAATTTAGATCATGAAAACATTTAAAATTACACTCCCAAAATATAAAATCTTTTGAAAAATCGGGAAGTGGTTTGAACATTAAACACAATGTTTTCCAATGATTGAAAGTTGTCCTTCTTTCAATCATATATGAGATGAAGATTTAGAATTATACCTTGACGTACGATCTTCAATCTCATGAAGTTAAGCTTTAAGTCATAAACATATGAAGTTGTAAGCATCTCTCAAAAATTCTGCAAAAGTCTTATGTCAAGTCAAAGTAAAATTTATTCACTTAAAATGAAAAGACAAAAACTAGTAAAACTTTTTAAAGTACGAGTTCTGATCAGAAATAATCAGAAGTCATATCCGTACTCCTTGACTTGAAGAGCTCCCCCTAAATTCTTGCATTACAAAAAAAATTTGGCATTAAAAGGTACATGCAAAATTTTATGAGCTCCCCCTCGAAGTAATATTGACCAGATGTCAATTTCTTCTCATTCTCCCCCTTGGATCATGAACATTATATAGAAGTGCAGATATCAATCAGAGTTAAGAATTTAGAAAACTTTTATAGGTAACTACTGATTAGATTTTAAGATTTACCATACCAAGCTTAGAGATAAGAAAGTTGAACCTCTTTTCGTCTAAGGGTTTGGTGAACAAATCGGCAAGTTGATAATCAGTTTTTACAAAGAAAAGTTCAATTGTTCCCTTTTCAACATGATCTTTAATAAAGTGATACCTGACGTCTATGTGCTTAGTCTTGGTGTGTTGAACAGGATTCGCTGATATTGCGATGGCGCTCTTGGAGTCACAGTATATCGGGATTTTGTTGAAGTGGAAACCGTATTCGCGCAATTGAGTTCTCATCCATAAGACCTGAGAACAGCAGCTAGCAGCAGCTACATATTCTGCTTCGGCCGTGGAGGTTGAAACACAAAGTTGCTTCTTCGATGCCCAACTTACTAGTTTGTCACCGAGGAACTGTACATGTCCCGATGTGCTCTTCCTGTCTAACATACAACCTGCATGATCTGCATCTGTGTAGGCTGTTAGTTCAAAACTAGTATCTTTAGGATACCACAGACCAAGATCTGCAGTGCCCTTTAGATACCTAAATATGCGCTTTACAACAGACATATGGATTTCTTTAGGATTGGCCTGATATCGTGCACATAAGCATGTTGAAAACATTATATCTGGCCTACTAGAAGTAAGATACATTAAAGAACCTATCATCCCTCGATAAGTCCTAACATCAACAGCCTTTCCCGAAGGATCGGTGCCAATTTTAGTACCTGGTGCCATTAGGGTACCAATCGGTTTTGAATTTTCCATTTGGAACTTCCGAAGAATATCCCTAATGTATTTTGATTGATTAATAAAAATACCCGATGAAAATTGTTTTACTTGTAAACCGAGGAAGAAATTCATCTCTCCCATCAAGTTCATCTGAAATCTAGACACCATAAGGTTTGCAAAATTCTTACAGTACTTAGTATTTGTAGAACCAAAGATAAGATCATCTACATAAATTTGAATTAAAATGATATCGCCTTTTTCCTTTTTGATAAACAAAGTGGTATCTACCGTCCCTTTTGAAAACCCAGACTTGACTAGAAAAGTGGAAAGGACATCATACCAGGCCCGAGATGCTTGTTTCAGACCGTAGAGTGCTTTGTCGAGAATGTAAACGTGATTCCGCTTCTCTTGATTAACAAAACCCTCTGACTGAGAGACATAGACTTCCTCCTTCAGAATTCCATTCAGGAATGCTGTCTTTACGTCCATTTGAAAGACCGTGAAGTTCTTGTGGGCTGCGTAGGCAAGAAACATTCTGATTGCCTCTAATCGCGCCACAGGAGCATATGTTTCGTCATAGTCTATTCCTTCCTCTTGTCTGTATCCTTTGGCTACTAGTCTTGCCTTGTTTCGGATAACGGTACCATCTTCGTCTTTCTTTATCTTGAAAACCCATTTCGTACCTATAATGGTTTTACCTTTAGGCTTTGGTACTAGTCTCCAGACTTGAAGTGCATCGAATTGATTCAGCTCTTCTTGCATTGAGACCACCCATTCTGGATCAGCAAGTGCCTCTGATACTCTTGTTGGCTCGAACTTGCTCAGAAAGGAGTCATGCATGCACATGTTCAGTGATGCTGACCTAGTTTGCACCGTTTTGATGGATCGCCAATGATCTGGCTTAGCGGATGCTCTTTGGTCCATTTATGTTCATGAGGCAGTGGATTAGATGATTGTATGTCGGTTGTATCATCTACAAATCCACTTGTACCTTCTTCAGCTTGTTCAGGAAGAATTATGATTTCAGTTGAAGTGATAGGTTCAGAAGGCTCAGCAGGAACAACTTGTTCGGGCTGTAGATTGATCTGAATAGTATCTCCTACTATTTCAGCTACTTCTGTCTCTTTATCAATTGTCACTTCTTCAACTGTTGGAGTCGGCATTTGAATTGGAATCTCTTGTTGAATCGGGGCGTTTGATTCAATAGGAACATCTGAATTGGTTGGATGAGTAGTTGTTAAGTCTTCCATCCTGTCAACCACAACAGATTTCTTTACATTAGATCCAAGAAATTCATCATAAAACAATTCAAATAATAAATCTAAATCAGATAAATGGTTAGTAGAAGTTGATGCTTCATCTGATTTATTCTGTTGAGACGTTGGTCCTGAACTGAGTTGCCCAGAAGCTAGTATTCCTGTTATAACGGGTTCTGAACGTTGTTGTTTGGAAGCCATTTATTCATCAAACGAGACGTTGATGCTTTCAATCACCGTCTTTGACTTCTTTAGATAAACACGGAATGCAGTTGATGTCAAGGAATAGCCAATGAAGATTCCTTCATCCGCTTTAGCACTGAACTTATTTAGACTCTCCCTATCGTTTAGAATGAAACACTTACACCCAAATATATGGAAATATTTGATTGTCGGTGTTCGGTTGTTGATTAACGCATAAGGAGTCTTCTTGAATCTTCGATATACCATGGAGCGATTCTGTGTGTAGCACGCGGTCGATACAGCTTCTGCCCACAAAAATAGAGGTAAGTCTGATTGACTTAGCATAGTACGAGCAGCCTCGACTAGCGTCCGATTTCTTCTTTCAACCACTCCATTTTGTTGAGGCGTTCGAGCAGCAGAGTATTGATGTGAAATCCCGACAGATTCGAGATATTCTTCAACTTTGTTGTTTTTGAACTCTGTGCCATTGTCTGTTCGTAGAAACTTGACCGGTTTCTGCAGATTCACCTGGGTCGTCTTTAGGAAAGTGATGAGTACATCTGGTGTCTCATCCTTTGAACGTAGAAACTTGACCCATGTGTATCGCGAGTAATCGTCCACGGTCACGAGTATGTACTTCTTGCCGCCTAGACTCTGAGTTCGCATCGGACCGCATAGATCCATATGCAATAACTCTAACGGAGCGCTTGTACTTGGTTCAGGCTTTGGTTTATGAGGTGCCCTCTTCATCTTGCCCTTTTCACAAGCTGCACAAAGATGTTCTCTTTCATACTTGAGTTCTGGAAGTCCTTTGACGAGCTTTCCACTGACCAGATTGTTGATGTACCGGAAGTTGAGGTGAAAGAGCCTTCGATGCCATAACCAACTTTGTTGCATCGATGCTTTCGTCAGTAGACAAACTTGCTTGTTAGTCTATACATTTGATAAATTGATTGTGTAGAGGTCGGATTCTCGAGTACCGACCAAGAGTTCTTCGTCTTCTTCATTGCGAACTGAACATCTCTTGGCTTTGAAGTTGACCTCTAAGTCTTTGTCACAGAACTGGCCTATACTGAACAAGTTATGTCGTAAGCCTTCTACATAGCTCACCTTCTTGATCGTGACATTGTCATGTTGTACATCACCATATCCCATGATTGATGAAAACTGGTCATTGCCGAATCTGACTGTTCCACAATATTTTTCTTTAAAATTTGACAGTATCTCTTTTTGCCCTGTCATGTGCTTGGAACATCCGCTGTCCAAGAACCATGTATGACTAGTCTGCATAAGAGAAATTGCAAATTTAGATATTTATACGACAACTTTGGAATATTCACTTTGATTATCGAAGTGCGGGTCTTGAACTGATTTGTTCAAAAGCCTATTTTGACTTTGATATTCGGGTTTTGAACTGCATTATCCAAAAACCTATTTTGACATTGAAGAACGAGTCCTGATCTGTACATAATCAGAAGTCGATTTCTCTCTAAGCTTTGTGTGCCTGCAACACAGATTTAGCCTTAGGTACCCACTGGAATTTGGGTCCTGCTGTGTTAGCACAAGATTTTGGTACCCATTTCAAATTGGGTCCTCTTTTCTTTTGAAATGTATGAGAAGGATTAGTATGAGATGAATGCACATGGTAATTTTCAAACCAATCTCCAGAATCTTGACAAGAGATAGAAACATGTTTATCATAAAAGGAAGACTTTCCAGCAGATAAAGATAACTGAAATAATTGCCTCATTGTATATTGTTTACGAGAAACAGCAAGTTTTGAGTTCAAAAGAGCAATATCAGCAATTAGGACATCTTTACTAAGCGAAGTCTTATTACAATTAACACTACTAAACGATAAAACGGTTTTGTCAAGCTTCCGTTTGGGTTGCCATTGAGAATTTACTTCTGGCCTTTGCTTGCTCAGATTTGTAACATGTGAAACTGGTGAGTTAGACTTCTGAGCAACAAATGAATGCTTCTTCTTCGGATTACCAGTAGTGTTCGGTTTCTGTGAATGCTGAGATATATTCTTACCTTTAGCATTTTTAGCTTTCACAGAGACTGAGTTATCAACTTTCGTTGATTTTGCTCTGTTCACAAGCGTACTGGTTTTTCTCAAAGTTTTCTTAACAAAAGATGAATGGTTAGGAAGTTTTGCATTAAAGTCAAATTGTTCAGAACAATTATCTAAACCATCATTAGAGTTCAGAAAATCAAATCCTTTACTTGATGAACCAAACATATCCTTTGAGTTTGAAGCCTTAGAAATAACAGAATTTGAAAACACAGTTGAAAAAACTTTTTGCTCAATATTCATCAAAAGTCTTTCATCTGATAAAGAATTCTCAAGTTCAGAAATTTTACTTTCTAAAACGAGAGGAGGGACATATAGTTTAACACTAATAAAGAGTTTTCTTCTTTTGATATATTGGATTTTCATCATAACTATTATTCAATTTCGCATAATAAAATGGAAGATGAACTTTAGATGATTTCAAACGTTTTTCAGTTTCGTTGGCTTCATCATTTTCAGATAGTTTAGTCCAGAAAGTTTTAAACTCAGGGATTCTGCGAGCTAATTGCATTGAAAGATGATCATAAAGTCCTGGCACTTCAGACATCCCTTTTTGTAGACAGTGAGGATTCTTATAACCGATTCCCCATCTCTCTATTTCCTCTTTGGGTTTGTTCAGAAAAATAGTCTGTTCAGTTTGACCCAATTTGTATAACTTCTCTTCCAAACTTTTTAATTTTCCCAATAAAGAAAAGTTTTCTTTGATACAAGAAGCATGCAAATTTTTAATCTCATATAAATCAATCCCACCTTTTAGCAGTTGAGACTTGAGTTCAGAATTCTCTTTAAGAATTATTGTCTTTTCTTTTGCGTTGGTGTCATTATCTTTATGTAAAATCTCAATCAATACTTTCTTCTCAGCAATTTTATTGCTAAGTTTCTGTATCAATTGGTTTTTGTGAGTTATGACACCATTTTCTTGCTCAAGATTAGATTCTAACTCTTTTTGTTTTAAACTCATGGCATGCATTTTATTCATGAAATCTGAATCTGATAAATTACATACCTCCTCGTCTTCATTATCTGAATCAGCGTCAGCATCTGATTCTATCTTGCCCATCAAACACATGTTTACGGCTTCAACTTTCTCTTCATCCTCTTCTTCCTCGTCTGAGTGATCGAGCCAGTATTCATCCTCAGCCATCAGTGCCTTGCCTGCCTCCTGTTGCTTTGCAAGAAGCATCTTGTTCTTGTAGTAGTCTGAGTTCCTGACTTTTGGTCTTCGGCAGTCTCTGGCATAGTGACCTGTTTTGCCACAGTTGTAGCACGTTGGTGGTTCTGGCTGACTGGATCCTTCAGCTTTGAACTTTCTTTCTTCTGGTTTCCTCTCCTCTAATCTCTTCCCTTCAGACTGATACCTTCTCTCTTCAGGTTTCCTCTTTTCTGTTCTCTTTCCTTCAAATCTCTTTCCTTCATATCTGTTTCCTTCAATCCTTTCCTTGTGGATGTAGTTGTTTGGACCAGAAGAATATCTCTGACTATTTGAACTTGGCTTTGTGTAGAACCTTTTCTGAAAAGCACTTGTTAGCATAAGCATTGCTTGCTTCAGTTGGTCATTTTCATCCGTGTCAGAGTTGCATAAGCTTCATCTTCTTCTGATTCATATACAATCGCCTTGTTCTTCTTCTTCCTGACTACAAGAGCGACTGTGTCTTCAACTGTCTTTCCTTTCTGTCTCTTATCTTCTAGAATTTCATCCACCTCTTCTTCATTTTGTCTGAGGGTTTCATACACCTCATGAAATGGAATCTCATTCAGATCTTTTATCTGTTTCATCTGCCTAGCAAATCTTTTCCATTCCGGTTGAAGAATTCTCAGGAATTTGACGTTTAGCTCAATTTGAGATTTGTTGACTTTGTTCTTGCTAAGTTCGTTCAGCAAAGTCACAAACCTGTCATAGGTTTCTTCTAAAGTTTCTCCCACCCTGCCTCTAAATTCTTCATAATTATTTAGGCAGTTGGAGATTTTAAGCTGATTCCCAACCTTCGAACCCAGCATCATCTTTTCAAGCTGATCCCACATTTCTTTGTCGGAGGCCTTGTAGCTGTCAATCTTTACATATATTTCATTTGGAATTCCTTGTAAAATGTATGACTTAGCTAATCTGTCGCCTTTGGCTCTTCTAAGGTTATCATCTTGTAGCTCATGAAACTTAAGTTCAACTTCAGTAGGCACATTTCCAACTACACGAGTCGTCATGACTGTTTTCATAACCCCTTCTTCTATAGATGTCCTGATGAAATCACCCAGCTCATGTCTGTCAATGAAGTTCAGAAACCGATCCTTCCACTGTTCGTATTCTCCTTTAAAGAGAACTGGTGGCTTGGTGTTAGTTCCTATAGCAATGGCTTCTCTGGATGTCATTTTGAAGAAAAAACTAAGTCTGGATTGGAGTAGAGAGGTTTGCGTGTTAAGCACAGTACGCAAAGTGAGGTTTGCGTTTCAAGTGGGAAGCGCAAAGTTGAGGTTTGCGGTTCTAGTTGGAAGCGCAAAGTTGAGGTTTGCGTTTCAAGTGGGAAGCGCAAAGTTGACTTGTCTTTTGAAGAGATAAACACAATGGCTTGAGGTTTGCGTTTCTGAGGTTTGCGCCGAGAAGTGAAGTTGAGGTTTGCGATTGCTCTTTGAAGCGAGAAGTGTGTTTTGCGTGTTGTTTGAGAAGCGCAAAGTTGAGCTTTGCGTTTCACTTGAGGAGCGCAAAGTGAAGTTTGCGATTGTAGTGGGAGGCGCAAAGTTGGACTTTGCGTTTCAGGTTAGATGCGCAAAGTTTGACTTTGCATGTGTTCTTCTTCTGCTTTGCGATTGTTCGTCCTGTTCTTCGAAAAATCAACTGAAACTTGTTTTCTTTGACGATTAGCAGTACAAATCTCTACCAATATGTCTAGAAACACTTCTAGAACTGATTTTAAGCACTCGGTCTCACTTAAACACACTATTTGAAGAAAAATTTTATCGCACAGTGACTTTTTGTTCTCGACAGTTTCCTGACTAAATCCACAAAATGGAACTCGAATAAAGCTTAATACTGAAATTAATCAACAACAACTCAATCTAGAATGCTAATCGATCACAACCTGATCGATTTTAACACCTAAAACACTTAAACACTCAAAATCAATTTTTCACATAGAACACAGAAACGTTTTTGCAAAGAACTTGATTTTGATCTTAATCAGGCTCTGATACCAATTGTGGGTCCAACAATACTAATATCAAGTTCTTAGAAACAACACAATAACGATTACCAACCTGTATTGATTTATAGAAATGGTTACAAGGTTGATCGATTCAAGCATGAAATGTGTTCTCTGTTTTTCTCTCTATTACACCTTTTAGTGTGTGTTTGTGTTCTGATAATTATGATCTGATCTTGTTAGAGAGATTGAGATATCACATCTAATCTTAGTGTGTCTAACACACTATCTACAACTTGCAAGAGCAAGTTGTAATATTAAACAATAAAACTAACTTAATATCTAATATTTAGATATTCTATCTAACTAACTAACTTAGATAATAACTAACTAAGTTAACTTTATCTAACTATGATAAACTAGATCTAATATCTATTAGAAATAGATATTTAAACTAAGTTAACTAATATAATAAACAAACAATTACATTGATTACTTTGACATTTATTACAAATAGACATAGACTTTAATATCGAGAGTCGACGTTCCGGCTTTAGCTTCAGATTGCAATCTTCAGATTGGATGATCTTGAATCCAATGAGACTGTGTCTTAACACTATTTGGTTACATGGCTATTAAGTGCAAGTGCACAAGAACACGTGTTCCACCGCGTAGTGCATTTTTTATTTGGGTTTTGAACATATAAATGTATTATTGGTTGTGTACTTATTAATATATGTTGAGACTAGAAATAAAATAAGTCAAATGAATTATTTGTGAATTATGATTTCTTTTTTGGACTTCTCAGGAAGATAAGGATGTTGTGTACTTGATACACGTGAAAATGGAAAAGAGGATCGAAGCTTTGGCAAGAATCACTTCAATGTTGAAAGATATTATTCAGAATAAGGTAATGTAGCTGATGCCTTCTTTAAATATTTCAATCAAGCATTTGCATTGGATCTCTAGGTCGCAACAAACATGAGGCAAAACTCCATTTTAAAAGTTTTTATGTTTAGTTGTTGGTTATAGAGGGATTTTTAGTTAAATCCAACATGTATTCTTAAGCTTCTATAAGTATAACTTTCTATTTTAATGGATTTATACCATTAAATCCAACGCATTGATGATTAGAGTAATTTTATAAGCTATTTACTGATTGAGCTTTGTCATGTATTTATTGAAGGGTTGCAAAAGGGATCCTGTTTGGGTAAAAAAACAACCAAGGTCCTTTGTCGTACGTCTTTAGATTCCGAATAGTCCATTAGCCCATAGTCGCACGACCAGAGAAATAACTGACATCCTTCCTTTGAGCGACTTTGACCAAACTATCAAAACACGTCCACGATGGCTGTCGTACGACATAATTTCAGTTATTAATTTTCAATATAGTTTATATTATATTTAATGCAGGATTTCAATGACGTTTATGATAAGAGATCATAACGGAAGACGTTACCGATAACAACGGATATAACAGATGTTATCATCAATATCGAACGGTTACCTTATTAAATATATGCATTCAAGACTTGCTAACGGATAATTGGAGTATAAATATGAATATTGAACTTCACATTCGGACATCTGATTCTCAGACCTTACAAGCTTACGAATTACGTTCTCGAGCTCGCTTAGTCTCTCTCGAAGTTCATAAAGCCTACTGCCGTTTGTTGCGCGACGCACGACCGAAGTTTAAATACACATGATGCACGACCGACTTTACTTTATTGTATTGTTTTACATTGTGTTACACTTGTAATATTTGTTATAAAGGACGACGTCCCTAATTGACGTCCATAGTACACGACGACTCATACTCGTCTGCGGTTTTTACCCATTTTAGGGGTTTTCCGCGTCACCAATTCCCTTGTCTCATTTATTTCATTTTTGTTATTATCGTACGATTATTAAAGCTACTTTCTTTGGTTGGATCAAGCTCCACATTTACCTTAAATTTTCCTCGGGAGATTTTTGGCATAAACAGTTTGGCGCCCACCGTGGGGCCCCATCCAAAGAAAATCTTTGGTAATCTTACGACGTGCTAACGTTTTCCTTCGAGTATTTTCTTTTTCAGTTATTCAGGATAATGTCATTCCAAGGAACTCAAGATCATGTTGTGGCTCAAATGAACATGGAGCTGACTGCTACTCGTGCCCGTATTGACGCCCTAACAGCTCAGGCTCGTCAGGCGGCAGAAACCATCGAGCATCTCAGAAGTCAAAGTGGAAACAATGTGACTGGGACTACGAATGCTTATACTGGTGCTTGGAACGTACCTCCTCCATTGCCTAACTATCCTCGTCCACCACCAGTTAATCCTGCGACCTTCGTAATCCCAACCATGCCTATGCCTTCTATGTCGTTCAATGGATATGCCTCCGATTCCTCGCAGCAGACTAACTTCAACGGATCAGGTTATGTTCCATCGGGTGTTCCTGGGGGTGTACCAATAGATCCCGTTGCACAACGATTGAAGTTTCTAGAGGAGAAGAATGAGCGTGTCTTGTCTATGCTGGCCAAATTGCCGGGGGCAGCAGTCCCAGTTGATGTCGAACCACGAACAGGATTTCAAGCGTCACCGTTCGTCGATGAAATTGCTTCGGTGGACATCCCAAAGAAATATAGCATCCCGACCTTCTCCCCAAAATATTCAGGTGTCACTGATCCGACAGAACACGTCGCCCAATACAAACAGCTCATGTGGACTATTTCAATACCGCATCAATTCCAAGAAGTCTGCATGTGCAAGAGTTTTGGAGAAACTTTGACTGGAGCAGCGTTACAATGGTTGATCAATCTCAAACCTAAAACTATCGGGTCTTTTACAGAACTAGTGAATCAATTTTCTCAACAATTCGCTAGTAGTCGAAAAATGGAAAAACAAACGAGCGACCTTTACTATGTCGTACAGAAGAATGGAGAGTCCATCCGGGACTATTTTAACCGGTTCAACGCAGAAATGATTAGTATCCGAAATTGCGACGTGAAAACAGCAATTGAAGCGTACAAACGGGGTCTGGATGATAGTTCAAGGTTGTATCTCGACCTTACGAAGTATCCTCCAGAAACCTTTGAAGACGTACGAACAAGGACGCTTGCTCATATGAGGGTCGAGGATGACCTCGTTTTCAGAAATAAACATTCAAACGACAGAAAAGGTCTAGGTGTTAAAAAGCCAGACTTCAAACCAAAACCAACTGTTCGATCAGAGCCTGCCCGACAGATTTCAAACGTCAGATTCGAAAAGAAAGGGCCGGCGACTTCTAAATAAGTCCAGTATCCTAAGGTGTCATCTTATGGTTTCCCTGGGTCTGCCAAAGACGTCGTCGCGTCCCTGAAACAGCTCCAACAAAACGTTCGATGGCCAAAGAAAAGCGATAAGGATAGTGATAAGAAAGACAAAACAAAATGGTGCGATTTCCATAATGACTTCGGTCATCTAACGGATGATTGCATCACCCTGAAGAAAGAACTGTCCTGGCTTAATTCGAAAGGTTATTTACAAGAATTGACGGAAAAGAAGGACGTGCGTCCCACATCTCCAGAGCATGCCAAGGTGATTAATTATATCACCGGAGGCTCTGATGTCCGTGGGACCACATATTCAGCTGCTAAAAGACATGCTAGTCGCGGTCCCGATGACCGACCAATTCCAAAGGAGGCAAGACCCAAGGAGGACGCAGAATTAGAAGCTATGCCCTTGACGTTCGATCAAGCAGACCTCGACGACATACATCAGAAACATCATGACGGACTAATTATCCAATTGAGCATTGGAAATTGTTTGACAAAAAGGATACTCGTCGACGGAGGTAGTCCAGCTAACATTATCTTTTTGATGCAGTGAAAGCAATGGGAATCGACAAATCCGAGATTACACGACGTTCGACTACACTCGTTGGATTTAACGGAGGAGTGACAAGCACCATGGGGGAAATCACACTACCAGTATATGCTAAAGGAATCAACAGACAGACGAAGTTCAACGTCGTCGACTGTTCATCAGCTTATAACGTCATCCTTGGGCGACCATGAATCCACGATATGAAAGGTGTACCTTCGACGTACCATCAAATCTTGAAATTCCCCACGCAATGGGGGGTACAGGAGATCAAAGGCGAAAGAAAAGTTGCTAGGGAATGTTACAAAGTCTCTTTGAAGCCCCCGAAGCAGACAGTATAGCAATTACAGAACCAGGACATTCTCGGGACTGACGACGACTATCGCTTGGAAGTTGTCGTCCTAAACCAGGATAAGCCTGATCAGCTGGTTTACATAGGTTCAACGCTAGACCCTTCTTTTAAAAAGAAACTAATATCTTTTTTGCAGGATCACAGTGATTGTTTCGCATGGACGCACGAAGACATGGTGGGCATCGATCCAAGTATTATTTCTCATAAACTCAACGTTGATCCCTCGTTCAAGCCTGTTCAGCAGAAAAGACGAAAATTCGCTCCTGAAAGAAATAAAGTTATCAACGACGAAGTTGATAACTTACTTAAAACAGGAAAAATACGAGAAGTCAAGTATCCAGACTGGCTCGCCAACGTTGTTGTCGTCCAGAAGAAAAATGGCAAATGGAGAGTCTGCATTGATTTCACAGACGTTAACAAGGCTTGTCCAAAAGATCCATTTCCATTGCCACACATCGATTCTATGGTCGACGCCACAGCTGGACATGAATTACTCACTTTCATGGACGCATATTCCGGATATAACCAGATATTGATGCATTCTGACGACCAGGAAAAAAACAACCTTCATGACAGATAAAGGTATTTATTGTTATAAAGTAATGCCTTTTGGTCTTAAGAATGCAGGTTCGATGTATCAACGATTGGTGAATATGATGTTCAAAGAACATTTGGGTGACACTATGGAGGTATACATCGACGACATGCTCGTCAAATCAAATCATACGAACGATCATATAGGACATTTGAAGCAATCGTTCGACATTTTGCGTGAATACAAAATGAAGTTGAATCCAACAAAATGTTCTTTTGGAGTTCGAGCTGGCAAATTTCTCGGTTATATGGTCACACGACGAGGAATCGAAGATAACCCAGACCAAATTAAAGCAATTATCGAGCTCAAATCACCCAGAAATTTTAAAGAAGTCCAACGTCTAACAGGACGTGTAGCAGCGTTGAACAGGTTTATCTCTCGGTCGTCCGACAGATGTCACCTATTCTACAACGTCCTGCGAAAAAATAAAGGATTCGAGTGGACTGATAAGCATGAGGAGGCACTGCAACAACTCAAGAAATACATGACATCACCTCCCTTCCTCTCTAAACCTGAGAAAGGTGAAGCTCTTCAACTCTACCTGGTCGTCAGCATTAATTCGGTAAGTGCAGTCCTTATACGAGAAACCGACGGACGACAATTGCCAATCTACTATGTAAGTAAAACTCTACTAGACGCTGAAACCAGGTACTCATCTATAGAAAAACTTTTGCTTTCATTAGTCATGGCCGCTAAGAAACTACGACATTATTTTGAATCGCATCCTATAACTGTGGTAACTAACTTTCCATTAAAGTTTGTGTTAAGAAAACCTGAACTAACAGGACGACTAGCTAAATGGAGCATCTACCTTAGCAATTATGATATGGATTTCAAACCTAAGACGGCGATCAAATCACAGGTCTTGGCAGATTTTGTTACAGATTTCAGTCCGGAGCTAGAAGAAGCGACGACGTCCAACGAGTTAATTGTGGCGACTTTGCACGACACTACTTGGACGCTCGACATTGATGGTTCGTCGAACATACGAGGAACAGGCCTGGGTGTCGTCCTACAGTCTCCACAAGGGGGAAAAATAGTGTACTCCATACGGTGCGACTTCAAGGCAACAAATAATGAGGCAGAATATGAAGCACTGATTGCAGGAATGAAAATTGCTCATGATTTGGGGGAAACATGTCTACATGTTCGGAGCGACTCGTCTCTAGTTGTTAACCAAGTTAATGGAGAATTTGCAGCAAAAGATTCAAGGATGATTGCTTATTATAAAATAGTAAAGGAAGAAGCAAAGAAGTTCAGTCGCTTCATAGTCGAACAGGTACCAAGAGATAAGAACACTCAAGCTGACGTATTAGCCAACTTGGGATCAACACTTAGCCGAACGACATTCGACAATATCCCAATAGTCCATCTTGCAATACCAATAATCAAAGACGACGGTAATACTATGGTCGCACCAATTGAGGAAGAAAGCTCCTGGTCGGATGATATTAAAAATTATTTGGAAAACGATCAACTGCCTGATGACAAAATGGAAGCCAGAAAGGTTAGATTTAAAGCATCAAGGTATGTTATGATCAGAGGACAATTATATAGAAGATCATCGACTGGTCTGAATTTGCGATGTATCACCAACAAGACGCAAGTCCAGAAAATCCTACAAGATATGCATGACGGTGAATGTGGAAATCACTCAGGAAGTCGCAGTCTAGCCAACCGGATATCACGACAAGGTTACTATTGGCCGACATTAAGGCAAGATGCGATCAGGTATGTACAGTCGTGCGACGCATGTCAAAAACACGCAGGTATGTCTCATAAACCCTCTGAACCCTTACACTCGACTTTGATCCCATGGCCCTTTATGAAATGGGGAATGGACATTGTTGGAAAATTACCACCTGCCCCTGGGCAAAAAGTATTTCTTTTAGTTTTAACAGATTATTTCTCTAAGTGGGTTGAAGCAGCGGCTTTCTCCCAAGTTCGGGACAAAGAAGTCGTTTCTTTTATCCAAACTAACATCATTTGTAGGTTTGGAATTCCATCTGAAATAACGTGCGACAACGGGACACAATTCATCAGTGATCAAACGCGAAGATTTTGTGAAGAAAGGAACATCAAGTTGGTGACATCGACGCCTCGATATCCACAGTCGAATGGTTTAGCCGAGTCGAGTAATAAAACTATCATCAATTCAATCAAGAAAAGACTCAAAGCTGCCAAGGGGAAGTGGGTGGAAGAATTGTCTTCCGTTCTATGGGCCAATCGTACGACACCTCGTACGTCCACAGGACAAACTCCCTTTTCCTTAGTCTATGGATGTGAAGTTGTGTTACCTATTGAGGTACGACTACCGACTTCAAGACATACGTTCGTTGAGCATAACTTGGTCGACCTAAGTTATGACCTCGACGCTTTAGAAGAGCTTAGAGAAGCTGCGCACATTCGCATGGCGGCACAAAAACAAGTGGTCGAGCGACATTTCAACAAAAATGTCCAAATCAAAGTCTTTCAAGAAGGTGATTACGTTCTACGTCAAGTATTTCAAAATACTCAAGAGGTCAATGCAGGTAAGCTTTCCACTAAGTGGGAAGGTCCTTATCAAATCTCGAGCATCGTGGGTAAGGGAGCTTATAAAATCCAAACCCTCGACGGTCAAGATATCCCACGAAGCTGAAATGCAGTTCATTTAAAGAGGTATTTCTTTTAAATTTCATATTTATTTCCTTTGATTATTTCTTAAGAAATATTACTGACTTAAGCATCGGAGGGTCGTTGGTCAAACCAACGACCACCCCACTAATATTGTTTTTCGCAGGGACGCACGACTTATTTAAAAAAATTTGTGTCGAGTAAAACTCATGTGATCACACGTATATGTTCGATTTTAATGGATGACAAAGGTTAAATTCTGTACTTGATGTTCAATACTTAGAATCAAGAACCATTGTTATAAATTACCCAAGGTCGATCGAAAGTTTCAGTTGATTTTGATGATGTGGTTGAATGTCTGATATAATGTAGTTGTCCATCTACTCGACATACGATTAATTATAAATAAGCGTCGATAAGCAAAAGAAACTTTTTTCATTTCCAAAAGGAAAATATATATATATATATATATATAAGAGACGACCACAGACAGCCGACCTCTGGGTAGTAGGTTCAAAAGGAATTCAAATAGGAGGAACGTCGGGTTGTCCCTGGACGACAGCGGTCTCCTCTGCTACCACTTCTTCTATGACGCCACCCTCTTCCAAATCGTCGTCTTCATCCAAGTCCCTCTCAGTCCCGACAGTGTCGAGGTAAGTCTTGAGTTCTTCGGAGGCCGACGCCATAGGATCCTTCCCCTTCAAGTGACGCCTCATTAAAGCAGCTCGGGTCCTGAAGCGGGAGAAAGCCTCGATTTGCTTATTCTCCATCTCCAAGTCTTTGATGTCGCCCTCCAGATCTTCGACCCTTTTCTTCAGAATCGCGATTTCGTCAGCAGAAGCAGCAGCAGTGGTGACAGCCTTAATCTTTTCGACCTCCAACTTAGTTGACAATGCCTCCAGCTCAAGAAGTTGGTCCCTGAACTTGATCTTCTCACGATTCGAAATCTCTAGTAGACTTCGAGCATCGGTGAGTTCAGTCTTAAGGCCCTCGACCTTCGTCTTTTTAGCCTCGACCAACTCCAAAGCGACCTTCTCTCTTTCAAGAGCCTTGTCAGCCCTTTTCTTGACGTCAGGAAAGGACGACCTAATACCTTCTGTCTGAGCATAGAAGCTCAGACAAGCTTGGAAAGCCTGCACGACAAAAGGTAAAGACTTAGTAGTAAAAATACGAGCAAAGAAAAATATTCAAAAGAAAAACTTACCATGAAAGAGAGGCCAGCAGCATGTGCCCCCGTGTCCTCAACCCAAGATTCTTTGTACCGATCGTAGAAAGTCGGGAGGAGAAATTTTGCTAAGTGTGGAAAAATGACGTCTCTTTCGAGAACGTCATTATCCATGAAGTCAGCTGGGAGAGTGGCTTTGAATATCATCTCTCCCACTTTTTCTTTATTATTCTCCTCACTCCTAGAGGAAGAAGAAGGTGCGGCAAAGGGCTTGTCAACGCCCGACACCCCCATTGTTGGGGCATCCTTCGTCGCCTTGGTCGAGCCTCCAAGCTCGACCCCAGCAACGGTTTCCTTCGTTGGTGTCGCCCCTGAAAGGGACGACAGAGTGGCATCGCCCGTCTTCTTGGGCGAAGACCGAGGCTTGCCTCGGACACGTCTTGGATCTACCCCCATGGAAGGGGAAGATCTTTTCCTCGCTTTCTCTCTCCCTTGACGAGCGAGCTCCAGTTGCTCAGCTCGCTTAGCGGCAGCCGACTTTACAATTGCGTCCTCTAAAAAAAGAAAAGAAGTTAAAAAATGAAATGACGTATGATATACAAGTTAAAGGTATTGTCGAACGACTTACCGGTCATTTCTTCTTCTATTTCTTCTTCTTCTTCCCTCTCTCCTTCTCTCTGAGAGCCCTCGACAGGCGTCACCTCAGCTACAAAAACGGCCTCGTCTTCCTCGTCGTTCGACCGAGGGGAAAATGAACGATCAGTAATACTTCTCCCCAAGATCCTCTGAATCTTGTCGAGAGAATCTCTCCTTGGCTTCACTTTAGTGAAGTCGATCACTGTCCAACAAAGAAACACATCAAAATATACATCAGAAAAAACGCACGACAAAAACGCACGACAAGAACGCACGACAAAAACATTAAACCTACCCGATTCGTTCCAGCCGGACGACAACCATTGGCTGTCTTCGTCATTTACAGACGCCACTTGGAGGAAAACATACTGACGTTTCCAACCACGATCATTCACCGCGGTGTTATGTATCAGTATATTGTCTCCCTTCGAACGAGGAAACAGACTATACCGGTGATAATTATCCAGTCTAACACTATATGCAGTCAAGAGGTCGTTCACATTGAACGGTACCTCCTAATCGGCCGTAAGACGATCGATCACCTGGACAATTCGCCAGAATTGAGGCATTAACTGTCCAGGCGTCAGGTCAAATGCATCTAAAAGTGCCCTGACCAAAGGGCTAAAAGGCCAAGAAAAACCTATCTTAAAGGGATATTCATACAGAGCACAATATCCCTTCAGAACTTCATCCGGCCTTAAATCTTCAGGGGACACCAGATTTATTTCATCTAGAAGCTTAGCCAAACTCTGAAAGTAATCTAAATGTTCTTCCTCCCTAAACATGCTTTCACCCGACATCTGGAAATCAGGGATGTTAAGAGTCGCACACCAATAGCTAAGAATATCCCAAGCTTTCCTAGGATTCTTGGCTATGGACTTCTTATGCATAAAATCGACACAGAGGGAAGAACAGGAGAATCGTACCTTAAATAGTGTTATAAACCTTGAATTTAGAATGGAAAGGATTCTGGTCGATCGGAAAGTGAATCTCGCCAGAGATATATTGTTTTAGAAAGGTAAGCGTAAAAAAGGTAAGGATTAAGTGTCATCCTTATTTATAATGAAAATCGGAAACTAAATCGTCAGAAAATTGAATCGCCAAAAGATCGATGGTCAATGAGATTGACACGTGTCGTTCGTGTCAGATAACCACTCGAGTACACTCAATAAGAGTATGATACCTGTCCTTCATTAGCTGTCAAATTGTTTATTATCATTAACATGACGTCATCATTCAATTGAAAACGAACCGATTCGGTTCTATGCAAATTACCCGCTTTTGCCTTTTACAACACGTGTCTTAGTCTTAAATTTAAATTTCAAAAAGTTGCCGCTTGAATTTTAAATTTGGGGGCAAACTGTTTGGGTAAAAAAACAACCAAGGTCCTTTGTCGTACGTCTTTAGATTCCGAATAGTCCATTAGCCCATAGTCGCACGACCAGAGAAATAACTGACGTCCTTCCTTTGAGCGACTTTGACCAAACTATCAAAACTCGTCCACGATGGCTGTCGTACGACATAATTTCAGTTATTAATTTTCAATATAGTTTATATTATATTTAATGCAGGATTTCAATGACGTTTATGATAAGAGATCATAACGGAAGACGTTACCGACAACAACGGATATAATATATGCTATCATCAATATCGAACGGTTACCTTATTAAAGATATGCATTCAAGACTTGCTAACGGATAATTGGAGTATAAATATGAAGATTGAACTTCACATTCGGACATCTGATTCTCAGACCTTACAAGCTCACGAATTACGTTCTCGAGCTCGCTTAGTCTCTCTCGAAGTTCATAAAGCCTACTGCCGTTTGTTGCGCGACGCACGACCGAAGTTTAATTACACACGACGCACGACCGACTTTACTTTATTGTATTGTTTTACATTGTGTTACACTTGTAATATTTGTTATAAAGGACGATGTCCCTAATTGACGTCCATAGTGTACGACGACTCATACTCGTCCGCGGTTTTTACCCATTTTAGGGGTTTTCCGCGTCACCAATTCCCTTGTCTCGTTTATTTCATTTTTGTTATTATCGTACGCTTATTAAAGCTACTTTCTTTGGTTGGATCAAACTCCACATTTACCTTAAATTTTCCTTGGGAGATTTTTGGCATAAACAGATCCCATAGGTCCAAATCGGGTCATAGTATAAAAATTCATATTTTTATACCTTTAGTTGAAAATATTTCAGGTTTAGGAACAAAATAAAATTGTTTTTGTGAAGTTGCTATTACTATTTGTATTTAGTACGCTTATTTTTGGCACTATACATTAATCGTTTTTGCAGAAGTAAAGTTGTTTATTCAAGTTATATGTTATAAACTTGTGTCTCAGTCGATGCTCATAAATGTTATGATATAAAATTGAGGGTTCAAGTTCTCGGTTTCGGAATCAAAATGCATTCCGCTGCACAATGCAGGTACTCAATACAATACCATGAATGATCTTTTGCTACAAAACTATACCATGAATGATCTTTTGCTACAAAACTATACCATGAATGATCTTGTGTCTTAGTCAATGCTCATAAATTTCTAATTTTCTTTTTTTTACAAGTTGTACAAACTATTAAAGAATAAGTTTGTATTTGTTCGTCCTTATCGATACTTTAGTCTATGATTCACATATAAGTGCACCAAACGACTCAAACACCTTGTTTTCATAGACTAAAGTATCGATAAGAATGAAGAATACAAACTTAAAATGAAAACGTTGTTGTCATTTTGATTTCGAGATGTTTCGCGAGCGAATACATACCTTTGTCAATTGTTCCTTCGATTTCTCGATTTTTCGCGCCGCATCGTGCGCGGGTATATGCCTAGTATATATATATATATATATATATATATATATATATATATATTAGAATATAAATCAAATACAAACTTTGCAAATATTACAAACCCAACCAATCTTGTTAATAGATTATCAACGATGTAGATTAAAGTGGTCATGTAATTTAATTTCAACCACATTATAAATTGATTTCATAACCGCCTAGAAATTTTGAAGTAGACAAAATCAAGGACCGAGATTGTTTTGTAAGGTTTATAACATTTACATGATTTATATTCTAGCGGAGAAACCAAATGAAAACCATCATATTCAACAAACTTTGCAACCTATTATTCACCAATGAAAATGAGTTATATCTTTTTTCTTTGTTTTTTTAAATTATAATGGGTTGTATTGTCTTTTATTCATTTTGATTTATTTATGATAATTTTCTGGTAATTAATCCACCGTATTTATCATATGGGATATTGATTATGGTTTTTTTGGTAACCATTTAATATAAAAAACCGATCATTTTATTATCTTTGATTTGACATCCATTTTGATATACTTTTTCATCTGTTTTTCTGTAGTTCTCCATTTTTTTCAAGGTTCTCCCTTGATGTTTACCCTATATGGATATATTTTTATATATAAACAAACGTAAACAAATAAAAACGAACATAAATAATCTAATATTAACGAACATAAATGAACGAATGTTTACGAACGTAAATAAATGAACAAGACCATTGTTTATGTTCGTTCATTTAACTAAACGAACAAAAAAATGTGTTCATATTCATTCATTTATTAAATAACAAACTTTTCTTCGATCTTACAATACCATATGTAAAATATTTTATTTGTAACTTATTGGTCCATTAGCTTCGATTTGGTCGCCAACGGACCTTGATGTTATTGGTCCGCCTATCATCTTTTACCCAATGTTGAGCCCATCACTAAATTAAATGAGCCCAATAAACCCAAATAGGGCGGTCCAGCCCATACTACAAGCTCAAATTGGCTCACTGATGATTTATTCCTCCTTTTGGTAAATCTCATAAACCCTAGCCTAAATTATTCAACTTCTCTTCTTTCTTTATTCTTACAGGTATGTTTGATTCTTTTTTCATCGTTATAGATTATATCTTGCTGTAGTTACTAGATTATGCTTTCTGTTTTGATTCCGATTTTCGTGTATGTTTATATCTGCCAATTGGTAATTCGTTATGGCATAAGAAATTATATAGAGGTCGTGCAACCAGTTTGTATTTTCTTTAAATTATAGGATCATTCGCATATGTTTATGTTAAAAGTTTCACGTTATGTGTATACATGGTGTTTCAATGGTGATCTTGGTGCATTTCGATTTTTCTGATCCTATGTGTTAATCGTGTTTGGTGTTGTCTCTGGCTGTCAATCTAGTTTTCCAAATTTGTTGTCTGCAAAGGTTTACGTGTCTGTGTGTACATGCTTTCTTACTGTTTAAAATCACGATAAAAATAGGTAGAGTAGGACATGACATTCTATGTGTTTTTAAGGCTTAGAAACTGTGAATTGTTGATATGGTACTTTTCACGGTAATACTGAAATATGAGATTCAAGATTTGAAGTTGAGGATCTCTAAGTTCAACTGTGCTTATCTCACCCATTAGGATTAACGTAACCATTAATTCTGTGACATTCTGTTGAAGAATACACGGGTGGTTATATGCTTATTTAAAGATACAGCTTAAAAATGTAACAGAGTTGCATAACGTTTTTATAAGATATGTTTTTTACCATTTTAGTTTGGGGAAAAGATATAACTAGCATTTGGGAGGTTGTAGTTTGTGATGCTCTTTCATTTGAGCAAGCCAGATGTCTTCTAGGCTTCTGGCTTTTATGGCAGGTTATGTATTATGCTTGTTTTGTTTGAAATCAACCAACAACTCTCTTACTCATAAATTTAGTACGTAAATGCAGGTTCTTTGAACTCGAACAACTGAAATGTCTTTCTACAACAGAATTGGAAGCCTCATGAGGCAAACTATCTCCCAGACCACTGTATCCAATGGGCATGTGACAGGACCATCTATGTTTAATGCTTTTCGCTGCATGTCTTCAAAGCTCTTTGTTGGTGGCATGTTCTCTGAGTAACTTCACTGCCCTTTCTGTTTCTGTTTATATGAGCCATTGCCCATAAGTATATGTGTATTTGCAGGTCTTTCTTATCAAACTGATGACCACTCCTTAAAGGAAGCATTTTCCGGCTTCGGGGATGTAGTTGAAGGTAACCTGTACTTCATGTTTATACATGGAATCCAAGTGTGTAGAATGTTTACTTTGAAAATGGACCGACTATAATTAGAAAACATGGAAGAACCATCAAATTGAATATTCTTGACTCATTTGTAATACTGAATGCATTTTCCCTTTGAGATGTGGTATTGATTTATCTTGAAATTTTCAACACCAAAAGTCCTGATTTGCTTGGCCAGTTGACAAATCTCTATATAAACTGATTTTGGGAATATGAGCGATACTGCATGCATCTAGAGAATATTAACTCGTGAGGATAATTGATCAAAATCCGGTTTCTTTGATTTTGTTATGGTCCCATATCAGCTAGACTTGACCATGTTTTGTCTATATATGTTGGAGCATCCCTTCTCTCCTCAAGGATTATTTTGGAGAGTAATCTAATGGAGTTTTACATATTCTTACATGGTATTAGAGCTAAGGTTTGCTACTCTAAGGACTCGACACTCTATGGAAATCTATAATCGTCTAGCCCCCCTCTCAATGCTTCGGGACAATCCCGTCTAGCCTCCATTGGAGGGGGCATGTTAGAGTCTCACTTGGACCATTTCTCATTTATATATGTTAGAAGCCCCCCTTCTATTTTCAAGTGCTTGTTTGGAGAGTAATCTAACAGGGTTCCACATATTCTCACAAATCTATTGGTATCTAGTTGTTGGTGATTGTCAATTATGATGCATCATTTAACATCTTTTTGGGGTTTTGATGTTCCTGCAAGAGTGATCACCGACCGAGAATCTGGAAGGTCCAGAGGATTTGGGTTGGTGAACTACACTAGCGACGAGAGTGCAAAAGAGGCTATGACAGCCATGGATGGGTAGGTTCGAAATTAAACCTCATAACCATCAGTCACTGTTTGTTTCATTATCTCAGATTACTGATATTTTACTCATCATGTTATTGTTTAGGAACTGAATGGGCTGTCCATTCGTGTTAGTTTAGCCACTGAGCGTGCACCCCGTACAGGTGGTTTTTCTGGTGGTTATGGGAATGACCGATACTAAGTAGATTTCTGCCTGTTAAGTGATCTCATTGTCTATATGCTTAGACCATGATAGCTTACTAGGATTTATGGATGATTGTAATCGAATTTGGTACCTATGGACTGCCTGCAAATGCAATGCTTGCTTTTTTCAAAATATAAAAGTACTACTAAACGAGTATAGTCTATCAATTTTGATGGGATTTATTTCAGATTTGATGATTCGAAATTATTTGGGGGTGATGCCATGTTTTTTTTTTGTTGTGTACTCTGTACCAATTGACTTTACTTGCTACCCGGTCTTAGGGGTTACTCGGTTGGTTTTCTATTAAGGATTAAGTCGCATGTGTGGATAAAGTTGTCTATATGGACTTGGTTAGATTGTTGCTCGGTTGTTATGCTGAAAGTCTGAAATCGACTATTTTACCTTTTGCTTTAAACAACAATTAGAGATCTAATTTTACAATAAGAACAACAATATTTGCAACAAATCATCAAGCATGCATAACAAGAACAAGTAGATCAAATGAAACCAACAAAAAGACCCAAATCAATCCACCCCTTCTGTAGGGATGGCAAAAAAAACCGAACCCGACGGTGAAAACCGAACATTTCGGGTCGGGTTTGGGGACATCTTATCGGGGACGGGGCGGGGATTGGGGATACTATCGGGGATGTTAACGGGGACGGTACTCACCGCCCCGGCCTGAAATAATATATATATATATATATATATATATATATATATAATAATTATATAAAAGCCCATAGCCTTACCATTTTTAAGCCCAACCCAAATCCCTAAATCCTCAATTCCTCATACGGTCACTCATAGAGTCATAGTCTCATACCCTACCCCGCCTTTGTTGAATTGTTGTTCTCTTCTCGACAATCTGTCTCCCACCGACCACCGCCCACGCCTCCTCCACATCGAGTCATCGTCTCATCGACCAGTCGTCCAGTCGATGTGAACTCCAGTCTCCAGTCGGCTAGTCCCCATCGACGTTCCAATCGTCCAGTCGATGTGAATCAACTCCAAACTCCCGCTCGACGTCTCAACTCGAACTCGATATCTCCGGCGAGTCGGCGACAAACTCCAACTCCCTCAGTCCCTCTTGACCTTTCGAACTCCAGACTCCAACTCCACAGTCCACTCTCCCTCTCGACAACTCCAGTCTCCCTCTCGATATCTCCAGATCCAGACTCCATTTGAGGTAATTTGGTATTTTGAGGTAATTTGGTAGTTTTACTGAAGTGAAGATTACCCTCACTTAATTTGTTTTTAATGTTACATCATACTGTTTTGTTGTTTTTTGGAACATTTAGGATGTTGATTTGTGGTTTAGTTATGGTGATTTGTTGATTTGATATTGATCTGTGATTCAAAGGAAGTGTGATCTTAATGCACACGAGGTGTTTGTGAAAATGTCTCAAACAAGTATGCTAAGGTTTTTACTTTTTAGATGTAGTTTATCTGATTTTGGGTTATTTTTGCCAGATTGATTTGATTCATATATGATGTGTGAAATGAAGCCTGAATTGCAGCGTTTCATGACTGAATTCTTGTACCAGTTGTTTGTGTTGTGTTCTATGACTCTAAGCTTATAATTTGTAGAATGCACTGGAGCACTTGATTTGGGAAGAAACTGAGAGTTGATAAAATGTTTTTGTTGATTTAAAAAAGGCAAAACCCAATTGGTTTTAATGGTTGGATTTGGATCATTATACTTTAATTAAACAATTTGGCCATTCTATGTTACTACTAGCTTCACTATGTTTAAGAAATATGAATTTTTTGGTTTTGGTTTCGGGTTTCGGGTATTACCAACGGGTAACAGTGATTTTTTAGCCTTAATGGGTTCCCCAATGGGGATCGGGGAAACCGCGGGGACCCGATGGGATCCCCGATAAGATCCCCGGCGGGGATCGGGACGGTTTCGGGGACCATTTTGCTTATCGGTTTCGGGGATGGGGATACCAATCCCCGGCCCGAACCCGGCCCGTTGCCATTCCTACCCTTCTGTCCTATGGGTTTTTACGGGAATTGGCTCAAAGAGCCACATTACATTGGCATATTGGTCTCCTAGCCATTACTCTACCGGTTTGACGAAAATAGACCTAGGTTCGCAATGGCGGACCTGCAGGTCCGCTACCTGCCACAAAACGACAAAAAAAGGGACGGTTCGAGCAAGATCCGCAACGGGTCGGGTCGGTAGGTCCGCCATCTTGCCACGTGTCATGCACTGATATTTAATTTTAGACACTTTAGGTCCCTTAAAATTAATTTTAGACACTTTATGTCCTTAAATTTAATTTGTTTCACTTTATATACTTTAAATTTAATTTTAGACACATTATGTCCTTAAATTAATTAATTACACTATTGGTCCCTTAAATTTAATTTTAGAAACTTTAGGTCCCTTAAAAATAATTTTAGACACTTTAAGTCCCTTAAATTTAAATTTAGACACTTTAGGTCCCTTAAAATTAATTTTAGACACTTTAGATCCCTTAAATTTATTTTTAGACACTTTATGCCCTTTAAATTTAATTTGTTTCACTTTATGTTCTTAAATTAATTAATTACACTGTTGGTCTCTTAATAATATTTTTAGACACTTTAAGTCCCTTAAATTTTATTTTAGACACTTAAAATTAATTTTAGACACTTTAGGTCCCTTAAATTTATTTTTAGACACTTTATGCCCTTTAAATTTAATTTGTTTCACTTTATGTCCTTAAATTAATTACACTATTGGTCCCTTAATAATATTTTTAGACACTTTAGGTCCCTTAAATTTAATTTTAGACACTTTAGATCCTTTAAAATTAATTTTAGACACTTTAGGTCCCTTAATTATTTTTAGACACTTTATGTCCTTTAAATTTTAATATGTTTCACTTTATGTCCTTAAATTATATAATTACACTATTGGTCCCTTAAATTTATTTATAGACAATTTTGGTCCCTTAAATTTAATTTGTTTCACTTTAAGTCCCTTAAATATTTTTAGACACTTTATGTCCTTTAACTTTTAATATTTGACAATTTAGGCCCCTAGCTTGACTTTAAGGTCAAAATTGACCATCATAGAGCAAATTAAAAGTAAATTGAGCGGACGAAGGTTGGAGATCTTCAGGCAGACGGTTTTTGGTCAGTGGTTGTTGATGGAGGACTACTCCTACGACCCATTACTGATGTACACCGTATTAAAAATGGAGATCTTCCCTGAGGAGGACAACGAGCAAAACATGTTCTTCCAGGTGGGAAGATATACTCTACGATATGGACGCGAGGAGTTCTGCCTGATTACAGGACTCCGGTTTGGAGAGGTTCCCTCATTGCCAGAGAGGCAGAGGCAGAGGTGCACCCTTTTTGTTCGTCGGGTTTTTGGTGATCCGGAGAAGCTGTTGATTCGGAATTTAGAAGCCAAGTTTGCATCGCTTGGAAATGGAGATCAACTTACGGACGATGATGTTGTCTGTGTTTGCTTGATCATGATGGTGGAGGTCTTTTTTCTTGGTAGACAGATCCATTTACCTGTTTCCTCCACCGTGCTTACTGTAGCACAGGATTATCGGTTCTTTAACCGATATCCTTGGGGTTCTGTTGTCTGGGAACCCACCTTTTGGCAGATGTCTGGTGCTATTCGGAGACGTACACCAGATCAGTCGAAGTTGACACTTACAGGGTTTTTACATGCCTTCAAGGTTAGTTGATTTACTATTACTATACGTATACATGGTTAATGCATTCCATATTTTAACAACTTGTAACTCCCAGGTTTGGATCTTGGAGACATTTCCTGCTGCTACCAAGTTTTTCACGATGCATCCCAGGCTTCCTAGGGGTGTACGTTGGACTAGGATGATTATCCTTGACAGTAAACATGTCGGGGTACTACTTGATACGTCAGAGGTACGTATTTTTAAATACTTTAAAATATTGATTTTTTTAACATTAAAAACTAACATTATAGATTATGAATGCCAACGTAGTCGGCCACCCATCGGACCTCTTGTGGCTACCCCTCAGGAGGAGGCATTTCAATGGTATCAAATTAGCCACCGATATTTCCAGGGGATGGAGGAGCAGGAGATAAAGAGGACGAGAGTCTCCGGTGATGGTGACGACGATGAGGACGATGACGACGACGATGGTGGTGACGGTGCTGGTTTCCACCCCGACGTTGGTGGTGACGGTGTTGGTTTCCACCATGACGTTGGTGGTGACGGTGCTAGTTTCCACCACGACGCTGGTGTGAGTGGGGACTTTGGCCCACAGATCCATCAAGGAACCCCAACATGAGCCCCCCCCCCCCCCCCCCCCCCCCCCGTATGAGTATGCCTACCAGTGATCCCTATACTGCATATTAGGATCGTTTGACCACCCTGGAGGGCACTGTTAGTGAAGTACAAGGAACAGTTAATGACATAAATGTGTGGCGGGGTGGTCAAACAGATGTGTATACTCATATACAGGCGATGTACCGTGAGATGCAGCAGTGGCATGTAAGTATTTAATTTTAGTTATGTATTTAATTTTAAACTTATGAACATTCATTAACAATTAATACTTGTACGTAGCTATCCGCTCATCCACCACAGCAACAACACCCACCACAGCAAGAATCGTCGTACGACCCCTGGGTTTCGTCACCCAGGATGCCGGATCTGTCGTACGCTTTTCCCCCTCACATATGCCGACGGTAAGTATCATCAATCGGTTAATGTTTTACTTATTTTTTTTCTATGATATTGGAGAGATATTTATTTATTTCGTTATGTAGGGAGTGTCAGGCATGCCAGGTTCTGGTGGCCCAGACATGACAGGGACATTCGGTATGGTTGGCCTAGACATGCCAGGGCCGTTCTGTATAGGGGTGGACGACAGTTCCCAGTTCGTTACTCCTAGACCGCCCCCAGCATGGCTCCGAGACCACCTATACAGGAAAACCTTCAGAGGGGGGAACATGTACGACATCCTTCCCAGCTGCAAAGCTCTCCATACACCGCCCTTTCTGATTCTACACCCCTAGTCGCACGACAAAAAAAAGCGAAAGGTAAGCAGACGGGTTCACAGAAGGGATCTGCGGTGGTGGAGCGCCTGTATCGGAATGACACGTTGCCTGAGCATGTGAGACTAACACTTCTACCAGTCCGGCCTGTAGATCGTACCTTTTGGGGGAAACTATTGGGCTTGGAAGATGGTGGATATTTTGAGACGGAGGTACGTATTTTTTTAGTTATATAATTTTATTAATAATAATTTGTAACTCATGCTTAACATGTTATTGTTTATTAATAGCACATCGAGGTATGGGTTCGACTTCATCTGGAGTCACGCTCGACCCTGGCTGATTGGTCCATCATGCTGCCAGACTTTATGTACTACATGACTGTGCTTAAAGATCTTTCCTACCTGACTCAGCAGTGCAATGGTGCACAAGGAAGTGTTGGTTTTCCAGCGTGGGGCACCGACAATAAAGTATGAATAACAGTTTACATGTATATTATTTAAGAAATTTCGAATTTATATAACTGACATATATACTTTTTATGTTTCAGGTGTTCATTCCAATGTGTATAAGTAATAAGCATTGGGTAATTGGGTTGTTCAATCTGGACTCCGTGATATTGACCATATATGACAGTTTTAGGTTTCCCACCTTGGAGGCAGCCTTTGGAGAAATGATGACCGAATTCACTATCAGGATGCCGCAATTGTTGACGGCTTTGGGTGAACGTTCGCGTGCACAAGCGTTTAGTAATTCCTTCACTTGGGAATACGCGATGGATGTGCCACAACAGACGGGACCGCTTGGCGATTGTGGTCCATGGGCCTGTAAATTTCTCAGTGAACTGGTGCAGGGGCGACATCCATCTAGCACGGATACATCCAAAGAATGTAAGTGGTGGCGGTATGAGATGGCGGATGTTATATGGGCTTTCAGGGAGGTTGGATCGTCCGATGTTTAGTACATAGTGTTAAAATGTAAAGATTATTGTACAAACTATTTTTTATTTAGTTCGTTACTGTTACATCTACTAAACCTTATTATACATCTACGAATTTAACTTACCTTAGAAACAACATTACAGAGGCAACAATTAAATTTAAAACTCATCAAAACACACAAAATACTGAACTGTTTTATTAACGAAGAAATTAGAACATCGAAAAGGTACGATAAAGTCCAGATACGAAATGGTCAAAAACACTTGCACAATCTAAGGATAAAGTGCTTTACATTGATCAATCCAATTTTGTATCTCGTTTATCTCAGCCTGCATGACTGCGAACTCTTGGATACACTTGTTCGCTCGTTCGTTGTCGTAACGAATACGGTCTTCCTTATCTTTTATCTCCCGCTTCAATCTTTTTATCGCTTCCCTGTCTTCGTCCATCCTTCTCAAGTACCCTTCCTTGTTGGCCATAATTTGTTTCCACCTTTGACCGAGTTCCTCGATCCTCGCCTCAGCCTTTTCTACGGATTGTCTCATCCTTTCAGGCATTGTTTGCGAGGAGGGGGGGGGGGGGGGTTCGAAGAAGAGGCTCGATTTCCGGCCATAAGATATTAGTTGATGAAAAATGGTGTGTGGATGGGGTGAATTAAAAGTTGGAAATAAGGTGAGTATTTATAGCCAAAAAACCAGTTCTAGGTCCGATTCAATTACGGACCTAGATTAGGTCAAGATAAACCTGCACCTTTTCAGGCGAATCTTGCAGGAGAATATTGCAGGTCCGCCATTGCGGACCTAGTGCACCTCCGCCGTTGCGGACCTGAAAGACTATAACTACCCCATGGTTGAGTGGTTGTAAACCATAAAAAAACAAACACAATGTGAATCATCAGAGTGATTAAACAATTTATTCTTACATGGTTGGAACTTCCCGTTCGCATCAACAATTGATGGATGGAAGTTCAAGGCTAGGTTGGAAACCACCCCAAACGGATGAGGAGTGGAGTAACTTTGGAAGAACTTCAGCCGATTATGCAATAACGGAGGAGGAGAAACAAGAATTTGACGATGCATATGACTGGTATGTAGAGACACATGAATACGAAGCCCCCCCCTCTCGTAACCATGCACCTTCTGAAACGATGCCGGCGGGGACGAGGGAATCCATACGACAAGCAGAGGTGGATATTTCCAAGCTCAAAGACCTATGGCTGAAGAACAGGTCCGAGCAGATAGAGTTAGAGACTGTCGTCAAGAGAAAGAAGCAGACGGTGACGGTGTTGCAGAGAGAGATCAAGGAAGAGCAGAAAAAAATAAAGAATATCAAAGAAACCTATCCCCGTATAGAGGACATGATCAATGAAAAGGATGATTTGATCATTAGATGTAAAGCTCTCTACCCAAAGGGACACTAGTTTACCTTTTGGTTATATGTTTCGAACTTTGTTTAAATTAACCTTGTCATGTAGTAGTCAATAGACTTCCGTTGCTCGGTTCTATCCTTGGGTTAAGTAATAAAAGTGTTTTGTTTACTATCATGATACACAAACATTATTCATTATAATTAATACGTTCATTACATACATTGTTACTCGTTCAGATCAACATTTAAATCAAAAGTTTGATGTCTATAGGTGCCTCCATAATCATCGGTAGGCATTGGGTGAGTAGTGCGGCTACCAGATGCTCTTTGTCTTCCACAGTTCACTGGTGCAGGCGCCTGACATTGAGTCCGAGTATGTCCGATTTCTCTACATCGAGTACATCTCCTCGGTGTGGGATCCTCACCACGAGATGGGATACGATCGTGGTTACTCGGTCTTCCGGCGCGTCTCTTGTAGACCGGTGGCTCAACGGTCATAAGCGGAGTGTCTAAAACAACCCATGTTGATGGATGCCCAGGTGGATGTATAACCTCTGAGTATGTGGCTCGAAAATTATCTACTTTGAACTAAGGCAATATCAGGTGGATGACATCTGTACACCGTTCATGCCTGGCAACGGCGATTGCATGACTGCAAGGTAAACCAGAGATCTGCCATTTCCTACAAGAGCAACTCCAACGACGGTAATCCACTTTCGAGTCCCTACGAGAATCTAGAACTTCATATAGGCCATAACCTATTTCACGGACAATAAACCTTTCCGACTTCACCTGTCGCCTTCTAACAATTATTTCTATTTTTGGGGGGAGAGCATTTACCCATCTCGCTGCAGAAAAACGAAAGATTAAAATATTGAAGAAAATATGTTGTGAAGTTTTTTGACAAACCAAAATAACAGTGGATAAGTGTGACTATGTAAACCTGCTTTGTTCCGACGAATTGAATACCAGTCTTGTTGAAATTCTCGGAAGTAATCCATAAGGGACACAATAGGAAGTTTTTCGAGCAAAACGAGACAGTGCATTGACCGACTCGGCGCTGTTTGAAGTCATTATGTTGTAACGCATTCCAGGGAAATAGGCCCGTGACCATTTCTCCTTGCCAACCGCGTCCATAAGTGGCGCTCCAACAGGTATAACGCGTCGTAGAACTTCCATTTTACGTTCAAAATCCTCCTCCGTGTACGCTTTACACGTTTTCCAAAACATACCCTTCCTAAACTTGGCCCTACTGTCCCTGCTTTTTACGTTCATCAGCAAATGGCGACAAAACAAACCATGATGAGCATTTGGGTACACCGTGCTAATAGCTTGGCTTATGGATAAAGCCATGTCGAATATGAACATCAACCCTTCCGGTTCTTGGATACATTCCTTCAACATCGTCAAAAACCAAGTCCATGCCTCCCCACTCTCAGACCTACCCACTCCAAAAGCGACCGACACAATTTGGTTATTGGCATCCATAACAACGGCTAAGAACATTGTGCCCAAGTAAGGACCCTTCAAATGAGCGCCGTCTATTATAAGGACACGACGCAAGTGTCCCAGAAACGACCGAATCTACATAAATTACATGGTTTAACCGTTAGAAAATTAAAGACAATATCTATTAATGCAAAAAATATACTGCCCGAGGCAAAACATAACCAAAATACGTACCAAGCAACCAAGGGCAACAAAACACATCTCAAAACGTCCTGTACTATCTGTCTTTATTTGGGTGAAAGTACCAGGATTATTAAGCTCCAAGTTATAGAAGAACGCAGGAAGTCGGCTAAAAGATTCCTGGGGGGTACCCCGCTCAATGGTTAGCACATAAGCCTTCGCACGCCAAGCTTGCCAATACGAGATATTTAGGTGCATGTCCGCCTTCATGTCGTTCACAATGTCTTTTCCACGTATTTTTCGGCTTTCATCACGCACTTTAGGCAAAATTATGTGTCCCAATACTCTGCTATTGGCGTTACGGTGGTGGGGATTCATCTGGGTCCTTGAACAAGTGTGTACGTCGTTCATAATTCGTACGTGGAACATAGTGGTATTTTGTATGCACTATGCACACAACATAAATACGCCAATTACAGTTAGGCTGCACACATCTCACATCGTATCGGGATTTTGAAGATCTTTCAGCTCTAAACTGGAAACCCTCTTCAAGGGTCTTCCTCCCGATAGCAAGGGTCATTTCGTCTTTCGTTTAAAAAACATCCCCTAAATTCACTCTTCTACTACGGTTATAATGTACGGGTGCTTCGTTTGGTGTGATGACGGGCTCTCGGTCTTCTGGAAGGGAGGGGGCATACCAAAGAAATCATTTATCCCACCATATGATTTAACAGGACTACGTTCAGATGTTTCTTCTTCTTCTTCTTCTTCTTCTTCTTCTTCTTCATTCGTATGAACATCAGAAAGACCCAGGTCATAAACATGAGATTCATCGGGGTCTTGATCAAATTCTTCATCGGCTTCGTCTTCTTCATCGGCTCGTTCGTCTACCAGTTCTTCTTCTGTCTCAGGAACAACATCGGGGTTATAGTCACTCATACCATAACCATGTTCATGAAGATAAGCGGAATCAAACTGAGGCCTGTAAGATGTTTGACTCTGCTCAGCGGACTGAGGCATGTAAGATGTTTGATTCTGCTCGGGGAACTGAGGCATGTAAGATGTTTGATTCTGCTCGGCATACACATCAGGAGCGCCTCCGGTGTTCGAACCAACGTTGCTGCCGCCTGCCATCGTGTAATCGTCGTAAACGTAAAGTGTTGGCGGAGTTGAAAAAGCCATAGCATTTTGCAAGAAACACGAAACTTCGACATTGTCTCTTAGCTGAATCATTTGGCCAGAATTTATGTAGATAGTTCTGGTAGTACCAACAATGGTGTCCATACCACATTTCTCACGAAGATAGCTAACCAACCTTTGATGCGTGATAGTTGCCGGAACCATGATGCGAACCATCGATCGATCAGTATAATAATCCCACCCTTGATCGCCCTGTTGAAAGTAACATCCACCCAAAATACGTAACTTTACTTTTTCAGAAATAGAACTCATCTTCAAACTTTCAGGTGTTTTTGAAATTTTTTCTCAGTAAACAAAACTGCTTACCTTCCGTTTTCAGGCTTGCTATTTTTGGGGAAAACTTCACGGTTTCAAATTTTTTCAAAAGGCTTCAATGAATTCAACCACTAAATTCTATATCTGACAATTATATAGGACCAAAATAATGCAGCTCCGCAACAAAAACGTACATCAAAAAACAAATAAATCAACAAAAACATGGTCAATGGCGGACCTAGCCTAGGTCCGCAATGGCGGAGCTAGGTCCGCCATGGCGGACGTGCAGTCAATATGACACCTGTGCATGACACGTGGCAAGATGGTGGACCTGGGTCGGGTGGCGGACCTACCGACCCGACCCGTTGCGGATCTGGCTCAGACCATCCCTTTTTTTGTCGTTTTCGTCAAACCGGTAGAGAAATGGCTAGGAGACCAATGTGCCAATGTAATGTGGCTCTTTGAGCCAATTTCCCTTTACTCTGAAAATGTTTTCCAACCAACCAGTACTTGATGGTCCTTCATATGACCTGCGGATGGATGGAAGAAACTCGCTAAAATCATAACACATGTACCTTTCGATTTGATTTATCTTTCAAGCCTTTTCTCCATTGTGAGCTTATAATTAGGGGTGGGTTTGGAACCTTACCAAGTTTTTTTCTCCAATACCATGTACTAACCAATTTTAATTGGTAAGAAAAATCTTATACCATGTATAACTAATTGTACTTGGTACTAACTTAACTAGTACCAACTTTTTTCGGGTGGTACATGTTGGTACTGCCAACTTCATGTTACATGTATGAAAATTGTCACTTAAGTGAAAATTTGAGTTTTTAGATAACACATGTAAGGTTTAAAGGTTTTTAACTACAAAGAATGAAGGAATAAAACTTGTAAACATTCGAATATTCAAATAAAACAATTAAAGTTACAATATTTAATATCTAATACATTAAAAATACAAAAAAACTAATAAAAAATAAATAAGTCGGTACCATGGTACTATCGTGGTACGCAATTTCATATACCATGTACAAACCAAATTTCCATATTTGGTACGGTAATACCAACTGATTGTGATTGGTACCAGTTAAATTGGTACCAATTTAATTGGTATGGTTGGTATACATGTTGGTTGGTTTTGTTTGGCACAAAATTGCCACCCCTACTTATAAGCCGCTTCAAATTGAACTTGGAGATGACCGACGTAGGGGAAGGAGATGACCGACAATGGAGGAGGAGATGACCAATGATGGGGGATGAGGCGATGATCGGCTATGGCCTATGAGAGAGCCCATGTTCAATATTGCAGATTTGATAGGTTTTCCTTGTGGAGGCGGACGCTGTTTAATATGAATAGGGACAATTCAGGAATAACTATGGCTGAGTGCTAAGGACACATCTAGTTTGGCTGACCGAATAAGCACCCGACTGAAGCATTAAGCCACAATCGAATAGTCGCTTATGGCTTATCAAATAAGCATATAGGCTACGCAATAACGCAACCCATTAAGCCACAACCAAACAGCCGCTTATCCAGTCATTGGCCCAATTGTCTCGTTACCAGTATAACCAAGTTTTCATAGAGTCTTGGGTTCAAGCATCACCAACATTATGTTCTCGAGTCTTCTTTTACGAAGGAAAGTAAAATAGGAGGGAAAGAAAAAATCTTGTGTTCTCGAGGTCTTTTTTAATAAGGAAAGGAAAGAAAAAGAGAAGGAAAATAATGTTCATTTTCCTCCTAAAATTTTCCTTTCAAATGTGGGATGAAATGGAAGGGAATGCAAATGAAAATATTTATAACAATGAAAAATATTTATAAAAGGATATATTTACCCATCAATTAGAATTTGCTATAAAATAAATAAAGGGTATATTTGTAAAATTGACATTCTCTTTTCTTTATATCCTGCTCAAGAACATGAATTTTTTTTTTCCTTTCACTCTTAAGAAAAATAAAAAAGAATTCTTTTCTTTTTCCCCAAATTCGAGAACACAACGTAAAAGTAAAGAGTGTACGAATATGTCTTATATAAATATTAAATACTTTAAAACAAAGTTTTTCGGTTAGTACAAGCAAACAATGAAATGAGCGTCTGCAGGAGATAGGAAATGAGTAACTGTAGAATTACGAAAGGGGAAAATTGAAAAGTTAGGGCAGTTATAGCTAACTAAATATTAATTAATAACTAATTATAATATATAAAAGTTGCTATGGTATAGAGGTATCGCAATACACTACTTGTAATGGTAGTATCAACCAAATTTGGTTGGTATTAATTTAATTAATACAATTGATATTCATATTGACTGGTTAGGTTTGATACGAATTTCTCATGCCTAAAAAAAACTACTTTAATAACTTATATACAATATTTAGAGTGAATTGAGGATTTGGTCTATGTAGTTTTATGATTTCTTTGATCATGGTTCTCATTTTATGTTTATTGTGGATATAGTTCCTATGATATGCAATATATTGTGGCTAGGGTTCTTAAACACTAACACCTTTAACTTTTAAGGGTTAAAGGCATCATGTGCATTGCACACTATGGATATAATAGTCATTTTATTTTTCCCTTTTAATTTATTCTATACATTTTTAAAACAAAGAATAATAAATTGTGGATTTGGTCCCTATGCATTACTCATCATTTTTAAAACACATTTATCATTTCTCTTAATTTTTTTTTTCATCCAATCTTCATTGTCAAAGTACAAAAAAAATTCATTTGTTAAAGTGTAAAAAGATATTACTTGCATTTGAAAATAACAATTGTTTGAACCCAATACTACACTCTAAAAAAGACAACCTATCAAAATAACAATTGTTTGAACCCAACACTACATCCCAAAAAAAACAACTCATCAAAATGACAATTGTTTTATATCAACATTACATCCCGAAAAAGTAAACCCATCAAAATAACAATTGTTTGATATCAACATAACATCTCGAAAAAAAAAATCCATCAAAATAACAATTGGGAAGGGACTATCAAGGCTCGGGAAGACAGTGAGATGTGTGAAATGCAAAAAATAAGGTCACAACTCAAGAACTTGTAAGGGACAGACAAGTGGGAGCTAAAAACAAGGTCAAACAATTGTTATTTTGATGGGTTGTTTTTTTTCGAGATGTTATGTTGATATCAAACAATTGTTATTTTGATGAGTTTTCTTTTTCGGGATGTTATGTTGATATCAAACAATTGTTAATTTGATGTGTTTACTTTTTCGGGATGTAATGTTGATATAAAACAATTGTCATTTTGATGAGTTGTTTTTTTTTTGGGAATGTAGTGTTGGGTTCAAACAATTGTTATTTTGATAGGTTGTCTTTTTTAGGATGTAGTGTTGGGTTCAAACAATTGTTATTTTTAAATGCAAATAATGTCTTTTTGCACTTTAACAAATGAATTTTTCTTGTACTTTGACAATGAATATTGGATGAAAAAAATTTAAGAGAGATGATAAATGTGTTTTAAAGATGATGAGTGATGCATAGGGACCAAATCCACAATTTATTATTCTTTGTTTTAAAGATGTATAGAATAAATTAAAAGGGAAAAGTAAAATGACTATTATACTCATAGTGTGCAAGACACATGATACCTTTAACTCTTAAACAGGGATGAAAATGGGGCGGGGATGGGGCGGGGACCCTAATCCCCGTCCCCGATCCCAATTTTCATCCCCATCCCCGTCCCCATCCCCGCTGGGGAATATGATCACATCCCCGTCCCCAACGAGTAATCGGGGAATTTCCCCATTTATGTGATATATTTTTAAATGAAATGTGATGAATATACTCGTTCGATAATGGTCCATATCTAAATCTCACATATGTCCAAAATTTGTTTTTACGGACTATTAAATATTCATGTGAACAAGATCACAACATTAGATGTAATTGTTTGATCAAACGCTTTCGACTCTCCGTGGTTTTTATCTAAAAAAGTAAGACAAATACAAAAATGTAATAAGAAAGATCAAAAATACCATTTCTAAATTTAAAAGATGTTACGTCTAAATCTTGATAAATAATATATTTAAAAATAGATATACAATGTATGTAGTAATAAATATACATAATATTTAGTAATAATTATATAATATATTTAATATACGGGGACGGAGCGGGGCGGGGATCACGTTACCCGTCCCCGTCCCCGTCCCCATCCCCGATCCCCGATTTTGCGGGGAATCCCCGTCCCCGTCGGGGCGGGTACACCGGGTTTCCCAATGGGATGGGTCTCATTTCCATCCCTACTCTTAAAAGTTAATGGTGTTAGTGTTTAAGAACCCTAGCCACAATATATTGCATACCACAAGGACTATATCTACAATAAACATAGAATGAGGACTATGATAAAAAAAAAATCACAAAACCACATGGACCAAATCCACAATTCACTCCAATATTTATGTCTATTAGAGAGTAACAAAAGTCTACAGACCGTCTAATTGACACCAACGAGTACAATCAATCTAACATCAATAATGAAAGCGGCATAAATCAATTAGTTCAAAATTTTATCTGTCGATTCATTCGAATCTAAACCGAATATACTTTCAAACACATTATGTTTAGCAAATAGGATGGAAACCTAATACTAGAACAATGTAAATATAATATGATCACACCATTATAACATGGGAATATAAGAATATTGTTTCCTATTTTGTGGTTGAATTCGTTAATTTGATGTGATTTGTCAATAGTTGTTTCGTCGGTCTAACTCTTTGATCAATAATTCACAAGTATTTAACCACAAATCCTCGACTTTTTTTTATAGTATTATTATATAGTTCGAGGGTAAATGATATTAAAAGAACTCTTAAATTTTCTAAAGGGACGTTTGGTTTGATAAAATGATTTGAAGGGATTTGGATTTCGTGGAAGGTTTTGGAATTTGAGGGATTTGGATTTGTAATGATTTGAAATCTTTGGTGTGTTTGGTTTGTAGGATTTAGAATGGAATTGGATTTCATTCTTTATAAATAATCTGAAAAAAACAAACTATAAATAACTACTAAAATAATTAAATTACTTTTTATTACTTGATTATTATTATACAAATGTTTTTAACATATTGTAAAATATTATTACATAAAAATCCTACAAAATCTCATGAAATACCAACCATCCCGTGGGATTTTCAAAATCCTATGTTTGTCGGGGATTTTAAATCCATGACATCCTTCAACCAAAACATGTAATTGGAATAAAACTCAATTTCAAATCTCTCTAAATCCAATCCTGCAAACCAAATGGACCTCAAGAGGACATGTGGTTTGATGTAGGGGTGTAATCGGTACGGTACCGACTTTTTTTTTTTGTCAATACCGTGTACCAACCAATTATAATTGGTTTGCAAAATCTTATACCATGTACCAACCAATTGTAATTGGTACCGACTTAATTGGTACCGACTTTTTTCGGTTGGTACATGTTGGTACCGGTTTTATACCAACTTCATGTTACATATACGAAATAAGAAAAAACTAATTCAAAATGCGCAAATGATCAAACAAAAAAGTTGAATGTGGCATTGTTTAATATTCAATACACGGTCAATTGGATTTCTAATTAGGGTTTTCACTTTTTTAGGCCTTTAGGCGATATGGTGAAAACTAAGAAAATTAAGGATTTTCAAATTTTAAACTCAAAATTAATAATAGCATTGATTAATAAAATTAATAATTAATTAAATTATTAAAAATGTCGGTACCACGGTACTACCGTGGTACACAACATTCAATACCGTGTACCAACCAAGTTCAAACACTTGGTACGGTACAACCAGCCAATTTAAATTGGTACCGATTTAATTGGTACGGCTGATACACATGTTGGCTGGTTTGATTTGGTTCAAAATTGCCACCCCTAGTTTGATGAAATGTTTTTCTTAGGAATTCGGATTTTGTGAAAGGATTTGGAATTGTAAAAATTGGAAACTTTGGAGTCTTTGGTTTGTCGGAATTTGAATGAAATTAAATTCCATCTTTATAGATAATTTATAAATACAAATTATAAATAATCATAAAAATAATTAAATTGCCTTATATTAATTGATTACGACTAAACGAATATTTTAACATTATTATAGATAAATCCTATGAAATCTCGTGAAATACCAATGTGATTTATAAATCCATTGTTTTGTAAGATTTAATTAAAATCTCAGGATTTCAATTTCTAACTTTTATTAAACCAAACATGAGATAGAAATGAAATATAATTTCAAGCAAGTTTTAGGTGCTGTTTGTTTTTTAAGAGATCTAAAGTCTGAAGTCTTAATTTAGTTATGATTAATAAGAGGTGATGTGTAAAAATGTCTGAACGATTCAGACTTAAGAGCTATTAAGAGATTTTTTTTAAAAAAACAAACAACCCCTTAATTGAATTCGTTAAGAACTTCTTATTTAGCATTTATATTAACACATATATACTTGTTTGTTTAATAATTTATGATGATGTTTGACTTTATTGTCAAACCATTCTTCATACATATCTAATAATTAAAAGGGGCCTGTTTTTGTTGGATTCACATTCATTCTTCCATCTTATCAATCTCTTATAGAAACTTTGACATAATACACACATCTTTCAAACTTTGGTGTGTGAACCATCCAAATTCCGTTAAAAAAACAAAAACATGAAGTGATACATGTACGAAACCAAACACCCCCTAAGAACGAATCTCATCCTTGCATGACTATTCTAACATTTTTTTTTTTACAAAAATATTGGTTTCTTGTGTCTGAATTGTTTTATTGCATTATCTGATCTTTTAATATGCAAAAATAAGGTTCAAATTCAATATTAAGTAAGTTTGATTCGAACAAAATTCAAACATCAAAATTGCCATAATAAGAATTAAACACCGAACAAAATCAATTGTGAAACCTTCGGATCCAAAACATATGGCTTTGTTTTGACAGATGTTTTTAGATTTCATAGAAAGATTTGGAATCTTTGGTGTATTTGGTTTGTAGGATTTGGATTGGAATTGAGTTTCATTATTTATACAGATCTTGTTTTGTTTGTAGGATTTGGAGTTTAATTGAACTATTTGTTTGTTTCAGTAAGATGTGGAGGCGATAGAGTGATTAAGGCACAATTGATTAAAACGATGGGGGTAAAGATTAAATCCATTGGATGTGGGATTTTAGTGTTTCAAATCCAGATTTCTTCAAACCAAACACATATTTGAATTAAATTCAATTTCAAATCCCGCAATTCAAACTAGTCCGAAAGATCTGTTTGGTTCGCCATAGTATTTTTAAGGAATTTTAATAGATTACGTGAAAGATTTAGAGTCGGAAGAATTTATAATCTTTAGTGTGTAGGATTTCTAGATAACTTATGTTATCCCAGATAACAATGTAAAACAAGATGATAAAAGTGATTTCAATCAATTTCCATTTTCATTTCAATCTCTGAATTTTATTACAAACACTCTCAACACTTTCTCTCTCTACAGCTCTGAATACACGTATATCACTATGATTAAGCTCCTTACCTAATAACACTCTCAACACTTTCTCTCTCTACAGCTCTGAATACACGTATATCACTATGATTAAGCTCCTTACCTAATAACACGAACAACACAACTATTTATACCAACACAACAAACACGCACACTACAGGAATGCGCAAACAACTAAACTCTTACAACACTATTACAACTTTGACTTTGACTTTTATTACACTAGACTTTGATTTTGATGCTTGAGAGTTGACTTCAACTTTGACTTCAATCTTCAGTCTTCTATGATCTTGCATCCAACATATTTATGCTCTAACAACTTATAAAAACAAATTATAAATTTGAATGAAAATGAGTGTTTTTATCATATTTTAATAATTGTTACAAATAAATCTTAAGAAATCTGCTAAATACCAACAACCCTATTTGATTTCTGAATCAAATGTTTATATTATGAATTTTCTTTTAAACAAAATATATACGAGATTGAAATGAAATTCAATTCTATAATATTCTATCAAATTCCACATACTAATAATTAAGAGTATTTGATTTTATTAATGTTTATTAGTGAACACTACAGCAACCAAAAGTGTCGGCGAGCATTTCCTGGAAACTTCCCCTTAAATTCGATGGCAACCAGACTGCAGCAGCTTCGACAAGACCATATGTTGACATATCATCCTTTCTTTCACCTACGTCTTTCTCAAAATTTTCCTTTATTTTTTATTTGCATTTTATGGTTTATATATATATATAGAGAGAGAGAGAGGAATGATAATGCGAGAAGTTAAACATTTTGCGAGAAGGTGAGAAGTGTTTAATCATATATGATTACATGATTTGTAGGTGTGTTTAATCATATATGATTAAACGTCTATGTATTGCCAATATAACATGTGTTTAATCATATATGATTAAACTTGTGTATCATATATGATTAAACACTTCTCGCCTTCTCGTAAAATGTTTAGCTTCTCGTTTGAACCTGCCCCTATATATATAAAACACAAATTAAATCAAATCACTAAACGACTTTCATATTCAATATATTTATTTATATTGAGAACGTTTCAAATGTAACCTATTCCATTTGTATAACTAATCCAACATAATCAATTGAAATAGTTTTGAAAATGATGAGAATTCATTTATTATGATTTTGATATTTATAGAAAATGATTAGAGTTTATTAATTATAAAAAATCAATTTATATTAAAAAACGATCAAAAACCATATATTCACTAAATTAAATGGACGGCTAAGATTGAGTTGCAATAGTTGTACAAATAAGATAAATTGCATCATAAACCACCTCTATTTATATTATAGTATATATATATATTTTAATTATTTAAATAAACCAAACAGTATTTTGAAACAACTCAAAGTCATATAAATGTATAGAATGATGCATGTATGGGACACCACCATGTTACTACTATCCAACAAAAACCTACACTTACATTTATGCCCAAACAAGATATATATATATATATATATTTTTTTTGTTTTTCATATATTAATTTTCATCAATTTCGAATGATGATTCCTATATAAGATTAAAATGATCATTTTTAAGTTACAATTATATATATATATAATTATGTTTTTATACATAATTTATGTTGATTTAGACATCACATGGCACAGTATTTTGTATTTCTTTTTAAATTATTCATCAAATAGTCAAAGTATTTTTAATAAAAGATATGTGAATTTTGGATTAAAAAAACCACTAGTATTGTGGGTCAAGAACTTGCCATGGATCATATCTTGATCATTTATCCAACGTGTTTTGATTTTAAATTGATGAAAAAACCGAAAATGATTGAAAAATAAACTTTAAATCTTTTTTAAAAATAGTGATATATATGCCAAACTCACTACCAACTTAACTTATTTTTTTTAAAATGGAATCGTTGAAATAAGCTGAAAATGATGACAATAATGAAGTTAGGTCATAAAAACTATATGTTAATTACTTAAATATTGAAACTTGCAAATATTCTTTTTCCAAAAATATAAGATCAAATCCAACAATATTATATATATATATATAGGGTTAGGTTCACGAAAAAATCTCAAAAAAACGGAAAAATTAAGAACAACCTGATAATCCTTTATCTGGACGGTATGCAAAATTTACACGAATTGCTTGGTTTTCAAATGAAACGCACCCTATATATATATAGAGAGAGAGAGAGAGCGAGAGAGAAAGAGAAAGAGAGAAAATTCAAATGAAAACTTATTTTTCATTGTGCACGTGAGGACAAATCTCAGCCACTCGATCTCTTTTGATCCAACAACTCATATTAGATAGAGTTTTTAATTTTAAAATTCTTAGGGGTAAAATTGGAATAAAATTTAAACACGCCTACCATATTTGACATTTTTTTTAATTAAAAACTTTTTACCCAATTAAAGTTTAAAATAAGTTATCTTAAAAATTACTAATATTTTAATCAAACAAATTACATAAAAAAATGAGAATTTCGTGCTCTTCGATATGACATTCATCTCGATATAGTTTTTTTGTCGTTTTAACCGTTTTTTACGTGAAAAGATATATATGTGTTATATTCATTATGAATATTTATGTACGTTCAAATTTGTAAAACGTCTCGACACCGTAAGTATATAACTCGACATCACCTTCTTCACCACTTTCTTCAACGTCGTAAGGCATCACGTTTCTTCAGCACTGTAACCCAACACCCATCAAGACGAATCGAGAACCTATCGAGTAATTCTGTTGTGAATCGGGGAACAAAAGAGAGTGCGTCACGTCTCCACATCTTCACAGGTCATTCATGTGTTATTCATCATGAATAATGTATCGTTCAGGATGAATAATATAACATTCAGGGTGAATAATTCACGATTCATGAATTCATGTATTATTCGTCATGAATGTTGTATAATTCATCCTGAATACTATATTATTCATCATGAATAATGAATGAACGTTCACATTTGTTATTCATACTGAATGTGGGACATCCGGGGATGCACATACATATTCATAATGAATTAAACCAAATTTCGGTTGTGAATTGGGAAACAAAAGAGAGTGCGCCATGTGTCTACACCTTCACGGGTCATTCATATATTATTCATCATGAATAATGTATCATTCAGGATGAATAATAGAACATTCAGGGTGAATAATACACGATTAATGATAAATAATACATGAATCATGGATTCGTGTATTATTCATCCTGAGTAGTAAATGAACGTTCACCTTTGTTATTTATACTGAATGTGGACACCCAATGACGTGCATGCATATTCATAATGAATATAACACATATATAGAATTTCATGTAAAAAATGGTTAAAATGAAAAAAATCCTGAATATTGTATTATTCATCCTACATACGGTATTATTCATCATGAATAATGAATGAACGTTATTCATACTAAATGTGGACACCCGAAAACGTGCATGGATATTCATAATGAATATAACACGTATATAGAATTTCACGTAAAAAACGGTTAATACGAAAAAAAAACTATATCGAGATAGATGTCATATCGAAGAGCACGAAATTCTCGTTTTTTTGATGTAATTTGTTTGATTAAAATATTAGTAATTTTTAAGATAAATTATTTTAAAGTTTAAGGAGGTAAATTTTTTTTAATTAAAAAAAAATAAAAAGTCAAAGAAGGTAGACGTTGATTCAAAATTACAATTTTGTACTTAATCACTTTCCAATTAACCATATTATGTATTAACCATTGATTAATTTTCTAAGTTTTGATCAATGATTAAGATTTGTCCTCAACACAATGAAAGATGAGTTTTCATTTGAACCCACGTCTTAGGTTCATTTGAGAAATGATAAATGTATGAGAAATAGAGAAATGATCCTAGCCCTTTATCTGGTCAACATTTGCGGCTTTGACCGTGAAATATCGGATAATTACCTGTGTGGTCTCTAAAAGATAGAGGGGTAGTTTCGTAAAATACGCGGAACGGGTTCATATATGGATTATATGTATGAACCAGTGTAATTCACATATTAACTTTTTAACTGATTCATATATGAACTATGCATTCATATATGAATCAATTAATTGGTTCATATCAAAATAAGTTAATTAGTTCATATGTGAATCACAAAGATTCATATGTGTATAAGTTAATTAGTTCAACTATTCACATATGAACCTATAGTTAATTAGCTCATATGTGAATCAGTTAATTAGTTCATATGTGAATCACAAAGGTTTATATGTGAATATGTTAATTAGTTCAACTATTCAGATATGAACTTACAGTTAATTAGCTCATATGTGAATCAGTTAATTAGTTCATATATGAATCACAAAGGTTCATATATGAATCAGTTAAAAGAGTTCATATGGGAATTACACTGGTTCACATATGAACATACAGGTTCACATATGAACATACAGGTTCATATATGAACTCGTCCCGTGTATTTGTAAAAATTAGGAAATTGTCCTTCTATTTTTGAAATAGCCGTAACATTTGACCAGTCAAAGCCGCAATTGTTGACCAGTCAAAGACGCAATATTTGACGAGTCAAATCCGATCTTACTAAATGAAAGACTAGGATTACTTCTCTATTTCATATACGTTTACCATTTTTCAAATGAAACGCACCCTCTCTCTCTCTCTCTCTCTCTCTCTCTCTCTCTCTCTATATATATATATATATATATATATATATATATATATATATAATTTGCAACCCTTAAAAAGGTTGCAAACCTTGCAACCCACATCTTAACCGTCGGATTCATGATCGGCGGTTACAATAGATATAGGGCCCAATATTTTTAATTAAAAAAAAATAGAAAAAAATAACCGCCGATCATGAATCCAACGGTTAAGATGTGAGTTGCAAGGGTTGCAACCTTTTTAAGGGTTGCAAAATATCCTTCCAATATATATATATATATATATATATATATATATATATATATATATATATCAATGTGAACGACACTTTTGATTAATTTGACATCGACACTGTAAAGTGTGAATGCATAGAAACTAATACAAGTCATTAGATAATAGTATCATGAATAATAAGAAATATAATGAATTTAAATTAAGAATAGTATATAATATATAGTGTTTATAAATTAAGACGGCTTGCCAGCTACATATATTTCTTCTTCTTCCCCATGGGCATGGATCACCGACCTTTTTTTAATTGAGGAAACACAGGTCATTAATTAATCTTAATTAATTAAATTCTATTTTTTATTTTTAAAAGGCTCAGATGAAATATAGTCTTTAGATCTCTAATTTTGATTTAAATGAAATCGATCGCTTAATATAATTTATTTATATATTGGATCCAAATTTAATTCGCAACGAGTTTCAGAATATCCAAACACTTGTGATGGTCTATATCATGTTTTCCGATTTATTGTTACTATACAAATAAATATCTGACTTTCGAATCCAACTTATAATGCTGCCATTTCAGACCAACAACATTTTTTAACAATAGAAAACGAGTAAAGCTTTGGGGATCATTTTATTTGCAGTATTGTCTTGAATTGTTTAGGAAAAAAATGTCATATATATAGAGTGTAACATCCGAGAAATTATGGTACGTTTGACTTGTCTACGTTCGCGTGGCCTTTTCAATTCTTGTATCTACCTTTGAACTCATGTCATCCAAAACCAAAAGACGAAGTTCCATAAACCGATTTCGTGAATTTTCGGCCTCGAGGGAGTTGGGCGACCTTGCCAAGGAGAGTGCCATGAGGCACTACCGCGTGGCATAGTTGCCGGGTGATTAAGGGTCGCGGTACATATGTCGCGTTTGTGCCAGCGACAGTGACACCCGACACAATCGTCGGGCACTGTCGCACAAAATGTACCGCGAGTGGGGGGTGAGCCGCGAGAATGCCCGTGACAATGCCATATGGCAAAGTCGCGGGGCACTATCGCTCGACGGGCCTGTGGGTATAAAACCCCATTTTGGCCGATTTTCCCCATTCTCTTCTTATTTTCTATTTGAGACCCGTTTGTGGAGAGCTTAAGGGCGATTTTCTGCTACCAAACCCTAACTCCATTTATTGCAAACACTTTGGGTTGGTAAATCTTGGGTGGAACATTCAAGACCTCATTTAAAGCTAGCTAGTGTGGAGATTCTTGCCTCAATTCCTCATCTCTTCAACCTTATAGGGTTTGATAAATTTTCTAGGTTTTTGACCAAAACCTAGCTAGTGAGTTTTCTAACCCTTTACAAATGAGATACATGTCTTAATGTGCATTATATTATCATTTTATGGTTCATTTCATCATATCATCTATTTGTCAAAAAGGGGTATGATTTTTTATATTGGGAGCATTTTTGGGACGCCATTTTAGAAGATAATCATTTTGGGATTTCAGATGACAACTTATTATAATCTCTTTTCTTGATAGGAATTAAATTAAGAGGTTGTTATCTCTCATTGCTTTATTGTTACAAACTTGTAATTATACAGGCGTATATTGATCCCTTTTTGGGAAAACTCATGCTTTTGGCATTTATATATACCATATTTCCATTTTCAAAAATTTTTGTTTGTCTCAATTTTTGGGGTCTTACAAGTTGGTATCAGAGCTTTAGTTTAAGTGAACTAGGTATTGACTCTAGTATACCTATACTTAAGCTGGAGATGTCTTTAGCATCACTGTCCACTTGGGTAGAACATTCCTAGGTGGGGAAAGTATTAGGACTACGGAAATACATTGATTGAAAATTTTGATAATGGCAACAAGAATCCTTATGTAAAATACGTTCATAATCTCACTTGGCCAGTGCCGTTCTGAATTTATGATTACGTGAGTATACTTGAAATTATTATTATGGTGATTGATCATTGTAGTAGTACATGTTGAACCGTTAATATTTTAAAGAATTAACCGGTATGACCTTTATCATGTGTGACAGTTCACAATGGTAAACACAAGGAGTCGGGTCGGGGCTCCCGAGGATGGTAATGAAGCAAGTGTAACCGCTTCGGAAACTACGAGCTGAGCAATTACAGCGAACAATCAAACTGTTCCACCAATTCCCACTTTATTAAGGGGAGTTGTTGATGTGGTTCCCCGAGTGAACCTAAAGACCGGGAATCCGGTTATCCAAGAAGCGGATCCTCAATCGGTCATGATAGCTAGCATCATGCAAATGATGAACTCCGCGATGAATAAGCGCGACGAGAGGTTCATGAAAATGCTAGAGTACCGGAATGCAAGCAACCGAACACATAAGACGGTAGCGGACAATGCGGTAATAGGGTCGGGTGGTACAGGTTAATGCTATAGGGACTGAGGAGCAAACGGTAAGAGCTGAGAGAAGGAAGGAAGGGTCTTTCTCATATAAGACCTTCTTATGTAGCAAGCCCCCATAATTTTCCGGGACTACAAATCTGGTGGATTTTATGAACTGGATAAGGAAAGTAGAAATGTCGTTTGAATCAAGTGAGTGCGACGACTCGCAGAGAGTCAAATTTGCATTCCAATTGTTCAAATGGGAAGCCTTGAGTTGGTGGAACCTCACCCGAGTGACTCTTACTCCGGAGGTTCTAGCCAAACTCACTTGGCCAACCTTCAAGATAAAGGTAATGGACAAGTATTGCAATGAAAGAGATCTTGACAAAATTGAAGAGGAGTTCAGAAATTTGAAGAAGGGGAACTTGTCTATTGCCGAATATTCGAGGCAATTTGTAACACCTCGAGTTCTCAATGTATAATTTCTATGATTAAGACTTCTAGTCTTCCTCATTTTGAATCGTATTTATTGCGTTTACCGTTAATCGTATGCATCGCGTGAAATAGCCAATCTTGAGTGTTAAGACTTGATTTTGGAAGTGAAACACAGTGACTTGCATGGGTTCCTTCGTGGCTTGGAAACCGCGGCCTAAGCCGCGTAACTCACTGTTTGTTTTCAATCTCAGGAACACGCGCGGGCTATGCCGCGACCTAATGTTGCGGCCAAAGCCGCGGGAAAACATCTGCAGATCTATAGATGGGTTTTCCCCTTTTTCTCAAATATTTCTCATCCACCTCCTTTATTACACTCTCTCAAAACCCCTCCCTCTTCAAGAACCGAAATTAGGGTTTCACCAAACCCTATTTACCTCATTTATTGCTAAGAGTGAGTGCATCAACCAAGGAGTGAAGCTAGAAGCATAAAACCATCATCTCCATTGTCATCTTCTTCAAGAAATCAAACTAGGGTTTTAGGTTTTCATCAAAAACCCATATTGTGAGTACATACTTAACTTTAAAACTTCATACATGTCAAAACTAAGATTTTAGACCCTTAATCATCTCCTTGTTTGATTATTTATGTTTAAAAATGATTTTGACCTAACTTGACATTTTGGAGATTTTAGGGTTCATACCATTTTGTGAAAGGATGAAGTAGTGTATATTTTAACTATGGAAATATGTTTTATTCCTTGTGGCTAACCATGAGAATAAATGCATCATACCCATATTTGATTTTATCATATGATGAGGGTTGTTCAATAATGATATTTTGGGGGAAAATGGAAAGTATGGTTTGATGTTGGTTACAAATTGTTTGTTGGCAAGAATTTGTCTAAAGATAAACTTATTTGGGTAAAGATAAGTAAATATTTTACGAAAGACATGATAGAAATCATATGTTTGATTATGGTTTGAGTCACCAATGAAATGGTGACAAGCTTTAGACTATTACTAGTGGATCCATAGGTATAGAGTCGACTTATTTTTGGGTTAAACCCCATTTGTAGCTAGTTGAGACATTGGACCCCAGGGGGCAACTTGGTACAGTTATGTGGGACCGGATACTAGCCGTGGGTCGTAAATGTAAATCCTAGCGAATGAGCATGATTAGGATCATTGGGTGCCCTCCCCCACATTTGAGTACGAGTCGGAGAGCTCGTGGACTTGATCCTAGTATGGTGAGCTCAGTAACTTGGAAAGTGACATACTTTTGTGTTCTGCCACAATCCTTGGAAAAATCGGGTCTCCCCCATCATCGCGAGATGTATTTTAGACCGTAAGGTCATTACGTGGTTACTCTTACTATTGCAAACCCAACTCTTTAATTGGTTGCTTATTGTCTCATTCAAATTATTTCCAAATCATTTATATAAGTTGTATGTGCTTACTAGGCATTAAGCCTAACATTTTTTCTCAAATGACATGTATAATAGGTTCCCTTAGCGGTGGGTTGCCGAAGGTTTGATTGGTGAGCGTGGTGCTCGAGGCATTTTTGGGGACAATAGATATATGGAGTCATGGCGTTAAATGGATTTAGATATTTTGGGAATTGGGTTGACAACCAATGTAATCTAGATATAACTTATTTAGATTAACTTGTTGTCGATTTTTAGATTCATCTGCAAGTTTATAAACGCTATATTGCATTATCCCTTTTGGGTGGTTTACTCCATTTATAAACGTCATATTGCCAAATTTTCAATTTTTAAAGTTTACTCTAAATTTTAGGGTGTTACAAGTTGGTATCAGAGCTCTAGTTTAAGTGAACTAGGCAGGGGTGTTCATCGGTTGACATCAAATGGATGTGAGGGGAACCGAACCGATCCGATCCAATCATCCATTGGATGTTGGATTTTTCCAACCGAACCGATCCAATCATCCATTGGATATTGGATTTTTCCAATCTAATGGATGATTGGATCGGTTTGGTTTCATCCAATGGATATTCTTATTGGATATCCATTGGATATTTTTATTGGATATCCATTGGATCAGATTGGATCCATCCGACATCCAATGGATGATCAGATCAGATCCATCCAACGTGTTAATTTAATGTAATGTTCTAATTAATCACTTTTAATTTGTGTTAAAACCAACACAAGTGAGACTAATAATTCAAAAACAAACACAAAACAAATTTAGATTTAAGAAAATTGCAAAAAAGATAATTGGATGATAGTTGGATGGAAAACTGGATGGTAATTGGATGGTTAATTGGATGGTTAATTGGATGGGTAATTGGATGTTGGTCGATTCGGTTCGGTCGATTTTGGTCGGTTCTGGACTGCCATCCAAGAACCGACCGATCCAAATTGGATGTTGAGATTTTCAATCCGATCCGATCCAATTACAATTAGATATCCAATTATGGTCGGTTGATTCTAATTAGATCGGTCAGTTCCTATTGGATCGATTGAATTTTTGCACACCCCTAGAACTAGGCATGAATGTAAGATGTCTAGACTTAGACTGAGTATGTTAGGTGATGATTGGTGAGTTTGGGTAGAATTTCTAAGATAGGACGGTCTTAGAAGTTGATGGAAGTGCACTAATTGAAAATTATAACGACGGTAACGAGACTTCTTGTGTAAAATATGTTCATAATTTCACTTAGCTAATGTTATTATGAATATATTGTTACGTGAGCATGCTTGATGTAACATAATTGCCGGAAATTATTCCTCCGTCAATCGAAATCGACCTCCATCAATGGAAAGGTAAATGTTCATATATGAAATACATCAAGGATCATAAAATTACTATTAACACATAACTTATTAATCATTTCATATTTATATAACAGTATACACATGTGTTCATGTTCAAAAATGAACTTCATCCGGTATAATAAACTAAACACCTATTTGAAATTATTATCGAATGAACGTGTACGAACTGGGTTTTTCGAAATTGTATGAACATGTAAGATCATTTTTTGTACGCATGACTGTCAATGTATGAATTTGTATGAACTGGACTAAAAATGCATGAATGTGTATGAACATGTATTCACATTTAGACGAACATGCAGGCAAGAACTATTATGAACTGTTTTATTCACTTATGAACATTTTGTTCAAATACGTTCTTATGAACACACATCCACAATCTTAAAAAGTTGTGAATCTAAATTCTTATCAACAATCTCATCTTCATTGGATTCTTGAGTTCCCACTCTACATGACCCATTGCTTCCATTCCCATAATTGAACTCTTCAATGTTATTGTCATGTGATTCAACCTCTATATCCATCATTGTTGATCTCATTGGTGAATATTTATCTACCACAACTTCTCCCTCTATATCATTGAATAACTCAAAAATCATATTTCCATTCAATATATTTTGTTAACAGTTAATATGTTCTTGCTGATTATCCATTTTTTTCTTGCAAAATATGATTACAATCCACGATAATCAATAATTTGAACTAAAAGTAAAAAATATAACTATGGCTAAAATCATGGAACTCAAATGTTTTGTAGCTGCTCATTAAAATCATTAAAAGTAAGAGAAAAGTTAAACTTCTTATTCTACCCTTATACATTAATTGTGTATTGTTATGTGAACCATGATTCTAACAACATTTTAATTTGTCAACCAGAGTTTATAAGGCTAACACCTTTTTGGGGTTAACAAAAGATCCTCCTTATATATATGTATAGGGTATATGTGTATATATATACTAGTAGTGTACCAACGCAATACGGTGGGATGTGAAATTCAAATAAGGATGTGCAAGAATGTGAGAACAGACAAAGAACAAATTAGTGTCATCACTATGAATTATGAAATGCATATTTCCTTAGGTGAAAACATTTACGGGGTTTTTACCGAATTCTTACTGAGTAAGAGCTTACAGGTAAATGTCTTAGTCGGTAAGCGCTAAGCACGTGGAAGTCTTATCTCACTTACCGGATTAGATTCTTAGTTCTTGAATCTTTGTTATGCCTTGGGTAATATTTTTGGTTTTCACCATGTTCACTCGATAAAGTAAATCATACTCGGTAAACACTTACGGGTAAGCGTTTGTTAAACAGTCCACTGGTAACGTATTTTAAAATCTTAAGAAACATTATCTCAAGTAACATTTTTGTAAAGGTTATATAAACGATATCTTTAGCAACTCTTTTGGCTATTTATAGTATATTAAACCAACCCGTATAAATGCTTTTATCCCGGTCACTCATCTCCAACCAGCCCTGTAAACGAAGCACAATTTGCCAATAACCTCATATCCAATCTCCAATCTGATCTGCACAAAAGAACTAGAATCATACTTATCCACATCAGATCAGAGCAAAAAAACAACCATTTTGGGAAACTCAAAAAGGTTGCTAGCATAAAATACCATCTATTGCGGGAAAACAAAAGAATTGGCAAGAACAGTAAGGTGCAACCAAAAACAGGGAGAGCCAAACCAACATAATCCCAAAATGATCAATAGAAAACCAATTCAAGTGCCAAAATTTTGAGTGTTTATATAACCATAACACACCCAACTGAATCCAGAAATCATCAATCTGATAAAATTGGCACTCAAAATAGTCCCAAACAAAAAAATGACAGCAACTCAGAGAAAAATAGTCAAAATCATAGACCTCATACAACAGATTCAAAAGCAAATATACAACAATGTTTGAAATGACCACTGCTCATAAATCAGATCCGAAAAGCAGAATGCTAGAATGGACTAAATACGAAAACTTGATGCCAAAATGCAGATTGAACATGATAGATAACATTGTGTATAAATCAACCAGATTCCAACAGACAAACGACAAATTTACTCAAATGTTATATTGTGTATATTCCCCAATTGACATGCATTGACTACTTGTACTTAAGTGTGCATTCTCTAAGTTTGTATCAACAAAATTCTCCACAGATTTACTGTATATACTATCTGAGTGATGATAATTATCATTTAACAACATGCCATACTATAATTTTAATAAAGCATAACCAAAAAATTCTAGGCTTCAACTCCATTTCACATGCATCCCAAATTCCTTAGGCAACGTTAAAATTCTATTGGAAGCCAATCAAAATCACATATTATACATATACTCATCATATGTATTGAGTTTGAGTGTGAAATTTTTCTTGCAAAACTTGACTTCTTGCTTGAATCTTCAAAATCTCCACTTGACTAAGGTTGGTCATCAATTTCTCTTCAATTTAGTACTCTCTTTCTCACTCTCCATCAACACAACCAATGGAGGATATTGGCATAGGAAGAAAAGTTTAAGCATTTTGCATACCTAATCCAATTGCTTAAACAAAAAAAATCCCGTATACTCTTAGTCTCTGAAACACCACATCAAAAAAATAAAAGTTTGTCAAAAATCTAAATCCATCTAAAATTTATACATCTTAATGAGAAGATATGTATTTGACGAAAATACATTTTGAGGAAAACCAATTATCTAGAAAGGGATGATATTCTACGATATCACAACACCAATTAGAACTCTATTACAGAATAGTTTATCAAAGTAAATTTCTAGTTCTTAATAAAAAAAAAAGCAAAAAGAACACTTGTGGAAGAGTACCTACAATTTCCATTTTGGAGATCTAAACTTCATAATGTAGTGCACTACTATAGAAAGATGGCTAGAAAAATATCATCTTGTATGTATCTTCCATAACCATTAAACAATCCAAAGTTCAATCCATGATACCTACATAGGATACCTCTAGTATGCTACAGTTTCTTGGCCATCAATGTTACGAAAAGATTCGCATTGTGCATAAGATTGAAAAGTAAACAACATTTGATATTGAAATTGCAAATAGATTTTCAATATTAAAATTCTTCCATTGTTAGGAGTTAATGTTAATTGAAAGGGTCTTGTCTAAACAATCATGAATTCCCAGCTACTGTCAAGTGACATGGTGGGTAATGGATCACAATGGAGATTAGAAGCATTCCACCCTTAACAAAACAATTAGCACTATGATTTGTAAGTGACAGCTCCAAAGCAGCAACAATTGGAACTTTCAAGTGTTTTTGGAACTTGAATAATAGTTTACCTACATGGAACTTTGCAATCATTCCTTCACGAGCCTTCTCGGCTATGTCATGTATGAAATCTTAGAGCACTTTTATTGAAGCAAATTGCCGTCAAATAGAAAATGTAGGAATAAATTGGGTTCATGTGAGTCCACATGAAAGAACATACCGGTAGAGAATCGGAGAGACTTAGCAGTCATATATGCCAATTTTTCCAAGAAGGTTGTCGAAGTATGATGATTTTGCAGATCAATGGACAGATCTGCTTGGTACATGTCTCAAATGGCTGCCAAAAAATTGATAAATCAGAAATCCCAAAAAAATAACAACATAAAATATCTTATATCACCTATACAAAAATAAGTATATACCAATTTTTACAGAAAATAAATGCCTACACGAGTATGTTTTGTGAGACTATCAAGACCGGTGTAAGAGGCAAAGACTATATGCGTTTTAAATTATAAAGACCAAACCTCTTTCTAATCATTCAAAAATACGTTTTGAGATCTCAAAGATCGGTCTTTTGGGCAAAAACTTTGTTAACATCCAGATAGATGACCATTAATAACCATCATCAGTGTTGAAGTCATAAATCGAAGAGGCAGGGACCATCATAGTTATATATATAAAGATGAAGGTTGTTTGCATGATATATCAGTTTCTCAAACAATGTATAGACTCAAAAAAAAGTGTGGAATTTAGTTTCTTTATCTACTTGTATTGAATTTAGTTATCAAATGATTGACTTTACCTAAAACTTGTTGGACAAAACATAAAATTATTCATCAAGGCAGAATCTATGCAAAAAGTTAGAAGACATTATTCGGATTTGTTACAAGATAGTCACTTATATTGGTAAGGGGGATTACCTCATACCCAGCCTCCAGAGCAAGTTAGAAAACCCGAGTGACAGTTGATGCTTTGCAGTTTCAGATAACGTGACATGAGAGAGCCTACGACATTTGTTATTTGATGCCTACAAGCAAAATAAAATCCATTTAAGATATTCTTCTTGAAAAAATCCCATACTTAAATCAAAACACCGATATTGATATCGATATCGATAGAGGTCAATGTACCTAAAGATTCAATTAGTACCTGCATAATATGGCCATGGGCGGATTGAAAGTATTGGAAATATGACTCCATAACCAAAAATGTTCCCTTCAAAGTCAAGGGATTCAGATCAAATTTTCAAAATCAATTTGATTTTTCACAATAAATTAGTTAACACACAATTTTCCTCCAGGAAGCACAAAACTGAACCAGAGGTTATCAAACTGAAACAATCAGGATTTCACAGTATGATTTAACAATCATCGACCAACCAGGACACCGAATGCGCAAAATAGAAACTCAAACAGGTGATCAAACATAAACGACTAACTTCTTTCATGTTATAACAGTCATCGACCAACCTGTTTCATGTTATGTCATGGTTTGGACTGGACCAATTCAAACAGGACACCAAACATAAATCAACCAAACAAATATCCGGTAGATAGAAACATAAATCGATAAAACAGGTTGAGAAATTGACCAAACAGGTTGAGAAATCAAGCAAGAAGAATGTGAAATCGACGAAACAGGCTAACAACTCCCAAAAGTGGAAAAGGATAAGAAATTGAATTGTTGAGTAAGGCTTGCCATTGGATTGTACAAATTAGGTTTTTGTTTTGTTTTCCCAAGGGTTCTATGAAATTTTAAACAAAGTAACTTTTTATGTTTTTTATTCTCGAAAATACAAAATTTTTCCACCTTAGGCATGTTTTTTCTGAATGCAATGACTAATGTAATGCCAATATCATAAATTAAAATCATGTATGAACTAAATAAGGTAGCAACAGAATTAATCCATGAAACTAAAGGCAATCAAGGGTTTCAGGATCAAAATTAGGGTTTTCAGCACTCAACTTCAAATTAAACCTAACAAGTAAAAGTGACTAACAAAAAGTTCATGTATTAACTAAATAAGGTAGCAACATAATTCGTATATGAAACGAAAAGCAATCAAGGGATCTAGAATTAAAATTAGGTTTTTTAACACTCAACTTCAAATAAAACCTAACAAGTAACAATGAGTGACAAAAAGTTCAAATCAAAATATCGAGGTTCTGATTTATATATTAGAATAAACAAAATAATTAAGAAATGTTTGGAGGAATCATCGATTTAGAAGTTTTCGGAAGATTTGGAGAGATTGAGAATTACTTGATAGATGAAGAAGATGAGCTAGGAGAAGTTGGCCGGAAGCAGAGGGAAGGACCGTGAACGGAGACGGTGGCGGGGATCTGCAGTTGTGGTGGTCCCGGCGAGTAGAGTTGCATGATGCTTGTACTTTTGAAATGTGAGAGGATTTTCTGATTTTGAATCATATCTATTCAAGGGAGAGAGGGCGTGAAGAGTAGAGAGATTGGGAGCGAGCCATTTGAATTTGAATCATCGGGGATGTGGAATGATGAAACTAGGTCTGAAGAAATTGTGTAGCAAGAAAGAAAAGTCTGAAAGCATGGGCTACAAGTTAGAAAGCACGGTAGGATAGAGGTAAAAGGGATGGAGGTCCATCAGAAAGCATGGGCAGGAGCTCTACTCTTTTAATTGGGCTGGTTTTAAATACCTTGCATCAATAGTTGTACATCATGTATTAAATATTGTAATTAAGACTTTTTTGATTTTTATGCTTTAAAGTCTTGTACTACATACTTAAAGAGTTGTGTTTAAGACATTTGGTGTAAACCAGTATTAAGGTAGTATAGATACACATACATACACACATATAGACCAAAGTTATTTTACAAATCATTTAAAATTAATAAACCCTACAAATCTTATCGTAGGCATTCCTTTTTTAATCATGCAATTTTATTTTCTTCAATAAATTAATTAGCAAAAGGGTAGTTTAGGAAATTAGGATAATTTATTTTTATTTTTAAATTATTCATTTAGCATGACCATGGCTTTCATGGGATTTGAATGAAATAGCTTTTTATATTTATCTTCATATCGTCTTCATCCACTACTAAAATTAATCGTATTACCGACGGCTGAAACAGTCGGTAAACCGTCGGAAAAAGGCTTTAGCGACGGTTTTTCGACGGGAATGATCGTTGGTAAAAAGCTGGTCGGTAATATTTAGCGACGGTTTTCCGACGACAACTAGCGACAGCTTACCGACGGTTTTCCAACGGTATTTATTTATTAAAAATAAATATAAAATGAAATGAAAAAACCAACCGTCGGTAAGCCGTCGGTATATCACTATATTTTTTCCGACGGTTTTCCGACGACTTATTAAAAATATATAAAAAATAAAATTAAAAAGATACCGTTGGTGGGCCGTCGGTAAATACGTTTTTTGCCGTCGGTAATTGCCGTCGGTATTTCACAGTTTTCTAGTAGTGATCATAGCTTTTTATGTTTATCTTCATCGTCTTATCATATAGCTTTTATATTTATGTTAATTGTCTTCATCATATTTTATGATCATCTTCATCATAGCGTATGATTATCTTCATCGTCTAGCTTTTTAAACGGTAATAGAACCATTTTATTTCAGATCTCGAATTCCTTCAAGCATGGAATTGTTTGAAGAATTTTGCAGAATCCGCTTCGATTTTCTTGGTTTCAAGTTTTCAGTTGCATCTGGTATTATGCTTGGGATAATTGGAGAAAAAAATACGGGATTTAATCTCCATAAATCTAAATTTCCATGATTAACCGGATTTTTCCAATAAGTGATTTACCAAATTTACCCTTCCTGAGTGTGGGGTTTCATGGAAGAAGTCTAAAGTTTATTGTTATTTACAATCATGTCACCTATTTCATTACAACCGTAGATTGATTTAGTTAATAGTTACGATGGGTTTGTAAGTTTGTTAGATTTGAATGATTTAGTTAATATATATATATATATAATTTTTACATTATAAAATAAATATATTCAAGTATGCACATAAGAGAAACCGTATCGACCACCGAAGCATTGATCTCTATTTCTCGAATTGTTCTTTTACATGATCTAGAAAGAAATATTTAAAAAGTTGATCCTATTATAAAAAATCGATTTATTTGATTATAACAAACGCACAAAAAGTTAAGAAATAAAGTCGTTATAATATCGGATATTAATATGTATTTTGTTATTATTATGACGTTTGGAACCAAGAGAATAAAATGACGTTAAATAATTTAAAAAATAGATTTAAAATTTCAATATAAAGAAATAGAGGATTCCGACCAGCCACTTTCTAGAACACGATCGTCCTCAACAATTATGAATTTTGACTTGGTGTTGAATTACCAAAGTTTGACTCCAATATTGTTTTAATAATAATAATAAGGATTGTAAAATCAAACAGATTATTGACTAATTGAAAATTAGATAGTGGTTTGTTAATAATTCATAATGTTGAAAAGTATATTACAGAAATAGAAAAAAAGAAATTATAACAAACACCATCATCATGTGCATTGCACATGCTTATTTTAAGCGAGAGAAAATTCGTTATGGCTTTTTGCTTTTGTATCGCTTCGTTTTTCATGTCAAGAGAAGAAACACTATCTTATGACATGATAATGTAATTTATGATGTGTTACATTCGATTTTTCTTGATTAATGAATGCTCTGCAAATGAGAAATTGTCGCTTTCTTACGTCTAAAATAAGTATACATTTTATCAAGTAGAGGGAGGTTCAAGAGAAAACCTCAAAAAAATGAAAAAATCGAGGAACACCCTGGTAGCCATTCATCTGGACGGTATGCACTTGTGCATACAAGTAAATTAAGGTGTTTTTTGGTTTTATGCACTTGTGCATGTTACAAATTACTTGTATGCACAAGTGCATACCGTCCAGATGAATGACTATCAGGATGTTTCTCAGTTTTCCGTTTTTTTGAGGTTTTCCCTTGAACCTGACCCTTATCAAGTATTTGTATGTAATTTTTTATGTATATATTCTAGTAAATGTTTGCTTGTATTATACTATAAATATATATTAGACGTTTGCCAAATTCTGTCTTAAACCACATGACACATGTCTTTCTGTTTTCATTCATAACTCATAAGGGCACATTCCTTCTCTCTAATTCCTTTCTTTTACGGGTTTTCTTTTTTCTTATATTTTATTTCATTTGGGAAATTGTATTTTATTTCTCAAATAAATATAATTGACTTTCCTGGTTAAATCGTGTTGATTTTTCCCGAGAGTAAAACCGTGAGTTTGCTGGTTTTTGATCCACCTTCAAGATGTATTCATTCAAAAATATCCTGGATCCGTCACTGTCATCTCTTACTTGCGAGCCAATGATCAATGTGTTAGGAATTAAGATTCGGAGATGATTAAAGGATTGGATAATTTCGTTGCATCGTGAAAGTACACTTTCCAAATACAATAATTCGTCCCATATAGCCACTACCAAACAGATGCTTATAACCGACGGCCAATCCGTCGGTGATCCGTGGGTAAAAGTGAAATCCGTCGGTAAATGGTCGTCGATATAGCAGTGGTCGGCGTTCAAATTTCCGACGGATCACCGACGACTTATTTTTCCGACGGATCACCGACAACGTGTTAATTTCCGACGGATCACCGACGGTCTCTATTTTGCGACGGATTACCGACGGATTTTCACCGACGGATCATTTCCGACGGATTTAGGGACGGATTTCCTACGGATATTTAATAAATAAAAATTAAATTAAAAAACATTTATCGACGGATTATCCGTCAGTAATTTAATTTTTTTTAAAAATAATTAAAAATTAAAAATTTTTCAGTTTTTAACCTGTACAAAACCTGCCAATTTTTAATTAATACTAAGTTTTAAACTGTACAAAACCTTAATTTAATATCTATAAATACATAAACGTAGTACAAAAACGTAATCCTATGGAGGGGGAAATGGATGATCTTGAAACTTCCTCATGAACGCGTCAAACTGATCTATTCGCTCCTGCATCTGCCTCCTCTCTGCTTCATCTCTCTCTATTCGCTCCTGCATCCGGATCCTCTCTGCTTCCTCTCTTTGTAGTCGCTCCTGCATCTGGATCCTCTCTGTTTTCTCTCTCTCTCTACCCTCTGCCTCAACTTCTCCAACTGAAATTCAACATTTGACAAACATATATAGAACAATGTTAAACAACATTTAACAAACATATGATTAACAATGTTAAACAGCATTTGACAAGCATACCTCCTCATCGCGACGGTCGCGCATGCTCCCGCTCGAACTGACACTTGAATCACTGGTCATAGCATAATAGGGATCCTGACTGGTCCCCCATCCAAAAATACGGCCCTTACGCCGTCCTCTGACACTACGCTCCCACAACTCGGCGTCATTGGGAGGTACAGTGCCGACATGTAAGTCCGGGTACTCATCCCTCCTAATCTGATGGTAGTTATCCTACAGTTTACCAAATTAGACATTGTCAAGTCAACTAACCTATAGAAAATTCGACAACATTTCAACTGTAATTTGAACATATATATCCATGACCTGCTTTTATCAAAACAATCCTATCGTCTTCCCAACAATGGCAGCCCAAACTAAGTTTGCTATAATTTCTATCTATCCGATAAACCAAAAAAAAATCTATCCATGCATAGTTGAACTTACCGCCATATGAGCCGCCTTTGGGTAAACGTAGATCGCAGGATCCGTGGACGAACCAGTCGCACACGGAACAAGCTTCCTGTTGGTGCAGTGTGTAACCTCCCAAACCTCGTCGCTAGTAGGCTCACGGCCCCATGCATCTCTCTACAATAGACAACTTAAATTGTTAGTAGGTAATAAAATCATGTATATATATATATATATTCATCAATTATATACATTTAGTCTAGTGTATGATAAATTACCATGCGGTCCCGATGCATAGCGGTACTAATAGATCTGGTACAGTGTCTGGATGTCATCCCCTCATACTCGGTGCCCCGATTGGCCGTATTGGCCGCAGATACACGCCGGAACGCATCGGTGTTTCATACCTGTTAAAAAGAAGACATAAATCAATATAAATCCTAGTACAACCAGATACAAGTATTCAAAACAAAACAAACCTGCTCAATCATTTGGACCCAAAACTCACTCCGGATCCACTCTGGAGGGTGTGCGGCAAGAATCGTGTAGTCATGTCCGTCGAACTGGACACCATCAATGGCTAAAGCCCTGCCCTGGGCGAATCGACGGGCATCTCTTATCATGTCCGCATACCTATTATTTAGGATACGCTGGAATGCAGCTACTACGTCGGCGTCCATCTCAGGAGGCCAACTATATTATAACTGCAAACACATTGTTTGGATTAAGTAAAAATAAATCCACTCAATTAGTTAAATAGAGTAAAATACCTACCCGTAATCGATCCAGCATCCGTGGATAGTGCTTGTTTGGGTAAAAATTTCAATAGTACATTGTCGTACGACCAGATACAATTGACGCCCATCCTTAAGGCGACCTTGATTAAATGAACAGATATTCGTCCGATGAAGTTAATCGTACGACAGGATTTCAGTTACTAAAACTACGACATACTTTATATCATGTTTAATGCAGGATTCAAAGACATTCTTTATAACGAAAATCATCATCAATAGCAACAAACATAACGGACGCTATCATCAATGGCAAAACGGCTACTTTATTGAAGATACGCATTCAAGACTTGATAACTGACAATTGGAGTATAAATATGAAGATGGAACCTCACATTTGGACATCTGATTCTCAGACCTTATAAGCTCACTCATTCTCTCTCGAAGTTTATAAAGCCTACAACTGTTGGTTGCACGACGCACGACCGAAGTCTAATTACACACGACGCACGACCGACTTTATTTAATTGTATTGTTTTACATTGAATTACATTTGTAAAACTTGTTATCAAGGACGAAGTCCCTGATTGACGTCCATAGTGCACGACGACTCATACTCGTCCGCGGTTTTTACCCATTTTAGGGGTTTTCCGCGTCATCAATTTCCTTGTCTTGTTTATTTTATTTTTATTATTGTCGTACGTTTATTAAAGCTACTTTCTTTGGTTGGATCAAGCTCCACATTTACCTTAAATTTTCCTTGGGAGATTTTTGGCATAAACAGTTTGGCGCCCACCGTGGGGCCCCATCCAAAGAAAATCTTTGATAATCTTACGACGTGCTAACATTTTCTTTCGAGTATTCTCTTTTTTCAGATATTCAGGATAATGTCATTCCAAGGAACTCAATATCATGTTGTAGCCCAAATGAACATGGACCTGACTGCTGCTCGTGCCCGTATTGACGCCCTAACAGCTCAGGCTCGACAGGCGGCAGAAACCATCGAGCATCTCAGAAGCCAAAGTGGAAACAATGTGACCGGGATCACGAATGTTTATACTGGTGTTTGGAACGTACCTCCTCCATGGCCTAATTATCCTCGTCCACCACCAGTTAATCCTACGACTTTCGTAATCCCAACCATGCCTATGCCTTCTATGTCGTTCAATGGATATGCCTCTGATTCTTCGCAGCAGACTAACTTCAACGGATCAGGTTATGTTCCATTGAGTGTTCCCGGGGGTGTACCAATGGATCCTGTTGCACAACGATTGAAGTTTCTAGAGGAGCAGAATGAGCGTGTCTTGTCTATGCTGGCCAAATTGCCGGGGGCAGCAGTCCCAGTTGATGTTGAACCACGAACAGGATTTCAAGCGTCACCGTTCGTCGATGAAATCGCTTTGGTGGACATCCCAAAGAAATATAGCATCCCGACCTTCTCCCCAAAATATTTAGGTGTCACTGATCCGACAGAACACGTCGCCCAATACAAACAGCTTATGTGGACTATTTCAATACCACATCAATTTCAAGAAGTCTGCATGTGCAAGAGTTTTGGAGCAACTTTGACTGGAGCAGCGTTACAATGGTTGATTAATCTCAAACCCAAAATTATCGGGTCCTTTGCAGAATTAGTGAATCAATTTTCTCAACAATTCACTAGTAGTCGAAAAATGGAAAAACAAACGAGCGACCTTTACTATGTCGTGCAGAAAAATGGAGAGTCCATCCGGGACTATTTTAACCGGTTCAACGCAGAAATGATTAGTATCCAAAATTGCGACGTGAAACCAGCAATTGAAGCTTACAAACGGGGTCTGGATGATAGTTCAGGGTTATATCTCGACCTTACGAAGTATCCTCCGGAAACCTTTGAAGACGTACGAGCAAGGACACTTGCTCATATGAGGGTCGAGGATGACCTCGTTTTCAGAAATAAACATTCAAACGACAGGAAAGGTCTAGGTGTTAAAAAGCCAGACTTCAAACCGAAACCAACCGTTCGATCAGAGCCTGCCCAACAGATTTCAAACGTTAGATTCGAAAAGAAAGGGCCGACGACTTCTAAATCAGTCCAGTATCCTAAGGTGTCATCTTATGGTTTCCCTGGGTCTGCCAAAGACGTCGTCGCATCCCTGAAACAGCTCCAACAAAATGTTCGATGGCCAAAGAAAAGCGATAAGGACAGTGATAAGAAAGACAAAACAAAATGGTGCGATTTCCATAATGACTTCGGTCATGTAACGGATGATTGCATCGCCCTGAAGAAAGAACTGTCCTGGCTTAATTCGAAAGGTTATTTACAAGAATTGACGAAAAATAAGGACGTGCGTCCCACATCCCCAGAACATGCCAATGTGATTAATTGTATCACCGGAGGCTCTGATGTCTGTGGGACCACATATTCTGCTGCTAAAAGACATGCTAGTCGTGGTCCCGATGACCGACCAATTCCAAAAGAGGCAAGACCCAAGGAGGACGCAGAATTAGAAGCTATGCCCTTGACGTTCGACCAAGCAGACCTCGACGACGTACATCAGAAACATCATGACAGACTAATTATCCAATTGAGTATTGGAAATTGTCTGACCAAGAGGATACTCGTCGACGGAGGTAGTTCAGCTAACATTATCTTTTTTGATGCAGTGAAAGCAATGGGAATCGACAAATCCGAGATCACACGACGTTCGACTACACTCGTTGGATTTAACGGAGGAGCGACAAGTACCATGGGGGAAATCACACTACCAGTATATGCTAAAGGAGTCAACAGACAGACAAAGTTCAACGTCGTCGACTGTTCATCAGCTTATAACATCATCCTTGGGCGACCATGGATCCACGATATGAAAACTGTACCTTCGACGTACCATCAAATCTTGAAATTCCCCACGCAATGGGGGGTACAGGAGATCAAAGGCGAAAGAAAAGTTGCTAGGGAATGTTACAAAGTCTCTTTGAAGCCCCCGAAGCAGACAGTATAGCAATTACAGAACCAGGACGTTCCTGGGACTGACGATGACTATCGCTTGGAAGTTGTCGTCCTAAACCAGGATAAGCCTAATCAGATGGTTTACATAGGTTTGACGCTCGACCCTTCTTTTAAAAAGAAACTAATATCTTTTTTGCAAGATCACAGTGATTGTTTTGCATGGACGCACGAAGATATGGTGGGCATCGATCCAAGTATTATTTCTCATAAACTTAACGTTGATCCCTCGTTCAAGCCTGTTCAACAGAAAAGACGAAAATTCGCTCTTGAAAGAAATAAAATTATCAACGACAAAGTTGATAACTTACTCAAAACAGGAAAAATACGAGAAGTCAAGTATCCAGACTGGCTCGCAAACGTTGTTGTCGTCCAAAAAAAAATGGCAAATGGAGAGTCTGCATTGATTTCACAGACCTTAACAAGGCTTGTCCAAAAGATCCATTTCCATTGCCACACATCGATTCTATGGTCGACGCTACAGCTGGACATGAATTACTCACTTTCATGGACGCATATTCCGGATATAACCAGATATTGATGCATTCTGACGACCAGGAAAAAACAGCCTTCATGACAGATAAAGGTATTTATTGTTATAAAGTAATGCCTTTTGGTCTTAAGAATGCAGGTTCGACGTATCAACGACTGGTGAATATGATGTTCAAAGAACATTTGGGCGACACTATGGAGGTATACATCGACGATATGCTCGTCAAATCAAAGCATACGAATGATCATATAGGACATTTGAAGCAATCGTTCGACATTTTGCGTGAATACAAAATGAATTTGAATCCAACAAAATGTTCTTTTGGAGTTCGAGCTGGAAAATTTCTCGGGTATATGGTCACACGACGAGGAATCGAAGCTAACCCAGACCAAATTAAAGCAATTATCGAGCTCAAATCACCCAGAAATTTTAAAGAAGTCCAATGTCTAACAGGACGTATAGCATCGTTGAACAGGTTCATATCTCGGTCGTCTGACAGATGTCACCTATTCTACAACGTCATGCGAAAGAACAAAGGATTCGAATGGACTGATAAGCATGAAGAGGAACTGCAACAACTCAAGAAATACATGACATCACCTCCCTTCCTCTCTAAACCTGAGAAAGGTGAAACTCTTCAACTCTACCTGGCCGTCAGCATTAATTCGGTAAGTGCAGTACTTATACGAGAAACCGACGGATGACAATTGCCAATCTACTATGTAAGTAAAACTCTACTAGACGCTGAAACCAGGTATTCATCTATAGAAAAACTTTTGCTTTCGTTAGTCATGGCCGCTAAGAAGTTACGACATTATTTTGAATCGCATCCTATAACTGTGGTAACTAACTTTCCATTAAAGTATGTGTTAAGAAAACCTGAATTAACAGGACGACTAGCTAAATGAAGCATTTACCTCAGCAATTATGATATGGATTTCAAGCCTAAGACGGCGATCAAATCACAGGTCTTGGCAGATTTTGTTACAGATTTCAGTCCAGAACTAGAAGAAACGACGACGTCCAACGAGTTAATTGTGGCAACTTTGCACGACACTACTTGGACGCTCGACGTTGATGGTTCGTCAAACATACGAGAAACAGGCCTGGGTGTCATCCTACAGTCCCCACAAGGGGGCAAAATAGTGTATTCCATACGGTGCGACTTCAAGGCAACAAATAATGAGGCAGAATATGAAGCACTGATTGCAGGAATGAAAATTGCTTATGACTTGGGGGCAACATGTCTACATGTCCGGAGCGACTCGTCCCTAGTTGTTAACCAAGTTAATGGAGAATTTGCAGCAAAAGATTCAAGGATGATTGCTTATCATAAAATAGTAAAGGAAGAGGCAAAGAAGTTCAGTCGCTTCATAGTCGAACAGGTACCAAGAGATCAGAACACTCAAGCTGATGCATTAGCCAACTTGGGATCAGCACTTAGTCGAACGACATTCAACAATATCCCAATAGTCCATCTAGCAACACCAACAATCAAAGACGACGGTAATACTTTGGTCGCACCAATTGAGGAAGAAAGCTCCTGGTCGGATGATATTAAAAATTATTTGGAAAACGATCAACTGCCTGATGACAAAATGGAAGCCAGAAAGGTTAGATTTAAAGCATCAAGGTATGTTATGATCAGAGGACAATCATATCGAAGATCATCGACTGGTTTAAATTTGCGATGTATCACCAACAAGACGCAAGTCCAGAAAATCCTACAAGATATGCACGACGGTGAATGTGGAAATCACTCAGGAAGTCGCAGTCTAGCCAACCGGATATCACGACAAGGTTACTATTGGCCGACATTAAGGCAAGATACGATCAGGTATGTACAGTCGTGCGACGCATGTCAAAAACACGCAGGTATGTCTCATAAACCCTCTGAACCCTTACACTCGACTTTGATCCCATGGCCCTTTATGAAATGGGGAATGAACATTGTTGGAAAACTACCACCTGCCCCTGGGCAAAAAGTATTTCTTTTAGTTTTAACAGATTATTTCTCTAAGTGGGTCGAAGCAGCGGCTTTCTCCCAAGTTCGGGACAAAGAAGTCGTTTCTTTTATCCAAACTAACATCATTTATAGGTTTGGAATTCCATCTGAAATAGCGTGCGACAACGAGACACAATTCATCAGTTATCGAACGCGAAGATTTTGTGAAGAAAGGAACATCAAGTTGGTGACATCGACGCCTCGATATCCACAGTCGAATGGTTTATCCGAGTCGAGTAATAAAACTATCATCAATTCAATCAAGAAAAGACTCAAAGCTGCCAAGGGGAAGCAGGTGGAAGAATTGCCTTCCGTTCTATGGGCCAATCATACGACACCTCGTACGTCCACAGGACAAACTCCTTTTTTCTTAGTCTATGGAGGTGAAGCTGTGTTACCTATTGAGGTACGACTACCGACTTCAAGACATACGTCCGTTGAGCATAACTTGGTCGATCTAAGTTATGACCTCGATGCTTTAGAAGAGCTTAGAGAATCTGCACACATTCGCATGGCGGCACAGAAACAAGTGGTCGAGCGACATTTCAACAAAAATGTCCAGACCAAAATTTTCAAGAAGGTGATTATGTCCTACGTCGAGTATTTCAAAATACTCAAGAGGTCAATGCAAGTAAGCTTTCCACTAAGTGGGAAGGTCCTTATCAAATCTCGAGCATCGTGGGTAAGGGAGCTTATAAAATCCAAACCCTCGACGGTCGAGATATCCCACGAAGCTGGAATGCAGTTCATTTAAAGAGGTATTTCTTTTAAATTTCATATTTATTTCCTTTGATTATTTCTTAAGAAAGATTACTGACTTAAGCATCGGAGGGTCATTGGTCAAACCAACGACCACCCCACTAATATTATTTTTCGCAGGGACGCACGACTTATTCAAAATCTTTGTGTCGAGTAAAACTTATGTGATCACACGTATATGTTCGATTTTAATGGATGACAAAGATTAAACTCTGTATTTGATGTTCAATACTTAGAATCAAGAATCATTGTTATAAATAACCCAAGGTCGATTGAAAGTTTCAGTTGATTTTAATGATTGTGGTTGAATGTCTGATATAATTATCCATCTATTCGACATACGATTAATTATAAATAAGCGTCGATAAGCAAAAGAACCTTTTTCCATTTCCACAAAAAAAAATACAAGTATAAGAGGCGACCACAGATGGCCGACCCTTAATGGTAATACTAAAGGAAAATAAGCTAAGTAGGAAGAACGTCAGGTTGTCCCTGCACGACAACGGTCTCCTCTACTGCCACTTCTTCTGCGACGTCACCCTCTTCCAAATCGTCATCTTCATCCAAGTCCCTCTCTGTCCCGACAGTGTCGAGATAAGTCGTGAGTTCTTCGGAGGCCGACGCCATAGGATCTTTCCCCTTCAAGTGACGTCTCATTAAAGAAGCTCGGGCTGTGAGGCGGGAGAAAGCCTCGATTTGCTTATTCTCCATCTCCAAGTCTTTGACGTCGCCCTCCAGATCTTCGACCCTCTTCTTCAGAATCACGATTTCGTCAGCAGAAGCAGTAGCAGTGGTGACAGCCTTGATCTTTTCGACCTCCAACTTAGTCGACAATGCCTCCAGCTCAAGAAGTTGGTCCCTGAACTTGACCTTCTCACGATTCGAAATCTCTAGTAGACTTCGAGCATCGGTGAGTTCAGTCTTAAGGCCTTCGACCTTCGTCTTTTCAGCCTCGACCAACTCCAAGGCGACCTTCTCTCTTTCAAGAGCCTCGTCAGCCCTTTTCTTGACGTCAGGAAAGGACGACCTAAGACCTTCTGTCTGAGCATAGAAGCTCAGACAAGCTTGGAAAGTCTGCACGACAAAAGGAAAAGACTTAGTAGTAAAAATACGAGCAATGAAAAAGATTCAAAAGAAAAAACTTACCATGAAAGAGAGGCCAGCAGCATGTGCCCCTGTGTCCTCAACCCGAGATTCTTTGTACCGATCGTAGAAAGTCGGGAGGAGAAATTTGGCTAAGTGTGGAAAAATGACGTATCTTTCGAGAACGTCATTAGCCATGAAGTCAGCCGGGAGAGTGGCTTTGAATATCATCTCTCCCACTTTTTCTTTATTCTTCTCCTCACTCCTAAAGGAAGAAGAAGGTGCGGTAAAGGGCTTGTCAACGCCCGACACTCCCATTGTTGGGGCATCTTTCGTCGCCTTGGTCGAGCCTCCAAGCTCGACCCCAGCAATGGTTTCCTTCGTTGGCGTCGCCCCTGAAAGGGACGACAGAGTGGCATCGCCCGTCTTCTTGGGCGAAGACCAAGGCTTGCCTCAGACACGTCTTGGATCTACCCTCATGGAAGGGGCAGATCTTTTCCTCGCTTTCTATCTCCCTTGACGAGCGAGCTCCAGTTGCTCGGCTCGCTTAACGGCAGCCGACTTCACAGCCGTGTCCTCTGAAAAAAGAAAAACAAATTAAAAAATGAAATGACGTACGATATACAAGTTAATGGTATTGTCGAACGACTTACCGGTCATTTCCTCTTCTCGTTCTTCTTCTCTTTCTTCTTCCCTTTCTCCTTCTCTGTGAGAGCCCTCGACAGGCATCACCTCAGCTACAAAAACGGCCTCGTCTTCCTCGTCGTTCGACCGAGTGGAAAATGAACGATCAGTAATACTTCTCCCCAAGATCCTCTGAATCTTGTTGAGAGAATCTCTCCTTGGCTTCACTTTAGTGAAGTCGATCACTGTTAAACAAAGAAACACATCAAAAGATACATCAGAAAAAACGCACGACAAAAACGCACGACAAAAATATTAAACCTACCCGATTCGTTCCAGCCAGACGACAACCATTGGCTGTCTTCGTCATTTACAGACGCCACTTGGAGGAAAACATACTGACGTTTCCAACCACGATCATTTACCGCGGTGTTATGTATCAGTACATTGTCTCCCTTCGAACGAGGAAACAGACTATACCGGTGATAATTATCCGGTCGAACGCTATAGGCAGTCAAGAGGTCGTTCACATTGAACGGTACCTCCCAATCGGCCGTAAGACGATCGATCACCTGGACAATCCGCCAGAATTGAGGCATTAACTGTCTAGGCGTCAGGTCAAAAGCATCTAAAAATGCTCTGACCAAAGGGCTAAAAGGCCAAGCAAAACCTATCTTAAAGGGATATTCATATAGAACACAATATCCCTTCGGAACTTCATCCAACCTTAAATCTTCAGGTGACATCAGATTTATTTCATCTGGAATCTTAGCCAAACTCTGAAAGTAATCTAAATGTTCTTCCTCCCTAAACATGCTCACAGGTTCACTCGACATTTGGAAATCAGGGATGTTAAGGGTCGCACACCAATAGCTAAGAATATCCCAAGCTTTCCTAGGCTTCTTGGCTATATACTTCTTATGCATAAATCGACACAGAGGGAAAAACAGGAGAATCGTACCTTAAATAGTGTTCTAAACCTCGAAGTTAGAATGGAAAGGATTCTGGTCGATCGGAAAGTGAATCTCGCCGGAGATATATTGTTTTAAAGAAAGGTAAGCGTAAAAAAGGTAAGGATTGAGGGTAATCCTTATTTATACTGAAAATCGGAAACCAAATCGTCAAAAAACTGAATCGCCAAGAAATCGATGGTCAATGAGATTAACACGTGTCGTTCGTGTCTGGCATCCACTCGAGTACATTCAACGAGGGCATGGCACCTGTCCTTTATTAGCTGTCAAATTGCTAACTTTGCAGGAGGTGACATCATTATCTGGTCGAAAATGAACCGATTCGGTTCTATGCAAATTTCCCGCTTTCTCTTTTGTGACACGTGTCATGCTTTTTAAATTTAAAATTCAAAAAGTTGCCGCTTGAATTTTAAATTTGGGGGCAAACTGTTTGGGTAAAAATTTCAATAGTACATTGTCGTACGACCAGATACAATTGACGCCCATCCTTAAGGCGACCTTGATTAAATGAACATATATTCGTCCGATGAAGTTAATCGTACGACAGGATTTCAGTTACTAAAACTACAACATACTTTATATCATGTTTAATGCAGGATTCAAAGACATTCTTTATAACGAAAATCATCATCAATAGCAACAAACATAACGGACGCTATCATCAATGGAAAAACGGCTACTTTATTGAAGATACGCATTCAAGACTTGATAACTGACAATTGGAGTATAAATAAAGATGGAACCTCACATTTGGACATCTGATTCTCAGACCTTATAAGCTCACTCATTCTCTCTCGAAGTTCATAAAGCCTACAACTGTTGGTTGCACGACGCACGACCGAAGTCTAATTACACACGACGCACGACCGACTTTATTTAATTGTATTGTTTTACATTGAATTACATTTGTAAAAATTGTTATCAAGGACGACGTCCCTGATTGACGTCCATAGTGCACGACGACTCATACTCGTCCGCGGTTTTTACCCATTTTAGGGGTTTTCCGCGTCATCAATTTCCTTGTCTTGTTTATTTCATTTTTATTATTGTCGTACGATTATTAAAGCTACTTTCTTTGGTTGGATCAAACTCCACATTTACCTTAAATTTTCCTTGGGAGATTTTTGGTTAACACAAAATGATATAAGTGTACATAAATCATAAGACCCAAAAATGTCTACATAAGAAAGGCAAAATAGAGAATGGTTAACACGAAAATGTCTACATAAATGATATAAGTGTATATAAATCATAGAGAATGGTTAACACAAAATGTCTACATAAGAAAGGCACACTAGTTCTCAGACGAGTAATCAGATAACATAAGTTCGTCTTCGTTATCTTCATCATCGTCCACGTCTTCAAATTCTTCTTCCTCGTCGCTAGCTTCATGATCTGATGCATCTTCCTCGCTAGCTTCGTCATTTGTGGCGAATACGTTGAGCTCCCCAGTGACAAGAGGGATGGAATCGAGGTCCTCATTTACCAAATTGTTTGTATTATAAGTTACCCGTTCGTTGATTTGAAAGAACGGTTCTCCATCCACGTTATCATCATCCAACACATCGATAACCCTTTATGCAACTTCATATATTCCACGGGCTTTGGTCTTCACAACTGCCCACTAATGTTTTAAATCCTTACTTCCTGAAGAATAGGGTGTGTAATACACTTGTTCCGCTTGTGATGCTAGGACGTAATAGTCCTCACCTCTGAGTCTAGATTTGTATTTGATATCAACCAACCCATGTTTAGGGTCGACTCTAACTCCCTCTGGACTATCAAACCATGTACACTTGAACAAAACTACAACACAATAGCCCACACGTAATACTCCACCTCTAACACATCGTCCAACAATCCGTAATAATCAAACTCGGAGTTGTCATAACAAGATCCTCTCACACATACGCCACTATTATGTGTGACACGCCTAGCAGCATGTGTTACCATATGAAACTTGTAACCATTGACAAAATATCCCTTATACGACCAAGCATATCGGCCCGGTCCACGTGCTAGGGATTTCAAATGATCGGAGAAATCGCCTGTTCCGAGCATGACCTATAAAACCATAAATAAGAAATAAATTACATATGTGTAACATTACATACGTAAATTTCATATTTTTGTACTCACGTGTTGTTCGAACCAAGTAGAAAACCTTTCATCCCGAGCTTTATCTCGTGCAACTGCATCAAGATGAGGTTCTCTTTATCGTATCCACTCATCGAAGGTCCATTGAAAAGGTCGAACTTCTTCACAATTCAACAACACATATGTGTGGATCTTGTGAATCTCGGCTTGAGTCAAGATGGTCTTCCCTCCCTTTCTCGAATAATCTACGAGATGGAACCTTGAATATGCTCAAGCGATCGTCTATTTCTGAAGAACTAGGAATATCTGGGGCAAAGTTTCTTGACTCGCGATTATGTCGAGTTTCTATTTGTGGATCAAAATACAGGGAACAATAGGTGGAGAGTTCATTTACTAGATAAGACTCAACGATAGACCCCTCCACCCTTGCTTTGTTTATAACAGTCCTCTTCAACGACCCAAGTTTCCTAAACAACGATTGAAATACGTGTTAGAAAATAAATAGGTAAGTATTTGAATGAAAAGTATTTGAATGGCAAAGTTCATTTACCTCTCATAAAGATACATTCACCTATATTGGTCCGGCCCACCATTTATGGCTTCTCGTGTCAAATGTATCACTAAGTGTTCCATAGAATCAAAGAATCCGGGCGGGAAGACTTTTTCCAACTTACAAATTGTTTGAACGATACTTGTTTGCAATGGAATCAAGTCTTCTAAGTGTAACACCCTTAAGCAGATTACACGAAAGAATGTGCATAACTCCGTTATCGCATCCCATATGGGAGTCGGTATCATTCCTCGTAACGCAATAGAAAGCAATCGTTGCATAAACACATGACAATCATGACTCTTGAATCTATAAAAGTTGTAGTCTGTCATGTTTACATAGCCCCCAATATTCGAAGCATACCCGTCCGGAAACTTCAGTCTCTTAAACCATTCACGTACTTGTTTTACTTGTTGTTTCGTCAAAGTGTACAATGACTTCGGCTTCACTACTTTATTGCCTAATGTGGCAATGTGCAACTGCGATCAGTTGCAATAAATCTCTACATCCCTCCTTGCTTTTATATTGTCTTTCGTTTTTTATGTGTCCATGACAATGTTAAAGAGATTCTCAAAGACGTTCTTCTCAATGTGCATGACATCCAGGTTGTGTCAGATTAACAACGTCTTCCAATATGGAAGCTCCCAAAAGATGCTTCTCTTCACCCAATTATGAGTGATTCCGAAACCGATAATTTTTCTATTGGTCGATCGAAACGGGGATCCATCGTAAACAGTTGGAAGATGACAGACCTGTTCCCATATTTCTTCATCGGTTAACTCGGGTGGTGGACCGGCTAACACCCTAGATCCATCCAGAAACCATGTTTGATCACGTCGGAAGGGGTGTGCACTAGGTAACCATCTCCGATGACAGTCAAACCAACAAGATTTACCTCCATTTCTTAACTGAAACGAATCGACTGTACCCATGCAGTACGGGCAGGCTAGCTTGCCGTGCGTGCTCCAACCCGACAACATTGCATAGGCAGGGAAGTCGCTGACGGTCCATAGAAGTATAGCCCTCATCTCAAAATTATTCTTACGATAAGCATCATACGTAAGAGCGCCCACTGTATACAACATCTTGAGATCATCTATTAGCGGCCTAAGAAAGACATCCAAATTCTGACCGGGGCTCTTTCTACCTGGAATGACCAATGCAAGTTTCACATATGAATCTTTCAAACTCAACCAAGGAGGTAAATTGTAGATGGTAAGAAACACTGGTCAAAGTGAATACGAATTCGAATTTGAATTATTCGGGTTGAAACCGTCGGTGCATAAGCCAAGACGCACATTCCGGACCTAAGAAGCGAAGTCAGGATGTACCATGTCGAAATGCTTCCAAGCCATACCATCACTTGGATGTACCATCACACCCGGTTCTGTCTGATGATCCTTGTGCCAAGTCATCTCTTTAGACGTCTTCTTTGACATATACAATCTTTGAAATCTAGGAACAATCGGCAAGTACGTCATCACCAAGTTAGGGACCTTGCTTCGACCACTTGTCTTGAAACGATATTCATTGCACACTCGGCAGTGGGTCAACTCATAATCATCCTAAAATAACATGCAATGGTTTTTGGAAGCGTCGATCTTTTGTTTTGGCAGAGCAAGCTTTTTCAAACTTTTTTTCGTCTCATAGAAGTTACCGGGTAGTTTATCACCCTCGGGTAACATCTCTTTAATTATAGCAACATTACGGTTATAAGTCGTCTCGGGTACATTACATTTTGCCTTCCAATTCAACAATCTCGTCGCAGCTCCTAATTTCGAGTAATTTTGACACCCGTCCCATAATGGCTCGTCAGCAGCTTGTAACATGTCATAAAATCCTTGGGAAGAAGGATTAGGGGTTTCTTCTTCCCATGTCATGTCATCATGTATCATGTGATCGTTCACCATTTCAACATAACCTTCATTATGATCTACTACCGGAGTAGAAGATTGACCCACATCTTGATGCCCTTCATTATGGTAATAAGTTTCACCATGTGCCCACCATGTGGTATAATCAGGCATGAAATCGTGCTTCATCAAATGCAGCCTCACGTCAATCGTTTCTTTATAGCGTAAGTTTTGACACTTCTTACAACGACATCTAATACGAAGCACTATCCCATCACGTGTAGGTTTCCTTTCAACAGTCCCTTCATCGGCATAGGCATAGTCCAAAAAACTGTCCATTGCAACAATATAGTCGACGCTAAGAAACCCCCGACCGTCGTTCTTTCTATACATCCATCCTTTATCTATCAACATATTCAACCACTACAACAAAGAAAGAAGTAGTTAATCGACATAATCAAGATAGAGGTGGTGTAATAGTTTGACTATTGAAAAGTCACACCGTAGGTTTAGATGAGCTTTGGATGACTTTAAAACCCTATGTGTAATGGTTTGACTATTGAAAAGTCAAACCGTAGGTGTCAACGAAGTTAGAAGTCTATTGAACACTACATGTAATGGTTTGCCTTCTTGAAAGTCAGACCATAGGTGTAGAGGAGTTTTGGATGACTCTAAAATTCAAGTGTAATGGTTTGACTATTGGAAAGTCAAAACCGTAGGTTACAATCAAAGAAAGGTGTTTTGGAAAGTTTAAAACCCTATGTGTAATGGTTTGACTATTGAAAAGTCAAACCGTAGGTGTCAACGAAGTTAGAAGTCTATTGAACACTACATGTAATGGTTTGCCTTCTTGAAATTTAGACCATAGGTGTAGAGGAGTTTTGGATGACTCTAAAACTCAAGTGTAATGGTTTGACTATTGGAAAGTCTAAACCGTAGGTTACAATCAAAGAAAGGTGTTTTGGAAAGTTTAAAACCATACGTGTAATGGTTTGACTATTTAAAAGTCAAACCGTAGGTGTCAACGAAGTTAGAAGTCTATTGAACACTACATGTTTTTTAAAATTTCGGCGGCATAACGGCTATAAAATGAATATTTCCGTATATCAACCTAATGTTTGCCCAACAATTGGCAACCCAACTAAAATAAATAAATAAAATCAAGTATAATCAAATCCTAAATCATACAAAATGTTTCCATTTATCAACCTAATATTTGTCCAATAATTGACAACCCAACTAAAACAAAATACCAAAACATTTTCACAAAAACCAAATCATAAGCTAAACTCATACAAAAACATTATCACAAGTTTATCAAACCAAAAATGGCATTTTTATAAGCTAAAAGAACTCATATCAATTTGAATATACAATATGCACATTTAATATTCAATTGTTCGTGGCCAAATGATTGTCGCCAAGCCATATCAACTTGCCTACCTCATATCTCATACCTCATAACAGTTACACCTAAACTAAAACAAGTGTCACTACTTTAAATATATGATAAGTTACTCAATAGACAAAGATTATTAACAAACATACACACACAGATGTGAAAGTGCGCATTAAGTGCACATGCCCCTTGATTTGCGAGTTTGCAAATCAAGGCAATTAGTACTCGCAAATTGAAAAAGCCACTAAACCTACATAAAAGTTTTACTCTTTATTTCCTAAACTTACAAAGATAACGATTAATGATATAAACCTAAAATCCTAAATATATAATTAAAGATCGTCTAAGCATCTGTGTATTTGTAAACAAAACATCAAATACTAAAAACTTGAGAAGTTTAATTACTAGTGACTCACAAACATATAATTTTGAAATCTCACATGATAGGTTAGTATTTCATAAGATTTTGTAGGATTTGTATGTGATAATGTTTTGAATATGTTAAAAATTTATATACACAAATTTAATAATTTAATAATGATTTGTATATAATTTTTGAAATCTCACACAAATTTATATACACACAATACCTGAGATTTGTACACACACAAATTTATATACACACAATACCTGAGAGGGACTGTGGAGAGAGATCGAGAGGGAGAGGTGGTCGCCGGTGAGAGGTGGTCGTCGGTGAGAGTTCGTCGCCGGTGAGAGGGACTGTGGAGAGTGAGAGGTCGTCGAGAGAGAGAGGGAGAGGTGGTGAGATCGAGAGGTCGTTGAGAGGAAGAGATGGAGGGAGAGATCGAGAGATTGAGAGGGAGAGATCGAGAGGGAGCTGTGATCGACAGATTGAGGGGAAAGACTGAAATTAGGGCTATATGCCCGCTTATTTTTTTAGAAATTTCGGAAATTCACCGACGGATTTCCATTTACCGACGGATTTTATCCGTCGGTGATTACCAACGGATTTCCGACGGATTTTATTTTTATTAAATAAATTACTTTTAATATTAAATTTATTAAATAAATTATTAATTAATTTATCAAATTATATTTAAAATTATTAATTAATTTATCAAATTATATTTAAATTGACTAAAATACCCCTTAAGTAACTGGACTTATCGGAAACAATTAACGACCGTTATCTTTTTCCGTTAATTCCAGTTAGATCAGGGACCAAATGTGTTATACACACATACATACATACATATATACATATACACCTAAAGTAATTAGACTTAACGGAAACAGTTAACGACCGTTATCTTTTCCCGTTAATTCCAGTTAGATCAAGGACCAAACGTGTTATACACACATACATACATATATGACATATTTATACATACTATACACATATATATAGACATACATATATATACACACATACATATATAGACATGATATAGACATATGTGCAATATACATACAAGCAATACATATGTATACAATACATCTATAGACATACATACACATATACGTACATACACACATATACATGCATGATATAGACATATATGTGCTATATACATACAAGCAATACATATGTATACAATACATCTACAGACATACATACACATATACATACAAGCAATACATATGTATACAATACATCTATAGACATACATACACACATACATAGACATGCATGATATAGACGTATATGTGTTATATACATACAAGCAATACATATGTATACAATACATCTACAGACAATATACACTACATATACATACAAGCAATACATATGTATACAATACATCTATAGACATACATACGTACATATATAGACACATACATAGACATATATACACACATACACACATGACATAGACATGATCTATAGACATACATACCACATATCATATACATACATACATAATCACATACATACATACTATACATGATGTACATACATACATACATACATGATCACATACGTACATACATACATACATACTATACATGATGTACATACACACATGATCACATACATACATATTACATACATGATCGCATACGTACATACATACATATTACATACATGATCACATACGTACATACATACATATATACATACATATACATATATATACATATATACATACATATACATATATATACATACATATATACATGATGTACATACATACATGATCACATACATACATACACAAATGTTATTACCGACGGAATTCTAAATGTCGTCGGTAATTTCCGAGGGATCACCGACGGACATCAGGAAAAAAATATTATTTATTAAATTATTAAAATTACCGACGGATTTCCGACAAATTTTAATATTAAAAAAAATAAAAAAAATAATTTTATATCCGTCGGTGATCCGTCGGAAATATATATATTTACCGATGGATCACCGATGGATGGTCTATCCGTCGCAAATATTATATTTCCGTCGGTAATTACCGATGTATATTGTCCGTCAGAAATTGTTGGCCGGTAATAAGCCATTTTCTAGTAGTGAGCATTGGATTTCACGAATTTCGTATTGCGATAACCCAAGAGAAACTCCTATTTCAAAGGTTGTGAGATTGAGTCCTTAGAGCATCCACAATGTGGTTATTATGAGGTTTTTACGAGTTTTTTCAAAAAAACAAAAACCTCTTTTTGAGGTTTTTCACATAGTGGAGAGGTTTTTCATTTGAGGTTTTTCGTGAGGTTTTTCATCATAGGTCGTAACTGCACGACTTGTTTTTTCGTAGGTTTTTCGTATTTAATTAGTTTTAACTTTATAGAATTTTATAAAAGTTTCGTATTTAATCAGTTTTATTTATTAACCAATTTTATTTATTAATATATTTAAAGTAATCATATTTAAATATAATTATTAAATAAATAATATAAATAAATACAAAATGAAAGTAATTATATTTTTAAAATAATATCTTTAATTTGACATATTTATACAATCCTAACAGATTTCTTAATGACCCAATTTTTATTTGCGGTTATACATACTTTTAAGTTTAACATTTTTTAATTTTTATTTTACATACTTTTTATACAACTTTTATATATTTCTTAATATACAGTATGGTTTAATTTAGTTTTTATTTAAGTGGTTAATTGTTTTACAATAAGAAATTTATATATAATATATATTGTATTAAAATATTTAAAAAAATTATGTAAAATAAATACATAATTAAATTAGTAATATTTTCATGATATAAATAAATATGTATTTGTATGAATTTTAATTTATTTATTTTTATAAATAAGAATAAAAATGATATAAAGTTAAAATGGTGGGACCCTGAATAGTTTAAAAAAGTAATGAAAAAAACTTGGGCGATGTTATTCACATAGTGGAGGTATATAAAGGTTTTTAAATTGTTGAGGTGGTAATAATGTGTAAGAAAAAAACTATGAAAAAGTTTGTGAAAAAATCACACACTGTGGATGCTCTTATAAACACCCAGATTCTTGTTCACATATTTTTATGAGAGATCTACTGTTACGGGCATTTAAAAACAACTATAACCGTTAATGGATAAAATTAGAGAACAATTATAATTATATCTGAACTCTGATCCTACAGTCCATAAATCTGATTGTACAGACCATAAGTCTGATTGCACATACCACAAATCTGATTGTATAGTCTAGATCTCTGGTTCTATAGTCCATAGTTTCAGACTTTGTCAATTTCCTAACCACCTTCGGGAACAATTTCAAGAAGATTTCCAGCCTTCTGAAATTCATCCAAATCATCCTAAAACTAGAACCTCGCAAGGGGCGTTTCCTCTTGATCCCCTTCCCCTCACGGCTTATGGCAAATCTAAGGTGATAGGGGAAACATTTATGAGTATGCACTCCGCACATCTCAACTGACTTGTATTTACCACTTTATTCGATCTCAAGTAAATCACAACCACACTAAAATCCGCAACATAATGTACAATCGTACATAATCAAGCTTACAACACTTCAAATATGACGACAATACCATTTTGAAAAACTTACGACAACATAGGGGGATTTAGCGGGTCGAAATCAGGTCAATTTTTATCTGACATTTAATTAAATAAAATAAAATTAGGGGGAGGCTAATTGCACATTTAATTTTGCTAAATGCACCAAAATGATTAATTTTCTCCTCACACACATCAACATCAAAATCTGTTTTTTACATTTCCAATACATAAATTACATTCCCAATGCACAAATTGACCTGGTTTTGACATAATTTTGGTGCAAATAGCACTCCCCTAAAATTATTCTACGGGGAGTGCTAATGGCACCATTGAATATGTCAAAATCAGGTCAATTCATACATTGGGAATGTAATTCATACATTGGGAATGTAAAAAGCAGTTTTTGATATTGATGTATGTGTGGAGAAAAGTAATCATAAGAGTGCATTTAGCAAAGTCAAATGTACAATTAGCCTCCCCTTATTCTACATATAGGTGAATAGTACCTTGTGCAATAATGATAGTACACCAACAGTATCAACATGAAAGTAAGAGCAAGTAAATTCATAGTACATATAAAAGGGTAAAACTTGCCCTTCCTCTTTTTGTCCACCGACACAAAACAAAAATCACAAAAAGGGACCCCATAGTTTTGATGAATTGTCAATTTACCCCCTTCAATCATTGAAGGCATCTTCTAAAGCTAAATTCAGTCATCATAAACCCAAAAGAACAACCATAAAAGTTTTTTGTTTAAACAATATAATAATATAAGATTTTACCTTAAGAAGGAGAACGTTTGATTGGACCCTTTTTCTTTTCGGGCACAAAATCAATTATGTTTAAATTTACATCTCACAACAAAATATTACAAATTGGACCCTTCCATTTCCCAAATCTACACTTCCCCACCTCCGATTCCATTTTTCTTTCTTCTTATGATATGTTTGCATGTATATATTTATATAAAAGAGTGTAGAGTATGATACAACAATATCGGAATTTGCTTTTTGCTGCTCTTGACGCTTGGAAGGTCGTCTTCGTGTTTGAATGATTGCTTCTTGATCCTCGAAAAGCAGCCATCGACCCTCCTCGATACAATGGCATCAATCGTTTGATCGACTTACAAGAAAATTATAACTTAAAAAGGGGCAAAAATGTAAAAAAAGCACAACTTAGTTGAAGGAAACACAAAGTTTGTGGAAGATGGGAATCAGGCCGAGTCATTTGACCCTTTTACCCTCGGTTGAATGCCGTAATAACTAACGTACCACTTGACGAACTTTCTTAACCCGGTGGACAGGTCGGTGGTGGGTTTGTACCCGAAATCTCTGTACGCCAGGCTCACGTTAGCGTGAGTGTAAGGAACGTCGCCGTTTCGTGGCATCTTGATCACATGCTTCTTGGCCTTGACGTTCAATAGACTCTCCAAAATTGACACCAGTTTCCCCACCGTCACCGGCGACGTGTTCCCTAAATTGTATATCCTCAGCTGCGCTGGCCCTCTCTTCTTTCCCCCTTTCCCGGTGCTTTTCTCCGCCGTGTCCACCGCCCCTAAGCATCCCTTCACGATGTCGTCGATGTACGTGAAGTCACGCGCCACCTCCTTGTTGTCATGAGTTTGGTAGACGTTAATGGGTTTCCCTTGAAGTATGTCCTTGGTGAAGAAGAAGTAAGCCATGTCGGGTCTGCCCCACGGCCCATAAACGGTGAAGAATCGAAGTCCGGTGATGGAAAGGCCGTAGATGTGGTTGTAGGTGTGTGCGATTTCCTCTCCCGCCTTTTTTGTGGCGGCGTAGAGGCTGGCCGGTTGGTCCGTCCGGTGAGATTCCGAGAACGGATTCTCGGTGTTCAATCCATAAACGGAGCTAGAAGAAGCCCATACAATCGACGGCTGTGGATCGGCGTTCTTCGCCACTTCTAGAAGGTTCACGAACCCGGCAATGTTGGAGTTAACGTAGGACATTGGATTCTCCATGGCGTAACGCACACCGGCCTGAGCAGCCAAGTGAAGCACATGTGTGAAGGGAACAATGTCAAAAAGCTTAGCCAACAACTCGGCGTCGTTTAGATCTCCTTCAACGATAAAGATCTCGTGTTGCTTCAAAACCTTCTGTCTCGCCCGTTTCAACGACGGGTCATAGTAAGTATTGAAATTATCCAGACCCAGAACACCATCGCCGCGTTTCTTCAAAGCAAGCGAGCAGTGCGTCCCGACAAACCCTCCGGCGCCGGTGACCAGCACCGAGAACCCGTTAGGACGACGAGGGGTTGAAGAACGCCTCACCTCCTTCTCCCACGACGCACCGCTACCGTAAAACGCGGAAGAGAGAAGATGAGATGTGGTGTGAACATGACGGCCGGCGGGACTATCGGAAACCGGAGGATAATTAAATGTGAAGAAGAAGATCAAGATCAAAGCAACCAAAAGGGTAACACGAAACAGAAGCTTGGAGGAAGCAGCTAATAGCTTGGTGCTATTTACTCTCCGGATATAGCTATTGTATCTTTCGAGCTTGGTTGTTTTGCTAGTATCCGGCGGCGACGCCATTGTTGCCGGTGGATAGAGCTTATTAATTATCGAAGAATGGTGTGTGATAATTGGAGCCCTGGAGTGAAAGAGTATTGGAGGGAAGGGATATAAAGGGAGAAGATAGATGAGGGGTGGGGTCAGTGAATGAAGTGTTGTGTTCCGGTGTCCACTTGATTTATAAATTTCGACATGCTTTTCACTCGTATACAGGTGGAACCACTTTAACCTATACATACATATCTATCTGTATTTATTTATATTTTATCTTTTTCATTTTCTCAATAAATATATAAAAAGTAAAATATTAGAAACCTGAGGATAGAAATGAAAGGTATAATCACTTGAAGGACAGATTTTGTAAATTATATATGGAAATGGAATTATTAGGGGAAATTGGTATCGGATTCGTTATATGTCTCTTTCCTTTTATTAAGGGTGAGATTTAATTATATATATATATATATGTGTGTGTAGGGGGCATACATGTACTTCTAACTCACCGACACTCTTGTTGAAGTTGAACTCCTAGTAACATTATTACAACATATCTATATTAATAAAATATTATATTTTATTATATTATAAAGTTTTTTTTAACGATAACCATTGAGTTATTATTTATTATATTATAAACTAAATGAGTTTTCGAATGATTTTACTAGGTGATATGGGTCGATCGTTGTTATGGGCCATCAATATTTAACAACTTATAAAATTAAATTGAATATTAGAATTATAAAGCATATTAATTTGTTAATAAACAATAATAGCAATAAATAACCATGAAGTGCTACTAATTAATGTTGAATCTGATCCATAATTAGTATAATGTTTGATTATTAGGCTTATATTTAAAATGTATAACATATACTAGTTTTGTATATGTGAGAAACCTTGATAGATATCACATATTTTTTTAACATTTTTTTTCACGTATATGTGAAACCTTGATAGATATTACATATGATTATGTCTTTCGAAAGTTGCATTGTGTATATAACGACATTAAGAATAGATCATGTCGAATTTTCGATAGAAATGTTATCTCGGAACCTAGGATGTTATAGTGTATGTTACAATATCGTGCATATATGATGATACGTTTGCAGATGTCTTAAAGATTAATTCTTTAAAATTAATAGTTAAACACATTGTAAAACAGTAACACGACGTGTCCAAAACTCTTATCCTCCAACTGACATTTTATTAGTAAAATGGACGTAAAAGCCCTTGTTCTTTCGAGAGACATATTGCAATATTAAGAACAGTGGCAAAACTTGTTGAAAGAGTCATCCGATTGTGAAGAAGTCTTTCCAGTTTGTTATCATCAAATAAGGAGAATATTTCTCCAACCGTTTTATCTCTGATTTTTAGGATATGTTAGCTTAATAGCCGGTTGTTTTACTCTATCTTGTACTGCCTTTTTGTAGGCCTGCTTATTATCGTCAATAAGATATGCAAAAAGCAATTGAGTTATTCTCCTCCACTTTCTAATTTTCCAACAAATATGGTATCAAAGCCAGAATACCTTCTCTGTCATAAATGGCAACCAGTTCAAACAATGTCAATGTGGCATCACCACATATCCCAATCTTCAAAGCAGATTCTTATGAATACTGGAGCATCAAGATGAAGACGTTGTTCAAAGGTCAAGACCTTTGGGAACTTGTGGAGAATGGAGGTGCAACATCAGGTGATGATGAGGCAAAACAGAAGGAGAATATAAAAAGGGATGCCAAAGCCCTATTTTTCATCCAACACGTAATGGATAAGATCATTTTCTCTCGTATTGCAGCAACAACCACAACAAAGCAAACATGGTAGATCTTGAAAACCGAGTGTCAAGGTTCCTCAAGGATGATTACCGTCAAATTACAATCGTTTCGCCGTGAATTTGAAACGTCCAATATGAAAGGAATTGAGACAGTTCAAGAATATTTGGGTCGTATCTCTTCGCTGGTAAGTCAAATGAGGTCCTATGGAGAAACAATTACAGATGAAACCATTGTAGCTAAAGTGTTGAGAAGTTTGCCCCCTAAGTTTGATCATGTTGTAGCCACCAATGAGGAATCGAAAGACCTCTCCAAGTTCTCTTTTGATGAACTAATGGGCTCATTGTAAGCATATGAGGTGAGCATCAACAAGTCAACAGAAAAGGATGAAGAAAAAGCCTTCCAAATCAGAGGTGAAAAAGATTTCTTTAACTACAGAGGAAAAGAATGAGGTGCTTTTCGAGGAAAGGGGAGAAGCCGTAACACTTTGGTCCAGTGTTCTAATTACATAAAATATGGGCACAGTTAGAGGTTATGTTGGTCGAAACCTGTAGAAGCCAACTATGCATAAGAAGAAGAATATGAACAAGAGGATTACTTGTTCATGGCATACATAACTGGTGATATGCACACAAGTGATGTCTGGTACCTCGACAGTGGGTGCTTTCACCACATGACAGGACACAAGTCCCAGTTCAAAGAATTGGATGATTTGATCAAATCTCTGGTTCGTCTAGGGGATGATATGCAACTAAAGATCGAAGAACGTGGCATGGTAATGATTAAAGTAGGTAACAAGTCTAAACTTATCAAGAATATTGATTATGCTCCATGTCTTGCTCACAATTTAATAAGTGTTGGTTATTTAATTGAATTCGGCTATTCAGTAGTTTCTGGTGATTCACGATGTGTGATAAAGGACAAAACATAAGGAAGATTTCTTGCACATGTTAATATGCCTTCCAATAGAATGTTTCCCCTGATGTTTTATCATGATAGAATCGCTTTGAATGAAATAACGCTCAACGAACATTGAAGATACAAAATGAGTGTCTTACCATCGAAAAATAGTTTCAATTTGTGACATGGTAAGAACATAGTCAAAAGAAATACTAAACCGGTGTATGTGAATACATGACAGTATATAGAAAAGATAATACGCAAGTATATATCTTTGGAAACACACGGTTAGTTAAACATTAAAGCTTATAAATGAAAATATTTAAAATACACACTTCTGAAATTCATGAAAACATTTTAAGAATCGAGAAGTGGTTTGAACGTTTAAGCAAATTTGTTTTCATGTTTGAAAGTTGTTCCTCTTTCAAACAGATATGAGATTAAGGTTAGAATAATCCTTACGCTCAGCGTTAATCTCATAAAGTCAGCCTCAAAGTCATGATTAATATTATCATGTAAGCTCCCCCTCAAAATCTTCATGTAATCAAAAAGTTGTCAAAGTACCAAAGTCTTATTGAAAGCAAAAATAACAACATTTATTGAAAGTAAAAACTTGAAAAGTGAGTTAAAACGTTAAAGAACGAGTTCTAAACTGAATGTTTAGAAGTCATTTATCCTTACACCCCCCATGAAATGAAGTATTCACAAAAATATGTCAGTATATATCAAATTCAATAAAAAAATCTCTATCTTCTAGAAAGTAGATCATCTAATCATTGTCTCACTCCCCCTAAAATCATGAGAAAACCTTTAGTGCATATATCATTTAGACCAAATAATAAAGAAATGAAGAAAAGTTATAAATCAAACTGTATGAGGTAAATACGGATTATGTTCTAAGATTCAACATGCCTAATTTCGAAATGAGAAAATTAAATCTCTTTTCGTCCAAAGGTTTGATGAATAAATCAGCAAGTTGATAATTCGTGTGTACAAAGTAAAGTTCAATTGTACCTTTTTCAACATTATCCTTGATAAAGTGATATCGCACGTCAATGTGCTTCGTTTTCGTGTGCTTAACAGGATTAGCAGATATCGCAATGATGCTCTTCGAATCACAATACATTGGTATTTTGTTGAAATGGAATCCATAGTCTCGAAGCTGTGTGCACATCCACAATACTTGAGAGCAGCAACTTGCAACAACTACATACTCTGCTTTAGCGGTCGATGTGGAAACACATAATTGTTTCTTTGACGCCCAGCTTACGAGTTTGTCTCCTAGAAATTGTATGTAACCCGATGTGCTCTTCCTGTCTAGCATACAACCTGCATCTGAATATGCTGTGAGCTCAAAACCAGTATCTTTAGGATACCACAAACCAAGGTCTACAGTCCCCTTCAGATATCTAAAGATGCGCTTTACAGCCGAGAGATGGGACTATTTAGGCTTTGCTTGATATCTAGCGCACAAACAAGTAGATAACATAATATCCGGTCTATTAGCTGTTCGAACCTATCATGCCTCTATAGGTTCAAAGATCAACAACTTTTCTAGAAAGATAAGCTCCGATCTTAGTTTTAGGTGTCATCGACGTTGAAATAGGAGTACAATTTCCATTTTAAATTTCTTCAAAATATCATAAATGTACTTTGATTGGTTTATAAAAATCCCCGTAGAAAATTGTCTAACTTGTAATCCGAGAAAGAAATTCATCTCTCCCATCATACTCATTTGAAATAAGGACATTATTAGAGCATAAAAGTTCTTACAATACTTAGGGTTTGTTGAACCAAAAATTATGTCATCGACATATATTTGAATAAAAATGATATCATCTTTTTCCTTTTTAATAAAGAAAGTGGTATCGATTTTACATCGTACCAGGCTCGAGGAGCTTGCTTTAAGCCGTAGAGGGCCTTGTCAAGAATGTAGACATGATTCGGTTTTTCAGCATTGACAAACCCTTCTGGCTGTGAGACGTATACCTCCTATGTCAATATGCCATTTAGAAAGGCAGTCTTCACATCCATTTGGTAGACGATGAAGTTTTTGTGTGCAACGTAGGCTAGAAACATCTTGATTGCCTCTATACGTGCAACTGGAGCATATGTCTCATCATAGTCTATTATATAACACCCATACATTTCCAACGAGTAAAGGTTGCACTGAGCCCGTCTTGTGGTTTACAAGCGTAAGCTTAGGAAATGACCTAATTTGGAACTTCAAAGTGATGAGAGAGTTTCGGGCATAGGCAAGCCCTCGACGACAATGCCTGCGATTGTGCCACAGGGCACTCTCGCGTGGCAAAGTTGCTGCTCGGGGAGCACCCGCGGTACAATTCTGTCGACATTGCTAGAGATTGTGCCACAGGGCAAGTTCGCATGACAATGTCGCGGCAGACCCCATGCTACGTTTAAAATCCTATTTTTCACTCCCCTTTCACTTATTCTTCACCATCTCTTCTCCTTTCTCTTCCAAAACGAACCTTTTGGGTTATTTAAAGGTTTTCAACCATTTGAGACCTCAATTCTTGAAGTTTATGGAGAATCTTCATCACTAAGCTAAAGATTTGATAAGAAAACTTGGAACCCTTCATCTTCTTCATCATCCTCATCAATTTCCTAGGGTTTTCACCCAACTCTTTTCACCATTTGTGGATTGGGAGTGTATGACTCATTTTGGTGACCAATAAGTATTTTGGTTGGTGGATTGAAGACATGGTTAAGGTAAACTCCTCTTGTCTTCATTTATGAAAATTAGGGTTTTGTTATAAGTTGAAATCATTATGTAAAATGTAAGGTAACGATTCTAAACGGTTGAATATGAATATTTGTGGGTGGAAACTTGTGGATCTAGGTTTTTGGAAGGTTTTGGGCTTGAAATTTCAAGCTCCTTCAAGGAAGCTCAAGTTGGAGTAAATCTAGATTTAGCCTAAATCTAGCAAGGTGAGTTCAAGCTGATTTGTGAAAACGTTGTACATGCCAAAAAAATGTCTGTTTTGAAGTATTAAAATGTTTTACATGGTGTTATCAAATGTGTTGTTTATTTGATGAAATTTACAATTTGGATATATTTGATTTTATAAATATTGTATAATGTCATATTTGGGTTTTGGGACATTTTGGTCAGGAAATCATATTTATATGTTCTTTTGATGATTTATTTTATAAATGGAGGTCATTTGACGTAAATGTATTTTTTGTGTATTTGGTTTTATAAACCGTGCGAAAAATGTATATTAATAAGTTATGAAACATTTTGGAATTTTAAATGGTATAGTTTCATTTGGAAACCGATTCATCCCAACTCATTATGTTTTGTTTGAGTTATCCATATTTGTGGGGCATGCGTTTTGCATAAACGTGGATTATTTGCGTTTTATTGTATCTTATGACTTTTACAAATGATCAATTGATTGGTTGAGCTTATGGCTCGGTTTTTGACTTTGTTGGGTCTTGGGGACATTTGTCCGATTTTGATAGCTTACTGTAGAGCTTTGGTTATGATTTGCATTTATTGCATTTTATTTGAGAATTACAGGTTTTGGATGCGCTAGTTCATTCATTTGGAGTCATGTAAAGTTTTAAACTGTAATGCAATGGATCCATAGGCATAAGAGTCAGTTTGAGTGGGATAAATATCCCCATATTGTAACTTGATATAGGCATGAGGGGTTGAACTTGATGAGTGCACGGAAATTCCAAGGTACAGACCTAGAGGGGTTGAACTTGATGACTATCCCAAGCAATAAACATAGAGGTGTTGAGCTTGTTGACTCGTTAGCTATAGACCCAGAAAGGTTGATGATAACGAATGTTTTATCCCTAAGTGACACTCATATAACATAGATACGTGACCTACTTTTGTGTTCTGTCACATTCAATGGAATCGGATCTCCCACATCACCAAATGATGGATTATAGATATATTCTTTGGAAACAAAGATTATCTACGATTTAACGCTCTCGATGTTGTTAATGTGTATATTGGTTATTTTGGGGTGTCACACATTATCCATGATTTTGATGACGTTTTATATATGGATTATTATCCATGATTTATGGTTTGAGTATAATATCTTATTAGTGTATTCAGATGTTTTGAGATATTAAATTCTTAGTCCACGTTTTCATTATTTAGGGATTTAATCATTATTCACGTTCTGTACGAGTTTGGGGTTTGAGCTTATATTCTGAAGGATATTTCATAATAGGGTTTTCATCACAAAACTTGTGGGTTTTGGAAGGCGAGTGGCTTTCATATTTAAAGTATGAGATTTTAAAAATCGTGATTTAGATTCCCTTCTTTCAGTTTAACGATTTATATATATTTATGATGAAAACTCTTGAACTCACTAGGCGTTAGCTTAACCTTTTTATTTGTCGGCATGTGCAATAGGTTTTGGTTGAGAATATTTTCTTGTGACACTGTGAAGAGGGAAGTGTTAGTTGTGTGCTCGAGAAGTGAGTCGCTTGGTGAAGTCTTTCGCATATTTGGAGATAGCATTATTTAATGGTTTTAGTAACACCCGATATTTATGTAACCTTTATATGAGACTTGGTTCAATTTTGTTAAGGTATAATCTTGAATTTTAATTGAAGTGATTCAAGTGGTGATTGGTAGAATGGATTTTATCCTTTATTTGATGTATCTTGGAAAATTTTAAATTAGTTGCTCTTTCCAAACTTGAGGGTGTTACAAGTTGGTATCAGAGCTTAAGTTTAAGAGAATTAGGTGTTGATTTTGGATGCCTAGACTCAAACTAGCGTACTTTTAAGTGATTGAAAGTGAAATTGCACCATTAGGCACTTTAAGATAGGGTATTTTGAGGTTGATAGAGTTGCTAGAAACGGGAAACTCGTCGAGGGTAACAAGGATGATCTTGTACGGTACGTTCATAATTGCACCTGACCAGTGTTATGGTGAACCTACATGTTACATGTGTATGCTTGAACTGCCTTAGTGTGATGACCGTTGTGGTAGTGAAGAAGTTTCTAAGCGAGTATCCGCTGGAAGAGTTAATGTTTATAGCATTGTCATTTGGAGTGATGGATAAGCATGATGAATACATTAAGTAGACCATTTTGGGTCGGGGTTATTGGTGGTTAGAACCATAGACTTAGGGAATCGACATTATTTGAGGATAAATTGTAAGGTGAACCGATGAAATCTTCGATGCTTGCCTTAAGATGTTTGAACATCTGGATGACGATAGAGTGATTGGGAAATTAACGACTGTGGTTTCGATACGTTGAGTGCCGATCAAATTCATGCACATAACTTATTTCTGAAATAAATTGCACCAATTATTTCTCTTGTTTCCAAAGTATCATGTGGATTATATTACGAAATCTTGGAAAATGTTTAGCACACACAAGATTTTAAACCATGATTTTTAAACATGTATAGAATTGTTTTATTGCACATGGTTGCAAACCTTGTAGAGATTTTCTTTACCCTTGTTTTATCGAACGCTTTTTTCGGATATTGTGGTATTACGATTTAGCCTTGTTTAGAGTCTCGGGCAAGTAATTGTGATTTATGACCTTGACATTGGACCTCCTCCACGTATGTTAAGGTTTTAGGGGAAGAAGTTATTCCCATGTTGTGGTGTTCGAGTTTTATTGGAAATTTTATTCCGTGTGAGTTTCATTGAGTTTTATGAAGTATTATTCTATGACGTTTTGCTGCGCATGAGTGAACCTTGAAATGCGTAGGCTTTAAATTATGATGCATGCAAATTTATGAGTCTTATTGAGTGTCATGTCTCATGCGAGTTTTGCACATGTTTTTTTCGCAACCCTAAGAGACGTCTTGAGAGTCTTGATATCACATGATTGTACTCTTGAAATTTACACAAATATATTTCGTTGTACATAATTTGGTATTTGAATTGATTTACACCTTTGTGTGAGTAAGCATATGAAAGATCTATGATGGTTTGAACTAAACTTTTGCTTTATACTTTCTTCAGTTGTCGATTTTACTGTTACAGTTTCATTAATATATTATAATGGTTTATTGGTATGCATGACATAGTAGCCACTATTTTGGGACTAAGAGCATTTTATTATGTGGTTTAAAAGTTTGAAATCGATTTAAATTATTTTGTGTTTGACCAAATCGTAAGCACTTATCGTTTTACTATGTTTGGGAGATAAACTGATGTATATGGGGCTTGTTGGAAATTTTACCCCATGTCATTATATTGTTAGATGAGAAACTTTTGAAAATTGATTACGTGAATTTCCTTTCTGGAGTTTTGTACAAACGTCTTGTTATACACTGTTTTAGCACGTAAAATTATTTCTCATTCATGGCGTAAATTGATGCATGTTAAGACCATAGTGGTCCATTTGAAAGGTTTGTTGTGTACCCTTGTTTATTGTCAGTATTAGCGTGAGTAATGAACAAATATTTTTCGAAATGGTTTTATGAGTGTGGCGTTTATGACCACTTTGCACAACTACCGAGTAGGTTGTAATGAATTTTACACGTATGATTAAATGTTAAAGATTTTGCGTCTGAAAGTCTTATAAAATTTCAACTTGCAAAATTTTCGAGTCTTATAGTTGAAAAGCCTTGAAGTTATTAGAGTTATAGAGTTAAACCCTCTTAAGAAAGAAGTTGTGATAAGGGACTAGAGACGCCCTTGGGAATTGAAAATGCGAATGGTCCGACTTGTGGTTAGTTTTGAATTTTGGGTTCAGTTTATGAATCAATGCACGCATGAATAATTTAGGTATTGGAGTTATGCATTCTCCCAGTTATGTAAGTGATGATCTTTCCCTTTCGGTAAATTTTGGGTCGAAGCCTTGTGTGATTATTTGCGTATGGTTGGATTTAATTTGATGGGTTTCTCGTTCGTTCAACATCATGTTATGTGTTGGTGGTGTACCAACCCATTGGGTCTTCATGAATAAAAGAAACATTGTGGTTCGTTGGTTGGAGATGTAAGAGTGGAATGTTAGTGTCATGTTAGGTGTCAACTGTAAATTCGACAATGCAAATCCAGAATGAAGTATTTGATGGTACACCCACGTTTGCGGTATATTCACTTTGAGGATAGGTGTTGACACTTGCTTTTGAAGACAATGACCATTGGGGCACTTTAGTGCACTCCTGATGAATCTCGTGTATTTGCAGTTTAAGTGGTAACTTTAAGGATATCAGATGATAGTAACTAAGTATCAAGGATTAAGATTTATTGATATGGTAAAGGTTTATATCGACAGAATGATTGATGTTTAAGTATAATTTGGTGATGCGTGATCTCCTGATTTGAATAAACCTACCTACGGAAAGCGTATTGGTACGTCCTTGGAAGGGAAGCCTTACCAATATCAAGGGTGAATTATTAATGAATTTTGGGAACTCTTTGGGTCAGTGTTGATTATTGGAATACGAATTCAGGATCGCGTTGAACTGGAATGAATTAGTCAATGAGAAGTTGAGGTCATAAGCGACCCTTAGGGTAGTACGGGTCCCCTAAGGTTGGGAGACAACGGAGATCGTATAGTTGGAAATTTCTCCAGTAAAGTTCAATTTTCACTCTAGTCTGAGTGTACCATGTCAAGGTGGGAATTCTATGTGAAAGTCTTAACGGAAGTTAGTCTGGCAGTTGCAGCAAGGAAGTCATCGAGTTTTAGTAAAAGGATGAAGTGGATTAGAGACAATCCCTTGGGAAGGGAAACGGTCGCTTTGGGAGAATGGCATCTTTGAGCTTTACAATTAGTTTATTACCTTCTTGGGAACCGAGGAAACCCAATAAGTGCTAAGGATGGTAATGAGATGTCTTGGGTGAGAAATAGATTTCGGGGACGAAATAATTTTTAAGGTTGGGAGGATTGTAACATCCGTAAATTTCAAACGAGTAAAGGTTGCACCGAGCTCATCTTGTGGTTTACGAGCATAAGCTTTGGAAAGGAAATGACCTACTTTGGATCTTTAAAAGTAATGAGAGAGTTCCGGTTGAAAAACGAAAAGTTTTGGGCGTCAGCAGGCCCTCGGCGACAATGCCCGCTATTGTGCCACAGGGCACTCTCGCGTGGAAAAGTTGTTGCCCAGGGAGCACCCGCGGTACAATTCTGGCGACATTGCTAGCGATTGTGCCATAGGGCAAGGTCGCGTCGCAATGTCGCGGCCGGTCCCATGCTATGTTTAAAATCCGATTTTTCACACCCCTTTTACTTATTCTTCACCATCTCTTCTCCTTTCTCCCCCAAAATGAACCCTTTTGGGTTATTTAGGATTTTCAATCATTTCAGACCTCAATCCTTGAAGTTTATAGAGAATCTTCATCACTAAGCAAAAGCTTTGATAAGAAAGCTTGGAACCCTTCATCTTCTTCATCGTCTTCATCGATTTCCTAGGGTTTTCACCCAACTCTTTTCATCATTTGAGGATTGGGAGTGTATGGCTCATTTTGGTGACATAGAAGTATTTTGGTTGGTGGAATGAAGATATGGTTAAGGTAACCTCCTCTTTTATTCAATTATGGAAATTAGGGTTTTGTTATAAGTTGAAATCTTTATGTAAAATGTTTGGGGAACGATTCTAAATGGTTGAATATGAATATTTGTAGGTGGAAACTTGTGGATCTAGGTTTTTGGAAGTTTTTGGGCTTGAAGATTCAAGTTCCTTCAAGGAAGCTGAAGTTGGAGTAAATCTAGATTTAGCCTAAATCTAGCAAGGTGAGTACAAGCTTATTTGTGAAAACGTTGTACATGCCAAAAAAATGTCTGTTTTGAAGTATTAAAATGTTTTACATGGTGTTATCAAATGTGTTGTTTATTTGATGAAATTTACATTTTGGATATATTTGATTTTATAAATATTGTAAAATGTCATATTTGGGTTTTGGGACATTTTGGTAAGGAAATCATATTTATATGTTCGTTTGATGATTTATTTTATAAATGGAGGTCATTTGACTTAAATGTATTTTTTGTGTATTTGGTTTTATAAACCGTGCGAAAAATGTATATTATTAAGTTATGAAACATTTTGTAATTTTAAATGGTATAGTTTCATTTGGAAAACGATTCATCCCAATTCATGATGTTTTGTTTGAGTTATCCATGTTTGTGGGGCTTGTGTTTTGCATAAACGTGGATTATTTGCGTTTTATTGTATCTTATGACTTTTACAAATGGTCAATTGATTGGTTGAGCTTATGGCTCGGTTTTTGACTTTGTTGGGTCTTGGGGACATTTGTCTGATTTTGATAGCTTACTGTAGAGCTTTGGTTATGATTTGCATTTATTGCATTTTATTTGAGAATTACAGGTTTTGGATGCGCTAGTTCATTCATTTGGAGTCATGTAAAGTTTTAGACTGTAATGCAATGGATCCATAGGCATAAGAGTCAGTTTGAGTGGGATAAATATCCCCATATTGTAACTTGATATAGGCATGAGGTCTTACGGGGGTAAGATGTAGGATCCTTGACTCGGGCATTGTCCATTGACCAATAATTGCGATTTTCTTGTGAACGAGTTTAACTGGGATGTTTTGGAAATTCCAAGTTATAGACCTAGAGGGGTTGAACTTGATGAGAGCACGGAAATTCCAAGGTACAGACCTAGAGGGGTTGAACTTGATGAGTGCACGGAAAATCAAAGGTACAAACCTAGAGGGGTTGAACTTGATGACTATCCCAAGCAAGTAGACATAGAGGTGTTGAGCTTGTTGACTCGTTAGCTATAGACCCGGAAATGTTGATGTTAACGACTGTTTTATCCCTAAGTGACGCTCATATAACATAGATATGTGACCTACTTTTGTGTTCCATCACATTCAATAGAATCGGGTCTCCCCCGTCACCAAATGATGGATTATAGATATATTCTTTGGAAACAAAGACTTTCTAGGATTTGACGCTCTCGATGTTGTTAATGTGTATATTAGTTATTTTGGGGTGTCGCACATTATCCATGATTTTGATGACGTTTTATATATGGATTATTATCCATGATTTATGGTTTGAGTATCATATCTTATTAGTGTTTTCGGATGTTTTGAGATATTAAATTCTTAGTCCACGTTTTCATTATTTAGGGATTTAATCATTATTCACGTTTTGGACGAGTTTGGGGTTTGAGCTTATATTCTGAAGGATATTTCATAATAGGGTTTTCATCACAAAACTTGTGGGTTTTGGAAGTCGAGTGGCTTTCATATTTAATGTATTTAGATTTTTAAAATCGTGATTTAAATTACATTCTTTCAGTTTAATGATTTATATATATTTATGATGAAATCTCTTGAACTCACTAGGCGTTAGCCTAACTTTTTTATTTGTCGGCATGTGCAACAAGTTTCGGTTGGGAATAGTTCTAGTGACACTGTGAAGAAGGAACTGCTAGTTGTGTGCTCGAGAAGTGAGTAGCTTGGTAATGGTGAAGTCTTCCGCATATTTGGAGATAGCATTATTTAATTGATTTAGTAACACCTGGTATTTATTTAACCTTTATATGAGACTTGGTTCGATTTTGTTGAGGTTTAATCTAGAATTTTAATTGAAGTGATTCCAGTGGTGATTGGTAGAATGGATTTTATCCTTTATTTGATGTATCTTGGAAAATTTTAAATTAGTTGTCTTTTCCAAATTTGAGGGTGTTACATATTCCCTTCTTTTGCCGGTATCCCTTTGCTACAAGTCGAGCTTTATTTCTTACCACGATTCCATCTCCATCTTTCTTGTTTTTATATACCCATTTCGTGCCTATAATGGTTTTTCCTTCCGGATGACGCATGAGTCTCCAGACTTTAAGCGCCTCAAACTAGTTGAGTTCCTCTTGCATAGTTGTTATCCAATCTGGATCTTCTAGATCTTCTGATACGCGAGTAGGATATATTTTACTTAGAAAGGAATCAAACATGCACTCGTTTGCAGTAGGAGGCCTAGTTTGCACCGGCTTTGTCGGATCTCCTATAATTTGATGTACCGGGTGCTCTTTGGTCCACTTGTTAATATGATGGAGTGGATTAGAAATAGATTGATCATGTTGATCATCTAAGTATCCTTCTTCTTCTTGTTGGAGTTCAGTTGAAGTGACTGGTGTAGAAGCTTCAGTTGGTGGAACGCTTGTTGTCTGTTGGATAGGCAATGTTGTACACCTAACTGAATGTGACACTTCTGTCTGTTCACTTTCTTGTTCAACTTCAACTGATTGAGTATGTATTTGTACTTGAGTTTTAGTCTGAACCTGGGAAACTGGTTCAGTTGAGACATCTGATGTGATTGGTTGATTATCACTTGAATATTCAGATCTGTCAATCACAATAGGTTTAGTCACTTTAGATCCTAGAAACTCATCATAAAAGTGTTCAAATAATTAATCAAATTATGTTAAATATGATGTGGAAGTAGATGCTTTATCAGAATTAGTAACACTAGAAACAGGTTTTGGACTGATTTGTCTAGAAGCTAATACTCCTGTTATAATAGGTTCTGAACTGATGTGCTCAGAAGCCATCTCCATAGCTTCATCAAATTTGGCATTAACGCTCTCCACTTCAATCTTTAAATTCTTCAGATAGATTCGATATGATGCTGATGTCTGAGAGTAGCCAATGAAAATCCCTTCTTCAACTTTAGGACTGAACTTGTTCAATGTCTCCTTATCATTCAACACGTAACACCTGCATCCAAAAATGAGAAAGTGTTTAATGCTTGGTGTTCTGTTGTTTATCAAAGCATAAGAAGTTTTACCGAAGCAACGATGGATAATTGATCTGTTTTGTGTATAACATGCAATAGACACAACTTCTGCCCTAAGAATAGAGGTAAGTCTGACTGGCTGAGCCTCGTGCGTGCAGCCTCAACTAACGTTCTGTTCCGTCTTTCAACTACCCTATTTTGTTCTGGCGTTCTGGCAGGAGAAAATTGATGTGTTATCCCGACCGATTCGAGATAATCTTCAACGGTTTTATTCTTGAATTCTGTGTCATTGTCTATTCTGATCAACTTTACTGTCTTCTGCATGTTCACTTGGACAATCTTGAGAAACGAGATAATAATTTCCGGAGTCTCATCCTTTGATCTCAGAAAATTGACCCAAGTGTATCTGGAGTAATCATCCATAATCACTAAGAAATTTCTTGCCATGCTTTGTGTTCGCATTGGACCGCAGAGATCCATGTGCAACAACTCTAATGAAGCACTTGTACTCGGTTCAGGCTTAGGCTTGTATGAAGATCTCTTCATTTTGCCTTTCTCACACGCATCACACATATGTTCTTTCTCCTATTTCAGCTCAGGTAGTCCTTTACCAAATTTCCAGTCACCAACTTGTTAATGTACCAAAAATTGAGGTGAGTCAGCCTTCTATGCCATAACCGCTCTGTTTCATAGAGGCTTTAGACAGTAGACACATAGCATTATCCGGATTGACATTGGACATGTTGATAGTGTAGAGGTTTGACTTTCTCATGCCGACCAAGTGTTCTTTTCCATCTTCCATTCTCACGCAACATCTCTTGGCTTTGAAATTTACCTCTAAATCCTTCTCACAAAAATGTCCGATGCTGAAAAGATTGTGTCCTAAGCCTTCAACATAACTCACCTTCTTTATCGTTATGTTCTCTTGAACTACGTCGCCATACCCCAAGATTGGTGAAAATTGGTCAGTCCCGAATCTGACGTTGCCGCAAAATTTCTCTGTATAATTAAATAAAATATCTTTCTGCCCTGTTATATGCTTGGAACAGTCTGATCCAAGTACTACATATGACGGGTCTGCACAGGAGAAATCAAACAACAATTGGTTTAGGTACCCATTTATAGATGGGTCATATCAGGTTAGTCCTAGATTTTGGCATCCATTTGAATTTGGATTCTCTTATCTTTTGAAAAACTTTTGAAATATAAGAATGATATATATGATATGTACCAAACCAACTATCAAAATATTGTCGAGTAACAAAATCATTTCGACGATATGTGGAACACTGAGTAGTAGACTGGGATAATTGGATCACTTGCTTTATTGTATAAGACTTGTAAGGATGTACAAGTTTTGTTTTATGAGAAGCAAACTGATCAATTACATCACAACTACTAACAGTAGTCCTACTACAATCTGATACAGAAAATGATTTTGTAGACTGTTCAATTTTCTTTTTTGGTCTCCATTCTAGTTTCCCTTCAGATCTTTTCTTTCTCATATCTGAAACATATGAATGATTCATGTTAGAACTATGAGATTTATAAGATTGTTTCTTCCTAGACTTACCAGTGTTGGTCCGTTTCTATGAGTGCCTTTTCTTTTGTTTCTTACCTTTGGCATAATAGGTGCTCATAGGAACTGTTTCATCAACCTTGGTTGATGATACACCCTTTTCAAAAACACTTGGTAACTCAATAGAATTAACAACAAATTTAGAATGATCTAGAAGTTTTGCATTGAAATTAAACTGTTCAACATACTCATCAAAACAACCGTCAGAGTTTAGAAAAGCAACATCCTTATCAAACAAATCATCATCATCATCAGATTGAGGAGCTTTGGAAGCATTTGGAAACATAGAATCATTAAATTCTTTTAAACACTTCTTTTGGTAGGGCGTTTGTTCAAAATCTGAAGGTTTTAGATTAGAAAAAATATCACTCATGAAAAGTTTACAAGATGATTTATCTGAACCATTAGAGTTGTTTTCACAACCTTTTTCTGATTCTGATTTATCACCTGTAACTCCATATTTGAAATAAGTATTCAAGAAAACAGTAGAAAACACCATTTGTTCCAAATCAATCAAAATTCTCTCTTCTACTAGAGTATTCTCAAGCTCAAAAATTTTACTTTCTAAGATGAGTGGAGGAACACAAATCTTATCTTCAATAGGTCTTGCCTCAATTTTCTCAGTAGAATAACTTTGAAAATAATCATTTGAGAGAAACTTTGATTGTTTAGTATTGTAACTAGCATTCAGTTTACTATAACAGAATGGTAGTTGCATTTTATCTTTATCTTCCTGTTTTCATCTTCCTTATCCTCAACTTCGTCTGATCACTTTGTCCATTTGACTTTGAGTTCAGGGTGTTTCATGGCCAGTTGTAAAAAATCAAAATCATATAAAGTAGGCCTTTTAGAAATACCCTTTTTCAAGTAATGTGGGTTATTGTAACCAATACCCCAAAATTCGTTGAAAATTTTGAACTCTTTTGGTTTATTAAGATGAATGGTTTTATCGGTCTGACCTCTATCATACAACTTTTCCTCCAAACCATTGATCTTCTCAACCAATGTTTTATTTTCTGATTTTAAAGATAAACATTTCTTAACAACCTATTTCAACTCACGTTCAGACATTTTAAATTTAGAAGATGTTTCGGATAATTGACTTTGAATTGCAGTCTTTTCTTTACCAAAGATATCAACGTTTTTATTTAAAGACTCAATCAATACAGTCTTCTCAACAATGCCTATGTTGAGTTTCAGTATTGTTTGATTTTTCTTTTCAACGACACCTTTTTCACGTTTAAGTTTAGACTGTAGATCCTGAAGTTCAACCATCATGGATTGCATTTGGTTAAGAAAATTAGATTCAGTCATACCATTTACCTCATCAGAATTCTCCTCATCATCCGATTCCACCTCAGCTACCTTCTTTCCCATCAAACACATATGGGCATAATCCTCCTTTTCACTAACATCCAGCCAATGGTCATCTTCTGCCATCAAAGTATTGCCTGCCTCTTTCTGCTTTACCAGGAGCATTTTGTTTTAATAGTAGTCTAAATTCCGAACTTTAGGCTTCCAACAATCTTTGGAAAAATGACCCAGCTTTCCATAATTATAACACTTGACTAGCTCTTCTGCCTTGTTCTCCTCATATTCATCCACATACTTTCTTTCTTCCGGCTTCCTCTCTTCAAATTTCCAACCATCAGATCTCTTGTCCTCATACCTTCTACTTTCAACCCTTTATTTGTGTTCATAATTCTTTGACCCTGAAGAATACCTTTGACAGTTTGATCCAGGATTTTTGTAGAACTTTTTCTAGAATGACCTGGTCAACAAAAGCATGGCTTGCTTCAAATTCTCACCATCATCAGAATCAGAATCTACACTATCTTCACCCTCAGCTTCAGACACAATCACTTTCTTCTTCTTCTTCTTCTTCAGACTAACATACTTCTTTTTCTTTCTCTTGACAAACCAAGGCAACATGATCCACCATTGGTTTGTCAACTTTCTTTTTCTCCTCTCTTATCTCCTCAATTTCTTCCTCATTCTGGCGAAAAGTCTCATAGACCTCATGCAATGGAATCTCATTGAGATCTTTCAGCTGTTTTATTTGACGGGTAAATCTTTTCCATTCAGACTGCAATATACTTAGAAACTTCACATTGGTCTCAATATGAGATTTCTTCACCTTGTTCTTGCATAACTCATTCAGAAGTGTGACAAATCTGTCATATGTTGTCTCTAAGGTCTCACCTTCTTTTGCCTTAAACTCTTCATAGTTGTTGAGACAGTTTGACACCTTCAACTGATTGCCTACTTTTGATCCCATCATCATCTTTTCAAGTTGATCCCACATTATTTTAGCAGTTTCTTTATAACTGTCAATCTTCACATATATCTCATTTAGAATCCCTTGAAGTAAGAAAGATCTTGCCAGTCTATCAGCTTTATGTCTCTTTTTATGTTCTTCTGTATACTCATCTGAATCTATTTCATAATCTTTTCTAATGACTTATACTTCATTCTTTTATGTAGTATGAAGCTTTGTAGGAGGTTTCATAAGTCCTTCCAATGACTACCTTATGTAATGTCCAATCTCATTTCTGTCAATAAAATCTAGAAACCGATCCTTCCACTATTCATATTCACCCTTGATTAGTACTGGTGGTTTGACATCGGTTCCTATAGCTAGAGCATCTCTTGAAGTCATCTTGATACTTTCACATATTTTTAAACAAAAAATCAGAAATTTCAAAATTCTGAAAAAACAGTCAAAAATGACTAAGTATGGAATCCTTAGACCACTGAGATCAATTTTCGCAAAACACTGAACACTAGGGTTGTAAACGAACCGAACGAACACGAACGGAGGCTTGTTCATGTTCGTTCGTTTAACTTAACCGAACAAACGAACGAACAAGAACGGTAAACGAACGAAAATATTTGTGTTCGGTTTCGTTCGTTTAGAAATCAGGTGTGTTCGTGTTCGTTTATGTTCGTTCGTTAACATCCTAAACGAACGTAAACGAACGAACATTAACGAACATAAAAGAACAGGCCTAAAAGAACATAAATGAACAGGCCTAAACGAACATAAACGAATAAGCCTAAATGAACATAAATGAACGAACACCACTACATAGTACGTGTCATTCAACTAACTATTACACACCAATTACAGTTGTACTTAAGTTTTAAAAAAGTCAATTTCTGAGATCAGTGCTTAGCACTACTTAAGCAAGTTGAAGATGGTTTGTATCAAGCCAAATGCTAGAAGAAACACTATGCCCATAGCAATGAAGAAACAGTCTCATATTTGTTCCATTTTGGCTCTACATTAAATTCTTATTTCTTTTTGTAGCCCTTACATAGTACTTAGCAGATGTAACAAATAGATGCAATAAAATGGGTATTCTTTGTAGCCCTTACATAGCACTTAGCAGATGCAACAAATAGATGCAATAAAATGGGTATTCTTTACCATCCCAAGAATATCCTACAGATGCAACAAATAGAAAAAAAAACACGAAAAGGAAAAGAGCAAAGATCGAACCAAATAGAAAAGAGCAAAAGGAAAAGAGCAAAGATCGAACCAAATAGAAAAGTTCCACTGAGACTTTACGACTCCATTACCATTCTTGTTGTACCAAATAGAAAAGAGCAGATCGAACGAACAAGGAAAGAACAAAGAAAAGGAACTGTACCAGTTGGGGAGAACACGAGCGAAGAAAGGAAGCACTTTAGGGTTCACGTTCACAATCACAGTCTTCAGCCCTACACGATTTGCACAAGATTTCATCAGGAGGCTTATTAGGGTATTGGGGGAAAATGAAAATGAAGAGGGAAAGGTAAAATGTGAAAGACTAATAAGGTAATAAGGTAAAAAAGTAAAAAAGTAAAAATTTCAAATAAGACAAAATGATGATAAAATTTAAATCTAAATAAATTCTAAAAAGTTAAAACTTAAATAAATATTATTTGAATTCAAACTAAACAAATAAAAGATTATATATTAAATTATATAAAAAATTTATATAAACGAACATAAATGAACGAACGTAAACGAACAGACGTAAATGAACGAATGACACCCTTGTTCATGTTCGTTCGTTTAACTAAACGAACAAAAAAAAATGTTCATGTTCGTTCATTTATTAAATAAACGAACATAAACGAACTTCCCGCCGAACGGTTCACGAACGGTTCGCTGAACGTTCGGTTCGTTTACAGCCCTACTAAACACCAAGAATCCGTAGACTGAAGCTTGCGAGATCCAACTTTTCACAGATAGTGCTTTGCGAATTCTGAGCTTCTCGCAGACAGAGGTGTGCGAGTTCTTGCCTTAGAACAAATTCAAAGTAGCTCTAGAACTTTTCGCAAGACAAGGCTTGAGGACTATGGACTTAGAAAATTTCAAGCACAAAAGATGAACACTTTTCGCAAAATATTCTGCGAAATCTGGACTTAGAAAAATATCTCAAAGATCTTCAATGTACGGATTCTGGAGCTTTTCGTAGATTGAAGGACTTGAACAGTAACTTTTCACAACCTTTGGCGTGCGGATTCTGAACTTTCCTTAGACAACTATCTGCGAATTCTAAACTTTTCGCACCCAGGCCTTTGCAAGTTCTACACTTGGAAATTTCTAATCAAAAAACGACTTGCGAATTCTTGCACTTTTCGTACACCAAATCCTGCGAATTCTTGCCTTGGAATTTTTCAACAAACACACACACAATAAGGTCTGCAAGTTCTTCGTCTATGATACTTACGAATTCTACAGATCTTGCGAATTCTTGAGTTGTTGACTCAAAAACTTCAATTTCAACAACAAATCGATCCAAAACTCCAAATTTGATCCTGAAACTTCTACAATTTGATCTCCAAAACAAAATGAACATCTTCAATAGATCAAGTACAATGAAAAACAACAAAAATACAAACTCGGTTTCAAAAATAGTACGTACATGGTGTTCGAACAAAAATGTCTAAAAATCCAAAATTCACACAAACAATTGTGAATTGGACAAATCAACTAAAACAATACTTTTTCTACAACACAATTCGAATACAAATCAACAAGAAATACAATGAAAACAACAAAAAATAAAGAAATCAATCTAAACAGACACATTCTGCAAGTTCTTGAAAAGTCGATAAAAAAGGTTCAAATTCTTGACAATTTCTGAAATCTGCATGCTCTGATACCAATTGTGTGTTTCTAAATGTGCAATTTGATTAAGATAACAACAACAATTGGATCCAAATAGCCATATGATTGATCTCAAATCACAAGATTACAATTCGTATGAAAATCTCTCTCATACAATATTTCTCTCTCTAAGATTCTCAATTGTAAGCGTGCTTCTCTTAGTTACAAGATTCTACAACAAGAAAACTATTTATACCAGCAAGCTTACAAAGACAAAACACAAACTAATCATCTAACAAAACACTTTGAATTTTTTTCTTTGAGCTTTGACTTTGACTTTACATTGAAGGCTTTGACATGGGTTTTGGCTTTCAACCTCAATGATCTTGGATCCAATATTTATGCACTGACATAAATGATTTTAGTCGAATGAGTTGGGTATACATCATGAAATTAAAATTTGGAAACTTTCAAAACTTAAAAAAAATTAAATCTCTAACAGAGAAGCAAAGGGGAAAATTTTGGAGGTGTTGAGAACCGATCGAGGTGATGAATTTACATCCAAAGAATTCATGACTTACTGTGAACAACAAGGCATAAAGAGAGAAGTAACAACACCCTATACTCCTAAGAAAAACGAGGTAGCCGAACGGAAGAATCAAACTGTGGTGGAAATGGATCGATCAATGATAAAATAAAAGGGTTTTCCTGATAAATTTTGGGCAGAAGGTGTAGCAACAACAATATATGTTCTCAATTTGTCCCTTATAAAGGTGGTTTGGAATCAAACACAGTATGAAGCGTGGTATGGTAATAGACCTACAGTAAGTCATTTACATATCTTTGGAAGGATTTGTTATGCTTTAAGAAAAGCTGAGAAACATAAGTTGGATGATAAGTCACAAAAATATATTTTTGTTGGTTATAGTCCTAATTTTAAAGCTTACTGCCTTTTTGGTCCAATAAAGGAATGTTTAACTGTGAGGAGGAATGTAGTGTTCAACGAACATGCATCCTGGAAACGGAAGGAAGATGACAACAATATAAAGACAATAGCAATAGAAAATTAAGAGGATATGGGAAATGGAGACAAAGCAAATTCAACAGGTTCAGAAAACTTGACACCTACAAAAGCAGGTTTGGCCTCAAGTTCTAGCACGTCACTAAATGAATATGGTCCTAGTTCTTCATCTGAAGACCTTTCTCTTAATAAATCAATTGCATCAACTGCAAATAATTCAACTCAGTTGCGTAGAAGTCAGTACGGTAAAATTCTTCAACGACGATTTGACATTGAAGGAGAGGGAAAATTTGCATTGATTTTGTTTGTTGGGGATCTAATCACAGTGGAAGAAGCAGTGGAAAAGCCAGAATGGATAAAAGCTATGGAAGATGAGTTGGAGTCCATCCATCGTAATCGAACCTGGGAGTTTATGGATCTTCTTGAGGGAAAGAATACTATTGGGTTAAAGTGGATCTTTAAAACAAAATTCTTACCCGATGGAAGCATTCATAAACACAAAGCTAGATTGGTAGCAAGAGCATACACTCTAAAATAAGGTGTGAATTATGAGGAGACGTTCTCTCCCGTAGCTCGCTTTGAGATCGTAGTGGCGGCACAAAAAGAGTGGAAGGTACATCAATTTGATGTGAAATCGACATTTTTGAACGACGATCTATAAGATAAGGTGTATGTGGATCAACTTCTGGGTATCGAAGATCCAATTAAATCGAATAAAGATCTTCAGCTAAAGAAGTCTTTATATGGGCTCAAATAAGGCCCGAGAGCGTGGTACAACAAACTTGACGAGTTTTTTCTAGGAGCAAGGATTTGAAAGGAGCATGCGTGAGCCAACCTTTTATGTCAAGAAACAAGGTACTGATGATTTTGTAACACCCTGATTTTTTATCTCAATTGAGGGAAAGTGTTGAACTGGATGAATTGGTAAAGGAAGAACCAAGTATGGGTATTGCTATAGTGTGTTGGGTCTGAATGAGCTAAGTATGGTTTATGCTGCTGATTAATGTTGCTAAGTGATTACTACTGCTAGGCTATCAAGATTACTACTGCTAGTAGAATTAATACTGCTTAAAGAGTTAGTGCTGCTACTTGAGTAGTTAGTACAGCTTGGAAAGTTAGTACTGCTAGTAGTTAGTACTGCTAAAGATTAATGCTGCTGAGGATGGTTAATACTTCTGAAGAGAATTAGTGTTGCTTATAAAGATAAAGATGTCTTGGAGATAAATACAAGCTGAAGATAAGGCTGAAGATAATTATGGGATTGATATTGAAGATCAATTGTATTTTTTTGATAATTATCTTGTATTCAGTCTTGTATATATAGTATAGAAGTATTTGATAGATTTGATTATTATTCATAAGTTTTTGTTTAGAGAGAGAATTAACCTCAAGGTTTACAACCCTAGTTCTAGAGAAGTAGAATTCGTCTTGGTGAGCCTGTTCATCAAGATTGAGGTTTTGTGTGAAAGCTTGTAACTTTAATCATTCAATAAAGTTTACAAGTTGTGATTTCTATTTTACTGTTACATTGATATTTGAATATTAAAGTGTTTTTCCGCAACTTCTTTAATATTGTTTCTGAGTTTCATTATTCTTGTTAAGAATCAGATCCTGACATAGTGCCATGTGGTTGTGACACTTATCACAATAGCACCGATGGTACTAAGAGTATGGTCGTCTCGACTATAGTGCCATGTAGTTGTGACATATGTCATAATAGCACCAATGGTACTAAGAGTGTGATCGTCCCGGCTATAGTGCCATGCAATTGTGACAAATGTTACAATTTCACCGGCGTTACCGAGTGTTTGGTCGTCCCAACGAATGTGCCAGGAAGTTACGACAATTTCATGATAACTCGCATAATAGTATCCAATGTATTGAATAAACGGTCAAGGAACGACCGAGAAAACGGTCGAGAAAATGGGCGAAAAGGGTTCTCGGTACCTCTTGGGCGAAAGTGCCATGCGAAAGTGACACTGGCACTTTAGCCGGACAATTTCGCATAGAAAAAAGAGCCCACGGTACACTTTGGGTGAAAGTGACACTGCCACTTTTGCATGTCACTCTCGCGGTCGAGGTACATTGCATAAATCTGATTTTCAACCTCTTTCTTCATTTGGTCATATCTTTCTCATCTCAACTCCGATTTTGACAATTCTGTTTGCTAAGGTTTCGTCTTTGAAAGATTTTCGAGGATAGATTTTCTAGGAGCAAGGATTTGAAAGGAGCATGCGTGAGCCAACCTTTTATGTCAAGAAACAAGGTACTGATGATTTTGTAACACCCTGATTTTTTATCTCAATTGAGGGAAAGTGTTGAACTGGATGAATTGGTAAAGGAAGAACCAAGTATGGGTATTGCTATAGTGCCATGTGGTTGTGACACTTATCACAATAGCACCGATGGTACTAAGAGTATGGTCATCTCGACTATAGTGCCATGTAGTTGTGACATCTGTCATAATAGCACCAATGGTACTAAGAGTGTGATCGTCCCGGCTATAGTGCCATGCAATTGTGACAAATGTCACAATTTCACCGGCGTTACCGAGTGTTTGGTCGTCCCAACGAATGTGCTAGGAAGTTACGACAATTTCATGATAACTCTCATAATAGCATCCAATGTATTGAATAAACGGTCAAGGAACGACCGAGAAAACGGTCGAGAAAATGGGCGAAAAGGGCTCTCGGTACCTCTTGGACGAAAGTGCCATGCGAAAGTGACACTGGCACTTTAGCCGGACAATTTCGCATAGAAAAAAGAGCCCACGATACACTTTGGGTGAAAGTAACAGCGAAAGTGACACTGCCACTTTTCCATGTCACTCTCGCGGTCGAGGTACATTGCATAAATCTGATTTTCATCCTCTTTCTTCATTTGGTCATATCTTTCTCATCTCAACTCCAATTTTGACAATTCTGTTTGCTAAGGTTTCATCTTTGAAAGATTTTCGAGGATAGATTTTTAGTTTTGGGAATATCCAATAGTATTTGGTGGTTGATTGGAAGCAAAGGTCAAGAGCTCATCATCATCACCTTTATCTTCAAGAAATTTGGGGTTTTCTAGGTTTTCACCAAAACCTAAGTTGTGAGTTCATCCTCCTAGTTTCTAAACTTTATTATGAGTCATAAATTCTCCATTGATGACTTCCTAGTGTTTATGTTTCTCAAACTTCGATTTGGAGGATTTTGGGGAAGTTAGGTCAAAACTAGGGTTTTGGTCAAAATGCATACTTTGATATAAGATGTTTGGGGAATGATTCTAGGTGCTTGGATATGTGTATTTATGTTTGGAACTTGTGGATCTAGGTTTTTTTGGAAGGATTGCTTGTGGATTCAAGTTTCTTCAAGGAAGCTCAAATTAGGGTAGAATCTAGATTTAACCTAAATCTAGCAAGGTGAGTTGAAATTGATTTGTGAAAACGTTGTACATGCCAAAAATGTCAATTTCAAAGTTTTTATGTGTTTTACTTGATAATTATCAAACGTTGGAATATTTTGGGAGTTTTACTTAATTGGGATATTTGATTTTACAAATCTTGTGAAACCCCCACATTTGGGATTCTTGGGTATTTTGGTAAGTAATTAATTTAAATATGTCCCTTTTAGTGATTTATTGTACGAATAAAATTTATTTAGTGGTTTATGCTTTTTTGGTGTATTTGGTTTTATAAATCATTGGAAAACGCACATTTTCGTATTAAGGGATATTTCGTAAACATAAGGGTATGAGCCCTATTGGAAAATCGTTTGTCCCAATCCGTAATGAGTTTTGGACTAATCATATCTTCGAGGTATGTGTTTACATAAACGTTGTTTAAATGCGTTTTACTATATGAGAACCGTTATTTGTCGATCTGTAACACCCGTAATTTTGGTATGTAATTACCTACCTTATGACCTCCAAATCCTTAGCATTAATACTTGTTCTAGTTAATTAAAGGTGATTGTACATTCCGTTTATCGAATCACCATTGCATGAGAAATCGGATGGAATAATAGACTCGAGCTCGTGGGGGGCGATAATGCCCGACGATTGTGACACTGTCACTCTCGTCGTGGCAAATTCGCGGGGATGAGGAACCCCACAGTACGCTTTAGGTGACAATGCCAGGCGATTGTGACAATGTCACTCTCGCTGTGGCAAAGTCGTGCAGGCCTAAGGGTCTCGATACATTCCATGCGACTATGACCCGCAACTATGCCATGGGCATAGTTACCGGGCAATGTCGCGGACGGGCAGGGGGCTGGGTATTTAATGCCTGGTCCAATCTTTAGGTTATTTATCACAAAATTTATTGTTGGAACTGATTCTCTCTGCTATTTGAGCGACTTCTTCACTAACCAACCTTCTTTCCTCATAAATTCCAAAGCAAGTTCCTCAAGATCCTCCATAAATTCTCATCTAGGGTTCACTAATTCTTTAGGGAAGGAGCTAAAGCCTTGGGTTAAGCTATTGTATCATCTTCCTACAAATACTTGGTGGTTTCTAGGTTTTAGTCAAAACCTAGCATAGTGAGTCATAAAAATACTTATATTGTCCGTGAGTTCCTGGATGTTTTTTCTGACGATTTGCTCGTATTACCACCCGACCGGCAATTCGAATTCTGAATAGACCTAATTTCGGTGGCTCCTCCGATTGCTAGAGCACCTTATCGTTTGGCACTGTCCGAAATGCAAGAGATAATGTTACAGTTACAAGACCTCTTGGAGAAGGGATTCGTGAGACCGAGCTCGTCGCCTTGGGGAGCTCCGGTCCTATTTGTGAAGAAGAAGGATGGCACGATGAGAATGTGCATAGACTACCGAGAACTGAACAAGGTAACGGTGAAGAAAAAATACCCACTCCCAAGGATCGACGACCTGTTCGATCAACTTCAAGGTGTGGGGTGCTTCTCAAAGATAGATCTTCGTTCGGGGTACCACCAACTGAAGGTGAGAGACGAGGATGTGACAAAGACCGCCTTCAGAACACGATATGGTCATTACGAATTTCTAGTGATGCCATTCGGGTTAACGAACGCACCGGCGGTGTTCATGGATTTGATGAAATCGAGTGTGTCGATTGTTCCTTGACAGGTCGGTGATCGTGTTCATCTAAGATATACTTGTCTACTCCAAAGACGAGCACATCATGAACAACACCTTTGGGAAGTTTTGGAAGTTTTGAGGTAGGAGAAGTTTTACGCAAAATTCTCCAAATGCGACTTTTGGCTAGAAGAGGTCCAATTCTTATGCCATCTAGTCAACCTTGACAGAGTGAAGGTGGACCCATCCAAGATTGAGGCGATGATGAATTAGGAGACACCCAAGAGCCCGTCTGAGATCCGGAGCTTCTTGGGTTTAGTCGGCTATTATAGGAGGTTCATTCAGGATTTCTCCAAAATCACCTCCTCCTTGACGCCCTTAACCTGAAAGAATTTGAAGTTCGTGTGGGCGGAAGCTCAAGGGAAAGCCTTGCAAACTCTCCAAAATAAATTTTGTGAGGCTACCATCCTTTCGTTGCCAGAGGGATCCGAAGATTTTGTGGTCTATAGTGATGCATACAAGATATGTTTGGGTTGTGTCTTGATGCAAGGAGGCAAGGTGATTGCCTATGCGCCAAGACAACTCAAGGAGCATGAGAAGAACTATCCGACCTACGATTTGGATCTAGTAGCCGTGGTGTTCGCTTTGAAATTATGGCGACATTACCTTTACGACATGAAATGCACTTTTTTCACAGACCTCAAGAGTTTGAAATATGTGTTTGATCAGAAGGAGCTGAAAATGGGACAACGGCGTTGGTTGGAACTCTTGAACGCTTATGACTGTGAGCTACTCTATCACCCGGGAAAAGCGAATGTAGTGGCAGACGCTTTGAGTCGAAAAGAGTATAGTGGAGGCATTCAAGCTACGCTCACAAGGGTAGACGTGGTTTCCAACCTGATTTATCAGATAAAGACATCTCAAGAGAGGTTGTGCGCAAAGAAAACCTCAAAGGCAAAATAATGGTGAATCAACAGTCACTACTGACCGAAGACGGTCGTGGTTTGAAATTGTACCAAGGTTGTATTTGGGTGCCCAAGATCGGAGGCAACCGAGAGTTGCTTTTGGAGGATGCGTATAAATCCCAGTACCCTATCCATCCCGTAAGCACTAAGATGTACAGAGACTTGAAATTGACATACTGGTGGCCCGTCATGAAATTGGATGTGGAGAACTATGTGGAAAGGTGCATGACATGATTGCAAGTGAAAGCAGAGCATCAACGGCCCTACGGGAGCCTCCAATCCTTGGAGATCCCGGAGTGGAAATGGGTTTGTGACTAAGTTGCCAAAGACGCTTAGAGGGTTGACACGATTTGGGTAGTGGTATACCGATTGACAAAAAGTGCTCACTTTTTGGCGATGCAAGAGACGTTACCCATGGATAAGCTCGCCAAGTTATATATCGACGAAGTCATCTCAAGACATGGTGTGCCATTATCAATCGTGTCCGACCGAGACAGTCGTTTCACTTCCAATTTTTGGGATGGTTTGCTGAAAGAGTTGGGTATGAGAGTGAAGTTGAGTACGGCCTATCATCCCCAAACTGATGTCTAGAGTGAGCGAACGATCCAAACCTTGGAGGACATGTTGAGATCGTGTGTCATCGACTTCGGCGGTATCTGGGACTCTCACCTACCTCTGGTGGAGTTTTCTTACAATAATAACTACCACTCCAGTATTGAGATGGCATCGTTCGAAGCCTTGTATGGGTGGAAATGTAGGACCCCGATGTGTTGGCTTGACGCCGGAGAAAAACAATTTTCCGGTTCCGAGATCGTCCAAGAGACCACCGACAAAGTGAAAGGAATCCATGAGCGGTTGAAGGTGGCTCAAGATCAACAAAAGAGTTATGGCGATAAGAAAATAAGGTAAATAGAATTCCAAGTGGGGGACCGTATCATGTTGAAGGTGTCCCCTTGGAAGGGAATCATACGGTTTGGAAAGTGCGGGAAGCTGAGTCCCCGTTTGCTTGGACCGTTTACCTTTTTGGCAAGGGTGGGACTCCAAGCCTAGAAATTGGAGCTACCACCTGAGATGGTCGGGATTCATCACACTTTCCTTGTATGTTATTTACGCAAACTCTTGGCGGAAGAGGAGAGCGTGATACCCCTATCAGAGATAAGAGTCGATGAGGGAAATCATTATGTTGAAGAACCTGATGCCATTTTGGAACAAAAATCAAAGAATCTTAGCCACAAAGACATCACAATGGTCAAGGTGCAATGGAAGCATCATCGCGGAGCCAACGTGACTTGGGAGGCCGAGGATGATATGAGGAGGAGATATCCGAATCTATTTGCGTGAATTGGGATTTCGAGGACGAAATCATTCCCAAGTTGGGGAGGATTGTAACACCCGCAATTTCGGTATGTAATTACCTACCTTATGCCCTCCAAATCCTTAACATTAATACTTGTTCTAGTTAATTAGAGGTGATTGTACATTCCGTTTATTGAATCACCATTGCATAAGAAATCGGACGGAAAACCAGACGCGAGCTCGTGGGGGGGGGTGACAATGCTCGACGATTGTGACACTGTCACTCTCGCCATAGCAAAGTCGCGGGGATGAGGAACCCCATGGTATGCTTTAGGCGACAATGCCAGGCGATTGTGACGATGTCACTCTCGTCGTGGCAAAGTCGCGTGGGGCCTGAGGGTCTCGGTACATTCCATGCGACTGTGACCCGTGACTTTGCCAAGGGCATAGTCATCGGGAAATGTCGCGGAAGGGCAAGGGGCTGGGTATTTAATGCCTGGTCCCATATTTAAGTCATTTATCACAAAATTTAATGTTGGAACTAATTTTCTCTACTATTTGAGCGACTTCTTCACCAACCAACCTTCCTTTCTCATAAATTACAAAGCAAGATCCTCAAGATCCTCCATAAATTCTCATCTAGGGTTCACTAATTCTTTAGGGAAGGAGCTAAAGCCTTGGGTTAAACTATTGTATCATCTTCCTACAAATACTTGGTGGTTAACAGGTTTTAGCCAAAAACCTAGCATAGTGAGTCATTCTACAAACTCTTCCCTATATACATGTTATATTATCATAAAAATACTTATATTGAAGTTTTATTTCATTTTCCTCCTCATTTGGTGGTTTTGGAAATTTGGGTCAAAAACTAGGGTTTTGGCCAAACTTGGTATTTTGATAAAAAGGTTATGAAGGATGGTTTGTGCATTTAAATGATGTTCTTTTTATGAATTTGGTGGGTTTGGAAGAACCAAAAACAAAATGGTCATATTTATATGCATTGACAAAGTAGGGATTTTCCCTCACAAAACGTTTAATGCTTGCTAAAGCCACATATTGGATATGCTATGAGAAGTTTGAAATTATCATTTTGTCGGACTATAGTGTAATTGATCCATAGACACTAGTCATTTTATGTGAATTGAGTCGTTGAACTATGATTGGCTAGATATGGGTTTTTGATGCTTGGGAGCTCGTGTTATAGACTGTGGGTGGTTGAATGCGATAGCCTTGTACTCCATGATATCTATATTCTAGCAAGTGAGTCCTTCTTAGACCATTGGGATCTTGAACTATAGACTGTGGGTGGTTGAACTCGATAACCTTTAGTGCTATAATAGAAGCTCTATAACATTGACATGTGACCTACTTTTGTGTTCCGTCACCTCAATGGTAACCCGTGTCTCCCCATACTTGTGAAACCCTACTTCCTCCCAAGGGAGTGTAAGGTTGAATCCATAAATGAGAGTTGGTTAAAATCTTGCATTGGTAACAACTATTTCATTATTGACATTTTACATATGTTTGAACTCACTAGGTGTAAGCCTAACATTTGTTTTCTTAAATGACATGTATATACAGGTTCCTTAGTGGTGGGATTGGCGTATAGATTTGGAGTAGATTCTTTTGGGAGATTTGGTGACAATTGTTTAATCTAGATGATTACGGCCAAGATTAGCGAGTTGCCATATATGATTTCCAATTATAGATGTTGTATACGCTTTAACTATTTTTCCCCTTTTGGGTGATCTCAATTTATTTAAGCTCGTTATTTCGTAATTTTGAGTTTTAAATTTACCCCTATTTTTAGGGTGTTACACGGTCTATTGGGTTTTTGGCATTTATCCCCGTTTTGACTTAAAAGAGTCTTGAGGACATTTGTCCGTTTTAATGGCTCAATGTATAGCCTCATTTATGATTTGGATCTTATTGCATATTAATGATAATTACATGCTTGAGTGTATTGGTAATTACTGTGTAGTCATGTAATTTTAGATTGTGTTGCATTGGATCCATAGACACGTAAGTCAGTCTTTACTTGATAGTCAACTGGGTGTTGCGGGATTTGACTATGGGACCCATGTTTTATAACCTTAACCTTTTAAGTGTACACCAGGAGGGCTGAGTCCGGTTGTGCTATCGTGTAGATGGGCGTTTGGGGCCTCCGCCATGTCCGGGCAATGCCATGGTTGTAACCCCCGACTGTGTTAGTGATTTTAGTGAAATCATCGGTCATTTTGTGTAATTGGATTCACAAGATAATAATAGGGTTTGTAAATAAGTTACAACACGAGTTAGGAGGTGTGAAGTGCACATTAGTGTAAGCTAACTATGACCCGGGATTGTTGGACTGTCATTTTGTGTGCGTGGGACAAATCAGAGGCTCACGCGGGTTGTGCTGCGGGTTAACCCGCGCGGCTACCCTTGTGGTTCACTGTTTCGTGTGGGAGACAGTGGCTCACGCGAGTTGTGCCGCGGGTTTAATCCGCGCGGCTACCCGCGTGGTGCACTGGTTTTGGGACGAACAGAGGATCACGCGGGTTGTGCCGCGGGTTAACCCGCGCGGCTACCCGCGTGATGCACTGTTGCAGGTGCGGTTTGTAACCCCCAATCATCCCTTTTGTAACTCCCAATTTGATTTATAACCTACACCATTTGGCCAATTAACAATCAATACCATTAAATGGGTGATTATTATCATTAATAATATAGCATCGGTTACATTTCTCTATGTGTTTAAATAGGATCGTTTTCTACCTAAAACGATACCGGTGAATTTGAGATTATCCTCGAGTGAATTTCGTGATACCCAGGCAGAATAGGGTCGAAATATCACTTAAGGAAAGCGAGCTCTCACGCGATCTCACATTCTATCCAAGTCGATCACTCCTCTCCCTCTCTACCCATCGATTTATGCAACAAATTCCCTAACATTCTTAAGTGATATTACGTTCGTGAGAGATGGCGAGTGATCAATCCGTGAGAGACATGACGACCAAGTTCACGAAGCTGGAGAAGTTCGAAGGCGTTGACTTTCGACGATGGCAAAAGAAGATGCACTTCTTATTGACCACGTTGAAGGTCGTGTACGTGTTGAGTACGCCTATGCCGGAAGTGATGGAGGACGAGACGTTGGAGATGACCCGGCGTCGCGGAAAATGGGAAAACGACGACTACATATGTCGCGGCCACATCTTGAATGGTATGTGTGACTCCCTCTTCGATATCTATCAAAGTGTTGAATCCGCTAAAGAGCTATGGGACTCTCTTGAGTCCAAATACATGGCGGAGGATGCTTCTAGTAAGAAGTTCCTCGTGAGTAATTTTAATAATTACAAAATGGTGGATTCAAGGCCTGTGATGGAGCAATACAATGAGCTCCTACGCATTCTAGGCCAATATGCTCAACATGATATGAAGATGGATGAATCCATCTCCGTATCGAGCATTATTGATAAATTGCCTCCCTCTTGGAAAGACTTCAAACATATGTTGAAACACAAGAAGGAAGAGTTGTCTCTTGTACAACTCGGTAGTCACTTGCGCATAGAGGAATCTCTTCTGGCGAAAGAGACTGAGAAACCTAAAATAAAAGAGGTTTCTGCACCTTCGGTGAACATGGTGGAAGAGGGAAGATCCAACAATTTCAAGGGAAAACGTAAGTTCAATGAAGCCAAGAAAGGTCCCAACAAAAAGATTAAATTAACCTGTTGGACTTGTGGGATGACCGGCCATCTCAAGCGGAATTGTTGAGTTGTCAAGAATAAGAATGGAGCAAACTCAAGTGGTGGTGGGCAAAGATCCAATGATCAGAACCCACGGCAAGGTCAGTTTCTTGACTTTGGTGTTAATTCTAATTTAAATTATGTACCACTAATATCTGAATCATTTTATGTGCAGGATGATGATGATGCTTGGTGGATTGACATGGGTGCATCGAGTCATGTATGCAAGGATCGACGTTGGTTCTCCTCTTTGGAATCGGTTGAAGACGAATCCGTGCTACACATGGGGAACGAGTCAAATGCTCCCATTCTTGGACGTGGCTTAGTTAGACTAGAATTTAGCTCTAATAAAATTATTGAACTTGTTGACGTTTTGTTTGTACCACAAATTCGAAACAATTTAGTTTCCGGTAGTACCTTGAATAAGTTAGGATATAGGCAAGTTTTTGAATCCGGAAAGTTTACCTTGTCAAAAGGTGGCTCTTTTGTAGGATTCGGTTATTTGAATAATGATATGTTTATGTTGAGTTTAAATAAAAAGAATTTTGTTTCGAATTCTATTTATATTTCAAATGAGAATTGTGTTGATTTTTTTTATGGCATGCAAGGCTTGGTCACGTTAATTTTAAAAGAATGGTTGAAATGTCAAAAGACGGCCTTATTCCGGCTTTTGACGTTAAAACCAAAAAATGTAAAACTTGCATGTTGACGAAGATCACTAGGCAACCGTTTCCCAATGTTAAAAGGGATTCGTCGGTGCTTGAATTAATTCATAGTGATCTTTGTGATTTGTATTCAACTCCGTCTTTTGGTAATAAAAAGTATGTCGTTACTTTTATTGACGACACTTCACGGTTTTGTTATATTTATTTATTGCACTCAAAAGATGAAACGTTGGATAAATTTAAAATTTATAAAACGGAGGTTGAATTGCAAATGAACGGTTTAATTAAATGTTTACGCACCGATCGTGATGGGGAATATTACGACCCCATGTTTTTCCAATCCGTAGGATTAATTCATGAAACTACGACACCTTATACACCTCAACAAAATGGTGTGGCGGAACGGAAAAATAGAGTTATCAAAGAAATGGTTAACTCTATGTTATCCTACTCGGGTTTGAGTGATGGATTTTGGGGTGAAGCCATGTTAACGGCTTGTTATTTATTAAATCGAGTTCCCAATAAAAGGAACAAGATTACCCCATATGAACTTTGGTTCAAGAAAAGGCCTAACTTGAATTATATTCGAGTTTGGGGTTGTCGAGCGATTGTTCGACTACCCGAACTGAAAAGAAAAACCTTGGGTGAAAAAGGTATTGAATGCATCTTTGTTGGATATGTCGAGCATTCCAAGGCATATAGGTTCTATGTTATTGAACCTAATGATTCTATAGCGATTCACACCGTTATAGAATCGAGAGATGCATTATTTGATTAGACTAGATTCTCTTCAATACCTAGGCCGAAGGATCTTGTTCCAAATACTAGTGCAACTAGTAAGGTTGAAGAACAAGCAATTGTTCCAACCGAATCTCCGATGCTTCGAAGGAGCAAAAGAGGAAGGATTGAAAAATCCTTTGGTCCCGATTTCCAAGTATACTTGGTAGAAGGATCAAGAGATGAAATTGGATCACAATTCTCTTACTGTTATAGTATTGAGGAAGATCTAAAATCATTTGATGAGGCTATGAAGTCTCAAGATATTGCTTTCTGGAAAGAAGCAATAAATGATGAGATGGATTCCATCATGGGGAATAATACTTGGGTATTATCGGACTTGCCACCGGGTTGTAAACTGTTGGGATGCAAGTGGATCTTCAAAAGGAAGATGAAAGCCGATGGATCAATCGACAAGTTCAAAGCTCGATTGGTAATCCAAGGCTTTAGGCAACGGGAAGGCATCGATTATTTTGATACCTATGCCCCGGTTGCAAGGATCTCCACGATTAGATTGTTGATAGCCTTAGGAGCTATCCACAATTTAGTGATTCACCAAATGGATGTCAAAACGGCATTCTTAAATGGTGATTTGGAGGAAGAAGTTTACATGAAACAACCGGAAGGTTTTATTATGCCCGGGATGGAACATAAGGTGTGTAAACTTGTAAAATCATTGTATGGGCTTAAACAAGCACCGAAACAATGGCATCAAAAATTTGATGAGGTTATCTTGTCCAACGGTTTCATGTTAAACCAAGCGGGCAAGTGTGTATATAGCAAATTTGACATATCCGGTAACGGAGTAATAATTTGCTTATATGTTGATGACATGTTGATCTTTGGCACTGACCAAAATCAAGTTGATAAAACTAAAGAGTTTTTGTCATCAAAATTCTCTATGAAATATATGGGAGAAGCGGAGGTGATTCTTGGAATAAGGATCAAGCGTGAGAACAAATGGATTGCAATTACGCTATCTCATTACATTGAGAAAGTATTAAATAAATTTAATTGCATTGATTGTTCTCCGGTGAGTACTCCATTTGATCCAAGTGTGAAGCTTATACCCAATTCGGGTGAAGCAGTGTCACAACTCGAGTACTCAAAGGCTGTTGGATGCTTGATGTATGCCATGACAAGCACTAGGACGGATATCGCTTTTGCTGTAGGCAAGTTGAGTAGGTATACTAATAATCCTAGTATACATCATTGGTAAGCGATAAGACGAGTATTTAAATACTTGAACAAAACCATTGATTATGGTTTGTCATATGTCGGGTTTCCTTCGGTTTTAGAGGGATATTCGGATGCAAGTTGGATTACCAACTTAGAAGATCACTCTTCTACGAGTGGTTGGGTATACTTGCTTGGGGGAGGTGCCATCTCATGGGCTTCCAAGAAGAAAACTTGCATCACGAGTTCGACTATGGAGTCGGAATTTGTGGCATTAGCCGCTGCCGGTAAAGAGGCGGAGTGGCTAAGGAATTTAGTCCACGAAATTCCGTTATGGCCAAAACCAATATCACCCATTTCTATCCGTTGTGATAGTGCGGCTACTTTGGCTAAAACTTATAGTCAAGTGTACAATGGCAAGTCTAGACACTTAGGTGTTAGACATAGCATGATTCGTGAGCTAATCACGAATGGGGTGATTTCGGTTGACTTTGTTCGGTCGCAACAAAATCTAGCGGACCACTTGACGAAGGGGTTAGCTAGGGACTTGGTTCACAAGTCGGTGATCGTGATGGGTTTAAAGTCCATTTGAATCTATAACGGTGAGATACCCAATTCCCTTCTAATACAACGTTAGAAGTTGAATTCAATGGGAAGGCTCACTCTAAGGGATTGGAGCACAAGATAATCATCCAAAGGTATGTGCTCGGTACTGCAAGCGAGGTGGTAATTGTTCTTTTGTAAAAATGCATGTGCAGGTGCATGATGAAAGGAACTACCTATATGAGTGCGAAGTGTGGCCGCTTCAAGAAGCTTGGACTCAACTTTGATGCACTCACGAATGGATAAGGACACAGGGCCTGTATAGTGTCAAGTTTAAACTTTAGAGAATTTTAAATTCATGTGTATGTTATTTTCTGCACCTGAAATGGGTTGAAGGGTTCAATCCATAGAACAGCCGGATTCTTGAGTATTTGAAATGTGTAATGTACTAAGATGGAAATTCAATCTTTTAGATTTTTTCATTTATGCATGAGTTTGTTTGTTATATTAATTTTGTTTGTGAATCAAGGATTGCACTAAAATGGGGGAGAAATGTTGGTGATTTTAGTGAAATCATCGGTCATTTTGTGTAATTGGATTCACAAGATAATAATGGGGTTTGTAGATAAGTTACAACACGAGTTAGGAGGTGTGGAGTGCACACTCGTGTAAGCTAACTATGACCCGGGATTGTTGGACTGTCATTTGGTGTGCGTGGGACAAAACAGAGGCTTATGCGGGTTGTGTCGCGGGTTAACCCGCGCGGCTACCCGCGTGGTTCACTATTTCGTGTGGGAGACAGTGGCTCATGCGAGTTGTGTCGCGGGTTTAATCCGCGCGGCTACCCGCGTAGTGCACTGGTTTTGGGACAAATAGAGGATCACGCGGGTTGTGCTGCGGGTTAACCCGCGCGGCTACCCGCATGATGCACTGTTGCAGGTGCGGTTTGTAACCCCCAATCATCCCTTTTGTAACTCCCAATTTGATTTATAACCTACACCATTTGACCAATTAACAATCAATACCATTAAATGGGTGATTATTATCATTAATAATATAGCATCGGTTACATTTCTCTATGTGTTTAAATAGGATCGTTTTCTGTCTAAAACGATACCGGTGAATTTGAGATTATCCTCGAGTGAATTTCGTGATACCCAGGCAGAATAGGGTCGAAATATCACTTAAGGAAAGCGAGCTCTCACGCGATCTCACATTCTATCCAAATCGATCACTCCTCTCCCTCTCTACCCATCGATTTCTGCAACAAATTCCCCAACAGACTGTGTCGGGCCTTTGGTGATATTCATGGTAATATTCGTTAAGGTCAGTTGTCTCTTTGGGTGTAGCTCGAAACGAGTCATAGGGTCACTTGGGTTTTTATGTCGTGAAGTGGCTTAACTTTGTGTGCCCGCCATATTCTATGGAATCGGGTCTCCCTCGTCACCGAAAGGTGTTGTTTTGGGTATTGAGTTTTAGTATCCATGTTTTCGGTGACGTTTTATATATATGGATTATTATCCATGTTTTATGGGTTGAGTATTATTCCCCACCCGTGTTTTGGGTGTTTCAGGATATGAAGTTTTATCTGCGTTTTTCATAAATTGGGAGTTCGATTTCTATTCACGTTTTGTGTAAGTTTTGGGTTACATCACTTCATGAAGGAATGTTTTGCATTGGGGCTTTCATCTTTAAAAATGCGTATTATTGGAAAACAGGTCGTTTTCATATTTCAAGTTCTTATTGGATTCAAGATCATCCAAATTGAAGATCGCAATCTGAAGCTAAAGCCGAAATGTCGACTCTCGATATTAAAGTCTGTTAAAGCACATATTTATTGGATTCAAGATCATAATTATCTGAAGATGGAAATCTGAAGTCAAAGCTGATAAAGTCATCTCAACAAATAGTCTAGGGTCCTTTTGTAATAAATAGTCAAAGTCTGTTTACGTATTTTATTTATTTATTAGTTAGTTTTAATTTTAGTTAACTTAGTTTGTTTTTGGGCCAAGCTTTGTAAAGCCCATTACCAAGCCTTCAAAGCCCATTAGGCTAATCAAACCTAAGTATAAATTAAGTTAATTTAGTGGTAATTAGGTCAAGGAACTTAATTAGAAAATATCAATTAGAGAGGAGGTTGTGGTGGTGGTGTGCGCCGTGAAGAACAAGAAACAGAGTGGTTTCGATTTCAAGTTTGTAATCCTTTGAATCAATTGAATAATCATATCAGGTTTGCATTATCGTCTTGTTTATTGATTTACTTGATTGAATGATTGCATTTTGGGACACACAATTGGTATCAGAGCTCAGTACAGATTGAATTGGAATTTTTGTTTTTCGGTTCTGTTATCTGTCAAAGATTCAAATTTTTTAGTGTGTGATTGTTCATTCAAGTTATTATTGGTTGGATTGTGTTTGTTTTATCTATTATAGTGATTGGGTATTGTTTGATTTGATTATTGCATCGATTGTGGTTATCAATTTGTTGAATTGGAAATTCTGGGTTCGTTCTAAAAAACTCACTGTCTTTTCAATCGAATTCTTCATTGAGTGCTTATTATTGAAATTAATTGTTGCAATCTATTCTAGTTGTTTATTCGATTGTTATGGCAAAGTCTTGAAGTTTAATTTTGAGTATTGATTTGTTTCTGGGTTGAATTTTGGTTTCTGGGTCGATACTGCATCAAGAACATATCGGTCTTTGCTCTTCCGGTCGAACTCTTTTCTATCGGTCTATTGCATTCGACCGACACACTCACAGTTCACCCGATCTAAGCTTTTATTGGTCGAATACCTTTTTTTATCGGTCTATAGCATTCGACCGGTACACTCACAGTTCACCCGGTCTAAGCTTTTATCGGTCGAATACCTTTTTTATCGGTCTATAGCATTCGACCGGTACACTCACAGGTTACCCCGGTCTAAGCACATTATCGATCAAACTATATCGGGCCTTTCACTTCCGGTCGAATATATTTTTTTATCGGTCTATAGTATTCGACCGGTACACTCACAGTTCACTCCGGTCAAAAACAAGTTACCGGTCGAATCAATTTTACCGGTCGAACAAGTTCCGGTCTTAGCATTCTACCGGTCTTTGCACTTCCCCGGTCGAACAAGTTCCGATCTTAGCTTTCTACCGGTCTTTGCACTTCCCCGGTCGAACAAGTTCCCGGTCGAACTCTCTACCGGTCTTTACAATTCTCCGGTCGACTCAATACCGGTCGAAGCTCATCCCCGGTCGATTTTTGCAAACTGTAATAGGGCATCTAAATGTCAAAAAAAAATTTCTAGGGGAGCTGCCCCCATACCCCCGCAAGGGCGTTGCCCCTTGACCCCACCCACTAACCGGGTAGCGGGACCCCCGTGCTAAGTCTGCGAAGGGGGACAAAAGTCTGTTCGTGATCAGATTTTTCTGAATTTCATTCTAAGATTGTCAGTATTGTGTGATTTTATCTTGACTTCTAACGATCTCATCCATTTGATTGTTTATTATCAGATAAGTTTGATACTAATCGTATAAGTAAAGATGTCTCGGGAAGCTCTTGCTATTGGAACACATGTGAAGCCACCAGTACTCTTCAAGGGGGAATACGAGTAATGGAAGGATAGATTTTTGGACTTCATTGATCGACATGATTTGGGAGATGAAATCAGAAAATCTCTGAAATACGGGATCATGACACCTCCGACCAAGGTTCTCACTGTAGCCGGAGAAAATGGTGTAGAAGAAGAGACTGAGTATAAGTTATCGATTGGTGAATATACGGAAGATCAGCTGAAGAGACACAAGGGTGACAAGCTGGCAAGATCATTTATTCTCCAAGGCATACCGAATGAAATATACGTCAAGATTGATAGCTACAATGCTACCGGTAAGCAAATGTGGGATCAGTTGGAGAAGATGATGCTTGGATCTAAAGTTGGCAATCAACTCAAAGTTTCCACCTGCTTGAATAATTATGAAGAATTCAAAGCTAAAGCTGGAGAATCACTTGAAGCCACTTATGACAGATTCGTCACATTACTGAACGAGCTGAGCAAGAACAAGATCAACAAATCTAACGTGGAGCTGAATGTGAAATTTCTCAGCAACCTTCAGCCTGAGTGGAAGAGATTCACCAGACAGATGAGACAGCTGAAGGATTTGCACGACATTCCTCTTCATGAAGTTTATGAAATCCTCAGACAGAATGAGGAAGAAGTGGAAGAGATCAAGGCTGAGATGAAAAAGGCTGACAAAGCAGTTGCTGATCCAGTTGCTCTTGTGGTCAAGAAATCTAAGAAGAAGAAGGTGATAGAATCCGAATCAGAAGAGGCTGATAGCGAGGCAAAGTCTGACTCTGACGATTGTGAGCAACTGAAGGAAGCCATGCTTATGTTAACCAAGGCTTTCCAAAAGAAGTTCTATAAAAAGCCAAACTCCAATAGTCAGAGGTACTCGTCTGGTCCGAACAACTACAAGCATAAAGAGAAAGTTGAAGAAAGGAGACCAGAAGACAAGAAGAAGGATGGAGCTGAAGAGACCAAGAAGGAAGAACCGATAAAGTGCTATAACTGTGGCAGACTCGGTCATTTTGCCAAGGACTGTCGCAAATCAAAAGTCTGAAACTCCGACTATTACAAGAATAAGATGCTTCTAGCCAAGCAACAAGAGGCTAGAAAATCATTAATGGCCGAGGATGAATATTGGCTCGACCATTCGGACGAAGAATCTGAAGAAGGAGAGAAGGACGAGACAACACATCTGTGCTTGATGGGAAAGAACCAGTCAGAAGCTGATTCTGATGATGGAGATAATGATGAGGTATGTGACTTAACTGAATCTGAATTTTTGAACCAAATGCATACCATGATGTCTAAACTCCAAGAATTAGAGTCTAAACTGAAGCGTGAGAAAGGTATCACAAATGAGAAAAATCAATCTATACATAAACTTAGTAATGACATTGCTGAGAAAAATGTATTGATTGAAACTTTGCACAAAAATATAGACACCAGCGCTAAAGAAAAGACTATAATTCATAAAGAGTTATCTGAAACTGTTTCAAACTACATAGAATGTGAGTTTAAGTCTATAGAGCTTGCTAAAAGATACTTTTCTACTTCAAAAGAGAATAAATCTTTAATAGAAAAGGTGAATGCTTTGGAAGAAAAATTACATACTATTGGTCAAACTGAACACACTATTCATTTGAACAAACCTAAAGAGAAACCTGATACTTGGGGACTTGGTTACAAGAACCCATATCATCTCAAAAAGGTTATATCTGAAGTGCCTGCACTTTATGACTTTGGGTTTATGTTGTTGGCTCCTCAACATCCTGAACTCAAACCCTTTTGGACTAGTCTGTCTGAAAAAGATAAAGCCATGGAATATGATAAAAGAAAGAACACATCTAAAGTTCAACTTCCATTTCGCTATGAGAAGTTGAATAACAGTTATAGTTCTAATAAATCAAAATTTCTTTCAAATAATTACTTTGAGAGTTATTCTGTACAAGAGTTGGAGGCTAAACCCATCAAAGGTAAGCTTTACGTCCCTCCTCTAGTTTTGGAAAGTAAAATTTCTGAACTCGAGAATACTCTTATAGAAGAAAGAATTTTGATGGACTTAGAACAAACAGTTTTTTCAACAGTGTTCAAAACTTCTAATTTTCCTAAAATCTCCAAGGCTTTAAATTCGGATGACAAATCTGGTTCCCTTGATAATGAGCTTAATTTATTAAACTCTGAAGGTGTTTTAAATGATTGTGTTTCTCAGTTTGATTCTTCTTCTAAACTTCCTTATCATTCATCTTGTGTTGTTAATTCCTTTGGATTACCCAGTGTTTTTGACAAAGGTGAAACATCAACGAAAGTTGATAAATCAGTTTCTGTGAAATCAAAGAAAGCAAAAGGTAAGAAACAAAAATCTCAGCTTTCACAGAAACCTATCCCCACTGGTAAGCCAAAGAAGAAGCATTCTATTAATTCTCATCATTCTAACTCTAAAGTTTCACATGTTTCAGATTTGAGAAAGCAAAGGGTTGGAGTTAAGACTGCATGGATACCGAAAAAGAAGATAGACGAGAAATCTAAATCTAGTTCTAGTTTTATTTTGAATAAAAAGACTTCTAGTAAAGATGATGTGATTGTGAATGTTGCTTCTTTTAAATCTAATCTTGTTGATTCTCGTAAGAAGTACTCTATAAAGCAATTATTCCAGTTAGCACCATCAAATAAAAAGTTTTTAAATTATGGTGAATGTGATTATGCCTCTCGTAAATATTCTGATGTTTGGTATGGTTCATATAATGTTTCATCTTATCATTATCATTCGTCTTATCATGCTTCTGGTTTTCAAAGAAAAAGCGGACCCAAATTTAAATGGGTACCAAAATCAAGTACTAACAGTGGAGGTCCCATTTTTAAATGGGTTCCTAAACCTCTTCTTTCTTGATTTGTGTTGTGCAGACCCGTCATATGTGGTATTTGGATAGCAGGTGTTCCAAACATATGACCGGGCAGAAGAGTATGTTGTCTAATTATACGGACAAATACTGCGGCACAGTTCGTTTTGGGAATGATCAGTTTTCACCTATTCTGGGATATGGTGATGTTGTACATGAAAATCTTACGATCAAGAAGGTGAGTTATGTTGAAGGCTTAGGGCACAACCTGTTCAGCATTGGCTAGTTCTGCGACAAAGATTTAGAGGTTAATTTCAAGGCCAAGACATGTTCAGTACGCACTGAAGAAGGAAAAGAACTCCTGGTCGGATCTCGCAAGTCAAACCTCTACACCATCAATTTGTCAAAGGTCCAGGCTGACAATCAGGTCTGTCTACTATCAAAGGCCTCGATGCAACAAAGCTGGTTATGGCATCGACGACTATCTCACCTCAACTTTCGGTACATCAACAAGCTGGTCAGTGGCAAGCTAGTGAAAGTACTTCCAGAGCTGAAATATGAAAGAGAACATTTATGTGCAGCATGTGAAAAGGGAAAGATGAAGAGAGCCCCACACAAACCAAAGCCTGAACCGAGTACCAGCTATCCTTTAGAGTTGTTGCATATGGACTTGTGCGGTCCTATGCGAACGCAAAGCTTAGGAGGAAAGAAGTATGTGTTGGTTATCGTGGACGACTATACGCGATACACTTGGGTTAAGTTTCTACGGTCTAAAGATGAGACTCCAGATGTTTTCATTACGTTTCTGAAGACGACCCAAGTCAATCTGCAAAAACAAGTAAAGATTCTCAAGACTGACAACGGCACAGAGTTCAAGAACAAGATAGTTGAAGAATATCTCGAATCGGTCGGGATATCACATCAATACTCTGCTGCTCGCACGCCTCAACAGATAGGAGTTGTCGAAAGGCGAAATCGTACACTTGTCGAGGCCGCTCGGACAATGCTCAGCCAATCTGACTTACCTTTATTTTTGTGGGCTGAAGCTGTCTCGACTGCATGTCACACTCAAAATCGCTCCATGATACACCGCAGATTTCAGAAGACTCCGTATGCGTTGATAAACAACCGAACACCAACCATTAAATATTTTCATGTTTTTGGTTGTACGTGTTATGTTCTAAACGACCGAGAGAATCTGAACAAGTTCAGTGCTAAGGCGGATGAAGGCATCTTTGTTGGTTATTCATCTACATCGTCTGCATATCGTGTTTATTTGAAGAAGTCGAAGATTGTGATCGAGAGCGTTAATGTTACATTCGATGAGGAAATGGATTCTGAGCACATCAGTTCAGAACCCGTCATTACCGGAGTATTAGCTTCTGGACCAACCAGTCCAGGACCTGCACCTCAAGAGAACAAATCAGATGGCGCTTCGTCGTCTACCTCTAATCTATCTGATTTGGATTTATTATTTGAACTGTTCTATGATGAATTTCTTGGTTCTAAATTGCCTAACTCTGTTGTGGTTGACAGGATAGAAGACTCGATGACAACTCATCCGACCACTTCCGATATCTCTACTGAATTCGGTTCCCCTATTCAGCAAGAAGTTCCAGTTCAAAAGCCTACTTCGACAGTTGAAGTTGTGACCAACACCGCCAAGACAGAAGTAGCTGACTCAGTAGGATGTACTGTAAGGACTGATCATCAGATTGACCAAGTTGTACCTACTGCAACTTCTGCAACGACTACTTCAACTGAAGCCCCAGTTAATTCTGAACCATCTGAAAGAGATACCAGTGGATTCCTAGATGCGGACAATGATCAACATGCATCTAATCCACTCCCTCATGAACATAATTGGACCAAAGAGCACCCGGTACATCAAATTATTGGAGATCCATCTGCATCGGTGCAAACTAGGTCTGCAACATCAAATCTATGTATGTATGAATCCTTTCTGAGCAAGATCGAGCCTACACGCGTATCTGAGGCCCTTGCTGATTCAGATTGGGTAACTGCGATGCAAGATGAGCTGAATCAGTTTGAAGCACTGAAAGTCTGGAGACTCGTACCCAAACCACAAGGAAAAACCATCATTGGTACGAAATGGGTGTTCAAAAACAAGAAATATGAAGATGGCATCGTTATTCGAAACAAAGCACGACTTGTCGCCAAGGGATATAGGCAAGAGGAAGGGATAGACTACGATGAGACTTATGCTCCAGTGGCACGTATAGAGGAAATTCGGATGTTCTTAGCCTATGCAGCCCACAAGAACTTCACCGTCTATCAAATGGACGTGAAGACAGCTTTTCTGAATGGAGTACTCAAGGAAGAAGTCTACGTCTCACATCCAGAAGGGTTTGTAAATCCAGATAAGCCGAACCACGTCTACATCTTGGATAAAGCTCTTTATGGACTAAAACAAGCTCCTCGCGCCTGGTATGATATTCTATCTCAATTCTTGGTTAAGTCGGGTTTCACAAAAGGTACGATTGATACCACTCTTTTCATTAAAAAGGATAAAAGCGATATCATTCTTATTCAAATATATGTGGATGATATTATTTTTGGTTCTACAAATCCTAAGTACTGTAGGAACTTTGCAAACCTCATGGTGTCTCGTTTTCAAATGAGCATGATGGGAGAGATGAATTTCTTTCTCGAATTGCAAGTCAAACAATTTTCAACGGGGATTTTTATCAATCAATCTAAATACATTCTGGATATTCTTCGGAAGTTCAAAATGGAAAATTGTAAACCGATTGGTACCCCAATGGCACCTGGTACTAAGATTGGCACCGATCTTTCGGGAAAGGCTGTTGATGTTAGGACTTATAGAGGAATGATAGGTTCTTTAATGTATCTTACTTCTAGTAGGTCGGATATAATGTTCTCTACATGCTTATGTGCTAGATATCAGTCCAATCCTAAAGAATCCCATTTGTCTGCTGTAAAGCGGATTTTCAGGTATCTGAAGGGGACTGCAGATCTTGGTCTGTGGTATCCTAAGGATACAAGCTTTGAACTAACATCTTATTTAGACGCAAATCATGCTGGTTGCATGTTAGATAGGAAGAGCACCTCGGGTCATATACAATTCCTCAGAGATAAACTCGTCAGTTGGGCTTCGAAGAAGCAATTATGTGTCTCCACATCAACGGCCGAAGCGGAATATGTAGTTGCTGCTAGCTGCTGTTCTCAGGTCCTGTGGATGAGAAAACAACTGCGAGACTATGGATTTATTTCAATAGAATCCCGATCTATTGTGATTCGAAGAGCGCTATTGCGATTACCGCTAACCCTGTTCAGCATACTAAGACCAAACACATAGATGTCCGGTATCATTTTATAAAAGATAATGTAGAAAAGGGGACAATTGAACTTTACTTTGTAAAAACCGATTATCAGCTTGCAGATTTGTTTACCAAACCTTTAGACGAAAAGAGATTTAATTTTCTTGTCTCAAGACTTGGTATGCTAAATCTTAAGACATAATCGGTAGTTACCTATTAAAGTTTCTTATTGTGTCTCTTTATCATTTCTTTATTATTTTCGCATGATACCTGCTCTTTAACAGTTTGTTCATGATCTCAGGGGGAGTGTGAGAAGTATTTCATTGATGGTCAATGTTAGTTTGAGGGGGAGCATATTTAAATGCATTGTGCTTACTGATAATTGTTAGTGATGCATGATTCTAGGGGGAGCATACAAGTAAAGAGTATGGCTATGACTTCTGATTACTTTTGATCAGAACTCGTACACTAAGTGTTTTACTGCTTTATGTTATTTCAATTTCTGTGAATAAAGTTACTTTGACTAGACTTTTAGACTTTTGTAGGTTGAGAGATGCTTCAAAGATCATATCTTTATGACTTTAAGCTTGACTTCGTGGGATGTAAGACTGAACTCAAAAGGTATAATTCCTTTTCTTCATCTCATTCATGGTTGAAAGAAGGACAACTTTCAATCATAAGAAAACATGTTCTTACATTGTTCAAACCACTTCCCGATTCTCAAACAGATTTCTTGAATTGGAAGTGTGATTTTAAATGTTTTCTGATTCATCTTTGAGCTGTAACTGATAAAGTTAAATCACCTGAGCATCTTATGCTTCATAGGAAAACATGGGATCAGTGTGCTAGGACTTAATTGAACTTCAATGGATTCACGTTCACCAGTGTTTCCTACCCAAGAAGTTAATCCTGTAGTGAATGAATGTGAGGAGTCCAACAAACAATGAGTGTGGGATGTGGGATGTGTGATGAGGGAAAATATTAAAAGAGAGTTTGGTTAGCTGTGAGCTTAAAGATTAAAAGAAAGAGGGTGAGAGATCAGAGTAAAAGAATATCAAACTCTGCACCAAATACTTTCTGAGCCGGGCAGCCACATTTCTAATGATTCACATTTCTTTGGTGAACATTATTGAAACAGGTACCTAGCCCTTGCCAACTCTTGACATTACCCCACCAGCCACTCATTTTCTTCTCAACAAGAAAATGTTTCATTTTCAAAGGGGACGCAGCACATATGCTATCTGATTTTCATTTGGAAAATCTGGATATTGAAAAGAAGGAAGTCTGCCCCACCTTCACACTTCGTTTATGCACATTGAGTCTGTGTTTCACTACTTGTCTCAGTGGTTTACACTTTTTGAGCCTTATAAGCAAACATCATATGCTTTATTTCTTTCTATCACTTGCACGAACACACAAAGAATTTGTTTCTTTGTCATAACGTTCATAGAAATTGCCTTTGTGGTGTTTCGATGATTGAATGGAAGCCCTGGGGGAGTGAACATCATAAAAGCTCCTTTATATTGTGTATTCATTACACACAGTGACTATGTGAAACTGACAGGCAATTTTAACTGATTCATTTGTTGATTCAGGTGTTACCTTTCATATCTATCTATTTTGTCTGGATTTGCAAAGATCTGGATACGCAACTTAATGAGTTGACGGATAATCAGTGGTTCTGTTTGCAAGATCAATGGTGGAAGATATTTCTTGAAGACATGTTTTGATGAACTCTTTGCTCTTTTCATTAAAAAAAAGGGGGAGAAGCGTCAATCAAGAAATGCGGAGATCAAAAGTTTTTGAAAGAATTTCTAAAGATATTATGAAGTTTTGCTGCTTTGAAGATAATATTTTCAGAAATTTTCTTTGAAGATGATTTGCTGAAGTATTCCGCGCTGAAACTGGAAGATGATTTGCTGAAGTATTCCGAGCTGAAACTGGAGATAATTTCTTTTCAAAAGATATTCTCATTGATTGGGGAGATTGCTACATTCTGAAGACAAAGAGGAAGATTACATTTTCTGAGCTTAAAGAATGATCTTGATCCAAAGGGGGAGATTGTTAAAGCACATATTTATTGGATTCAAGATCATAATTATCTGAAGATGGAAATCTGAAGTCAAAGCTGATAAAGTCATCTCAACAAATAGTCTAGGGTCCTTTTGTAATAAATAGTCAAAGTTTGTTTACGTATTTTATTTATTTATTAGTTAGTTTTAATTTTAGTTAACTTAGTTTGTTTTTGGGCCAAGCTTTGTAAAGCCCATTACCAAGCCTTCAAAGCCCATTAGGCTAATCAAGCCTAAGTATAAATTAAGTTAATTTAGTGGTAATTAGGTCAAGGAACTTAATTAGAAAATATCAATTAGAGAGGAGGCTGTGGAAAAACAGGTTGAAAAGTCGAATTTATCGAAGTACAGACGAACTTGCGCAAACTAGAGGAAGAACTCACGCAAAGCCCACTTTGCGTAACCTACTTTGCGCAACCAACTCAACACGCAAACCTCAGTTCAAGTGATAATCTCTTCACGAAAAAATCAAACCTCAGTTTGCGCAACCCGCTTGATACGCAAACCTCAGTTTGCGCAACCCGCTTGATATGCAAACCTCAGTTTGCGCAACCTACTTGACACGCAAACTCCATTTGCGCACGCAAACCTTGATACGCAAACCTCTCTGCTCCAATCCAGACTTAGAATTTTTCTTCAAAATGACATCCAGAGAAGCCCTTGCAATAGGAACTGAGACCAAGCCACCAGTTCTCTTTAAAGGAGAATACGAGCAGTGGAAGAATCGGTTTCTGAACTTTATTGACAGACATGAGGTAGGTGAATTCATCAGGAAATCTCTAGAAGAAGGGGTTATGAAACCAGTTAAGACGACTCGCTTGGTTGATAATGTACCGACTGAGGTTGACCTTAAGTTTCATGAGCTAGATGATGATAATCTCAAAAGAGCTAAAGGCGACAGATTAGCTAAGTCATACATACTACAAGGAATTCCAAATGAAATCTATGTAAAGATTGACAGCTACAAAGCCTCCGGCAAAGAAATGTGGGATCAGCTCGAAATGATGATGTTGGGTTCGAAGGTTGGGAATCAGCTGAAAATCTCCAACTGCCTAAATAATTATGAAGAATTTAGAGGAAGGGTGAGAGAAACTTTAGAAGAAACCTATGACAGGTTTGTGACTTTGCTGAACGAACTTAGCAAGAACAAAGTCCACAAATCTCAAATTGAGTTGAACGTCAAATTCCTAAGTATTCTTCAACCGGAATGGAAAATATTTGCTAGGCAGATGAAGCAGATCAAAGATTTGAATGAGATTCCACTTCATGAGGTGTATGAAACCCTCAGACAAAATGAAGAAGAGGTGGATGAAATTCTAGATGAAAAGAGGCAGAAAGGAAAGACAGTTGAAGACATAGTTGCTCTTGTTGTCAGGAAGAAGAAAAACAAGACAATTGTGTATGAATCAGAAGAAGATGAAGGTTATGCAAACTCTGACATGGATGAAAATGAACAACTTAAGCAAGCAATGATTCTGCTATCAAATGCTTTTCAGAAAAAGTTCTACATGAAGCTGTTGGGTCTGAAATATGCCAAGGATGGTTACTACTTCTAGTTCATCATGGTTACTACTTCTGAAGTTAATATTCATCATGGTTACTACTTCTAGTTCATCATGGTTACTACTTCTGAAGTTAATATTCATCATGGTTACTACTTCTGTGGTTAATGTTGCTAGTTGTAGTTAATGCTGCTGGAACAAAGTTAATGCTGCTAGAAGAAAACAGTTAATACTTCTAGTTAATGCTGCTAGAAGAAAACAGTTAATACTTCTAGTTAGTACTTCTGTTCTTTAATGCTGCTAGTTGATGGTTAATGTTGCTCAACAAGATTAGTACTGCTAGTTCAAAGTTAGTACTGCTTGAAGAGATTAATGCTGCTGAGCATGGTTAGTACTGCTAGAGTTAATACTGCTCAAAGTATTAATGCTGCTTATGATTAATACTGCTTATAAGATGGAGATCTGTATGGAAAGGATGACAGCTGGATAAACTGAAGATTATGGAAAGCTTGGAGATAATGATGGAAGATATTCTGAAGATATTTTATTAATTGTAATTATCTTTTATCTTCAGTATATATATATAGTATATGTATAGAAGATACAATATAGTTTTAGATGAATTAATTCTAAGTTTTAGTTCTAGAGAGAAGAACAACCTCAAGACATAGATCCTAATTCTAGAGAAGTAGAATTCGTATTGGTGAGCCTGTTCATCAATATTGAGGTTGAGTGTGTAATCTTGTAACTTCAAAGCATTCAATACAAGTTTACAGTTTGTTCTTCATATTTACTGTTGTGATTTTCTGTTTGATTAAATATCAAAGTGTTATTCCGCAAACTTCTTTGATATTGTTTCTGAGAATTAATTCTTGTTGAGAATTCGATCCTGACAGAAGCCGAGTTCAAATAGTCAGAGATATTCTTCTGGACCCAACAACTATGCTCATAAAGAAAGAGTTGAATGTAGTAGGTATGAAGGAAAGAGATTTGAAGGGAAGAGAACAGAGGAGAGGAAACCGGAAGAGAGAAGATATCAGTCTGAAGGAAAGAGGATAGAGGAGAGGAATCCGGAAGAAAGAAAGTTTAAAGTAGAAGGGTCAAGTCAGTCAGAACCACCGACGTGCTACAACTGTGGCAAAACAGGTCACTTTGCCAAGGATTGCCGCAGATCAAAAGTCAAAAACTCCGATTACTACAAGAACAAGATGCTTCTTGCAAAGCAACAGGAAGCTGGTAAGGCACTGATGGCTGAAGATGAATACTGGCTTGATCATTCAGATGATGAAGAATAGGATGAAGAGAGAGATGAAGCAGTCAACATGTGTTTGATGGGAAAGCAAGAATCAGATGCTGAAGCTGATTCAGATAATGAAGACGAGGAGGTATGTAATTTATCAGATTCAGATTTCATGAATAAAATGCATGCCATGAGTTTAAAACAAAAAGAGTTAGAATCTAATCTTGAGCGAGAAAATGGTGTTAATACTGACAAAAACCAACTGATACGGAAACTTAACAATGAAATTGCTGAAAAGAAAGTATTGGTTGAGGTTTTACATAAAGATAATGACACCAACGCAAAGGAAAAGACAATAATTCTTAAGGAGAATTCTGATCTCAAGTCTAAACTGCTAAAAAGTGAGATTGATAAATATGAGCTTAAAGAATTGCATTCTTCATGTATCAAAGAAAACTTTTCTGTACTTGGAAAATTAAAAAGTTTGGAAGAGAAGTTATATAAAATGGGTCAAACTGAACAGACTATTCATCTGAACAAACCCAAAGAGGAAATAGAGAGATGGGGAATCGGTTATAAGAATTCTCACTGTCTTCAAAAAGGAATGTCTGAAGTGCCAACACTTTATGACCACCTTTCTATGAAACTAGCTCGAAGAATCCCTGAGTTTAAAACTTTCTGGACTAAACTGTCGGAAGAGGATGAAGCCAACGAAACTGAAAAACGTTTGAAATCATCTAAAGTTCATCTTCCATTTTATTATGCGAAGATGAATAATAGTTATAATGAAAATCCAATATATCAAAAGAAGAAAACTCTTTCAAGTGATTTCTTTCAAAGTTATTCTGAAAAAGAAATGGAGGCGAAGCCTAGTCAAGGTAAAATATATGTCCCTCCTCTCGTTTTAGAAAGTAAAATTTCTGAACTCAGGAATTCTTTAACAGATGAAAGACTTCTGATGAATATTGAGCAAAAAGTTTTTTCAACTGTGTTTTCAAATTCTGTTATTTCTAAGGCTTCAAACTCTAAGGATATGTTTGGTTTAGCAAATAAAGAGCTTGTTTTTCTGAACTCTAAATGTGGTTTAGATGATTGTTCTGAACAATTTGACTTAATGCAAAACTTCCTAACCATTCATCTTTTGTTATAAAATCTTTAGGAAAAACCAGTATGCCTCTTAATAGTGCAAAATCAACGAAAGTTGATAACTCAGTCTCTGTGAAAGCTAAAAATGTTAAAGGTAAGAATACATCTAAGCATTCACAGAAACCGAACACTACTGGTAATTCTAAAAAGAAGCATTCGTTTGTTGCTCCAAAGTCTAACTCCACAGTTTCACATGTTTCAGATCTGAGCAAGCAAAGGCCAGAAGTAAATTCTCAATGGCAACCCAAACAGAAGATTGACAAGACTGTTAAATCATTTAGTAGTGTTAATTATAATAAGACTTCGCTTAGTAAAGATGTTTTAATTGATGATATTGCTGTTTTGAACTCAAAACTTGTTGTTTCTAGTAAACAATATACAATGAAGCAATTATTTCAGTTATCTTTATCTGCTAAAAAGTCTTCTATTTATGATAAACATGTTTCTATTTCTTGTCAAGATTCTGAAGATTGGTTTGGCAATTACCATGTGCATTTATCTCATACTAATTCTTCACATGCATTTCAAAAGAAAAGAGGACCCAATTTGAATTGGGTACCAAAATCTTGTGCTAACACAGAAGGACCCAAATTCCAGTGGGTACCTAAGGCTAAATCTGTGTTGCAGGCATACAAAGCTTAAAGAGAAGTCGACTTCTGATTATGTACAAATCAGGACTCGTTCTTCAATATCAAAATAGGTTTTTGGATAATGCAGTTCAAAACCCGAACATCAAAGTCAAAAAAAAGGCTTTTTAACACAACAGTTCAAGACCCGGACATCAAAGAAAATAATGGCTTCTAAGTAAATCAGCTTAGAACCCAGACTTCAACGAAGTTTTGACTTCTAAACACAACAGTTTAGGACTCGCACTTCAATGATCAAAAGACCTTACTCCGAGCTGATAAGAGATTGTACTCCGATACTCGAATGAGGAAATCAACCTTCAAGGGGGAGTACATAATTGTCTGAAATTTTATGCATATCTTTTACAACTGATAATGTTTCAAATGCATAATTTCAGGGGGAGTAAAAAGGTGATGACTTCTGATTATTTCTGATCAGAACTCGTACTTTAAAAAGTTTTACTGCTTTTTGTCTTTTCAATTTAAGTGAATAAATTTTACTTTGACTTTGACTTAAGACTTTTGCAGAATTTTTGAGAGAAGCTTACAAGTTCATATGTTTATGACTTAAAGCTTAGCTTCATGAGATGAAAGATCGTCCGTAAAGGTATAATTCTAAATCTTCATCTCATATATGGTTGAAAGAAGGACAACTTTCAATCATTGGAAAACATTGTTTTTAATGTTCAAACCACTTCCCGATTTTTTCAACAGATTTTATATTATGGAAGTGGACTTTAAATGTTTTCGAAGATCTAAATTTTGCTTTAACTAAAATAGTTAAACCAATCTGAGCATCACGTGCATCATAGGAAAACAAGATTTCTTTGTGCTAGGAATTAACACAACTCCTATGCAATCACCTTAACCAGTGATTTCTACCCAAGAAGTTAATCCTTAGTGATTGAGTGTGCAAAGCGAAAAGAAATGAGTGTGATTAGAGTAAGCAAAATGTTTAAAAGAAAGATCGTGTGAGAACAGAGTTAAAAGAATATCACAACTCTGCACCAACTTTTTCTGAGCCGGGCAGCCACATTACTAGTGTTTCACAACTCTTTGGTGAACATTATTGAAACAGGCAACTAGCCCATGCCAACTCTTGATCAAACCTCACTATCTACTCATTTTCTACTCAATTAGAAAGTGTTTCACATTTTCAAAGGGGATGCAACACATTTGCTATCTGATTTTCATTTGGAAAATCTGGATATTGAAAAGAAGGAAGTCTGCCCCACCTTCGCACTTCCATCATGCACATTGAGTCTGTGTTTAACTTACTGTTGTCTCAGTGGTTTACACAATTTTGAGCCAAATAAGCAACCATCAAGTGCTTAATTCTTTCTATCACAAGCACGAACACACAAGGAATTTGTTTCTTTGTCATAATGTTTATAGAAATAACCTTTGTGGTGTTTCGATGATTAAATGGAAGCCCTGGGGGAGTCAACATCAAACAGCTCCTTTCCATTGTGTATTTGTTACACACAGTAACTTAGTGTTACTGACAGGCAAGTTAACTGATTCATTAGTTGATTCGGGTGTTACACGACTACTTTGTCTAGATTTGCAAAGATCTGGATGAATATCTTATGAATTGACGAATCAGAGGCTCCGAAAGATAGACATTTCTTACAAATATTTTTGATGAAGTCGTTGCACTTAACATCAAAAAGGGGAGAATGACTACACAAGAAATGGCAAAGATCACATGCTTCAAGATTCACGTCCAAGATTGAAATCTTCAAAAGCAAGTATCCTGAAGACATGTTGATTTCAGAGCTAGAGAAAGAGATTGCATCTTCTGAGCTAAAGAAGAAGACTGAATTGCTAAAATCTTTTTAGTAATGATCTTGATCCAAAGGGGGAGATTGTTAGATCACATATCTATTGGATTCAAGATCATCCAAACTGAAGATCGCAATCTGAAGCTAAAGCCGAAATGTCGACTCTCGATATTAAAGTCTAATGTTTATTTGTAATAAATGTCAAAGTAATTGTTTGTTATTGTATTGTTTAAGTAATTAATCTAGTTAGTTAGTTATTAGTTTAGTTAGTTTATTATAGTTAGTTATTAATATCTTTGAAATAGATATTATTTAGAAATAATATCTAGATATTAAATCTAGATATTATTGCAAGTTGTAGGAAGTGTGTTAGACACACATTAGATAGATTAGATATTGTGTATCTCTCAACAACTCTCTAATAGATCAGATATATCGACACACACAAACACACACAAAAAGGTGTAACACAGAGAACACATTCTAGAGCTTGAATTGATCAACCTTGTAACCTTTGTTATATATCAATACAGGTTGGTAAATCATATTGTGTTGTTGTTTCTATAAACTTGATATAGTATTGTTGGACCGACAAATCATTTGAAACATTATGATTTAAGATGCATTCTTTACTTTTTACGATATACTTATTCATGTTGAAAACTCTTGAACTTACTAGGCGTTAGCCTAACCCTTTTATTTGTCGGCATGTGTATCAAGTCCTTGTTGGCGAACGGTACTAGCGACACTAAGAAGAGTTGAGTGCTAGTTAGATGCACAAGAAGAGTGTAACTGGTGGATGAAGCCTTCCGCACCTTTGGAGATAGCAATTTGGTAATGGGTTTAGTAACACCCGACCTTTATCTAGTCCTTGTTTAAGACTTGGGTTTATAAATGTTTAGGTTAATGCTATAATTCAATATGAGTTATTTCAAGAGTTGATTTGTAGAAAGAGATTTTATACTTTACTTGATATATTATTGAAATTTTAAATTAGTTGTTCTTTCCAAATTTGAGGGTGTTACAGATTTATTAATTGTATGCCTTTATGTTGATGACATGATCTATACCCGTTCATCAAATCAACTTATATCAGACTTCAAGAGATCTATGAATTCAATGTTTGAGATGACTGATTTAATTGAATTGCATTACTTCTTGGAATCGGAAGTGACCCAAACCAGTAAAAGGATGTTTCTCTCCCAAAAGAAGTATATATAAGACACATTGAAAAAATACAACATGTTAGATTGCAACAAAGAAGACACACCGATGAATGTAAATGAAAAGCTTCAAGTTGAAGATGGAACGTGGAGTGCAGATGGTAGGCAATATCGAAGTTTAATTGGACGCCATATATATGTGACTCATTCAAGACCCGACATCATTTTCGCAGTTGGTGTTCTCTCTCATTCATGCATCAACCAACTGTTTGGGCAAAAATTCAGAAGTCATGACCGACGACAGAAAACCAAACGTCTCCAATCTCAAAATAAATCTTGTATTAAGATAAAGTCTTGTCGACCACGTACATTAAAGACTATGGTCGTCACCTACAGTAATGGTCAAATGTTTATCACAACCTACGACTAAATCACTCATCGGCAAGTATCTTACGACTATCACAAGATATCTAACGACCATGATTCATTAACTATCAACAAGAGTTTTTTCCATGTTTATTTATTTGAGGTAAGGTTCTAAATAGCGTGAGGCGTAGCGTGGCGGCGAGACCAAGCCTCAGGCCTTAGGAGCCACGACAAAGCCATGGCGTTTTCAAGGCGTGCCTTATGGCATCAAATTTCTAATTTATATACAATATTATATATAAAAAGTATGTTTGTAGTGTTACTCAATGAGTCAATAGTAATAAGAAAGTTAAATTAGGTTATATATTAAAAACTTGCAAATAAGACATTAAAAACGTAAAGAAAAATCAAATATCTCATTACGATAACTGTACATTAGGCCATGGCATGCCATGAGCTTAACGTGGCGTGATACACAAGTCTTGGTGCCATGGCGCGCCATGGCGGCTGTGCGGCGAGTTTTTTAGATAAGTGATTTCAGGTCATAAAGCATTGATGGACAACGGTCATAACGAAAGACCAACATCAAGATCATTCAATACATAGACCGTTAGTGACATTAAAGCTCATTTATGACGACAAAGCCTATATATACAAAGCAACAAAGAACTTCAAAGGGACGAAGTGCTTTTCAGAGCATTCACAAGGCACTCAGGCGAATCAAGCTCATTCTCTCCCGAAGAAACTCGCGACGAAGTTTTCTTACTTCACGACGACCAATTCAAACTTACGATTTGTTTACTTTTAAGTTGTATTGATGCTAATTGTACTCTTGATCACTCCTCCTGAAGGACGACATCCTTGTTTGACGTCCATAGTGCATTGAAGACTTCTATTGTCGTCTGCGGTTTTTACCCTCGACGGGGTTTTCCGTGTCACCAAACTCTTGTGTCTTTTCCTTTGTTTATCTTTTATCGTACGATTTGTCGAAGGTCCCTTTCTTTAGTTGTTAAAAGCTCCACACCGACCTTAAGTTATCTTTTGTGTAATTTTTGGCATTAACACCAATCAAACACCACTTTGGTACAACTAAGAGGGTGCTAAGGTACTTGTCTGGATCGAGAGAAGTCGAAATCTGGTATAGAAAGTCTTAATCGTTCTCTTTAAAAGGAAGCAGTGATAGCAGGGGAGGCACAATTGATGGGATGTGAAGTACTTACGGAAACTGATTCATTTTGGGATTGAATATTATTTCATGGAACTCAAAGAAACAAGCCATAGTTGCTCTATCATCTACAATGGTACAATGCATGGCACTGATTGCTGCATGAAAGGGGAGGGTTTAAAAGAGTCATTTAATTTTGAAGAAGTCTTTCCAGTTTGTTAACATCAAATAAGGAGAATATATCTCCAACCATTTTATCTCTAATTTTAGGACTGTTAGTTTAATAGTTGGTTGTTTTACTCTATCTTATATTGCCTATTTATAAGCATGCTTATCATCGTCAATAAGATATGCAAAAAACAATTGAATTATTCTCCTCCACTTTGTAATTTTCCAACATAACTTGCTTACACTTGTACCCATATAATTCTACCAAAAATCTTTATGGTTGACTCTAAGGGACTGTTTGGTTAGCTCTTAATGGTGTCATTAAGAGCCCACCTCTGAATCGGTAAGAGGTTGGGACTGTTTGGCAAAAAAAAGAAGCCTCTTAACCTTGACAAAAGCCTCTTAACGATTTTGCATCTAGGGTACTGCAGAATGGTTCAGAGATGACTTTTTTCCACAATTGCTCTCTTTCACTTATCTTTCACGCCGCATAGCTCTCCCATGGTCCTCTCCCACGGTTCCCTTCTCCCATAATCGTCGGTCATCACGTCGCCGGTCATCACGTCAACAACCTCTCTCTCCGACTATCCTGTCGATAGCTTCCCTCTCCATCTCGCAGTAGGTATAAATTTCTTCTTCCCTCTTGTTTATCGTCGAACAACTCCTTCGATATTAAACAATCACTTTGAAATCGAACATAGAATAAAGAAATCGACTTGTTCTTCACATTTTTGAAGTTCTTCAAATTTGATTTTTGAAATAACCCCTTTGTTTATCGACTTGTTCTTCACGTTTTTTAACTTCTTCAAGTTTGATTTATTAAATAACCCTTTTGTTTATGAACTTTTTCTTCAATGAACAAATGTCAACATAGGGAATAACATTTATATACAGAGGGAATAATACTGATGTAGATGGGGGGCAACTTTTCTCTTTTATAAAAGCCCCTTCGTTTAAACAACCCCATTGTTTAAACAACCCCATTGTTTATCAACTTTTTTTCTTCATTTTTTTTATTTTAAACAGCCCTTGTGATATTGGTTTTTAAGTAGGATTTATGTTGGTTCTTTAAGTATGATTTATGTTGGTTCTTCAAGTATGATGTATGTGGAATGTTATTGATGCTACTGTTATGTTCATGTTTTTTGATTTTAAGTAGGGTTTATGTTGGTTCTTCAAGTATGATTTATGTTGGTTCTTCAAATATGATGTATGTGGAATGTTATTGATACTACCAAACAGTCCCTAACTTTTAATATAATTTTACATCTTGTGAATATAAAAACTATGATTTTATAAAGCTTGAACTACCATAACTTTTCTTTTTCAAACTTAAACCAAATTTAGTTGTCAAAAACGTTTTTTACTATCTACATTATATATTAAAACCTAAGTTTGATTCTACAACGTTTAACATTTATTTTTCTGTAATATTCACATATTTGTGATTTTTATTTGTTTGTTATTATTTTTATTAGAAAAGTTTGAAAAACCCAAACAAACTATTTGATGTTGAATAATTAAGTTCTTAAACTATTTTTTTGAATAATAAAACTCTTAAGCTTTTCAAAACCGATTAAATACATCCTTCTAACCTGTAAAAACAGATTAATGTGATAAAATTTTGAAAAAGTCTAAAAAAATCCAACAAACAATCTGATTTTGAATGATTAAGTCCCTTATTTTTTTCTACAAATAAATCGCTAAACTTTTTTTCTAAATCTCTTTATCAAATAAATTTTTGAAGTTTTTTTGAATACACAAATCTCAGTTTTTTTTTTTGAAGAAAACAAAATCATGAACTTAATTTCGAACAAATACATCCAATTTTTTTTTTTTGGACAAAATCAAGAACAAAACATATATACAAATTCTCTCACCGACAAAGTAAAATGAACTAATTAAACAGAGAAAAATTATATCATTTTCATTAGTAACTCCGAAACATTCAAAAGTTATTCCTAAAGCATAAATAAATAAATACAAAAATTATGCTCATCATTTCATATACCAAAAAAACACTCACCACTTTACAAAATATACCAAAAAAACGTCAATCCGTTCACAAATATACCAAAAAAATGGGCGTTTTTTTTGGTATATATGTGAACGGATGGATGTTTTTTTTGGTATATTTGGTGAAAGGATGAACGGTTTTTATTTTTTTGGGTATTTTGTGAAGGTATAAATATAATATTTGTATGCATTATTTATGTTTCAGGCATAACTTTTGAATGCTTCAGATTTAGTAATGAAAATGGTATAATAGTTATTTGTTTAATTGGTTTATTTTACTTGGTTGTCGAGGACAGTAATTGTATATATATTTTTTTGTTCATGATTTTGTTAAAAAAAAAAGCTTCGGATTTATTTGTTCATAATTTTATTTCTTCAGAAAAACTTTGGGATTTATTTGTTCAAAAATTTCAAGAACTTATTTTGTAAAAATAAATTATTTAGAGATTTATTTGTTAAAAAATTTCAGAGATTTAATAATTTAAAATCGGATAGTTTATTGGGTTTTTTAGACTTTTTCCAAAATTTATTACATTAACCTGTTTTTACAGGTTATAAGGTGTATTTAACCGGTTTAAAAAAGTTTAAGGGTTTTATCATTTAAAAAATAGTTTAAAGACTCAATCATTCAAAATAAGATAGTTTGTTGTGTTTTTTCAAACTTTTCCCTATTTTAATAAAAAGGTGAAATTTAAAATAAAAATCACGTACTTCTCGGTTTATCTATACTAGTATATAAAAATTCTAAAACGGTACAATCTTTTGTACAATAACATTTACCACCCTTACAATGTTACATTTACCATCCTTACAATTACTTATTTAATTTACTTTATATCTCTTACTTTTTCATTTTTCATTTTTCATTTTATACCATTATCATATTAACACAAATAATCGTATATGAACAAAAATTCAATGAAAAAATACGTTCATTTTTCTACAAGTTATACCATTATAATCGCCTCGTCAATACCTTCAAAACGAGCCCAATATTGAATATTTTTAAATTTAACCGTACTATTAAATATCATGAATATCTACGAATTAAATTGTTTTATATTCATACGTTTTATTTTTATTTTCTCCGTTAACATATTAAAAATACATAATCCAAAAATATATTAAAAATACATTTCATTCTTATTATAAATTATATCACTATAATCTTTACTAAATTATAAAAATTTTAATACAGTTTTTTACAAACCTTTGAAAGCCAAAAAAAATTTCCCCATGTTCCACTTCCTAATTCAATTAAATGTTACGTTTATCACCATTACAATTAGTTATTTAATTTATTTTATATCCCTTATTTTCTTATTTTCCATTTTATACCTTTATCATGTTAACATAAATAATTGTATACGAACAACCCCAATATTGAATATTTTTTATTTAACCGTATTATTAAATATCATGAATATCTACAAATGAGATTGCTTTATATCCTTACACTTTATTTTATTTTCACCTTTAGCATATTAAAAATACATAAACCAACTAAAATATATTAAAAACACGTTTCATCAATTCATTTTATTTTGAAAAAGTTAAATTGTAACATACATAACAAATTATTGAAATAGTTCACATAAATCACCAACTAGCAAATTCCGTATAACGAAGTGATATTTGTTATCCTTGATTTAATTATACTATAAGCATGAAACTATTGGAATTTACGCCTATCTTCAACTGCCCCTTTTGCCCTTTATTTAACTTTTTAAATAAGTTTGGAAGATAAAAATAAACTTTTACACCCGCCGCATTGCACGAGCATATAACTATATATATAAATTTGTAAAACTTGATAAATTGTTTTATATAATTTTTTTTCTATGCTACTATATAAAAATTCTAAAACCGTTATTGTACAATAACATTTACCACATTTACACTTACTTATTTAATTACTTTATATCCCATGTTTTTCCATTTTTCATTTTACATCATTATCATATTAACACAAATAATCGTATATGAACAAAAATGCAATGAAAAAATACGTTTATTTTTTTACAAATTATACCATTACAATCGTCTCGTCAATGCCTTCAAAACAAACCCAATATTGAATATTTTTTAATTTAACCGTACTATTAAATATCATGAATATCTACGAATTAATTTGTTTTCTATCCATACGTTTTATTTTTTTCCACCGTTAGCACATTAAAAATACATAATCGTAAAATACGTTTAATTCTTATTATAAATTATATCATTATAATTTTTTCCATCAATAATTGTAATATAAATTAATTATTGAATATCTTTATGGGTTTAGGGTTTGATAAATTGTGATTCTTAGGTCATGGTTGATTGTTGATGACATGTCTATAAGGAAGTAACATTAATTGTTCGTTCTTTACTTACATTTTGCTGCATCACACAGATATATGCCTAGTTATAATAACGTAACTAACATATAATTTTGAAACTATATTATGTTGAACATTGAAATATCATAATCAAATTTATGATTTATAACTATTTACTTACATATTTTTAATATTAATTCTGTGGTCCAAGAAAACATAAACATGATGAAACACACATGTTTATCTTTTTATTTTATTCTGTTTTTAGAAAAAATATATATATAAATATTAAAAAAAAAACAAGAACGTTATTCAATTTAGTTATAGATCTTTTTCTCCGGTATTAATTGTTTCTGAAATATTAATTTTAATTGGGTTGAAATAGTCGAATGGTGATGCGCGACTGTCGGCCAATTACTGCACCACCATCTGGCAACTGGCAAGCTGACACTTTCGCCGACACCCACCTTGTCTCCACAAGGTTACTTTTGTCATTTCACCTTATCCAATCTCCCTTTTTAATTTTCCATGTTTTTAGAGTAAATTAAATTTTGACACTTAATAACTATGGTCTTTCTTTAAAATTATTTTAATTATTATGGTTGTTATTTTGTTTTACTTTTATTACTTTTAATTAAATTTTTTTTAAAAACTTAGTTAATTTAAGTGCATTTTGTACCTTTTACCTTTTCTTTTGTCTTTTTTGTTGCAATAGATGCTAGAGTAAATTAGGATTTCCTTCCATGTAGTTTGTCTTACTTTTTTTTTTTTTTTTTTTTTTTTTTTTTTTTTTTTTTTTACCTTCCTAACTTTTTTTTTTTTACCTTTATTAACATTCTTTTACTAAGGATGCATTAAGAGCATCCATAATGTATGAGTTTTTAATAACTTATTTCTTACATCAAGAATTTAAAAACCTCTATTGTTAATAACAAAAATCGTCCCAAGGAAAATCTAAGGTCGGTGTGGAACTTTAACAACTAAAGTAAGCGATCGATCGACAAATTGTACGACATATAATAAAAGTAAATAAGAGATAGAGAATTTGGTGACGGAGAAAACCCAGTAGAGGGTAAAAACCGCGGACAATAACAGAGATCGTCAAGTGCACTATGGACATCAAACAGGGACGTTGTCCTTTAGAAGGAGTGATCGAAAGTACAAATGACAATATTACAAATAGAAATAAGCAAATCGTAAATTTGTATGAACAGTCGTGCGATGGAACACTTCGTCGAGAGTTTTTGCTTGAGAGAAAAGAGTTTGAATCTGCTTGTGCGTAGTATATTTCTCATGTGCTTTTAGATGATCTTGAATGTATCTTTGAGCTGATATATATAACTTTTGGTCACCATAAATGAGCATTAAATGTCCAACGGTCTTGATAATGATTGATCTTGATGATGTTCGACCGTTATATCCGTTCGTCATTATGTGCTTTAAACTTGTAATAAAGGATTCATAAAAGAAAACGGTCATATGTAATAAATGATAAACAATCATTAGTTATGTTACAAAGGTCGTGAGATATAAGTCATGGCGACGTAGGGCGCGTGGTGTCAGGTATAGGGACAAGTGTCTTCCATCCGATGGCTGGCATACGAAAGGTCGATGACAGGTGTCGACCATCTGCAAACTCGACCTGACACCGAATCCCATATAAATAGGAATCCCTGGTTGAATCATTTCCTTTTTACGGGATTACAATTTCTTTTGAGAGAGAGCTTTTATATTTTCGACAAATCTGTGCAAAAATATCTCTAAATGGCGATTAATCTTCCTAGTACCATAAGAGGGGAGGCGGACATGAAGGATTTTAGGCTTCTTGCTAAGATTCCAGCTGACGTGAGGTTGAGTGCTCCGGACCAATTGAGGTCGGAGCAATGTTCGAATGGGTATTTCGTTTTATTCGAATATCCATTTAAGATAGGTTTTGCCTGGACCTTCTCTCCACCGTCAAGGTTGTTTTTGACAACCTTTGGGTTATCGTTGGGGCAGATGATGCCTCAATTCTGGCGAATCGTTCAAGTAATTAAACGATTGACAGTAGGCTGGGCGTCACCTTTTTTGGTTAACGATCTCTTACTGGCCTATACGGTCAAGGCAGAGATGAACCATAGGTATAGTCTTTTTTCTAAATATAGAGGAGATCGTGTTTTGGTTCAGACGACTGCGGTCAATGATCGCAAATGGAAGATGCGATACATCTTTGGTCGCGTTTTGTCGGACGATGATAACGCTCGATGACTCACTACAGGGTGGAATACCATGGGTAAGGTTTTTAGATTTCCCTTGCCCCTTGGTATGTTAGCATTTGTCTAATGATTTTGCTTTTTCAGCGATCGATTTTTCTGGAGTTGTGCCTTATTCTGATTCAGCTTTGAAGATCGAGATATTTCTCGAATATAGTTTCGTGGATCGATATTTTTCCCCATGTCATCAGTGGACGAGGACGAGGATGACGAAGTAGTCGTCGTAGGAGTTTCTACCGATGTTGCGGAGGAGGATGAAGAAGAAGAGGAGTATGACGCAGGGGTCGTAAAAGAAACTGTGACATGTATTGTTTCTTCTTCGTTTTGTTTTTATTTATAGGGTCTAGTCTTTAAGATGTCACATATTGATTGTGAAGTCTAGCCTTAGGCGTCACTCAGTGGTCTCAAGATCATGTAGGGTTTTTAGCCATAAGATTTTACCTATAGATCGTACGGTTTTTGTAAGGTGTAATCTTACGTGTAAGATCTAGTCCTGAGACGTCACTTACTAGGTCATATGTTTGTGTTTTGCAGGAAGTTTAACTCCAATAAAATATGTGACGGGTCCCTCGAAGAGGGAGACGTTGGCCCAGCTTGCTCGATAAGGTCGAGCGATGAAAAGAAGGGCGCCTCCGACATCTGGGTCGGGGGTAAAGAAGACTAATATGATTATGAGGAAACCATCTTCGATGTGCGACGATCCTGAGGTCGTCGTCACAGAGAAGGCGATGCCACCACCGGTCGTGGAAGTTACGCCGATTTCCTTTGCTCCACCATCGGTGGTGGAGACTTCTTCGTCGCAAGACAAGGGGAAGGGTCCTCAGATTGATGAGGATCCAAACATAATGTCGGTAAAATTTCAGGTGTCGGCCAACTTTATGTCGTCCGATCGTTTGGACAGGAAGGAGTTGTTTCCGCAAATAAACAACTTCTATCTTTCGACCTTTCGTGATCGCTTCAGGGGTACCATGATTGAAGATATGGAGGCCAATGTGACTGGGCTCTCCTTCATGGTAAGAAATCGTAAGCCTATTTTTTATTTCATAGCTTATTGATCTGACATTTACTTACCGTATATATTTATTATAGGCATTCCAATCATCCATGGCCCTCAACTCACGTCTCATTGAGGTGAAAAAGCTGGTCCCCAGGGCTTTAGATCGAAAGAAGAAGGATTTTGCTAAAGCAAGGGAAGCAGAGGCAAAAAGGGAGGAGATTTTCGCTTGTCTGCACGATGTCCTCAGCAGGTTAGAGGTCGTGGAACGCGAGAAATCGGAACTTCAAGGACGTCTGAAAGAAGCTCTCGACTAGGTTTCTACGGCTGAAGCGGAGCTAGACATAACCAAGGGGGTCTCGGCTATTATTGCAAAAGAAGTCGAGACCTTGAGGTCGGAGCTGGAAGCATCCCATGAGCAGGTTACGACCCCTGAAGAAAGAGTGACGTTCGTCGAGGCATTCACTCGGCTCAAGGCACGTGTGGCCCTGATACGGTGTCACCTAAGGGGAGAGAATCCCCTGATGACAATATAGGGTGAGTTATCCTTCTTTTTAGATTTCATTGGCAATGAGGAGGACCTAGACTCCGATGATGAACTTGAGTTGGGAGATGAGGCTTCTCAAGATGGTGACACCGAGGTTGCGGTCGACCCTCAGGAACAACAACAGGAGCAGGAGCATCCGACTCCTTCGTTTAGGTCTTTTGCATTTTTTGTTTTTTTTAATCGGTCGACCGTTGGTGGTCGTGCCATGTCTTGTAATATCTTTTTGGATATTAATACAAGAACTTTTGACTATAAAACTTGTCGAAACTTTATTCTGTTGCAATCTTTAATTTGGCGAAACAACCATTAGAATAGTTGCATAAGTCTTTCACGACAAACATCGAGAGGAAAGTAGAGATAGAAATTTCCCATGTAACTCACGACATTCAATACTATCAAGCAAAAAATCGATGGACTAGCGACTGAGCAAGTAAATAATTTTACCAAGTAACTTGCGATTGACGCAAATTATAAATCCGAGATTGAATTTGCGTATGGAGTAAACCTGTTTAGATGTTTAAATCATCCATAAGTAAAAAGGACCATCATGTACGATCAAATAGTAAATGTTAACCCAAAGGATGGAACCAAGGAACTTGCGATCAAGGTAAGATTTCTGATAACAGGTTGCAGATCGTACGACTTGGTCGTGAGATGATCGTACAACCATGAGTGTAGTCGGAAAGTCGATTGATCCTGTAGTGAAATGACATTAGAGCAAGCCAAGGACTCTCCGATGCTTAAGTCAGTAATAGTCATGAAGAAATAATCGTAAGAAAAAAGAAATTTGTTTAAAAGAAATACTTCTTCAAATGTACCGCGTTCCAACTTCGAGGAATGTCACGACCGTCGAGGGTTTGCAATCGACAAGCTCCTTTTCCAACAACCTCAGTTATCCGGTATGGACCTTCCCATTTGATGGACAACTTATCTGAGTTTATTTCTTGGGTGTTCTGAAACACACGTCGCAAGACATAATCGCTTCCTTGAAAGATCTAGCCTTGACATTCTTATTGAAGTGTCGTTCGACCAATTGTTTCTGGGACGCCATTTTAATTAATGTCGACTCCCGTAATTCTTCCAACGTGTTGAGGTCGTAATTTAGGTCAACTAAGTTGTTATCGATCGACATGTGTCGTGAGGTCGGAAGTGGGTCTCGACAGGCAAGACCGCTTCAGAACCATAGACCAGAATGAAAGGAGTTTACCCTGTGGATGTACGAGGGATCGTACGATTGGCCCAAAGAACTGTCGGAAGTTCTTCGACCCACTTGCCTTTTGCTGCCTTGAGTCTTTTCTTGATCGAATTTCTGATTGTTTTGTTACTCGACTCGGCAAGTCCATTTGATTAAGGATACCAGGGCGTAAGTTTGATGTTACGATCTTCGCAGAACTGTTGGGTTCTATCGCTTATGAATTGTGACCCGTTATCACATACGATCTCGGATGGGATTCCGAACCATCAAATGATGTTAGTCTGGATAAAGAAGATGACTTCTTTGTCCCGAACTTGGGAGAAAGCAGCCGATTCTATCCATTTTGAAAAATAATCTGTAAGGACTAGCAGGAATATCTTTTGCCCGGGGGCCGGAGGTAACTTGCCGACAATATCCATTCTCTATCGCATGAAGGACCATGGATTTAAAGTCGAGTGCAAGGGTTCAGAAGGTTTATGTGACATACCTGAATGTTGTTGGCATGTGTCGCCAACGTACCTTATTGCGTCCTGTCGTAAGGTCGGCAAATTGTATCCTTGTCGAGAAATACGATTTGCCAAGCTACGACCACCTGAGTGATTACCGCACTCTCCATTGTTCATTTCTTGCAAAATGCTTTGGACTTGGTTTTTATTGGTAACACATCATAAATTTAGTCCTGTCGACGATCGTCTGTAGAGTTGTCCTCTAATCATAATGTATCTGGATGCCTTAAATCTGATTTTTCGGGCTTCCATTTTGTCTTCAGGAAGTTGGTCGTTTGCTAAGAATCTTTTGTGGCTCAACCAGTTATCTTCCTCTTCTATTGCTTAGACGTCATTTTTCGTTTTCAATGGACGGCGTCACCAGATGAATTATTGGAACAACGTCAAATGGGGATTGTCCGAGTGCCGATCCAAGATTAGATAATGCGTCATCTTGGGTATTTTGATCCCTCGGGATCTGTGAAATTGAAAAATCCTGAAATTCCTCGGACTTGGCTTTGGCTTTTCTGAGATAAACCGTCATTTTAGAGCCTTTAGCTGCGAATTCCCCATTCAGTTGATTCACGAATAGGAAGGAATCGCTTTTTACGTGAAGTCTTGTTACGCCCAATTCGTGAGCCATATTCATTCTCGCGATCAAAGCTTCGTATTCAGCTTCATTGTTTGTAGCTCTGAAATCGCACCGTATCTTGTACACAATCTTGCCCCCCTGTGGCGACTTGAGGACGATGCCAAGACCTGCCCCACGGGCATTGGATGATCCATCGACATGTAAAGTCTAGGTCACATCGTCGAGAGTGGCCACAGGTTCCGTCGGTACATCTAATTCTGGGCTGAAATCAGCAACGAAGTCGGCTAATGCTTGTGATTTGATAGTGGTCCTGGGTTTGTATTCATTGTCATAACTACTAAAGTAGATACTCCATTTTTCCAGTCGACCTGTTAACTCGGGTTTCCTCAAGACAGAATTAAAAGGAAAGTTAGTCACAACAGTTATAGGATGTGACTCGAAATAATGACGTACCCTTTTTGTCGCTGTTATTAAAACCAACAAATGTTTTTCCATAGAGGAATACCTGGTTTCGACGTCGAGAAGTGACTTACTTATGTAATAGATTGGAAGTTGTTGTTTTTCGTCCTCTCGGATTAGGACGACACTTGCAACAGTCGAGCTGACGGCTAGATAAAGCTGGAGGACTTCGTGATCCTCAGGTTTCGACAGTAAAGGTGGCGACTCCATGTACTCCTTGAGTTTTTGGAGCGCTTTCATGATCGTTCGTCCATTCGAAGCCCCTATTTTTTCTCAAAACATTATAAAATAAATGGCATTTATGTGAAAATCGAGAGATAAACCTGTTTAATGCCGTAATTCGTCAAGTAAGTCGCTGGACCTATTTAAGGTTACGTGGGTACTTAATGTCCATGATCGCCTTTATTTGGTCGCGATTGGCCTCGATCCCACGACGAGTGACTATGTATCCCAAGAATTTCTCTGCACTTACTCCGAAGGAGCATTTCGTTGGATTGAGCTTCATATGAAACTTCTTGAGAATATCGAATGATTGCTTCAGATAATCGATATGATCGATCGCCTGTTTTCATTTGACCAACATATCGTCGATGTATACTTCCATTGTGTCGCCAAAACGTTCTTTGAACATCCTGTTGACCAGTCGCTGGTATGTTGATCCCGCATTTTTGAGACCGAAAGGCAAGACCTTATAATAGTAAATACCTTTGTTTGTCATGAATGCCTTCTTCTCTTGGTCGTCGTGATGTATCAAGATTTGATTGTATCCCGAATATGCGTCCATGAACGTTAAGAGTTCATGTCCGACAGTCGCGTCAACTATAGCGTCAATGTGAGGTCATGGGAATGGGTCTTTTGGACAAGCCTTGTTGAGATCAGTGAAATCGATACATACTCTCCATTTTCCGTTCTTCTTCTGTACGACCACGACATTTGCTAACCATTCGGGGTATTTTACTTCCCGAATTTTTCCAGTCTTGAGTAGATTGTCGACTTCTTCATTGATTACTTTGTTTCGTTCAGGAGCGAATTTGCATCGCTTTTGTTTGACTGAGTTTGAATGACGGGTCGACATTGAGTCGATGTGAGATGACCTAAGGGTCGATGCCAACCATATCCTCGTGCATCCAAGCAAAACAGTCGGCAATATCCTGTAAAAAAGAAATCAGCGATATTTTTAAGGAAGGGTCGAGAGACATACCTACAAAGACGACCCTGTCAGGTTTATCCTTATCCAGGACAACTTCTTCCAGTCGATAGTCGTCAATGGTGTTTGGATTGACCTGGTTCTGTAATTGCTAGATACTCTGCTTTTGAGGCTTCATCGTAACTTTGTAGCAATCTCGTGCGAAGTTTTGCTCGCTTTTAACTTCTTGAACACCCCAAGGCGTAGGGAACTTGATTGTCTGATGATATGTCGATGGAACATCTTTCATATCATGAATCCAAGGTCAGCCTAGGATAATGTTGTATGCTGATGAGTAATCTATGACGTTGAATTTGGTCTACTTGTTGACCCCTTTAGAGAATACTAGGAGAGTAATTTCCCCAATGGTGTTAGCCATGTCGCCATCGAAGCCTACAAGGACCATTGAGCTTCGCATGATTTCTGACTTGTCAATTCCCATAGCTTTGATCGTGCTAAATAAAATGATATTGGCAGAACATCCTCCGTCGACCAGGATTCTCTTAGTCGAGCAATTCCCAATAGTAAGCTGAATGATTAATCCATCGTGATGTTTCTGCCATTGTTCGTCGAGATCCTCTTGATCGAAAGTTATAGGCATGGCCTCCAACTCCATTTCATGTTTTGGTCGTGACGATCATGAGACAGTAACTTCTTCAAGTCCTCGACTAGCGTGTCACTTGGCTGCCGATTAAGTTAATCCATAAATATCGGAACCTCCAGTAACGCAATTAACGAATTTTGTATGTTCTGGTGAAGCTGGCCGAACGTTTACGCCTAGCAAGTCTTGCAGGTGGCCTTTTGGTACGAGCCAAGCCAATTCTCTTCGTAAGGCAATGCAATCATCCGTTACGTGGCCATGGTCGCTATGAAAGTCGCACCATTTGGATTTGTCTTTCTTGGCGTCGTCTCTTTCGCTTTTTGGAGGCCACTTGACGTTGTTCTGGACATTCTTTAGGGCTTTGAACATCTCTTTAGATGTTCCTTTGAATCCGTAAGATGAAATCTTAGGATACTGGGGGAACTTGTTCGCTGGTGCATTCTTCTTTTAGTCAAATCTCACGTTCGAGATTTGTTTAGACGTCTCGACCTTGGAGGTCGATCTAGCCTTAAATTCCGGTTTCTTGACGCTTAATGCTTTCTTATCACTGGAGTGCTTGCGACGGAAGGTCGCATTGTCCTCGACCCGCATGTAGGCCAGTGTCCGAGCTCGAACGTCTTCGAAGTTTTCTAGTGGGTACTTTATGAGATCCAAATGCAGGTCTAAACTTTCGTTGAGACCTTGCTTGTAAGCCTCGATCGCAGTACTGACATCCCAGTTTTGTACGCTGATCATCTCAGAATTGAAGCGATTAAAGTAGTTCCGAACTGACTCGTTTGTCTCTGGGTGATGTAATAGAGGTCGCTAGTTTGCTTTTCTATCTTACGACTGCTAGAAAACCGTTGAAAGAATTGGTTGACTAGTTCTACGAAGCTGCCAATAGACTTAGGTCACAAGTTAATCAACCACTGAAGTGCAGCACCCGTGAGAGTCGCACCAAAGCTATTGCACATGTAGACTTCCTGATACTGATGGGGTACAGTCCACATTTCTCGGTTGGATCGCTAATTCCAGAGTACTTCGGAGTGAACGTCGGGATATTGTACTTTTTTGGGACGTCGACCATGGCGATTTCATCGACGAAGGGTGATGCTTAAAACTTAGTTCTTGGTTCAACGTCCACAAGTATAGCAGCTCCTGGAAGCTTTGTGAGTAACGACAACATTTTTTTCATTCTGTTCTTCTATCTGCTTCAATCGTCGCACGACAGGATCGTCCAGATTGAAATCGTTGCTCGTCGGGAGTGAAACTGGCACAAATCCAGTGTCTTGAGACGTGATACCTGCATTTGACAAAAACCCGTTGCGATGCGACGTCTCTCCAGCGTCACCATCAATTGGTGCGTGCATAGGAGGCACAGACATCAAATGGAAATGTTGCCGTTGGTGGTGGCATCGTTGGAATCGTTGGGATAGAAAAAGTGGCGACTCCAGTGGCTGCTTCAATACCTTGCGTTGGCCTGGGGTATGGAGGCAATGGAGGTTGAACACCTGCAAAAGGAATGTAAAAAGGTGGCCTTGGACCATACTGAGGCCCAAATTGGTTTCCCACATTTTGATTCCTCATTGCTGAGAGTTCTTCAGCTGCTCTATGATTCTGCTCATCCAGAGCGTTAATGTGACTGCGAGCAGCATCAAGTTCCATACGCATTTGAGCAATGACGTGGGCTTGATTTCCCTGAGCTTCCATGATCTTGCTAGTCAAAAAAGCTGCACTGAAACTGTTAGTAGGCCGCACTCTTTGACGAGGATTTTACTTTAGCTGGGTATAAAAATTTGGTCATTAAGAAATCTGTTAGAATTGTATAAATATGTCAAATTTGAGATATTAATTTAGATATATAAAAATTTAATTACTTTCATTATTTATTTATTTATATTATTTTTTAATAATTGTATATAAATATGATTACTTTAAATATATTAATAAATAAAACTGATTAAATACGAAACTTTTATAAAATTCTATAAAGTTAAAACTAATTAAATACGAAAAACCTACGAAAAAGCAGTTACGACCTATGACGAAAAACGTCAAGTGAAAAACCTCTCCACTATGTGAAAAACCTTAAAAGGAGGTTTTTGATTTTTAAAAAACCTCTCAAAAACCACATTATGGATGCTCTAAAAATACGCATTTCATCTGTAAATTACACCGTTGGGAAAGTCTTGTCTGTACCTTTATAATGTGTTAAGTATTGAATACTTATAAATTTTTATACAATTTATCCATTATATATATCTTCAAATCCTTCTATATTAATCTAACAAAAAATACATTTTCTATTTTAAGTTGGTTTAAAAAAAAATTTATCATTTTTTCTTATTTATGTAATATAAAAATCGAAATTTATCTATCTATTAATAGAAAATGTATCGTTTTAAGATATTTCATAAACTAAATGGTTTTTTAAATGTGTATCAAATAAAATATTTCACAATATAATTATTAATATTTTTTAAAATATAAACTTAAATTTATGGCAATGAAAAATAAATAACTAATTAAGAGAAGGAATTTCGGACCCTACAAGGGAAACTTTGTGAGACTTGGGTTGTGTATTGATGCAAAGGGGCAAGGTGATAGCTTATGCCTCAAGGCAACTTATGGAACACGAGAAGAATTACCTAACCCATGACCTTGAAGTAGCAGTGGTAGTGTTCGCCTTGAAGTTATGGCGACACTATTTGTATGGTATGAAGTCCACACTTTATACCGACCATAAGAGTTTAAAATACGTGTTCGATCAAAAGGAGTTGAATATGTGACAACGGAGGTGGTTGGAGTTGCTCAAGGATTACGATTGTGAACTACTATACCACCCCGGTAAGGCGAATGTGGTGGCGGATGCCCTAAGCCGGAATGAATATAGTGGAAATGTGCGAGCATCATTCACAAGAATTAAAGTAGTCTCAAGTTTACTAGAAAGGATTAAAATCGCACAAACCAAGGCGTTACTTGAAGCGAATTTCAAGAGTGAAGCCATGACGAAACAACATCTCCAACAGATGGAAGACGGTAGAGGGTTGAAACTATTCCAAGGTCGGATTTGGGTACCTAAGATTCGAGGGTGTCGGCAATTGTTATTAGAAGACACCCATAAGTCAAAATATTCTATACACCCCTGGATCACAAAAATGTATAGAGAGACTTGATGTTAAACTATTGGTGGCCGGTGATAAAGCTGGATGTGGCCAGTTATGTAGAGAAATGCATCACCTGCTTGCAAGTGAAAGATGAACATCAACGACCCTATAGTAGCTTGCAATCTCTTGCCATCCTGGAGTAGAAATGGGAGCACATCACTATGGACTTTGTGACAAAGCTACCGAAGACCTTAAAGATTCACGATAGCATCTGGGTTGTAGTGGATCGCCTAACCAAGAGCGCACATTTCCTGGCGATGCGAGAGACCCTACCGATGGACAAGTTGGCCAAATTATACATCGATGAGATAGTCTCAAGGCATGGAGTGTCGTCGTCTATCGTGTCCGATCGTGATAGCCACATTACGTCGCACTTTAAGATAGGCTACAAAAAGAGTTAAGTACTAAGGTAAATTTGAGTACCGCATATCACCCCCAAACGGATGGCCAGAGCGAAAGGACCATCCAAACACTTGATGACATGTGGAGGTCGTGTGTCATCGACTTTGGGGGAAATTGGGACTCTCATCTTCCGTAAGTGGAATTTTCCTACAATAATAGTTATCATTCGAGCATCGGTATGTGTAACACCCTAAAATTTTAGAGGGATTTAAAAATTTAAAATTTTGGCAATATAAAGGCCACAATTGGAGTAAAACCTAAATTATGCTGTAATGATATTTCAACCAAAACATACCATCCCGAAATAGGGAAACCAAGTATGACGTTTACAACTTAAGAATCAATTAAAGTTAATTTCAACAACCTACTAATCTAGACACAATTAAATCTAGATTAAATTCGGGTGTTGACACTTTACTTCTCCAAAAGTGTACCAAGACTAAGTCGGTTGTGCGTCTCTATAACCTCCAAAAATGTTACTATCCTTCGACCTCTCTCCACTCAAGCCCGAGGAGTCCCACCACTAGAATGACCTGTCATACATGTTATTTTAAGAAAAGTCTTAGGCTAAAGCCTAGTGAGATCAAACAGTTAAGTTGAAAGATAATGAGCGTTAAGTAGAAATAAAGATAGTAAAATCGGATAAGTAATAGTGTATAGCCTTTTACCATAATAAAACACCTATTGGGTTAACGGGTGAGACCCGCTTACTAACACAAGTGATGAAACACAAGAGTAAGACACTTGACAAGTTAGTAAAACCAATACATATAATAAAGTACACGCAAGGGATGTTAGGCTCGGTAGCATTAAACATACACCCACGGAAAGTCAACTTCAACCACATAGGGTCCTTACGTTGAGATCCTCACCCAATATCGTATACTAACACGTAGGACTTATACCCTATCCGATGCCTAAACGTGCCTTAATGTGGAGAACTAGCATTCCATCATCGGACCAAATGGTATAAATAATTGTGGGTTCATGATGCCCAATGCAACAAGTAAGCCAATCTATTCCAGTACGACCAGCCAATAATTCTTATAATCAACATGTTAACAATTTTACAAATATCAAGAATCCTTAAGATTTCACCCATAACTTCCAAATACCTTCACAAAATAATAATTTATATAATAGCTTCAACTTCCAATTCAACATCCAATACATCATTTAATAAATATAGATCAACACCTCAAACCCTAATTTTGATTTCAAGCCTGTAGACATAATACTTAAAGTGAATAACATTTCCCATGTATAAGTCCACAAAGATTCAAAACATAAGTTCATTATCCTTTAAAATCATACCCATTCATGTAAACCCTAAAATCTCCAAAAATTAGGTTTTGATACAAACTTCACACAAGACAAATAAATAAAAATGGAGATGTTTAGATGGTTAAAATCCACATTTTAACATGTAAAAAGTTTATAAAGAGAATGAACTCACCTTGTAGGGTAGTAGCTTAAAACCCAAAAATCCAAGTAGCTAATGAGGTGGAGTGAGAATTTGAGGATGTTTGGTCTTGCTCAATAATTGCTCAAGGAAAAACCTAAGATACCATAAATGATCAAGAAAGGTGGTAGATGGAAGCATTAATGGTGAAAGGGGGTTAGAGACACAACTTACCAGATTTTCTTGGAGAAAAACGTAACCCTAGAGCTCCCCAAATCAGAATAATGACTTAGAATGAGTTGCATCTCAATAAATACCCCAGGGCCCGGTCACGACTATGCCATGCGATAGTGCCCAGGGGCATTATCGCTGGTCAATGTCGCCTACGTCTACCCCCATTCGGTACACCCATGGCGAGAATGCCCCGCGATAGTGACCTGGTGTCACAGTCGCGGGCATAGTCACCCCACGACTCTAGCTTACTGACTTTACATCCAAAAGACCCCTTAACGCTGGCGAGAATGACATGCATGGCATAGTCGCCATGAGCGCACTAGGTGCGTCTTCGACTCGAAACGATCTGTTTTCGACGAGTGAAAGTTAACCAACATCACTATCCAACGTTAGGCGAGGAAGTACACACACGGTCAAATCTAAATATCAAAATGAATATATAAGGGTGAAGTCTTCCAGAAAACACGGGTGTTACAGTATGGCACCGTTTGAGGCCTTGTATGGGAGGAAGTGTAGGGCTCCCGTGTGTTGGTTAGAGGCGGGAGAGAAACAATTTTCCAGCCCAGAGATTGTACAAGAAACAACCGACAAGGTAAAAGTTATCCGAGAACGTTTGAAGGCGACACAAGACTGTCAGAAAAGCTATGCGGATAAGAAAAAAGGGACCCATACAGTTCCATGTAGGTGATAGAGTGATGTTAAAAGTATCACCTTGGAAGGGGATCGTTAGGTTCGGGAATCATGGGAAGCTTAGTCCCCGATTTCTCGGACCTTTCACCATTATAGGACTCCAAGCCTACAAGTTGGAGCCACCATCGGAAATGCACGTGATTCACAATACATTTCGCATATGTTACTTAAGTAAGTGCTTGGCGGAGGAGGAAAGCGTTGTCCCATTGTCAGAAATTCGAGTGGACAATAATCCATGCATAGAGGAACCCGACGCTATCTTAGAACGAAAGACAAAAAGACTCCGTCACAAGGAGATCACCATGGTAAAAATCCAATGGAAACACCATCGAGGTGCGAACATGACATGAGAGGCCAAGGAATACATGAAGAGGCGATACCCCACCTTTTTCATTAGCTTAAGATTTCAAGGACAAAATCTATTCCAAGGAGGGGAGGATTGTAACACCCCGGATTTTGGGATGAGCGTCCTCTTTATTTTAATTGGAAATTATAATATAGCCTATGTCTCGTGTGGTCTCAATTTTTATGTTGGTGTTTATACGCTTATTCATCGTATGATTATTGTACGTTTATAGAATACGAGGTTGCGTGGGTGTCATAGGTCAAATCATCGAAATCAAAATAAACAAAACAACGGGTCTAGGCACTAGGGTGAGAGTGCCCGACGAGTTTGCCATATGGCATTCTCGCGTGGCAGAGTTGCTGGGGCTCTCTCCCTCTCGGTATAGTCAGGGCAATTGTGCCTGGAAAGATTGTCGTGGCACAATCGTGGAGGGCACTATTACGGTCTCAAAGTCGGTCGCGATACAGTCCGGGCGACTATGCCCTGTGACTGTGCCGTGGCATAATCGCATGGGCAAGGTCGCTGACGCCCAGTCGTGGATTATAAGGGAGCCAAGAGTGTTTTGAAGGGGGAATCTCATTCCAAAATTAGATTTCTTCTATGGTTCTTCTCCTTAGGCGATTTTCATCTCAACCACATCTCTCCTCATTAAATTCTTGCTCCAAGACTTCAAGTTTTGGTGGTTGCCCTCATTTACTTCAACTAGCATTTAGAAGGAGGTTCCAAGGTCCCAAGACTTCACATCTCCACCTACCTCTATAGTCCAACAATTTTAGGGTTTCTCTTATAAACCCCTAGGTGAGTTTTCTTTATGCAACCATCTTCTTAAATGATCATATTGTGTTAAACTATGGAGCCTCTAATGTTTTGAAGTTTTTGGTCTAAACTAGGGTTTTATGAACTTTAATTAAAATTGGGTTTTCTTCAATATCCATTCATTTAATGAGCTTTATATATGTAAAATATGATTTTACATATGTTATGAAATTTTGATCCAAGATCTAAGGTTTTATATGTCTTGAACTAAAATTGAGGAAAATGGACATATTTTATACTCAAGTGTATGGGAGGTATTCTGTCTTAGCCAGCGGGTTTATCTGTCTAAGCCAGCTCAAACCCCTGTCTGTGTCTCTTACACCAAAAGTAAGAAATCCTTAATTCATTAAATTGGACGAAGAGGAATAAAATATTTCTCTAGATGAGTAACTTGTGCTTATGTGATTTTCCATGTATGTAAAATGTTGGGAACTCATAAAATGGGAACTCATAGAGGGGCATTCTTGGTGGATTCAAAAGTATTTTGATAAAGGTAATTTTTTCATCTCTCCCTCCAAAAAGCTAGGGTTTTAGTGTTCTTTATCCCGTTTCCATTTTCTTCCTATTTTGGTGTAACATTGAAAGTATTTAGGGTAGAGGAAAGCTTGTGGAAGGTTTGGAGGGCTTGCTAAGAAATCTCATGTCTTCACCAAAGAAAGTTCAAGATTTGGAGTAAAAACCTATATTTAACATAATTCTAGCAAGGTGAGTTCAAGTTGTTTTGTGAAAACTTTGTAAATGCCAAAATGTATCTTTTGAAGTATTATTATGTTTTATATGTTATTTATCAAATATGTGGGTTATTTGGTGAGTTTTGCATATTCGGTACATTTGATTTATAAATCTTATGAAATGCGCATATTTGAGATTTAGACATTTTGAAAAATGAACCTTGAGAGTGTGTCTTTTTGACGATTAATTTTATTAATGAAGGTTATTTGACGACAATGCATTTTAGTGTATTTGATTTGATAGATCGTTTAGAAAATGCATATTTTGTGTTATACGAGATATTTTGGAAGTATAAACCGTATGGTTTATTTTTAAGGATGATTTATCCCGATATTGGCAAGATTTGACCTAATCATACTTTTGAAAATGAGTTTACCTATTTATTGAACAAATGAAATTTTTTGATCTTTTGGCTTGGTTGACTCAGATGAGTTTTTGGGACATTTGTCCGGTTGATTTGATTTATGTCGAGCTTTTGGAATTAAATGCAATTATCACATTTATTTATAAAGTTACATGATTTGAGTGTGTTGGTCATTCATTTGGGGTCATGTAATGTTAGATTGTAATGCATTGGATCCATAGGCATAGGAATCCATCTTTATTGTTTAAAGGGTACGGTTATTCCCGTGTTGCGGCCAGAAATAGGCATCTGGTCAACAGGGGCTTCATGGTGCGAGTTCTTGTAGTTGAACATCTATCATTGACCATATGGTGTAATTTATGAGTCAGTTTTTATGGGAGTTTTCTTCCCATAAGGTAGCTAAAAATAGGCATTGGGTCATCAAGGGCATTGTGGTGCGGGCTCTTGGAGTCGAACATCGGCCATTGACCATACGATGTAATTTATAGTGAACGAGTGAGATCTAGGGTAAACAGGGATCTTATGCTATGAACCTTGCAAGGTTGAATTGGACAACCATTGATTCGTACTAGGGCTCATTAACATAGACTTGTGGCTTACTTTCGTGTTCCGTTACATCCAATGGAATCGGGTCTCCCCCGACACCGAAAGGTGCGTTTTGAATATTATGTTTTATTCATTATTTCGGTGTTGTTGTTAGGTACGGTATCTACTAACGATTTGAGGTTTGGATGTCGTTTATTATACATATGTTGTTGCTTGGATATTGAGTTTTATCATTGGTTTCCGTTATTTAAATATCAAGCATTATACATGTATTGTGTAAGTATTCTGTTGATCCCAATAATGGTGTTCTAACAAATGATTAACCAATACAAACTACACAAAACAGAATATGATGATTGCGAAAGTGATTTAAATGTAGTAAGATGGTTTGGTTTCATAGTAGACACACAATAAAGTAATGAAGAAACTAGTAGACAAATATGAATAAGTCACAGGAAGATCAACTAAATAAACTTGAATAATACACCAAGAACACGCACTACTGTGTGCTAAAATGCTCTCAAAGATAATACTGCTAAAACAGGGTATAAAGATTTGTGTGTGCTCGCATGCTAATTCTACAGGAGGTGTTCCTTTCATATACAAGGGGGAGCACACAATAGTACAAGACAAAGGCTGACATTCCAAATGCCACCTGGAAAGTAAAACCATCGTGGTGTGTACGAATGATCTTGAGAATCTTCGTACAGCAGGGTCACGTGATCTGCATGTGATGTTGTCTTGTCCATTGTGTCCTGAAATCTTCAAGTCTTCCAATCTCTAGAGTTTAGCCACACAGAGGCTCTGTGAGTGATCAAAAAGGCTCTGTGGTCTGAAAGTAATCTTTAGGTTAAGAACTTCTCGGGTAGATGGTTGACAGAGCTTTTGAGCTCGACACTTTTGTGGTGTATCTTGGTGTATGCAACAGTCTTATAAGGTTCCTAAACTTAGCCTATTTTTCAATACTTTCTATACAATGAATTGGAGCTAACAATCTCTTTAATTATTGAAAAATAAAAATTTGGAATGATGAGTGTTTGGCTAAGTTAGAAAATAAAAACTGATTTTTCATTCATAATATAAAGAAATGCTAGAAGGAAAATACATTACATTGAAATTACGTGAATGAAAATCTATACTATTACAAAATTACATAGGGAAATCATCGATCAACTGAGTGAAACTCTCAGCTAATGTTTTCTTCATGCTTAAGATGAGATCCCTAAACTTTATATATGTATTGATTTCATCAATCATCTTCTCTGCAGGTCCACTCTACACTGTCTCTGTGCCAACTTTCCATAGGATAGTGAGCTTGATTTTCGACAGGGTACTGTTTGGGTATTTGTGGCTCTGATGAGGCTTTAAGAAGTTCCTCTTGCCATCATCATACCTGTAAACGAATCCATATTCAGGCTCAGTGATCATAGAATTAGAGGGTATGCCCTCTATGCCTGGGATTTGATCATGTCGTCTTGTGATCGACAGTCTATCGACTCCAAGTTGCAGAGTAATTTCGAAGTTCATCTTACAGTGATACTTGATATGCTCGCGCATGACTTCTTTAATACATCCCTTGGCAATATTTAACTCTTTCCTCTTGTCCAATCTTTGCTCTGTGAATGCGTGAAGCTGAGGTAGATCATAAGGACAGAGGTTCTTCAAGTATGCATCTGTGAAAGTGTATTGCCTTCCATACTTTCTATGGACCACATACTTCACATACATAATTGCCCTATTGGAGAATGAGTGCAATGAGAGCCCCACAACCTGCTTGATGTCTGACAGAGACCATACCTTAGATTTATCTTGAGCAGTGTCATTGAATCTTCTTCTGACATCCTCCTTTATCAGAGGATGCATAATTGTCTCAAGAAACACCTCCTCAGGTTCTCTGTTGTACAAGTAGTTATAGATGTTTTCGTGAAATTTTAGCTCCTTCTGTGGTGGCCTTGGAATAGGTATCCGTATTGCGTCCATAGATTGACCTATCTCTTTCAGTCTATCATCTGTTGGCTTTGGTGCAGAAGTAGCAGCAGTAGAGGGTGTCTTGGCTTTAGATTTGGGCTCTGAAGATTTCTTTGGCAAGGTATGTCTTGGGATCTTTGCAGCATCTTCTTTGGCGTTTATTGGATCGAGTGATGAGAATTGGACAGAGAGTGTTAGTGCAATGGGCATAAGCTTAGGACTCGATGGTTCAACGAACTTCTCAAGTCCCTCTGCTAAGATTTCAGTGCCAACATTGACCTTCACTTTTGTTTTCGGTTCTGCAGAGTTGATGATTGGAGTTGTAGCAGTAGTGTTTTTCATCTCAGAGGCACAAGATTTGGATCTTTGTGAAGTGCCCTCTGAGGTTCCCTTCTGTTGAACAGCTTGATGAGGAGTGGCCACAATTGGTGAAGAGGTGGTTGTGTTGGCCTTCTCCCCCTCACGATGCCCAAGACCAGAGGCATCGGGACCCTGGTCATCGTGCTTTGGCCTCTTCTGCTCTGCCTCGGCTTGGCAGGAAGCATGTGCCTTCCTTTTCTTTCTTTTGCAGAGGCATGACTCTACATGATGCTTGATCATTTTCACAGCATCATTGGCTTCCATGGAAGTTCTGTTGATCTCATAATTAGACTTAAATTTCAGAAGGGCCACAGTCTTCTTCATATCTTCTGTGACAGACTGGCCCTTCGAGATCATGTCATCTGCAATCAGGTTCATATTCCGTAGGAGCATCTGGCCCATATAAGTAAGATCGTATTTCGTGGCAAGAGTTGAAGGAATGTTGGCTTGTGGAGGCTTTTATGATTGTGACGATGTAGGAGATTGTGGAGGGACCATGACATTGCGAGTCATGTCCTTTATCTCGTCTCTTAGCTTAGTAATGTCGCTAACTGCAGAGGTTGCGGTCTCTGCGCCCAAAAATTTTGACAACATCGGTTTGTTTATCCACTGCTCTGATGATTGCAGTGGAGTCGTCATGAGTGGCATGTGTGGCAGATGCTTCAAGTAACTTCTTGATATCTGCAGAGTTTTGATCCGAGACCCTTTTGAGCTCGAGCAGAGCCTCTGTATTAGCCTGCAGAGCCTCTGCCATAGATTTTTGTTCAGCAGTTGAAGTGGAAGGAGCTGAGGTGATAGAGCTTTTCAAATCCTCGATCTTCTTAAACATATTGTCCTCGAAGGTTTTTAGCTCATCCTTTGTGACATACATGTTTGGGGTAACCTCTGGACCAACACATGGTCCAGATTTAGCCATTGAGCCTATGGAACCTACAGAGCCTGTTTGGACGATGAGCCCAGTAGGATTTCCCTCTAATCCTCGAAGTTCCATAGAGGAATCATCTATAGAGGTTCTGTCATCAAGATTCTTAGGAGAAGATCCAGAGTCTTTCCTTAGATTCTCGATGAGTGGACTCTGTGGGGGATCTAGACCTGTAGAGTCAGTGTTTGTTCTCACCAATACCTTTGAAGTGTTCTGGATATCGCTCATGTGTGGAGCAGAGGCAACAAATGCCTCTGCAGAGGGTGGTGGCGTGTTATGGGGCGAAAGAACACTTATTACTACACCACTATCCTTTTGAGATGATGGGGTTGTTTGGGCTTCCTTGTCTATAAATGGTACAGAGGAGGAATGAAGTTCCTCTGTCCGACTTGCTTGGGTTAGGTTCAGAGTGTGCACTCCTTTTTTAACATCCCTCTGTACTAGATCTGCAGGGACGGAAATGTGGCTTGCACTGGGGGTTGGTTTGGGTTGTGTGCCCTTGGCATCTTTTATTCCCTCTTTCTCCTCCTTCGTTTTTTCTTTCTCTCCTTCCCTTCTGTCTTCCTCATCATTGCTAGGAAGACCACTTAGGTCTTCAACTTCCATTGTATTATCAATAACTCCTAGACCCTCTGTGGTTAGCTTCTAACTTTCATCTTCTATAGGTGGGGAACTTAGTTGTTCCACCACCTCTTTGGCTATTTTTGCAGCCACCTTCAAAAGGCTCTGAGGCCTGATGATTTCAGTTTCTGTGGCCTTAGCAGCGATGGGAGAGTCTTCTAGGATGACTTTTCTCTTCTTCTTCCTCTGCAGAGGAGTATCCTTCTCCTCTGTAGGTTCCTTCAATGGAACTGCAGGTTCAACTTCAGTAGAGGCCATATTGGCTTTGTCGTCCATCTTGATGAGTTTCTTCTTTTTGGCCTTATATGAAGGCTCTTCAAAGGCTTGCACCTCGTGAGCCTCTTCAACTACAGATTTAGGAGCCTCTGCATCCACTGTCTTGGCCTTCTTGACCTTCTTCTTCTTCTTCTTAGGCTTTTCATCTTCTACAATTTCAACCTCTGCTTGTGGGATCGCTTCCTCTACAATCCTATTTTTAGGTTTTCTTTTCTTTTCCTTCTTGGGTGTCTCTCTCCTTTCCCCACTCTCTGGCTCTATTCTCTCTTCTACTCTCTCTACCTGTACCTCTACGGCCACATCACCTTGTACTCCCTCAGCTACCTCATCCCTAAGATATATTGCAAACTCACTCACTAGGAAACCTATGCCGGGGGGGGGGGTGCAATACTCAGTTCAGGAGTCCTTTGCCCACGAACATACTCTAACCTATCCTCTTCACTACCCAAGTAGGTCAGAAGCTTCGCCGGCAGAGGTCTGGCATTCGGGTATCCAGTTGGCAGAGTTATTGGCTTATGAGACTTCATCTCATAAATCTTAGTCATTTTACCCTTTGAGGGTAACTTGCCTTCGCCGATCATTTCATCGCCAAACAGAACGACGATGAATCTGTTGAACACCAGAGTCTTTGGCTGCGTGTCTCTCATCTGATCATCCTCTTTTGTAATTACGGCGTTCATGATTTCCCTGAATATCAGTTTGGCATAGTCCAAGGGAAGATCATAATAGATCCCATACATAATCGTCAGAATGTTGTGGCTCGTTTGATCAAGGCTTCCCACCTTACATGACAGAGCCCTGTTGAGGATCGAAAACAGGACGTTCCATAGAGGTGGAAGGTTCTGACATCTGAACTCTGTCCTCTTTGTAATGGGTTTGGAATACCCAATGAATCTTAGGAATTCTAGGATCTCTTCGTCCGTTGGTTCCTCTGAGAACTTGACCAAATTGAGTTGGTCTTTGGTAGGGAGGTCAAAAGTCTCAGAAAACTTCCTTCTGTTGATGCCTAGGTCTAGAACCTTATCACTTCCGGGGCTTGTGGCATATCCCATTACACAGTGTCCATAGTTTGGGATCTTCTCATGACTACATCCTTGCCAAAATTGTTGGACATAGGATTCAGGTATGTCATTGCTTGTCATTGTCAAGGCTTTGGTTAGAAAGTGATTTTGAAGGAGGTTGATCAAAGGATCAACTTCAGCAGGGTATCCTTTAGGGTCACGAACCACATAATGGTTGTTCGGTTTAACATTCCCTTAGGGTCAAGAACCACATAATGGTTGTTCGGTTTCAAATTCATGATGGTGTGGTATTGGTGTCTAGTGAATGAAAGCATTCGACTAGTGAGTTTATTTTGTTGGCCTACTGAGCCAGAATCGTCCTTTTATGCTACGGAATGTTGGGAGTTGTTTGAGTTTTGGGAACCTTGGGAGTTCTTAGCAGAAGCAGAATGTGAATCCATGGATGAAAAATGGAGTAGAAAACAGAAAGTTGCAAGTTCTTGCCTTTGAATGCTTGAGAGTTTTAATTGCAGGTAAAAAATGAAAGAAAGGGAAGGGTTAGGTATTTATAATGTGAGAGGGGTAAGAAAAATAAGCGGTAAAAGATAAAATTTCGAGTCCGTAATTAGTACCTACGAAGTAGTGAGCCGTTTTAAAAAACAACGGTACAGATTACGTCCCAATCATATTTTGCCACGTCATTTGCGGCGGTGCATGATCGAGTACGTGCGCCTCTGTTTATTCTCACGCGCGTGGCATTTGCTTTACCCAAATGGCTGTTACTTTCACAAATAACCCGCACCCCATAACCTTTGAATAATTCATAAGTGTTAAGAATGACAGAAGCTCTGTGGGTTAAGAGCTTCTAAAGTTAAAGGTTGGCTCTTTCGCATAAAATTACACTTTCCTTGCCCAAAAACATTGAGTTTCGATGAAATGATCAAGTTAGATACATGAATGAGATATTAGAGGTCAAAAAGTCTTTGTGTGACTCAGAGGCTCTGATGTGTCTCACAGAGGCTCTGTGAGAGACCTCAGAGGCTATTTGACAAAAAAATTTCATTAAAGAAATTCATTTGAGATTTTTGATCACCCAAAGTGTGGAAATGTTTTGATTGGAAATTTAGGACATATTTGGAAATTTGGTGTCCGAGAAAAGTGTATTTGTCCTTGTGAAATTGCAAAGAACATACCTGATTCTTCATACTTCACTCGAATGTTGGCTTCTCTGCTCCCCCTTGATTAGTCAAGGTCTTCTTTGTTTAACTCCTTCTGCTCCCCCTTGACCTATGCTTGGATCATACAAGATAAGCTTTGCACAAGACATAAAACAGGTAATTTCATTGTATTGACCAACAAAAATTGAATTAAAAGACAATTGTACATGACAATAAGGCAAACTATACATACATAATGGTGTTCTAACAAATGATTAAGCAATACAAACTACAGAAAACAGAATATGATGATTGCGGAAGCGATTTAAATGTAGTAAGATGGTTTGGTTTGGTAGTAGACACACAATCAAGTAATGAAGAAACTAGTAGACAAATATGAATAAGTCACAGGAAGATCAACTTCATTAAACTTGAATAATACACCAAGAACATGCACTACTATGTGCTAAAATGCTCTCAAAGATAATACTGCTAAAACATGGTATAAAGATTTGTGTGTGCTCACATGCTAATTCTACAGGAGGTGCTCCTTTCATATACAAGGGGGAGCACACAATAGTACAAGACAAAGGCTGACATTCCATAGAGGGAATGTCACCTGGAAAGTAAAACCATCGTAGTATGTACGAATGATCTTGAGAATATTCGTACAACAGGGTCACGTGATCTGCATGTCATGTTGTCTTGTCCATTGTGTCCTGAAATCTTCAAGTCTTCCAATCTCCAGAGTTTAGCCACACAGAGGCTCTGTGAGTGATCACAGAGGCTCTGTGGTCTGAAAGTAATCTTTAGGTTAAGAACTTCTCGGGTAGATGGTTGACAGAGCTTCTGAGCTCAACACTTCTGTGGTGTATCTTGGTGTATGCAACAATCTTCTAAGGTTCCTAAACTTAGCCTATTTTTCAATACTTTCTATACAATGAATTGGAGCTAACATATTGAGCTTGATTTCATGTTTAATTGGGTACTTCGACCACCTAGATTTCATCACGAGAACGGTGGATTTTGGGAAAGGGATTGCTTTTTATATTTAATACATTTCATTTAGAAATTGTGATTTAAATAGCATTCTTTTATACTAACGATTATCCACGACACACCGATTTATAGTAATTTATATACGTTTATCAACGTTTTGTAATAACAATCGTTGTTACTAAGGGGGACGTCCCTGATTGACGCCATAGTACGATTCCTACGATCGTCTGTGACTTTTATCTTGGACAGGTTTTTCTGCGTCACCAAAATCCTTGTCTTGTTTGTATTTCCTTTTTTATTTTTCTTGATTATTTCGAAGGATCGTCTATAGTTGATAGGCTCTTCAATCCAAACCTTAGACCGTCTTTGTTGCGATTTTTGGCATAAACAACTAGTCACAACATTTAATTTGGTTGACTTTTCCATAAATCATTCCTAAAATCACTTTCATCAAACATTATCCCTAACAAAACTTTTCTTTCTCCTTCTCTTGTGAATGTGATTCATCAAAGAGACCACCTCATCTTCGATATCATCGTCTAAAATCGAACACCTTCATCGGATCAAACCGATCTGCACCACCGGGGCCAAGAAAATCGACGAGGAACTCGGAGAAGACGATGCAAAAAACTCGGAGTTAATCAGTTAATAGCAGCTCGAAGAAGACGATTGGAAAGCAGAATCGACATGGAGAGCAGAAATGAAATGAAGAACCTTACCCCGAAACGAAGAGCAATGGAACCATGTTGTTCTAGGTTTTCGAGGTTCTCAAATCTCCGTTTTTTGGGCAAAGATTTCGGTTAAGCGTTTTTTCGGTGAATATTTCGAAATGGGTTCTTCATTATGACAAAGGGGTTTTCGAATATGGGTTTGATTCCAAGTTCTTTTTTGGGTGAATATTTCGAAATGAGTTCTTGTCTTCTTGATGATGATTAGATTTGTTGCAAATTTGAAGGGAAGAAATATGAATTTTCCAGGAAATTTAAGACAATCATCAATGGATTGAGGATTGTATAAATCAAGGTAGGTGTGTCTATGAGCGTCCCTATGTAAATCACTGATCTAGTTAGCAATGTTTTTCTCTTTTCCTGTGATGAAAATCTTCGAACCCAAGTCTCATCGTTTGTTTGCACTAATATGAGTGAGACATAATGCTCCTAAACTCTAATTCCACCTTTTAATTGTTCTTGAAATTTGATGATCTTTATGTTTTTACCTTTTATGAATATGTTGCCAAAGCTTAATTAGCTCACATAAACAGGTGATACTCCTCCTCCTCCCCCCTCCCCCCTCCCCCTCCTCCTTTCCTTCTTCTTCTTCTCCTTCTTCTTCTTCTTCTTCTTTCATCTTCCTCCTCTTCTTCTTCTTCTTCTTCTTCCTCTTCCTCTTCTTCCTTCTTCCTTCTTCCTCTTCCTCTTCTTCCTTCTTCTTCTTCCTTCTTCTTTTTCTTCTTTCTTTCTTCTTCTTCCTTCTCCTTCTCCTTCCTCCTTCCTCCTTCCTCCCCTCCTTCCTTCTCCTTCTATTTTCTCATGTAATGAAAACACATATCCTCCTACCATATACAATTTTGTTAACAAACTGAAATAGTTATGTTACCTTGTTCACTATGTGTCCACCCTGTTCATGTGTTCATCTCCATCTCCTTTTGGTCAATATATGTTCGTCTTGTTCACTGTAAAGACAATTTTTTTAACGATAATGCACACATTGTGAACAACCCTTTGTTCACTATGGGTGTGTTTGGTATCAGGACAAGACAGGACACGACATAACAGGACGGGATGGGACGGGACAGAGCAGGACAGGACAGGACAACTGTTCAGCGTTTGGTAAGTAAACTGGACAAGACAGAACAAGACCGATTAAATGACCGATTTACCCCTAGTGTTTTTTTACCAAACCACATCCTTGGTCGATTTCCCCCACTAGATTCATAGCCACTCCTCTAACCACAGGCCTACGACCAAGCCATCTACTATGGCCAACCTTCCTCAGCTTCCTCAGCTTCAGCAACGAAAATCGATTTTCAGAACATGGGACGATTGTGAGAAAGGAAAATCAAAATGGATGTAGGTGTGGCCTTTCAGAAAAAAATCGATTTTCAGAATCGAAAATCGATTTTGATTTTCAGAATCGAAAATCGATTTTGATTTTCAGAAACAAAAATCGATTTTCACAAACAAAATCGACTATTGGAGTGGTGAAAATCGATTTTGATTTTCCTTTCGTTTTCAGCAACGAAAATCGATTATCGATTTTCTGATAATCAAAATCGATTTTTGTTTCAGAACATGGGACGATTGTGAGAAAGGAAAATCAAAACGGATGGAGGTGTGGCATTTCAGAAACAAAAATTGATTTTCAGAATGAAAATCGATTTTGATTTTCAGAAACAAAATTGACTATTGGAGTGGTGAAAATCAATTTTGATTTTCCTTTCGTTTTCAGCAACGAAAATCGATTATCGAGTTTCTGATAATTAAAATCAATTTTTGTTTCAGAACATGGGACGATTGTGAGAAAGGAAAATCAAAATGGATGAAGGTGTGGCCTTCAACATCGATTTTAGTTTCTGAAAGGAATCAGATGAGGGAGATGAGGGAGGCGATGATGGTGGGAAAGAAATCAGATGAGGGAGGCGGTGAGGAAGAAATCAGATTAGGGGTATATTGGACATAATGGCCTTGTTCTATCTAGTTCCAGGGGGAGAGAACACGTGTGTTCCATGTTTGTCCAAGCTAGTTCCAGTATGTTCCACATAAAGACACGCCAAACATGGGACAAGCCTGTTCTATTTTATCCTGTTCCATCCTGTTCCGCATACCAAACGCACCTTATGTGTTCACGGATTCATTAAACTTGATTAAAACCCATGAGTTCCCAAATATGAAACCATAATGAGAGATAAGAGAGTTACTTATAAATACCTTTTTTGCCCTATCTTTATAGCGACGTCAAATAAGGAAATTTGTTTAAAGGGTTTTATTATTAATTTTTTAATTATGTTGTGAGATGATATTAGATTTCACAGTTCCCGCAAATTAGATATGTGTGTATTTGTATAGAATACATATTATATTTTTTTTGTTTAAAAAAATGTGATTTGCTTGCTATGAAAAACAAAACAAAACAATTCAAGAAGTTGCTTTTGTGTGTTTAGTTTTATTCAAAAGCAAAAGGCATAGAATTATGACCAAATATACATACTTTTATTTCTTTATATATTTGAATAAAATAATTTATTGAACACATACATACTATGTTAAGTATCAAAATATACGTTTATTGTATTTTTATATTTAAAAATTAAAAAGCAAATATCAATATGAGAAATGAAACTAACAACTCATAAACTACCATTTTTGTGTAACGATGGTTTTTTCTTAATTAATATTAATGTTTAACTGTGCATTGCGATAATCATATTTTATGTTAACAAAATTGTAAAACTTGTTTTTATTAATTATTTTTATAAATCAGGAATATGTTGCAAGTCTATATACAACAATTTAGTTTAGATTAAGATTGGCGTTAAACATATTCAATTAATAGAGTTATAAAATATGTTGGATGTATGATGAAAATTATTAGTAATAACCATTGTTTAAATATTTATGTATAACATTAATGAACGTCATTTAAAATAAATCAATACAAAAAATAACATAAAATTGAAAAATAAATAAAAAATCACCAACTTAGTTGAAAATTTCGTATAACCAATGGGCCACGTGAACACGATTACATAGCATTGACAGTAACTTTTCTTTTTTCTTGTTTAAAGGTGATTCACCAGCTTCATTTTCTAAATTGATTGTCTCAGATACATTGTTAATAGTGGTATCGATCTCATTAGATTGTAGAAAAATTTAATGTTGAAACTGTTAAGTTGTATGAAACAAAAAGGTAAATTCACAAAATGAAATCGATCTAGTTTTGAACATAATTCAAAATCACCGAAGGGAAAATAAACTATGAAGAATATTAGCCTATTTACATTTTAGTAGAACTTTAATTTTTCAAATGAAACACTAAAAACATAAATTAGTATATACCAAATCAAGAATCGAATATAAAAATGAAGATTTATTGTCCTTTGCGAGCAACAATGTACTATCAAAATAACTAATGCTCAAACGTTCTTTTAACATTGTGGGTTATGCTCCTGAAAAAAGAGACTGTTAGAGCATAAATTGTTGTCTTCAAGATCATCTAGATTGAAAGTCAAAAAGCCCAAGTCAAAGCCTCGAGATTGTAAGTCAAAGTCAAAGGTTCTTAAAGTGGAAAGTCAAAGTCAACTAAAGTCAAGTTTGTTGTTTGTTCCTTGTAATTGTTGTTGATATAAATAGGTTTGCCTTGTTAGACTTATGAGCAGCTTAACAGTGTGCGTATATTGGAGAATCTAGTGAGAGAAATATTTGTACTGAGAGAGTTTGTAATATGTAACATCAAGATCAATGACATATGAGATTTGAAATAAATTTCTATTGTTAATCTTGATAATCTTGCATTAAACTGGGAATAACAAAGACATAGAAAAAAGAATTAAGGTAGTAATAAATCACGAAATTACAAAATAGACAAAATAAAAAATACGTTAAATTGAAGGAGTGCTCGAATGAAAGACTTACATGTAATAATAATATGTGTGCATTGATGATAAAGGTTTGATGTTCTTCTGCATGTTTAGAGATCTTTAGATAACTTGTTTCCTTTGCCACTTACTACAAAAAAAGACAACATAAAAACATATAAAGTCAATACACTAGCAAATAACTTAACAATAAACAAAAATCGATAGCAAATATTGATCTTTTAGCAATATAATTCTAGTTAGAGAAAATCTGCTAGAGGGAGAGATTGAGAGGTATGTTGTTGTATGACAAAAATGTTAAAAACCCAATTGTAACACCCGTAATTTTTGGGTAAGTCTAATTTCAAGTCAGCGTAGAAATCGATTTTTCAAGAGAAATAGAAGAAATGGGATTTTGTATTGAATCCTAGATTTTATAGTCTTGCCAGATGCGAAATTTAAATACGAGTCCAACAGTCCTTTCCGGAGCGAAAAACAGAGCTAAAACGAAGAAGTTATGACCAAAATAGTTATTGGGCAATAAACCGGGCGACCAGTGTCAAGTGGACATCCGCATAGGGAAGCAAGTGGACATCCTCATTGGTTCTTCTGCGGAAGTAGCAGAACTTTACATCCTGATGCAAGTGGGCGTCCGCATACTCCAAGTGGACGTCCGCATACTCCAAGTGGACGTCCGCATTGAGTCTGACGAAATTTTCACCCATTTTCACCTTCAACTTTTCCCTCCTCTCTCTCCTACTTTTACCCCCATATCTAGATTTGATATCCCTCTCCCTCATTTCGATTTTCTCATCCAAAACCCCAAATCCTTTCTCCTCTCTCCATCTTTCTCTCCCAAATCAAACCCCACACCATTTTTATGAACCTTAACCTTTCTAGAACCCCTTTCACTCCATTTTCTTCGTCATGTTTCTAGGGTATCATCCAACCCTTTTCCCCATTATGAGGATTGGGAGTTTGTGGTATATTTTGGTGACCCAATAGGTATTTTGGTTGGTGGATTCAAGTTATGGTTAAGGTAATTTTCTCTTTTCTTCATCTATGGAAATTAGGGTTTTGAGATAAGATGAGATTTCATGTAAAATGTTTGGAGAATGATTTTATATGGTTGAATATAAATATTTATGGTTGGAAATTTATGGTTGGAAATTTATGGATATAGGTTTTTTGGAAATTTTTAGCTTGAGGATCCAAGTCTTTTTAAAAGAGCTCAAGTTGGGGAAAATATAGATTTAGCCTAAATCTAACAAGGTGAGTTCAAGTTGATTTGTGAAAACGTTGTAAATACCAAAATGTCCATTTTAAAGTGTTTATGTATTTTACATGAAATTATAAATTATTGAATCATTTGGTGGGTATTGATTATTTGAGGTGTTTGGTTTTATAAACCTTGTAAAACACCCATATTTGGGATTTTTGGACATTTTGATAAATAAATCATGTTAATATGTTTCCTCAATGATTTAATATATAAATGGAGGTCATTTGACGTGAAGGTCCTTTTAGTGTATTTGATCTTATAAACCGTTTGGAAAATACATATTATTGGGTTATGAGACATTTTGGAAACGTAAGGGTATGAGTTCATTTGAAAATGGTTTGTCTCAACCAATGATGAGTTTTGGGCTAATCATACTTTTGGTCGTTGTATTTGCATAACAACACAATGGGTATAACCAGAGATTACCGGAATACCGTTAGTTAATTGTGTTTTATGATTTACATTGACTTTTATGGTACGATAAAGTAAATCGTTAAGCTTTTGCCTCGGTTTTTCACTAAGATGAGTCTTGAGAACATTTGTCCGGTTTAATAGCCCATTATGGAGTTTTGAGTATGACGACGTTTATTACGTGTCATTTGAGGATTACATGTTTTGAGTGCTTTAGTCATTCAATTAGAGTCATGTAGTGTTATAGACTATAATGTAATGGATCCATAGACATATGAGTCGGTCTTTAATATTTTTTTAAAAAGGGCTATTGCTTCCATGTTGGGACCAGGATTAGTCATGGGGTCATCGAGTGCCTTATGGTGCGGGCTCGTGGAGTCAAACATCTGTCATTGGCCCCGTGATGTAATTTATGAGTCTGTTTTTATGGGATAGATACTTCCCATTTGTAACCAGTTGAGACATTAGGCCCTAGAAAGGCAACTTGGTATGGTTATATAGGACCGGATACTAACCGTGGACCGTAAATGTAATCCTAGTGAATAAGTATGACTAGGATCATTGGGTGCCTTCCCCCACATATGAGTACGAGCCGACGAGTTTGTGGCTTTGATCCTAGTATCGTGAGCTCAATAACTTGGAAAGTGGCCTACTTTTGTGTTCCGCCACAAGCCATGGAATTCGGGTCTCCCCTGTCACCGAAAGGTGTTGCTTTGGGTATTTTGAAACACCCAAAAATTTGGGACAAATAAAAATTTCCGGAAAGGAAAAGTGGTATATAAAGATAATGCCAAAGCATGAGCTTTTCCCAAAAGGGAACAATATACGTGTGTTATAATTACAAGATTGTAATAATTATGCAAAGAGGGATAACAACCCTTTAATCTAATTTCTAACTAGAAAAGATATTACAACAAGATGTCAACCGAATCTCCAAAATGAATCACTTCCTATGATGGCGTCCCAAAATGCTCCCAAGCTCTCAACTAAGGCTTACTACACCTTATTGGCGGTCGCGCCGCTAGAACCTGAGATACACATCAACCAATCAAGTGTTAGGCCAAACGAGCCTAGTGAGTTGAACAAAAGCATGCATAATCATTTAAGAGTTTGTAAACATAATAATCCATAGAGGAATCAATGGGGGAGACCCAAAACACCAATGAGTTTCACCTCAAGAGTCGATGTACCTTGATGTTTACTCTCATGAGCAACATCCCGAAGGCCCGACACATTTGAAGACTACCTCCAAGGCATTACTCTAAATGGTGGAGATCTAGGCACATACCGTTAAGGTGGCACCCCAATATTACATCCTCCTAGTGCCTACTTGTGGTTCATCCAATACATAATCCATCATTATACACATTTCAAATCGAGTAAAACATATGCATATGATCCTAAAGAATCCAACCCAAAGTAGGTCAAACCCTATTTCACATAAACTCCACATATGGAAAAATCACCCATATATATACATATCACAACATCATCTTCCATAATCCCCCACAATATATACTCATCAAGGTTTTCATGAGAAATTAGTACATAACATCTCAACATTTCCAAAAATAGTAAGTTTAGGTCAAATTTAACAAATGATTCACACAATGGAAGAAAACATGAAATAATGATAAAAAGCATGTAAAGATATGTATCTCATTTTAAAATGGTTAGAAAAACTCACAATCTAGGTTTTTATAAAAACCCTAGAAAACTTGGGGAAAACCTAGAAAATTTGCAAAGTTCTTGAGATGAGAAGGAAGTGAGGAGAAGTCTTGAATCCTAGTTGCCAAGCCTCAATAAATGGTCTTCCAAGTGCAATAAATGATCCTAGAGGAAACCCTAGAGTGGATTTAATGAGGGAAGAGGGTTTGGTGAAGAAGAAGTTGCTTCCACACAAGGAAAATTGTTTAGGTTAAGAGGTGATTGAGAGAGGTGAGCAGAAAATCGGCCAAAGGGGGTATTTAAATGGTCTACAACTGCGGGCGACCTTGCCCAGCGACATTGCCATGTGGCATAGTCGCAAGGCACAATCGTGACCCTCCCCTACCACACGATACGTTCCAAGCAATAGTGATGGGCGACAATGCCCCGTGTCACTATCGTGGGCTCATAGTCGCGTGGGCTGTATGGGTTACGGTACACCCCTGGCGATTGTGACAAGCGACTGTGCCTAAGGGCACTATCACGAGTCACAGTCGCTCCACACTCCCGAGGCCCGAACTTTTCAATCGTTTTCTCAACTGGTCGCTTGGTCTCGGTTTCCCACAAGGTTTGCTATAAACATGATTAAATCACAAAGCTTGGTCTCGGTTTCTCAAAGCTAAAATTTAGAGCAAGAAATAATTTATGATTAATAGACACTTACCTTGATTTTCCGGGTGTTACATATTTAGTTTTATCCTTGTATTTCGATGACGTTTTGAGTATGGAGTGTTCTCCATAAGTAATTCTTTTGGGGATTGAGTCTTACTCATATTTTGGTGGTTTAGATAATAAAGTTTTATTCGAATTTCAATATTTGAGCATTTAACATTGTTCACGTTTTGAGTGAGTTTTGGGTTGCATCAATTTAAGAATAAATGTTTTACATTGGGGCGTTCATCTTTAAAAATGTGTGTTATTGGAAAACATGTCATTTTCATATTTAAAGTAAATCATTTTGAAAGATTTTGATTTAAGTCGCATCCTTTTCTTTTATAGTATATTTTATCCATGTTGAAAACTCTTGAACTCACAAGGCGTTAGCCTAACCTTTTTATTTGTCGGCATGTGCAACATGTTCCGGTTGAGAATAGTTCTAGTGACACCATGAAGAGAGGAGTGCTAGTTGTGTGCTCGAGAAGTGAATATCTTAGTGTAGTCTTCCGCATTTGTTTCGGGAAGAGCAACTTGTATTTGGGTTAAGTAACACCCAACTTCGGTTTAATCCTTGTATAATACTGGAGTGTATAACTGTAGAGGTTAATTATAGATTTTTAAATTTGAGGTATATTGAGTTTTGATTTGTTGCAGGAAGTTTCGTCCTTTATTTGATGTTATATCGAAAATTTTAATTTAGTTGCTTTTACCAAATTTGAGGGTGTTACACCAATAACATAACCAACAAAAAATAAAAAACACTTATACTTAAATAAGGGGAAATGAATGATTAATTAAAATAAAGAAAGGAAAACGAATGGTTGGTAACATAAAGAAAGGAAAACAAAATTTAATTTACATAAGTTGCAATAAATTGAATCATTAATTAAAGAAATAATAGAAAAAGAATAGTTAATAACATAACAAAAGGGAAAAAAACAAATGGTTAATGACATAAATTGCAATAAGTGTGCAAAATTACTAAAAAGAACATCATTCTTAATGAAAATATAATTTACGTATGGTAACGGAAAAGTTTTTAACTAATTCAACATTTTAAAAAATCAAAAACTTGAGAAAAAAAAAGACATTTTAATCATTAGAAGGTGACACATCATCTCTTTAAAATTCTCTTTTATATATTGATATAGATAACAGACATTTAGATTTTTTTTATTTGGTTCCCATTTTTCTTATAAATAGTTTTTCAACTAATGTGATATCTATTGATTTTAATATGACATTTTTCCACGTATTCAAAAATCATTGTGTAACTTTAACAATTTTATATCTATGTTATCAAAAATTAAAAATTACTGGTCAATATCGATTCAAAATATAAAAAATTAAATGTTTGTTACATTAATTATAAAAAAAATCATCATCACACCAAATAAATATTAAACAAATTAGTTATCATTTTAAACTTATTCTTAAACCCATATCCATAATCATATTAATCTTAAGGGGGCGTTTGGTTCGCAAAATGTGATGGAATCTGGTGGAATTGGAATGTTGAATTCCTTTGACCAGATTTCATTCCCTTGTTTGATTCAAGCTTTTCAATAAATGGAATATTTGAATTCCATTAAATTACATAGATATAGGATTTGAACATTCCATCATAAAACCCAAGGATTTCAATGGAATGGAATCTCATATTTTGATAATTCAAAAACTACCCTTTACCCCAAACTAAACCCTACTGATATTGATTATCAGCAGATATCAATTCTCTCTCTCTCTCTCCTCTCTCTATCTCTCTCTGCTCTCTCTCTCCTCTCTCCCTCTCCCTCTCCCCTCTCTCTCCCTCTCTCTCTCTCTCCTACCTCTCTCTCCTCTCCTCTCTCTGTCTCTCTCTCCTCTCTCTCTGTTTCTCCTCTCTCTCCTCCCTCCCTCCCTCCCTCCCTCCTCTCTCTCTCTCTCTCTCTCTCTCTCACTCATCATTCGTATGCTAAAATAATCAAAGCAATTTAGTTAAAAATTAAACTATTTAATGACTATTTCATTAAAGTAATTTTTGTTTAAAAAAATTAAAATGATTAAAAAGGGTATTTTGGTCATTTCCCAAGATTCCATTCCAATTCCGAAGTTACAATCTGTGAACCAAACAGAAAAATTCCAATTTATTTAATAGATTTCATTCCAATTCTGTCAATCAAACAGGTGGTCAAACCTGACAACATTCCATTCCAATTCCTTCAAAGTCAAATTCATTTGACAAATTCCATTTCATCCAAAAACATTTTGCGAACCAAACGCCCCCTAAGAGTTGAAAAGTGCAAAATTAAAGGGAATTTGACTCAAACAGCCAAAATTACCTTTCTATATTGGTCTCTTAGCCATCCCTCTTCCGATTTTGCAAATATGTTTTTACGTCTACAATGACTAAGTCTGTAATTGTGAACCTGGGTTAAAAATGTAAATTTTTAAAGAGTCGGACACACTTCCGTAATATTGCGGAAGTGCCACATGTCATCACCAGGTTAAAACCTAATCTCTGTCGAGTGTGATGGCAGGTCTGCAGTCTGACAACGGCAGGTCCGAAATGTCAGGTCAGTGATTGCGGACATGGCTACTTTCTTGAATAAAGATCCCTTAAATGCGAGGGATTTCCCAACAACCCACCTACCTACATTGAATCCGATTTTTTTATATAAAAAGGTGGAGGACCATCGAATATCCCACATGATTTCAGTTTCTATAGAGCCTTCACGCGCTTTGCTTCCACGAGTCGATATTCACGCAAGTAGCTTCCAGAAGTCAATAACTTACACGCTTTCGTAATGGTTGATGAGGTAAGTTCTGTTTTTTGATATCTCAATATTTCCTGACAACGACCATTACCACCATCGAGCACCAAGACAGTGGCGACGACCTGCGACACCACAATTGCAGACCTATGGGATATATTCTCCTATTTTTTTTTCATATTTTGTTGATGTTTTTTTATAAAAAATATGTATGTAGAGATTCATACAATCGTTAGTTCATCTACACTAGTAGCATTTACATATATGCCCCCTATATTTTTAGAATTTACATAATTGGTCCCTAAAGTTTGAGAATTTACACTTTAGGTCCCTATACTTACAAAGTTTTCACATTAGGTCCCTATAATTAGAGTATTTACAAACTTTGTCATTAAGTAGCATTTATACATTTACCCCCTTGTATTTTTAGAATTTACCCTTTAGGTCCCTATACTTACAAAAATTAGACATTAGGTCTCTATAGTTGGAGTATTTACAAACTTTGTCACTACACTAGTAGCATTTACATATATGACCCCCTATATTTGAAGAATTTATAGATTTGGTCCCTAGAGTTTGAGATTTTACATTAAGAGATGATAATGTGTTAGTCTTAATAGGCTCATAGCAGAGAGTGCTTCTCCGTAGAGGAGCACTAGCCTTTGTAATGATTTGAATATATGTAGGAAGGCTTAGTGGAAGGGCGGCTCCATACCCTGTAGCTTGGGTATGGTGGAGGATTAATTTCAAACACGATGCAAGCTAGGAAGAAGTTCTTACCCGGGTTGTTTTAGCTGCAACTATTGTTAGCAATGACTATCTTGTTTTTCTTACTTGAAGTATCAACAACAACTAGATTTTTACACTTTAGGTCCATATACTTACAAAGTTTACACATTAGGTCCCTCTAATTAGAGTATTTACAAACTTTGTCACTACAGTAGTAACATTTACATATATGCTCCTGTATTTTTTTAATTTACGGATTTGGTCCTATAGTTTGATAATTTTACACTTTAGGTCCCTAAACTTACAAAATTTACACTTTAGGTCCCTATATTTAGAGTATTTACAAACTTTGTCACTACACCATTCACATTTACATATATGACCCTATATTCTTAGAAGTTACAACACTTTAGGTCCTTAAACTTACAAAATTTACACTTTAGGTCCCTATAATTGGAGTATTTACAAAACTTGAACCTATACTACTAGAATTTACATATATACCCTTGTATTTTTAGAATTTACAGATTTGGTCCCTATGGTTTGATAATTTTACACTTTAGGTCCCTAAACTTATAAAATTTACACTTTAGGTCCCTATAATTGGAGTATTTACAAAATTTAAACCTACACTAATAGCATTCACATATATTCCTCTGTATTTTTAGAACTTAAAGTATTCATTCTCTATAGTGTGATAATTTTACACTTTAGGTCCCTATAATTGGAGTAATTACAAAACGTCACCTTACAGTAATAGCATTTACATATATGCCCAATGTATTTTAGAATTTATAGATTTGGTCCATATAGTGTGATAATTTTGCACTTTAGGTCCCTAAACTTACAAAGTTTACACATTAGGTCCTTATAGTTGGAGTATTTACAAACTTTGTCACTATACTAGTAGCATTTACATATATGCCCACTATATTTTATAATTTATAAATTTGGACCCTATAGTTTGATAAATTTGCACGTTAGATCCCTAGACTTACAAAGTTTACACATTAGGTCCCTATAATTGGAGTATTTACAAACTTTGCACAATATGCAGGGTCATTTTCATAAGGATTCATTAACATTGAAGTCAAAGATCACTATCGTAGGAGAGATTAAAAATAAATTAAGTAGGCCAAGGTTGGAAATTTTTAACTCCACTTGGTTTGGTCTATGGTTGGACTAGGCATGGTGATTTGTGCCGCCTTGTTAGGGAACCCGGTTCACCCGCCCCGTTTAGGGCCGGGGATTCCCTGTAAAACCGGGTACCTAGGCCGGGGATCCCCGAGATGTTGAAAATCGAGGTCGGGGTCGGGGCCGGGTAATGTATTCCCCAACCCGCCCGGTCCCCGTATGTATATATAACAATAAAAAATATATTTTTTTAATATGCGTTATATAATATATGATATTTTTCAACTGTTTTTAAAAAAAAAATGTTGAACCGGGGATTGACTGGGGATAAACAGGGGATGGATCGGGGATAGGCCCAACAAAAACCGGGGCGGGGATTCGATTCCCCATACCCACCGAGGACCGGGGCTGTGGTCGGGTATTGCATTTTCTGCCTCATTCCCGGATAATGCACGGGAAGACGAGATGTTTTTTTAAGGTTGGTGATCATATAATTAGGTATGGGCGGGAGGAGATATGTCTTGTGACAAGACTCCATTTTGGATGGGAGTCGACCCTCCATTCGATTTTGGATCGTGACAATTACATTTGTAGGATTTTTGGTGGCTGGAGGGCGATGGTCAGAGATGTAGTTCACGTTTTTGGCACATTAGGTCAGCGCAGGGAGGATCTTTCGGACGATGATGTTGTCTGAGTTTATTTGTTGATGATGGTTGACGTCTTATTTCTTGGGCGTGAGGCTCCTTTGCCTGTTACTAATACCACCATTAGGGCGATAGAGGATTTTCGGGTATGGAAACAATTTCCTTGGGGATCTTATGTCTAGGCACCCACTTTTAAGCAAATAAATGGTGTCATCCAAAGACGTGTTGATAAGAAATCTAAGATGACGATGACGGGGTTCTTATTTGTTTTCAAGGTTAGCCTACTTACTATTATTTAAATAATTATATATTTTATATGAATTTTCTATTTTAACAATTTGACATTGTAATTTGTAGTTCACATATATGGATTGTGGAGACATTTCTTGCCTGTATCGAGTATGTTGTTCGGCAGAACGGGCTCCCCAGGGCAGTTCATTGGGATAGGTCCATTGTCCTCATCTGTGGCATGTTCTTTATATCCTTGATGTGTTGATGGTAAGTTTTTTAAATACTTATAAATATTAATTAAGTTAACCATGAAATTCTAACATTATAGGAGGGTTGGAGGCCACACAGGAAGCTTACGACGACGGCTGCTAAGAGGTCATTGTTATGGTATATAGAGAGCCATCGCTTTTCGTCATGGGGATGGGCATGGACCCTCGAAGAGGGTGAGAGTCACTGGAGATGGTGATGACGACGACGACATTGGCGGCGGTGATGATAGGGGTGACGGTTATATCGACGACTATGATAGGTATGACGGTCGGTGACGACTACGTTGTCCACGATCATCATTTAGACCCCAGTGAGGATACCAACATCACTCAGACCCTAGTCAGGGATATCATCCCCCTAGTGCATATGGAAGTCGAGGACCCTTATTCAGCATATTGGGAGCGGTTGACCAGGGTAGAGAGTAATGTTCATGAGATTATGGTATGGAAGGAGTGCCAGCAGAACACCGAGCATGAGATGCGGGATATGCGAGATTGGTAGGTAAGTATTTAGTTTTAATTATCGCTCGCATTTTATCTATTTAATTTTCCAACTTAAACACATTGGTTAACAATTTTTACCCGTACGTAGACGTCATCCCATCCATCCCAGCCATCACCCTTCGACTTTGGCAATTTGTTTTAATCCTCAAGCATGCCCTATCCCTCCTACAGTGCATCCCCCCATCAAATGCATATGGTAACTTATACATTGTCTTTATGTTTCATTTATTTTATTCGTGTGAAAGTTTACTGAATATATAACCATTCCATTATTCAGGGCTTGTCAGGGTCGTATGGTATGGTTGGCACTCATATGTTTGAGACGTACGGTGGTCCGACATGCTCACCACTCCCACCCCGAGACCACCTATTATGTCGGACCAGCTCGTGTGGATGCCAAGCCCATCCCACTCTTTGTACGGTGGTGTCGGCATGTTCACCATTCCAGCTACCATCGTCGTACCTCCAAGACCACCTTTGTTAGAGGAACTTGGCAAGGACCTTGCATACGTCATATGGGCCGTGTGCTGACATCTCCAAACGACGTCCTACCTACTACTACTCCCCGTCCTCGTTGACCACAATGGAGGGATCCTCCAGCACCTGCCTGTACCTTTGTAGTTGTTGTACTATATAGACAGAAAAAGTTGAAATCGGACATATGGAATAGGTGCTTACCTCACTATACCGTAGATCGGTAATGGTGGGGAAAACTATTGGGCTTGACTTTAGAAGGGTGGTTCGATTGCTCGGTAAGTTATATTGTTAATTTTAGTATTCCTGTTTTAATAATACTAATATGTAGTTCATGCCTAACATTTTCTGGTTTATTAATAGCATATCGACATGGGTAGGAATCTTACTTGCCTCACAAGCTCCATTAACCCCGTGGACGGAGGTGATTAGAGACTTCTGGAAATACATGGTCAGCAAGTACGATCTTGATTACGTCACCACTATGGCCAATGGTGACTTGAGTGGGGAGGGATTTCTACTGTTCACTACTGTTACTAGGGTATGAATTAGACGTTACACCTATTTAATTGAAGCCATTACAAATTTAGATGATTACAATTTGTTTGGTTTCCCATTTCAGGTTTTCATCCCCATATGCATCGAGTTAAGGCATTGAGTGGTCGAGGATTTCGATATGGACTCGATGAGTTTGAAGGTATACGAAAGTATGCAGGTCCCGACCTTAGAGGCGCACTTGAGCAAGATGATGGAGACTTTCCTGGAAGTTCTCCCTAAGTTTTTTATTGTAACACCATGATTTTTAGTTCGGAACACTTTGGAGCAATATATATATATATATATATATATAGCATAAATAGGAATTATATCTCACTCATCTTAGCCTCGATTTAAGTGATTCAAATTCTTATGGAAAATAACACTTATAACTACAATATTCATGTTTTAAGTTTTTTGCTAATTCGATTAGCATAAGACCCGAAAGCAATGAGAAAGTTTGTAGGAAAGTTGGATCTGCTGGAAGAAAGAATAAAAAAATTAACTAAGCTTATATGACATAAAAACGAGTCATGGAAGAAATGTCTTATATGGTAAATAGTGGGGTTGTTAGTGTTTTACAAATTAATTAAATTGAGGTATTTATTTTTGTTGGTAAGTTCATTTGAGGTTTAAGGATTTCAAATTTCAAAATTTAAATTTATAACTTTTAGATGGGTTTTGATGAATTAATATGTAGTATGGATTAAATGTTTTTAAATAATTTGAAGTTGATATGATCGATTTTAGGTGTTGTCCATATCTTGTAAAAATTGTAATAAATCGCTCGTAGATTGGTTTGAGGCATGTAATATGTCTTTGGAACCGTTGAGATGTCCTCAACAAGTTGTATGTTTTGAGGAAGAGCTGATTCGGAGTGTAAGTATGCCAAAAATCGGGGTTTTTAGGACAACACTGTTTCATGACGGGATTAAGTAAACCATCTTCAAATATTCGTATAAAATTGGTTTTAAATCCGTTTGGGGTGATTCTTGATGAGTTGGACAGTTCATAAGGTTGTTTATTAGTGTGCTTTCATTGATTTGGTGATTACACATGATTTATCTTGGTAGCAAGACGATCTCACAAGTTGGATGAAAACTAGGTTTAACATAACCTAGTCAGGTGAGTTCAAGTTGCTTTGTGAAAACTATGTACATGCCAAAATGTGTATTTTGAAGTAATAATGTGTTTACTTTATATTTATCAAACGTGTTGAGTATTTGACAAAGTTTTCATAATTGGTAAATTTGGGTATAAAATGTCTATCATCGGTTTTCGGGTGTTTTGACGTGTAAGCCTCAAGCATGTATTCTTTTAGCGATTTATTGCACATATGAGAGCTATTTGACGTTAACGTGATTTTGGTGTATTTGGTCTATAAATCGTTTGGAAATTTCACGTCGTCATGTCATGGAATATTTTGGGAATATGATGAGGGTTTTTAATTGGAAAATGATTTGTCCCTACAAATTCATGTTTTAAGTTGATATTGTAATTGGAGAATGTATTGCATTAATGTCGTTTAAATGCGTTTTATTATTTGGGGACCGTTAGTTGTTGGTCAAAAGGATTTTTAGCACTTTAACACGATTTTGAGTTAAAAGAGTCTTGGAAACATTTTTCCGGTTTAAATGGCTCAATGTAGAGCCTAGTTACGAGTTACATGCTAATGCACGTTGTTGTATATTGATGTTAATTACATGCTCGAGTGTGTTGGTCATTCATGTGTAGTCATGTAATGTTAGACTGTGTTGCATTGGATTCATAGGCACGTAAGTCAGTCTGTTTTGGTGGTTAATTGAGTATAGTGGGGTTAGACTCCATGACTCATGTTTTATGACCGTAAAATTTTCAAGCAGGCACTAGGAGGGTTGAGTCTGGAAGTGCTACCTGGGAGGTAGGCACTAGGACCTCCGCCGCTTGAAGTAATGCCTTGGAGGTAGTATTTAAGTGTGTCGGGCCTTCGGGGTGGAGTTCATTGTAATGTTCACCACGGTCAACCGACTCTTGAGGTGAAACTTGTTAAGAAGTCGTAGGGACACTTGGGCTTCTATGTCGTGAGGTGTCATGCGATTAACGTTGCAAGAGTGTCATACTTTTGTGTTCCTCCACTCTCAACGGATACTGGTCTCCCCCGTCATCGACCATCAATATTTATATTTTAACGCCTTACTTTATTTTCGTTGGACTTGTGTGGTTGACTGTAAATAATGATTTTAATATTGGATTTCCCTCCGCATATATTAAGGTTTGAATGAAGTATGTCATTTCAATGTTTTGTTAATTAGATTCCTTCCATTTTATGGTCGCGTGAGTATTGGAATTTAGTTCCATGTTTTCGATGGCATATTATATTTATATGGTTTGTTTTCCAAGATTTATGAGTTGAGTATTATGTCCCACCCTTGTTTGGGAGTTTCGGGATATAAAGTTTTATCTGTGTTTTTTTTAAATTGGGAGTCAGGTTTCTATTCACGTTTTGAGTGAGTTTTGGGTGGCATCACTTTATAAAGAATGTTTTGTATTGGGGAGTTCGTCCTTGAAAATGAATGTTTTTGGAAAACGAGTCATTTTCATATATAGAGTTACTCATTTTGAAAGATCATGTTTAAATCGCATTTTTCCTTTGTAATGAAATATTTATTCATGTTGAAAACTCTTGAACTTACTAGGCGTTAGCCTAACTTTTTTATTTGTCGGCATGTACATCAGGTTCCTGTTAGGGAATTGTACTAGCGTTTCGGTGAAGAGATGAGTTCTAGATATATGTGCAAGAGTGAGTCGCTTGGTGCAGTCTTCCGCCTTTATTTTGGGAATAGCAACATGCAATTGGGTTTTAGTAACACCCGACCTTTAATCCGTCGTTGTGTAAGACTTTATTTATTCTGTTGATGGTTAAATCTAGATTAATACTTCAAGTATGGAGTTATTGTAAAACATTTTATCTTCCCTTGAGGCATTACTGGAAAATTTTAAATTAGTTGCTCTTCCAAATTTGAGGGTGTTATAAGTTGGTATCAGAGCTTAAGTTTGAGAGATTTAAGTGTTGATTTCGGATAACTAGACTCAAACTAGCGTCCTTTTAAGTGTTGAAATTGAGAGTGCACGATTAGGCACCTTGAGAATAGGATACTTTGAGGTTGATTGAGTCATTTATATCGGGAATCATGTCGGGAGTAGCAAGGGTATTCATGTACAGTACGTTCATAATGGCACTTGGCCAGTGTCATGGTGAACTTACATGTTACATGTGTGTGCTTGAATCGCCTTTATGTGATGACTGATGGGGTAGTGGATGAATTCCTGAGGAGTAATAACTAGAAGAAGTTGATGTTTATAGCATTGTCACTTGGAGTGATGGATAGGAATGATGAATACATTAAGTTGACCATTTTGGGTCGGGGCAATTGGTTGAAATAGAACCATTGGCATATTGAATCGACCTTATTTCAAGGAGAAATCGTGAGGTTAACCGGTTTAGTTGCCTATCGCTACCTTAAGATATTGAGCATCCGGATGTCGGTAGTTGATTGTTGGGCTTGGTGAGCTCGGTCCAAAGACTTTGGATCTCGACCAAAATTCATGCACGAAATTTATTTCTAAAATAAGTCTTCATCAATTATTTCTCATATTTCCTGAATCATAAAGTGGGTTATATTACGAAATCTTGGAAAAATGTTTAGCACGCACCAGATTTTAAACCGTGAGTTTAAAAATGCATGAAATTGTTTTATTGCACGTGGTTGCAAATTTTTATTGAGATTTTCTTCATCCCCATTTCTTGTCGAACGCTATTTTCGGATATTGTAATATCCATGGTTTAATGCTATTTGGGGTATTGGGCAAGTAACTGCGAATTATAACCTTGACATTGGATCTCCTCCACATGTGTTAAGGTTTTGGACGAAAAGTTATCTTTCATTATTTTGGTGTTTGAGTTTTATTGAGAATTTTATTCCATGCGAGTTTTGTTGAGTATTATTTTATGACATTTTGCGACGCATGAATGAACTATGAAATGCTTAGGCTTTAATTATAGTGTATGTAAATTTATGAGTTTTATTGAGTGTCTTGTCTCATGCGAGTTTTTGTTCATGCCTTTTTGCAATCATAGGAGACGTCTTGAGAGTCTTGATATCGCATAATTGTACTATTGAGTTTTATACAAGTATATTTCGTTGTACACTACTTAGTATTTGAATAGATTTATACTTTTGGTGTGAGTAAGCATAGGAATGACCTATGATGGTTCGCGCTGAACTTTTGCTTTATACCTTATTCAGTTGTGGATTTTACTATTATTGTTTTACGCAAATACGTTATACTGGTGTATTGGTATGTATAGCATTGTAGCCACTATTTTGGAACAAAAAACATTTTATTCGTGCGGCTTAAAGTTTGAAGTCGATCTAAATCATTTTACGTTTGACCTAATCAGATGCACCTATCGTTTTATTAAGTTTGGGAAATAAACTGATGTATGTGAGTCTTGTTGGAACTTTTATTTCATGTCATTTTATGGTTAAAAGAGAAATTTTGGAGCTTGAAATTGTGAAGTTCCTCTTTTGGAGTTTGTATAAACATTTGTTGCACACTGTTTTAGTGTAGAAAATTATTTTACGTACGCAACATAAATTGATGCATGTTAGGATTGTAGTGGTCCATTTGAAAAGTTTGTTGCGCATCTTTTGTTATTGTCATTATTAGGTTGAGTAATTATCAAACGACTTTCGAAATGGTTTTATATGTGTAGCAATGGTAACCACTTTGCACAACTATCGAGAAAGCGGTAGTAGATTTTTACATGTACGACTAATTGTTATAAAGATTACGTGTTCAAAAATCTTATAAAATTTTCAATTGGCATATTTGTTGAGTCCTATAGTTGAAAAATCTTGAACTCGTTAGAGCCATAGATTAAACCACTTTTTGTGAAAAGAATTGTAAGTAGGGACTAGAGGAGTCCTTGGGAATTAGAATGGCAAAACATTAAGGAGATTAGATGTTGATAAATAGGTATTTGATTATAAAAGATTTTCTTGACTGGTAAGGGTATTAACGATTGGATGATCGACATTTGAATGTATTATGGGAGTTGTGAAATCTATGAGTTTGGGGATAACCGACTCTCAAGTCTATTGGTACGTTCCGGAATGGAACATTAGGTCAATGGCAATAATGGTTGATTAATGCATTTTTGGGAATTCTTACGATTGGCCTGCTTTGTGATGGTTTGGAGTGCATATTCAAATTGTGTCAAACCCGACCGGTATAATATCGAAAGTATGACAAAAGAGAGAGAGAGAGAGAGAAATCAATCAAATGTTTTGTCGAGGAATTATATTTCGAGGACAAAATCACCATAATTTTTGGCTCGGAACACTTTGAAGCATATATATATATATATAGATAGCAAAATGAGGAATCAAATCTCACTCGTCTTAGCCTCGATTTAAGTGATTCAAATTCCTATGGAAAATTAACACTTATAACTACAATATTCATGTTTTGGGTTTTTTGCAAATTCGATTAACATAAGACCCAAAATCAATGCGAAAGTTTGTAGGAAAGTTGGATCTGCTGGAAGAAAGAATAAAAGAATTAACTAAGCTTATATGACACAAAAACGAGTCATGGCAGGTTGTAAGGAACCCGCTTGCATGTTGTTGGTACCGTGTTCAAGTCCTATGCGACGCATTTTCTTTCTCTTTTTAATGAGATACCAGTTTCAGTTTCTTTTTTTACATATAAAAGGAACCTTTCTTGAGAGAGAGAGAGAGAGAGAGAGATTAGTGAAACCTGTTGGAGGGCCGCAACCAATAGCTGCTGTATTCCTCTATTATTCAAGAAATATATATATATACATATATACATATATAGGGAGAGGTTCATTTGAGAAATGGTAAATATATGAGAAATAGAGAAGTAATCTTAGCCATTCATCTGGTCAACATTTGCGGTTTTGACCGCGAAGCACCAAATAATTCCTTGTGTGGTATATAGAAGGTAGACGGATAATTTCGTAAAATACACGGAATGAGTTCATATATGAATCTGTATGAATCACAAAGATTCATATATGAATCTGTTAATTAGTTCAACTGATTCATATATGAATCTTTGTGATTCATACAGATTCATATATGAATCTTTGTGATTCACAAAGGTTCATATATGAATCTTTGTGATTCATACAGATTTATATATGAATCTTTGTGATTCATACAGATTCATATATGAATCACAAAGGTTCATATATGAATCTGTTAGTTAGTTCAACTGATTCATATATGAATCACAAAGGTTCATATATGAATAAGTTAAAAGAGTTTAGTTGTGAATTGCATTGGTTCATATATAAACATATAGTTCATATGTGAATTATACATGTTCATATATGAACACAGCCCGTGTGTTCTGTAAAATTTATGAAATTGTCCTTCTATTTTTGGGATAGCCACAACTTTTGACCGGTCAAAGCCGCAATATTTGAGTAGTCAAATCCGATCTTGACCATATGAATGGCTAGGATTACTTCTCTATTTCTCATATATTTATCATTTCTCAAATGAACCAAACACTACACATATATATATATATATATATATATATATATATATATATATAATTTGGTTAGTTGATAAGGATGATTGAAGATTTAAGTTGAGGTTTTTTTTAATGAAGATGCAATGCTAGACTTCAAGAGAATATTGAAGAAGATTAAGATTTTTAATGAAAGGTATAAAGTCCATAACCTTTAATTTAAGTTTTTTTTTTGTTATTATGTGAAACTTAGAGTTTTTGAAATATTATAATTTTGATGTTACTAAAGTTATTTATTGGAAGAAATATCTTATATGGTAAATAGTGGGGTTGTTAATGTTTTACAAATGAATTAAATTGAGGTATATACTTTTGTTGGTAAGTTCATTTGAGGTTTAAGGATTTCAAATTTCAAAATTTAAATTTATAGCTTTTAGATGGGTTTTGATGAATTAATCTATAGGTAGTATGGATTAAATGTTTTTAAATAATTTGAAGTTGATATGATCGATTTTAGGTGTTGTCCATATCTTGTAAAAATCATAATAAATTGCTCGTAGATTGGTTTGAGGCGTGTAATATGTCTTTGGAACCGTTGAGATGTCCTCAACAAGTTGTATGTTTTGAGGAAGAGTTGACTCGGAGTGTAAGTTTGCCAAAAGTCGGGTTTTTTAGGATAACACTGTTTCATGACAGGATTAAGTAAACCATCTTCAAATATTCATATAAAGTTGGTTTTAACTCCGTTTGGGGTGATTCTTGATGAGTTGGAAAGTTCATAGGGTTGTTTAAATATTTTGTTTAGAGTGCTTTCATTGATTTGGTGATTACACATGATTTATCTAGGTAGCAAGATGATTTCACAAGTTGGATGAAAACTAGGTTTAACATAACCTAGTCAGGTGAGTTCAAGTTGCTTTGTGAAAACTATGTACTTGCCAAAATGTGTATTTTGAAGTAATAATGTGTTTACTCTATATTTATCAAACGTGTTGAGTATTTGACAAAGTTTTCATAATTGGTAAATTTGGGTTGTTACATTTTATAAAATGTCTATCATCGGTTTTCGGGGGTTTAGACGTGTAAGCCTCAAGCATGTATTCTTTTAGCGATTTATTGCACATATGAGAGTTATTTGTCGTTAATGTGATTTTGGTGTATTTGGTCTATAAATCGTTTGGAAATTTCACGTCGTCATGTCATGGAATATTTTTGGAATATGATGAGGGTTTTTAATTGAAAAATGATTTGTCCCAACAAATTAATGTTTTAAGTTGATATTGTAATTGGAGAATGTATTTCATAAATGTCGTTTAAATGCGTTTTATTATTTGGGGACTGTTAGTTGTTGGTCAAAAGGATTTCGAGCACTTTAACTCGATTTTGACTTAAAAGAGTCATGGGGACATTTGTCCGGTTTTAATGGCTCAATGTAGAGCCCAGTTATGAGTTACATGCTAATGCACCTTGTCGCATATTGATGTTAATTACATGCTCGAGTGCGTTGATCATTCATGTGTAGTCATGTAATGTTAGATTGTGTTGCATTGGATCCATAGGCACGTAAGTCAGTCTGTTTTGGTGGTCAATTGAGTATTACGAGGTTGGACTCCGGGACACATGTTTTATGACCGTAAACTTTTCAAATAGGGACTAGGAGGGTTGAGTCTGGAAGTGCTACCTGGGAGGTAGGCACTAGGACCTCCGTCGCTTGAAGTAATGCCTTGGAGGTAGTATTTAAGTGTGTCGGGTCTTTGGGGTGGAGTTCATTGTAATGTTCACCACGGTCAACCGACTCTTGAGGTGAAACTTGTTAAGAAGTCGTAGCGACACTTGGGCTTCTATGTCGTGAGGTGTCATACGATTAACGTTGCAAGAGTGGCATACTTTTGTGTTCCTCTACTCTCAACGGATACAGGTCTCCCCCGTCGTCAACCATCAATAGTTAAATATTAACGCCTTACTTTATTGTCGGTGTACTTGTGTGGTTGACTGTAAATTATGACTTTAATATTGGATTTCCCTCCACATATATTAAGGTTTGAATGAAATATGCCATTTCCATGTTTTGTTAATTGGATTCCTTCCATTTTATGGTCGCGTGAGTATTGGAATTTAGTTTCATGTTTTCGGTGACATATTATATTTATATAGATTGTTTTCCATGATTTATGAGTTGAGTATTATGTCCCACCCTTTTTTGGGAGTTTCGGGATATAAAGTTTTATCCGTCTTTTTATAAGCTGGGAGTCCAGTTTCTATTCACGTTTTGAGTGAGTTTTGGGTGACATCACTTTATAAATAATGTTTCGTATTTGGGTGTTCGTCTTTGAAAATGCATGTTATTGTAAAACGAGTCGTTTTCATATTTAGAGTAAATCATTTTGAAAGATCATGTTTTAAATCGCATTTTTCCTTTGTAATGAAATATTTATTCATGTTGAAAACTCTTGAACTCACTAGGCGTTAGCCTAACCTTTTTATTTGTCGGCATGTGCATCAGGTTCCAGTTGGGGAATTGAACTAGCGTTTCGGTGAAGAGACGAGTGCTAGATATATGTGCAAGAGTGAGTAGCTTGGTGTAGTCTTCCGCCTTTATTTTAGGAATAGCAACTTGCAATTGGGTTTTAGTAACACTCGATCTTTAATCCGTCGTTGTGTAATACTTTATTTTTATTCTGTTGATGGTTAAACCTATAATAATACTTCAAGTATGGAGTTGTTGTAAAACATTTTATCTTCCCTTGAGGTATTACTGGAAAATTTTAAATTAGTTGCTCTTCCAAATTTGAGGGTGTTACATTTACTACACTTGGGGAACATTCTCGAGCACAGATGGCGAGGTCCTTCAGTTGGAGTTACACACCTAATGTACTACAACAGAGCGGACCGTTCGGAGATTGTGGTCCATGGGCGTGTAAGTTCATCTCTGATTTGGTGGATGGAAATATGTCATCATGTAGCGCGGATACAGGGTCGGATTGCATGTCTTGACATCATCATATGGCGGATGTTCTTTGGGTGATGAAGTCAAATTATGAACCTGAAGAGTATCTAGCTTTTTTAATTCCTTTTACTGTTTTTTATAAAATTGTAGACACTCTACTTTATAATACATTTATTGTATCCACTACATTTGTTTAGGGTTTCAATTTATTACAACACTGTTTAATATCATGGTTTTGTAACAAATCCACTTACATAGACAAGTGAAACGAAAAGGTTTTTAACCTTTGTTTAATTACAGATACATAAAATTCTAACTCATAACATTAAATCCTAACTCGTAACAACTTTAATTACAAAGATAAGTCAAATAAAAACCTCATCTTCTTCCAACTTAACCACATCTTTGTTCCTTCTTCATATATTGTTGAATGATCACCACAACAAGGATTCAACCAGATTTCATAAATTTCCCAAACTTAGGCAGAAGGCTATAATGGGTTCGATCTTAGAAATAAGATATTTCATATCCTTGCGAAGATGACTCCATTACCCCTTCTGCCTAAGATGGGCAATACACTTACCTAGTTCAATCCTTGTAGTGGTGATCATTCAACAATTTAGGGAGAATGAATGAAATTGTGGTTAAATTGGTAGAAGATGTGGTTCTTAGTTAAATGGAAAACTACGGCTACGTGATGGTTGGTTTTTGCTGCACCTCGTCCGACTTCTTACATGCTCCGGTGATATTCGGGTCGAACTGTTTATGGCCACTTTTTCGGCATAAACTTCAATGACGGTATGGCCATCTACATATTCATGTATACTCATTACGTCTTCATCGACATCAAGTGGTTGTAGTCCACTATCTTCATTTAGCATTTTAAAATAAATTCTCAATTTTTTTCTCTTTGTAACCCGCATGTTCCATTATCTGGTGAGCGATTCATATAGACAAATCGTCCACATCCAACATGTCAAATAAAGTTTCCAGACATAACATCTACACGATGGTGATGTAAACTACCCTTGATAGTGGACATTCATGGTGAACAACTGTGGATATTCGACCGTCGGAAAATATTAGCAACGATACAATATAACTTTGGTAAGCATAATTTAGTGTTATTGGAAATGAAATACTAACCATATAACTCGGTAGTACTTGTCGGAAGCGATAGTGATACTGAAGAATTTTTGATGCCATTTCAAACTGAGATTTATGGTAAACTTCTATTTTGATGTGGTTTGGAATCGGTAGTGATATATGGTATTTCTAGCCAATAAATCCATTGCGGATGTAGATATTGTGGATGTAGCAGTTGCGAACATAAACATTGCGGATGTAGATATTGTGGATGTAGCAGTTGCGAACATAGACATTGCAGATGTAGCGAATGCGGACGTATGTATTACGGATGTACTGAAAAATCCTTACAGATTCGCTTGAAAAGACATTACAAATTCGACTCAAGTCCGCAATTTACGTACCTAGATCTTGCGGACCTGAGATCTTGTGGACGTAGAGACACTATTCGTAGTGAAAAATCCTTAAATATTTGTTTGAAAACAGACTTCAAGATTCAGATAGGGAACACTGAACATTGAGTAGATAAAACGAAACAAAAATACAACATAAAATGATCAGTCCAATTACACACATGAACATAAAAAAACAATTACTTGACACTAGAAACTGAAAGCGATAAATTACCCAAATTTTAAAATGATTACTCAAATGTCATACCCCTGCTACATGAGGGCTTGTCTATGCACCATTCCTTTCGGTATACAATTCAATGATGATATCGGTGTCAACAACCAGTTCTTGTAGACCACTTTGTAAGTCTCCATCTGGTTTACAAAAAACATTTTGAAACTTGTCCGTTCATGTATGTTATAACCTATTTCTTCCATTATTTGATACATAAGTTGAATATAAAGATCGTTAGCATGTACTAGGTCAACGTAAATTTACATGCCATCGACATAACACCTACCCGGTGATTGTGTAAAATACCCTCGATGGTGGACCTTCATCATGAACAGTAGTGGATTGTTAACTGTTGTATGAAAAAATTAGACTTTTCGTTTTTTTTGTGGAAGTAAAACAAAATTACTAACCAAATAAGTCGCTAGCAGAATCGGGAAACGGTTGAGATGGACCTCTAAGACTCCATAGGTGAACCTTTCTCGATGTCATTTTTAAGTGTATTTGATGTAAAAATTAGATGAACGACCCGACTATAAATACCCAAAATAATTAATCTGAATATGTACTATCTGAAAAAGCCTTACATGTTCGCCTGAAAAGCCTTACATGTTCGCTTACAAAAAGCCTTACAAATTCCCTAAAAAAAGCCTTACAAATTCGCCTGAAAAGGCTTAGATTTTCGTCTGAAAAAAGTCTTAGATATTCCCCAGTAACTTGTATATATATGATAGCCTTTGAGCTCCATGTATCACAAGTAATAGCATTTACAGATTGAATACTTTATTTATCTGGTTACTTACCAAACACAAACACATAGCTTGAAACGCATCATCTTCAAACCCTACCTCTTCCCAAATCATGCCTTCTAGAATGGTCAAATCTATTGAGAAAAATGAAGCCGAGATCAAGAAAATAGAAGAGAAGTGGTAGAAGAACCTTGCAGAAAAGGACAAGTTGCTCGCAACTCGCAAGGAACAAAGGAAAACGCAAGGGCATAGAAAAGCTGGAGAAGGAGATCAAGAAAGATGATGAGCATGCCAAAATTTCCAAAATGGCAAGCACAGATTAATGAAAAAATGACATTGATTGAACAGTGAAAATCACTTTATCCTTAGGATACTTCATTTTCAGTCTTGTATATGTCGTCTATCAGCTTTATGCGTGCCTATAATATGTGTGTGTTTTTATGCCGCCTAAACAATATCCTTTCAATTTATGTCTTCCGTGTTCATGTTTTTTTAAATAAAATGATTTATATTATTGTGTTGTTTAACAATAATTGCGTAACTCATTAAAAGAAATGATATAAAAATAGGATATATTAGTAATTACAAAAAAATTAATTATAAACATGGTTTACTCATTAAGATCAACGTTTAGATCAAAAGTATCATATTTATAACTTCCATAATTCTCTTGGGAAGATACGGGTTGAGGTTTTCGATTACCAGATGCTATTTGACTTCCCACATTTGCTGGTGTAGGAGATGGATTGTAACATCCCGAATTTTAAGTAAGCAAGTTCCCCTTATGATTAAGTAATAGCTTGTGACCCATTAAATCTATTGTGATCTTTCGTTATATATATATATTTGTGTGTGTGTGTGTGTGTGTATCCGTGTGTGTATGTAAGTTTACGATTGCAATCAGTGGTCAAAAGTAAATGGGGTAGTATCGGGTCGAATTAAGAAGTTTTGGGACTCGGGGCAAATCCGACGATTGTGCCCAACAAGATTGCTAGGGGCATAGTAGCATGGGAATTATTGCCCACGCCTTATTGCCCGCAGTACATATTGGGCGAGTATGCCCGACGAGAGTGAAGTGGCATACTCGCGTATCATTCTCGCGGAAGGAGGCCGAGCTCTGGGTACATTCTCGGTAAGAGTGCCCACCGGTTATGCTAGGGGCACTCTTGCATTGTCACTATCGCCGAAGTCCCACGGGTTTTTAACCCAAATCAGTTCATTTTTTAGGCAGATTTCAGTATTTGGAGAATTAAGTCCAACCCCGTTTTTCTCTCTTCAAAAGGCGATTTCCACAAATTTCTTCATCTCTCTTCATTGATTGCAACCTCAAAGGATCTAAAGGGAGTTATTGCACCACCTAAGGTCCTACCATCAGTTAAGTGCAAGCTTCAAGTGTTCTCAAGTCTCAAACCACCATCCTCATATGTAGGCTTTTCCTCCATTTCTAGGTTTTCACTTTACAAACCTAATAGGTGAGTTTAATGCACTTATACTTCCATAAATGTGTTTGCATCATGATTATTTAACATATATGATGATACATTGATATTTGACCTAAAAGAGAAAAGATGGAATTTGGAAAGTATGTGACCTAGAATGGTGCTTAAAACATGGGTATGATAATTTTTGGCTACTCTATAAACATACATGTTAGAACACTAAAACATGATTAAGGTAAGATATTAAGTTTTATGCTAGTTACCTTCAGATCTTTTGAGTAGTGGGTATGTGGAATGTGGGGTAAATTATGTGTGTAAATCATGGTTATATTCTAACCCTTGTGTATGTACATATATGAGTATGAGACTAAATCCTTATGCATGAGGATTTAGAATATTGGGTGTATTATTATTATTTAGACCAACTTTGGGCCACTAGAGAGTAGACACTAAAGGACCATGGATCCTTGAGGTGGAACTAGTCTAGATTGGGTATGCACTAAGGTTCATTAAATCCTTGAGGTGTAACTCGTTAGAGTAAGCAGTAAAGGTGTGAGAGGGTTTGAGATGATGCCAAAATGGTATGTGCACTAAAACCAAGAACCTAAGGTGTAGTCCCAATAACATCATTAGGTGACTCCACTCACGTGTTCTCGTCACCTTGATGGAAGCGCATCTCCCCCAAATACAATTGTTGTTTGTGTGAGTATGTTCAGGTGTGGAACATCATGTGTTATTGAGAGTTACGATATTATACTATCATTGCAGGACGGGTAATATTAATTTGTGTATTAATGTTTTTCACATAAAAAGATATTTGTGCGAAATCTCACTAGTATTCTAGTTTAACACTTGTTTGTTGTGCATATGATCTACATGTCCTACTAGCGACTGAGCTAGTATGTTTTGAGATGTCGATCGGTGCAACTAGACGCACCTAAGGAGTCGTGCTTTTGGGGGATCTTTTGTGGAGAGTGATTCTTTTGGAGGCATAGTTACACCCATTTTAATCTAGTGGTTAGTTATCTAAATTAAGTAAGTTGTTATCATTATGCCTCATTAAATTAATAGTTTGATTGTACAAACTTCCCCATTTTAGGTTAAAGTTATTTATATCATTTGGAAGTTTTATGTGTTTCCACTAGATGTACCCTTTGTTTTGATGTTTAAATTTTAGGGTGTTACATGGACAGTTTGCCGAGTATGTCTAGGTTGTCCACACCAAGTACAAGTTCTCTAGATGGGACCCTCATCACGACATAGGATATGATCATGGTTACTCGGTGTATCAGTCCATCTCTTTATCACCGGTGGTTTAACGGTCATAAGCGGGTAGTCTGGAACAACCCATGTTTCAAGAGGGCTAACCGGATGTATGAGCCCTACATATGTTTCTCGAAAATTATTCGACGTGAAATAACCAACCGCCAGGTGGTTGGAATTTGTACACCGTAGATATTTTGCAACGGTGATTGCATGACCGCAAGGTAAACCGGAGAGTTTCCATTTCATACAAGAGCAAGTATGATTACTGGAAAATACTTTTGCGTCCCTATGGAAATCGCAAACTTCATAGTAACCACGGTCAAATTCATGTACAGTCCAGGTCGCCGACTTTATCTGTCTCCTTTGAACAATGGCTTCCGCCTGCAGGGTGAGAGCATTCATCATTTTCGCTACAGAAAACTAATTTGTTACGTTAGTATTCCGACAAAAAAAAACATAAATTTAAATAGAGATGTGTTACTATGATAACCCCCGTTAGTCCGACGAATTGAATACCAGCCTTGTTGAAATGATCGGAAATAATCCATAAGGGCCACGATAGGTAGTTTCCAAGCATGACGAGACATTGCATTCACCGACTCAGCACTGTTTGAAGTCATTATATTGTAACGTGTTCCTGGGAAATGGGCCCTTGACCATTTTCCGGTCCAACCTCGTCCATAAGTGGAGCTCCGAGAGGTAGAGTGCCTCGTAGAGCTGATATTCTCAGTTCGAATTTCTCCACCGTGTACGCTTTACACGTCTTCCAAAATAATTTATTCTTATACTTGACCCTATTGTCCCTAGTTTTACGTTCATAATTAGATGACGAAAACAAAACGCATAATGGGCCCTTGGTACACTGTTGTAATAGCTTGGTTTATTGAAGCAGACATGTTGGATACGAACACCAACCCTTCCATTTCTCCGATACATTGCTTCAACATGGACACAAACCAAGTCCACGTCTCCCCACTCTCAGACCTACCCACTACGAAAGCGTGGACACAATTTGGTTATTTACGTCCATAGCAACGGCCAAGAACATTCTGCCCAGGTAAGGACCCTTCAAATGAGCACTGTCTATTATAAGAACCCGACGCAAATGTACCAGAAATAGAAACTTTCAAATTAAATTCACAGGTCTCATCACTTATGTTCAAACCATAGGGACTAAGTGTTATTTTCGACAAAATTCATACATATTACCCTAAATAATATTTTGATATTTTTACCTTCTTTTTACTTTTTTCATTTTAAAAATTATATTTTATTTAAATGATATATAATATGTTTTTATTTCCGTTCACAAAAGGTATAGTATATTTCTAAGTCAAATCAAACTAGAAACGAAACAAAATTCTTTTCATTGTAATTCAATTTATTTTAAAAACTACTATTTAATAAAAACAAAACAAAAAATTGTGTATCAATAGATATAGTTGTCAATAAAAATAGATAAGTTTATAAATAATTTTAGAGTGAATTGTGGATTTGGTCCCTGTGGTTTTCTGTTTTCTTTGATCATGGTCTTCATTCTATGTTTATTATGGATATAGTCCCTGTGATATGCAATATATTGTGGCTAGGGTCCCTGAACACTAACACTGTTAATTTTGAAAGGTTAAAGGCATCATGTGTCTTGCACACTATAGGTATAATTGTCAATTTACTTTTCCCTTTCAATTTAACATATACACCTTTAAAACAAAGAATACTAAATTGTAGATTTGGTCACTATGCATCACTTATCATCTTTAAAACCCATCTATCATCTCTTTTAATTTTTTTCATCCATTCTTCATTGTCAAAGTACAAGAAAAACTAGTTTGTTAAAGTGCAAAAAAAGTTACTTGCATTTAAAAATAACAATTTTTTTAAACCAACACTACATCCCAAAAAAGACAACCCATCAAAATAACAATTGTTTGAAACCAACATTAGATCCCAAAAAAGACAACATATCAAAATGACAATTGTTTGAAACGCAACGACTTGTGATGACCCTAAGAAGCCGAAAGAAATGCTAGCCATCCATCCATTAATCAAAGCTTGTTGGGATGTAATGTTGGTTTCAAATAATTGTTATTTTGATGGGTTGTCTTTTATGGGATGTACTGTTAGTTTCAAACAATTGTTATTTTTAAATGCAAGTAATTTTTTTGCACTTTAACAAATTAGTTTTTCTTGTACTTTGACAATGAAGAATGGATGAAAAAAATTTAAGAGAGATGATAGATGGGTTTTAAAGATGATGATTGATGCATAGGGACCAAATCCACAATTTAGTATTATTTGTTTTAAAGATGTATAGGTTAAATTGAAAGGGAAAAGTAAATTGACAAGTATACCCATAGTGTGCAAGACACATGATTAGGGATGACAAAAATAACCGAAAACAGAAATTTTCGGGCTGGGTTTGGGGACTTCTTATCGGGGATGGGGCGGGGATCGGGGACATATTCAGGGATTTTATCGGGGACGGGGGCGGGGACGGTGATCACCGGCCCGACCCGATCCGATGTGTGTGTATATATATATATCTATATCTATATCTATATATATATATATATATATATATATATATATAGAGGCACCTTCAAATACAAACTTTTTAATGGTGCAAACCATGCAACCCACTTATCTACCACATATTTTGTTTTTACCTTTTTAATAAAAAAATGGGAAAATAAAATATGTGGTAGATAAGTGGGTTGCATGGGTTTGCACCATTAAAAAGTTTGCATTTGAACACCCCTCTTTCTCTCTCTATATATAAATATTAATGTAGGGAAGGGATCAATTGGACACCAATATTACATTGGAAACTTTGGAAACCGAAATTAACCAATCATTGAATTTTCTTTTTTTATTTTTATTTTTAATTGATAAGGTTATTTTAGTCTTTTACATAATTTCATAATATATATGGTAAATGTTATTATTATTATAATATTAATTATTTAATTTTAATGTATTTTATATATGGTAATATTAATCCTTTATTAATTTAAACATGAAACATTTAATTTAGGTAAACACAAATTGATTCATACGCAAGCTACAAATCAAATTATTTTTTCTTATTCTTATGAATCAGTGATTGATTCATCCAATGAATGAAAGTTTATATTCATATGAAATCTTCAATATTACCTCCAGGCACAAAATATTAATATAGTGAAACATAATGGATTTGATATAGTGAAACAAAATATTAATATAGTGAAACCTGATGAAACATATTTGATATAGTGAAACATAATGAAAAGGTAATGAAACAAAATATTAATATAGTGAAACCTGATATAGTGAAACAAAATATTAATATAGTGAAACCTGATTAAACAGATTTGATATAGTGAAACATAATGGAAAGGTAATGAAACAATCATGGTAATGAAACTTAATTGAGTTTTTACATACTGCATATTGATGAACATGTAATAAAAAGGTAGTCTTGATATATTATTGTTATTTTTTATTAATAAATTAATTAATTTATTACCATATATAATTATTATCTTTTATTTATAAATTAATTAATTTATTACCATATTTCATCTTTGTTGCCAAATTTAAAACACAAAAGAAAAAGACACATTTACCCTTCTGACATATTATTATTATCTTTTATTAATAAATTAATTAATTTAATACCATATATATTTTAAATTAATCTTGACCATTGATTAAAAAGATCAATGGTTGAAATTTGGTTTCCAAAGTTTTCAATGAAATTTGGTTTCCAATTGAAACCACCCCTATTAATGTATATATATATATATGTTAATTTATATATTTATATATATATATATATATATATATAATATCATTAAAAGAAAAATACTAACATTGTTTGAGACATTTAGACTTATGTTTATAAAAAATTGTAATTTACTTTTAGTTGTGAAAATTAACATTTTGTAAAAAAAAAGTTGGGTCGGTTTCGGGTTTGGGTATAACCAATGGTGAACAGGGAAAACTAATGGGGAAATATAATTTTTAACCTTAACGGGTTCCCTAACGAGGATCGGGGAAACCATGGGGACCAGATGGGGATCCCGATAAGATCCCCGATGGGGATCGGGACAGTTTTGGGGACGGGGATACCAATAACCGCCCCGAACCCGGCTCGTTACCATTCCTATACATGATGTCTTTAACCTTTCAAAGTTAACGGTGTTAGTGTTCAGGGACCCTAGCCACAATATATTGCATAGCACATGGACTATATCCACAATAAACATAGAATGAGGACCATGGTCAAAGAAAACACAAAACCACAGGTACCAAATCCACAACTCACTCATAATTTTATTTAAAGCATTAATATTTAAGTAATATATATATATATATATATATATATATATATATATATATATATATATATATATATATATATACGGGAGCGATCAAATGGAAACCACTCTAATTTTGAAAACCGTAGAAACCCTCGATTTCATTGGTTAAGTTAATGAAATTGTTTCATGAAATTGTTTAATTTGATGAAATTGTTTCATATAATTCTTTTATTGATGAAATTGTTGCATATATTTGTGTTTTTTATGTAAAAATGAAAAGTTTCATCAGACTGCGAAAATACATGAAACAATTTCATCAGAATGAGAAAAAAATAGATGAAACTAAATAAAAAACACAAATATATGAAACAATTTCATTAATAAAAAAATTATATGAAACAACTTTGTTAGAGCATAAATCTGTTGGATACAAGATCAAGAAGACTGAAGGTTAAAGTTTAAGAAGTCAAAGCTGAGAAAGTCAACTCTCATCAAATTCAAAGTCTTTTGTAATAAAAAGTCAAAGTATTGTATTTGTATTTGTTTTTCTTGTATTTTAGATGTAGGTATAAATACCTTGTATTTCTGTTTTTAGTTGGTGTGTGGTATTAACAGAAGTTGTCTAGTTGAGAATCTGAGAATACGTATCTTGAGAGAGAGAGTCTGTAGAGAGAAAGAGAGAGTTCTAGAGAGAGAAAGTTTGTATTTGAATAGAATTGGAATCAAAACAGGTAATTGAATTCTTGTTTGTGTTTGATTGATTAATTGCAATTAGAAACTAGAATCTAGGACTATCAATTGGTATCAGAGCAGATCCAATTATGAAATCAGATCAAGAAATGTTCGACACTGTATTCATCAAAGTCCAGATTGATTTCTGAGTTTTAGTGTGATTTAGAAGTTGAAATCGTTCAGGTTATGATCGTACAGTGTATTTGATCGAGTCTGTATCGTTTATTTTGGCAATTGCACTGTAATTGATCATCAATTTGATGATTTTGTATGTTTTTGAGTTCACGAGTTAATATGCACTGTAAATCGAGTCAAAGTGTATCATTTTGTGTTTGTTTTTGAAATTATTGCATTGTAATCTGTTCTTGAGTTGAATTCGAGGATTTCTGCAAAGTTTTGAAACAATTGAAGAAGATTTGAGTCGAAATTCGATGAAAAAGTAAAGTTTTGGTCGACTTTCTGAAGAACACGCAAGGGAATCTGAAGAACGCGCTAGATCGGCAAAACACGCAAGTTCTTCGATAGAACGCGCAAGCTGAAGAATTTCATTTTTGGCCAAAACGGGCAAGGCGTTATTAGCGAGTTCTTAGAACACACAAGGTGTTATCTGCGAGTTTTGAAAGTTGGGAAAATTTTCTAAGTACCAAAACACGCACGTAGTGATTAGCAAGTTCTACAAACGCGCTAGTCTAAGTGTGCGAGTTTCATCAGGAACAGGGTTCTGCGAGTTTGTTCATCGTGCGAGTTTAAAAACTAAGAAAATTTTCTAAGTGTTGGAACACGGAAGCCGTGGTTAGCGAGTTTACTCAAACGCGCAAGTAGTGTCTAGCGAGTTTTGGGAACGCGCACGTCTTTATTAGCGCGTTTCAAAGTGAATAGTTACTTGCGTATTTAGGCATTTGCGAGTTTCTCTTTGAATAGTTGTTTGCGAGTTTCAGCGCCTGCGAGTTTTAAGCTTTTTTAGTGATCTGCGAGTTTCCATACTTAGAATTTTTTTTTTTCTGAGAATTTTTCAAAACTGCAATATGGCCTTTAATAGTGAATTTTTTTTCTCTACGGGCGCTGCCCCTCGACCCCGCAAGGGCGTTGCCCCTTGATCCCACCCGCTAACCGGGTAGCGGGACCCCCGTGCTAAGTCTGCGAAGGGGGACAAAATTCTGATTGTGATCAAAATTTCTGAATTATATTTTCAGTATCATTTCTATATTCTTGTGATTTCATAATTGGACTAACGATCAGTTTCTAGTTTCTTATTGCATATCTTTTCAAAACAGGTTCATTCAAGATGAGTTCCAAAGACGCTCTTTCTATTGGCACGGATGTTAAGCCCCCGGTTCTGTTTAAAGGGGAATATGAGCAGTGGAAGGACAGATTTCTGGATTTTGTGGATAGGCATGCAAATGGAGAAAACATTCTGCTTTCGATTACTGAAGGTCCCATGGTACCACCTACTGTCCAGATACCTGATGACGATTCATCTGACAGTGAGGATGGTGATGTGGACAGAGAACAAAATATGAAGACTGTTCCATTGGATTTTGCACAGTATTCTGAGGAACAGAAAAGTCGGTTTAAAGCAGATAAGCAAGCAAGATCTTTTTTAATTCAGAGCATTCCTAATGAGATTTACATTAAGATAGATAGCTACAAGGCGAATGCAAAGAAAATGTGGGATCAGTTGCAAAAGATGATGATGGGTTCCAAAGTCAGCAATCAAATGAAAGTGGCTAACTGCATAAATAGCTACGAGGAATTCAAAGCGAAAGAAAATGAGAGCCTAGAGGAAACCTATGAGAGGTTTGTGCTTCTTCTAAATGAACTCTCAAAGAACAAAGTGAAGAAGAAGCAAATAGAAAACAACGTCAAGTTTCTAAGCATTCTGTAACCAGAATGGAAGAAACATACCCGTCGGATGAAGCAGATGAAAGACTTGAGTGACATACCTCTTCACGAAGTCTATGAGAATTTGCGTCAGAATGAAGAAGAAGTTGAAGAGAAAAGAAGTGAAAAGAAGACGAAAGATGAGAAAGTTTCTGATCCTATTGCTCTAGTGGCCGGAGAGAAGGAGAAAGAAAAGAAAGGAGAAGAAGAAGAAGAAGAAGAAGAAGAAGAAGAAGAAGAAGAAGAAGAAGAAGAAGAAGAAGAAGAAGAAGAAATTGATTATCAGTTCAGAATCAGAATCAGAGTCAGATGGAGATGATAGGGAAAGTCTCAAGCAAGCGATGCTATTACTGACCCGGGCGTTTCAAAAGAAGTTTTACAAAAAGCCGGGATCCAATTCTCAGAGGTACTCTTCATCTCCAAGAACCATGAGCATAGGGAAAGGGTAGAAGGAAACCGATTTGTTGAGAAGAAACCCGAAGAAAGAAAGAAGTTTGTGAATGACTATACTGTTGCTGAAAAGCCAACAAATGATCCAATCAAATGCTACAACTGTGGCAAGATTGGACATTTTGCTAAAGAATGTCGAAAGCCAAAGGTTCGCAACTCCCAGTACTATCAGAACAAACTGCTATTGGCCAAACAACAAGAAGCGGGCACAGCATTAATGGCTGAAGATGAATTTTGGCTGGATCATTCAGATGGTGAAGAGGAAGAGAAAGAAGAAGCTGCTCATATATGCTTAATGGGCAAGGCGGTGAAATATGATGAGTCAGATGATGAAGTTGCTGATGAGGTAATGCACTTAACTGAAAAAGATTTCATAACCAAAATGGAAGCCATGATGGTTAAGCTTAATGACCTTCAAGTAAAACTGAAAAAGGAAAAAGACAGAGTTGCTAAAAAAACAATAAGATCTTTGAGCTTAATAAGTCCGTTATTGGGAACAAAGATCTAATTGATTCTTTACGCAAGTCTGCTTCTGATTCTAAACTTCAAGTAGATTGTTTTGAAAAGAAGATTTCTGATTTTGAAATTAAAATTTCTAAGTCTGAGTTAGAAAAGAAAGAATCTGCACTAACTGTTCATAAACTGCAGGTTGAAAACAAGCTTTTAAACAAGAAGGTAAATGGTCTGGAAGCCAAACTTTATGCAAGAGGCCAAACAGATCAAACTATTTTTCTTAATGCACCTAATGAAGAGGCTGATGTTAAGGAAAGATGGGGACTTGGTTTTCAAAATCCTCATTACCTTAAGAAAGCCATCAGAAAACAACCAGCACTATATAATTTTGATTTTCTTGCTGTTGATGGTAAACATACTCATTTAAAACCCAAATTTGTTACCAAATTACCAGAAGAAGTTGAGGCCAAAGACACTGAAAATAGAAAGAATGTAAAGAAATGCAACTACCATTTAACTATGCAAAGTTAAATGATAGTTATCTTTCAGAAACACCAAAAGTTCTTTTAGATGACTATTTTGTTAGCTATTCTGTTACTGAGATGGAGGCAAAACCTGCAACTGCAAAAGTTTATATTCCTCCACTCATTATAGAAAGCAAAATAGTTGAGCTTGAAAATGTTTTATCTGAAGAAAGAAATTTGGTTGATATAGAACAAGTTGTGTTTTCTATAGTATTGAAGAACACAAATTTTCATTTTAAATCTAAAGTGTGTTCTCCATTTTCTAAAGAACCTCAATCTTCAATTGATGATTTTGATGATTTATTTGAGTCTGAAAATGATTTTCTTAATTCTGATAGTGGATGTGTTAAGGAAATTGATATGTTTGACTTCAATGCACCACTTCCAGATCATTCTTCTTCTATCTTTAATGATGAAACTTTGAAGACAAGGAACAGAGTCTGATAACTGAGAACTCTGAGCTTAAGAAGAAAATATTAGAATTGGAGATAAAAATGGCTAAGGACAAAGATGAGTTTGAAAAGAAGTTCTCAGAGCTTTCCAGGCAGAGTTGTGAAGAGAAGAAGGTGATTGAGCTTAAATGTTCTAAGCTTTCTCAACAGATTTCTGATTTTGAGAAAGTGATCATTTTAGAAAGAGAAAAGTTTGCTAAGGAAAGGAAGGCTATTGAGCAAAAGAATGTTGGATTCTTTAAAGAGATATCAGATGGAAGAAAGGATGCTGAGAAGGGTTTTGAAGATGAAAGAAGTATTTTTGAGGAGGAGATAAGGAAATTAACTGCAAAGCTATCTGAGCTATCTACAAATGCATTGAAAGAGCAGAAAGCGAAGTCTGAGTTCAAGACGAAGATTGACCAACTTATCAAAGAAAGAGACAGTTATTCTTCAAAGATAAAACAGCTTGAGAAAGTTATTTCTAAGATGGTGGTGGTAACTGAGTTTAAGACTCCAGAGTCAATTATCCACACACCTAGAGATGATTCAGCTGATTCGGAATGCTCATTCAAGACAGCTGCAAGCTCATTTCATAAGACTGTTTCTTCCAAAAGGTCAGTTAAATCTTCTGATCAGATTCATACAACTAACATTTTCTATGATTGGAAAATAGATGGTTCAGGTACACATAGGAGAAGAAGAAGATATAAAGAAGAGAAACTGGTATGGAGAGTGAAACCAGTTGAAGAAGAGAAGAAAGATGGAAAGAAAGATGAGCTGAAAGGTAAAACATGTGTACGTGAGACTAAAGCCAAGAAGAACAATGTGCTGAAATGTAAACCTGATCATATATACACGAGAGATCACTTAGTCAGGATATCAGGTAAAAAATATTACTGTTCTTACTGCTGTACACATGATCATGTTCACAAAACAAGTGATCATTTCTGGTATGGCTCTTACTCAGTTACTCCCATTCGAACTGCAACTAACACACATGGACCCAAATACCAGTGGGTACCAAAGCCGAAAAGTGAATTTGTGTTGCAAGCATCTACAGTCAAGGGGGAGTAATAGAACCGTGGCTTCTGAATACTACAGTTCAGGACCCGTATTTCAATGCTTAAAGAAAGATACTCCCGAGCTGGTATAAGAGATTGTATTCCGATACTCCAACGAGTATATCAACCTTCAAGGGGGAGTACATATTTTTCTGAAATTTTTGCATCCGATAGATTTGACGAACTACATTCCAAAAAGAGTTGTAGATCTCTATCATGTGATTTATAACTAACATATTTTAGATGCATAATTTCAGGGGGAGTAAAAGGATTATGATTTCTGATTATTTCAGATCAGAACTCGTACTTTAATTGTTTTACTGCTTTATGTCTTTTACTTTTGAATAAATTTTGTGAATAAAGTTGCTTTGACTAGACTTTGAGACTTGTGCAGAATGAGAAGAAGCTATCAAGATCATATCTTTATGACTTCAGCTGACTTCATGAGATTTAAGACTGCATAGAAAGGTTAAATTTCTTATCTTAATCTCATGTATGGTTGAAAGAAGGACGACTTTCAATCATAAGAAAACATATTCTTAAATGTTCAAACCATTTCCCGATTCTTAAACAGATTTCATGAATTGGAAGTGTGATTTTAAATGTTTTTCATTTTTATTTTGTGCTTCAAAGTTTACAAACCGTGTGTTTCCAAAGATAAATACTTGTGTATTGTCTTTTCTACATACTTTCAAGTATTCACACACACTGGTTTCATTTCTTGTTCAAATGTGTTCTTACCATGTCTCAAATTTTGAAACATATTTTTCGATGGTAAGACACCCCGCTTGTACTTCAAAGATTTTTGAGCGTATTTTCATTTCGAAGCGTTTAGTTCAAGAATGTCTATATTTTTGTTTCATATAGACTATATCCATTATTCTTGACCATAAGCTTTGATTGTTATATCATTCATTTTTTATCATTTCATACAATGTCAGATTTTCAAACAAGTCTCTTGTATTCATGTTCATTCATTTCATTTACTTGTTTGATACTATTTCAATGTTTCAAATGCTCAAATCTTTATGATTATTTTATGAGCATACAAACATCTGACAGTTGTATTTGAGCTTTAACTGATAAAGTTAAATCATCTGAGCAACACATGCTTTCTAGGACTATATGGGTTCTTTGTGCTAGGAATTAACTGAACTTCTATGAAATCACGTTAACCAGAGATTTCTACCCAAGAAGCTAATCCTTAGTGATTGAGTGTGAGGAGTCTAAAATAAATGAGTGTGGGTTGTGCGTTGAGGTAAAATGGAAAAGAGAGTTTGGTTAGATGTGAGCTTATTGGATTAAAAAGAAAGAGGGTGTGAGATCAGAGAAAAAGAATATTAAACTCTGCACCAACTACTTTCTGAGCCGGGCAACCACATTACTAGCGTTTCACAATTCTTTGGTGAACGTTATTGAAACAGGCAACTAGCCCGTGCCAACTCTTGACAAAACCCCACCAACCACTCATTTTCTTCTCAAATTTTCATTTGGAAAATCTGGATATTGAATAAGAAGGAAGTCTTCCCCACCTTCGCACTTCAATCATGCACATTGAGTCTGTGTTTATCTACTGTTGTCTCAGTGGTTTACACAATTTTTAAGCCTTAAAGCAATCATCATATGCTTAATTCTTTCTACACTTGCATGAACACACAAGAAATTTGTTTTCTTGTCATAACGTTCATAGAAATTTCCTTTGTGGTGTTTCGATAATTGGATGGAAGCCCTGGGGGAGTGAACATCAAAAAGCTCCTTTATACTGTGTATTCGTTACACACCGTGACTTTGTGTTACTGACAGAAATTTTAACTGATTCATTTGTTGATTCAGGTGTTACACATTCCTATTTTGTCTAGATTTGAAAAGATCTGGATGAATACATTGTTCGAATTGGCAAAAAATTAGAGGCTCGTAAACAGATCAGTGGTCAGACTGGATACAGACATTTCTTACTGAAAGTTTTGATGATATTGATGCTCATTTCATCAAAAAGGGGGAGATGGTATCAAGAAATGATAAAGTTTTGGGAGATGAATTTTAAAGAAATATCCAAGTCAAAAGATTCAAAGTAAAGACTTGAAGAAGATCAAAGTATTTCTGAAGATGTACTGATTTTTGAGGAAATTTTCTTTGAAGATTATTTGCTAAAGCAATCCGAGCTGATTCTGAAGACAATTTCTTTCCAAAGTCTGAAAGTGTTTTGTGAAAGTTTTTGGGGAGATTGTTAATCGTTTGAAGACAGTTTTGTTAAAGAATACCATCAAAGAAAAAGGGGAGATTGTACTGACAGAGCTTAAAAGTGAAGACTGAATTGCTAGATCTTTCAATAATGATCTTGAATCCAAAGGCGGAGATTGTTAGAGCATAAATCTGTTGGATACACGATCAAGAAGACTGAAGGTCAAAGTTTAAGAAGTCAAAGCTGAGAAAGTCAACTCTCATCAAAGTCAAAGTCTTTTGTAATAAAAAGTCAAAGTATTGTATTTGTATTTGTTTTTTCTTGTATTTTAGATGTAGGTATAAATACCTTGTATTTCTGTTTTTAGTTGGTGTGTGGTATTAACAGAAGTTTTCTAGTTGAGAATCTGAGAATACGTATCTTGAGAGAGAGAGTCTGTAGAGAGAAAGAGAGAGTTCTAGAGAGAGAAAGTTTGTATTTGAATTGAATTGGAATCAAAACAGGTAATTGAATTCTTGTTTGTGTTTGATTGATTAATTGCAATTAGAAACTAGAATCTAGGACTATCAAACTTAATCATATTAAACAACTTTATGAAGCAATTTCATTAATTTAAACAATGAAATTGACGGTTTCCAAAATTCCAAAATAATATGGTTTTCAACTGAAACCACCTCTATATATATAATATTGAGTGTGGTTATATATATATATATATATATATATATAGAGAGAGAGAGAGAGAGAGGTGGGTTCATACGAGAACGATATCTATTTAAGAAAACAAGAAAAAGGTCGAGTACATACAAAATCACATGTGATTTCCCACGACTTTGCACGAAACTTGAAGTCGGGGGAAAAGTCTCTCGTGTCCCATTTTCCGGGTTAATGCCAAATCACATATGATTTTGTACATGATTTGTTGTTTTTCTTGTTTTCTTAAATAGTTAGCATTCTCGTTTGAACCTTTCTTTCTATCTCTCTCTCTCTCTCTCTATATATATATATATATATATATATATATATAATATTAAAATGCCCTTCATTTAACGTCGTTGAAGGGATGAAGCAAATTCGAATGTTTTTGTAAACCATGTATAATGGCCATCTTATATTTCAAAATAGGAAGGAAAAAAAGTTTATTTTGACAAACCATAGGGACTAACTTTGCAGTTTACTTCTTAATTAACAAAAGTGAAACAGATTGGTAACCACAGTGACTAAAACTGTAATTAGTTTAAAAGAGGGACTAGAGTTTGATAATGGGTGGCAACCACATAGACCAAAAATGTAATTTACTCATCAATCTTATAAGGCTATAAATGAGAATACATCAATATTTGAAAGATGAATACTAAGTTTATTAGTGCACAAATGTGTTGGATCCAAGATCATGAGAATTTAAAGTCAAAGCCTCCCAAGCAAAAGTCAAAATCTTTGTCAAAGTCAAATTGTTTAGTTTTATGTTAGTTGTTTTTGTCTTTGTAAATCATGTTAGTATAAATAATTTCTTTGTTTGCTAGAAGCACCTTAGAAAAACTTGAGAGAATTCGCATGTCTATAGAGAGAAATACTTAAGAGAATATTTGTAATATGTGAATTGAATCATATGACATTTTGTGTTGAAATCTTTGTTGTTCTTGATCTAATTGCACAATCTGGGAATAACAATTGGTATCAGAGCAAACACTGTTAGGACTGAAAGTCCTAGTGCGTGGAAAGTTATATAAAGTATTTATATAGTTTATTTGTTTATTTATTTAAACATTTATGAAAGCCTTTATAATAAATATTGGGCCTTAGTTTGGTTTGTTGGGCTTTGGGCCTTTTTAGGGTTTTTAGGCTTGAGTATTTAAAGTTTGTTTTCTAATCTTTAGGTTAAGCGTTAGACTTTGACAAATAGTATATTGTGCGCTTAATAGGTTTAGAGAGAGAGTTTGATTTTAAATCCTATGTTTGTAACTCTCTCAATCATTCAATACAAAGTTTACTCGTTATACTCATTGTTACTTGAGCAATCTGGGATTCACATATGGTATCAGAGAAAGAGACGAAGATTTGATTCGAAAAAGGTAAATTTTTTCTCTCTCTACTGTTCTGGTCGATCGACTCCTGTTCTTGAGTTTCTGGGTTTTTTCTATTTCTTCAAAATTATTGAGTTTCTTTGATTCAAACCTCTTTAGTCTAGTTAGATTAAGGTTTTGGAAAGTTTCATGCTCAATTTCGTAAGATTGAAGTAGAATTTTGTTTTTTTTAGATCTATAATTTTTAGTTTGTGTTCCTGAGTTTATATTGAAAAAATCATTTTTTTGGTGTCGACAGTGAGTTGTGCGCCACGAGTCCCTCTTATACCTTACCCGGGTCTCACGTCTTTGAGAGCCACTCCCCTCCCAACCCCTGTTACTCCCAACCCCGCTTCAATCCCAAACCTGGTTCTTTCCTAAACCCGGTTCCAGTTCAAGCCATGTTACCTACCCCAAACCCGGTTCCAATCCCAAACCAGGTTCCATTCCTCAGACCCTGTTCCTACGAAACCCTGTTCCCTCGAAACCCGGTTCCACCCAAACCCGGTTCCTCCCAACCCCGGTTCCATCCCAAGCCCGGTTCCATCCGAACCCCGGTTCCATCCCAAACATGGTTTCTCCTAAACCTGGTTACTCCCAAACCCGGTTACTCCTAACCCCGCTTACTCCAAAACCCGGTTATCACCCAACCCCGGTTCCATCCACACCCGCTTCCCACCAAACCCGGTTACCACCAAACCCTCACCCTCCTTACCCCATACCCTCCTCACTGCAAACCCGGTTCCAATCCCAAACCAGGTTCCATTCCCCAGACCCTGTTCCCATGAAACCCTGTTCCCTCGAAACCCGGTTCCACCCAAACCCGGTTCCTTCCCAACCCCGGTTCCATCCCAAGCCCGGTTCCATCCGAACCCCGGTTCCATCCCAAACATGGTTTCTCCTAAACCTGGTTACTCCCAAACCCGGTTACTCCTAACCCCGCTTACTCCAAAACCCGGTTATCACCCAACCCCGGTTCCATCCACACCCGCTTCTCACCAAACCCGGTTACCACCAAAACCTCACCCTCCTCACCCCATACCCTCCTCACTGCAAACCCACCTCATCCGGGTCTCGGTTCCACACCCGGGTCCCGCGCCGCCACGCCGCCCGTGTCGCGGCTCCACTACGCCGCCCGCGCCGCACCATGCTGTGGTCTCAGACCACCGTATCGCGGCTCCACACCTGGGTCCGCGCCGCCCGTGTCGCGCCTCCACACCAGGGTCTCGCGTCGCCCGTGCTGCGACTCCACCCGGTTCCTGCGCCGCCCATGCCATGGCTCACCCGGGTCCGTGCTCCACCCGCGCCTCCCGTGTCGTGGCTCCGCCCGGTCTCCGTGCCGCCCATGCCTCCTGGCCTGTGGCTCCACACGGGTCCGTGCCTCCGGTCCGCGGCTCATCGTGTCGTGGTTCCAAACCATCGAACCGCCCCGTGCCGTGGTTCCAAACCACCTAACCGCCCCGTGACCTCTGAATCGCCGAACCATTTTTTAACTCGGATCAAGGTATCCGTTTTTATCTGGAAAAAAAATTGGTCACAAGAGGGGGACATTTTTTTTTTGTGTAATCAGTCTTATTTTTTTAATCAAATTGCGATCGTCTTACAATCAATTTGTTCAGGTAACAATGGGAATTTTGCTATGTATGTAGATGGTATAAAATCATATGATGATCCAGAACTTGAGAAAGATCTAATAATTCTTGAAAAGAAAAACAAAGACTCAGATGATTCATTGAAAAATGAAATAAGTGCTTTGAAAAATAATAATCTCAAACTCAAACAAAAGATTTTTGATCTTGAGATGGAGATTGAAAAGGACAGAAAAGATTTTGAGAATGAAAGAACTGGTTTCGCTAATGAAAGAAAGGGGTTTGAACGGAAAATTCTTGATCTTTCAAAGAAGATTTTCGAGGAAAGAAAGACTTTCGAGCTTCAAAATCCTAAACTTTCAAAACAAATTTCTGATTTTGAAAATATTTTGATAATTGAGCGAAATAATTTTGAAATAGAAAGAAAATCTTTTGAGAATAAAAGGAAAGAGCTTGAAAAGAAAAATGTTGTTGTTTTCAAAGAATTATCTGATAAACGCAACAGTATTGAAAAAGACTTTGAAAGTGAGAGGAAGTTTTTCGAAACATAAATTCATATGCTTTCACATAAATTGTCTGGATTAACGACAGAGATTTTGAAAGAACAGAAGGTAAAATCCGATTTACAAATACAATTTGATTCAATTCTAGAAGAAATAAATGTTTTATCGGTAAAAGTCAAGAAACTTGAAGAACTCAATTTCAAAGTTGATTTATCTAAACAAGACAGTCCCGATACTGTCGTTCAGTCTCCTTATTCTTCAAGTTCAACTTCCACAACTATTCATTCGAAGATTTGTGTCAAATCAATTGAATTTTCAAAAGATCGGATTCGCCCTTCAAATCTTTTCTATAATTCTCTTGTTGATAATACAGATAATCAAATGTTTTGAAAAGTCAAAATGGTTTGGAAAAAGAAATCAACTACAGAAGATAGTGAAGGAAACATGCCATACAAATCCCCTGTAGTTGATCCAAAGTCACCGACTCATGTCTATTTCACTGTAACACCCGTAATTTTCGGCCTGCAAAGGTCTCAGGACGTTTTGGATTGATGAACGGAAGGAGTGTGTCCGAAAAGCATTAGCTATGTCCCTTAGTGTATCGAAAGCTTTCCGGTGCGGAAAAAGGAAGGATTCGGGGTCCCGCACAGTTTGGGCGACAGTGCCCGCGACTGTGACATGTGTCACAATCGCGGGGCAAGGTCGCGAGCATGGTGGAGGCCACGGTACATCTTCGGCGAGAGTGCCCGCGAGAGTGCTAAGGGCACAATCGCGGGGCACAATCGCGAGCGGCCCTTGACCTCTTTTAAAGCCGCGATTCTTCACCTTCTTCTCATTTTACTTCACACCCCTCATATCATTTTCTCCCAAACCGTTTCCCCTACACCCAATACTAACCCTAATCCATTTTAGGACCATTTCCTTGGATCTTAAGGTGTTCCATCGTCATAAAGTTTGCTACCCCAACCTCAAGTGCTAGATCAAGTGTTCTTCATCATCTCATGAGATTTCTAGGTTTTGGGGATTTGCTCAAAATCCAAGTGGTAAGTTATTCTCCTCTCTTCTAGATCTTCCCTCTAAGTTATAATGTTCATTTGATAACTCTCTAGTATTTGTATTCTTCAGATTTTTGGGTTTGATGGTTTTGGAGGAATTAAACTAAAATTAGGGTTTTGGTGTTTTGATGGGATCTTGGGGTAATATGTTTGGGGATCAATTAGTTATGGTGGAATAAGTATATTTATGGTTGATCTTGTGTATCTACGTTTATGGAAGTTTCGACTTTGAAGATTCAAGTTTCGTCAAGGAAGCTCAAATGGGGTAAAATCTAGATTTAGCCTAAATCTAGCAAGGTGAGTTCAAGTTGATTTGTGAAAACGGTGTACATGCCAAAATGTTTGTTTTAAAGTGTTTTGTGCCTTACACGAAATTGTTAACTGTTGATAAGTTTTGTTAACTGCTGATAAGTTTTGTTAACTGCTGATAAGTTGATTATTTTAAAGGTGTTTAACTTTATAAACTCATTTAGCTCATATCTTTGGGATTTTGGGCATTATGATAAATAAATCATGTATTTTGGTATTTCAATGATTTATTTTATGGAAGGAGATTGTGGGTATAAATGCGTTTCAATTTATGTTTTGGAGAAATGCATGGTTCTTGTGTTACGGGACGTTTTTAAAGGATAAATGTTGTAAACACAATTGGAAAATGACTTGCCCAATCTAAACTACGTTGGAGTTAATTATATGTTTTGGAGCATGGGTTTATATAAGTACGGGTTAATTATATTTGATTTCATTTTATGAATTTCGACGTTGGGTCTTTGGATTTGTTGAGCTTTTGGCTCGGTTTGGATTTTGTTGGGTTTTGATGACACTTGTCCGTTTTAATTGCTCAATGTTGAGCGTTTGGTTAAGATTTGCATTTATTGCATCTTAGTTGAGAATTACATGTTTGAATGCAATAGTTCATTCGTTTTGAGTCATGTAATGGTTTAGTTAGTGCAATGGATCCATAGGCACGGTGTTCCTCTGTCCCCGTTTGGGAAGTTGGTTCACCATTTGGCACGGAATAGGCATCGGGATCCATGGTAAGTAGGGTGTGGGCCTATACGGTCGGGCAGCGTCCCATGGACAGTAAGGTGTAATTCCATTGTGTCCGAGTTGCCCGGTTTTGGGGACTCTCAAGAATAGACCTGGAGTGGTTGACTTGATGTTTTCGGGCAATAGACTTGGAGTAGTTGAGCTCGGTGGGTGTTTTATGTGTAACCCACATGTTTTGATTTACTACATAACTATGTGACGTACTTTGTGTTCCGTCACATACAATGTAATCGGGTCTTCCCCGTCACCAATAGGTGTGGTTTTGGTTATGGAGTTTTATAATCCATGTTTTCGGAGACGTTTGAGTATGGGTAATTATCTATGATTTAAGGTTTCGGTTATTGAAACTCATTCGAGTTATTGGGATGTCTTGGAAGTTTGAGTTATCTATGTTTTCAACGTTTGATCATTATAATATCATTTATGTTTTACGTGCGCTTTGGGTTTTGACTTTATTTAAAGAGGCGTGTTTTTTATGATTTTAATCACGAAAGGGGTGAATGATGAAAAGAGATTGTTTTAAGATTTAATGTATTTCATTTCTGGATGTTTCCAAATTAGTTGTATTGCATTTTGGGAAATCATGATTTTAAATAGCATTCCTAAAGTTATCGCTTTATTTATCTCTAACGAAAACTTTTGAGCTCACTAGGCGTTAAGCCTAACCTTTTATTTTTTCGGCATGTGCATCAGGTTCCAGTTGGGGTTTGGTTCTACCAGTGCTTTGAGGAGTTGAGCTATAGACTTGCACGAGAGTAAGTAGATTGATGAAGTCTTCTGCAGTTGGAGATAGTGACTATTATTGGGTTTTAGTAGCACCCGTCCTTATTATAGACTGTATGTAGAGAATAAATGTGTTTATTGAGGTTAAATCCTATATTGTGTTTGTAGATAAATTATTTATCGATGTATTTAGAAAATTTTAAATTAGTTGCTATTTCCGAGTTTGAGGGTGTTACAAGTTGGTATCAGAGCTTAAGTTTGAGAGATTTTGGTATTGATTTTTGGATGCCTAGACTCAAACTAGCGTAAATTTAAGCGTTTGAATGTGAGATCATACCATTAGGCACTTTAAGGTTTGATGATTCGAGGTTAGTGGATTCACTAGGAACGGGAATCACGCCGAAAATGGCAAGGATGATCATGTACAGTACGTTCATAATAGCACCTGACCAGTGTTATGGTGAGCTTACGAGTTACATAAGTATGCTTGAACCGCCTTGGTACGATAACCGTTGGGGTAGTGAAGAAGTTTCTGAATAAGTAACCATTAGAAGGAGTCGATGATTTGAGTATTCGACATTTGAAAAGACAGTAAGCATGGAGGTAGCTTTAAGTGGACCATTTCGGGTCGGAAGGAATGGATGGAATAGAACCGTAGACTTTTGGAATCGACATTATTCGAGGAGAAATTGTACGATGAACCGATGAAACTTTCGATGATTGCTTTAAGATGTTTGATCACCCGGATGACAATAGTATGATGGAAAATTGAGGAATAAGATTTCGAGATGTTGAGTGCCGACCAAAGTCATGCATATAAATTTATTTCTAAAATAAGTTTGCATCAATTGTTTCTCATGTTTTCGAAGTGTAAGGTGAATTATACCATGAAGCATTGGTAAAGCATTTAACGCTCATCAGAATTTTAAACTGTGAGCTTAATCATGTATGAAACTGTTTTGTTGCACGTGGTTGCAATTCTTATTGAAAATCTCTTTATCCCTGTTTCGTGTCTAACACTATTTTTCCGGTTATTGTAATATCCGTGTTTTGATGTTATTTGGATTATTTGGCAAATAACTGTAGAATTTTTGACTTTGACATTGGATCTCCTCCACGTATGTTAAGGTTTTAAAGGAAGAGTTGTCCCTGTATTTTTGAGTCGAAATTTCCGTTGGAATTTTAGTCTGTACGAGTCGTGTTGAAATTATGAAAATTTTATTTTCTGACGCTTTGCTATGCGCGAGTGTATTTTGAGTTGTGTGAGTTTAATTTTATTGAGTGTAAATTCGCGAGTTTTATTGAGGCGTTGAGTCTTATGTGAGTTTTGTTGAGAAGTGTCGTTTTATACCAGATGCGATAAAAGATAAATTTTTTTGGAATTATGGCGTTTTAGTCATAACTTTGTTTCATGCTATTTGAGGTTAAATCCTATATTGTGTTTGTAGATAAATTATTTATCGATGCATTTAGAAAATTTTAAATTAGTTGCTATTTCCAAGTTTGAGGGTGTTACATCCACAACTAAGTTGATCTGTCTAAACCGTGCAAATATCTGTTGCACTTACTGTGGAAATAGTGACTTTGTGGACTCAAGGTATGTCAATAGTTGGTATGGTACTTATAGTATCCCCAACCCCCATTTTCATAGTTTCAAAGCTAAGGCATCTAACCGACAAGGATCCATCACAACATGGATACCAAAATCTGTCTAATCTGTTTTGCACGAATGTCATGTGTGATTTAATTCATATTATTCACATCACATGAATACAATCAAAGGTTATGCCATCTTTTAAGGGGGAGTACCAGTTTTTTCCTAACTTTCATCACGAATTCTGAACACTCAATTCAGGACTAAGTCTTAAATGGTTTTGACTTCTGATCATATCAGATCAGGACGCGTACTTCAATGTTTTGCCTCGTACTTCAATGTTCTATTTTGGCGAGTTAAAGGAGTGTTAGGGCCTATAGTGTTTCTATGGTCAATCCAGAACCGGAAGGACCTACCCAATAAACACATATAATTCATAGATATCAGTGAGGGGTCTAGATTGATAGATGAGTTCGGAGTGACAAGAATATATGGTGAGAATGTGACAGGACTTAAAAAATTATTGGTCCTTACCAAACCGAGTCAGTTATCCGGGTTACCACATAATCTATTCATTCTCATTCTTTGGAGATGGATATTGAAACAGACATGGTCTCAATTTCGATAACTCGTGTCACCCCACCTAGCCACTCAAGTATCTCACAAAAGATACTTGTTTCATATATGCACGGAGATTTAGCACATATTCTATCTATTCCTCACTCAGAGGTCTTAGATATTGAAAAAGGAAGACATCAGCTCCGGTCTTCGAACTTCATATTCATCTCACCGTGTCTATTGATTTATGAACCTGCGTCCCAGGTTGAATCAATATTTGAGCCTAACAAATACATATTTATATTTCTTTCACACTCGCACGAATCATTGTGATTCCAATCGCATATCTTTGTGATATTGCTGGAACAGTTTGAGAAGTATTTTTTTTTATATTTTACTTCGGTGATAATTGAAAGTCCTATCAGAGATACATCGATGCCAACTCTGAAAATAGGCCACACAATTATTTTTAATTGTTGTGATAACAGTGACTAATGTGTTTCTGTGTTAGTTGATTACCCCAATTTCGTTACTAAATGTTTTATCTTATCTTTTGCTACTCATCTGGTTAGTCTTTGAACATACATGATGCTCAGGATTCTCCTAATCATCATGAGGGGGAGAATGCAATAACAAAGACAATAGTTTCAAAGACAGATTATCAGGTTGAGGGGGGGTTAGCAAAAGTAGAAGGGAGCAACATTATCTTATTTTCAAAAATCTGAGGTTGAAAAGTCATGGATTTCAAGATTGCATCGGTTCTTCTATCCTTTATCAAGTGTTGTTTGCTACACGTTATTTCCTCCTACGAGCATATTGGTTCTACAAGTTCTTAAGCTGAAAGTCAATTCAACTCGTGGTTCAGAGACAGATTCTTTCTTTTTAAACTGAAGTTGCACTGTGGAATGTCATATAACTCGCACATTATCTTTCTTGTGTGCTGATCCGATGTGCTGAGTTTCTACAGTTGAAAGTTTCTCAATTGTGCAGTCAGTCGAGCCCATTGTACTTTGAATCTGGTTACAGAGTTGAATCTATGAAGACCAAGAGATTTATTCAAGGGGGATCTCGAAAAGATATGAAGACAAGCAACACTAAAGTTTTTCAGAGAATCAAGAAGGAGAGAAGACGAAGAACTGAAGATTTCAAGATAAATCCTTTATACAACTTTAGGGGGAGATTGTTAGGACTGAAAGTCCTAGTGCATGGAAAGTTATATAAAGTATTTATATAGTTTATTTTTTTATTTATTTAAGCGTTTGTAAAAGCCTTTATATTAAATATTGGGCCTTAGTTTGCTTTGTTGGGCCTTGGGCCTTTAGAGTTTTTAGGCTTAAGTATTGAAAGTTTGTTTTCTAATCTTTAGGGTTAAGCGTTAGACTTTGAGAAATAGTATAGTGTGCGCTTAATAGGTTTAGAGAGAGAGTTTGCTTTTCAATCCTATGTTTGTAACTCTCTCAATCATTCAATACAAAGTTTAATCGTTATATTCATTGTTACTTAAGCAATCTGGGAGTCACAAGCACTGAATCAGTTTTTTAATCAAAGATCTGTGAATTTTTGGTCGAACTCAAGAACTCGCACATCTTACTGTTCAAGAATCAAATTCTTGTTCTGGTATTGTTTTGATTGTAAAGTGGATGTATTGTACTCGTTTTATGGTCTATAACACAATTGATTTGAATTACTTCATCCAATTCATAGTTGATTATGTGAATTTTGGATTTTTGATTGTTTGTTGTTCGAAAGTCTGTACGCACTGTGTTTTTGATTGTGTTGTAATTTTGTTGATTTTGTTTGAATTTGATTGTTTGTAAAGTGTTCAGACTGTGTACGAGATCAAATTGACAAAGTTTCGAGGCTAGTTCATAGATTTGAATCGAATTTGTGTGATTTTGTGATTTTCGGAGTTGAGATCTAAAGAACTCGTGTGATGAAGAAGAACTCGCATGAAACTGAAGTTTGAAAATTGCTAAGTCAGAAATTCACAACATGTTGTATACCATAATTGCAAAATTCGCATATGTCTACATGCGAATAGAAGAAATTCGCATCTATTGATATATGAAAAGTGTGAAATTCGCATACAGTTGTGTGCGAAAAGCTCAAATTTGTATCACATTTCATACGAAAAGCTGAAGAATTCACATCTCAGTTATATGCGAAAACTTCAAGAAATTCGCATGATGATGATCTAAAATTTTCTAAGGGAGAAATTCGCATCGATACGGAAAGTTTGAGATTGAGAATTTTTCTAAGTCCAGAATTCGCATCACTCCTTCGTATGAAAAGCTCTCAAGTCTGAAAAAGTTTAAGTCAGGAATTCGCATCCAACAACATGCGAAAATTCAGAATTCACACGAATTTTAGGAATTCGTATCATTCTTTGTGCGAAAAGCTTGGTTATTAAGTCTTTGGTGTGCGAATTTCATCTAGTATGCGAAAAGTTTTCATAGAGGCGTGAGGATTCTATACTTGGTCATTTTTCTGACTGAGTTTTTCAGAGATTTTGATATTTTCTGATTCTGTGTTTAAAGATCTGTGTTGTTGGTCAAGATGAGTTCAAGGGATGCTCTTTCAACTGGTGCTGATGTCAAACCACTTGTTCTCTTCAAGGGTGAGTACGAGCAGTGGAAAGACAGATTTTTAGATTTCATTGATAGACATTCAAACGGAAAGAACATTAAGACTTTAATTGAAGAAGGTCCTATGATTCCCATTACAACAAGAATTCCAGATGATGAGTCTTATGATAGTGAGGATGGTGATGAGCCAGAGTAGAAAACTAAGGAAGTTCCACTTGATTTTGTCAAGTATTTAGATGAATAGAAAAGAAGATATAAAGCTGATAATCAAGCTAGATCTCTACTTCTTCAGAGCATACCGAATGAGATCTACATAAAGATTTACAGCTACAAGGCTATAGCTAAGAAAATGTGGGATCAGTTTGAGAAAATGATGATGGGTTCAAAGATATGTAATCAAATGAAGGTGGCTAACTACATCAACAATTATGAGGAATTCAAAGCAAAAGATGGGGAAAGATTAGAGGAAACTTATGAGAGATTTGTGTCTTTGCTGAATGAGTTGGCTAAGAATAAAATTAAAAAGAAGCAGATAGAGAACAACGTCAAGTTCTTAAGCATTCTTCAGCCAGAATGGAAAAAGCACACAAGGAGGATGAAACAGATGAAGGATCTTAGTGACATTCCCTTACATGAAGTATATGAGACACTAAGACAGAATGAGGAGAAAGTTGAAGAGAAAAAAGGACAAACGAGAAATAGTGAAAAGTTGGTAGCTGACCCTGTTGCTCTCGTGGTTGACAAAAAGAAAGAAGAAGAAGAAGAAGGAGGAGGAGGAGGTTGTGATTTCTGAATCTACTGATTCTGAGAGTAATGACTCTGACTCTGATGATGGTGAGAACCTCAAGAAATCTATGCTATTGCTGACTCGAGCCTTCCAGAAAAAGTTCTATAAGAAGTCGGGGTCTAACAGTTAGAGATACTCTTCAGGATCAAGGAATTATGAGCACAATGAGAGAATAGAATGAAAAAGGTTTGAAGGAAAGCGTTATGAGGAAAGATATCCGGAAGAAAAGAGGCATGTGAACAATTATGAGACGAAGAAAGTGGAAGAGCCAGTTAAATGTTATAATTGTGGTAAGATCGGTCATTTTGCAAAAGATTTCCGGAAACCGAAAATCAGGAATTCTGAGTACTACAAGAATAAGATGCTTCTGGATAAGCAGAAAGAGGCTGGAAAAGCTTTGATGGTCGAGGATGACCATTGGCTAGATTATTCTGAATCTGAGAGTTAAAAAGAAGAAACTGCTCACATGTGTTTGATGGGAAATGTCGGTCCCCTTATCTTTTATCAAGTTGTTATCAAACAATAACAATCACAAACAAATATGATTAACCAACCTGTTAGATTACAAACCACGGATTACAGATTCGATGTTTGTGTTTTTCTCTTTGAAGCTCTCTCTATTTTCTCTCTGGATGAACAGTTGGCTTGATGATGATAATGAGATCTCTTTTGATATCTCATATCTACCTAATAACTAACATAATATCTAAAACTAAATATCCTAAAATATCTATTTATTAGATATTTAGGAATAATATAAAATACAATAATTTAATACAATAATTAACTTTGACATTTATTACAAACTAACATTAGACTAATATTGAGAGTGACTTTTCAGCTTTAGCTTCAGATTCCAGTCTTCAGATTGGATGATCTTGAATCCAATAAATATGTGATCTAACAGGAAAAGAGGTGAAATATGATGAATCAGATAAGGAGACTTCTGAAGAGGTAAACAATTTCTCTGAATCTGATTTCTTAAAGAAAATGGAAACCATGATGGTCGAGCTTCAAGACTTACAAGGTAAGCTTAAAAAGGAGAAAAGTAGAGTTGCGAAAGAGCGTCAAACAATTTTTTTTTATCTCAATAAGGAAATTGTTGGGAACAAAAACTTGATTGATTCTTTGAACAAAGATACTTCTGTTTTTGAAAAACAAAAAGCTTGTTTTGAAACTCAAATTTCTAAAGCAGTTTCCAAGTTTCACATGTGTGAACGTGAGAAATAAGAGTTTACTTTAAAAGTTCACAATTTGCAGATTGATAATAAAAATTTGCAGAAAAAGGTTAATGGTTTGGAAGCCAAACTTTATGCTCGAGGTAAAACGGATCAAACCATTTATCTAAAAAAACCAAAGGAAGTTACAGATTTTAAAGATAACTGGGGTATTGGTTACGATAACCCACATTATTTGAAGAAAGCTATTCGAAAGCATCCAACTTTATATAATTTTGGTTTTTTACAAGTGGCTGAAAAAAATCCTCATTTGAAACTCAATTTTGTTACAAAATCATCTGATGAGGTTGAGGCTAAGGAAGATGAGAACAGAAAGAACACAACCGAAATGAAACTACCATTTTGCTATAAAAAGTTGAATGATAGTTATCTTTCTGAGCAACCAAAGTTTCTTTCAAACGATTATTTTCAAAGCTACTCTACTGAGGAGATGGAGGCAAAACTAGTTAAAGCAAATATTTATGTTCCTCCAATCATCTTGGAAAGTAAAATTTCTGAGCTTGAGAACACCTTAGTAGAAGAAAGAATTTTGGTTGATCTTAAGAAAATTGTGTTTTCTACTGTTATGATAAACATTAATTTCAAATTTGAAGTTACAATTGATAATTCCGAATCAGAAAGAGTTTGTGAAACAACTCTACTGATTTAGATGCATCATCTTGTAAAGTTTTCAAGGGAAATGTTTTTACTAATCCTAAATTTTCAGATTGTGTTAAAATGCCTTATCAAAAGAAGTCTTCTAAAAAGACAAACGATTTTAAATTGCCAAATTCTTCCAAGGCACAACAATTTGATGGTAATGATGACATATTTGAGGATGTAACTGATTTTTTAAATTCTGATGGATGTTTTGATGAAAGGGTTGATAATTTTGATTTCAATGCTAAACTTCCAGATCATACTTCTTTTGTGATTAATAATGATGCTTTACCTAGTGTCTTTGAGAAAGGTGAAACATCAACTAAGGTTGATGTATCAGTTCCTGTGAATACCTATTATGCTAAAGGTAACAAGCAAAAGAAAAGGTGCTCACAGAAATCAATCAACACGGGTAACCTTAAGAAAACACAAACTCTTAAATATCATGTTTCTAATATATCTAAATCTTGTGTTTCAGAATTGAAAAGGAAAAAGTCTGAAGCGAGACTAGAATGGAGACCTAAAAGGAAGATTGAAGAGCTACGAAATCATTTTCTGATTCATATTGTAATAGGACTACTACTAGTTTCTTTGATGTAATTGATCAATGTGCTTCTCATAAAACAAAACTTGTAACTTCTTACAAGGTTTATACAATAAAGTAGTTGATCCAATTATCTCATTTGCCTAGTTAGTGTTCCACATACGGTCGAAATGATTTTGTGACTCAACAATATTCTGATTGTTGGTTTGGTTCTTATTATATACATCATTCTAATGTTTCTGAAAAGAGGACCCAAATTCAAATGGGTGCCAAAATCTTATGCTAACATGAAAGGACCCATCTATAAATGGGTACCTAAACCTATTGTTGCTTGATTTCTTCTGTGCAAACCCGTCATATGTGGTACTTGGATTCAGGTTGTTCCAAGCATATGACAGGGCAGAAAGATATATTATCTAACTATACAGAGAAATTTAGCGGAAATGTGCGCTTCGGGAATGACCAGTTTTCACCAATACTTGGATATGGAGATGTCGTGCAAGAGAATATAACGATTAAGAAGGTGAGCTATGTTGAAGGATTAGGACACAATCTGTTCAACATTGGTCAGTTTTGCGATAAATATTTAGAGATGAACTTTAAGTCCAAGAGATGTTGTGTTAGAACTGAAGACGACAAAGAACTCTTGGTCGAGATGAGAAAGTCAAACCTCTACACGATCAATCTATCGAATGTCAAGCCAGATAATGTTGTGTGTCTACTATCTAAGGCCTCTATGCAACAAAGCTGGTTATGGCATAGAAGGCTATCTCACCTCAACTTTAGATATATTAACAAGTTGGTAACTGGAAATTTGGTGAAAGGACTTCCAGAGCTCAAATACGAAAAAGAACATTTGTGTGTCGCATGTGGGAAAGGCAAGATGAAGAGAGCTTCACATAAGCCAAAGCCTGAACCCAATACAAGTGCTCCTCTAGAACTGTTGCATATGGATCTTTGTGGTCCAATGCGAACGCAAAACATAAACGGCAAGAAATATGTTCTTGTGATAGTGGTTAATTTTTCAAGAGACACCTAGGTCAAATTTATGAGATCATAGGATGAAACTCCGAAGATCATTATTTCATTTTGAAGACCATTCAAGTGAACTTGCAGAAGACAGTTAAGATTCTTAGAACTGATTATGGCACATAATTCAAGAACAACACATTTGAAGATTATCTCGAATCGGTCGGGATAACTCATCAGTTTTCTGCTGCCAGAACGCCAGAACAAAATGGGGTAGTTGAAAGCCGAAATCGGACTCTTGCTGAGGTTGCACGAACGATGCTGAGCCAATCCGGTCTACCTTTATTTTTGTGGGCCGAAGTTGTCTAAACTGCATGTTATAGTCAAAATCGTTCAATCATTCATCGTCGGTTTGGTAAAAATCCATATGCTTTGATAAACAATAGAATACCTAGCATTAAACATTTTCATATTTTTTGATGCAGGTGTTTTGTGCTTAATAAAAAGGAGAACTTGAACAAGTTCAGTCCCTAGGATGAAGAAGGCATTTTCATTGGATATTCTCAAACATCTGCGGCATACAAAGTTTATTTGAAGAAGTTTAAGATTGTGGTTGAGAGCGTCAACATTAAATTTGATGAAGATATGGCTTCTGAGCAACTTCGTTCAGAACCCGTGATAACAAGAGTATTAGCTTATGGACAGATCAGTCCAGAACCTGTTGTTAAAGTTTTTAATTCTGATAAAGCATAAACGTATACGTCTCATTTAACAGAATTAGATTTATTGTTTGAATATTTTTATGATGATTTTCTTGGCTCATAAGTGACTAAACCTGTTGTGATTGACAGATCTGAAGATTCATGTAATCATCTTCCAATCACATAAGATGTATCGACTGAATCAGATCCCCCGATTCAAGATAAAACTCAAGTTCAAACACCTACTCAATCAGTTGAAGTTGCACGTGATAATGAAGAAACATAAGTTACTCATTCAGTTGGATGTACTGTCATGCCTATTCAACAGACATCAAATGTCCAATCAACTGAAACTTCTGCACCAGTTACTTCAACTGAACCCCAACAAGAAGAAGATACTAGATATCTAGATGATCAACATGATCAGTCTACGTCTAATCCACTCCCTCATGTACATGTGGACCAAAGAGCACCCGGTTCATCAAATTATTGGAGATCCATCAAAGCCAGTGCAAACTAGGTCTGCGACTGCAAACGAGTGCATGTTTGATTCCTTTCTAAGTAAGATAGAGCCTACATGAGTATCTGAAGCTCTAAAAGATCTAGATTGGATAACCGCTATGCAAGAAGAGCTCAATCAATTTGAATCGCTTAAAGTCTGGAGACTCGTACCTCGTCTGGAAGAAAAAAAATTATAGGTACGAAATGGGTATTCAAGAACAAGAAAGATGAGGATGGTATCGTGGTAAGAAATAAAGCTCGACTTGTTGCTAAAGGATACCGGCAAGAGGAAGGAATAGACTATGATGAGACGTACGCTCCAGTTACGCGTATAGAGGCAATCAGAATGTTTCTAGCCTACGTTGCATACAAAAACTTCACTGTCTATCAAATGGACGTGAAGACGGACTTTCTAAATGGCATATTGAAAGAGGAGGTATATGTCTCACAACCAGAAGGCTTTGTCAATGCTGAAAAATCGGATCATGTCTACATTCTTAACAAAGCTTTGTACGGTTTAAAACAAGCTCCTCGAGCCTGGTATGATGTTCTATCCAAGTTTTTAGTCAAGTCTAGCTTCTTAAAAGGTAAAATCGATACCACTCTCTTTATCAAAAATGAAAAAGTTGATATCATTTTAATTCAAATATATGTAGAGGATATAATTTTTGGTTCAACTAACCCGAAGTATTGTAAGAACTTTTATAATCTAATGGTGTCCAGATTTCAAATGAATATGATGGGAGAGATGAAGTTCTTTCTCGGATTACAAGTTAGACAATTTTCAACGGGGATTTTCTTTAATCAAGCGAAGTACATTTCTAATATTTTACGAAAATTTAACATGGAAAATTGTACTCCAATTGGTACCCCGATGGCAACTGGAACTAAGATCGGAGCTGATCTTTCAGGAAAAGTTGTTGATCTTAGAATCTATAGAGGAATGATTAGTTCTTTAATGTACTTAACGCCTAGTCGACCGGATATTATGTTCTCTACATGCCTATGTGCTAGATATCAAGCTTCGCCTAAAGAAACTCATCTTTCGGCTGTAAAGCGAATATTTATATATCTGAAGGGGACTATAGATCTTGGTTTGTGGTATCCTAAATATACAGGTTTTGAGCTAACATCGTATTCAGACGCAAATCATGCAAGTTGCATGTTAGACAGGAAGAGTACTTCGGGACATATACAATTTTTGGGAGATAAGCTCGTGAGTTGGACTTCGAAGAAACAACTGTGTGTATCTACTTCAACAGCCGAGGCAGAGTACGTATTTGCGGCTAGCTGTTGTTCTCATGTGTTGTGGATGCGAACACAACTCTGAGATTATGGCTTCAAATACAACAAAATTCCGATTTACTGCGATTCCAAGAGTGCTATTGATATTTCTACAAACCCTGTCCAACATACGAAAACAAAGCACATTGACGTGCGATATCATTTTATCAAAGATAATGTCGAAAAAAGATACAATTAAAGTTTACTTTGTAAACACTGATTATCAACTTGCTGATTTGTTTACCAAGCCGTTGGACGAAAAGAGATTTAATTTTCTCATTTTGAAACTTGGCATGTTGAATCTCAAGACGTAATTTGTAGTTACCTAGTACAGTTTATTTTTGTAATTTTTCTTCATTTCTTTATATTTTTAATCTGAACGATATTTGCACCGAAATGTTATGTTCATGGTTTCAGGGGGAGTGTGACAAAAAGATTAGATGATCTAAATTTGAGGGGGAGTATGAGAAATTGCATATATTTTGTATTGACAATTTTTTTTATGATGCATATATTTAGGGGGAGTAAGGACATTGATTTCTGATTATTTCTGATCAGAACTCGTTCTTTAACGTTTTACTGATTTTATGTCTTTAATTTTCAATAAGTTTGTGAATAAGACTTTGTTGCTTTGACGTCTTTTTGACTACTTGCAAATTTTGAAGGGGAGCTTACATGATCATATCACTCATGACTTTGGAGCTGACTTTCTGAGATTAAATTTGAGCGTAAGGATTATTCTACTCTTAATCTCATATGTGTTTGAAAGATGGACAACTTTCAGAGATGAAAACCTGTTCTAATTGTTCAAACCACTTCTCGATTCTTAAACACTTTTCATGAATTAAGAAGTGTGGTTTTAAATGTTTTCATTATATGAGCTTTCATGTTTCACTAACCGTGTGTTTCTAAAGATTAATACTTGTGTATTAATTTTTCCATATGTTGTCAAGTATTCACACACACCGGTTTAGTACTTTTATTGTATATGCTCTTACCATGTCTCAAAATGAAACTATTTTTCGATGGTAAGATACCCCGTTTTGTACTTCATTGATATTTGAGTTTTAGTTCATTTCATTCAAAGTGTTTCTTTCAAAAATTTCTATATTTGGTTCGCATAGACAACATCCAATTTTTCATGACCTAAGCTTTATTGTTAAATCATTCATATTTGATCTTTTTCAATACATTGTCAGATTCTCAAACAAGCATTTTGTATTCATTTCATTCATTCAATATACTTGTTTTGAGAAAATCATTCATGATTAAAATGCTCAAATCTTCATGATTATCTCATTGAGCATAACTTTATCTGACATGTATTACATTTTCATGTGTTTTAACTGTTAAAGTAAAACTGTTGAGCAATATTTTTGCTTCTAGGACAATATACATGGGATCAGTGTGAGGACTTAAAAGAACTTCTATGGATTCACGATAAGCAGTGTTTCCTACCTAATAAGTTATCCTGAGTGATCGAGAGGCGAGGGGTCATAAATCAAAGAGTGGGGGAGGACGTTCATCCGGTTGAACAACCTCATTGTGTTGAGCGGTAAAATGTAAAAGAGAGTTTGGTTAGAAGTAAGCTTAAATGATAAAAAGAAAGAGGGAATGAGAACAGAGGTAAAAGAATATGAAAACTCTGCACCAACTTTTTCTGAGCCTGGCAGCCACATAATCTGTTGGTTCACATTCTTTGGTGACCTTCATTGAAGCAGGAACTAGTTCATGCCAACTCTGGTATTAAACCCTACGCAACACATAATCTATCTCGTCTTCATTTGGAAGAGGTAGATATTGAAAAAGAAGGAAGTTTGTCCCACCTTCGCACTTCGATCATGCACAATTGAGTCTGTGTATTCCTATTGTTGTCTCCATGGTTTACACATTTTGAGCCTTTTATAAAACATTCATGTTTAAATTCTTTCATACACAAGCACGAACACACAGAAAATTTGTTTTTCTGTCGGAACGTTTATAGAATAACCTCGTGTCATTCGATAATTGAATGGAAGACCTGGGGGAGTGAACTTCAAAAGGATCCTTTCCAACATACATTCATTGTACAAAGTGGCTATGTGCTACTTACAGTCATTTTAACTTATTCATTTGTTGATTCAGGGTTACATTTCTATTTGTCTGAATTTGAAAAGATTCGGATGAATACATTATGAATTGATGGATGGTTCAGATGCTCATTTGGAAATATCCATGGTCAAGAAACGGTTCATGACATTTCTTGAAGATAGTTTTGATGATTTCTATGTTCTACATCATCAAAAAGGGGGATAATTCATTTCTAGAAATGTTGTCTGAAGAACAGCTTGTAACAGTTACGGGGTGAAAGATTCAAGAGATGACATATTTGAAGATTATATTTCCGACATATGGGGAGAATATTCAGAATGAAAGAGAAAGTTCAATGAATTTAAGAGAGTTTGTTGAAGTTTACTGAAAAATTCTTTGAAGATTATTTGCTGAAGCAAAGTGAGCTAAATCTGAAGATAATTTCGCTTCTGAAGTCTGAAAGAGGTTTTTATTACCTTGGCGGAGATTGTTATAGTTTTTGAAAAACACATTCACATACTTTGGGGGAGAATACTATAACTCTGAAAATTGTTTGTCAAGACATAAAGAGAGAGGTTGTTCGTTGAAGCTAAGATTTCATTTGGTTCAAAATGAGAAGTTTGAATGCTTATTCTTGTGAACATGTTAAAAGTGGGAGATTAAATTCATTAAAGATCAAACAAGAGGAAGATTGTTCCGTGTTGCTGAAATTTAATTTGAATCCAAAGGGTGAGTTTCAATGCATATCTTTTTGGATATGATCTTGAATCCAAAGATTGTTAGTGCACAAATGTGTTGGATCCAAGATCATGAAAATTTAAAGTCAAAGTCTAAGTCAAAGTCCAAGTCAAAGCCTATCAAGCAAAAAATCAAAGTCTTTGTCAATGTCAAACTGTTTAGTTTTATGTTAGTTGTTTTTGTCTTTGTAAAGCATGTTGGTATAAATAGTTTTCATTTTCATTGTTTGTTGGAAGCACCTTAGAAAAACTTGAGAGAATTCGCATGTCTAGAGAGAGAAATACTTAAGAGAATATTTGTAATCTGTGAATTGAATCATACGGCATTTTGAGTTGAAATCTTTGTTGTTCTTGATCTAATTGCACAATCTGGGAATAACAAAGTTCATTTTTAAAATGAAATTAAAATTAAAAATGACAATAAATAATTCTTTTATTTTATTTTACAATCAATATAATAAGCTGAGAAAATAGAAACCGGTATTTAAAAGACGGATAATAACAAGAATAGTTATCTAGTGTAATCAATATAAAAGAACTACAATACATCGTTTTTTAAAAACAATTTATTAAAACAGAGGAAATTAGTTAATTCTCTTTCATTTTTATCTAAAAACATTTCTTTCATAAAGAGAGAACCAGATCTAAATGAAACAAAGGTCGCCCCAAATCTAAAAGATAACAACAATAATTTAGATGTTGGAATTATAAGCTTCAAATCTTAACAATGAAAATCAAAACCGAGAATAAGCGAGAGAAAATTTGGAAAAAAATTGTTTTTTATTCCGTAACATTTTCAGCTATCAAAATAAAAGTGTTGGTAAACATTTTTTACCTGTTAACCACTTACGCAGTAAGAGTATTTTCCATCGGTTACTAATTTGGCTAGAATCTCGTAAGAACGACCGGCGTTGATAATACCTACGACTGAAATATTTGCGACCGAGATATCCGCAACCAAGATATTTACAAGACTACAACCACGCCATCCTCGACCTATGGTCGTGATTATCCACGATACATTGTACTTACGACACCCGCTACTCTATGCTAACTACGATACCAATTATATTTGCTCTTTATTTCAGGACGAAAGACCAAGTTCAATCATTTATAACGAAGATTATAATTGTAACACCCAAAAAATAGGGGTTAATTTAAACCTGAAAACAAATGCGGATTAAACGAGTCTAATATATAAAGGATCATCCCAAAGGGAAAATAGTTTCAAGGCGTTTACAAAATAACTAAAGGGAAATGAATACAACAACCTACTAATCTAGTCCATCCAACTCTAGATTATAAACGGGTGTTGACATTTCACCTACAAAAGTATACCAATACTATGTCCAGAACACACCTCTATATCCTTCCAAAAATGCTTTACTCTTTAGATTTACCCTCCACTCATGCCCGAGGAAAACCACCGCTAGGAGAACCGATACATGTCATTTTAAGAAAAAAGTGTTAGGCTAACGCCTAGTGAGATCAAACATTTGTAAATGGAAAATCAATACTTTTATTTGAAATAATTTAAGAAATGCCAATGGAATACATATACGTAGTCTCAACAATAACGCAAATACCTCTTGGTTTGACGGGGGAGACCCGCTTACTAACACAAGTGAAGGAACACAAAAGTAAGTCACTTGGTGTGTTAGCAAAACCAAACACATAAAAGTACCCGCAATGGATGTCAAGCTCAGTAGCTTTAAACGTACACCCTCGGAAAGTCAGCTTCAACCACATTGGGCCCTTACGTTGAGATCCTCATCCAATATCGTGTACTTAGAACGTAGGGCTTATACCTCATCTGAGGCCTAAACGTGCCTCAATGTGGAAAACTAATGTTCCAACATTGGGTTAAAGATTATATAAATATGTGGGTTCATGACGGCCAAATGCAACCAAATATTCCATACGATGTCCACGAAACTAGACAGTAATTTCCTCAATTTATATACCAACATAGGTACAAAATTTATGAATCCAAATAACTACTCCCAAGATTCCATGAGGTTCCATTTCAAATGGTTATATGATACTCCCACCCATAATACATCAGTTTACTCAAATAGCCAATCCATTATGCTTACCCACATTTCAAAACCAAATCTTGATTTTCATGCAAATACATCACAAGATTATAGGAAGCATATTTTCATATATAAAGTCCATAACTAAACCTAAAATACATACTCTTGACCCTAAATCATACTTTTACACATAACCCCCAAAATCTCCAAAATTAGGTTTTAGTGAAACTCACCCAACTCAAATAAATCAAAATGGAGAACCTCTAGGCTTTCTCAAAATCGCATTAATGGAGGAGAAGTCTTTGGTAAATGGTGACGATTAAATGAGGAGAAGGGGGTGAAATCTCGTCTATAGGGTCTGCAGGGACTTCCCGCGGCTTGGGTCGCGGCTTGGAGGCCGCGCACTAAGCCGCGCATGTCTCTGTGGTTCAAACATCCAGTGAGTCCCGCGGCTTGAAGGTTGTGCCCTAGCCCGCGCAACTCACTGTCCTCTTAGCCAAGTCTCAAAATTCAATTCCAATACCAAGCCACGATCCTAAGATTGAAAGTTTCAAAAGGATCTATATTAGCAAAAATTCTAAGGCTAACAAAGAGACTCAAAAGAAGGCTTCTATCGTACATTAAATTTTACGGGTGTTACAATCCTCCCCAACTTGAAGAGGATTTCCCCCACGAAATCCTAGTCATGCAAATAAGTGAGGGTATCTTCGCTTCATATCCTCTTCGGCTTCCCAAGTCACGTTGGCACCGCGATGGTTCTTCCATTGTACATTCACCATTGGGACCTCCTTATGCCTAAGTCTTTTGACTTATCTCTCCAAAATGGCTTCCGGTTCTTCTATACAACGGTTGTCGTCTACCCAAATCTCAGATAACGGTATCACGCTATCTTCTTCCGCCAAACACTTTCGTAGATAGCACACATGAAATGTGGGGTGGATTTCGTCCATCTCCGGTGGTAGATCTATCTTGTAAGCTTGTAGTCCAATGCGATCAAGGATAGTAAACGGTCCAAGAAAATGGGGACTTAACTTCCCTCGTTTTCCAAACCGAATCAAGCCCTTCCTAGGAGACACCTTCAACATTACACGGTCTCCCAATTGGAACTCCACCGATCTCCTTTTCTTGTCGGCGTAACTTTTCTGACGATCTTCGCCGCTTTCAACCGCTCTCGAATTGCTTTGACTTTGTCGGCCATCTCTTGCACAATTTCCGGTCCAACAAATTGCTTTTCTCCCACCTCTACCCAACACTCCGGGGTTCTACAATTTCACCCGTACAAAGCTTCAAATGGTGTCGCACCAAGGCTAGAGTGATAACTATTGTTGTACGCAAATTCTACCAAAGGTATATGAGCATCCCAATTACCACCAAAGTCGATCACACACGACCTAAGCATGTCTTCCAAAGTCTGAATTGTCCTTTCACTTTGTCCGTCTGTCTGAGGGTGGTATGTCGTACTCAAATTAACTCGTGTCCCCAATTCTTGTTGCAAGGCTCCCCAAAATATTGATGTGAAGCATCACGATCGGAAACTATAGACAAGGGTATACCGTGCCTAGAGATATCTTCGTCAATGTAGAATTTCGCTAGTTTATCCATCGGCAAGGTTTCCTGCATTGCTAGGAAATGGGCGCTCTTCGTCAAGCGGTCAACAATCACCCAAATGGTGTCATTACCTCTCAATGTTTTTGGTAGTTTGGTCATGAAATCCATAGTGATTTTGTCCCACTTCCACTCGGGTATCTCCAACGATTGCAAACTCCCATACGGTCGTTGGCGTTCTGCCTTTACTTGGGAACAGGTCACACATCTCTCCACGTAATGCACTATGTCCAACTTCATAACCGTCCACCAATAGTGCATCTTTAGGTCTCTATACCTCTTGGTGCTTCCCGGGTGAATGGAGTATTTGGATTTATGAGAGTCTTCCAAAAGTAGCGCTCGACTTCCTCCAATCCTTGGCACCCAGACGCGTCCATTAAAGCATTTGATCCCACGGCTATCGTCCGCCAAGAGGCTTTAGGATTCTCCTCCTTTAAGGCTTCGGTTTGTGATGTTTTAATCCTCTCCATGAGGCTTGACACTAATTCAATTCTCGAAAGCTTGGTTTGAAGCTTCCCACTGTACTCCTTCCGACTCAAGGCGTCAGCCACCACATTTGCTTTACCTGGGTGGTAAAGTAGTTCACAGTCGTAGTCCTTGAGTAGTTCCAACCATCTTCTTTGTCTCATGTTAAGTTCTTTTTGATCAAAAACATACTTCAAACTCTTGTAGTCCGTGTACAAGGTACACTTCGTGCCATAGAGGTAATGTCGCCGCAACTTTAATGCGAATACTACCGCCGCTAACTCCAAGTCATGTGTAGGGTAGTTCTTCTCGTGCACCTTCAATTGCCTTGATGCATAGGCAATCACCTTCCATCTTTGCATGAGTACACACCCTAGGCCCATCTTGGATGCATCACTATAGACCAAGAAATCCTCTGATCCCTCCGGTAAGGATAAGATCGGGGCTTCACACAACTTCTTTTGCAAGGTCCGAAATGCTCTCTCTTGAGTATCGGTCCACTCGAATTTCACGTTATTCTTAGTCAAGGCGGTCAATGGTGAGACAATCTTGGAGAAGTCTTGGATAAATCTTCGGTAATAAACTGCTAAGCCCAAGAAGCTTCGAATCTCGGATGGACTCTTAGGCGGTTCCCAATTCATCATAGCTTTAATCTTGGCAGGGTCAACCTTCACGCCGTCTTTCGTTACAATGTGCTCTAAGAATTGTACCTCCTTCAGCCAAAATTCACACTTGGAGAATTTGGCGTATAATTTCTCTTCCCTTAAAACCTCCAATACTTCTCGAAGGTGGCGTACGTGATCAGATTCATTCTTGGAGTAGATTAGAATATCGTCGATGAACATGATTACTTACTTATCGAGGAACGATCGGCAGACCCGGTTCATCAAATCCATGAACACCGCTTAGGGCATTCGTTAGACCAAAAGGCATCACCAAGAATTCGTAATGCGCGTAGCGCATTCTAAATGTTGTCTTCGGGATGTCGTCTTCCTTGACTTTTACTTGGTGGTAGCCCGAACGTAGGTCGATCTTCGAGAAGCATCCCGCCCCTTGGAGTTGGTCAAATAAGTCATCAATCCCGGGGAGTGGATATTTGTTTTTCATGGTCACCTTATTCAATTCTCTATAATCTTTGCATATCCGCATAGTGCCATCCTTCTTCTTTACGAATAAGACTGGTGCTCCTCACTGTGACGAGCTCGGTCTCACGAACCCCTTCTCGAGAAGGTCTTGCAGTTGTCCTGTCATCTCTTTCATCTCTGATGGGGCTAAACGATACGGAACTCTCGCTATGGGAGCCTCTCCCGGTGTTAGGTCAATCTTGAACTCTACCTGGCGATCGGGTGGTAGTCCAGGAAAATCATCCGAGAATACATCAGGGAATTCCTTTACTACTCTTACATCCTCTAGCTTCTTCTTCTCGAGTTTGGCATCTATAACATACGCCAAAAAGGATGAGCATCCTTCCGATAAACACTTGTGTGCCTTCACCATGCTGATGATTGCTACTTCTCCCTTTCGTCTTTCACCGTACATGGTCACCGCCTCCTTATCCGAAACTGGAATTCGAATTATCTTCTTTGCACAAAGAATCTCGGCCCGATTATTAGCTAACCAGTCCATTCCTATGACATCATTGAATCCTCCAATAATCATCGGCATTAAGTCAACCGGGAATTCTCTCCCTTCGATTTCAAGCTTGCAATCTTTAAGAACGTCCCGGACCACTACTTGGTCACCATCCGCTAGTTCTACTACTAAGGCATCCCTCAAGCTACTAGTGGGTACAAGAAACTTGTGACAGAAAGCATTTGACACAAATGAAAAACTTGGGCCATAATCAAATAGTATACGGGTAGGTACGGAGTTTAGAAGAAACGTACCCGACACTACATCAGTTGAAGCCTTCACTTCTTCGATGATCATCTTTCCGTAGCTCTTGGAGGATCCGTCTTCTTTCCTTCGTTACCCCCAACTTTCAACTTTGGGCACTCGCTCCTGATATAGCCCGATGTTCTACTTTCAAAACAAATTTGTCCCCTAATCAGACAGTCCCTGAAACTGTGACACATCTTACCACACTTGAAGCAGGGTTCAGAGACCAATTTACACAAACCATGGTGTTTGCTCCGGCACTTGGAGCAATATGGAACCTCTTTTCTAAAACCTGACCCTCGCTGATTGTTGTTGAACTGACTTGGTCTCTTGGAGGGTACAAAACTCCCTCCCATCTCCTTTCTCGCCGCCCCCGCTTCTCTCTACCTTGTTTGAACCGTAAGAATCTTCCACCAATTGTGCCTCCTCTATTGTCTCTCGAAGAGTAGCGGTTCTGGACGCACGTACCAGATTCTTCATTTCGGACGACAACCCCTTGGTATAGGCCTTGATTTTCTCTTTCTCTGTCGGAACCAGGTGTCCCACCAAACCCAGTTTGTCCATAAATTGGCGGTAATACTCTTTCAGTGACGAGTTTCCCTTTGTCAGATTTTGGAATTCCTCTTCAATCCGATCCATGGCCCGCTCGTTGCAAAATTCTTCCATCAGCTTCTTCTTGAAGGTCGGCCAACTCAATTATGCTAAAACAGATGCCTCCACCAAGGAGGAGTAAACATTCCACCATGTGATGGATGCCCCTCTCAACATCTGAGAACCAAATGTCGCTTTCTGACTCTCACCACACTCACTTGACCTGAAGGCTAGCTCTATCTCCCAGATCCAATTCATACAAGCTATCGGATCGTCTGAGTCCCTAAACTCTGGCAGTCGACAACCGAGGAAAGCCTTAAAGGTGCAAGCCTTAGCCACTTTCCTAGCTCCTGGGGTTGCGGTTTCATCAGTGGGAATTGCATGTCCGGTACCCCCGGATCCCGCCACCAAAATGTTCTCTGCGACCGCTTCGTGTCTACGATTGTTTGTATCCCGGTCTTCCGGTAGCTTCAGAAACACTTCTTGCTGTTGAGCCATAGCTGCATTCATGGCTTGCATCATTCTATCCATCATTCTTGTCTCTGGAGTTGCTTCTTCTATTATCGGATCGTTTGGAGCTATGCCACGACGGGGTATGTGTTTCGATCCCCCGCCCAACACGCCTACAAATGGTGGGGGCAAGTCTGCATTGGTCACTATAGTTTGGTCGGTCGTGAATGCCGCTGTATCTTGACCATCCGGTCGATTACGCGTATTTACCATTGTCTGCCACATACCCGCGAGAATATACGTGAGATATAGATTATGAATTATAGACAAGGAAACGTACTACTACATTCGTCAATCATCATAATAATGGCAACAAGCATAATCACGTAAAACATCTTCATAATAACGTTAGCTAAGTGAAATTATGAACATATAATACGTACAAATTTTCATTACCATCACCATAATTCCCAACAAGTGTTATTTCCGTCGACTCTACCACAACTTATCTTAAGAGTTCTACCCATTCTCACAAAATCAAAACTTAAAGTCACAGCTTAAGTCTAGGTACTCTACAACTATACCTAGTTCACTTAAACTACTGCTCTGATACCAACTTGTAACACCCTAAAAATAGGGGTTAATTTAAACCTGAAAACAAATGCGGAATAAACGAGTCTAATATATAAAGGATCATCCCAAAGGGAAGATAGTTGCAAGGCGTTTACAAAATAACTAAAGGGAAATGAATACAACAACCTACTAATCTAGTCCATCTAGTTCTAGATTATAAACGGGTGTTGACATTTCACCTACAAAAGTATACCATTACTATGTCCAGAACATGCCTCTATATCCTTCTAAAAATGCTTTACTCTTTCGATTTACCCTCCACTCATGCCCGAGGAAAACCACCTCTAGGAGAACCTGTTATACATGTCATTTTAAGAAAAAGTGTTAGGCTAACGCCTAGTGAGATCAAACATTTGTAAATGGAAAATCAATACTTTTATTTGAAATAATTTAAGAAATGCCAATGGAATAAATATAGGTAGTCTCAACAATGACGCAAATACCTCTTGGGTTGACGGGGGAGACCCGCTTACTAACACAAGTGACGGAACACAAAAGTAAGTCACTTGGTGTGTTAGCAAAACCAAACACATAAAAGTACCCGCAATGGATGTCAAGCTCAGTAGCTTTAAACGTACACCCTCGGAAAGTCAGCTTCAACCACATTGGGCCCTTACGTTGAGATCCTCATCCAATATCGTGTACTTAGAACATAGGGTTTATACCTCATCTGAGGCCTAAACGTGCCTCAATGTGGAAAACTAATGTTCCAACATTGGGTCAAAGATTATATAAATATGTGGGTTCATGACGGCCAAATGCAACCAAATATTCCATACGGTGTCCACGAAACTAGACAGTAATTTCCTCAATTTATATACCAACATAGGTACAAAATTTATGAATCCAAATAACTACTCCCAAGATTCCATGAGGTTCCATTTCAAATGGTTATATGATACTCCCACCCATAATACATCAGTTTACTCAAATAGCCAATCCATTATGCTTACCCACATTTCAAAACCAAATCTTGATTTTCATGCAAATACATCACAAGATTATAGGAAGCATATTTTCATATATAAAGTCCATAACTAAACCTAAAATACATACTCTTGACCCTAAATCATACTTTTACACATAACCCCCAAAATCTCCAAAATTAGGTTTTAGTGAAACTCACCCAACTCAAATAAATCAAAATGGAGATGTTGAGAAGGTTAAAAATTCACATTTTAACATGTATAAAGTTTATAAAAAGGGAATGAACTCACAAATTAGGTTTTTGGTGAAAAACCTAGAAAACCAAGTATGTTGAGGGTGGATGAAGACTCCAACTATCCAAGCTAGATCCTTAAATCTTGTGGCCCTAGATGACAACAATGTGCTCCAAAACTTGAAGGAAAAACTCTAGGGTTTCTCAAAATCGCATTAATGGAGGAGAAGTGTTTGGTGAGGATTTAATGAGGAGAAAGGGATGATATGTCGTCTATAGGGTCTGCAGGGACTTCCCGCGTCTTGGGTCGCGGCTTGGAGGCCACGCACTAAGCCACACTTGTCTCTGTGGTCCAAACATCAAGTGAGTCCCGCGGCTTGGGTCGCGGCTTAGAGGCCGCGCCCTAGCCCGCGCAACTCACTGTCCTCTTAGCCAAGTCTCAAAATTCAATTCCAATACCAAGCCACTATCCTAAGATTCAAAGTTTCAAAAGGATCTATATTAGCAAAAATTCTAAGGCTAACAAAGAGACTCATAAGAAGGCTTCTATCGTACATTAAATTTTACGGGTGTTACAATAACCAAAGACCAATATTCAATACACGTTAATGAGTTACCCATTAGCACCATTGAATGTTATTTATATAGCCATTACAAGGAACACCTATATAAAGACTTAAGGCCTTCACAAGAGGACGTGTTGGAACACAACAAACAATCTCTCTTTAATCTACTCTGAAACATTCTCAATGATTATCACGACAGCCGCTCACGACTATCTACAATGCATTTATTTACTTATGTTTATTTTACATCATCTACATCTTGTAATAGCATTTGTGTTTATTAAGGCCGCCCTTCCTGATTGGCGTCCATAGTTTATCGACAATATCTTTTATAATCCGTGTTTTTTCCCTCAACAGGGGTTTTCCACATCACCAATTCTCTTGTCTTTTTTCACTTTCTATTGATTGTCGTGTTTATCTCGAAGAAGCAGGTCTAGCTTTTAGATTAGAATTTTACGGTGAAGGAAATATCTTAAAGATCCGACCACTGTTAAAAAATATTCTACATCTTTATTAAGATTACAATTATGTGATAGGAAGAGGCGGTGGTTCGTCTTGAAGTTATTATTAAAGTTCAATTGTCATAATTTTTGGTATAATTTTTGGCATAAAGAGTTACTGGGTAAGAATCTCGGTCCTTATCAATTGTCATTACTTGGTAAGGTAAATGACATCTGGTAAGTAATTACCCGATAAGTCTTTGGTAAACGATTTCTTAAATGTGTTTTTGAAATTCGTCTTGGATATAAAAAATTTATGGAAATGAAGAGAATTTTTACACAAGTCAACAATGATGAATGCAATAGGTAGTGGCGAACCCAGGATTTTTGCAGAGCGGCTGCACCTTTAAGGTGGATCAAAAGACCTCAAAATCGTCCAATGTGTTTTTAACTGAATTCCACTGTTTCGAGATAATTTTTTTTAATTTTTTGTTTGAGACAATCCTCTGCCTCAAAAATAGATCAGTTATATGAGATTTCTTACGTACCTGATGACTCCAAAATCCCTATTACCAGTATGCCCTTAGTTAACCCTTATTCTGTATTCTCTAAACCTAATACTTCATTTTCAAGAAAAGTCAAAAAATTAATAGGATCTACTTCCAATCAACACATTAAAGAATTTGTCCAAACCTCTAAATTTGACTCTCACCAACTCCCAGCTACCAGTTCAGAACATATGGTCACTCTGTCCCTTCCACCAGATCTTGCTAGACACTGTATGGCCCAAGGGTATACTCATATCCACTTTGGTGCTATCAGATTAGCCCTTACCTTCCATGGTAGAAAAGGTCTCTCTGCCTTTTCCCGAATAGCCCTCGTAGACACAAGGTTTGTAGAATATCAACACGCTTGCATAGGAACGATACAAACCACCTTAAACGCTGGAACCATTTTTGTTACCTTTTACCCTAACTTCAACATGCCTCTTAATGACCCCTCACTCTACACAGCGCTCAAGGCTCAGATTCAAATTAGGGGTACTCCCCAAGTAAACACTTTCCAAGCAACGTTCCACTACCAAATGGTGTATAGATTTCAAAATCACTCTCCGACATCATGGTACCGGATCAAGAACATGCTGGGGATGCACTTCTCATTAATGTTGACTCATGTGCAACACCAATATGTACATATGTTCCCAGACAGTTGTCCAGAGAAGAGTTACTAAAACTCCTCCCTGAAAAGTGGGTAACGAATTATGAGCAGATCCACCAAACTCCTGTCCAGACAACTACCGCACCAGACTTCATCCGCCATGAAAACGGACTTGTCGAGGTCAATTTCTCCTCCCAACAGAAGACGAAAGTCTTCCCAACCATCCATATGGTTCAGCCAGTTCAGGCTCCAGCCCCAGTCAAACAAGTTGAGCATTACTGGTATGATGTATGTGATTGCCAGGACTGTCTTGATGAAGCATACCGGATTGAATACATCGACAGCAACCAAGAGGAAAAGAAGACCAAATCACAACAAAAGCTGAAGGAAAGATATGAATCAGAAGATCTTGCTGTACGACTCCTTGGTGAACCATCGGGCAAGTTTGACTACTATGTCCTTTACAAAGATTCACCAATATCAACCCTTAAGTCATGTCATGATCTACCTCCTCCAAATCCTCCAAGCCGAGCCCAAGAATGTTGTGTTATCACCCCCGCAACCACATCGTCTGAATACAAGGCTGAGTTCCCACCTTTAAGCTCGTTTGAAGACAAAAACCAAAGAACTAAGCATGAGTGGAAGATCAAAAACCCCACAACCATAGGTCCCATGGGGATAGCTACTCAGATCAGTCATGCTGAAGCTACTCTTAATTGGCAAAGTGAGAATGTTGTTGCCCAGAACAAGGTGCTCTAAACTCTCCTTACGCAACAAACACGATCCTTGCAGACACAAGATAATCTTGTTACGAAGGTACGGTCCCTTGAAAACATGATCCAAGAAATCAAGATGAAGATGCAAGGACTCCACAAAGAACTTCTTGAGATAGTTCGTACGATTTCTCACTCTCAAGCCTCTAGTGATCTTACAAAAAAAGAAGTTGAGATGAAGTTCTTAAAATCACAACTCATTGACTTGGAGAGGCAACATAAGCAGCAAAGAGTAGTAACTCAAATTGATGATCCGTGGACATTGTCTTCTACCCCTTTTGTTGGAACATCCTTTGATCCACAACTACTCCCACTCACACCCTTCCCACAAAAATCCCCATCACTCTCTTTATGGTCCAAAGAGCAAGAAAAGAGAAGAGCTAAAGCTTTGCGAATCTCCCTGAGATCTGAAAAAGCCCCAATGGTTTCCTCAAGTGAAACACAAGTCTTTGTTGATGACACCTCTGCCACAGCCTCCTCAAGACCGAGCGTCCTCCCAATTGAAGACGTAAATCCGATCTCATCATTCCTACAAAACCTAACCCAAAATGAGACATCCTCTAGTTCACCCTTTGTTGCACCCGTGGTTACAACACCTCCAGATCATGCAGAAAGTGACCTCTCTGAAGCCTTTTAACATTTGTTCATGGCAGATCCAGAATCGTCTACAGCTCGCAATTACTTTGATTACGAGTACGTAGTAGAAGACGATGAAACCTTCCAACCTGCACCACAAAGAAGAACCAAAGTTTCAAAGTCAGATTCTAGTCAAAAGTTTACTTTTGATGATATTCCTCCTTCACAATGGCGAGATAGAAGTATAGAGATGTTGACATGGTGCTCAGCTGAACTCCAGTACTATGACATGGACATGGTGATTAAAAGGTTTTTAACCAGAACTCAAGGTCGTCTTAGGGATTGGTACATGAGTCTTGGAGAGTATCGACAATTGCAAATCCAGCAAGCACAATCTCCTGAAGATTTCATGCATATGATTTATGTTGAGTTCATTGGCAACCCGGTTGAACACATCGCTCAAGCAAGGAAGGAATTCTTAAAAATGAGATGTTGTTCATTCCAAAAGAAGGACCTTGAAGAACATTACAATCGCATGTCAAAAAGATTTTATTGCCAGCAAGGTATTGATGATGTCAACCTCAAGCAAGTTCTTCTGAATTCTTTCCCAGAATCTCTTGTGTTGGGTCAGAATATGCTAAGGATGGATACTACTTCTAGTTGAAAGGTATTACTACTGCTTGTACTTTTAATACTGCTAGTAGAATTAATACTGCTTGAAAATTTAGTGTTGCTACTTGAATAGTTAGTACTGCTTGTAGTTAGTACTGTTGAAGATTACTACTGCAAACATGATTAATACTGCTGAGGATGTTTATGCTGCTCAATGATTAATACTGCTAAAAGAAGGTTAGTGCTGCTTCTAAAGATAAAGAAGGCTTGAAGATAAAAGATGAGTTAGAGATATGGTTGAAGATAATTATGGTATTGATGTTGAAGATCAATTTTATTTTGATAATTATCTTGTACTCAATCTTGTATATATAGTATAGAAGTCTTTGATAGAAAAATAATAATTCATACGTTTTTGTTTAGAGAGAATTAACCTCAAGAATAGTTTAGATCCTTTCTATAGAGAAGTATAGAACGTCTATTTAGACTGTTAAACAGATTGAGGTTTTGTGTGTAATCATCAAGTTGAATTAATATAACTTGTGATTTGAGTTCTATATACTGTTCCATTGATTTTCTGTTAAACTGTTTTTCCGCAACTTCTTTAACATTGTTTCTGAGTTTGTGTTAAATTCTTGTTGCGTTTCGATCCTGACAAGTGGTATCAGAGCTAGAAAATTCAGAAAACTTTAATCATGGACAGTTCAAGCGATAGTGTTTTGGTATCAAAGGTTCCCATGCTCAAACCCAATGAGTTTGACATGTGGAAGATCAGAATCAAGCAGTACATTCTTCTCACAGACTTCTCAATGTGGGACATCATTGAGAATGGTCCTTCTGATGGAGGAAAGATGGATGCAGATGGAAAGAGACCTCCACCAAAGACAGATGGAGAGAGAAAGTTAAGGCAGACAGAGATGAAAGCCTTGAACACTCTGCTTTTGGCAATACCTAATGCGTACCAACATCAATTCTGCAACTGTTCTGATGCACAAATTCTTTGGAATTCTCTGGAGAAAAGATTTTCTGGTACCAAAAGTACCAAGAGAAATCAGAAGGCCATCCTAAAGCAACAGTATGAAAACTTCATGTCTACAAAGAATGAGTCCATGACTCAAACTTTTGATAGATTTAATAAGCTAATTGGTGAATTGGCTACTGTGGGTCTCTAGATAGATCAAGATGATGTTAACAGAAAATTTCTAAGATCTCTTGGTGATGAATGGACTATGTACACTGTCTTCTTCAGACAGAATGACCAATTGGAGGACAAGAAATTAGATGACCTCTATAATGACCTTAGGGTGTTTGAAGCAGAGGTAGAAGCAAAGAAGAGGCCCTCTGGATACTCATACAATACTGCTCTTTTATCATCCTCTACTGATTCTGCTGCTAATACAGAATCAGTTAGTGTTGCCCATGGATCAAAGCAAGATGGATCTAATGACTCAGTTTTAGAAGATTTTCTAGCCAGCCATGCTAATTCCTCTCTAATTAATGATGATTTAGAACAGATAAATGCTGATGATTTGGAAGAGATGGACATCAAGTGGCAGATGGATATGCTAACTATGAGGGTAAAAAGATTCATTAAAAGGACTGGAAGGAACAACTTTGCTCAGAAAAAAGAAGATGGGGTTGGATTTGATAAATCCAAGGTTGAATGTTACAAGTGTCACAAGCTGGGGCACTTTGCAAGAGAATGCAGAAGTGGAATGCCTCAACAGCATACTAGCAACCATCAACCATCACAGTCCACTAGCTTCAACAGTAGGAACTCTTCTCAAGCTCTTGTTTCCCAAGAAGGAATAGGATTTGATTGGAGTGACCAAGCAGAAGAAGCAGTTCAGAATCAAGCTTTAATGGCTAAACTTTCAGAGTCAGCAAGTACTGATATTCCCACAGCGGTAACTTCTAATCTTTGCTCTAAAACCTGTATTGAAACTGTTAAAAAGTACAGGGATCACAATCAGAGTATGTGTGATGACCTTAAAAGGTTAGAAAATGATAGAAGGGAGTATGTTCTGATTGTTGAGAGGTTTGAAGAACAAATTAAGTCTTATCAGGCTAATGAACTTCAACATTCCTATGATACAAACTACTGGAAGTGGGAGAAAAATCAGTTAGAGGTTAAGCTTAAAAAGTCTGAAGAGGAATGTGAGAAGATAAGGAGTGAGTTTGAGAAAGCAAAGCTGGACATTGAGAAATATTCCAATGCTTCTAAAGCAATGGACTCACTTTTAAAAACTCAAGTCCATGACAAACTTAGAAGAGGAATAGGCTACAACACCACCCCTCCACCATACAACAATAACTATATTCCTCCTACCTCTGATCTCTTAGAAAGACAGGACAAGAAGGAAATACCTGAAGGAGCCACTGAAGTAGACCCTTTAGACAAAGTAGTGGTTGAGGGAGATTCTGAAGAAGAGGACTCTGAGAGTAAGAAGGAGAAAGACCAAAAAGATATTCCCCTAGAAAACCACATTCTGACAAATGAAAGAGGGGGTAAACCTTTTGTCAAGAGTGAGAAAGTAAAGTCTAGAGAAGAGACTGTTAAGAATGAAAAAGCTGAGACCCCTAAGAGAGGAAAGGGAAAGGTACAGGGAGTTCATTACATGCAAACCACTATTGTTAATCCCTGTACTTGTAAACAGAATCAACCCCAACAACATGATAAAACAAGGGGAAATCAAAGAAATAGAAATAATCAGTGGACTTTAAAACAAGGAATTGATCTGAGAAAAATTAACAGACCAAAACCTTGTTTTATCTGTGGCAAGTTAAATCATCTAGCCAAACACTGCTATTTTAATCCTATTAACCAAAGGATCAGTTTTCAAAGAAATATACAAAATCCTGTTGGTTATAGGAAGCAAATAAGGAATCATATGGCTGAGAATGTGAGAAGGGCACCTATAAAATCTCATGTTCAGAATAAGTTTGCCAATTCAAAGAAAAACACTCCAAATAAGCCAAGGAGTAACTTAAAGAAAAAGACAACAAACAACTTTGTCCAGGTTTGGGTTCCAAAAGTAAAGAAATCTGTTAGTACTGCTACTTCTAATAGTACTGTTGACAGAAATAATGTTGCTGCAAGCAATACTACTGCTAACTCAGTTAGTACTGCTAACAAAATTAGTACTGCTAACCCAATTAGTACTGCTAATGATGTTAGTACTGCTAACAAAGTTAGTACTGCCAATCAAGTTAGTATTGCTTCCAGTGATAGACCCATTATTGTGACAAAGTATTCAAGCAATGAGATTTCTCAGTGTGATAATCTCATTCAGTCTGAATTTGAATATGTTGATGAGAATGGAAAACCCAAGACCACTTTGGCTTGGGTTCCTATTAAAAACTAACTGCTTTATTAAATGTGCAGGGCAACCACCAGCTCAAGGGAAGGAGCATATGGCATGTTGATAGTGGTTGTTCCAGGCACATGACAGGTAACATGGCCTGCCTTCAAAACTTCAAAAGAATTGATGGAGGACATGTTGCTTCTGGTGATAATCCAGCAGGTGGTAAGATAAGTGGCAAAGGTAATGTGTCAAAAGGTAAGATGATCTTTGAGGATGTATACTATGTTGAGCAATTGAGATACAACCTGTTAAGTGTATCACAGGTCTGTGACAAGAAACATAGCATATTATTCACTGATACTGAATGTATTATCCTTGATTCAGGGTTTAAGGTAGTTGATGAAAGTATGATACTACTTAGAACTCCTAGAAAGGACAATGTTTATTGCTTAGACTTGGAGAGTGTAGTTTCTGATTCATCTCTAAATTGTTTATTTTCAAAAGCATCAGTAGATGAATCATCTCTTTGGCACAGAAGGATGTGTCACATAAACTTTAAAACAATGAACAAACTTGTGAAAAACAACCTTGTAAGAGGTTTGCCACAAAAGGTATTTTCATGTGATGATCATTGTGTTGCATGTCTTAAAGGAAAACAACACAAAACTTCTCATTAGTCCAAAGAGATAAATACAATCTCTTCACCTCTTAATTTACTACATATGGATCTGTTTGGCCCTACAAATGTGATGAGTATTGGTAAGAAATCCTACTGCTTGGTCATTGTTGATGATTTCTCTAGATTCACTTGGGTATATTTTCTGAGGACAAAGGATGAGACAAGTGGACTGATCAAATCCTTTGTTCTTAGAGTTGAAAACCAAACAAATCTAAGAGTTAAAGTCATTAGGTCTGATAATGGAACTGAATTTAAGAATAACGACCTAAACAGCTTCTGTGAGGAAAAAGGCATTGAGAGACAATACAGTGCTCCTAGGACTCCTCAACAAAATGGTGTTGCTGAAAGAAGAAATAGGACTCTGATAGAAGCTGCTAGATCTCTGTTGGCAAATTCAAAACTTCCAATTACTTTTTGGGCAGAAGCAGTTAATACTGACTGTTATGTTCAAAACAGAGTTCTAGTAGTAAAATCTCAAGACAAGACACCCTATGAGCTTTTTAAAAAGAAGAAACCTTTTATTGGATTTTTCAAACCATTTGGGTGTCCTTGCACAATTATCAATACCAAAACTCACCTAGGCAAGTTTGATAGCAAAGCTGAGGATGGGTTTCTTGTTGGTTATTCATCTCAAAGTAAGGCCTACAGAGTTTTTAACACCTCTTCTAGGATTATTGAGGAAAGTGACAATGTCAAATGCAATGAGAACACACCAAATCAACTTGGTTCATGTCCAAATTGGCTATTTGACATTGATTCACTGACTAATTCTTTGGGTTTCAGTGATGAGCATAATGCAGGAACAGGGACAGAACAGGCACAAGAACAAAGACAAGAGTTTGTGCTATTCCCAACACCTATTGCTGATCCTGTTGAATTCTGTGACCAAGTTAAGAAAGATAGTTCTGATTGAAAGGACACTGAACCAGCTCAAAATGAAGAGGACAGAGGTGAAAAGGAAGATCATCCCTCAGATTCAGGAATCAAAGGTCCTAAGATGCCAGTTTTGGATGAGGAAGACACATATGATGATTCTTCAGTATATGGTGGAAGCACTCCAGAAGAGAATGACACCAATCTTGAAGTAAATCTTAATGAGGAGGCTGTCAATGCTACAAGAACTCAGAAAAATCATCCTCCTCAATTAGTGATTGGTGACATCAATTCTCCAATGATCACAAGGCAACAAAGCAAGATAGGGGGATTGAAAGGCCTACAATCAGGTGTATTATCTTGCTTTTTATCACAGGTTGAACCCAAAAAGGCATTTGATGCAATGAAGGATCCAAGCTGGATAGAAGCAATGCAAGAAGAGCTACTGCAGTTTGTACTGCAAGATGTATGGGATCTGGTGGATCTTCCAAAAGGACACAGAGCAATTGGCACAAGATGGATATTCAGGAACAAGAAAGATGAGAGAGGAATAGTAATAAAGAACAAAGCTAGACTAGTGGCACAAGGGTATACTCAAGAAGAGGGTATTGACTATGAAGAGGTATTTGCACCAGTGGCCAGGATAGAGGCAATCAGGCTATTTTTAGCCTATGCTTCTTTCATGAAGTTCAAAGTCTACCAGATGGATGTAAATAGTGCTTTTCTGTATGGAAGAATTGAAGAAGAAGTGTATGTTTGTCAACCTCCAGGATTTGAGAATCCAAATTATCCTGACAGAGTATACAAATTGAAGAAGGCACTCTATGGGCTACATCAAGCACCAAGGGCATGGTATGACACTCTGTCTACCTATCTCTTCGAAAATGGTTTTCAAAGAGGAATCATAGACAAGACTCTGTTCATTCAGAGGAAGAAGAAGGACATCCTAATAGTGCAAATCTATGTGGATGATATTATCTTTGGATCCACAAAAGATCAAATGTGCAGAGATTTTGAAGATTTGATGCACAAGAGATTCAAGATGAGTTCTATGGGTGAACTTACCTTCTTCCTAGGGCTTCAAGTTAAACAGAAGAAAGATGAGATATTTATAAGTCAATCCAAATATGTGCAGGACATTCTTAACAAGTTTGGTTTCTCAGACTCAAAGCCTGCAAGCACACCCATGGAGACACATAAACAGATCACTGCAGATCTTGAGGGGGAGGATGTGGATGTTCATCACTACAGATCCATGATTGGCTCCCTCATGTATCTCACTGCTTCAAGACCAGATATCATGTTTCCTGTTTGTGTGTGTGCAAGATTTCAAGTAAGGCCTAAGCAGTCACACTTTCAAGTAGTCAAGAAGATATTCAGATATCTCAAAGGCCAACCTAGATTAGGTCTTTGGTATCCTCATGACTCACCATTTGACCTACTTGCTTATTCAGACAGTGACTTGGGTGGTGCAAATTTGGATAGAAAGTCAACTTCAGGGGGATGTCAGTTTTTGGGTGCAAGACTAGTATCATGGCAGTGCAAGAAACAAACCATAGTCTCCACATCTACAACAGAAGAAGAGTACATAGCTGCTGCAAGCTGCTGTTCTCAAGTACTTTGGGTTCAGAATCAAATGCTGGACTATGGTTTGACCTTTCTTCACACTCCAATCTTCATAGACAACAACAGTGCTATTAGCATTGTTAATAATTCAGTCAAGCACTCCAAAAGAAAGCATATAGAAATCAGGTATCATTTTATCAGAGACTGTAATGAAAAGAAGCTAATTCAGGTTGTGAAAGTCCATACAAGTAATCAATTTGCTGATCTATTCACTAAAGCTTTTGATGTGGGTAGATTCACATTTTTTGTCACAAGTGTGGGCATGATAAACTCTGAATAAGCCTATTGTCTTATGTCTTATGTACCTGTATAGATTCCTTCCTGTCTACTTTCTCATATTGTATTGTGCATGGTGCTTCTAACCTTGTGTGTTTCAGTGTTTCAGATTGCTTCAAATGGATACTAGGTACTTCTAAATCAGTTAATACTGCTCGCTATATTACTCATGATAATTTTTCAAAAATGGTTAAGTATGGTTACTACTGCTAGGTGGTTTATACTGCCAGTGCAAAGTTACTACTGCTTGACTTATTTAATACTGCTAATCAGGGTTACTACTGTTGGTCTGTGTTAATACTGCTAGTCCGTGTTAATACTGCTAGTCCGTGTTAGTACTGCCAGTATGTGTAACTACTTCTAATATGAGTTAATACTGCGAGTTAGTTAATACTGCTAGGGTACTTAGTACTGCTTCTAACTGAAACCCTCCACCTATAAATACCCTTTGTGACCGCCAAAATACAAACGACTCTTTGAACTTCCATTGTTTCTTCTTCTCTCTCTCGATTTCTTGCTTACCAGTGTCAACCCTAGGAACGATTCGAAGCTAGATTTAACCAGAACGATGGCAGGACGAGCATTTTTTGATGAACACAACGAGCTCGCCATGTTGCAGAAACCAAAGCAAGGTGAAGGTTTCCATGCCATAGTGGATTTCCTCAAATCCTCACAAATCGCCCACGCTCTTACTGTCAATCCCACAATCTATGTGGAACATCAAAGACAGTTCTGGGCCAATGCTACCATTCACACTGAAGAAGAGACTCAGGTCATTCAAACCAGGGTGTGTGATAAACCCCTGACCATCTCAGAGGAATGTATTCGCATCCATATATGCTTAGATGATGCCTCGGGTATAACCTCCTTACCTAAGGAAGATCTCTTCCACACTCTTAGTAATATGGGGTATGAAGGTCCCACTGATGTATTCAAGTTTTTCAAGAACAGATTTTCACCACAGTGGAGATTTTTTGTTCATACCCTCCAACATTGCATTTCAAGAAAAACAACTGGATGGAGTGAGTTTAGCAGTACCTTAGCTTATGCTTTGGTCTGCTTAGCTACCTCTAGAAAGTTCAATTTCTCTCAAATGATTTTCAATGATTTTATGTCAAACCTGGATACCAAATCCAAAAGATTTTACATGTATCCCAGGTTTGTACAAGAGATTATACTGAAGGAATTGACGGATCTACCCTCTTTTCAATAGGTGTATGTACCAAAACCTCCCAAAGGGAAGGTATTCTCAAACATGAAAAGGCCCTCCAAGGACTTTTCTGGCCAAGACACCCCATTGTTCTCTACAATGATGGGTGTGTCACATTCCCATGGTGAGGCATCAGTGTCAAAGCCCTCATTAGACAACAAAACTGATGACCTACCCACACCACTCATTTCTAGTAATCCTCCTCAGATTCCTATTGAAAAGCCCACATCCCTCATCACCAAAATCTATATAAGGAAAAGGTAAAGAAGGTTCCTTCCCTTCTTGTACCTTCACCCCCACAGCCTTCAAGCCTTCTAATGGAGCATTCTCCATTAGAGAATATCGATAGGGAAACCACAGGGGTGTCTCCCAACCCCAAGAAGGTGCTCAGTAAGGAGAGGGAAGAGCATATGGGTAGTAAGGCTCACACTACTGACTTTGCACAAAGTGCAGGGCAGGACAGTGTGAACATATCTAAGACCTTCCCCATGGCAACTTTGGGTGAGCAATCATCCAAAGGTCCCATGTGCCAAGAAACCAAGGGGGTAGAGGCTGCTTCTGCTAGGCAGAAGACCTCTACTAAAAGATCCAAGGATCCTTCAAGGGTGGTCAACACACCTAAAGGAGGTGAGGACAGATATAACTATGATGAATTGATGGAAACTATGAGAAATATAATTCTTGATGTCATCAAACAGGGTGCTGATATAGAGGAATTGAAACTGGTGATTCTGTCTCAACAAGTGCAGATTACCAAACTAAAGAAGATGGTTCAGAGGTTGTTGCAGAAAAAGAGAAGAAAGCAGTATGTTTTAAAGAAAAGGGGAGATGCTTTCAACAAGGCGGAGAGACAAGCTGAAGGGGAGAAACAAAGCCCTATTTGCATGGAAGCTCATTTTGAGGGGGAGTTGAATAGGGAAACGGAAAAAGCAAATACAGCAGAAAATACAAAAGAAGCAGTAACTGAGCCAGCAGCAGTAACTGCAAAAGAAGTAGAAACAGAGAATACTGCAGCAGAAACATCATTGTCCAGAGAGGAGATTGAAATTGCAGAAACCCTTGTAAAAGCTAAGAATGACACTCCCAAAGCCACTCAAAAGGCTAAGGGAGTAATGATCAAAGAAGGAGGATTAGAAAAGAAACTAAAAGAAGTCAGTATGGAGGATGCAAAGAAGAAGGGAAAGGAAAAGATGGTTGAGTCTGAGCAACCAGTGAAGAAACAGAAACAGATACAGTTGGATGAAGAATTGGCCAAAAAGCTTCAAGAAGAGTTGGAAAAGGAGGAAAAAATCCAATCTGCAAAAGACAGAGAGATAGCTTTGGAATTGGCTACTAAGCTGAATGTGGAATATCAAATGAGTTTAAAGCCTACTGGTGTTAAGAAAGTAATAAAGAAAGCTGTTGTCCAAAGGAAAAGACAACCTTCCAAGACATACTTAGCAAACCAAGAAAGAAGGAAGATGATAAACTTCTTGAAAGGAGCTATTGGAGTTCCTGAGGGAATGTTTACAAGTATGTCCTTTGGAAAGCTTGAAGAACTCTACCAGAAAGAGATGGCCAAATTGAAAGGGGACTCCACTCAAAGGGAAGAAGCTGAAAGGAAAATGAAGAGAGGCATGATCTCAACATCCAACAACCCTTCCCAGAAAGTGAAGAAGGAACTCCTGTCAAGGAAAAGAAAGAAGATACTTTGGCTCACCAAATTGGAGTAATTAAAAGAAAGAAAACCATTGCCACAAAGTCAAAGGCAAAAAGAGCAAGAATTGAAGAAGAAAGAACAGAAGCAGAAGCAGAACCTATTGATGAACCTTTAGCAGAGCCAGAGCAGAATCCAGAGCAGTCCAATCAGCAATCAAATGAGAAGTTTGACTTATACATGACAGTGACAGATAAAGATCCAGTCCAAGCTCCTGAAATTATCCATTGGGATATCCTGGAAGATCAAAGGAAGAAATACTTCAGGATTAAAAGAATGGGAGACAAGTATGAGGTTTACTCTACTTGGGGAAAATTCATCAGAAGCTGTTCCAGATTAGACCTAGAAGAAATGTTTAAGGTTGGAATGAGCTTGTATGAAGAGGAATTGACAAAAGCAGGAATGAGCTTAATAAAACTAGCCATGGAGTACTTGTGCATGATGTTTGATCCTAGCAGAGTTCAACATGTGGTCAGGGATCTGCATCTGGAGAACAAATTCTAAAGAATAGAAAATTGGATGTTGTTTGAAAGGTGTAGAGTCTATGTCATCACTGTAGACAAAGCTTATCATGAGTACTACCTGGTGGATAAGATTTATGATCACAGCAAAGTCAAGTTGCAAGGTATGTTGAATGCAAAGCTTATATGTTCAAAGGATTCAGAAATGGCCAGGATAATAGTCAGAAGAATTATCAATCAAAGTCTGGGACTGGATCCAAATCTGGGCAACTGAGCTGAAGTGTTGAAAGCATCATCAAGGCTCTAAGTTGAAGAACTTAACTTCTCATCCTGAAAAGTTAAGTTAGGGGGAGATTGTTGAAAGGTACTACTGCTAGTTGAAAGGTATTACTACTGCTTGTACTTTTAATACTGCTAGTAGAATTAATACTGCTTGAAAAGTTAGTGCTGCTACTTGAATAGTTAGTACTGCTTGGAGAGTTAGTACTGCTAGTAGTTAGTACTGTTGAAGATTACTACTGCAAGCATGATTAATACTGCAAAAAGAAGGTTAGTGCTGCTTCTAAAGATAAAGAAGACTTGAAGATAAAAGATGAGTTGGAGATATGGTTGAAGATAATTATGGTATTGATGCTGAAGATCAATTTTATTTTGATAATTATCTTGTACTCAGTCTTGTATATATAGTATAGAAGTCTTTGCTAGAAAAATAATAATTCATACGTTTTTGTTTAGAGAGAATTAACCTCAAGAATAGTTTAGATCCTTTCTATAGAGAATTATAGAACGTCTGTTTAGCCTGTTAAACAGATTGAGGTTTTGTGTGTAATCATCAAGTTGAATTAATATGACTTGTGATTTGAGTTCTATATATTGTTCCATTGATTTTCTGTTAAAGTGTTTTTCCGCAACTTCTTTAACATTGTTTCTAAGTTTGTGTTAAATTCTTGTTGAGTTTCGATCCCGACATCTTGCCAGTGAGGTATTCAGATCATTAGAGTCAAAAAACATCTCGATTGCTAATGTCACTCTTGGTGCGCTATATCAAATGGTGCTCAATGCACTTGCCAAGTTTTGTAATTCAAGAAAGTTAATGGACGAACTTGAAAAAACTGGCAAACATTTTGGTTCATCCTGTGATGAAAAATACCTCCAGATCAAATGCAAAGATAAATCTTCCTGTGATTGTTCTCGTATAAAGAAGAAGTCCCATTTCAAGAAGTTCTTTAACTCTTCCTAGCAGCTAGTGGTGATACATTTGTTATTGACAAGATCAGTGTCCCAATCCATATCCGGTTATTTCCAAAATGTGTGGTAAGACACAGGTTCTTAGGATCAAGCTCCCACGGTAAAGATCTCCTCATCGGATTCGATATACTTCATACTTTGCCAAACATAAGGTTTGCTGAGCAAGGTCTCCAATACAAAAGTTACCTAAACCCCTGGAATTATGTGCCCAAACTCTATATGGCATCCACACTCACTATAGAAGCCCTTAAACAACAAATCATCCATACATCATGTGATTCTAGTCATACAGAGTTTCTCACAAAAATAAAACGCCCTCTAGTCATACCTTACCGTTCAAACAAAACGAGGACGTCAACCCGACAAGGGCAAGCCATCCAGGAATGAACCCTGATCATTACTAGCTAGCAATCCAAGAATGTTCAGAACTTGTTCAACAAGGCATCATTGAACCCACGGTTTCACCATGGGCATGTGAAGCGTTTTATGTCAATAAGAGAAGCGAACAAGTCAGAGGCAAGTTGAGGCTAGTCATAAATTATCAGCCACTTAATCATTTCTTGGTTGATGATAAGTTTCCCCTGCCACAGAAAAGGTCATTATTCCAGTCTCTAGCAAATGCAAAGGTCTTATCAAAATTCGATCTTAAAGTTGGATTCTGGCAATTGGGCATACATCCTGACGATCGGCCGAAGACTGCTTTTTGCATACCAGATCATCATTACCAGTGGAACGTTATGCCATTTGGATTAAAAAATGCCCCTTCGGCATTCCAAAAGGCAATGGTCAAAATCTTTTAGCCTATTCTCCAAAACGCCCTGGTCTACATTGATGATATTCTCCTGTTTTCTCCAGACGAAGATTCCCATATCAGCTTACTCTCGAAGTTTCATTCCATAATTCAACAGTATGGCATTATGCTATCTGAAAAGAAGATGGAGATAGGAGTTAACTCCATTAACTTTCTTGGAATGAAGATCTTTGATGGGAAATATCAACCACAACCCCATATCGCTCAAGAGCTCCACAGGTTTCCAGATGTGCTTTCGTCACAAAAAGAAGTCCAACAGTTCCTTGGTCTTGTCAACTACATGGCTGATTTCTTGCCAAAACTGTCACACCATACTGTACACTTATTCCCCATGCTAAAAAAGGAACCGCCACTTTGGGCTGAACGACAAACAATAGCTGTCAGAGCTATAAAGCAACTAGCCGACAAGATGCCACCTCTAAAGATTCCCACTACTACTAACAAAAGAATTCTCCAGACAGATGCGAGTGATGAGTACTGGGGAGTAGTTCTATTGGCACAATATGACAAAGGTGTCAGAACAATTTGTGGTTACAAGAGTGGCACGTTCAAATCCTCGAAGCAACATTATCATTCAACTTTCAAGGAGATTCTAGCAGTCAAAAAAGGAATAGAAAAATTCCAATTCCATCTTATCGATCACTGTTTCCAGATTGAGATGGATATGTCCTCTTTCCCACGCATGCTCCAATTCAAAAGAAATATGCTTCCAGAGGCACAACTTTTAAGGTGGGCAAATTGGTTCTCACAGTGGAAGTTTACAGTAAAACACATCAAAGGGTCAGAAAATATTCTTGCATATTTTCTGTCAAGGCCAAAGCACTATAAATATAGTGGTCCTGAAAGGATTCCCCAACACATGGTCATCCCATTGGTGTTTGCTATGGATAAGGCCAACCCCAGCTCATCTACTCCCCAAGAAGCCTCTCGCACAACCACCCAAGATCTCCCTGAAGAGGTAACCGAAGTCATTGCTGATTTGACCCTGAACCAAAGGTCCTTACTAAATTGGAAGACATTTTATAATGTCCTTCTTGCAAAACATGGTCCCTTCATGAAAAATTACATGTTTCATCCCGACTACCCTTTCCTCAACATTTTCCATGTCCATGAACTATTCAGGCTTCCTAAAGAAGCACTCTGCTTCTTCGGGTATCTCTTCGAAACCCATACCATCGCCATCTCCTTCAACACATGCAAACTGTTTACATATATGTTCAAGTGTCAGTTTGAACACGTTCCCCCTGAACAAAAGAATCTGTACACTGTTCTCCAATGGTTCCTTCCGGTCCATCAATGGATCCAAAGATTGGATGTAAGTCACAAAACTTACGTGCTAATCTGCTTCAAAAGACCGTGTTCCTTTCTACCCGGAAATTCTCTCACAAACAAACAACCGCTGATTTACCATTTCCCCACAACCTTCATCCATACTTGGCATGATGTCAACCCAGCTAGCCGATCCTTCCAGGTTAATCATACCTGGAAACTTTTGGAGATACGTAATGATTTGGCGTCTGCAAACAATATAGCTCTTCACAACATCCCGACACAGGTAATGGAAGGTGCAGAGATATGGCCAGATAGACACCCTGAAATGGCATTATGGAAAGAGACGCTCAATCATGGTTCAGCACCCACCTTGCCAAATCCATTGATTCCTCTGAAGATGACTTTGACATTTCCGACAACGAAGATGACTATGTCTTCCTCAATGACGAACCTTACGATCCGTGTGAAGATGACCCGTCGCACCCAGATTCACGCTGGAAAAAAAAGCATCAGTTTGAAATAAAATGTGTGCTTGTATTTTTCTTTATTTTTAAAGTTTGATTAGTTTAAAATGATGATGTAAAAATGATGGAAGCATGAAATCACTTTTCTAGTGATGTAAGCGTTTACCTCATTTGTAGAATTATTGTTTGCTTATGTAATGCTTACGTCATGCTTTTAAGTTTTTTGGTTGATTTCGAGAAACTTTTTCCGGGTTTTTGGTTGATTTCGAAGGATTTTTTTCGGATTTTTTAGTTAATAATCCTTGTACTTTTCAATATCCTGAAGCACCCATCAAAGCTAAACAGGTACACCAAAACAAAAATTCTATTTACAAAGATTGTTGAAAAGATGCACGAGAGCCAACTCTAGACTTAATAGGCATCCCCTGGATAGGCAACAACTTCAAAGATCTAAACAAAATTTTGTAACAAAATGAAGTGGTAGTTGGTCTCCATATGTTGTGTATAATACCCGTTGAATAGATTTGTTTTTATATATATATATATATAGTAGTTCTTTTTATATTAAAATAAAAAAGAAAAAGAAAATGGATGCTAATAATTATAGGTTGGTGTTGTGAGTTTGTGAAAAATAAAATAACTAAGTGTTGGGATTTTATGTTCAAGAACATGGGTTTCAAAAAACCATAAAACGATTTTAGGCAACGGAAGCAAAACCAAAGATTTTGAACATAAACATAAAACCATTTTATTCCCACAAAGGATCTTGTTACATGCAATGAAAAGATAAAACATAAAAGGAAGTTTAGATTTACAACCTTTGAAGACTTTGGATCCTCACGGGAGGTTAATCGTTGATGATGATGGTAGAACCCAAGTTAGAGTTCCTCTATCGGTATCCACCAACAAGCTCCAACACCTCGAATGCTAGTTCCATTCTTTTGATGATGCAAGTATGCTTTCTTGAGTCAAATCTACAAGGGATTTGATTAAACAAGAAAACCAAAACCACCACTATGGTGGTTTTGGCCGAAGTCTAGAGAGAGGGAGGAGAGAAGAGAGTTTTTTTTTCTTTTTTCAAAACTTGTTCTATACTTGTCTAAAAGCAAGGTGAAAGGTTTGAATAAAAGCAACCAACCACCTCACAAAAGAACCAATGAGCATGCTCCCTTCCATGCATATTTTAATTCAAGCCCTTCCACTTTTAAAAAATAGCCATGCATATTTTCCCTTTAGCCCTCCTAGTTTAAATTAGTTAAAATCATAATTTTAACAATATAAACTTTATTACTATAAGTCCCTCTTGTAATTCTAGTTACATATGAGCCCATCATATTATAAATAAACTAGAATCTTTTATTTGCATCAATTATTATGAATCACATTCAATAATAATTTTCAAGAACATAAATTTGGTGTCTACTTGTTTTTGGTGTGACCCTATAGGATCATAAATTATCGGCAATATTATTTTATAATCATTCTTGAGCATATAGAACCAACAATCTCCCACTTGCTCAAGATTGTATTATAGAATAATATAGACAGTGGTGGACGTTTAGCAACATCTCACTGCCCCCAGCAACGTATGACTGTATGTGCCATTCATCAATATCCAATTACCACAAGCTCAAAACTTTAATTGATGTATAAGGTGTGGTATCAGTTATCCCTTTGTTCGGACATCATGTTGAACATGAGACATGGATCGCTATCATTCTCATATGTCATTCAACTTTTGGTAAGGCGCCTTAGATGTCTCACTCTTAAACCATTTAGAGGAACAAATCCCATTTTGACTACATACGCCTCTTATGCAGTTCATACTATACCCAATGATGGCCTTTATAGCTGCCTACTATTTCAAGATCAGCGGTTAACCATATCAAAGCACAGTACTCCCTACACTCAAGTCCCTAATATGTATCTCAGGTCAAAGGATACAAAGATATTACCTTTATTCAAGTGTCACTCATGACAACGATCCATGAAGTGATCTTGATGCGGGTCATGTCCAGTACTTATTCCCTAGCAAGTACCTACGAACTTGGTTGCAATACTTTGCCACTTTTACCCTTAAAAGTCAACCAATCCAATTCATATTAGTCTTTCTTCATAGTTGCTCCCACAAATATGATCGACTATGGACGTTTAGAATAAGTGATTTATTCACGGATTAAACATGCAAATATAGAACACAACAAGTATAAGAGATCATATCCTATATATCTTTACTAAATAATATACTTGTTTCTTAACTTGTTCCAATATCCAAATACTAAATTCAAATCAATTTCCATCACTAGAATAACGAAGTCCTATGGCTCAAGCATGACCCTTCAAGCTTAGCATATGAAAAGAGCTTTGTAAATGGGTCATCTAAAATTTGATTTGTGTGAACTTTGTGAATACTAACATCTCCATCTCTAACTTTGTTCCGAACATAGTTAAATGTTTGGAGTAGATGCTTGGTACTCTGATGTGACATAGTGTCCTTTAGCTTGCGTAATGGCACCCATATTGTCACAAAAGATTTCTAGGTGATCCTGAATGGAAGGTATCATCCTAGCTTTTCAATGAACTCTTTCATCCAAAACATCTTATCTTTTGCAGCTTCTAAAGCAACAATATATTCTTATTCTGTAGTATATTATGCAATTTAGCTTCGTTTGGAACTCTTTCCAATGAGCTACTTCTTCATTCACAATAAATACATACCCCTTTTAATGGTCGAGAACCTTCTCGATCTATATGGAAGCTATCAGCAGTGTAACAGTTTACTATGGTCTTCTTCCAACCCTTAATTAAGAAACACTTCTTTGGTTCTTCGTAAGTATCTTAGAATGTTCTTTACAGTCATCTAATGACCTTCCCACGTATTTCGTTGGTTTCTTCTTCTAATGCTCTAAAGCATTATGACATACTCGGTCTAGTGTATATCTTGGCATTTATGATGGATCCAATTGCAGAAGCATATGGAATACGAATCATTTTATCTAACTCAACCTTTGTGCTAGAATATTGAGATATGCTCAAAATGATGTCATATAATCATTGCAAGAAACTACCTCTGGTGCCTTGCATCTTGAACCTTTCAAGATCTTGTCAATTTACGTACTTTGACTTAAACCTATAAGTCATCTTTATCTATCTCTATAGATCTTTATTTCAAGAACATAATTATGTTCTTAAGTCTTTCATTTAGATATGTTGCCCCGGCCAAGACACGATGCCTTGCCTTGTGTTTTCTTCCGGTTGTTAGTATGTCTCTTACATACAATACTAGGAATTTTACTGCGCTCCGACTAGCCTTTTAGTAAATGCATGAGACTTCTTTTATTTGATGAAATTAAAACCTTTTGATCAAAATAAAGATTCCAGCTTTAAGATGCTTATAGTTATCCATGAATGGATTGCATCTTGGTGTTCATGACTCTAAGTCACTCATCAGATTCAGAATCTGACACTATATTTTAGTAGTTGATGGGTTTACTAGAATCCCATCATACATCATACTTCATTAGTCGTGAGAAATCGACATTTCTCGGCTTCTGAATGATTCTACTGGATTGGTGAACACATTATGCTTTACTAAGTTTCTGATCAATCAAATTGTTCAGTTTTAACAACCTTTGTTTGATAACTAGTTTCAACCAATAAATGCATTAGGTTATGAGGTTCTTGAATTTCTTCAATTCCTTAGACCTACCATTTGCCTTTCCCATTTGAAAACTTGTTTCCAAGAACTCGGAGTTCAAATAATAAACAACTTTTATTATTTATGGGATTGCAGAATCTGTATACTAAACATTTTTAGTATATTTTACAATATATGCATTTAGTTGATATTAGGTCGAGTTTGGTTGAAGCTTATTGTCTTACATGAGCTTCATAATCCTACACCTTCAATTAAGATTATGGATGAAACTTTTCATACAAAATCTTATAAGGTGTCTTATCTACGTCTTGGTTGGAGTCATACTCAAAATATGATTTACAGTAAATGGGGTAGAACTCCGAATTGATGTAGGTATAGTACTTCTACTCATTAGAGCGAACCATATTTAATAAGGTTCGGTTTATCCTCTCGAACATACCATAAAGAAGTGGTGTTCTGGATGGACTAAATTGTGTTACTATACCACAATATCTAAGACGATCCAAGAGTTCTTAGTTGGTTACTTTCCTATATCAGAAAAGACTTTAATGGTCCTATAGAGCTGTTTTCTTTAACTTCACTTTGAAGCAGCTTGAATCATATCAAATGCTTCAGCTTATAACTTCAACGTTTGAAAAACATTAGTGAAGATATTGTATCATCTATCACCATATCTAGACAAGGTTTTGAAAGGCCACATACATCAACATGTATCAATCTTAACCAAAGACTTTTCTCTTTTACTACAATAATTAGAGAGAAGAGTTATATTCAATGTCAAAACTCGCATATATCAAATGAAACATTCTCATTTGCCTTCAAAATACCGCACTTTTGAAGTTGGGATATGCGTTTAATGTTTGTATGACTAAGTTGACTATGTCATAGATTTGATTCAAATCTCATTTGAGTCTTATGGTGTTTACGCGATATAGAACTATGTTTAAGAAAGCAATTGAGATTCACTTTATTATTCAATTAAGAGAACCGGTTCTCGAAACAGAATAATTCATTTTGAATATGAAAATGATCGTTTCAAAAAACGCTTAAGTGAATTTCATCCAATCAATAAACATTCAACTGAAATAATGATTTAGTCAAACTAAATTTAAACATTGTTCGAAACAACATTATTTTTGCAATACAAGACATGTGGTTTCATAATAAAATCTTTTATAAGCTTGGTATGCAATTTTGCTTCCTTGATTACATGGATCACCATCATGCTTGTCATTCAGCCACTTACCTTTCTTGAATATCTGTAACATATTACAAGATAGATTTCTTCACTTACTATCAAATACATAAGTGCAAGATAGAAAAGGTAAAAGTTATGTCTATCTTATAGATACCTGAAGGACTTTCCTTGTTAGAAAACTTTATTTCACAGGGGATAATCTCCTCCAACACTTGAAGTCACTGCCTCGGGAAGATTTCTTTCATATGTTTCTAGTAACATATATAAGTCCGAGACCGAAACTTCCCGTAAATCCATTTTAAAACCATCGAACCTTTTGTTCAAGGACCTGAGAATCTCATTCTTGGCTAGCATATCCGGATAAGGACAACCAAGTCTATCTAAATAGTCTAGATGCATCTTCATGGTTTGAAGATGGGAGCCCACACTTTGGTTTTCCCTCATTTTGGTCTGATGAAGTGTCCGACGTGTTTTAAGGACTTCTGTTCTCATAAAACTTTTATGATATGTCCGTAGTCTCTCCATAAGGTCATATGCCATATCTTGAAATCTCTCCACATCTTCTCGTAAGACTGGATCCATAGTTTCAAGCATAAGACATGAAACATCGTATGAATCATTATAATGCTTCCACCAAGCATTTTGGGCCTCTATGGAGGTGAGAGGAGGTTCTTGTGGAAGAGGTACGAAAAGTACATATGATTTCTTTTCACGTGAGAGAATAAGTCTCAGCCTTTGAATCCACAAAGGGAAGTTTGGGACAGTTAACCTATCTTCCAAGAGAGAGGCTCTTAGGGCTGAGTTAATTGCGGTGTTTTGGTTCATCTACAAAAACTAACAAGGTTCATTTAGAATTTTCAATATTTAATATTTGACTCAATTAATACCCTCTTACGTTTCTTAATCATTAATTAGTCAAATCTATAATCCAAGTTGCGAAACGAACAAACGGTTAGGTGACCTTTATCCCGCCTATTCAATCCAACAAGGTAGGCAACGCTTACCAATTACATCTAGATGTAACTTATAGCAGTATGAGATTCTTAACAACTTTTGTCAACTTGGCATGTTTGATCCCATCTATGCCTCGGGCCTCTTTTGTTTAGGTGAACTTTATCACAAAAAATTCCCGATCAAGTCATCCTACTTGAGACAACGTGTGAAAACTTATATCAATGCGGTTAGGTGACCTTTATCCCACAAGGACACAAGAATCACCTCATTCATCACAAGACAATCCAAGCGGTTAGGTGACCTTTATCCCACAAGGGTGCCATAGTGATGAATGAAGTGTCTCTCAAAAGGATGGCATTGACTTGCCATCTAAGAGGGATTTATATAATAAACATTTTATTATTTAGACTATGAGTTTGGATGAGTCTTAAAATCTCCATTTTAACTCCTTTCACTAATTAAAAAAAAGAGATGACGTTTGGTAGTTTTTAGAACAAAAATTTACAAAACCATTTTAGCGTCTTATTAAAACCGTCAAAATTCGATTTCCAAACTCTTAGTAACATATAATTGCATGCGTCAAAATACTCTTTGTTTTGAAAAAACTTATTTCTTCAAAATTATTTAAAATCTCCATTTTAAATTGTTTGGTTCATATAAAATCCAATTTTTAGAGTGTTTTTAAAAAACTATTTTATTCAAAACACATATGAATCAATTTGCATGTTATGGATTTAAAATCTCTATTTTAAATTGTGTTTTACTTAAAATCTCCATTTTAAGGTTTGGTTTATCTCATTATAAAACTTATCTTAAAATTGTCGCTCCAAAATTCAAACAATTTTAAAGCGTGTTTGAACCAAATTTATGTTCACTACTAGCATATAAAATATCTTATATTTTAAAGCAAATAAAAAGTAACATAAACAATCACAACATGCAAAAGAATGTGCATAAAACAAAGTCATTTCTAATGACATTTCTTGTGAGCCAAAACAAGAAATGTCAAGTCCATTCCTTAGGACAAAAAAAAACATTTAAAAGAAGATTTTCATGTTCCCACTTGCTTTGACATCTTCATGTAAACAAGTCACCAAGCTCCATCTTCAAGTTCCATGTTGGTCTCCATTTATTTACAATTTATAAATAAAGAAACTAGTTCTAACAACTAATCTAATATTTATAAAATGAACATAATAGAAGATAATATATCCTATTTACTATTACAAACCAACATGAATAAAAATAATACAACCATATCGAATTTTTAACTCACATAAAAACACGAAAGGTCCATGGCTTGTTTATGCACATATTTCATAAAATAAAACAACACTTTGTTTTTCTAAGGCAACTTTTATGTAACAAAAAATGCATGTCAAAATTTTGTTACATAAAATATAAAGACTAGCATAAAAAGTTGCCAAAGAAGCCATGCACGAACCTTTTTCATAAAAGATGAAATTTTTATCCATGGCTTCCAAAAAACCAAGTTTCAACCAAATAAAACTTATTATCTAATCATGCATATAACATCGGCTCTGATACCACTTGTTGGGATTTTATGTTCAAGAACATGGGTTTCAAAAAACCATAAAACGATTTTAGGCAACGGAAGCAAAAACAAAGATTTTGAACATAAACATAAAACCATTTTATTCCCACAAAGGATCTTGTTACATACAATGAAAAGATAAAACATAAAAGGAAGTTTAGATTTACAACCTTTGAAGACTTTGGATCCTCACAGGAGGTTAATCGTTGATGATGATGGTAGAACCCAAGGTAGAGTTCCTCTACCGGTATCCACCAACAAGCTCCAACACCTCGAATGCTAGTTCCATTCTTTTGATGATGCAAGTATGCTTTCTTGAGTCAAATCTACAAGGGATTTGATTAAACAAGAAACACCAAAACCACCACTATGGTGGTTTTGGCTGAAGTCTAGAGAGAGGGAGGAGAGAAGAGAGTTTTTTTTTTTTCTTTTTTCAAAACTTGTTCTATACTTGTCTAAAAGCAAGGTGAAAGGTTTGAATAAAAGCAACCAACCACCTCACAAAAGAACCAATGAGCATGCTCCCTTCCATGCATATTTTAATTCAAGCCCTTCCACTTTTAAAAAATAGCCATGCATATTTCCCCTTTAGCCCTCCTAGTTTAAATTAGTTAAAATCATAATTTTAACAATATAAACTTTATTACTATAAGTCCCTCTTGTAATTATAGTTACATATGAGCCCATCATATTATAAATAAACTAGAATCTTTATTTGCATCAATTATTATGAATCACATTCAATAATAATTTTCAAGAACATAAATTTAGTGTCTAGTTGTTTTTGGTGTGACTCTATAGGATCATAAATTACCGGCAATATTATTTTATAATCATTCTTGAGCATATAGAACCAACACTAAGTAAATAAACTACTTTGATTCTTTAGGTGTCGGACATTTTTGTTTCTTTGTTTTGGTTAAAAGTAGAGTTAAAGGGTTAGTTTTGTTAATGGTTGTTAAGTGAGGGGTTGGTATTGTAAACCCATATGTTAGTTGAACTTTTAGATGGACTAAAAGCCATCACTTCTCCAGTTATCGATTCCTAAAACCTTATTCTAATCTCAGAAATATCACGGGAGTTCAGGAAGGAATAGTGACCGAAAGTCAAAGGAGAAAAGGATCGGTGATTTCGAGTTAGGCTCGTCAATTTCTCGTTGTTCTCTTGTCGTTTTAAGGTAAGTTTCTATTCCACTCTCAATTATATGCGAATAGTAATGGGATTCTAGTTTATGGGATTACTGGGGGTAGCACCCATCAAAGCTAAACAGGTACACCAAAACAAAAGTTCTATTTACAAAAGATTGTTGAAAAGATGCACGAGAGCCAACTCGAGACTTAATAGGCATCCCCTGGATAGGCAACAACTTCAAAGATCTAAACAAAATTTTGTAACAAAATGAAGTGGTAGTTGGTCTCCATATGTTGTGTATAATACCCGTCGAATAGATTTGTTTATATATATCGATATATATATATATATATAGTAGTTCTTTTTATATTAAAAAAAAAGAAAAAGAAAATGGATGCTAATAATTATAGGTTGGTGTTGTGAGTTTGTGAAAAATAAAATAACTAAGTAAATAAACTACTTTGATTCATTAGGTGTCGGACGTTTTTGTTTCTTTGTTTTGGTTAAAATTAGAGTTAAAGGGTTAGTTTTGTTAATGGTTGTTAAGTGAGGGGTTGGTCTTGTAAACCCATATGTTAGTTGAACTTTTAGATGGATTAAAAGCCGTCACTTCTCCAGTTATCGATTCCTATATTCCCCCACGTCTTGAAACACCCTAAAACCCTATTCGAATCACAGAAATATCATGGGAGTTCAGGAAGGAATAGTGACCGAAAGTCAAAGGAGAAAAGGATCGGTGATTTCGAGTTACGCTCGTCAATTTCTCGTTGTTCTCTTGTCGTTTTAAGGTAAGTTTCTATTCCACTCTCAATTATATGTGAATAATAATGGGATTCTAGTTTATGGGATTATTGAGGGTAGAAATCGAGTTGTTTCGATGGCTCGAAAGTCACCGACTCGGTTAAAAGAAATTAACGGCGGGAGTGGGGTTATTAAAATCGTCTTTAGAACCCCCAAATTCTGCTATTTTCTATCTCGATAATGGTCCTAAATATTGCCTAATGTTAGTAGTTATAGTTGTTGTTGCGTTATTGCAAAAGAGATGTGCAAATCGTCGGAAAAACGGGCCAAAGCGACTTGATTTTTAGTTGATTTTGTTGATGTGTTTTTGGCCATTCAATAGTCGTTTTTAGCCAAATTTGTTGCTGCGTTTTTGGCCATTTATTAGTCGTTTTTAGCTGTGATTTCCTGCTGTATTTTGGGTCGTTTATTAGCTGATTTTAGTCGTGTTTTGTTGTTGTGATTTTAAGGTCGTCAAGTAGGATTAATAATAAGTTTTTTGGTATTTTTAGACCGGGATTAAAAGAGTAGACGACCGGTGAATTGATAAGTTTTCTGAAGTTTTAAGGTACGGATTCCTAATTCTATTTGATTATTTGATTCGTTCACTTATATAAGGATTCAATCCATTAATCTTTTTTTAACTCACATTGCTTGACTCATGATCGTTCACTTTGTCCGTTACCGTATCATTCATTCACTTGTGACGTTCTGTGTCATGTATATTTCTTAAAACGTCTTGTCCTAAACATGTTATTTACGTTGTTCAAATTGGTAAAAATATGTGTTTTCTTTAAAACATCACGTTAGTGTTCATTAGCATTTTAGTATGGTTTATGCCTCCAAATGTACATTCGTTGATACTTGTGATTGATTGTGGTCCATCTGATTTGAGCCTTTTGAATGTTACTACTATATTTGTTCATCTCGTATTTGGCATTTCGTATGTTGTACTATTCATTCGATTTTGATACGTTTCAATTATATTTGAGATTATGTGTCATTGCATGTGTTGTGACATTTTAGTCCGGGTAAGTTGAGCTACTAACCACCTATGGGGGTACCATAGGCACGTCATTGTGGCACCGATGATGTGACACTAACCGTGGCAGTGTGATCAGTCCACGACGTCTCCTCTTTTGTGCTCTTATGAGAGCTATATTTGATGTTATGGATATTTGATTTAGGCGGCGTATGGGTCGGCTCTAGCATATGTTATTTGTTGTAAGGTGAGTGTCAGTGTAGTGTCCAACGCCGTATCTCACATTAGTACGTGTGGATCTGTAGTCCAACGTACGGGCCTGTGTGGCCATATGTCTGACACTTGTCACGTCGGTTGATATGCAAGTGTATGCGTTTTTCAAGCTCGATTCATCCCATCATACATTATTTGTTTGATTATGATGTTGTTAGTTCTTCAAGATTTTGTCCCATCGCATGTTATTCGTTTGAAGTTGTTATTTGTCATCTTCTCTAAAATTTTGAATTCGTTATGTCTAATATCTTGAGATCAATTCTTACATTTTAGTATTACATTCTTTTGTTATGAATATATATCCGCGCACTGGGCATTTGGCTCAGCCGTGTTTTCTTTCTTTTTTCCTCACGGCAGGTAATCAAGGGGGTTGTTAGGATTTCGTGAAGGAGAGTAGTTCAAGTTTCCGATTTCAAAAGGGTTCAAGAGATTTACCGTAATTTTAGACATTATTTAGTTATTTCATTTGTTTTTAGACTAGCTCTTTTGTGAAGGTTTATGTTTGGATTTAGTTGTTTGTTGGAAGATAATTAAATCTTATTGTTTTGAAGTTTATTTCTTTATTGGAGACTCAATATTTGGAGACATTATATACGGTTCCTTTATGTTTTGAAGTAACCTCCCTTCCTTTGGAATGGGGGTGTTACATTGTGTCCTTTTGTGAAAATAAGATTAGAAGCAAAACCGCAACCTCATATTCATAGTACAACAAAGTAGGCAATGTAACGTGAACATAAAAATTTGAAAGCAATCGTTGTATCCATAAAATATCTCTAATTTAGTTGGGAACAAATGTGTCGTGAGGCCGTTGAATCCATAATCCTATACCTTTCATATGTGTAGACTCTACTTGCATAGAACCGTTGTGTAAATTTTGAAGTTGTTGTCAGGTACAACCGTTTAAAAACTGACGATATTAATCAGTACTTAGATTCTTGATGAAATCTTCAACAAAATTTTGAGCAAAATATAATATACAACCATATAAACAATATTATGATTCTAAGAATTATTTTTGAAACAATATCCAAGAGGATATCCATATACTTTATAGCAACATTTGACTGTATGCCCCAAAATTCCATAATGAGTGCAATAAGGTATCTCCTTATGTTTGAAACCATTTCCATTGAACCCGCCATTACTTTTTAGGGGAAAAGTTCAGAAAAATGGAATAAACTTTTCTATTTTTAATGATTAAGTCCCTTAACTTTTTTTGAATTAATAAACCATTGAACTTTTCCATTTTGAATGATTTAGTCCCTGAACATTTTTTTTAATAAATAAACTATCAAACTTTAAGAAATTGGTATACATTTTTTAACCCAAAAAAAGCTACCTATAACCAGCTACAAATGCTTTAAGTATAAAAAAACCTAAATTAGTTTAACGTTCCCAAACCTACGTCATTCAAACCCCTCGCACCAACCTCATTGCTTCCACTCACCACCCCTCGCTACCCCATCGTCGTCCGCTCTCCATCACCGTCATTGGTCCCTGCTATCGATCTTCTTCCTTTCTGACTGTTTTTTCAATTTTCCTTCTTTTTTAGTTGTCTATACTGCTGGGTTACGGGATCTCAAGCACAGCGAAAAATAAAACCGTAACCCTCCAAGGACCCATACGAACCAGAATAAATCGGGTGTTTCGAAATTATACCTCACAATTAACAAGCCTTTGAATCACAACAACAAAGCAAGCTTGATGCCTCCACGGTATCCACGCGAACAATCTGAATTCTTTGACTTCTCGAGATGCTAGTCACAGTTTCAAAACTTATAAAGGAAAGGGAACATATAGTTGTAGGTGATTTTAGAGAGAATTGCAAGAACAAAAATCTTGCATACAATGTCATACATTATATATGGATATGAGAGGCATGACATGAAAGCACCACCATCCCTACACCTTACTTGAGTGTAGAAGTATCCATGCACCATAACTCATATTTTCAAGACCATACCTAGCTATCTTTATTTATGTCTAACATAAATAATATCTAATTTTATTTAATCAGATTAAATCAATACAAATCAGATATAATAATTAAACGTGTTAATTATTAAAACTCTTTATTCAAATATGTTCAATGCATGTGACCCAATGGGTTCTCGACATGTTGGTAATAAATATAAATATCGTATTTATAGTTATAAACAATTAGCGGTATCTAGCAATACATCATCATCACCCAAATGACGAGAATTGGTGACACAACAAATTACCGGTATGTAGTCAATTTTAGTGTACATATTTAATTCTTTTGCCCTTGATGTCCAGATTGAACACGAGCCATTGAATGTGTCATTCTCATTACTACTTTCTTGATTCCCTAATATATACTAATAAAAACAAAAATTGATATCTCATATCATTTATTTGAGCATGCATGCATTTCCTTAGTATATATTTATCAAGGGGCCCAGAGACATCAATCCTGTCATAAAGGAGGGACAGATCCTATCTCGATACATGCTAGTTCTACCATGTGATTTATAGCATATCCAACAATAATTTTGTCACCCAGTTACGGAATTATTAGAACAAATGTCAAAATACATTACTCACACATAACAAACTCCATATTTCTCAAATCAAAGAATTACATGTACATTGACCACATGAGAAACACTTATGACACTCACATGACATCCAATGAAGTGTTCTCATAGCGAGTCACGTCCGATACATAAAATCTCAATTTTGTACCCATATGTAGAATGAATATCCCTATATGAACATATGCTAGTCATTATCATATTACTTCAACCTTAAAACCCAAAATAATATTTAACTAGGGACATTTAGAATACATTATTCTAAGGTTATTTATTATTAATAATTAAAAACACAGAATATAACATAGAAATAATAAATTGGGCAATGCTTTTTATTTATTTATTAATTTCATGAAACAAAACTCAAAATTACAATCATCGTATGATTAGCTTTTGGGCATTCACTAACAATCTCCCACTTGCACTAAAGCCAATCATCCATGCATCGTATACCAATGGACCTACAGTGGCCATCATTCTTCTGCTGTGTTAACGGCTTGGTTAGTGGATCAGCAACATTGTTGTCAGTTGACACTCTGCTTATACTAACATCGCTTATTTCAATAATCTCTCTAATGAGATAATATCTTCTAAAAATATGTTTGGATCTTTGGTGAGATCTAGGTTCCTTGGCATGTGATATAGTTCCATTGTTGTCGTATAACAACTTTATAGGACAATCACTGCTAGGAACAATTACAAGTTGAGAAATAAATTTCTTGATCCAAATGGCTTCCTTGGTTGCATCTGATGCTGCGATGTACTCAGCTTCCGGTGTAGAATCAACTATTGTTGCTTGCTTGGAACTCTTCCAGCTCACAGCACCACCATTAAGACAAAACACAAAACCCGACTTCGATCGAAAATCATCTTTATCCGTTTGGAAACTTGCATCAGTGTAACCCTTTACACTCAACTCTTCTTCACCACCATATACCAAGAATGAATCCTTTGTTCTTCATAAATATTTTAGGATATTCTTGACGGCAATCCAGTGACTATCACCTGGAATGGATTGGTATCTACTCGTCATGCTTAAAGCATACGATACATCATGTCGAGTACATATCATGGCATACATGATAGATCCAATTGTTGAAGCATATGGAATCTTACTCATTCGTTCACTCTCTTGAGATGTAGTAGGGCACTGCGTGTTAGAAAGTGATATGCATGAGACATAGGTAAGAACCCTTTGTTGCTATCAAACATGTTGAACCACTTCAACACTTTGTCTATATATGTACTCTGACTTAAGCCAAATAATTTCCGCGATCTATCTCTATAGATCTGAATGCCTAACACATAGGCAGCTTAACCTAAGTCTTTCATTGAAAAACATTTTCCTAACCAAGCCTTTACAGACTCAAGTGTCGGAATATCATTTCCAATGAGTAGTATGTCATCTACATACAATAAAAGAAATGATACGGTGCTCCCATTAACCTTTTTGTAGACACAAGGTTCATCTTCATTTTTTGAGAAGCCAAACTCTTTGATCGCTTCATCAAAACGATGATTCCAACTCCTTGAAGCTTGCTTCAATCCATAAATAGATCGTTGCAACTTCCATACCTTATGAGATTTTTCAGGAGCGACAAAACCTTCGGGTTGTATCATATATACGTCCTCAAGTAACTTTCCATTAAGGAAAGTTGTTTTGACATCCATTTGCCAAATCTCATAATCGTGATACGCTGCAATGGCTAGTAAAATTCTAATAGACTTAATCATTGCAACTGGAGAGAAAGTTTCATCATAATCAACACCTTGAATTTGTTTGAAACCTTTTGCAAACAATCGAGCTTTATAGGTAATCACATTACCATCCACGTCAGTCTTTTTCTTGAATACCCATTTGCACCCTATAGGTCATACCTCGTTCGGTGGGTCAATTAAGTTCCAAACTTGGTTTTCATACATGGACTCCATTTCTATTCTCATAGCATCTAGCCATTTCTCGGAGTCAGTGCTTGCCATAGCATCTTGGTAACTAGTGGGATCATCATCCATGAACATCACATCCCCGGTATGAATGATGAGAAATCCATATCTCTCAGGCTCATTCCATTTTCTACTAGATCTACGAGCACTTTATGTTACGACATCAGACTACCTTTCCAAATCACTTTGTGGATCCACAATTACTTGTGGTGTCTATGTTGGTTCCATCTTTGTTGACATAGTTTGATCTTGAACAATTTCAAGTTCTACATTCCTCCCACTGATACCTTTGGAAGTAAATTCCTTTTCCATGAAGACACTAGTACGCCCAACAAACAATTTATTGTCGTGGATGATAGAAGTAGTATCCCATAGTTTCTTTGGGATATCCTACAAATATGCATTTATCAGATTTTGGTTCTAATTTACTTGTGATTAGATATCGTACGCAAACCTCACAACCCCAAATCTTCATAAAAAGATAATTTAGGACTCTTCCCAGTCCATATCTCATATGGTGTCTTTTCAACAGATTTCGATGGAACTCGGTTTAGTGTGAAAGTCGTTGTCTCCAGAGTATATCCCTAAAAGGATGTTGGAAGGTCAACTTGACTCATCATAGATCGTACCATGTCCAACAGTGTACGATTCCTCCTTTCAGAGACACCATTCCATTGTGGTGTTCCAAGCGGAGTGAGTTATGATACAATACCACAATTTCTAAGATGATCGAGAAAGGCATGGGCTAAGTATTCGCCACCTCGATCAGATTGAAGAATCTTAATACTCTTTCCAAGTTGGTTTTGTACTTCATTTTGAAATTCTTTGAACATTTCAAAGGACTCAGACTTATGTCGCATTAAATATACATAGCCAAACCTACAGATCATCAGTAAATGTAATGAAGTATCTATAACCACCTCTAGCATGTATGTTCATCGGTCCACATACATCACCGTGTATGATTCCCAATACATCACTTGCTCTCTCACTTTGTCCAACAAAAGGAGTCTTTGTCCTCTTTCCAATTAAACAAGCTTCACACGTCCCATATGATTCAAAATCTAACTTGTTCAATAATCCATCTTTATGGAGTTTAGAAATGCGACTTTCGTTTATATGGTCAAGACGACAATGCCAGAGATAGGTTAAATTTGAACTATTCTATTTGATCTCCCTTTTATCTATGTTATAAATCGGATTATCCATATTAAGAACATAAAGACCATTAATCAAATTTGCATCACCATAATATATATTACCAAAAGAGAATCAACAACATTTGTTCCCAATATTAAAGGTAAAACCTTTCCTGTCCAAACAAGATACAGAAATCAAATTTCTAGAAATAGATGGTACGCAATAATAGTCATTAAGTTCTAATAATAATCCGGTCGGTAAAGTTAACAAAATAGATCTTACGGATATAGTAGCAACCTTTGCCCCATTTCCAACACGCAGATCAACTTCACCTTTGCTCAACCTTCTAGTCCTTTTTAGTTCCTGCACGTTTCTACAAATATGAGAACCACATCCAGTATCTAATACCCATGATGTATAAGAAGTAGAAAGATTAGCTTCTATCACATAGATACCTGAAGTGGAAGTTACATTTCCTTTCTTCTTTTCCTGAAGGTAGAGAGGACAGTTCCTCTTCCAATGGTCGGGTTTGTTGCAATGAAAGCACTCACCCTCCTTAGGTACAGTTACCTTGGGTTTCTTAATGACTCCTTTTGGCTTCAAAGATTTAGAAGTGGGTTTGGCAATGGACTTTCCTTTGCCTTTCCCTTTCTTGTCCTTACGGACCATCAAAATGGTGGACTTGTTCTTTGCAAGCTCTTGCTCGGCTGTTCGTAACATATTGAGCAATTCTGGAAGGGATTTGTCAAAGTCATGCATGTTGTAGTTCATCACGAATTGACTGTATCTATTTAGCAACGATTTCAAAACTACATCAATGGCCAACTCCTTTCGTAAAGAAAAACCTAGTCCTTCAAGACGCTCAATATGACCAATCATTTTAAGCATATGAGTGCCAACGGGACTATCTTCAGAAATTCTACAACGGAACAGTTCCTTGGATGTTTCGTACCTCTCATATCTAACTTGCTCTTGGAATAGTAATTTTAGGTGTTCGATCATATTGAAATCCCCCATGTTTTCATGTTGCTTCTAAAGCTCAGGTTCCATGGTTATTAGCATTAGACATGAGACGTCCGAAGCATCTTCATCATGTTTTTTAAAAGTGTCCCTTTCAGTTCTAGGAGAACTAGAATTAGGTTCTTCGGGGATTTGTTGCTCCAAGACATATAGTTTCTTTTCAGCTTTGAGTACAATTCTCAAATTACGATACCAATTGATAAAAATTTTTCCATTTAGTTTTTCTTTCTCAAGAATCAATCGTAAAGTGTTTCTGTTTCCATTGTTGGTTTGTGCCATTGGTAATCTACAATAGAATAGAAAAGCAAAGTTCTTAGAGTCATGAAATTTTATTGTTTAATAAGGACTTTCATCAAACAAGCTCCTACTATCTTAATCAAAACAACAACCCTCTTTTATTGTTTCGGAAAACGTCATAAGCTTTCTAGCGGGCCAAGATCCATATTCGCATTATCGATCAATTTAACTTTAGCTAACCGATCAACCAATAATGTTTTAGGTAAGCAACAACATTGCTAATTACATCTCTCTGTAACTCTTGGATAGTTAGATGAATAACTTTTATTTAAATTCCTCATACGAATGTTCCTAACACAAGCCTCCAAATCCCCAATCCTATTAGGCTTAATTTGGTTAAGTCCGACCCAAAATGGATTGTAGGAATCCTATGCTTACCTTATCTTACTAAAATTAAAGAGAGTACCCAACTTTAGCATGACCCACCCTCGATGATCAAAGTCTTGACAAGTGTCATGTTTGGAAGGCATCTTAAACTTAATATTTTGATGAGGGATTTTAGTTAATTTGATTTTACCATTCTTTCTTTGTAATAGATCGTTTCCTCATAGTTTGATTTAACCGGAATCCAGATTGGAGGAGGATCACGAGGATCACTTAAATATCTTCCTTTCTTTGGCGGTTTAGGCCTTTGTGACAAAACCGGTTGAAATCTTACTATGATGTAAGACCTTATCACTCAAGATCGATGGTCCACTTTATATCTTATATAAATAACAATTTTTATTTTATCAAAACTCATTTTTATTTGTAAAACTCCTTTTACTTATATATTTTAAAAACATATTTTGTTTTAAAATGTTGTAACAAGTATCACATACATACAACCACGCATTATATATCACAGTATGTATGTATATATATATATATATATATAAAGCGTAGAAATAAATGTGAGATGGTTATAGCCCCCCCCCCCATACGATATTCATAGAGCCAAGTATGAATATCATTACATAAAATAAACTCTTATGGTTCTAAGTCTTCTCATCTTCATCGCTTCATAATGTCTCCATCTCTTGCTTTCTTTTATACAAAATACTTTACATTTCAAACAAAAAAACCTCAAGTTACATTCGAGGGGATTGGATGAGAGGAGAATGTACAAAGAGAGTATATAGAGAAAGGAACGACATGCAAATCGTATTTATCAAATATAATGCATCCATGACTGAGGGCTATAACCATTCACCAAGCAAATCACATTATACATATTCAAACACATTGAAACATAAAACCGATTTGCAGAACCACCGTATAAAAAAAAAATCAAAATCCATACGATATCGAAAAAGGGTGATTCAAAGTTCTTTGGAAAACTAACAAAAAGATACACATATTTTATGTTTTAGTATTTCAAAGATCTATAACCCTTATGGGTCGAAATTCAAGTCAAACCCGTAGTGGGTTCGATTTTTGAACAACATAGCGACACTGTCATAAAAACTTCATAAACAATTCATACGAAGTCGAAATGATGTGATTCAAAAGCCTGTAGAAACCTAACAGAAAGATCCACGTTTTTAATGTTTTTAAGTTTTCTCAGATTCCAAATATTTCTGGGAAAAAAACAAAACATTTACGAATCAAATATATACAGCAGCAAAACAGTTTTTAAAATGCATGCATGTCACAAAAAACTGATCTAGAGGTTTGTAAGTAGCTCTGATACCACTGTTGGGTTATGGGATCTCAAGCACAGCGGAAAATAAAACCGTAACCTTCCAAGGACCCATACGAACCGGAATAAACCGGGTGTTTCTGTTAAGACACAGTCTCTTTGGATTCAAGATCATCCAAACTGAAGATCGCAATCTGAAGCTAAAGTCGGAACGTCGACTCTCGATATTAAAGTCTAATGTTTATTTGTAATAAATGTCAAAGTAATTGTTTGTTATTGTATTGTTTAAGTAATTAATCTAGTTAGTTAGTTATTAGTTTAGTTAGTTTATTATAGTTAGTTATTTAATATCTTAGTAATAGATATTATTTAGACATAATATCTAGATATTAAATCTAGATATTATTGCAAGTTGTAGGAAGTGTGTTAGACACACATTAGATAGATTAGATATTGTGTATCTCTCAACTCTCTCATCATCAGATATTATCAAGAACACAAAACACACACTAAAAGGTGTAAAAAGAGAGAAAAACAGAGAGAACACATCGAAGCTTAAATCTGATCAACCTTGTAATCGTTGTTATTAATCAATACAAGTTGGTAATCGATATTGTGTTGTTTCTATAAAACTTGATATAAATATTGTGGACCCACAATTGGTATCAGAGCCTGATTAAGATCAAAATCAAGTTTTTAAAGAAAACGACTATGTGTTCTTATTGAGAAATCGTTTTCGAGATTTAAGGTGTTTTAGGTGTTAAAATCGATCAGGTTGTGATCGATTAGCATGCTAGATCGAGTTGTTGTTGTTTGATTTCACTATAAAGCTTTAATCGAGTTCCATTTTGTGATTTTACTGAGAAAACAGTCGAGTTTAGAAAGTCACTGTATCATCAAATTATTTTCGAAAAAGTGTGTTTTATCGAGATCAAGTGGTCACATTCAGTTATAGAAGTGTTATTAGACTTATTGGTAAAGTTTGGTACTGCTAATCGACGAAGAAACAAGTTTTTAGTTGATTTTCGAAGTACAAGACGAACTTGCGCAAACCAGAAGATGAACACACGTAAAGCTTACTTTGCGCATCCAACGTCATACGCAAAGTCCACTTTGCGCAACCAACGTGAAACGCAAAGCCCACTTTACGCATCTCAAGCAACACACAAAGCATACTTCACGCATCCAACGACTTACGCAAACCTCGAACTTCACTTCTCGCAACAAGAAAGATACACAAAGCTCAGTTTGCGCAACCCTCTTAATACGCAAAGCTCGGTTTTCGCAACTCAACACGCAAACCTCAGTTCAAGTGATAATCTCTTCACGAAAAGATCAAGTCCAGTTTGCGCAACCCTCTCAAAACGCAAAGTTCACTTTGCGCATCTAACGTGATACGTAAACCTCAGTTTACGCATCCCGCTTGATACGCAAACCTCAGTTTGCGCAACCTACTTGACACTCAAACCTCCATTTGCGCACGCAAACCTTGATACGCAAACCTCTCTTTGCTCCAATCCAGACTTAGAATTTTCTTCAAAATGACATCCAGAGAAGCCCTTGCAATCGGAACTGACACCAAGCCACCAGTTCTCTTTAAAGGAGAATACGAACAGTGGAAGGATCGGTTTCTGAACTTTGTTGACAGACATGAGGTGGGTGAATTCATCAGGAAATCTATAGAAGAAGGGGTTATGAAACCAGTCATGACGACTCGTTTGGTTGGAACCGTGTCGACTCAAGTTGAACTTAAGTATCATGAGCTAGAAGATGATAACCTCAGAAGAGCTAAAGGCGACAGATTAGCTAAGTCATACATTCTACAAGGAATTCCAAACGAAATATATGTAAAGATTGACAGCTACAAGGCCTCCGGCAAAGAAATGTGGGATCAGCTTGAGAAGATGATGTTGGGTTCAAAGGTTGGGAATCATCTTAAAATCTCCAACTGCCTAAATAATTATGAAGAATTTAGAGGCAGAGTGGGAGAATGTTTAGAAGAAACCTATGACAGGTTTGTGACTTTGCTGAACGAACTAAGCAAGAACAAGGTCCACAAATCTCAAATTAAGTTGAACGTCAAATTTCTGAGTATTCTACAACCAAAATGGAAAAGATTTGCCAGACAGATGAAACAGATCAAGGATCTGAATGAGATTCCACTTCATGAGGTGTATGAAACCCTCAAACAAAATGAAGAAGAGGTGGATGAAATTCTAGATGAGAAGAGGAAGAAAGGAAAGACAGTTGAAGACACAGTTGCTCTTGTTATCAGGAAGAAGAAGAACAAGACAATTGTGTATGAATTAGAAGAAGATGAAGGTTATGCAAACTCTGACATGGATGAAAATGAACAACTGAAGCAAGCAATGATTCTGCTGTCAAATGCTTTTCAAAAAAAGTTCTACACGAAGCCAAGTTCAAACAGTCAGAGATATTCTTCTGGTCCGAACAACTACATCCACAAGGAAAGGGTTGAAGAAAGTAGATATGAAGGAAAGAGATTTGAAGGGAAAAGAACAGAGGAGAGGAAACCTGAAGAGAGAAGATATTAGTCTGAAGGAAAGAGAATAGAGGAGAGGAGAGGAAACCAGAAGAGAGAAAGTTTAAAGTTGAAGGATCCAGTCAGACAGAACCACCAACGTGCTACAACTGTGGCAAAACAGGTCATTATGCCAGAGACTGCCGAAGACCAAAAGTCAGAAACTCCGATTATTACAAGAACAAGATGCTTCTTGCAAAGCAACAGGAGGCTGGTAAGGCACTGATGGCTGAAGATGAATGCTGGCTTGATCATTCAGACGAGGAAGAAGAGGATGAAGAAAAGGATGAAGTCGTCAACATGTGCTTGATGGGAAAGCAAGAATCGGATGCTGAAGCTGATTCAGATAATGAAGAAGAGGAGGTATGTGATTTATCATATTCAGACTTCATGAATAAAATGAATGCCATGTTTTTAAAACAACAAGAGTTAGAGTCGAATCTTGAGCGAGAAAATGGTGTTATAACTGACAAAAACCAATTGATACAGAAACTTAGCAATGAAATTGTTGAGAAGAAAGTATTGGTTGAGGTTTTACATAGAGATAATGACACCAACGCAAAGGAAAAGACAATAATTCTTAAAGAGAATTCTGAACTCAAGTCTAAGCTGACAAAAAGTGAGATTGATATATATGAGCTTACAAAATTGCATTCTTCATGTACCAAAGAAAACTTTTCTTTACTTGGTAAATTAAAAAGTTTGGAAGAGAAGTTATACAAAATGGGTCAAACTGAACAGACTATTTATCTGAACAAACCCATAGAGGAAATAGAGAGATGGGGAATCGGTTATAAGAATCCTCACTGTCTTCAAAAAGGAATGTCTGAAGTGCCTGCACTTTATGATCATCTTTCTATGAAATTAGCTCGACGAATCCCTGAGTTTAAAACTTTATGGACTAAACTATCAGAAGAGGATGAAGCCATAGAAACTGAAAAACGGTTGAAATCATCTAAAGTTTACCTGCCATTTTATTATGCGAAGATGATTAATAGTTATAATGAAAATCCAATATATCAAAAGAAGAAAACTCTTTCAAGTGATTTCTTTAAAAGTTATTCTGAAAAAGAAATGGAGGCGAAGCCTATTCAAGGTAAACTATATGTCCCTCCTCTCGTTTTAGAAAATAAAATTTCTGAACTCGAGAATTCTTTAACAGATGAAAGACTTCTGATGAATATTGAACAAAAAGTTTTTTCAACTGTGCTTAAAAATGTTGTTCTTTCTAACGCTTCAAACTCTAAAGATATGTTAGGTCTAAACTCTGATGGTGTTTCAGATGAGTGTTTTGAACAATTTGACTTTAATACCAAACTTCCAAAAACCAGTACGCCTGTTAACAGTGCAAAATCAACGAAAGTTGATAAATCAGTCTCTGTGAAAGCTAAAAATGCTAAAGGTAAGATTAAATCTCAGCATTCACAGAAACCGATCACTACTGGTAAGCCGAAGAAGGTGCATTCATTTGTTGCTCAAAAGTCTAACTCACAAGTTTCAAATGTTTCAGCAATGAACAAGAAAAGACTTGAAGTTAAATCTAAATGGCAACCGAAACAGGAGTTTGACGAGACGACTATATCATGTTCTAGTGTTGACTGTAATAAGATTACTACTAGTAAAGATGATATATTTGTGGATGTTGCTTTTTCTAAACCAAAACTTGCTGATTCTCGCAAGAAATTTTCAAAACAACAATTATTCCAGTTATCTTTGTCTGCTAGAAAGTTTTCAAATTATGATAGACATGATTATGCTTCTTGTCAAGATTCTGACATTTGGTTTGGAACATATCATGTTCCCTCTTATAATTCAAATTCTTCATTTGATTCTAAAAAGCAAAGCGGACCCAAATTTCAATGGGTGCCAAAATCATTTGCTAACACAGTTGGATCTAATTGGAAATGGATACCAAAGAAAAGGAATGATATCGTGTTGTAGGTACCTACTGTCTAGGGTGAGTAGGAGAGAAAAGGCTTTTGAACACAACAGTTCAAGACCCGGACATCAAAGAGAACAATGGTTCTTGAGTAAATCAGCTCAAGACCCGGACATCAATGTCAAAAGAGGCTTCTAAGTAAATCAGCTTAGAAACCGCACTTCAACGAAGAATGACTTCTAAACACAACAGTTTAGGACTCGTACTTCAGTGATCAAAAGACCTTACTTCCGAGCTAATAAGAGATTGTACTCCAATACTCGAATGAGGAAATCATCCATCAAGGGGGAGTACATACATATTTGTCTGAAATGTTATGCATATTTTTTCAATGAAAAATTTTTCAAATGCATAATTTCAGGGGGAGTAAAAAGGTGATGACTTCTGATTATTTCTGATCAGAACTCGTACTTTAAAAGTTTTACTGCTTTTTGTCTTTTCAATTTAAGTGAATAAATTTTACTTTGACTTGACATAAGACTTTTGCAGAAGTTTTAAGAGATGCTTACAAGATCATATGTTTATGACTTTAAGATTAGCTTCATGAGATGTAAGATCGCACGTTAAGGTATAATCCTTTATCTTAATCTCATATATGGTTGATAAGTGGACAACTTTCAATCATTGGAAAACATTGTTTTTAATGTTCAAACCACTTCCCGATTTTTTCAACAGATTTTATATTTTGGGAGTGTATTTTTAAATGTTTTCATGATCTAAATTGTGCTTTAACTGAAATAGTTAAACCAATCTGAGCATCACGTGCATCATAGGAAAACAAGACTTTCATTGTGCTAGGATTAACACAACTTCTATGGAATCACCTTAACCAGTGATTTCTACCCAAGAAGTTAATCTTTAGTGATTGAGTGTGCAAAGCGAAAAGAAATGAGTGTGATTAGAGTGAGCAAAATGTTTAAAAGAAAGAGCGTGTGAGTCTGCACCAACTTTTTCTGAGTCGGGTAGCCACATTACTAGTGTTTCACAATTCTTTGGTGAACATTATTGAAACAGGCAACTAGCCCATGCCAACTCTTGATCAAACCTCACCATCTACTCATTTTCTTCTCAAATAGAAAGTGTTTCACATTTTCAAAGGGGATGCAGCACATTTGCTATCTGCTTTTCATTTGGAAAATCTGGATATTGAAAAGAAGGAAGTCTGCCCCACCTTCGCACTTCAATCATGCACATTGAGTCCGTGTTTAACTTACTGTTGTCTCAGTGGTTTACACAATTTCGAGCCCTATAAGCAATCATCCATGCTTAATTCTTTCTATCACAAGCACGAACACACAAGGAATTAGTTTCTTTGTCATAAAGTTTATAGAAATAACCTTTGTGGTGTTTCGATGATTAAATGGAAGCCCTGGGGGAGTCAACATCAAACAGCTCCTTTCCATTGTGTATTTGTTACACACAGTAACTTAGTGTTACTGACAGGCAAGTTAACTGATTCATTAGTTGATTTAGGTGTTACACGACTATTTTTTCTAGATTTGCAAAGATCTGGATGAATATCTTATGAATTGACGGATCATGGGCTCTAACCGAAAGATAGACACTTAACATCAAAAAAGGGGGAGAATGACTACACAAGAAATGGCAAAGATCACATGTTTCAAGAATCATGTCAAAGATTGAACTCTTCAAAATCAAGTATTCTGAAGTCATGCTGATTTCAGAGCTAGAGAAAGAGATTGCATCTTCTGAGTTGAAGAAGAAGACCGAATTGCTAAAATCTTTTTAGTAATGATCTTGATCCAAAGGGGGATATTGTTAAGACACAGTCTCATTGGATTCAAGATCATCCAAACTGAAGATCACAATCTGAAGCTAAAGCCGGAACGTCGATTCTCGATATTAAAGTCTAATGTTTATTTGTAATAAATGTCAAAGTAATTGTTTGTTATTGTATTGTTTAAGTAATTAATCTAGTTAGTTAGTTATTAGTTTAGTTAGTTTATTATAGTTAGTTATTTAATATCTTAGTAATAGATATTATTTAGACATAATATCTAGATATTATTGCAAGTTGTAGGAAGTGTGTTAGACACACATTAGATAGATTAGATATTGTGTATCTCTCAACTCTCTCATCATCAGATATTATCAAGAACACAAAACATACACTAAAAGGTGTAAAAAGAGAGAAAAACAGAGAGAACACATCGAAGCTTAAATCTGATCAACCTTGTAATCGTTGTTATTAATCAATACAGGTTGGTAATCGATATTGTGTTGTTTCTATAAAACTTGATATAAATATTGTGGACCCACAGTTTCGAAATTACATCTCACAATTAACGAGACTTTGAATCACAGCAACAAAGAAAGCTTGATGCCTCCACGGTATCCACGCGAACAATCCGAATCCTTTGCCTTCTTATGATGCTAGTCACGGTTTCAAAACTTAGAAAGGAAAGGGAACATATAGTTGTAGGTGATTTTAGAGAGAATTGCAAGAACAAAAATCTTGCATACAATGTCATACATTATATATGGACATGAGAGGCTTGGCATGAAAGCACCACCATCCCTACACCTTACTTGAGTGTAGAAGTATCCATGCACCATAACTCATCTTTTCAAGACCATACCTAGCTATCTTTATTTATGTCTAACATAAATAATATCTGATTTATTTAATCAGATTAAATCAATACAAATTAGATATAATAATTAAACATTTTAATTATTAAAACTCCTTAATCGAATATGTTCAATGCGTGTGACTCAATGGGTTCTCGACATGTTGGGAATAAATATAAATATCGTATTTATAGTTATAAACAATTAGCGGTATCTAGCAATACATCATCATCATCCAAATGACGAGAATTGGTGACACAACAAATTACCGGTATGTAGTCAATTTTAGTGTATATATTTAATTCTTTTGTCCTTGATGTCCAGATTGAACACGAGACATTGAATGTCTCATTCTCGTTATGTCCAATCTCTAGTTTCTTGATTCCCTAATATACTAATAAAAACAGAAATTGATATCTCATATCATTTATTTGAGCATGCATGCATTTCCTTAGTATATATTTATCAAGGGGCCCAAAGACATCACTCCCGTCATAAATGAGGGACAAATCCTATCTCGATACATGCTAGTTCTACCATGTGATTTATAACATATCCAACAATAATTCTGTCACCCAGTTACGGAATGATTAGAACAAATGTCAAAATACATTACTCACACATAACAAACTCCATATTTCTCAAGTTAAAGAATTACATGTACATTGACCACATGAGAAACACTTATGACACTCACATGACATCCAATGAAGTGTTCTCATAGCGAGTCATGTCCGATACACAAAATCTCCATTGTGTACCCATATGCAGATTGAATATCCCTATATGAATCCCTACATATGCTAGTCATTATCATATTACTTCAACCTGAAAACCCAAAATAATATTTAACTAGGGACATTTAGAATACATTATTCTAAGGTTATTTATTATGAATAATTAAAAACACAGAATATAACATAGACATAATAAATTGGGCAATGCCTTTTATTTATTTATTATTTTCATGAAACAAAACTTAAAATTACAATCATCATATGATTAGCTTTTGGACATTCACTAACATATACATACTCCATTATATTTTTGGAAAGAGGGAAAATCTAAAAATAAAAAAAATGATAAAAAAAGAGGAAGATGGATGGGGGGTAACGACAGCGATTGTTAGTGATGGAGATTGGACAACAATGAACGACAATGTCATTGGGTGCGAGGGGTTTGAAAGACGTAGGGTTGGGAATGGTGAAACTAATTTATACTTTTTATTTTGAAATATTCCTAATCAGTTACGAGTAATGTTTTGGGTTAAAAGAATTTAGTTAACCAATTTCTAAAAGTTTAATGGTTTGTTTATTTGAAAAAAAAATTGGCACTTACTTATTCAAAATGAGAAAGTCCAATGATTTATTTATTTAAAAAAAAGTTTAGGGACTTAATCATTTAAAACAGAAAAATTCATTTGGTTTTTCTAGATCCTTTTTCTTAATTTTACTAACATTCTTAGATCCTTGCACAATTGTTCTCCCTACATTTACCTTAACAACATTGAATGTTATATTCTTATATGATCACGGATTTGTCTTTATTACTCCTCTTTAATAAAGGGAAAGCACTCGTTTTACAGGACGCATTGTGCCCATTATTTCTCAAGTCATCCCAAAATGTATTCATCTTTGTAACACCCTTATTTTTGGTATGTTTATTTCAAGCTCCATATTTATATTTCGACCTTACAATAGCTCTTGGTATGTATTTTGATTTGGTTTAATGTTTTATATGAGAAATAAGCTAATTAATTTTTTGGAGAAGTTTCACGCCCGGGGCGAAATCTTCACGCCCAAGGAGTTTGGGCAGAAAATTGGGTCTGATCAGTGGGACACATAAGCTCATTTAAAAACGTTTTTTTGCCCTAAAACCACATTTCTTCTCATTTTCCTCCTCTTTCTTATTTTTCCCTTCTCTCCCACCATTGAAATCATTGGTAGAGCTCTTGGATCATATTTTCAAGGATCTTGTGAAACATTTTAAGTCAAGAAATTAAGAGGAAATCAAAGCTTCAAGATCATCTTCATCATCTCCACCACTTTTTCTCCATTTTGACCTAGTTCTTGGGTTTTCCTAAAATCCGAATTGTAAGTTCATCTTACCCTTCCCAAACCTTTATTCATGTTAAAACCTATCACTTTAACCTCCTAGAACAACCCTTTTGATATATCTTCAACACATTGAGTTTTGGTCAATTTGGGTGTTTAGGGTGATTTGAGTTTTTTTAACTAAGGTTGATTATGAATCTGATTTTAGGGTTAGTGACCCAGATAAAGTTTCTAGAGATATGTGTTTGTGGATCTAAAGCCTTCGCCATTTTGGAAGCTAGAGATGGGTTTGGAACCAAGGGTTAACCTAACCTAGCAAGATAAGTTCAAGTTACTTTCCGAAAACTATGGACATGTCAAAAACTTCTATTGTGATTTAATGAAATGTTTTCCTTGATATTTATCAAATGTGGTTATTATTTGACGAGGTTTGCATTTTTAATACAACGAGTTTATAAATCTTGAGAAATGTCTGTATTTGGGGTTTTTAGACATTTTGATAACTAAATCATAAGTGTGGGTTCTTTTGATGAATTATCTTATAAATGTAGATTATTTTGGTGTTAATGCATTTTTAGTGTATTTATTTGGAAAATGCATATTGTTATGGTATGGGACATTTTGGAAATGTAAATGATATGATCTCAATTGGAAAATGGTTTGTCCCAACCAATGATGAGTTTTTGAGTTAATCGTGACTTTAGAGCATGTGTTTGCATGAACGTTGGTTAAATGTGTTACCTTTATTTGATGGTTAATTGATTTGTCGAACTTTTGGCTTGCATCTGATTCAGATGGATATTGGGGGACATTTGTCAAGTTTAATTCTCTATATGGAGCTTTTGGAGTTATATGCAGTTATGGCATATTTACTTGTAAATTACATGTTTTAAGTGTGTGAGTCATTCAGTTGGAGTCACGTAATTTAGACTGTAATGCATTAGATCCATAGGCATATGAGTCAGTCTTGTGTTAATGGTCGTGCCAGTGTCGCGGGGTTGGACTTCAGGACTACCAACATTATGGGGTTGGACCCCAAGACCTTTGTGTTGAGGCTTTTGGCCTCGTTGAGTAGACACTGAGGACTTGAGACTTGAGGTGCTACCCAATAGGGTAGGAACTAAGAACCATGAGCCTTGAGATGCTACCAGTGGGGGTAGTGTTGATCCAAACTCTCTCAGTGATTTGATAAAGACCCTCTTCTATACTTAGTGAAAATTACGTTTATTAATATATATTAGTGTTTCACCATCAGCGATCAGACTGAGTCTGTTCAGTTATCACTGATGATCTTTCTTATAAACACTCATATGTATTAGTGTTTCACTATCAGCGATCAGACTAAGTCTGTTCAGTTATCGTTGATGATTTCTATGTAAACGTAATCCCTGAAGACAATTTTCGCATCAACAGAAGTTCATAGCTGAATCGAAGACGAAGCTGCTGAAAAAAGACAAGTCTACTAGTGACCTTATGCGGAGATCAGTGAAGTAAAGACAACTCTACTCATACGCGAAGAATCCTGAGGAAAAGCTTCAGCGATAGCTGAACTTCTTTATATCTCTAAAGGAAGAGATATTCAGCGATCGATGATCACTTAGCTTATGCCTCAAGTCTCTTTTGTCTTTCCCTTCACACCTAGTACGATGTGTCAGAACGGACATACCTCTGCCATAATTCATACAACAACTCTATCAACAACAGTGTTCATGATGCGGCCGAAAGCATGTCTCCCAAAGTCAGACTCTCTCTGTCAATCAAAGAAAGACACGTGTAAAGTGCCCTACCATGCATTTAATGCATACGGTATAAATAGAAAGATTACCTCTCCATCTGGAGTATGCGCTTACCTATAGACTTCATCTTTCTAAAATATAGAAACCCTTGTTTTCTATATTATCTAATCTCCAATTCTCTATATTCTTGTGCAACCATCTTAATGTTCTCTTAAGTTTGTTTAGATTGAGTTTTACTTAATCTTATTCCGCAACAGACTTGTAAATTGTGTTTGATTTATCAATAAACAATTTATTAAACTTTAAATTATGTGTTTGTATTCAACCCCCCCCCCCTTTTCTACAAACTTGTTAAGCACATTCGGGACCAACAAATGGTATCAGAGCAGATTGTTTAATCTAATAAACAAGATCTTGCTTTATTCTCTTCCTTGCTATTATAAAATGGCACTTAACACAAACACAAACTACTATGATAATAGTTCACTTTCTAAACCTCCTCGATTTAGCAGAGATAACTTTTCTCTCTGGAAGAATCGAATGATGCTATTTCTTGAAGGTGCATATCCCACTATACCTGATTACGTAGCAAATGGATCCTATGAACCTGTCCAAATCATAGCTACCGTTCCTGCTACTACCACCACTCCTCCTATCCCTGAACGCTATGTTGTTAAGGAAATGAGACAATGGAGTGATGAAGACAAAAAGAAGGTTGGTATAGATGCAAGGGCAAAAACCATTATCTCTATGGCTCTGCCTGATGAAGTTTTACATTCCATCATGCATCTTAAAACTTCTAAAGAAATGTCGGAAACCATATGTGTTCAATATGAAGGCACCACTGAAATCCAAGAGACTCGAAAGATTAACTTGGTAAGACAGTATGAAAGTTTTATCGCTGGTAAGAATGAATCTCTCTTTGATGTTCAACAGCGGTTTAACTGCTTAATCATTTATCTAAGAATTGTTGGTAGGACCTATTCTAATTCTGAGATCTAACAAAATTCTTAGAATGTCTTCCTGAATGCTGGGATAGTTATTCAATATGTCTCAAGCTGACAAAAAACTTAAATTCTCTTTCACTCAGCACCTTGTATGGAATATTGTTCAACTATGAGCAATCAAATCTCTTGAAGAAGAATCTTATAAAAGATTCTAAAGACTCCAAAAGCACTCCTGTTTCTTTAGTCTCTTCAGAGATAATTCCATCTCAGCGATCTAGTCTCACTATCACTGAGTTAGATTCTGATTCTGAGGATCTATCAGACACTGATCTTTCAGAGTTTGATGAGTCCTTAGCACTCTTGACAGACTCTTTTAAGAGATTTGCAAGAAAGAGAAATTTACGAAGAAATAAGCCTCTCTCTCTCTTACTGACAAGCCAAAATCAACCCCTGTTGATAAGGCTACTGCTACTTGCTTTAACTGTGAAAAGATTGGACACTTTGCAAGTGAGTGCAGGTCGAACAAATTCTTCAAACCTTCTACCTCGAGAAGATACAACGATGACAAATACCTTAAACTGAAAGAAAAATATCAAAAGTTGAAAAACTACAAGCGAAAAGGTAAAGGTCTCATCGCTGAAGAACACGACTGGGCTGAATCAGAAGAATCAAGTTCTAATGAAGAAGAAGTCGCTAATCTATGCCTCATGGCTGAGATTAAAGAAGAAGTGGAAGAACCAACTGAAACTTCTATGAGTTATATATCATCTCATATATCTATCTCTACTAATCCCTCTCTACCTGAAGCAGAGAGAAGTCGCGTTGTTGATGTGTTGACGATTGATCTATACAATGCTCTAAACGGCAAATATCTAGATGAAACAAAAAACAGTGATTTAACTAAAAAGATAGAAAAATGCCATGAAAAGATCAGAGAATTGACTCTTTTAGAGGAAAGTTTGAAAGATCAAGTCATTGTTAATGAAATCATCAGCATTGAACGCGAACAAGCCATCGCTGCTCTAAAAACAGAGAAGGCTACTGTTGAAGGATGGTGCAAGTCCTCAACAAAGATCACTGAGATTATAAGTGTTCAGATATGTTAGATCACATATCTATTGGATTCAAGATCATCCAATCTGAAAATCCAATCTGAAGCTAATGTCGGAAAGTCGACTCTCGATATAAAGTCTAATATCGTTTGTAATAAAATGTCAAAGTTAATTTATGTTTATTATAATTTAGTATTTACTTTAACTTAGTTTAAATATCCAAGTTAGTTAGATATTAGTTAGTTAGATATTATATTATTAGATAATATCTAGATATTAGTTTTATTTGTTTAATATTACAACTTGTTGTTGCAAGTGGTTTTGTTGGGTTAGTGTGTCAAGCAAGATCAAATCAGATCTAAGAACTCATATAGAAAAACACACACTTACGGTGTAATACACAGAGAGAAAACACGAGAGCTTCAAACCGAAAACCTTGTAATCATCGATTGTTATTAATCAAACAGGTTGGTAATCGTTTATGTGTTGTTTTGATAAAACTTGATAAACATTGTGGACCCACAATTGGTATCAGAGTCTGATAATAGATCAAAATCAAGTTTTAAAACTATCGACTCTGTGTTCTTGTTTTCAAAATCATTTTCGAGATTTTGAGTGTTTTAGGTGTTAAAATCGATCAAGTTGTGATCGATATACATGCTAGATTGAGTTGTTGTTGTTTGATTTCAGTTTCAAGCTTAAATCGAGTTCCATTTTGGTGATTTTGTGTCTGAGTTCGAGTTTGAAAAAGTTACTGTGCCATCAATTTTATCTTCGAAAAATTGATTTTTATCGAGATCAAGTGGTCACAAACTATTCTAGAAGTGTTTTTATTCATATTGGTAGAGTTTGGTACTGCTAATCGACGTAGAAACAGATTTTAGTTGATTTTCGAAGTACAGGACGAACTCGCGCAAACAAAGGGAAGAAATCACGCAAATTGAACTTTGCGTGACACACTTTGTGCAACACACTAAACACGCAAAGTCTACTTTACGCCACCCACGTAAAACGCAAAGCCCACTTTGCGCTACCAACTGATCACGCAAAGCCTACTTTGCGCCACTCAAAGCTTACGCAAAGCTCTACTTCACGAAACGCAAACCTCGAATCAGTTCACTCAAACCAACAGCTCAAGCAAACCTCAGTTTGCGCAACCCTATCATCATGAGAACCCTCAAGTCTCGCGACCAACGATTCACACAAACTTCAGTTTGCGCGACCCACTTGAAACGCAAAGCCCACTTTGCGCGACCAACGTCTAACGAGAACATCAGTATTCTCAACCCTCTCGAAGCGCAAACCTCAGTTCTCGTGATCATCTCTTCACGGAAAAGCATAACTTCACTTTGCGCCAACTCCTTGAAATTCAAAGCTCTACTTCGTGCTACGTACAGCTCACGCAAACTTCAATTCGCGCGATCAACTTGAAAAGCAAAGCTTCAGTTTGCGCGACCCACTCTTCACGCAAACCTCATTTGCGTCACCTTCTAAAAACGCAAAGTTTTCCAGACTTCGATATTTTTATTCAGAATGACATCTAGAGAAGCCCTTTCAATCGGAACTGACACCAAGCTACCAGTTCTCTTTAAAGGAGAATATGAACAGTGGAAAGATCGGTTCCTGCACTTTGTTGACAGACATGAGTTGCGTAATTTCATCAGGCAATCGATAGAAGAAGGGGTTATGAAACCAGTTATGATGACTCGTATGGTTGGAACTGTGCCAACACAGATTGAACATAAGTATCATGAGCTCGAAGATGATAACTTAAAGAGAGCAAAAGGTGATTAGCAAAGTCATACATTCTACAAGTAATTCCAAACGAAATCTATGTAAAGATTGACAGCTATAAAGCCTCGGGCAAAGAGATGTGGGATCAGCTAGAGAAGATGATGTTGGGTTCAAAGGTTGGGAATCAGCTCAAACTTTCCAACTGCCTAAACAATTATGAAGAATTTAAAGGTATAAGTGGAGAGTCTCTAGAAGGAACTTATGACAGATTCGTGACCTTGCTAAACGAACTAAGCAAGAACAAGGTCACCAAATCTCAAATCGAGCTGAACGTCAAATTCCTAAGTATTCTACAGCCGGAATGGAAGAGATTTGCCAGACAGATGAAACAGATCAAGGATCTGAATGAGATTCCACTTCATGAGGTGTATGAAACCCTCAAACAAAATGAAGAAGAGGTGGATGAAATTCTAGATGAAAAGAGAAAGAAAGTAAAGACAGTTGAAGACACAGTTGCTCTTGTTGGCAAGAAGAAGAAGAACAAGACGATTGTGTATGAATCAGAAGAAAATGAAGCTTATGCAAACTCTGACACGGATGAAAATGAACAACTGAAGCAGGCTATGCTCTTGCTGACAAATGCTTTTCAGAAAAAGTTCTACAAGAAACCAAGTTCAAACAATCGGAGGTATTCTTCTGGTCCTAACAACTATGTCCACAAGGAAAGGGTTGAAGGAAATAGATATGAAGGAAAGAAGTTTGAAGGGAAGAGAATAGAGGAGAAGAAATCGGAAGAGAGAAGGTATCATGCTGAAGGAAAGAGAATAGAGAAGAAGAAACTGGAAGAGAGAAGATTTCAAGCTGAAGGATCCAGTCAGTCAGAACCACCAACGTGCTACAACTGTGGCAAAACAGGTCACTTTGCCAGAGACTGCCGCAGACCCAAAGTCAGAAACTCCAATTACTACAAGAATAAGATGCTTCTTGCAAAGCAACAGGAGGCGGGTAAGGCACTGATGGCAGAGGATGAGTACTGGCTTGATCATTCAGACGAGGAAGAAGAGGATGAAGAGAGAGATGAAGCAGTCAACATGTGCTTGATGGGAAAGCAGGAATCAGACGCTGAAGCAGATTCAGAAGAGGATGAGACAGATGAGGTATATGATTTATCTTATTCAGATTTCATAAATAAAATGCATGCCATGAATTTAAAACAACAAGAGTTAGAGTCAAAACTTAAGCGAGAAAATGGTGTTATTACTGACAAAAACCAATCGATACAGACACATAGCGACACAATTGCTGAGAAGAAAGTATTGGTTGAGGTTTTACATAGAAATAATGACACCAGCGCAAAGGAAAAGACAATAATTCTTAAAGAAAATTTTGAACTCAAGTCTAAACTGAGAAAAAGTGAGCTTGATTTATATGAGCTTACGAAAATGCATTCTTCATGTACTGAAGAAAACAAAACTTTAATTGAAAAATTAAAAAGTTTGGAAGAGAAGTTATACAAATTGGGTCAAACTGAACAAACTATTCATCTGAACAAACCCAAAGAGGAAATAGAATAATGGGGAATCGGTTATAAGAATCCTCACTGTCTTCAAAAAGGAATATCTGAAGTGCCTGCACTTTATGATCTTCTTTCTTTGAAATTAGCTCGAAGAATCTCTGAGCTTAAAGTTTTCTGGACTAGACTGTCTGAAAAGGATGAAGCCACCGAAACTCAAAAACGTTTGAAATCATCTAAAGTTCACCTTCCATTTGATTATGCGAAAGTGAATAATAGTTATAATGATAATCCAATATATCACAAGAAATCTCTTTCAAATGATTTCTTTCAGATTTATTCTGAAAAAGAGATGGAGGCAAAGCCTATTAAAGGTAAAATTTATGTCCCCCCTCTTGTTTTGGAAAGTCAAATTTCTGAACTCTGTTAGGGCAATTTATTTGTTAAATAGAAGTTCAGGGTGTAAATTGTAATTGTTTGAAAGCTAATAGCTTGTTGGGCCTAAAAGCCCATAAGCCCATTATCTTGTAAAGCCTGGATATATAAAGGCTGTTTTTCTTTCATTCATAGTTGAGGTCTCATTATTTACAAACAACTAGTTTATAGGTTTACTCTCTCTGATCAGAAATCCTTTCTGTATACCTGTAACCCTTTGATCTCATATCAATCATATGACTAGTTGTTGTGATTCATATCCTGTTCATATTTGATATTAACTTGTTGCTGATTGCACTGTACTGGGATTTACAATTGGTATCAGAGCAAAGAGACTAAAGGTTTGATCCGGAAAAAGGTTTGTCTAAAATCCTATAATCAATTATTTGTGTTAATCGCTTTCATCTGCATTAATTGATTATGTGTTTATGAGTTTTATTGGTCGATCTATTACTTTCTGGAAAAGTGTTAATCAGATCTGGGTTGTGTATTTCTTTAAGATCTATCGGTCGAAGTTTCTTTTCTGAAAAGGTTTATCGATCGATTTTTTTTCAACTCAGATCCGGTTTTTTTGTTTATTGCATATCTGTGATTATCGGTCGTTTGATTTGTGTTGAAATCTGCTTATCGGTTCTGTTTAATGCTATTCGGCCTGCTTATGTGTTGGTAAATCGATTTAAATTTCTGGGCTTGATCTCGATCGAGTTCCAGAAATCATCGAGTCCATCGGTGTGTTCTTCGATACTATCGGTCTTATCTCTTATTTATTTGTGTTTATCTGCAGTTTGTTAATCGACCGATAGTACTCGACCGGTGCTTTGACTTTATTGGTCTTTCATTTGACTGGTGTATTGTTGATATCGGTCCTTTGTTCGATCGACTCACTGATTCGATCGGTACCCTGATTACCGGTCTTTGTCCTTTGACCGATATTTTGTTTATACCGGTCCTTTGGTTCGACCGGTACGCTGTCAATACCGGTCCTTTGGTTCGATCGGTACATTGTAAATACCGGTCCTTTACTCGACCGGTACGTTGTCAATACCGGTCCTTTACTCGACCGGTACATTGTCAATACCGGTCTTTGCTCGACCGGTACGTTGTCTATACCGGTCTTTTGCTTGACCGATACTTAGTTCGACCGGACCCTTGTCCTATTCTGCTTATTTTTTTTGTTTATTATTGTGTTTGGATCATCCTACTTGTCTCACGATCGTTACAGTGTTTTTAAGTTAAGAGGTTTAAGATGAATTCAAGAGATGCTTTAGCTATTGGGTCGGATCAGAAGCCCCCGGTGCTCTACCGGGGAGAATATCCTCAGTGGCACGATCGCTTCATGAACTTCATTGAAGCAAAATCAAACTATGAAGCAATATACAAGTGTCTGACAGAGGGGCCACAAGAATGGCCAACGAAGGTCATACCTGGAGACCTAGCCGAAGGTCGACCGGAGCGTACAGTTTCGAAAAATATCGGTGACCTTACAAATCCCGAAAAGGCTATGTATGAGGCTAAGAAGCAAGCAAAGTCATATCTTCTCCAAAGTCTACCAAATGACATCTATGCCTGCATCGACAGTTATAAAGAGTCTGCAAAGAAAATGTGGGACCAGATTGAGTAAATGATGATGGGGAGCCACATCAACAATCAACTGAAGGTGACAAACTGCATCACCAGATACGATGGCTTCAAAGCAAGAAAAGGCGAGACACTAACAGAAACCTATGAAAGGTTCAACTTGCTTCTGAATGATCTCCAAGAATAAGATCACAAAGACGAATACCGAGAACAACATCAAGTTCATGAACAACCTCCAACCTGAATGGAAGTCGTTCGTCTCTCATATTCGTCATACTCAAACCCTGGAGAAGCTTTATCTGCATGAACTTTATGAAATGTTGCTCCAGGATGAAGAAGAAGTTATGGAACTAATGGGGGATCAGAAAGCTGAAGAAAAGCCAGTAGTTGATCAGTTAGCACTCGTGTCTGAGAAAAGAAGTAAGTCTGTCAGTCGTTCGTCTGAAAAAAGGCCAGTGCAAAGTGAATCTGAACCCGAAGATCCTGACAGTGATTCGGATCCAGAATACACTAAGATGAAAGAAGCTATGGTGTACCTGACTCAAGCTTTTCAAAAGAGAAAGTTTTTTAACAAGTCGTCAAACAAGCAAAGATTCTCCACTCGCCGTGATCATCAAGAGAAGTTTGAAGGTAAGATACGTGTAGAATATGGGAAGAAGTCTGACAAGCGACATGAGGAAAAGCCAAAAGAGGAGCCGATCAAATGCTACAACTGTGGTCGATTGGGTCATTTTGCCAAGGATTGTCGCAAGCCTGTTGTGCGCAACGCTGATTATTATAGAGCCAAGCTGCTACTGGCCAAAGAAAAGGAAGCTGGTAAGGCTCTCATGGCTGAAGATGACTACTGGATACAAGTATCTGATGAAGAACCTGAAGATGCCGAAGCACACTTGTGTTTCATGGGCAAGCATTCATCACCGTCTGACAGTGATGATGAAGATCAAGGCTCTCCATGTCAGGTATGTGCTTCTTTTCACGAAGCTTTAATAGATCAGATGCAACTTGCTATGAATAAACTAGACTCCTTAAAGCTACTCATAAAACAAAAAGAACAACTCATCTCATCTCTAGAAAAACGAGTTGCTACACAGTCTGAATGTATTGAAAATCAAAGTTTAGAAATCTCAAGCAACTTGTGCACAATTTCTAATTTAAAAGAAGAGTGTGAGAGTTGTTGAAAAGATTCAAAAGAGTTAAAGACCAAAGTAGATGATCTGACCAATGAGCTACGCATGTCCGAGAATGAGAAAATCGATATTGTGTCTCAAAACGTAGCTTATAAAAATGAAAAACAAAGATTATCTAATCAGTTAAAGGAGATGGAAAAGAAGCTTTATAGACTTGGGCAATCACAACAAACGTTAAATCTAATTGCACCAAAAGAACCCAAGTATGCGAATACGGGAATCGGTTACGATAACCCATATTATCTGAAAAAGGCCCTATCCAAAGTTCCTACGATGTATGCGTCCGAATTTCTTGGATTAGACAAGACCATTCCAGAATACAAAATCAATTGGACCAAACCAATTGAGGATGAGGACTGGGAAGAGGATAAGTTGAGAAGGGAGACCTCTACTAAAATGAAACTTCCTTTTGTTTATGATTCTTTAAATGCCTCTTACAACGAAGAAAAACCTTGTTTCTTATCAAATGACTATTTTAGAAGTTATACTCAAGCTGAACTTCATGCTAAAACCGTTAAAACTGAGGAGGAACAACTAGACCATAAAGTTTATGTACCACCTCTGATTTTAGAAAAGAAAATTGTTCAGCTAGAAGAGTCGTTTGAACAAGAAAGGGACAAATTTCAAAAGGAAAAACAAGAACTTTTATCCCAAATTGAGTGCCTCCATTCCAATAAAGAGGAATCTGTGTCCGACAAGGAGAAAGAATACCTTCAGACAGCAATAAAGAAGTTAAATTCACAACTGGCTGCTTTGGCGGCAGATCGCCTGAAAGAGCAATTTCACAAGGCTGAGCCTCAAACTAAGCCTTCAATTCTCCAAAGAAAGATATCTCATCTGTCTAAAAATTCTTATCCTGCCTCCGACACATCTTCTTGTAAAGCATTTTTGGGTGACTCGTCACCAAATCCTTCAAGTAAAGGAAAAGAGCCTCAACTTTTAGAAACGGATCAGTGTTCTGATTTTAAAAATGCTTCCGCCTATGATCCGCTTCAAACTAATTCTTCCGATGTCCTGAATTCCTCAAGCGATGAGGTCCCTTCTGATGAGGAAATGGAATTTTCTGCATTCTTGAATTCCGAGGTGTGTTTAGACAGTGATTGGACCCAATTTGATTTTAATCCGTCTCTACCAAGTCACGTTGATTTTCTAAACTCTTCTTGTGAGCCTCCGGTACAATTTCATAAGGGTGAATGTTCCACATCCGCCCCACAAAAACCTTCTGTGAACAACTCTTCAAAGTATAAATCTAAAAAGCGTTCACAAAAGAAGACAAAGACCGGTCGCTCCAAAAGACAACAATCTTCAAGTTTCACATCTTCTGACTATCAGTTTAACGGTCTTTCAGATACTTTTGGTCGGCGCAAAGAAGTTAAATATGCTTGGGTAGCTAAGAAGTCAAAGGAAAGCTCGGCGACACCAGAATTAGTTGATCCAGTGTTAAAGTCTAGGAAAAACAATAACAATCATGATGTTTTTAATTCTAAACGTTTAGTTGAATGTAATGGAACTTTACCTTTAAAAGTTGATTCCATTTCACATTTACTCCAACTGTCTCATGATTGTATTTGTTGCTCTTATTGTGGATCGAATGATTTTGTTGATCGGCGTTATGCATCTGATTGGTTTGGCTCGTATCAGGTTGCTCATTATCAGTCTCCGTTTGATATTACCCGTCATAGAAATAGACCCAAGTCTAAACGGGCATCCAACACGGGTGTTATCTCTAACCCCAAAGGACCCATTTACGAATGGGTACCTAAAAAGAAATAAACTGTTTTGCAGGACGGTCATGTGTGGTATCTAGATTCAGGCTGCTCCAAGCACATGACCGGAAGAAAGGAGCTACTCACAAACTTCACCGAGAAGTTTTGTGGTAATCTACGTTTTGGAAACGATCAGTACTCTCCCATCAGGGGTTACGGAGATATCGTCAAGGATAATATCACGATTAAGAAAGTGTCCTACATCGAAGGACTTGGTCACAATCTCTTCAGCATCGGTCAATTCTGCGACAAGGATCTAGAGGTCACCTTCAAAGCAAAAAGGTGCAGCGTTCGGACTGGAGATGATAAAGAAATATTAGTTGGAACGCATTGTACAAACCTTTATACGATCGACCTCTCGTCCCTGAAAGCAGACAAGGAAGTTTGTTTGATGTCTAAAGCGTAGGCCGAACAAAGTTGGTTATGGCATCATCGACTCTCGCACCTGAACTTCAAGACTATCAACAAGTTGGTGCTCGGTGGACACGTCAAGGGAATGCCTGATCTTAAGTTCGAAAAAGATCATTTATGTGTTTCCTGCGAAATGGGCAAGATGAAGAAGGCTTCTCACAAGCCTAAAGTCACTCCTAGTACTTCAAGGTCCCTTGAACTCATTCACATGGATTTATGTGGACCGATGCGCGTTCAAAGCATTAATCACAAGAAGTATGTCCTGGTGATGGTTGACGCTTTTTCTCGCTACACGTGGGTCAGATTCCTCCGTTCAAAGGATGAAACTCCCGAATTGATCATTTCTCTCCTAAAGAGTATTCAAGTCAGTCTCAACCTATTATTCCAGACCATAAGGACGGATAACGGTACAGAGTTCAAGAATCAAGTGCTCTCCGGTTACTTGACTTCAGTGGACATAACGCATACCTTCTCAGCTGCTCGCACTCCTCAGCAAAACGGGGTTGTAGAGCATCGGAACCGAACTCTTGTCGAAGCAGCACGCACGATGTTATCTCAGTCCAAGTTACCGCTATTCTTATGGGCAGAAGCAGTTGCGACCGCTTGCTACACTCAAAACCACACTATCATCAACAAGCGATTCAGCAAGACACCGTACGAGATCATCAACAAACGCATCCCCAATATCAACTATTTTCATGCATTCGGGTGCACATGTTTCGTACTAAATGACAGGGATGATCTCGGCAAATTCAGCCCCAAAGCGGACGAAGGAGTGTTCATTGGATATTCCCAGCAAGCCAAAGTTTACCTTGTCTACATCAAACGAATGAAGACCGTCGTTGAGAGTGTGAACGTGACTTTTGACGAGGCCGCTGATATGGCTTCTGAACACCTCAGTTCAGAACCCGCATTAACTGGTGTGTTAGCTTCTGGACAAGTTCGTTCAGGAGCTACACAATTTCCAGTAGATCCAAATCATGCGTCTACGTCAAGAGCTCATCTTTCTGATTTGGATTTACTTTTTGAGTATTTCTATGATGACTTATTTAATATTAAGTCTAATCCTATGTCTTGTAATAGGCATGCTGCTCAAGCACCAGAAGTGACATAAGTCACTGGTCCAACCGACTCCGGTGGCCCATCCTCGCCTGGTGCTCCTTCTTCTACTGACAATGATTCTGCATCCCCAAGCTCAAGTGATCCTCCTCCTATCCAAGAGCCTACTGTCGCACCGGCCACAGTCGGCCCTCCTGAACCGACATCTGTGGACGGCCCTCCTGAAGTTCCCATTCCGGCATTCCCGGATCCTGCTCTAAATGCATCTCCTGCTGAGTCGTCCTCTGCTGCATTCTCGACTCCAAATAAGAAACTTTCACATCACAGGCCGTCATCACTCGAAGCAGTTCAGGATTTACCCCCTGGTGGTTATGTGGACCCCGATACTTCTCAACAGACATATCAACCTCTTCCACACACCACCAAGTGGACTCGAGCTCACCCCATACATCAGATCATTGGTGATCCCAAGACGCCTGTTCAAACTCGATCTACTACTGCGAACGACTGTTTATTTTCTTCGTTCCTCAGCCGTATCGAACCTTCCACCGTCTCCGAAGCATTGAACTATCCAGACTGGGTGATCGCTATGCAAGAGGAACTCAACCAATTTGAGAGCCTCAAAGTGTGGCGCCTTGTTCCCCGGCCAAAGAACAAGACGGTGATTAGGACGAAATGGATTTTCAAGAACAAGAAGAACGAAAATGGAATCATTGTCTGGAACAAAGCTCGTCTAGTGGCTAAAGGATATCGCCAGCAAGAAGGTATAGATTACGAGGATACGTTTGCACCGGTTGCCCGCATTGAAGCAATTCGCATGTTCCTCGCCTACGCCGCCCACAAGAATTTCATCGTCTTTCAAATGGATGTGAAATCTGCTTTCTTGAACGGCGTTCTCAAAGAGGAAGTGTATGTATCGCAACCCGAAGGCTTCATGAGTTCTGAATCTCCGAATCACGTTTATTTTCTTGACAAGGCCTTATACGGTCTTAAGCAAGCGCCACGAGCCTGGTATGACGCTCTCTCATCCTTCTTGATTAAATCTAGTTTCTCTAAAGGTAAAATTGACACTACTTTGTTTATTAAAAGAGAAAAGAACGATATCATTATTGTACAAATTTATGTTGATGACATAATCTTTGGCTCCACAAACCCCAAGTACTGTCAGAACTTTTCAGCCTTAATGAGTAAACATTTTCAAATGAGCATGATGGGGCAAATGAATTTTTTCCTGGGTCTTCAAGTAAAACAATTAGCAACAGGAATTTTTATTAATCAATCCAAGTACATCTCGGATATTCTTCGTAAATACCAGATGGAAAACTCTTCACCTATGAAAACCCCCATGTCTACTAGCTTAAAGCTACACTCCGATCCTGATGGAAAGGATGTGAATGCTACAACTTATAGAGGTATGATAGGCTCTCTGATGTACTTGACGGCTAGCTGGCCTGACATTATGTTCTCGACATTTTTATGTGCACGTTTTCAGTCGAAACCTAAAGAGCCTCACTTAGTTTCAGTTAAACGTATTATCCGATATTTAAAAGGTACTGTTGATCTTGGTTTGTGGTACCCAAAAGAGACAAGTTTTGAATTGACAGCCTACTCCGATGCTGACCATGCTGGAAACATGCTGGACCGGAAAAGCACATCCGGACATGTCCAGTTACTGGGTGATCGTCTCGTCAGCTGGGCTTCGAAGAAGCAAAATTGCATGTCCACCTCCATCGCTGAGGTGAAGTATGTAGCAGCCGCCAGTTGCTGCTCGCAACTTATCTGGATGCTCACCCAGCTGAAAGACTATGGTTTTAACTACTCTAGGATCCCCATCTACTGTGATTCCAAGAGCGCCATTGCAATATCTAGCAATCCAGTCCAGCACACGAAGACGAAGCACATTGATGTTCGTTATCACTTCATAAAAGACCACGTGGAAAGAGGTACCATCGAACTCTACTTTGTTAATACAGAGCATCAGTTAGCAGACCTGTTCACCAAAGCCTTGGACGAAAAACGCTTTAATTATCTTGTGTCCAAGCTAGGTATGCTAAATCTGAAAGTTTGATCCCCTCACAGCTCTCAACGAGTTTCATTCAATAACGAATGACTGTGTCTAATGCCCCAGTGACTTGTCTCTGGTTGCTCCGATCCACACTCCTTGGTTATTGAATTTTACTCGCTAAGTTCTGTGTCAATTCCAAACTTCTGTATCAATAAAGTAGATTTCGTTTGTTTCTATTTTTTATCGTGTGTTGTTTTTCTTCTCTTCGTGGTGTTTTCGTGTTTTATTTTTGCAGTTTTTCCGGTTGTTATCTGAAAGCGTAAGTCGTTTGTGGTGGTCTTTAGAGGATGTTCATGTGTTCAGGGGGAGCACGATCGCACGATGTTTGGTAAGGTTCTCTAATCCTCCGTTCCAGGGGGAGCAGGTAAGTTTCTCGTGTATCTCGTCAAGGGGGAGCTATTTCTCGTATCTCATTCACTGTTCGAGGGGGAGCAATTTTTTTCTTAGGTTTTAGTTTTGTTCCCTTAGGAGTTGTTTTTTTTTTAGGTTCATTTTTTTTGTTATATATATATAATCAGAAAACTTCAAAAATATTTTTCTTTATTTCAGTTCTTTGTTTTATCATTATGAAGAACCCAAAAATATTTGTTTTAGTGGTTCAAGGTTTACTTGTTTTGTTTGGACCGGCCCATGTTTTTTTCTCGGCCCGGCCCATCTATCTATCCGGGCGTACCAATCCCTTCGACCGGGGTATTTAAAACCCCGGTCTTCGTCAATCTTCTCCTTCACTCTTCCTCTCTCGCTTTTCTCAATCGATCTCAATCTCTCTGGTTATCTCTCTCAAAATCTGTCGACCTGCAATATCGAATCTCTCTCTCGATCTAGACCGGCGATCCTTCTCTCTCTCTCGCTCTCGATTCCTTTAGTTCGATCGACTTCAGGTATTCCCTCTCTTTGTTTCCTCATCGTCTCTAATCTGATTAGTCTCTGGTTTTGTGTCGATTCGTGTTCTCCGGTCGAATGTTTTACCGGTCGAATGTTTTACCGGTCGAATGGTTTACCGGTCGAATGTTTGATATCGGTCGAAGTCAGTACCGGTCCTGTCCCTATCCCGGTCCTTTGGTACTCCCTGTGTATCTTGGTACTTTTGGTTTAAGGGGTTTGTGTCTTAATTGCTTATTTCTATAAATATATACATGTTTGTGCATGTGGTGTTTGTGTGAGTTCGAGTATCGGCACCTTGTGGTGATATCAATTTTAAGTGGTGGTGCGCAAATTGGTTACAGACCCTATTTCACGAATTGGGTTTGTTTTTCCACATAAACTGGAGTTAGTATAGGTTGTGGTTGACACCATGGCCATGTAACTCCACCGGCTTTCTTGATTTAAATGTACCTCCGTTCTCACCGATTAACTCTTAACAGGTACTATGGCGCAAAATCCACCTCCAGCGATTGATCCAATCGCTGATGCCGAACTGATTCCCGAGGATCAGTTCATTCAGCTCACAGCCAACAATTATCATCTCGATGTAACCCAACCTGCCATTCAATATCAGGTCATCATCGAGATCCTCAGTGGGCATCCTCTATCATATGCTCTATCGGAGACAGCGGAAGTGCCGCTATTCTGGAAATCTCTACGTGCCTTGGATGCCGACGGTGAATTCCATCTGGAAGGCCGAATTGAGCACACACCTGTGCTCCTCACTTGTGATCTTTTCCGACAATTTCTTCATCTGCCAACCGCCGGTTCAGTCCAGGGATGAAACAGCTTCGACCCACTCGTATCGGACGTCACTCTATGCACTGACATCGTGTCCCTCGGATACGGCGCCGATCTACGCCTTCCATCCGCTTTCAACCGCAAGTACCTCTCCACTATATGGTACACCATGTTCACGTACCTCAATCGATGTCTTTCGGCTATCACGAAAGGCATCGACCAGACGAGTATTAACATTCTCCGCATATTCCACTCAGTGGCATTCCATCGCCACGCGGATTTCGCCGACTTCCTATGGTACGACCTGGTTCAGAAAGTTCGATCGAACGTGACGAAGAGACAGAACTTCATCCCTTATATGAGGTTTCTCCAGCTGATCATTCGAAACTACATGATTATGTATCCCCAGATTCCTCGTCGTTCAACGCACCCTACATGTCCGCATCACCCGACTCGCAAAATACCAGCACGCCCAGATCCAGAAGGTATCGTCGCCCGACAAATCCCTATCGGGTTGCTGGCCTATGCTCGTCCTTCGGCACTGAGTGTTATAGCGTATAGGCACACACACAATATTCCAGCTCCTATGGTCCAACCAGAACCGGTAGGACCTGCCCAGGGAGCACGACCTGAGAGGCGTGAGGGTCCGCGTCCACGTACGAGAGGTGGTAGAGTCCGGATAGCGGGGGCTTCCGGACCGGGTGTGACGAGCGAAATCGTTGTGAGGGGAACTGGAGAGGGCAGTGTCGTTGGATCGAGACAAGGCAGTACTTCACGACGATCACCTACCCCGCCACGAGCGAGATCTCTAGTGGTAGAAGAGGACACAGCTACTGAATCCGCCAACGTTCAGTCCTCTTCTGCCAATGCATCGGAAGAGGAAACATCCGCTGAAACAGCAACCGAGTCTGCGGAGGAAGCAGGTACATCTGACTCTCAGTCGGAAGCTGCCACCGGCAGTCAGTCGGAACCAACCACCAACGTATCGAAATCAAATGAAGAGTCTTCTGACTCGGATGGTGACGATAATCAGCCCTCACCCGGAGAAATAAGGAGAGCGGAGGGAGTTTCAGTTGAAAATTTAGAAGTGAGTAGAGAGAAGGAAAGAAGAACCAAGATGCATCATGAGCGTACACGAGTGACGGGGCAACCATCAACGGTTGTACCCCCCCTAGCCACATCCACCCAGGTAGCCACATCCGCTACCCAGTCTCATGTGTTGAGACAGGGTATTGAAGAAGACGTCGTGGACCTAGCGACGCAATTGCACACCCCACTCAGCCACTCCACCATCTCTCAACAGATGGTAGTTTCAAGTTCACACGGGGACATAACACATAACCTACCCATCTCTCACTTGGAGAGTTCGGGTATTGAAACAAGAGAACAGCCGCCCCCGTTCTTGACTTCTTTCGGTGCACAGTGTCTAGAGCCATTTGATGTAATATCTCCCATTCCTAGGACACAATTACCTTTTTCGGCTACTGTCGGTCGCCTTAGTGGCCCGGCCGGAACATCCATAGTAATTCCAACTTCGGTTGGTTTACGAGGATTGGGTGGAAGTCCTACCACAGCTATCATCACTCCAGCTGTGAACGTAGGCGGCTCGACTTCTACAGTCGTAGCTACAACGGGAAGTCTAAGTGACCCCGGAGTTACCCCAACTGAGTTCGTCTCAAGGGAATTTATGGACGGCGCCTTAAAGGCTGTCCAAACCATGAAGCGAGAGGAGGTAGATTCACTGAAACGCATGATCAAAGGCAAAGGTCCTGCGACTGAGCCTGAACAGCTACCTCCTACTCCACCACCTTTCATTCCTGCTACCGAGATGTCAATCGAGGACCTCAAATCCATACTCCTAGCCAAACTTCTTGCCCAATCTCAAACAGAACCCTCCCGAGATGCCGATCTCCTATCGCTACTTCGTACACAAGCATCCACTCCTACCCCACCACCACCCCCACCCGTTATATCTCCCGAAGCCTTCCAGCTACAGCAAGCCATGCTTCAGTCTTTGCAGCAAACTGTAGTTGTATTGACTGAACGTCTATCAGCCGTGGAGGATACCTGCCGAAGCCAGGCAGACAGGCTCAAGCGTCGGCATGATGATCAGGATGATCCTGATCACCATGAGGGGGAGAAGCGCCAACGCCTAACACAGTCGGAGATGCAGCCTGTAGAATCAGCTCAAGTGGGAACGGAACAGGGTTCGGGTTCTGGCACTCGATCAGAAGGGCAGGGACAGGCACGGGAACAGTGTATGGATTTGGTGCTGTATGACATTCCAAGGGTTGAAAATCCTGAGGAATTTGATGAAGGTTCTCCAATTGTCCCTGAAGACTGAGCGTTAATTCTTGATCCGTATGAAGTTACTGACCCGACAAAAGAATGTACAAACACTGAAAGAGCTCTGGTAGTTATGCAAGCTAAAATAGACGAGATTATTCATCTAGACGATCAGACTTCTGTCACGTTTCCAATGTTGACTTATCCTGTTGATCACCCTGATCTTCCTAATACAGATATTCCCGCCAGATCTCCTCCAGCGTCACCAGTTATGGAAACAGAAAGTACTACACCAGTTCGTCCATCCAAGGGGGAAAGAGTCAGAATCAAAGTTCCTTTCCTTGAAGAAAGCCAAAAGAAGATCTTTGCCCACTGGATTCGTTCATATGATGAAGTTGTACTTCATGGTCTACAGTCTGTGAAAAACAAAGAAAAGGAGCGTGAGCTTGTGTTCGTGTATAAGAAGTTTCAAGGCAAGCACTCCAAGACAAAGCTCAGGATTACATCAGTTGAGCGGATTCAATCTGCCTTCTTCATGAAAGTAAAGTATTCAGACTTCATGGTAACGAGAGAAGATGGTCAGAAGTATTGTTTTTCTGAAGTTGACTTTCCGTGTCTTGAACCACAAGATCTGCTGTTCATTCTTCGAGACTTAAAGACCAGAACCATCAGACCCGGGGAAGTCATTGATGCACTCGAGACTGTAAAGAGGTATATGAAGTGTGCGATGAAACTTGCCTCGGTGGAAGACTTTCAGATTGGGTTAGAAAGCGACCAGCCAAAGATTAATCTGCTGAAGCCTGATTTGAAGATTCCGTCTGATGCCCAGAGTGTACCTGCATTCACTGTGATAAAGATTCCAGAATTCGGCATGACCTACTTGAACAACAAAGGTATTATGCGGTTCATTCGATTTAATCAGATTGCCAGATTCTGTGACGGTACGTTAATGTTGCTGAAAGACAAGTTGAAGCGTATACTTGATAAAGATGAAAAAGGGGTTCAGCTTTTGGATCCTAAATACAAGTCACTTGTTCTTGAAGCACTGGGTGAAATTGAAGAGCGACTGGAGTACAGGACTCAAATAAGATATTTCGAGATCAACTTTGGTTTCCGAAAGATTTTTGTTCCTAACTGGCGCGACTATCAACTTCTATTTAAAGGGGGAGATTGTTAGGGCAAATTATTTGTTAAATAGAAGTTCAGGGTGTAAATTGTAATTGTTTGAAAGTCTAATATCTTGTTGGGCCTAAAAGCCCATAAGCCCATTATCTTGTAAAGCCTGGATATATAAAGATTGTTTTTCTTTCATTTATAGTTGAGGTCTCATTATTTACAAACAACTAGTTTATAGTTTTACTCTCTCTGATCAGAAATCCTTTCTGTAAACCTGTAACCCTTTCATCTCATATCAATCATATGACTAGTTGCTGTGATTCATATCCTGTTCATCTTTGATATTAACTTGCTGCTGATTGCACTATACTGGGATCTACAAACTCAAAAACTCTTTAACAGATGAAAGACTTTTGATTGAGATTCAATAAAAAGTTTTTTCAACCGTGCTGAAAAATGTTATTATTTCAAAGGCTTCAAACTCTGAGGATATGTTTGGTCTAGCAAATAAAGGGTTTGATTTTCTGAACTCTGACGGTGGTTTAGATGATTGTTTTAATCAATTTGACTTTAATGCAAAACTTCCTAACCATTCATCCTTTGTTAAGAAATCTTTGGGAAAAACTAGTATGCCTGTTAACAGTGCAAAATCAACGAAAGTTGATAACTCAGTCTCTATGAAAGCAAAGAGTGCTAAAGGTAAGATTATATCTAAGCATTCACATAAACCGAACACTACTGGTCATCCGAAGAAGAATCATTCGTTTGTTGCTCAACAGTCTAACTCACGAGTTCACATGTTTCAGATCTGAGCAAGCAAAGGCCAGAAGTTAAATCTCAGTGGCAACCGAAACAGAAGCTTGACAAGACCGTTAAATCGTTTTGTAGTGTTAATTGTAGTAAGACTTCCCCTAGTAAAGATGTCTTAATTGCTGATGTTGCTATTTTGAACTCAAAACTTGCTGTTTCTCGTAAATAATATACAATGAAGCAATTATTTAAGTTATCTTTATCTGCTAGAAAGTCTTCTATTTATGATAAACATGTTTCTACTTCTTGTCAAGATTCTGAAGATTGGTTTGGCAATTATCATGTGCATTTATCTAATTATAATGCTTCAAATAACTTTCAAATGAAAAGAGGACCCAATTTCAAATGGGTACCAAAATCTTGTGCTAACACAGTAGGACCCAAATTCCAGTGGGTACCTAAGGCTAAATCTATGTTGCAGGCACCCAAAGTTTAAAAGGGAGCACAAAACATAGGTTCTTGAATACAACAGTTCAAGACCCGCACTTCAAAGATAAAACAATGGTTTCTGAACACATCTGCTCAGAACCCGTGCTTAAGAAGAGGATATGGATTTTGAACAAATTAGTTCAAGACCTACACTTCAATGCTCAAAAGTCTTGAATTTTGACTTATGACTATCTAAATCTCTTGTTTCGTTATTTCTCTTGTGCATATCCGTCATATGTGGTACTTGGATAGCGGATGTTCCAAACATATGACTGGACAAAAAGAGATGTTGTCCAATTTTAAAGAGAAGTATTGCGGAACAGTTAGATTCGGCAACGACCAGTTTTCTCCAATAATGGGATATGGTGATGTACAACATGACAACGTCACGATAAAGAAGGTGAGCTATGTTGAAGGCTTACGGCACAACCTGTTCAGTATCGGCCAGTTCTGTGACAAAAGCTTAGAGGTCAATTTCAAAGCCAAGACGTGTTCAGTTCGTACTGAAGAAGGCGAGGAACTCTTGGTCGGCACAAGAAAGTCAGACCTCTACACAATTAACTTGTCAAAAGTCCAGACTGACAACCAGGTTTGTCTACTGATGAAAGCCTCGATGCAACAAAGTTGGCTATGGCATCGAAGGCTCTCTCACCTCAACTTCAGGTACATCAACAATCTGGTCAGTGGAAAGCTCGTCAAAGGACTTCCAGAGCTCAAATATGAAAGAGAGCATCTTTGTGCAGCATGTGAAAAGGGAAAGATGAAGAGGGCTCCACATAAACCAAAGCCTGAACCAAGTACAAGCGCTCCGTTAGAGTTATTGCATATGGACTTATGCGGTCCGATGCGAACTCAGAGTCTAAGCGGAAAGAAGTACATACTCGTTATCGTGGACGATTACTCGCGATACACATGGGTCAAGTTTCTTCGTTCAAAAGATGAGACACCAGATGTTCTCATTACTTTTCTAAAGACGACCCAGGTGAATCTGCAGAAACCAGCCAAGCTTCTAAGAACAGACAACGGCACAGAGTTCAAGAACAAAAAGGTTGAAGAATATCTCGAATCTGTCAAGATTTCACATCAATACTTTTCTGCTCGTACGCCTCAACAGAATGGAGTGGTTGAAAGAAGAAACCGTACGTTAGTCGAGGCTGCTCGTACTATGCTAAGTCAATCTGACTTACCTCTATTTTTGTGGGTTGAAGCTGTATCGACTGCATGCTACACTCAGAATCGATCCATGATACACCGCAGATTCAAGAAGACTCCTTATGCGTTAATCAACAACCGAAGACCGACAATTAAATATTTCCATATATTTGGGTGTAAGTGTATTGTGCTAAACGATAGGGAGAGTCTCAACAAGTTCAGTGCTAAGGCGGACGAAGGCATCTTCATTGGTTATTCCTCGACATCAACTGCATTCCGTGTTTATCTGAAGAAGTCAAAGACAATGATTGAAAGCATCAACGTCATGTTTGATGAAGAGATGGCTTCCGAACAACACAGTTCATAACCCGTTATAACCGGTGTACTAGCTTCTGGGAAAATCAGTCCAGAACCTGCGTCTCAACAGCATAAATCAGATGAAGCATCAACGTCAACTAATCATTTATCTGATTTAGACTTATTATTTGAATTGTTTTATGATGAATTTCTTGGATCTAATGTCAAGAAATCTGTTGTGGTTGACAGGATGGAAGACTTAACGACTACTCATCCAACCAGTTCAGATGTTCCTATTGAATCAAACGCCTCGATTCAACAAGAAATTCTAATTCAAATGCCGACTCCAACAGTTGAAGAAGTGCCATGTGATGAAGAGACAGAAGTAACTGAAATAGTAGGATGTTCTATTCAGATCAATCTACAGCCAGAACAAGCTGTAACTGCTGAGCCTTATGAACCTACCACTTCAACTGCAATCATCATTCCTCCTAAACAAGCTGAAGAAGGTACAAGTGGATTTATAGATGATACAATTGACATACATTCATATAATCCACTACCTCATGAACATAAATGGACCAAAGAGCACCCGATAAGCCAGATCATTGGCGATCCATCAAAACTGGTGCAAACTAGGTCAGCTTCAATAAACATGTGCATGCATGACTCCTTTCTGAGCAAGTTCGAACCAACTCGCGTATCAGAGGCACTTGCTGATCTAGAATGGGTGATTTCAATGCAAGAAGAGTTGAATCAATTCGACGCACTTCACGTCTGGAGACTCGTACCAAAACCTCAAGGTAAAACAATTATAGGTACGAAGTGGGTTTTCAAGATAAAGAAAGACGAAGATGGTACCGTTATCTAAAACAAGGCAAGACTAGTAGCCAAAGGATACAGACAAGTGGAAGGAATCGACTATGACGAGACTCATGCTCCTGTGGCGCAATTAGAGGCAATTGGAATGTTTCTAGCCTACGCAGCCCACAAGAACTTCACGGTCTTTCAAATGGACGTGAAAACTGCCTTTCTGAATGGCATTCTGAAGAAGGAAGTCTACGTCTCTCAGCCAGAGGGTTTTGTCAATCAAGAGAAGCCGAATCACGTCTACATTCTCGACAAAGCACTCTACGGTCTGAAACAAGCTCCTCGTGCCTGGTATGATGTCCTTTCACAATTTCTAGTCAAGTCTGGTTTTTCAAAAGGTACGGTAGATACCACTTTGTTTATCAAAAAGGAAAAAGACGATATCATTCTAATTCAAATCTATGTAGATGATATTATTTTTGGCTCTACAAATCCTAAGTACTTTAAGAATTTTTCAAACCTTATGGTGTCTAGATTTCAGATGAATATGATGGGAGAGATGAATTTCTTTCTCGGATTACAAGTCAAACAATTTTCATCGGGTATTTTTATCAATCAATCAAAATACATTATGGATATTCTTCGGAAGTTCAAAATGGAAAATTCAAAACCGATTGGTACCCCAATGGCACCAGGTACTAAGATTGGCACCGATCCTTCGGGTAAGGCTGTTGATGTTAGGACTTACAGAGGGATGATAGGTTCTTTAATGTATCTTACTTCTAGTAGGCCAGATATAATGTTCTCAACAAGCTTATGTGCAAGATATCAGGCCAATCCTAAAGAAATCCATATGTCTGCCGTGAAGCGCATATTTAGGTATCTGAAGGGCACTGCAGATCTTGGTATGTGGTATCCTAAATATACAAGTTTTGAACTAACAGCGTATATAGATGCAGATCATGCAGTTTGTATGTTAGACAGGAAGAGAACGTCCGGACATGTACAGTTCCTCGGTGATAAGCTCGTAAGTTGGGCATCGAAGAAGCAACTTTGTGTTTCAACTTCCACGGCCGAAGCATAATATGTAGCTGCTGCTAGCTGCTGTTCTCAGGTCTTATGGATGAGAACTCAATTGAGCGACTACGGTTTCCACTTCAACAAAATCTCGATATACTGTGACTCCAAGAGCGCCATCGCAATAACAGCGAATCCTATTCAACACACAAAAACCAAACACATAGACGTCAGGTATCATTTTATTAAAGATCATGTTGAAAAGGGAACAATTGAACTTTTCTTTGTAAAAACTGATTATCAGCTTGCCGATTTGTTTACCAAACCACTAGACGAAAAGAGGTTTAACTTTCTTGTCTCTAAGCTTGGTATGCTAAATCTAAAGATTTAATCAGTAGTTACCTATCAAAGTTTTCTAATTGTATACTTTTTCATCTTTCTTCATTCTTATTTCTGATTGATATCTGCACTTCTATATAATGTTCATGATCCAAGGGGGAGTATGAGAAGAAATTGACAAGTGGTCAATCTTATTTTGAGGGGGAGCTCATAAGATTTCTGCATTTACCTTTTATGTCAAATTTTTGAAATGCAAGATTTTAGGGGGAGCTCTTCAAGTCAAAGGAGTTTGGATATGACTTCTGATTATTTCTGATCAGAACTCGTACTTTACATGTTTTACTGCTTTTTGTCTTTTCAATATAAGTGAATAAATTTTACTTTGACTTGACATAAGACTTTTGCAGAATTTTTGAGAGATGCTTACAAGTTCATATGTTTATGACTTTAAGCTTAGCTTCATGAGATGGAAGATCGTACGTAAAGGTATAATTCTATATCTTCATCTCATATATGGTTGAAAGGAGGACAACTTTCAATCATAGAAAACATTGTTTTTCAATGTTCAAACCACTTCCCGAATCTTAAAATGATTTCATCATTTGGAAGTGTGACTTTAAATGTTTTCAAAATCAACATTGTGCTTTAACTGAAACAGTTAAACCACTCTGAGCATCATATGCATCATAGGAAAACAAGAATCATTGTGCTAAGAATTAACACAACTTCTATGAAATCACCTTAACCAGTGATTTCTACCCAAGAAGTTAATTCATAGTGATTGAGTGTGAGAAGTCGAAAAGAAATGAGTTTAATTAGAGTGAGCTTACTGTTTAAAAGAAGGAGCGTGAGAGAACAGAGTTAAAAGAATATCACAACTCTGCACCAACTTTTTCTGAGTCGGGCAGCCACATTACTAGTGTTTCACAATTCTTTGGTGAACATTAATGAAACAGGCAACTAGCCCATGCCAACTCTTGATCAAACCTCACCATCTACTCATTTTCTACTCAAATAGAAAGTGTTTCACATTTTCTAAAGGGAAGCAGCACATTTGCTATCTAATTTTTATTTGCAAAATCTAGATATTGAAAAGAAGGAAGTCTGCCCCACCTTCGCACTTCACTCATGCACATTGAGTCTGTGTTTAACTTACTGTTGTCTCAGTGGTTTACACAATTTTGAGCCTATAAGCAATCATCCGTGCTTAATTCTTTCTATCACAAGCACGAACACACAAGGAATTTGTTTCTTTGTCATAACGTTTATAGAAATAACCTTTGTGATGTTTCGATGATTAAATGGAAGCCCTGGGGGAGTCAACATCAAACAACTCCTTTACATTGTGTATTCGTTACACACAGTGACTTAGTGTTACTGACAGGCATGTTAACTAATTCATTGGTTGATTCAGGTGTTACACGACTATTTTGTCTGGATTTGAAAAGATCTGGATGAATATCTTTTGAATTGACGGATCAGAGGCTCCAAGTGGTTGACATTTCTTACTCAAAGTTTTGATGAAGTCATTGCACTTTTCATCAAAAAGGGGGAGAATCTAAAGCTTGAAGAAATGTCCAGTCCATTACATCACAAGATGAAAGAAGAGAAAAGCTAACAAAGAAATGCGAGATCAAAGTATTCTGAAGATATGCTGATTTCAGATAAATTTTCTTTGAAGAAACTTTGCTAAAGCATTCTGAGCTAGAGAAAGAGATTGCATCTTCTGAGCTGAAAAAGAAGACTGAATTGCTAAAATCTTTTTAGTAATGATCTTGATCCAAAGGGAGAGATTGTTAGATCACATATCTATTGGATTCAAGATCATCCAATCTGAAGATCCAATCTGAAGCTAATGCCGGAAAGTCGACTCTCGATATAAAGTCTAATGTCGTTTGTAATAAAATGTCAAAGTTAATTTATGTTTATTATAATTTAGTATTTACTTTAACTTAGTTTAAATATCTAAGTTAGTTAGATATTAGTTAGTTAGATATTATATTATTAGATAATATCTAGATATTAGTTTTATTTGTTTAATATTGCAACTTGTTGTTGCAAGTGGTTTTGTTGGGTTAGTGTGTCAAGCAAGATCAAATCAGATCTAAGAACTCATATAGAAAAACACACACTTACGGTGTAATACACAGAGAGAAAACACGAGAGCTTCAAACCGAAAACCTTGTAATCATCGATTGTTATTAATCAAATAGGTTGGTAATCGTTTATGTGTTGTTTTGATAAAACTTGATAAACATTGTGGACCCACAAGATCCCTGCCAATGATAGAACTGGTCTTGGTTTTTGGAAACCACAGGATGAGCCTAAAGAAGACAGTTCCATGCTTAAGTTTGGAACGTTCGTATCTTCTATCTCGGACACTTCTTATGCTCAGTTCTATTCATTATTTTCTTCTAATCCCATACCGGAGGAAATATCTAAAGGATCTAAGCCTGCAGATAAAGGAAAATCTATTTTTTATCCTCAGAAGGCTTCCAAGAAAACAAAGCTGAAAGTTCCTTATAAACCTTTAGAGAATCAATCGTCTAGCTCTGTGATGGAAATCTTTGATCTTTGTCCTCCAAAGCTGAAGATTGATCTTAAGCCTAAGAGATCTGAAAAAATGAAAATTCCTCCCAGATCTCATGCTAAAGGCATTCTTGGAGTTGGACCTGCTCATCTTAAATTCACAAAACCCTACACTCATGGTCCCAAAATCACATTCAAATATAGAAAATGCTATCACTATGGATTTACGGACCATATTGCTAGCAAATGTCCAACTGCCACTAAAACTGATAAAACATCTAAAGTGAAGATGAATGCCTCCAAGGCTGAGAAGGTCACCAAAGCTGAGAAATCTACCAAGGTGAAGAATACCACTAAGGTTAAGAAATTAACCAAGGTGAAGGTTACCACTGAAGCTGAATCTTCATCTGTTGTGAAGATTATTGAACCTTCCATCTCCACTAACCCTAAAGGACCCATTAAAAAGTGGGTATCAAACAAAGCTTAATCTTCCTTATGTTTTCAGGGATCAAAGGGCATCTGGTATCTTGATAGTGGATGATCTCGTCATATGACAGGACAAAAAGACCTGCTCACTGAATACAAGGAAGAGAAAGGTCCCTCTGTGACTTTTGGTGGAAATGGAAAAGGATATACCCGAGGGTTTGGTGTCCTCAGCAATGGGACAACTACCTTCAGAAGAGTCGATTATGTAGATGGACTGAAGCTCAATCTTTTGAGCATCAGTCAGCTATGTGACAAAGACTATGAAGTTCGCTTTACCAAGAAAGCATGTTCAGTGGTAAATGAGAAAGGAAAACTTGCTCTCAGTGGTTATCGTAAAGAAAATGTCTATGTAATAGATATGGACTCTACTACTACTGAAAACGTATGTTTTCTTTCTAAAGCCTCTTCTAATGTCAACTGGCTTTGGCACAAAAGGCTCTCTCATCTAAACTTCAAAACCTTGAATTCTCTCCCATCTAAGGAACTGGTGTTTGGTCTTCCTCATCACTCATATTCTAAAGAATCTCTCTGCTCAGCATGTGAAAAAGGAAAATAGACGAAAGCTAGTTTCAAGTCTAAACAAGTTTCCTCGGTAACAAGTCCTCTTCAACTCTTGCATATAGATTTTTTTAGCTCTGTCAACATCCAATCAATAGCTAGAAAGAAATATACACTTGTCATTGTAGATGAATACTCTCGCTACACCTGGGTTATCTTTCTTCGCTGCAAGAGTGACACTCCAGAAGAACTGATATCTTTGGTTAAAAAGATGGAAGTGCTGAATAATCTCATTGTTCGTTCAATAAGAAGTGATCATGGAACTGAATTCAAAAACAGTTCTCTGAACAATTTCTTTGAGAACAAGGGAATTTCTCACAATTTCTCTTCAGTAAGAACGCCTCAGCAAAACGGAGTTGCTGAAAGAAGAAACAGAACGATCATTGAAGCTGCTAGATCAATGCTCAACGATTCTCACCTCCCGACTCAATTTTGGGCTGAAGCTGTAAACACTGCATGTTTTACTCAAAACAGATCGCTTATAGTAAAGCGATTTGGAAAGACAGCTTATGAACTTTTTCATGGAAGAAAACCATCTATCAGTTTTCTTCATATCTTTGGTTGTCAGTGCTTTATCTTAAACAACAAAGATCAACTTGAAAATTTCGATCCAAAAGCGGATGACGGAATATTTCTTGGATATTCCTCTATCTTCAAAACCTACAAAGTTTTCAACAAAAGAAGACAATCTGTGGAAGAAACAATTCATGTCACCTTTGGTGAAACTCGCTCAGCGAACTCTAAACCAATCGCTGACAATGAAGAGTTAAATTCTTGGATGTTTTCTCATTACTGAGAAACAGAACATTTCTTCTCAAACCATCAGCACACAGATCCTCCAGCTGCTGATGATGATCCAAACATCATACCTCCTAACGCTGAATCCATCTCATGGGTTTCAGCTGAGCCTCTAAACACACTTCCTCCATCAGATCTATCTTCATCTGAAAACCTCTCAGAAAACAATTGTCTGTCTGACACTCAACAATTATTAGCTGATGAACCTCAGGCTTCTTTATCAGTGAACATTCCTATTGTTGATCTAACCTCTGAAATGAGCGATCATGCTCCTGGTCAGCGATGGACCAGAGATCACCCCATAGATGAAATTCTTGGTGATCCCGATGCAGGTATTCAGACACGACGAAGTTCAGGTAATATCTTGCCCTTTGTCAACTTTGTTTCTTTAATAGAGCCAACGAAGACTGATGATGCCCTCAGAGATCCAAATTGGGTCAGCGCTATGCAAGAAGAGCTGACTGAGTTCACTCGTAACAAAGTTTGGAATCTCGTTCCTAGACCATCTGATAAAACTGTTATAGGCACCAAATGGGTGTTTAAAAACAAGTTAGATGAACATGGAACTGTAACCCGCAACAAGGCTCGACTTGTTGCTCAGGGATACCGACAAGAAGAAGGCATAGACTATGATGAAACTTTTGCCCCTGTGGCTAGGCTCGAAGCAATTCGACTCTTCTTAGGTTATGCAATTTACAAAGACTTCATTGTATATCAAATGGATGTAAAATCAGCGTTCCTAAATGGAAAGCTGAATGAAGAAGTTTATGTAGAACAACCCCCAGGGTTCTATGACCCTAAGCATCCAAATTATGTTTATAAATTGGATAAGGCTCTATATGGTCTAAAACAAGCCCCTCGTGCTTGGTATGATACTCTCTCATCTTTTCTTATATCTGAAAATTTTGAGTGTGGCAAAATTGATAATACATTATTTTTCAGAAAGATAAAAGGTCATATTATTCTTGTACAAATATATGTCGATGACATCATATTTGGTTCTACTAACCCATCCCTATGTACTCGCTTCGCTGAAAGAATGAAGAAAGAATACAAAATGAGCATGATGGGTGAGCTAACGTATTTTCATGGTCTTCAGATTAAACAATATGAAAAAGGTACCTTTATCAGTCAAGGTAAGTATGTTAAATATATGCTGAAGAAGTTTGATCTGACACAAACTTCAGCGATGAAAACTCCTATGGCACCTCCTCTGACATTAAACAATGATCCATCTGGAAAACTGTGAATGTCACTGCCTATAGAGGAATGATAGGCTCCCTGTTGTATCTTACAGTGAGCCGACATGACATCATGTACTCTACTTGTTTATGTGCTCGTTATCAATCTGAACCCAAGGAATCCCATCTGATCGTTGTAAAGCGAATCTTCAGATATCTGAAAGGAACTCCTAAGCTCGGTCTTTGGTATCCCAAAGACTCAGGGTTCGATCTAATTGGATATTCTGATAGTGATTTTGCAGGATGTAAACTCGATAGAAAAAGTACTACTGGTGGATGTCAACTCCTAGAAGGAAAGTTGGTAAGTTCGACAAGCAAAAAGCAAAATTCAGTGTCCACTTCCACAGTTGAAGCTGAATATGTAGCCGCTGGAAGTTGTTGTGCTCAGGTCTTATGGATGAGAAATCAACTATTAGACTATGACCTTCAGCTATAAAAGATTCCAATCTATTGCGACAGCACTAGTGTTATCTCTATAGCAAATAATCCAGTGCTACATTCAAAGACAAAACACATAGAGATCAGATATCATTTTATCAGAGATCATGTAATGAATGGTGATATTGAACTTCACTTTATCCCCACTGACTATCAGCTAGCTGATTTGTTCACCAAACCTCTTCATGAGACAAGGTTCAACTTTCTCATCAGTGAGCTTGGAATGCTGAATCTTGAAGAGTAACTCTTCATCTTTCCCGCATTATGTCAGTATTTCTAAGTTCCCCTTTATCACTTAATCTCTGAATAACTATCTGACTCTCAGGTATGTTCTCTCGCTCTCAATCACTGAATGTGAATTCAGTAAGTTTTAAAAAAAATCGAGACTTTAATCACTAATCTTTCTTCAAATGATTAAAAGCTTTTTGAAAAACAAACTTTCTCTGACTTTTCTCATCAGTGATTCTTTTGAAAAGACAAATCAATCTCTGAACTTTTATCAGGGATTCTTTCAAAATGAAAACCTATCTCTGACTTTTCTTCAGAGATAATTTCAAAAAGGACAAATGAAACATTTTTCTCTCTCCTATGACGTCATTTGAACCGACAATCCACGACATGCTTTTTTTTGACACGTTCGTCCGTTGCCCTTCTATCCAATCAACTTCGTAAAACGTGTCCATGTCATGATGAACATTTGTTTTCCCGCCTCACTCTCTCTCTCTCTCTCTCTACGTATAAAAGGAATGCCTTTTCATTTTTACCTCTTTACGCTTTCTGGAAATCTTTTCAAGCAAGAATTCTCTCAAGGCATTTCCAGCAAACAACTCCTTCAAACATTTGCATCTTCTTCCTTCAAGATCAACAAGTTACTTTGTTCTTCTCTTATTCGTAAATTTTGTTACAAAATCCTAAATATGTTCCATCATTATGGGTTTTTCACAATATTTTATAAACATTAAAATCATTTTTTTATTTTATTGATTCAAACCTTTGGTTTTCTTCATGTTCTTTCTTCTTCAAGAACAATATTTATTCTCAAAATAATTTAAATTTTTCCTATGTTTCTTTCTGAAAACAGAAACTGGTAAAAAAAAAAATTGACTCTAAACCTTTCTATCTATCTTCTCTCCTTCTTTCCATATTCATAAATGGCACAATCAGTTCTCATTGCTTCCAAGAGCGTCAAGTTTTCTTTCACTGAATATGAAATACCCAAGAACAATCACCTTGCACGCTTGGACTTCGATGCTGTCAAATACCCACACTTGGTGGAAGCAGCTCAGTTCCTAAAGCAGTCGTGTCTTGCTTACGCAATCACTGTGGATCCTAAACCATCCAAAACTCTTCTACAACAGTTTTGGTTCACTGCTGACGAAACCACCATCACCAACAAGAAGGGTGAACTGGTCCCCGCTCTCTCCTTCCGTACTGATTTAGGACCGGGCATGATGATTGCATATAGTCTGAGGAAGTCACTCTGATTCCCTGATAAACCCAAGGGTGGATTCAATGCCCTCCCTACTGATGCTGAACTCATCCAGTTTCTGAATGACATGGAATACTGCTGGGAGAACAAGCCTCGCACCACCATTCCCAACAAGAAGCTGACAAAGATCTTGAAGGCCAATATGCCTTCCCAACTGAACTACATCTTCTCACACATCAATCAATGTATGAGTGGGAAGAGTGGATCACTGGATCAGAAGAGCAAAGTTCGGCTCCAAATAGCTTACTCTGTGATCGCTGGCAAGAACTTTGACTACGCTACTACTATCTTTGACGATCTCAAGTCAAAGATAGAGAAGACGGAGAGGGATCCCAAGATTCCCTATGTACGATTCATCTGTGCCTACCTGAAGTTTCTCTACCCTGACACTTACCCCGCTACTCAAGATGGTTCTTTCACAAAAGTGGGTCAACGATCGTTGGAGGTCAAGCCGGTCGACAATGAGGTAAGTATCTCAACTCTACGCTCCCGTCTCTCTCTCCACTCTTCTTCTTCTTCAGCGGCCGCGCCGGAGGTTCTTTCTCCAGCTAACCCTGCCGCTAAAACCGCTTCCAAAAGACCATCAGCTAGTCTTTATGGTCCTTCAAAGAAGGCCAAAACGACTAAGGAGACTATCCCCCTAGCTCAAGGCCTGAGGTAGTTTCTCAACAAACTACCTTGGATGGTTTTGTGGGTCTCTCCTCCACATCTTCAGCTGTCACCACAACAACCGTGCCAGTGATCTCGGTCGCTGCCACAACATCAGTGACCCCACCAACCATCTTAGTTCAACAAACAACTGAGGTAACTGCCCAAATCCCAACTTCTTTTATCCCCATTACTCTTCCTCCCATTTCTTTGGTCTCTAACCCTCCATCTCTCATGTAGCAACCTCAAGTTGCATTTATAGGACCTGATTCTCAAACCTTTGAAAGAGATATGCAATTTTTCAATATGTTTGAACCATCAGGTATACCTAAACCCACAAATAAAACTCCCATCTCTCCATATAAGCCTGTTTCTCAAAAGCTAACTTTTCTTTCAGGTCCTAATATGGCAACTGTTGACTCTCATGTCAACAGTTTGGGTGTCAAGGTGGATTCTCTCACCACTTCCATCAACGAAACCACCAGCGCTGTCAATAACGCTGGTGAAGAGCTGAAGAAACTGACGGCTGCTTGCTCCTCAAAATCTGAAGCCTCCCAAGTCTCAACTCTTTAGGGAGAGCTTGTCAATGTCAAGGAGGACTTGGTCGTCAATCACCAACAAACTCAACTCCTTCAGGGACGTGTTGGTACTCTCAGTAAGGACGTCCAGAATTTATCTAGCAAGATCGATTCCTGCACTTCCATACTACAGCAAGTTCTGGATAAGCTGAATGCACCAGCTCCGACGCTCACACCTTCTTTCACGGACGCATACTGAACCTCTCTGAATGTCGCTGTTGAATTTATTCATCAAGCTACTTCAGATATTCCTATGATCGAAGGTCGTCTAGATCGTTTGGAGGCCGAAGTCCGTTCGTTGGCCACTTCAAAAACTACCTCTCGCACTGATGACCTCTCCCTCAATGATAATGACAAAGAGGGGGAGAAAAATGTTGAAATAAATGCAGAGAAAGCAGTTGTTAAGGTTCACTCGGAAGAACCTCCCTCTCGTGTTGAGGGGGAGAAGGTTGCTGACAAAGCCCCTCCATCTTCTTTGTACGATCAAGTTTTATTATAAGAAGAAGAGGAGGAGGAAGAAGAAGAGGATGAAGATCTTGATTTTCAGGATCAAGATAAAGAGCAACATCAAGATGATGATGACGAAGATGAAGAAGACCAGTCTTTATGGTTTTTTGTAGCAAACACATCTTCAGTGATAGCTTCGAAAGAAGTTGTCACAGCAGGGGGGATAAATGAAACTTCTTTAGGAACCCCTTCCCAAAGCAAACCAAAGGGTGCAACTGCTAAGGGAAGCCTGAAAAATATTTCACTATCTGAGGGGGAGAATCCTTCTCAGGTATGCCTCTCACTTGTCCCTATATCATTCTATAAATTCCCAACCCCTGTTTCTTTCTAGCCTTTATCTTTCTTCTTCCCAACAAACACTAACTCTTTTTATCTATTTCTGACCAGACAGTTCTCTCCCCTGCTTAAGGGAAAGGAACTTCAAATAATCCTAGCTTCCATAGCTGATGAATCAATAATCCCAATCTCCTTAAATGAGATTGATTAGCAAGAAGAAGAGGAAGAAGCCCTGCACCATCCAGGAAGGCCCTCTAGACCATCTCACTGGTCAGAGGAAGAGCTGAATAGAAGAACAAAGATGATCTCTCATCTAGAGAATCAATGGCTGAAGGTCCCTCTTCAAATAACTTCTACAGAGCTTGATTTCCTGACTGAAGAAGAAATTGAAGAATCTGTCAGAGCTGAGAAACTGATCGCCGAATGTCAACGAGATGCTTCTCTAGCTCTCAAGGTTCAGTCTTCTCAATTAAAAGACAAGAATCTAAAGAAGAATCCAGTGGAAGTTCAGGCTGCTCTACTGAAAGAAATTAAAGAGGAGGGCTCAAAAGAACAAGCGGTCAGCGATAACTCTGTCGAATGGTGTAAGCATAAAGTCGACTATCACTCTGACCCATTAAAAATAACAACTATTGTCATCTCTGGAAGAAAGAAGAAGGGTCTAACTTCTGTAACAATGGAGATAACCAGAGAGGATGGAAGCTCAAAGGCTATGTTTGTTTCAAAGCTTGAAAGTTTCGGCAACATGGAATGGCTAGAGTTCAAAGATGCACTGAAGAAATCCAAATCAACCTATAGAGGCTATGTCAAAGGCATCCTAGAAGCCCTCATCAATAGAGTCACTGTTGTGTTAAAGGTACCATCTGCTCTTCCTTCTAAGCCAAGGCAACTCAAAAGAAATCCTGTCTCCTCCTCATCTGCAAATGTCGCTGCTATCAGAAACGACACCTCCATCAAATTCTCAAAAGAAGCTTTGTTTGGTCCTTCTCTTGATCTCTCAGTTTTGGATCTATGTCTGCCTGCTGGTGGTTCATATCTTGTCGGGTAAGTACTTAAAGATCCTTTTGGAATCTTCTTCAGAGATGATGAGGAACAGCTCAGATTCCAAAGAGTCTCTGAAATCCTAATCTGTCCTCTTAGTCATCTCAAGGATCTCTTATGCTTATGGTGTGACTTCTCTCCTTTAGTTGAATCAATAAAGGCAATCATTAGTCAAGAATCTTCAGATCGAAGTCAAAGAGGAGAAGAAATATCTGACTATATGATCAATCCTCCAAAGTATTCTCTAAATAGTTGATATATTAGTTTCTTAATTCTTGTAATCTATTAGTTAGACTTACAGTAGTTAGTTCTTCGCTTGTACTTTATTTTTTCATATCTTGTAATTCCTTCTTTGATTTAATGAAAATTTCAGTGAAGTACTTAATCCTATCAGTACTGTAAAAGATCCCTCAAAATAGTAATTGGGACATGTATGTTATGAGTCCTGATTATTCCTCATTTTGAAGTATAAAGTAATTTTCTTCAGTTACTTTGTCATTATCAAATAGGGGGAGATTGTTGATTCAAACTCTCTCAGTGATTTGATAAAGATCCTCTTCTATACTTAGTGAAAATTACGTTTATTAATATGTATTAGTGTTTCACCATCAGCGATCAGACTGAATCTGTTCAGTTATCACTGATGATCTTTCTTATAAACACTCATATGTATTAGTGTTTCACTATCAGCGATCAGACTGAGTCTGTTCAGTTATCGCTAATGATTTCTATGTAAACGTAATCCCTGAAGACAATTTTCGCGTCAACGGAAGTTCATAGTTAAATCGAAGACGAAGCTGCTGAACAAAGACAAGTCTACTAGTGACCTTATGCGGAGATCAGTGAAGCAAAGACAACTCTACTCATACGCGAAGAATCCTGAGGAAAAGCTTCAGCGATAGCTGAACTTGTTTATATCTCTGAAGGAAGAGATATTCAGCGATCGATGATCACTTAGCTTATGCCTCAAGTCTCTTTTGTCTTTCCCTGCACACCCAGTACGATGTGTCAGAACGGACATACCTCTACCATAATTCGTACAACAACTCTGTCAACAACACTGTTCATGATGCGGCCGAAAGCATGTCTCCCAAAGTCAGACTCTCTCTGTCAATCAAAGAAAGACACATGTAAAGTGTCTTGCCATGCATTTAATGCATAGGGTATAAATAGAAAGATTACCTCTCCATCTGGAGTATGCGCTCACCTCTAGCCTTCATCTTTCTAAAATATAGAAACCCTTGTTTTCTATATTCTCTGATCTCCAATTCTCTATATTCTTGTGCAACCATCTTAGTGTTCTCTTAAGTTTGTTTAGATTGAGTTTTACTTAATCTTATTTCACAACAGACTTGTAAATTGTGTTTGATTTATCAATAAACAATTTATTAAACTTTAAATTATGTGTTTGTATTCAACCCCCCCCCCCTTCTACAAACTTGTTAAGCACATTCGGGACCAACAGGTAGGCACAAAGGACATGATCCTTGAGGTGTGTAGGCACTATGATTATTGAGTCTTCATGTGCTACCCGTGGGGGTAGTCGGGTAGGCACTAAGATCTCCACCGGTTAAGGTGTTACCCATAGGGGGTAGATATTAAGTTTGCTGAGCCTTGAGGTGTTACATTGGAGGTAGACACTAAGATTAATTGAATCTTGAGGTGCTACTGATAACGTTGATATGTGGCTTACTTTGTGTTCGCCACATTCGAAGGATACTGGTCTCTCGTATCACTATTAAGTGTTGTTTTTGGATAGTGTATTATCCATGTTTTAGTATTATTCGGGTTTGACGAATAATCGTAATTTATGATCTTGACATTTTGGATCCTCTCCATGTGTTAATGTTTTGGATAATAGAGTCTTAGCCATGTTTTCAGTATTTGGATATTAATCCTTATTCGTGTTTCGTGTGAGCTTTTAGGTTTTGGTTTCATGATTTGAGGGGTGTTTTTATTAATGGGTTTTCAACACGAGAATGGTGGGTTTTGGGAAAGATATCGCTTTCATTTTAAATATGTTTCATATTAGAAATTGTGATTTAAATAATATTCTTTCCGTTTTACCATTTTATATAATCATGAAAACTGTTTGAACTTAGTAGCCGTTAAGTCTAACCTTATTTTCTTTATCGACATGTGCATCAGGTCCTTAGGGCAATGGTACTAGCAACATTGTTATGTGATGAGTACTAATTAGAGACACAAGAAGGAATTAGCTATATGGAAGACATCATCCATACGTTGGAGATAGTGTCTTTTATTGTGTTTTAGTATCACTTGCCCTAATTGTAGACTTGTAAGGTTTGGAAAATATTGGTGTTAAATCTTATAAGTAATCAATTGTTGACTTTTAAGAAATGGACTTCTTCCTCATTTGATGTTCATTTGAAAATTTTAATTTAGTCGCTCTTTCCAAATTTGAGGGTGTTACAATCTTGGTGCCAATTCATTCTCTCGTTTCAATTGAAAATACAAGGTATGTTTCGCTATTGAAAACGCTCATTCAAAAGGGACCACACTTTTAAGAGAAAACATAACAAAATTATAATTGCCAAGATTTTCTTAGACACTGAGTTCAAAATCCCAAGACATCTCCATGTTGTTATTACGGCTTCATGAGTTATGTTCAGTAGTATAACCTTCAGGTTCAGTTATGGTACAATCAACAAGGACAGTCTTATTCTTCCCATTTAAAACCATCAACATCGCTCTTCTCCAACTTGTATCATTTTTCCAATAAGAGGTTGTCGGACAAGAATCTAACCATGATTATCTTATTGTTACGAATAGAGATGCCCAAGGCCATGGACTTTTTTGGGCTTGGGACTGGATCTTGCAAACCCGTTTGTCAGTTAGCAAAAAAAACCGGGTTTTTCTTTTCCGAAACCCGGGGTTTGGAATTGAAAAAAGGCCTGATCAAGTTATTTAAGACCATACTTTCCGAGCATTTTCAGGCTAGGCTTTAATTGGACCTTCAAAAAGAAATTGATATGATCGGGCTTTAAGGTGAGGCCTGAGCTTGGGGTTGGGCTTGTATGTACAAACCACTACTCTAATATAAAGATGTTATATCTACTGTATTCATTTATATTGTTGATAATAACAATGTCATAATCTGCATAGGACACAGAGTCTCCATGTGACAAAAATGAAGTCTTGTTGAATGCCAAAATGATGTTTTACGAAATATATCTTATATTATTTTTTAATATCAACAATTATCATATTTTTCATGATCCTAGACCTACACCAATTTGGAAAAATGAGCCCATATAGATTAATGAATTAGATGTTGGAATTAATTCGGTGTATTTGGTCGATGAAGACTTATGGTTTCGATTGGTGTCTGGTTGCATCATCTTTTTACGTGTTATCTAATTTTTTATATTTATTTCATTATTAATGAATATATTATAAGTTGGGGGTGTGATTGTGAAAGAAAGAAGTCCATGTTATGCTATAATGCTTGTGTTGTGAATATGGATGGATCTTTCACTCACATGGTAGTCGCTATGTGTTTAGATGGGAGTTGGCCTACAAACATTAGTTTTTTATTTTTATTATTATTAGAGTGAATTGTGGATTTGGTCCTTGTGTTTTGATATTATTTGTGACTAGGGTCCCTATAGTATGTTTATTGTGGATTTGATGTGAATAAGAATTTATTGTGGATTTGGTGTCCCTATATGCGTGTGTGTGTGTGTGTGTAAAAATATTGTTTTTATTTTTCTAATCATAAAAGGACAAAAATTAGGCAAAATAGGTAAAATGGTTCTTGATTTAACGGAGTTAACAGAAGTGTTAGTCAGAGAGACCATAACCAAAACAAATTGAATACCACAAGGACCAAATCCACAATAAACATATCATAGGGACCTTAGTCAAAGAAAGTCTTAAAACACAAGGACCAAATCCATAATTCACTCTTATTATTATTATTATTATTATTATTATTATTTTAGTGTCCAAATATTAGTTTTTTTTTAATTTTAATTTTTAGACATGTGGTTTATAATCACAGATAAATTGTATAAAAATTATAATTTTGTTGTACGATAAGTAAGACATCGTATAAAGGATATGACAATAGTGATAGAGATAAATATACTAGAGTTAAATTAAAACTAAAATATCTCATAACTATCTATTTGTAACTCATCCATATTTTAATGGCTTATGATTAATGAGGATTACAGATTTCTTCTATCCATTTACCGTTGTTCTATTTCGTTTTTCCTTTAACATGTTATCAGCATTTACGCTCTTGGAAAGAATATCATCAAATCCGACACCAAACCTAAATTGTTGTTTCTGTTACGAGATGATCTCGTATACGCTATAGTCCTGTCAATTAAATCAGGTATATTTTCGGTTCTTTCACATTTTATATATTAATGAAATTTGGTACCCTCAACCGGTTAAATTATATTGTTGAATATATGTAATTTCACATAAAAACTTAATTAATAGAGTAAATTACAAATTTGGTCCCCATGGTTATATGAAATTTTGGATTGGGTCCCTCAAACGAAATTATTACATATATCGTCATTGTGGTTTCATTTTTGTTATGGATTGGGTCCCTTACCCTGTATCATTAACCTTAACTCCATTAAATCAAGGGTATGTTGGTCTTTTTATTTTTTTCTTTTTAAAAATAATAAAGAAATATAATTCTATGTTATAAAAAATTATAATATCTTTTATTTTCTATCTTAAATTTATTTATATTATTGATATTACATATATTTCTATAAAGATTAATTATGCAAGCATCGTCCCTGTTGTTGAGGATATCCGTCCATGGTTGAGACTCTTCCCAGTTCCCCCTCCCCTGTTGGTGACCTTCCCCTACTCCAGATTTCCGGCCAACTGTTTATCCCTCGCACTACAACTCCGGCTAAACCGTCTCAGACACTGTAACTCCGGCGATTCCACCTCTCTCCACACCCTGCAACTCGGCTATTCCACAACTCTTCACACCTGCAAGTCCGACGATTCGTCCCACACACACATTTAGGTTCGATTTCTTCACCCAGGTTGGTTCTCCACATATCAGATCAGGCAGCTTTCAAGTTTTCTTGCGAAAGGTGGTGCTTCGGTGGTTCTAGGTCGAGGGTTAGGTGGATCGATGGTTCCTTGGTTGATGATTAATGTTTCATCTATGATATCTATGAAAAAGATGCCATGAATCAAGCATCTTTTTTGGGTTTGACTATCATCTCTAGTTTTCTGTCATTAGACCCATCCCCACCCCTGGTATCAGTCACTGTCGGCTTCTCCCTCTCCGGCTATCTCCGCCTCCAAGAACTCTGATAACTCTCATTTTGAGAGTTATTTATTACTCTTTTTATAGGATTTTATATCACTTTTATACCCACTTTGCTCCTATTCTTTTCATTTGGTCTAAAAATGTGATAAAGAGGTGATGAATTATCAAAAGTTTCTTTTTTTGGAAAAACTGCACTTTTGTAGCCAACTGTGGGCAGGTACTCTACCTACTGTGGGCGTCGATGAACCACTTGAAGAAACTGTTGGACGCTGCGTTTATCCGGACGATAAGGAGCAGATTAAAATATATTTGTTGAAGCATGCTTGTCTGCAGAAATCTCTGGAAATCTTTTAAGCATGGGTTGAAAAGAGAGGTGGGTCTTGCCCCTTGTGTTTTTGAAGAAAGAGTCCTTTGGGTCTTGTGTTTTTGGAGGCTATATAAAGAGGAAGGACTTGCATTTATTTCATGAACTCGTCAACTTATCAACCTTTCATCCATCACAAGAAAGTCACCAACAAATTCTCTAGCTTTAGTTATCTTCAAGTTACTTGTTAACTTGAAGATTGTAGTTTTAAATTCTAGTCCTTTATTTTTCTAGCAATTTACATTTCTAGTCCTTTACTTTTCTAGCACTTTACATTTCTAGTCATTTACTTTCCCTTGTAATTTAATTTCCGTAATTTAAATTTATGCAAGTAGTTCTTAATTATTTCTCTTATTCTATTATGTCTTTCTTTTTAGTCATGAGCTAAGCACCTTATTGGGTGTGGGTGTGAGTGAATTTGAGACTAGTAGGATACACTTGGGTGTGTCCATAATTACTTGTTCTTGAGTTTGGTCACTTGAGTCGGGACATAACTCAATGCGGATAAGCCAATCACTTTGAAGTGTTAATATTAGATCTTAGACCTCGAGAGGGGCGGATCCGAAATACGGCTTAAGTGATGCACAAAGATTTGAAAAAGTCTTTGATAACCACGCAGAGATGCGGGTTTTGTATGATTTACTAAGGTTCAAACGTCGGTCGGAATTTATATCACAAAGAGATTTGGGTATAAATCCCCATACCGGTAGAACTACACGCTTAGAGTCAACTTAGATAAATCGGCAAACTCAAGTACAATAATTATGGGCACTTTATAGGTAATTTTGGGCATAATTTATAAAAATTCGTTTTCGAGAGATCGGGATTTTTATACATGGCTCTATGCACTTAAGCACCTAACCATTTGGTAACTACAATTATCTCAAGGAAACTTACACCCATACCCAATCCTTAACTCATTGTTAAATTTCTTAATTAATTTAGATATTTCACCAACAAAACAACAAATTTTTCTCACAACCAAAGCGTGTGCAAGAAGTTCATGAAACTCTCTGATTCTCAGTAGTCCAGTCCCTGTGGAAACGATATTCGGTATACTTACCATTTTATTACTTATAGCGATCATAGTAGAGGTGTATACTTGCGCCCCCACTGTGGGAACACTGTGGCCACTGTATGGAACTATACGGTTTTCCGCTATCAAGTTTTTGGCGTCGTTGCCGGGGACTGGCGCGATTTTACATCCTGAGATATTGACTTTCATTTGAGCCTGTGTCACTCGTTTTAAAGCATCTTTTCCGTGTTGTATGCCACAACTACAACACGGTGAACTTTTACCTCTTGATCCTGAAATTGAAAGAACCGTAAAAAGACGTAGAAGAGGTAGAGGAAATAGGCAAAACCCACCTTTAAATCAAACCGTGGTTGACGGAGGTCCTCCACCACCTCCGCGTTCACCTCCGGTTGTCGAGACCACTGTTAAAATTGCCAATGACAAGGCATTTTGGCCAATAAAAGAAATTGATTTAAGGGAGGGTTTAGCCTGAAAGAAAAGGAAATTTCAATTGAATGAATTAGAGGAACTAAGGCATCAAGCCTACGAAAATGCCAAGATTTATAATGAAAAAAAAACGAAGATTTGGCATGACCGTTGGATCAACCAAAGGATTTTCGAGAAAAATCAACAAGTGCTCCTCTTTAATTCTCGATTGAAGTTATTTCCTAGAAACTTAAAATCACGATGGTCGGGACCTTTTACCATCATGGATGTGGGACAATTTGGAACGACTGATTTATTAAACCCACATGACGAAAGCATTTTCAGAGTTAATGGGCATCGGGATAAGCACTTAGTTCCTACCGAAGTGCCTGGGCCCACTAACTCTGAAGAGTGAAAGAAGACGAGTTTCATTGTAAATATTGTATATATTTTATCTAAGTTTCTTTTTAATTTTGCATTGTAGGAAAATTCTGCAGTTCTGGCCACTGTGGGCTCTATGTGCCCACGAAAAATTCAAAATTTTAGATAGGCATGGGTCTGGAAGTCATAATGATTCTTTATAAAACTATTATTTCTTTGGAGATGGGAGATTGATGTGATTTTACTTTTTGCATGTGAAAATTAAACAAATCAAAAGTAATAGAGAGTTAGTACATGGAGAAGTGTAAAATGATTTTTTTATAAAAAGGTTGTACTAAAAGTTGGATAGCCCCTTTACCCAACAGATTTTTTTACAATTCTACCTTTGGTATATATTCACTAACCAGGTAAAAAAAGAGGGTTTTGTTGGTGGTTTTTGAATAGGTAGTTTTTCAAAAAAATTGATGGTTTTTCAAAAAGGGTTGTTGGTTTTTAAAAAAGAGGTCTTTTTTTTGGTTTAAGGAGTTATTCAAAGAACTATCTTTTAGACTAACTATTCATCTTCTTCTCCATTAGACACTCTCATGGCAAGGAAAAATCACTTGGTCTCTCGTCCTCAACATCCACCTCGCCGGTCTAGTAGCCATCAGTCAAACGTCGTCGCCTCGCTGGAAAATCCGACGGCCGACAACATCATCACCACCGCTGGGCCACCACCGGTGACCACTAAAACGCCGACGCACAACACCGCCTCTTCCACCATGGTCACCAACGACGACGCTCCGACGCCCTCTTTTCCGATATATGTACGCACCTTTGTTGAAATCCATAAAGTCAAAACCCGGGTAACATCTCCTCCTCTAATATCCCCTCCTACATCCACACCTTTACCTTTCATCTTCCTCACAAAACCATCAATGGTTCCTCCAACCATTTCCACCACCGATTTTCACCACCATTTCCACCCCTATCGCTCCAACCCAAAAAACCCCTTTCGGTCACTTTAACCATTCCATCACTAACCACTCAACCGAATCCCTTTAACCAAAGCCGAAGATTTTAGCAACCCCCTCCACCTTCAAAAGTCGACAACCCCAAAACAACCCTCTATGTCTCACCCGGGTAGTAGGATCCGGAAAAATAACTTTTGGTTAATCATCATGGTCTTTTGAACATTCTCTATGTTTAATCTTTTGGGTATTATTTATGGGTGCTTTCGTGTGTTATTATGTTGATAACTTGTTTTATGCTTGAACTTTGTTTTGGTTTCCTTTATGCTATTACCATTTCTTTCAGGTACGAATTATTTGGATGACTTTTTGGATGGTCAAAATTGAAAGGACGTAGGCCCTTTATTGTTGGCCTAAACACTTTTTCCCTCGTTCCTTACCCTACCCATTATGTTCGACAATGGGGACATTGTCCGCCTTCAAGTTTGGGGGTGGGGAGAGAAAAATATATATGTGATCTTTGCATATATGAAAAAAAAAACAAAAAAAAAAGGAAAGCAGAGAAAACAAAAGAAAAAATTTATATATTTGTTAGTCCCAAAGAAGTAAACAAGTATTGTAAAAGGGGGGGGGGGGGGGGGGTTGAATACAATACCACAAAATTACTTAATTTTAATTCTTTTATTGATAATAAATATCAAGAATTACACATAGAGAAAATAAAGATTGTTGCGGAATAAGAATAGTTAAGAACTACTCTAGACAATCTAACACTTAGAAGATATTAAGAACACAAAGACTTAAACCTTAAGGAAATAAAAGACAACTATCAACCTGCTTGAAATCTTGTGAATGCCAAAGCTTGAGCTGAAAGCGTGAGTAGCAAGGTACTACTTCCATCCTTTATATACTATCCAATGTAATGAGTGCAAAGGACAAGTAGGAGTAAAGGCTTTGGAGGTTGAGAGGTTGACAATAAATTATAAGATATTTGATGTGACTTGTCACAATACAAAAGGTAACTTTTGTACTATGAAAGTACAATATCTAAATAAAATATTCTTGGGAAAATCTTTTTGAGATCTATTAGAAAAATAAACATCTAATCAAATTAAGACTAAATGTAAATCTTCTAAAGGAAGAGAGAAGCTTCCATGCCCATTGTCAGAAGATCATTGGGAAAGAGGAAGTATGTCAAATCATGAGGATTTAACATAAATGTTCGTACTAGATAAAGAAGCAATCTGTACGAGGAGAATGCCGAATAAAGAGTTCGGCAGATGAGGGTTGTGCCGAACAACGATTATTCGGCAACATAGAAAGGACATACCGAATAGGAAATCGGCATGTGGAGAGTCTGCCGAATAAGAATCGGCAAAGGGGGTGATCTGCCGAATAGAAGTCGGCAGGTCAGCTTAGTTCTCTTTGAGGTCCATCTCAATCCGCATTGTAGATTTCCTTTATGTTGGATTCGGTTTATCTTCGACTCACCGATCTGTTAAACTAACTAAGCTATTACAAAGAACCATAAAACAAAATACAAGGTTCAATCATCAATAAAGACTAAGGAGAGGTTATCTTTAAATCTTAGATGACCCAACAATCTCCCCCTATTTGATGATAACATCTCATACAACATAGAAGTTAATGAATAATGCATTTTGACCCTTTTTCATATTTTTGGGTTCTTTTTCACATAGACCATTCTTTTTGTTTATATTTGGATTTTCTAGAGTATCCGACATTTACAAGTATAAACGAATGAAATAAAAAAAAATGTACAAAATTTACGATAAGACATAAAAGCTCAATGTATTAATCTTTTTAAGAAGATTACAATACAGAGGAAAACAAAATAAATATAAGCATAAAACTACACCGAGTTTATTCAAAAGAGAAATGCGGTTCAGCATCCCTCTTCTTTAGTTCGTCGGTAGTAGCCACATAGAAGTCCTTAGCCGACATTGGAATTATTTGAATAATTCCGTGGAGAAAGGTTGTGTCGGCAATAGGGATTTGGCTTGATCTGAAGAAGGAGATCTGCCCAAGCGCATCGTTGAAGAAAATACCATGAGTAGGCTCAGAAATCACAGTGGTTGAAGGATGAGGAACCGGAGTCGGTAAGGATAGATCCAGATTTGAGGTTTTCGGAACCTTTCCTTCTTTAGCCATTTGAGCAAACACATCTTCCTTTTTGGATTTTGGCTTGGATTTGGGAGGAGGACGATCAAACCTAAGACTTTCGATGAGCTTCTCTTCAGTTGGAGAGTGAACAATGTTATACGTCTTTCGGTACGTCCTGAACTTTGTTTGGAGATCTGTAAGAAATTTATCAACCTCAGGTTTGAGAGTATTTCGGCTTTTATTCAAACAGATACCAATTTCCATCCATTCGGCAACTCCAAACCGAACAAGAGAATCCAGTCTGTCCATAGGGCTTGAAGCATCCTCCCTTATAATCCTTAGCCGAATGACATTGCAGCTAGAAGACGGTTTGATAATTTTGACATCTGTGATTTTTGCAGAGGATCGGCGTCTAGAGAGAGCTTTGTGGTACCAATCGATACACAAAGACTTTATTTCTTCATTTTTCTTTGCCGATTCCTCCAGAGCACTCACCTGAGCTTTGATTGTGTCGGTAGGATTTTCTTCGGCAGCAAGTTTAAAAGCCAGGTCGGTATCTCTGTCCCGAGCAATTTGGGCAAGCTTTGCAGCTTTTAGTTCCTCTTCGGATAAGCCCAAAACAGAAGAGGTAGACTTTAGGGGAGGAAGTTGAAGACCAGTACCATCTGCAGCTTTCTTTATTAAAGCATCTTTTCGACGCTTTTCTTCAGCAGCTACTTCATCTGGTGATAAAACAGCTTTGCCCTTATCCTTTTTGGGCTTTTTCTCCCCCTCAGACTCTTCGACCACCAAGGGGTGATCGGTGCCCTTCTCTTCGGTGGCAGAAGGTTCGGTAGCAGCAGCAGCAGTGGGTTCGGTAGCAGCAGAGACTTCGGCAGAAGCAGAGGGTTTTCCCTGATTCGTACTGACTATATGAACCCGAGGGATTTGCTCCCCCTGAATTTGTTTCTCCCCCTCAGTACGAGCCGGGGAAGAAACACTGGATCTGGCCGACACACGGCCTACTCGTCGATCAATACGTTCCAAAACATGGCGATCAGCAGGAGTGAATGCAGACTCAGTGATATCAATATCAAGAGACTGAGCACAATACTGAGCAATATCGACAGGCAGAGAGTCAAGACGCCGATTTAAATTCTGCAAGGCACTGAGAATGTCAGAATTAATAGACTCCTGAGCCGAAGTCTGCTGCCGTAGACGGATAAGATCTTGATCCCGAGCATCCGAGGCGGCCTTGAGAGCAGCCATCGATAAGGTCAAGGAGGTATTTTGATCATTAAGTCTGACCACCTCCTTGAGAATAGAATCCATGGCTGCGGATAGAGGAGAACGGAGACCGGAAATCTGGTTGTGCATGACATCCAAACACTGAAAGATGTCGTGATTAAGAGCGACAACCTCAGAATTTTGCTCTTTGACGAGCTGCAGAAGTTCGGCAAGAGAGATGTTGTTTGCATCCAAAGAAGGAAGAAGGGCCGGTTCACGCAAGGACTTGCGTAGCTGTTCAAACTGAGCACCTAGCATCCGTACTTGCCGATTGGAGTCAACAATTTCGGCAAACAACTCGGCAGATATGGTGATCGGTACTTGTGCAAAAGCTCTACCCTTTTCGGCAGAGGAGGGTTTCGGTGAGGGGGATTTCTGTGGTGAAGAATTCGGGGAGGGGGTCTGCTTCGGTGAGGGTTTTGGAGAAGGGGATTGCATCGGAGAGGAAGTGGGAGAGAAGAGTCGTCGGTGCATTTCCTGGGATAAAACCCCAGTTTGTGCAATATCATCGGGATTGACCCCGGGTGATAGGCTGCGCGGTGAAGAAGCAGAATGTCGGTCCGGAGAGAAGACCAACTCATCTTCAACCTCCACATAAAGAGGAGGAGGAGAAGGAATATTCGGGGACTCCTTTTGTACATCCAAATCTTGTTGAGAAGGTTTGGAGGAGGTGGGAGTGGGTTTAACAGATCCCCGTGGCCCTGGAGGGGAAAGTTCAACATCTACTGATTGTTGAGAATCGGTAGATGGAGTGTGAGGCTCGGCCGAAGGTTTCCTAAGTTTCTTAGAACGAGACTTAGGAGGGGAGTTGGAGCTCCGTCGCTTAACAGAAAAAGAAGGGGTTATGACTGGGGTAGCCACCGAAGGATTCGTCGGTGGCATAGTCATGAGAGCAAGTGCGACGTTTCCGGTGGCCTTTTTCTTTTTAATAGCCACCGTCTTAGCTCGGGAAGGTTTTGGGGGAGAGGGGACCACCGATTTGGATGGCTTGAGAGAAGATGAAGACCTGGCGGATTCACCTTCGGCAAGCGTTCCCCAAATCGGATTGGGAGAAGAGATGAAAGAAAGCATACCTGAGGTGAGCGGAGAGTCGGTAGGCTTGATAGACCTGAAGATCGTTTGCTTGCTGATTTGAGAAATGGGCAAGTCAAACTTGATCGTCGGTTCAGGCAAAGCAGCATCGGCACACAGTTGTGCTGATAGCTTGTGGTTGATGATCAGAGAAATGAACCGTGGGAGAGCCACATTGTGAGTTCTTGGAGGTGTGATGGCAGCGACCAAGGAATCGAAAAATACCTGAGCAAAATCGATCCTCCTCATGAAGATGAGGGCATGGGCCAGTCGAGTGATGGCAGTCGGGGATTGATCCCACCCCGAAGTCTTGTGAGAGAGACAGTATAGGAGGTGAGAAAAGAAGTAGTTCCAAAGTGCACCCATATTCTTTCGAAGAAGAGTGCCGGAACCTTTGGATTTGCCCTCGTGAACATAGTTGAGAGCTGCAATGACCTCATCGTGTTCTTGATGAGTAGGGAATGGAGCATACACATTAAACTCTGGAATATTGAGAACCGTACGAAGGTCATGCACCCCAAAGGAAAGGTCGGGATGCTCTTCAGAAGAGAGAATGGAGGCAGAAACCTGATGAGTACCAGAGTCGTACTTACAGGTAAGCCAGAAGTTACCAAGAAGCATTTTGCTCATCTTGGTCGATTCTGTGAGAGCATGGCGTAATGGCGATCTTTGAAGAAAGATAGAAACTTGGTTGAACTCAGGATGATCAACATCCGCAGAAAGACGAGCCACCTGGTTGCATGGAGGGAACACAAGGGATTCCCTAGTGAGAGGAGTAGAAACCTTTGAAGCCTTTGTCGATTTGGAGGATGCCATTGATGAAGAAAAAAGAATTGCAGGTTTAGGGAGTCTTGATGAAGAAGATGAGAAAGACAAGTAAAGAATGGAACGTAAAGGAAAATAAGTATTTATAGGTTTGAAAAATAAGAGGGAAAGGTGAGAATTCAAAAGCCAAAAAAAATGGTAATGATGGTACAACGCAAACATGCGTAATGGGGAAGTGGAAGGGCCGAAAAACGGCTTAGTGTCAGGTCGTGGACGTCCCATCAACTGACGCACGAACCCTGTAATGCCATGTGGCAGAAACCCATAGGGTAAAGAAAAGGTGCCGAAGATATTCGGTATGAAAGAATTGGATAAGAATGACACATCATACACTATACCGAAAATAGAGAGATGCCGAAAAATGAGAGATATTTCGGTAAGAAGTATTCGGTATATAGAGATACCGAATAGAGAAAGAGATATTTCGGCAAGAAGTATTCGGTATATAGAGATACCGAATAGAGAAAGAGATATTTCGGCAAGAAGTATTCGGTATATAGAGATACCGAATATAGAAGGAGATATTTCGGCAAGAAGTAGTCGGTATATAGAGATACCGAATATAGAAGGAAGCGATCGTTCGGTAAGAAGTAGAGAAGTACCGAAGTATGAGAGATACTTCGGTGGAGTTACCGAAGGTAATAGATACTTCGGTAAGGAGGTACCGTCAATTTTTTTTTTTTTTTTTTTTTTTTTTACGATAAATTTAACATACCTAATGATCCCACAAGGAAGTTGAAACGTGCCTCATCCAGTGGTTTTGTAAAAAGGTCTGCAAGTTCAAGATCTGTACGAATGAAGTGAAGTTCAATATCACCTTTAGAGATATGATCTCGTATAAAGTGATACCGAATATCAATGTGTTTAGATCTAGAATGCAGCACTGGATTGTTGGCAATGGCTATGGCACTAGAATTGTCACATAGAATCGGTACATGAGAATAAACTTTGGCATAATCTTGTAGTTGGTTCTTCATCCACAAGATCTGAGCACAGCAACTTCCAGCTGCAACATATTCGGCTTCGGCAGTGGAGGTGGATACCGAATTTTGCTTCTTACTGGACCAACTGACTAAGTTTCCACCTAGTAATTGACAGCTGCCAGTTGTACTTTTTCTGTCAACCTTAGACCCTGCAAAGTCAGAATCTGAATAGCCAATTAGATCAAAACCTGAGTCCTTGGGATACCAAAGACCCAGATTCATGGTACCCTTTAGGTACCGAAAAATACGTTTTACAGCCGCCAAGTGAGATTCCTTGGGATTGGCTTGATAACGTGCACAAAGACACGTAGCATACATGATGTCAGGTCTACTAGCAGTAAGATAAAGAAGAGACCCTATCATTCCTCGATAATTCGTGATATCTACCGACTTGCAGGTGGAATCTGCATGAATTTTTAGAGGTGGTGCCATTGGAGTTTTCATGGGAGAACAATTTTCAAAATCAAACTTTTTCAAAAGATCACGAATATATTTATTCTGACAAATGAAAATACCTTCAGAGGATTGTTTAATTTGAAGACCAAGAAAGAAAGTAAGTTCACCCATCATACTCATCTCATATTTGCTTTTCATGAGAGAGGCAAATTCTTGACAAAGATTTTCATCAGTGGCACCGAAAATGATATCATCCACATAGATTTGAACAAGAATGATATTACCGATTGCTTTCTTGAGAAAAAGAGTATTATCAATTTTACCTCTGGTATATCGGTTGGATAGAAGAAAATCAGACAATGTGTCATACCAAGCACGAGGAGCTTGTTTCAGACCATAGAGAGCTTTGTCAAGTCTGAACACATGGTACGGATGAGCTGGATCTTCAAAGCCAGGTGGTTGTTTCACATAGACTTCTTCAGCAAGTTCTCCATTGAGAAAAGCACTCTTAACATCCATTTGAAAGACCCGGAAGTTTTTGTGAGCAGCATGAGCAAGAAAGATTCTTATTGCCTCAAGTCTAGCAACAGGAGCAAAGGTTTCATCATAATCAATACCTTCCTCCTGCCTATATCCTTGAGCAACAAGCCTGGCTTTATTCCGGATTACAGTGCCGACTTCGTCCATTTTGTTTCGGAAAACCCACTTAGTACCTATAATGGTTTTACCGAAAGGTCTTGGCACAAGTCTCCAGACTTTGTTTCTCTCAAATTGAGACAACTCTTCTTGCATGGCAGTGACCCAACAAGAATCTGCTAGAGCTTCTTCAATTTTCTTGGGTTCGATAACGGATAGAAAATTCACATAGAGACAGATGTTTCCAATACTTCTTCTAGTTTGGACACCTGCTAGCTGATCTCCGATAATTTGATTTATCGGATGATCTTTGGTCCATTTTAAAGCTGGGGGAAGAGGTGCAGGAACTGTGTTTGGAAAGTATGAAGGTGAAGGATCGGTAGGTATAGGATGAATATGATGAATAGGAGAAGTATGTGAGGTGGTTTCGGTAGGAGATATGGGTTCGGCAGTTGGTAAAGGTTCTACCGAACTATGATGGAGAGAAGTAGAGGGTACAGAAAATGGGACATATGAAGGTCCTGAAGAGAGAATATTTGGAGACTCTTCTCCAACACAGGAAATAATCCATTCATGAAGTTCAGTGTCATCACAAGATAGAGAGGATGTTTTGTGATCATCAAACTTCACATGTATTGACTCATCAATACATTTTCTTCTTAGATTATATACTCTGTAGGCTTTAGAGGAGAGAGAATAACCCACAAATATGCCTTCATCAGCTTTGGGATCAAATTTCCCAAGCTGCTCTCGGTCATTTAAGATAAAGCAAAGGCAGCCGAAAACATGAAGAAAACCAATGTTTGGTTTTCGGCCATAGAAGACTTCATAGGAAGTCTTGTTGTGCCTTTTCACAATGATAGATCGATTTTGAGTGAAACATGCTGTATTGACAGCTTCAGCCCAAAAATAGGTTGGAAGATTTGATTCACTTATCATGGATCTTGCAGCTTCACATAGCGTACGATTCTTTCTTTCTACAACACCATTTTGTTGTGGAGATCTTACTGCTGCAAAGTTTTGAGAAATACCTTTGTCACAAAGAAAGGCATCTAAAGTAGCATTTCTGAATTCAGTTCCATTGTCACTTCTGATAGATCTGACTAATTGACCGTTAAGAACTTCAGATTTCTTGATAAAGTTGATGATTTCTTCAGGTGTATCACTTTTGTACCTGAGAAAGAATACCCAAGTGTAACGTGTGTATTCATCAATAATTACAAGAATGTACCTTTTTCCACCTAGGCTAGGTGTGCTGACAGGCCCACAAAGATCCATATGCAGCATCTGTAGAGGAGTAGAAATAGAAAAACATTGTTTTGATTTGAAAGAAGATTTTGTCAGTTTGCCTTTCTCACAAGCTGCACAGAGCTTTTCTTTTGAGAAAGAAATTTTCGGCAAGCCAACAACAAGCTCTTTGTTGGAGAGAGCATTTAACGTTTTGAAGTTGAGATGAGAAAGACGTTTATGCCAGAGCCAGTTTTTCTTTTCAGAGTCTTCAGAAATGAAGCAGATGCTTTCCTTTTCAGTTGATTTGTCATCCATATTGATGACGTACACATTATCCTTTCTAAAACCAGATAGGACAGTGTGAAACTGTTTATCAGTGATGAGACAATCAATTTCTCTGAAAATTACATAGAAACCTAAATCACATAGCTGACTAATGCTTAAAAGATTATGCATCAGTCCCTTCACATAGGCAACTTTGTTAAAAGTAATGGAACCGTTAGAAAGAGTTCCATAACCTTTAGTGGAACCGCGAGAGTTATCACCAAAAGTTACAGTTGGTCCCTTTTCTTTCACAAAGTTTAGAAGAAGAGATTTGTTCCCAGTCATATGTCGTGAGCATCCGCTATCAAGATACCATGTTTGATGATGCTCATAGACCTGCAGATAAGAACAAATTAGTCTTTTGGAACCCGTTTTGAGGTAGATCCTTTAGGGTTAGAAGAGGAAGAAGAAGGATTGGTCGGATGATATCTTTCGATACGGTCCTTTGGACAGTCTTTGGCCAAGTGAAAAGTATCACCGCAGTTGTAACACTTTCGGTAAATAAATTTCTTCATTGGATCAAGAGAGGCAGCTTTTACCTTTCCTTGAGTTTTGGATTTAGGAGGTTTGGAAAGGTGAGAGGGAATGGGATAGCTGTACGGAACGTGAGGGTTATGGGGAGCCGGTCCAAGGATTCCTTTGTAAAAGGAAGATGAAGAAATGTTTGAAATTCCTTTGGACTTCTTTATTTTTAGGGCTCTTGGGATGAAGTCCGTTGTGTTCATGAGAGATTTACCTTTTGAAGAAGGTGTAATCTTTCTTTTGTTAGGAGTATTAACGACAACGGATTTTCCTTTAGAGAGGAAATGGGCCTTTTTCGAAGAATGGGAAGAAGAAGAAGAAGAGTCGTTGTTTAAATTTAATGACAAAAGAAGATCATTTACAGGTTTGACCAACTCATTTGAGTCTTGATCTTCTGTTAGAATAGGTTTGGAAGATTTAGCAGACACAAAGTGGCCAAATTTTCTTGAATCGCGAAGATCCATTGAATATACAGAATTAGAGTCTTCTGACATAGAATCATTCCAGTCAGTAGAATAAGAAGGTAATTTAGAAGACAGAGGAATATCCTGAGTAGAAGAAGATATGTTTTCAGAAGGGAGGCATAAAGAATTTTCTTTCCAGTACCCTAGACCATAAGTTTCGCCAACAATTTGATCTTGAAAGATTTTCTCAAGATTTTTGGAAGAGGTGTTCCATTTGTTTAGGGTTTCTTGTTCCTTCTGTAGCTTCTTTAGAAGCTTGTTCTTCTCCTTGGCAAGCACACAGTTTATAGTCTTTAAGTCATCTAACTCAGCTTTTAGTTTGTTAAACTGTTCTAGCTGGGATAGAGACTCATGAAGTTGAGATGAGAGAGTTTTGACTTGAGCATTTGCTCTTTTCTTTGCATCTTTTTCATTGTGAAAAAGTACAGTTAGAGAGTCAAAAGCTTCAATCTTTTCTTCATTAGTGAGAGAGAGGAAGGGATGTACCTGAGAAGAAGATGAAGAGCACTCAGCATTGAAGTCCATCCTAGAACAGGAGTCTTTAGGTTCTTTATCTAGTTTGGCCATAAGACATTTACTTGATACTTCTTTCTCACTGTCGGAAGTGGGTTCGTCTGTCCAATCTAGAGTTTCAGCCATCAAGCCTTTGCCTTTTCGTTGAGAGTTGAAATTTCTTTCTTTCTCTCTTCTATATTTGGCTTTGTATTTGTCGGCTTTGTTGGTAAGTTCTTTGAAGGAAGAAGATGGAGAAGGTTTTCTTGGATGCGATCTTCCTGTAGAATTAGATTGAAGATGTCTTCTTTTAGAAGAGTTAGAAGAATTCGATATGGAAATCCTAGAAGAATTGCTTCTGCATTCAGATGCAAAATGGCCTTTCTTACCACATGCATAGCAATCCTCCTTTGATTTGTTCAAGGAGTTTCTAGAAAAAGAAAAATTTCTGTTTCTTTGAAATTTATTAGAAGAATTCTTTCGTGATTTAGAAAAATTTGCAAGCATACCCATTTCCTCTGTCAATAGATTGACATATGGATTTTCTCCTTCATCATCAGCTTCACTTAGATAAGCTTCCGAGGAGTGACTCAGATTTTCATGACTTTCTCTATCTGAATCATCAGAAGGGTAGGTTATACGAGGAATACACACAGATTTCTTGGAGCCATCACTGATAAGAGCCATAGAGGGGGCTCTTATTTCTTTATAGATGGTTTTCCTTTGAAGTTGGGTTTGTTCGTGATTAAGAAACATACCATAGAGAGAAGTGAGAGGAAGGCTTTCCAAGTCCCTGGAAGTCTTAATGCACGTGGAAAGAGTATTCCAGAAATCTGGAAGACCATCCATGAATTTGCATATGATTTCCTCGTTGTCATAAAGTTTTCCAACAAGTTTTAATTCATTTAAGAGACTGTTAAAACGGTTGTAATAGGAGGGAAGAGATTCTCCCTTTTCATGAGAGAAAAATTCGTATCTACGTACGAGAGAGATCTTTTTAGATTTCTTTACTTCATTTGTACCTTCGTACAAAACACATAGAGTTGACCACATATCTTTTGCCGTTTTAAGACTGACAAGAGATTGGTATACTTCATCAGGAAGAGATTGAGCAATGATGGTTCGCACTTTGGAATCAAGTCCAACTGTGCGCTTATCTTCATCATTGTATTCTTTGGTCGTTTTTAAGACATATCGACCAGTTGCAGAAGTTCTTTCCTCCTCTGAAGAGTCATCGAAAACTTGAAAGAGATTGTCCTTTTTCTTTTCTTTATCCTTAGGAGTTTTGACAAATCTATCCCAGACTTTTGGGATAAGAGGACCGTCACTAAGGATGGTAAGATATCGACTGTCAGCTCCTTCAAGGAAGAGCATCATCCTACTTTTCCATAAGGAGAAGTTGTTCGAGTTGAACTTAGGAGGTTTAACAGTAGATCCATTGTCAGAGTAAAAAGAATTTTGAGAAGAAGTCTCAGGTTTTGTAGAAGGAGAAGTCATTACGGATCTGGTTTATTAGATTAAACCAACCGCTCTGATACCACTTGTTAGTCCCAAAGAAGTAAACAAGTATTGTAAAAGGGGGGGGGGGTGAATACAATACCACAAAATTACTTAATTTTAATTCTTTTATTGATAATAAATATCAAGAATTACACATAGAGAAAATAAAGATTGTTGCGGAATAAGAATAGTTAAGAACTACTCTAGACAATCTAACACTTAGAAGATATTAAGAACACAAAGACTTAAACCTTAAGGAAATAAAAGACAACTATCAACCTGCTTGAAATCTTGTGAATGCCAAAGCTTGAGCTGAAAGCGTGAGTAGCAAGGTACTACTTCCATCCTTTATATACTATCCAATGTAATGAGTGCAAAGGACAAGTAGGAGTAAAGGCTTTGGAGGTTGAGAGGTTAACAATAAATTATAAGATATTTGATGTGACTTGTCACAATACAAAAGGTAACTTTTGTACTATGAAAGTACAATATCTAAATAAAATATTCTTGGGAAAATCTTTTTGAGATCTATTAGAAAAATAAACATCTAATCAAATTAAGACTAAATGTAAATCTTCTAAAGGAAGAGAGAAGCTTCCATGCCCATTGTCAGAAGATCATTGGGAAAGAGGAAGTATGTCAAATCATGAGGATTTAACATAAATGTTCGTACTAGATAAAGAAGCAATATGTACGAGGAGAATGCCGAATAAAGAGTTCGGCAGATGAGGGTTGTGCCGAACAACGATTATTCGGCAACATAGAAAGGACATACCGAATAGGAAATCGGCATGTGGAGAGTCTGCCGAATAAGAATCGGCAAAGGGGGTGATCTGCCGAATAGAAGTCGGCAGGTCAGCTTAGTTCTCTTTGAGGTCCATCTCAATCCGCATTGTAGATTTCCTTTATGTTGGATTCGGTTTATCTTCGACTCACCGATCTGTTAAACTAACTAAGCTATTACAAAGAACCAAAAAACAAAATACAAGGTTCAATCATCAATAAAGACTAAGGAGAGGTTATCTTTAAATCTTAGATGACCCAACAATATTTATAGTAAAAAGTCTTCGAAAAATTGGAAGACGGCCTTCGAAAAATTGGGAGGCAATTTAAAACCCAAGGATCGTGCAACAAATTGAAATATCACAAAACTTTGGGTTTTGAAAATCTTGAACTCAAAAGGAAAGTCAAGAAAATAAATACCTTACACCCTTTTGTAGTTGAGTTCAAGTTTGAGGGAAGATTTTTTTGTGAAAAGCTGCAAACACTAACCCGAGAAAGTCCTACCGATCAATTTCGACATCAGAGAAGTCATTCAAGGAAGTTGTACAATTCTCGACTAAAGGAAACATTCAAGCATTTTTTTTGTGTAAGTTTCGTTCCTTCTTTCCCCTCGTAAAATTCTTTTTACTTCATTTTTTTACTTGAGGACAAGTAAAACCTCAAGTTTGGGGGTGTGATAACTCTCATTTTGAGAGTTATTTATTACTCTTTTTATAGGATTTTATATCACTTTTATACCCACTTTGCTCCTATTCTTTTCATTTGGTCTAAAAATGTGATAAAGAGGTGATGAATTATCAAAAGTTTCTTTTTTTGGAAAAACTGCACTTTTGTGGCCAACTGTGGGCAGGTACTCTACCCACTGTGGGCGTCGATGAACCACTTGAAGAAACTGTTGGACGCTGCGTTTATCCGGACGATAAGGAGCAGATTAAAATATATTTGTTGAAGCATGCTTGTCTGCAGAAATCTCTGGAAATCTTTTAAGCATGGGTTGAAAAGAGAGGTGGGTCTTGCCCCTTGTGTTTTTGAAGAAAGAGTCCTTTGGGTCTTGTGTTTTTGGAGGCTATATAAAGAGGAAGGACTTGCATTTATTTCATGAACTCATAAACTTATCAACCATCATCCATCACAAGACATTCACTTCTCTAGCTTTAGTTATCTTCAAGTTACTTGTTAACTTGAAGGTTGTAGTTTTAAATTCTAGTCCTTTACTTTTCTAGTCTTTTACATTTCTAGTCATTTACTTTCTTAGCACTTTACATTTCTAGTCATTTACTTTCCCTTGTAATTTAATTTCCGTAATTTACATTTATGCAAGTAGTTCTTAATTATTTCTCTTATTTCATTATGTCTTTCTTCTTAGTCATGAGCTAAGCACCTTACTGGGTGTGGGTGTGGGTGAACTTGAGACTAGTAGGATACACTTAGGTGTGTCCATAATTACTTGTTCTTGAGTTTGGTCACTTGAGTCGGGACATAACTCAATGCGGATAAGCCGATCACTTTGAAGTGTTAATATTATATCTTAGACCTCGAGAGGGGCGGATCCGAAATACGACTTAAGTGATGCACAAAGATTTGAGAAAGTCTTTGATAACCACGCAGAGATGCGGGTTTTGTATGATTTACTAAGGTTCAAACGTCGGTCGGAATTTATATCACAAAGAGATTTGGGTATAAATCCCCATACCGGTAGGACTTGACGCTTAGAGTCAAACTTAGATAAATCGGTAAACTCAAGTACAATAATTATGGGCACTTTATAGGTACTTTTGGGCATAATTTATAAAAATTCGTTTTCGAGAGATCGGAATTTTTATACATGGTTCTATGCACTTAAGCGCCTAACCATATGGTAACTACAAATATCTCAAGGAAACTTACACCCATACCCAATCCTTAACTCATTGTTAAATTTCTTAATTAATTTAGATATTTCACCAACAAAACAACAAATTTTTCTCACAACCAAAGCGTGTGCAAGAAGTTCATGAAACTCTCTGATTCTCAGTAGTCCAGTCCCTGTGGAAACGATATTCGGTATACTTACCATTTTATTACTTATAGCGATCATAGTTGAGGTGTATACTTGCGCCCCCACTGTGGGAACACTGTGGCCACTGTATGGAACTATACGGTTTTCCGCATCAAACTCCAAACATTGTTTTGTGGTATTCATTGATGTCACTCTTAAATACACCACAAATTACTACATCCACTCAATTCCTTTCTCTAATCTCTCCACCACCAATAATCCCCCTGGTGGTGTTATTTTCGCTTCTGGTTAAGCTTTGAAATTTTTTTGATTATGTTATACGATTTTGATGTATTCATTGAGCGTGCCCTTAACGATCGAAAAACTCTGTCTATCTAATCATCGATCATGGAAATGTCGTATGTCTATGCTTTTTGTATATATTGAAAGATCGTCGACCGCCGGAAGCCCCCTCTTCTCCATCTCCGGTGAGTGACGCCCCAACTGACCCCTCCCCCAACAAGCACTAAACATCACAGCCCCCACAACCCATGGTCTCACAATGATGATATAAAATTGAAATTGAAAAACCCACCGGTCATGATAGTGAAGAAGAAAATCGAAAATCCTTAGTTTGGTTTAAGTCAGGCCAAAAACATAGATTGAAAAATGAAAATCGTCTTCCATTATGGTTTATGCAGGCAAGTTCTCATTGTGTGGTTTAAGGGGCCGTTTACCTAACGCTTACCCAGTAAGTGCTTACCAAGTCACATTACCTTATCGATGAACATGGAAAGGACCATGAATCTTACCCGGTAAGAACAATGGCAAGGTCCAAGAGTCTTACCCGGTAAGTGATGGTTACCACTCTTACCCGGTTAGCACGTACCGGATGAATTATTGTGTACGATGCCGTTTTTTATGGACTAAAATCTTAATGGGTAAGGTAAAGGATGGTGTTGAATTTACCGGTAAGCGCTTACCGGGTAAGTGATTGGGTAAACGGCCCCTAAGCCATCACAATACCCTCCCTAACCGTACATCCTTCGTGCACCATCGATCCCGTTTATGCCCCTTGAATCGAAGTTGTTACAGAACCAACTATGTAAAAATAAAATTGAGTTTTTGGTTGTTCTTGAGATACTCAGATCCCAGAAGTTGGATCAAATCATAGAATGGGTTCGTCGGAGATGGGGTGGTAGACCGATGGTGGCCAGAAGTGATTTCATGGAGATAAAGGATGAAGGTGACGATGAGGATGGGGATAGGGTAGGTTGTAGATAGGCGACGCAAGTTGCCGGACAAGGAGATCGGCATAAGAAGTTTTTGGGGAAGGAGGCATCTTTCAGGCATGGCATCAGTTTGATATATAATCATTTATATAATTATAATATAATAATTATTAAATAATTACATTTTTATATGAAAAAGAAAAAAAATGTGAAATGACAAAATCACCCTTGACGTAACAGAGATCAAGTTAACAAAATTAGGATAAGGGACCTAATCCATAACAAAAATGAAACCATAATGACCATATATGTAATAATTTCGTTTGTGGGACCTAATCCAAAATTTCATATAACCACAGGGACCAAATTTGTAATTTACTCTAATTAATATTACATTTTTAATCCACTTATGAAATTAAAAATAATTTATTTTAAGTTAAATCACGACAAAAAGAAAAATACAAAGAAGCTGATGAAAACTAATCTATCCATTTTAAAATATTGATTATTAAGTCTTGATTTTCTATATATGTGTTCATGCTTATAAACTGTTTTTTTGTTGGACGGTAGCTTTATTAGTATGGTAATATATTTTTTTTCCCTTTAAATTATTTATTTAATGGTTGATTATTTATATATTAAATACTATATACAATTTTATTGGTATTGTTTTATTATAACGTAAGTTAATATATTGATCAAACATAAAATAAAATAGTTATTATGGTATGTTCAATATCAATTAAATTATTCATCATTATGAAATGTGAATGTTATTTATTTTGGGTCAATACATATTTATTTACTTCAAATCTTACTACTATAATTAATTATTGTTTATTAATATTATGCGAGTTGATTTATCTGGTCGCTTTTATATATTTATTGTTAGAATATGTCAATTAAATTATTTAAGTTTGATATATATCTTCTTCTTCTTCTTTTTTGGTGTTATCAAATTAAATAAAGTCCATCTTTGTTATTAATAAAATTTTGATGGGATAATAGTGTAGTAATTTAGCTTGGATAATAATATTCAAATGTTTATCTTAATTATAAGTTATTACTTATAATTCTTATAATACTTTTTGGACCAATCAGTTGTTATTTATTTTGGATCATTGTTTCTTAGTTTTGTTTAAATAAGTTAATTTGTATTAAACTTATTATTTCTTTCGGCATGTTTAATTAGTTTACAATATTGACATATTTATTTGATTAATATAATTATATCAATGTTATTTACTTATTTGATACACTATTTTGATTTAAACTATTTAAATAGGACTAATATATTGTTCTTAGATATGATAATTGATTTATTCAAATGTTGACTTGGTTTCTTAAATTGAGCTTTCCACATAATATTCAAATGCTTATATTAGTTATAAATTATTCCCAATCTTATAAATAACTTTTGTAAGTTACACTTCCAACCCATAATACATAAGTCTTTTATCAAAAACTCCCAAAATATTATTAAGAGTTAAAATTTTGAATTTGACTTTATGCCAAAATCTTTTTTTTTTTTTGGCCACTTACCAAAAGCTCCCAATATACTAATACGGTATTATTCTTTTTTTGACCTCATGTCAAAATGTGATGTATTTCATAAATGAATTAATCGCAATATATCAAAAAGATTTTGTCAAATGGGTGTAAATAATCTTAAAGGTTTGTAGGGACTTAAGTAATACACGTGATTCCCATCTTACCTGGAAATCCATAATTTTTCAATACTGAAATACTAATACGCACTACTAGGAAAATGGCCATTTCCGACGGCAAAATCCGTCGGAAAATGTAATTACCGGCGGATTCCGCTGTCGAAATGTCCCTCGCCAGAAAATGACATTTCCAACGGATTTCCGACGGAAAAATCCGTCAGAAATTATTTTCCATTTTTTTAAGAAAGTTAGATTAAGCAACATTTTCTTAATCTGATTAATTAATTTTCGACGGATTTCCGACGGATAAAAAATTTATTATTTAATTTATTTTTAACAATTTGTTTATTAAAAAAATTATAAAGAACAATTTTAAAAAAGAAAAACAAATTTCCGACGGAAAATCTGCCGGAAATCCACCGGTAATTCCGCCGGAAATCTGTGGGAAATTTGTTTTTTCTTTCTTTTAAAAAGACATTTTAACTAGAAAATTAAATAATTAGCCGTCGGAATTTTTTTTAATTATTTAAATAATTATTTTTCAATGAATTGATTTTAAAAAATAAAGTTACCAGGCGGATTTATCCGCCAGTTTGATAATTGTGAATTTTTCATTAAAAAAATAATTCATAATTAATATTCATTTTATTCAAATTTTCCTATACAAATACACATTTACATATAAAATACATACTAAATGAATAAAACAAAAATAAATTACACAAATTTTCAAATGGAATGTTGGTAAACATTTTCTGTATTTGCCAATTTGTGCTCAAGTTCGGCTACCCCTCTCAATTCTTCCTCATTTCTATGAACACTTGCATCCACATCTTTTCTGTAAAGAGACAAACAAAAATGAAACTCTTTATTATGACATGATAAAGAACAACTAATTATTGACTTCTCACTGAAAGTAACTTGGAGATAAATAATCGTGATCCAAGTGCAAAGTTTATAATAGACATGTAAGCTTCTTGTTAACAAGGAACAGAAGTCAAACAATGCCAAGTCTAAAAGTTTATAAGAGAAAATGGCCTACAAATTCAAAGCATGATGAACAATAAGAGTAAAAAAAACTAAATACCTCAAGAACTATAAGCTCTCCCTACTGCAATTAATGCGATACATCTTCTGCAATTAACAAAACGTTCAGTGTTTTTAACTTTTTTGTGCTACGCTACAGAAAGAAACCAGCCGCAATGTGTTTCTGTGGTGTGCAAAAATAAAATTTTACACTTCTATATGCATATGGTGATTGTAAAATATTAAACAAAATTAATGATCAGTTGGTAACCTTCTAATCATATGAAAGATCATGTTTAACTGAATGGAGAAAACTATATATTGGATGCATTACTAGCTGGTCATGTCCCTGGAATTTACCATGTGCTGATGGTTCCATCCTTACATCATACTAGTAAGATTGGCAATTACAATTGTATTATAAGGATAAGAACAAAAAAAAATCGGATAGCTAGTTGCCGAAGTGTAACTAGCCGAAAGATGAAGTGGCCGAAAGAGAGGGTAGCCGATATATAGCAACCGAATGAAAGAGGAACTAGAGAAGGTGGTTGAACTGAGAAGGGATAAGGTGAGTCGGACTAGCCAAAGGAGGGTCTAGCTGAAGGTAGACTAACCGAAGGCAAGGACTATCTGAATCACGATATAGCCGAAAGATTGTGTAACCGAGAAGTGAGAGTGGATGATGGGCTCATCATTTATTAGCTGAAAAGGAGATCAATTAATTAGGAGCCGGAAGAAAGTTCAGTCAGTAAGTAGTAGCCGAAAAGGAGTTTGGTTGGTAAAGACTAGCCGAAAAGGGTTCAGATAGTAGGGACTAGCGGAAAGGAGAATATCTGAAGATTGGCCGAAAGGAGAGTAGCCAATTTTTTTAAAGAGAGATCAAGATTTAACATACCCAGTGAACTGATCAGGAAGTTGAACTGAGCTTCATCAAGAGGTTTTGTGAAAAGATCAGTTGGGATGAATTGGAGCTCAATATCACCTTTGGAAATGTGGTCTCTGATGAAGTGATACCGGATATCAATGTGCTTAGAGCGAGAATGAAGCATAGGATTGTTGGCAATGGCTATTGCACTTGAGTTGTCACATAGTATGGGTACTTTGGAGAAGTGTTGATTGTAATCTTGAAGTTGATTCTTCATCCACAAGATTTGAGCACAGCAACTCCAAGCAACAACATATTCAGCTTCAGCAGTAGAGGTGGAGACTGAATGTTGTTTCTTACTGGACCAGCTGACCAAATTTCCACCAATTAATTGGCAGCTTCTGGTTGTGCTCTTCCTATCAACTTTGGATCCTGCAAAGTCAGAATCTGAATACCTTATGAGATCAAAACCTGATTCTTTGGGATACTAAAGATCAAGATTCATGGTACCTTTAAGATACCGAAAATTGTGTTTTATAGCAGCCAAATGAGATTCCTTAGGATTGGCTTGATAATGCGCACAGAGGCAAGTAGCAAACATGATATCAGGTCTACTAACAGTAAGATAGAGAAGAGATCCTATCATCCCTCTAAAGTTAGTGATATCAACAGATTTTCCATTGGGGTCAGCATGAATTTTCATAGGTGGTTCCATTGGAGTTTTCATGGGTGAACAATTTTCAAAATTAAACTTCTTGAGGAGATCTTGCTTTGATTTATAAATATCCCCTCAAAAGTTTGTTTGATTTGTAGGCCTAAGAAAAATGTGAGTTCTCCCATCATGCTCATCTCATATTTACTTTTCATGAGAAAAGGCAAAATCCCGACAAAGAGATTCATCGGTGGCACCAAAGATGATATCATCTACATAGATTTGAACAAGAATAATGTTACTTCTTGTCTTCTTGAGAAAAAAAGTGTTGTCAATTATACCTCTTGAGTACTTGTTGGCAAGTAAGAAGTCTGACAAAGTGTCTTACCAGGCACGAGGAGCCTGTTTGAGACCATATAGAGCTTTGTCAAGCTTGTACACATAGTGAGGATGAGTGGAGTCTTCAAAACCAGGAGGTTATTTCACATAGACTTCCTCAGCAAGCTCTCCATTGAGAAAAGCACTCTTAACATCTATCTGGAAGACTTTAAAGTTCTTTTGAGCAGCATGGGCAAGGAATATTCTTATTTCTTCAAGTCTAGCAACTGGGGCAAAGGTTTCATCATAGTCAATCCCTTCCTTCTGTCGATATCCTTGAGCAACAAGTCTTGCTTTGTTGCGGATCACCGTACCTTCTTCATCCATCTTGTTTCTGAAGACCCATTTGGTTCCAATAATTGTCTTTCTAGAAGCACGTGGAACAAGTCTCCATACTTTGTTTCTTTTAAATTGAGAAAGTTCTTCTTGCATGGAAGTTATCCAACATGGATCGGCCAGAGCCTCCTAAAGTTTATTTGGTTCAATGATGGAGAGAAAGTTCACATAGAGGCAAATTTTACCTACTCCTCTTCTAGTTTGAACTCCAACTTGATGATCACCGATAATTTGATCAATAGCATGATCTTTTGTCCACTTAGTAGCTTATGGAAGAGGGGCAGGAAGCATTTTGTGAGGTTGAGAAGAGGAGGGATCGACTGGGATGATAGGAGTTGGTTCAGGAGAGGGATTGTGAAGAGAAATGGGATCGACTGGATCTTCAGATATGATTATTTGAAGATTTGGGTTTGAAGGTGATGAAGTAGAGGGGTCGTTAATTTGAAAAGATGACTCAGGCATGAAGGGGACAGAAGGGTTATTGTTGGATGAATGATTTTGAGAATCTTCACCCACACATGAGGTGATCCATTGATTTAATTCATCATCATCACATGAGAGAGAAGATGATTTATGGTCATCAAATTTAACATGGATAGACTCATCAATGGATTTCCTCCAAAGATTGTAGACTCTATATTGGTTCTATGTGCCCATGACATAACATATAACGATACGGCTAATAACAGATGAACCCAAAGGGTCACACACAATAAGCAATTAGACTTTTTATGTACAATTGAATATGATTCAGTTATGTTCAACCCAAATAATTATTGTATAAATTATTATTTATTTGAAATAATAATTTTTAGCAATAATATATATATATATATATATTGTATTTATATATATATTTAATGCTTGTATTTAAAATAAATTGTATTAGATACATTTTTACCTTTTTAGTTGTAGACATAATTTTTATGTGCAAGTCTTTTTATAAAACAAGACTAGCTAACTAGTCATTACATAATAAGATTATGTTTGAATGGCTAGTTATAAGATCATCATGGTATGTTGTTTGTCTGTACAAAAGCATGGCATATTTTATGATTTCTTAGGTATGGTTCCTAATATTATATTGAGAGAGTATGGCCAACCTTTTTCCCATCCCTCTTGTATACATCCATAAGGTGTTATATACACGTTTGGTTTTTCAAAAGAAACTAACTCATAATATTAGAAGAAACTCTCTCTAAAAGGGTGGTAAAAAGTTCTCTTCCAAGAGCTTTTTATATATACACAAGTGTTCTTGAAGTAATTCTCAAGTTTACTTCAAGAACATTAGTGGGTTGAAGAAAAGGGACTAGCATCCATAGAAGTCTTGCTTTCGGTGTGGACTAAGCTTTGGAGGAAGGCTTCTTTTGGCTTCTTATCTATCCTACTACAACGTTCAAGCTACAAAGGTTGTAATTCTTGAACACCCTATGGTTGTGTTTTATTTTCCTTTTGTTTTCCTAGTTTCATACATGAATGATCTTGGTGGAAGATTTTATCTTATAAAATTGTTGTATGTTATTTTTAGCTTCCGTTGCGTTTTGGAAACCTCTTTTTTAAGTAACCTACAAATCCCAACAGTGGTATCAGAGTCAATCTTGTATGGTTTAGGAAACAATTTTACAAGAGCCCTTGTTTTGTGTTCTTGAAAAGAAATATTCATTTTTCTTTAGTAGAAAAATGTTGGTTTCTTTTGATGCAACTTATTTGGTACAACCATTTTTTCTTGCATGAATGGGTGTAAAAGTTGTCATTATTGTATATATTGTTTATATGAATTCATTGATGCATGACAAGCCACTAGACCTTTGTCGTGATGTTTTTTTTGTTTTGGCATGTAATAATATTTATTTCATGATTTTTGGCATGTAATAATATTTATTTTATGATTTATGGCATGTAATATTTTTCTTTGTATCTTGTTGTTTTGAGTTGTAAAAGTACTAGTTAGGACTTGTATATTTTATTTCAAATATGTAACAAAATGGAAGAAGGTGCCATGGAGTCCAAAATGTCAAGGGGTCCATTTTTACCACCACCGGATGATGCGACTAGTGGGAGCTCCAAAACTGTCACAAGAAGGATTTTAGGTTCTTGTCCCTAAGATTGACTCGGTTTTGTGTTGGCTCGCAAAACCGATAGTTTATGGCTTGGCTATGCATTATTTGTTTGTTTATATTATATTATATATATATACATATATATAGGGTGTGGTTTAAATGCAACTCATTTACATGGTGCAACCCCAAGCAACCCCTCTATCCACCACATATTTTATGTAATTTAAAAAAAGGAAAAAAGGTAAAAATAAAATGTGTTGTGGATAAAAGGGTTGCATAATAACCTACCTATATATATATAGGGGTGGTTTCAATTGGAAACCAAATTTCAACCATTGATCTTTTTAATCAATGGTCAAGATTCATTTGAATTATATATGGTAACAAATTAATTAATTTATTAATAAAAAATAATAATAATATGTCAAAAGGGTAAATGTGTCTTTTTCTTTTGTGTTTCAAATTTGGCAACAAAGATGAAATATGGTAATAAATTAATTAATTTATTAATAAAAGATAATAACAATATATCAAGACTACCTTTTTATTACTTGTTCATCAATATGCAGTATGCAAAAACCCAATTAAGTTTCATTACCATTATTGTTTTATTACCTTTCCATTAGGTTTCACTATATCAAATATGTTTCATCAGGTTTCACTATATTAATATTTTGTTTCACTATATTGGGTTTCACTATATTAATATTTTGTTTCATTACCTTTCCATTATGTTTCACTATATCAAATCTATTTCATCAGGTTTCACTATATTAATATTTTGTTTCACTATATTAATATTTTGTGTCTGGAGGTAATTTCATATGAATACTTGAAAAATTAAATATTTTAATTTTATATTAATATTTTAATCAATCAATGATTCATCATAATCAAAAATAGAGGATCCGTATGATTAAAATTTGTTTTCCTAAATTAAATATCTCATTTTTACATTAATAAATGACTAACATTACCATATATAAAATAAATTAAAAATAAATAATTATTAATATAATAATAATAACAATTACCATATATATTATGAAATTATGTAAAAGACTAAAATAACCTTATCAATTAAAAAAAAATTCAATGATTGGTTGATTTCGGTTTCCAAAGTTTCCAATGTAATACTGGTTTCCAATTGATCCCTCCCCTATATATATATATATATATATATATATATATATGTGTGTGTGTGTGTGTGTGTGTGTGTGTGTGTGTGTGTGTGGTTGAAATAGGATTTCGCTTGCTAAAACGTTTTTATAAATCCAATAAAACGTAATTTGGAGTTTGGTGTTATTTATAAAATTGAAATTAAAATCGTTTTAGTAAATATAAATATGTGTTCTATAAACACTCAACTACTTTTGAAAACGTCATAAAGATGAGTTTTAACGAATTAAATTTTGTTTTAAATTTACCAAACCCTAATTGGGAGCTTTAATAAAAAGGGTTTTATTTTAAAAGCTAAAAATGGTCGTAAATGAATTTTATAAAATTAGATTATATTAAATTCAAACTTCGCCATGTAAAATGTGCTTTTACTATAAAAACCGTACAATGATTCTTGAATGCAAGCATTTATCATTGTACACCATTTTGTTAAAAGAAATCGATTAGTACAAAATGAACAAATCCCTTTTAAAATGAAAGTCAATTCCATCCTTTTAAAAGAGACTTGTGTGTCACTAGAAAGTTTAGTGGATAGTGCCTTAGCCAACCATTTAACTATCTTGTAACATTCAAGGTGGCGTTCGTGATTCGCGCGACAGTCATGGGCCGAATATCACAGTCTCTAAGTAGGACGACTTTAAACTCGATCTTATAAACAGTGTCTCCGCCAATTATAAGAGAAAGTTGGCATAGATGGGATTAACGTGCCTAGTGACAAAGTGTTGTCATAGAATCCCATAAAGTTTTAAGAGTTGCATAAGTGATAATTGGTAATCGTTGCCTACCTATATAACTTGAACTTGTGATTCGTGCCTCCGCCAGTCACAAGGGAAAGTGAAATACGGATCTTAATTTTAATAAAAATTAATGTTTGTATACAACAAGGGGAATTAATTTAATTAAAGAGTAAAATATTGAAAGTACTAAAAGAACTTTGTTAAATTTTGTAGATGACACCTAACACAACAACTACAACGACACCCGTTCACAATCTTTCTCTAAGATTTGTCTTGCAGAAAGATAAGCTCAATGATACAAATTTCCTCGATTGGTATCGAAACTTGAGGATTGTCCTAAAGCATGAGAAGAAATCATATGTTCTTGATGGACCCGTACCTGAGGAGCCTCCCACCTATGTTGCTAAAACCATCTGAGATTCCTAGACAAAACAAGCTTGAAAGTGACAATGTATCCTAAACCACACAGCTGACTAATGCTCAAGAGGTTATGCATTAGTCCTTCAACATAGGCTACTTTATTGAAGGTGATGGAACCATTTGAGAGAGTTCCATGCCCTCTAGTTTAACCTCTAGAGTTGTCTCCAAAGGTTACAGAAGGTCCCTTTTCGGTCACATAGTTGAGAAGAAGAGATTTTTTGCCGGTCATGTGCCTTGAACACCCACTATCTAGATACCAGATTTGTTGATGTTCAAATACCTGCAATCACAGAAAAATCAGTCCTTTTGTACCCATTTTGAGGTGGTCCTTTAGGTTTAGAGGAGGAAGAAAAAGAATTATCAAGGTTCTTTCTTTCCATCTGATCTTTAGGACAATCCTTTGCTAAGTGAAAGGTGTCCCCACAATTATAGCATTTTTTATAAATAAATATTTTCTTTGATTTCTGACCCAGATCTTTGTCTTTGCCCTTAACATTAATTTTAATAGGTTTAGAAGAGGAAGATAAAGGGCTAGGCTTTGGTCCAAGGATTCCTTTTTCAGAGATAGGAAGTGATGAGTTAGAGATACCCTTGGATTTTGATTTCTTCAATTTCGCAGGTCTAGGAATGAACTTGGTGGGAAGAACAGGATGTTCATTTTTGGAAGAAGATGGCATTTTTCTCTTTAAGGGTAAATCAGAGACTACTATTTTCCTTTGTCAGATATAGAGAACTTCTTTGAGGAAGGTTGAGAATTCCTTTTTGGAAATTTTGAAGGTTTAGGAGAAGGAGAAAAGACTTCATTATGATTTAAGGATTTTAGAAGATCATGAATGGGTTTGGCAAGATCATTTGATCCTTGAGCTTCCTCAGGTTGAGATTGAGGAGTAGAATCTTTGGCCTTGACAAACCTGTCAAATTTTAGAGATTCACAAAGATCTAAGGAATGCACAAAGTGTGAGACACCAGAGTCAGAATCGGTGAGTTCACAAGAAGAAGAGGGAAGTTTTGAAGAAGAGGAAAGAGCTTGAGTGGAAGAAAAATCAACTTCCATTTTCCAAAACCTAGACCAGATTTATCATCACAAGACATCTGATCTTGAAAAATCTTTTCCAGATTTGTTGAAGAACTTGTCCATTTGTTCACGATTTCTTGCTCTCTTTTAAGACGTTTGAACATTTTGTTTTTCTCCTTAGCAAGAATGTAGTTAATGGTTTTCAAGTCTTCAAGATCAGCTTTGATTTTGTCAAAATGTTTAAGTTGAGAAAGACATATATGAAGTTGAGAGGAAAGAGATTTGATTCGAGCATTGGGCTTTTTCTTGGCATCCTTTTCATTATAGAAATCAATTGAGGATTCAAAGGCTTCGATCCTTTCAGAATCAGTGAGAGAGTGAAAGGGATGTACCTGAGATGAGGAAGAGGAACACTCAGTAGAGACAAGTGCAACTGTCATGTCATGCTCTTTAGGTTCGGCTATGTCATTTATTTTAGCCATCAGACACTTGTAAGAAGTGTCCTTATCACTCTCAGGGGTCGGCTCATCATCCTAGTCATGGGTTTCGGCCACAAGGCCTTTTTCCCTTTTTGAGGATGCCTTCATTTCTCTCATTTTCCCTCTTGGATTTAGCCTTGTACTTTTCAGCCCAATCAGTGTTTTCTTTTAGAGAGAATTGAGAGGTTTTTCGGGAAGGAGACATGTTGGCAAAGTCAGGTCTCATTCTTCTAGATTTAAAAGAATTTTGGTTAGGAGATGTGGTTTTGGATCTTCCTAAGGACTTGCTCCTATACTTAGAAGCAAAGTGGCATTTCTTGCCACAATTATAGCACTCCTCATTTGACTTATCAGAGGATCTTTTAGAAATAGAGTAAGAAGATTTTCAGCCAAACTTGGATCGACTGGAAGGAAATTGAGATTTAAATTTTGAAAATCCAGCAAGCATGGCCATTTCATCAGACAACTGATCAACCGAAGTTTCTTCACCTTCATCATCGGCCTCACTAAGATATGCCTCCGAATGGTGATTTGAATCCTCTTGACTTTCATGATCAGAGTCCTCAAAAGGATATGTGATTCTAGGGATACACATAGATTTCTTGGAAGTGACACCAATAAAAGCTACAGAGGAGATTTTTATTTCCTTTGACATACTTCCTTTTGATCTTAGTTTGCTCATAGTTGAACAAAGATCCATAAAGAGCAGTAAGAGGCATATGATCAAGATCCTTGGTAGTCTTGATACAAGTACATATGGTTTCCCACAAATCAGGAAGACCATCTATGAACTTGCATAAAACTTCCTCATTGTCATATACTCTTCCCAGCAACTTTAGGTCGTTGAGAAGGCTGTTAAAACAGTTGTAGTAGTCAAAGAGAGATTCTCCTTTTTCATGAGAAAAGAGTTCATACTTTCTGACGAGAGCAATATTTTTCTCTTATTTACTTCATATGTCCCCTCATACAGAATGCATAAGGTTGACCACATTTCCTTGGCAGTAGAAAATTCGACCAAGGAGTAATAAACCTCATCAGGGAGGGAGAGAGCAATTATGGCTCTAACTTTAGTGTCAAGAGCTACAAGACATCTTTCATCGTCATTGTATTTGCTAGGTTTCTTGAGGATGTATCTACCAATTGCAGCAGCTTGTTCTTCATCAGAAGAATCATCAGAACCATTATCAATAACAAATTTTTAAGGATCAGTACGAGTCTTTTGGGTTTCCAAACGAGCCCAAACAATAGAGAGAATAGGTCCCTCACAAAGAACAGTAATATATCTACTGTCAATCCCATCCAAGAAGAGAATCGTACGAGTTTTCTACAAAGAGAATTTATTGGGATTGAACTTTGGTGGTTTGGCTATAGAGCCATTGTCGTATGAGGTAGCAGAAGATTTTGACGAGAATAGTCATTGTTTGTGGAAGAAGATGATGTCATTTCAGATCAAGTTTATTAAATCAAACTGACCTGCTCTAATACCACATGTTGGTCCCAAAAAGTAATGGTAAAGGTAAACAAGTATTATCGAAGGGGGTTGAATACAATACACAAAAATCTTCACTTAATTTAATTCTTTATTGATATAAAATCAAGAATTACACATAGAAAACTTCTAAGATTGTTTCGAAAAGAACAAGTAAAACTATTCTAACAATCTTTCACAAAGAGACAAGACACAAGTTAAAACACAAAGATTAAAGCTATGGAAATGAGAAAGAACAAGTTTGCCAACTTTTTGCTTGAGTGCACTGAGATCTCTTATCAAAAGCGTAACCTTGCATGGGAGGAGTCTTCAGCTTTATATACAACCATGTGCATTAATTGCATGAGGACACTTGCCAACTTAAGATTAAATGTCATAGATGTCGTCCAAAAAGACAAAGTATCCTTTTTGTCTGAACATGGAACAGAGTTGACCTTAGGACCTTGTTGTAAACAACACCTGAAAATGGTGTAAAAGACAAACATCCTTTTTTTGAACCATTGAAGAATGTCCCCATTATTCCATGATTTGGTGAAGATCTTCTATGCAAGAGGACAAAGGTTTTTACCTTTGTGTCAGAAGGAAGTTGGCAGATAGAGGACCAGCCGATTTGTAAGGATGCAATTGGCAGGTGGAATCCAACCGATAAGAGGAAATTGGTTGAAAGGGGTCCTGCTGATTTGGAGAGCTCTATTTCTACGGGAGGGATACTAGCTGATTGAGGAGGCTCAAATCGGTAGGTAGATAGCTTTGTTGTTGTTGGAAGTTTATCTTGATCCACATCTGAAGATTTACTTCTTGCTAATTTCGGTTGGTCTTCGACTTCACCGATCTTTGAAGTATGTCAAAGCTAAGACAAAGAACCTTAAAATAATCTAAGTACAAAAGATGTTGAAATAAATACAAGTAGGAGTTTATGATCCGAAAAGGAGGTCATCTTCAAATCCTTGATGACCCAACAGATGTTATGAACATAATAGACACTCTTGATAAAATAAGAGAAACCACAAGCTACTTGAAATCTAAATTTGAGATGAAAGATCTTGGGAAAATTTTGTTTTGTCTAGCTATTTGAGGTAGGACAACGAGTTTGTGAAATATAAATTCGTCAATCGCATATGTCTAGAAAATAATCAAGCGATTTAATATGGACAAAGTGCATCCAGTTAACACTCTCATGATCGGTCGAAGTATCGGATATAAGGAAAGATCCATTTCGTCTAATGGATGATGACGAAAAAGTGTTGGGAGCTGGAATTCCGTATCTAAGTACAATATGCGCATTGTCGTCTTAGCATAATACACTTGATTGTATATTGTATTTCTCATTGATTTTTTTAACATCAATAATAATTAAATAAGTTGTATTAATAAATATTTAATAATTATAAAGTCAAGAAAATAAAATAAAAAAAAATGAAATGTCACTACCAACAAACTTCATGGTAAAAACCAAGGTTCTTATTTAAGAACCTAAAGGAGTTTGAGGTCTTATAAGAAATCTCTACAATGATAGTTCCTACAAGCCACTATATTTTTTGCTTGTAAGAACCTTGCATTGGAGATTCTCTAAAGCATATGTTTTTCGAAATTAACATTTTCAAACTACAGTCTTTAAATCTAAATTTTGAAAATATGTTATCAGTTGAAACTTTTTATTTGTGTTCTTGGGAGTTAAAAGAAAGGAAAGAAAAAAATCATATTCTTGAGCAGGAGAGAAAGAAAGAAAAATGTTATTTTCACAAATATACCCTTATTTATATCATAGTATATTGTGATTGATGGGTAGATATATAATTTTGTAAATAATTTTAAGAGTAAATTACAAATTTCGTCCCTGTGGTTATCTAAAATTTTGGATTGGATCCTCCAAGCAAAATAGTTACATGTATGGTCACCATGGTTTCACTTTTATTATGGATTGAGTCCCTTATCTTAACTCCACTAAGTGTCCAATTAAGTCATGGTTAATATCTTAAAATTTTCTTTTATTTTTTTATATTATACTTGTTATAAGTTGGTTATGCTACAATATAGTGTACCCTTCTTTCTCAGAGTACCACCCTATAAGCACTTAAACATCTTCTGCAAACCTTCCATTAATTCTCCATAGATTCTTCACATTTTAAGCTCTACTCATCCATGCACACTTTCACATACATCTGTGATCCCATCTTGACGACTCCATCTTCTTCTCACCTTGCACTATGTTTCTCCATAAGATCTCACCGACGGCTACCCCACAACTTGTTCCCTGAAAACCATTCCTTTCAAATAAGTTTTTCGGCATGTGGGCATCATCAAAATTTGGATTTTACTGTACAGTTTTCATGGATTTTTTAATTAACTTGGTGGGTGGTGTAGATCTTGATTCATTTTCATCTGTGCAAGTGCCATCTCCGGTGAACTTCTATTGTTAATGGAAAGACTTGTCTTTATCTCCAGCTGGTCATCGTTCCCGGCAATCCTAATTATCTGAGCTTAGTTGCCTTGTAATTGAGACCGATATCCTCATAAATCTTCTCTTTTTAACACATATTTGAGACGGAGATCGTCAGCCCTTTTCTCCATCTCCGAATGCCACTTCCTCCAGCCTCCCTCTCCATCTTTATCCATGAAAAATTGAACTTTGTTTCATACTTGTTTAAAAACATATCTGGAGTTGGGTCATGAGAATGGTGGTGGTTGTGGAGGAGAAAGACGATGATGGTTTCTGAAAATGTGCTTCGATGGAGGATAATGAGGGTGATGGTTGTGGAGGAGAATGGTGGTGGTAGGTGTGGAGAAGAACGAAGGCTCTGTTAGGACTGAAAGTCCTAGTGTGTTGAAAGTTGTATAACGCATTTATAGAGTTTAATTAGTTTATTATTTAAAGCGTTGTAAAAGCCTATATTGTAATTGGGCTTTATTTGGTTGTTGGGATTTTGGGCCCTAGGTCTTTGTGCGTTCCATATATATAGGTTCCTAAACCTAGTTTTAGGTAAGAATGGTCATTAGAAGGTTTACCTAATCTTATTGAAATTCTCTTTGTAAACCTTAAACCCTTTACTGATAAATCTAATCATATGACCAGCAGTTGTGGTTCAATCATTGCTTATTATTGATTATTATCGTGATTGCACTGTATCTGGGATCTACAATTGGTATCAGAGCCGAATCGAATAAAGTTTCATTCGATACGATCAAAAGCTTTGTCTAAAACTCATCTCTTTATCGACTTATGTTTATCGATTTGGGTTTATACGGTGCATCTCTGTTCAACGAAATCAAAGGTTTGGATTTGTGTTTTTAGTTATTATTTAGGCTAATTCAATCTGGGTTTGTGATTGCTAAACAAAATCGTTTTGATTAATTTTGATTTAAAAAGTTTGATTCGGTTGAAATCTGAGGTTATACGATTTTTTTGTTTATACGGTCGCCGCCTTCTGAGTTCTTGGAAATTCAATTGGATTGTTGGTCAATTGTTGTGTTTCTGGGTTTAATTCTACATCATCTGGATTACACTTTAATTTGGGCTTACAATTGGTATTTTCTGAGTTTAAATTGTTGATTAATTTCAATTTAGAAAAGTGTTTTTGGTTGAAAATTTTGACTTATCGTCGAATTGTTGTTTCGCACGTTTTATTCTCATTTTATAGCATAGATTGCATCGTTTTCTTGTCCAGTTTTAGCGTGTCTCATGCATTGTTTCTACCTTTTTGGTTAGTTTTTCTCTTTTCGATGCCTATTACTTTATTGCAGGTATATTCACGTTTTTGCAAGTGTTTTCAATGTGTAGGTGTGCGTGGAATCGAGGAAGAAAAGAAGGAAGGAAGTTCAAGCGAGGGAGAATGCAAAAAGAGTGAAGAAAAGAAGTTGGATGTTGCTCACGCCCGCGAGCATTTGGCTGCGCGGCCGCGAGCAAGTGGAAATATGTGAGCTGTTACTTTTGCACTGCTCACGCCCGCGAGCATTAAAGAGCGCGGCCGCGAGCGGCGCTGCTGGCCCCGTTTTTCTACTTTTAGTTAGGGCTATTTCGGTCTTTTGGGCGCGTGTATTTAATGTTTTTGAGTGCCGTGTTTTTGGGGAGAGACCCCTATCATACTTTTTACCAATTTTAGGGTTTCTACATACTCTAGAGTAGATTTTTGTTGCCTCTTTTGGAGAGGGAGACTACAACCTCTGGATTTGCAGCTATAGCCATGGTTTAAACTCATTTTTGAGCAAGAATCTATGAATAGAGAGTAATTGTATCTCCTTCTCCCTTTTATGCTTTATTTTGTTGCTTGATTTATGTTTATAGCTTAGATATTTGAGTTTTGATTGTTGATTTCAATTTCCTGCATATTTGTGGTTCATAGATCTAGATTCTTCAAGTAATTTCATGGTTTTTATTTCTTCCTTGTTTTTGGCTATGTCCAATTTATGAAATGGATAAGATAACTTTATTATCTTGCTCTTCTTCAATATTGGGTTATAGTTCATGTTTGGTAGATTAGATTTTATCAATGTCTAATGTTCTTGATAATCTAGATTTAGAGTCTTTTTGCTTTATCTTCTCTAAATTGCTTTCTTCATAAAATAGTTCTTGTTTAATTTCCTTATTGCTTTAATGTTCTTGTTTGTTAATTTTTGATCAATTGGTTCTTTGTGTTTTCATGTTTCTTCAATTCATGTTTGACTAATTCATAGTTTAGGGTGAATATTGGTAAGAACTCGATTTGTATCGATTGGTTGTTTTTAAGTAAATGATTTCTTGATAAAATGGTTGTTTGATTAGCCGACTAATGGAAATTGGGGGCTGTTAAATAATCACTAATCAGTATTTGTTGAATCTAACAGTTGAGATCTAAATGGAAATTTGATTTTGACTTGGGTTAACCAATTGGTGATTTTCATCACATCATGAAAATAGATGTTTTGATTATTTGGGAATAAATTGTCTTGCTTAAAGCTTCTTTTTAGAATTAATCGATATGGAAATAATCGGTTTTCAATTAAGAAAGGTTTTTGTCGCCTTGGAAGAGGGACAAAAGTATTGTTTGATTTGACAAATCCCACTTTGAAAGGTTCATCCCGATATTCACCATTTTAGATAGCTTAATGTAGAGTTTAATGTTTTTATCAATTTGAGTTCCTGGTGCTAATTAGTTTGTTATTTGATTCTCGTTTTAGTCGTTAATTTAGTCTGCTTGTTTCCTAGATTCGTATGTTTGCTTAGCGTTGCTTGTTTCTTAGTTTCGTTATGTTTAGTGTAGCTTAAATGTTCAATTGTGTTATTTTATTTTTAGCGTTAATCAAATCTTTGAAAATGATTGCGCGCAACTAGCTAATATCGTGAGTAAATCTGTGCTTATTCCATTGTCTCCCCGTGTTCGACCCGTATGCTACGACACCGTACGCTTGCGGTTATTAATGATTTTAAAATTACAAACAAGTTTTTGGCGCCGTTGCCGGGGAGGCAATTAGAGTAACATAGAATATAGCTTATGGTATACTAGGATGTATTTCCCTACCTTTTCTACCGTTGCGGTTTTATTAAAAAAAAAAATCTGAAATTTTGCCTTAGTCGCGGGCGTGAGCTTTAAGCCGCGCGGCCGCGACCAAACATTCTGCCAAGTTTTTGTGGGTTGATCACGGCCGCGAGCAATATAAAGCGCGGGCGCGAGCACCTGTTCTGTGGCATTTTGTTTTATTTTCTTCGTTACTTCTCGTTCTTAGCATGCCATTACTTCCCAATGTTTTTAACGATTTGTTCAATGTTGTGATTCTCAGTAGCCTTGAGTTTTATGCATAGGAGATCGCAAGCATCTACGAAGCTACTCTTTGATCCCGAGATAGAAGCTACTGCAAGGAGACTAAACGCGGAAAGAGTGCGAAGGTTGAAAGAAGCAAAGATGGCAGAGAATGAAGGTGAAGAGCGTACACTCAAGGACTTTATTGAGCCGCAATTTGGCCTCACCTCAAGCATCGCGAGGCCAGCTATTCCAGCCAATAACTTCGAGATCAAGACTAATCTGATCATGTTTATCATGCAAGATCAATTCGGAGGCACGCCTATGGAAAACCCGTCAAAGCATTTGAACTCTTTCGTTGAGAAGTGTGATACAGTAAAGATAAATGGAGCGAGTGATGAAGCGATCCGTTTAAAGCTATTTTCGTTCTCTCTGAAAGATGGTGCCAAGGAGTGGTTAAATAGTCATGATGCCAATTTCTTCGAGTCTTGGAATTCTCTTTCGCGTGCTTTTCTTACCAAGTTTTTTCCACCCGGAAAAACAGCCAAGCTTCGCAATGCCATCAACAATTTCTCTCAATTTGACCAAGAATCTCTATATGAAGCTTGGGAGAGGTTTAAAGGGCTTCAACGTCAGTGTCCTCACCATGGAATACAAGATTGGATGCTAATCCAAATTTTCTACAACGGGTTGAAACCGGATATCAGATTCTCTGTTGATACGGCAGCTGGGGGTACGATCATGAGCAAGACTCCAGCCTTTGTCAAGTCATTGATTGAGAACTTGGCCACAAACCACTATCAATGGTCAAGTGAACGAATTGTTCATAAGAAGGCGGTTAGACCTTCTGAGACTGATGTTTTTGCAGCAATAGTGGCAAAGATTGATGATATGAGTGCCCGAGTCGATAATAAGCTAACAAAGATCAGCAAGGTTCAACAACCTCAAAAGCAACCGGTTCTATTTTGTGAGATATGTGAGGTGCAAGGTCACGAATTCGAGTCATGTCCGGTAGCTAATAATATGACCATGGAACAAATGAATGCCTTGCAAATTCAGCCTCGAGGTCAACATAGAGTCAATGATCCGAATGCTCCTACTTACAATCCGGGCTGGAGCAAGCATCCCAACCTTTCATGGCGTCACAACCTACCTCCACCTCAGATGCAACAACCATCTAATCAGCAGCCCCAATCCTCTTTCCAACAACAACAACAGTCGCCGATGCAATATCAGTCACAACAACCCATGATGTATCAACCTCAACCACCTTTTCCACAACAACCACCTTTTCCACAACATCCCCCTTTCCAACAGCAACAAAATGCTTTTCAGAACCGTCCTCCAGCTCCAAACACCCCTTTTCAGCAGCAAGCACCGAGAACCTATCTAGAATCCCTCTTGGAAAGTTGCATTCTTAATCAAAACCAAAAGAATGAGCATTTCCAAAGCTCAATTCAACAAGTGAACAGTCGACTAGAGTCCATGGCTGCCCATAACAAGATGGTGGAAACTCAAATGACTCAATTAGCTCAACAACTCGCTAATTCTAATAGGCAACAAGGCCAATTTTCTGGGCAGCCTGAACAGAACCCGAAAGGCCAAATGAATGCTATCATCTTGAGGACTGGAAAGACCTTGAAAGAGGCTGAAAAAAAGGTTAAAGAGACGACTACGGTTAATGAAGACAAGGGTGCAACTCAAGGCAAGGGTGCGAATAAGATAGTGCAAGGAGGTGAGAAACCGGTTTTAGAGGCAACCAATGCTCCTACAAATACTAATACCCCGATTGTCCCGTTTCCCGCTCGCCTTGCAAAGGCAAAGCTAGAAGAGAAGTATGAGAAATTTTTGGAGACTTTGAAGCAATTGCATGTGACTATCCCTTTTATGGATGCTATCGCGGAGATTCCTTCTTATGCCAAGTTTCTCAAAGATCTTCTTTCGAATAAGAAGAAAAGTCGTATTTTGCTATCCGAGGAGTGTAGTGCGTTGTTAACTACTACACGTCCCGAAAAGCTAGGGGACCCCGGGAGTTTCTCTATCCCTTGCTCGATCGGTGGAATATCTTTTCATCGAGCCCTTTGTGATCTAGGGGCAAGTGTGAGTCTCATGCCACTCTCTATTGTTCACAAGGTGCATTCTCATGAGCTCAAGCCTACCCAAATATCCTTGCAATTAGAGGATCGTTCGGTAAAATATCCGCTAGGCATTTTGGAAGACGTACCACTTATGGTGGGTGGTTTGATGATTCTGTGTGACTTTGTAGTGATGGAAATGCCCGAAGATGCTAATGTTCCTATTATATTGGGTAGACCCTTTCTAGCCACCGCGGGAGCCATGATTGATGTGAAAAATGGCAAGCTCTCCCTCTCGGTCGGTGATGACAAAGTCGAATTTGAGTTGAAGAAATCCATGGGGCTACCACCTCAAGTTGATGATTGCTATACCTTGGATTCACTCGAGAACTTGTTGGAAGAAGATGAATTGAAAGCTGAGGAGTTGATGGATGTTGATGAGGATGCAAAGATAGTCGAGGCGATTTTTGATGCAAGCCCCCCATTTCTGAAAAATGAGCCAATCATGAATATTTCAGCAGCTGTTGAGGGAGCGGATACTGCAGCACCACCTAAGGTAGATCTCAAACCTCTCCCCTCTTATTTGAAATATGCTTTTCTATGTGCTGATGACACCTATCATGTCATTGTTAATGCATCTTTGTCGAATGACGAGCTTGATAGGTTGTTAGATGTGCTTAGGAAGTATCGTGGTGTGTTGGCCTACACTATTGATGATATCAAGGGGATTAGTCCAGCTTTTTGCACTCATAGGATCCTTCTTAATGATGAGCGTTCCACCTCTATAGAACCTCAGCGTAGGTTAAATCCAAACATGAAAGAAGTGGTCCATAAAGAGGTATTAAAACTACTTAAGGCCGGAATAATCTACCCTATCTTCGATAGCGCGTGGGTTAGTCCAGTCCAAGTGGTACCCAAAAAAGGTGGTTTGACTGTTGTGAAAAATGACAAAAATGAGTTAATCCCATCTCGGACGGTCACCGGGTGGCGAATGTGTATTGACTATCGTAAGCTTAACCTCGCCACCCGAAAGGACCATTTCCCCCTTCCTTTTATAGACCAAATGCTCGAAAGGTTGGCTAAGCATGCATTCTTTTGTTATCTTGACGGATATTCGGGATTTTTCCAAATTCCCGTTCATCCGGATGACCAAGAGAAAACCACCTTTACATGCCCTTATGGAACATTTGCTTATCGGCGCATGCCTTTTGGCTTATGTAACGCGCCGGCCACCTTTCAGCGTTACATGATGGCCGTTTTCTCCGAGTTCATTGAACGCACTATGGAGGTATTTATGGATGACTTTTCCGTCCATGGCACCGATTTCGACAGTTGCCTTTTTAATTTGACCAAAATCCTCCATAGGTGTCAGGAAGTCAATCTTGTTCTGAATTGGGAGAAATGCCACTTTATGGTCACCGAGGGTGTTGTCTTGGTCCATATCGTTTCTAATCGTGGTATCGAAGTCGATAAGGCCAAGGTAGAAGTCATTGAGGGATTACCACCCCCTAGAGATGTCAAAGGGGTGCGTAGCTTCCTCGGTCACGCCGGTTTTTACCGACGCTTTATCAAGGACTTCTCTAAAATTGCTCGGCCCCTGACCGAACTCTTGGCTAAGGACACTCCTTTTGTCTTCTCCAGTTCATGTCTTGAAGCGTTTAATACACTCAAAAGGGCACTGATCTCGGCCCCCATAATTCAACCGCCGGATTGGTCGCTCCCTTTTGAGTTGATTTGTGATGCTAGCGATTTTGCGGTAGAAGCTGTTCTAGGTCAGCGGAAGGATGGTAAGCTTCATGCCATTCACTATGCTAGTAAAACCCTTGACCCCGCTCAAATGAACTACACCACTACGGAAAAAGAGCTTCTAGCTGTAGTGTTCTCTATTGAAAAATTCTGGTCTTATCTTGTGGGGTCTAAAGTTATAGTCTATACGGATCATGCCGCCCTTAAGCATCTATTGCACAAAAAAGATGCCAAACCACGGTTGATTCGATGGATTTTACTTTTGCAAGAATTCGATTTGGAAATTAAGGATAAGCCTGGTTCCGAAAACTCTGTTGCTGATCATCTTTCCCGTTTGGACCCTCATAATCTCTCCTCTCCCCCTTTTAATGATTCTTTACCTGATGATCAGCTTTTTGTCGTCTCGAGTGGCGAAACCCCATGGTACGCCGACATTGCGAATTTCCTTGCGTGTAATATTATACCTCATAGTTTAACATCTCATCAGCGCAAGAAATTCTTTCATGATGTCAAGTATTATTATTGGGACGATCCTTTTCTTTATCGTTCTTGCGCTGATAGCATAATACGGCGTTGTATTCCGAAAGAAGAGACCGAGTCGATTTTGGCTCACTGTCATGACATGACTTGTGGTGTCCACGCAGGTGCAGGTAAGACAGTTGCTAAAGTCCTTCAAAGCGGTTTCTTCTGGCCTTCCTTATTCAAGGACGCCGATGCTTTTGTTAGAAAATGCGATCGTTGCCAGCGTACCGGTAACATTTCTCGGCGCCATGAGATGCCCCTAAACTCTATCCTTGAAGTCGAACTTTTCGATGTTTGGGGTATCAATTTCATGGGACCGTTTATCTCTAGCAATTCCAACAAGTTTATTCTTGTGGCTGTAGACTATGTCTCGAAATGGGTTGAGGCCATCGCTGCCCCAACCAATGATGCTCGTGTGGTAACCAAATTATTTAAGCGCTTCATCTTCCCTCGATTCGGTGTGCCGAGAGTCGTCATTAGTGATGGAGGAAGTCACTTTATTGAAAGAAAGTTTGAGGCCCTCCTAAAAAAGTATGGCGTTCACCACCGAGTAGGACTTGCCTACCACCCCCAAACTAGTGGTCAAGTCGAGATCTCAAACCGTGAACTTAAGACCATCCTCGAGAAAACTGTCACCTCTTCACGAAAGGATTGGTCATATAAGCTCGATGACGCGCTATGGGCTTATCGAACAGCTTACAAGACACCTATTGGGACTTCCCCATATCGGTTGGTCTATGGTAAGGCGTGTCATCTCCCGGTTGAGCTCGAGCATCGTGCGTTTTGGGCAATCAAAGCCCTTAATTTCGAATACAAAGATGTGGGTGAGCGACGCCTCTTACAGCTTAATGAGCTTGATGAAATACGCTTTGATGCATATGAAAATGCGCGAATTTTCAAAGAAAAGACAAAAAAAATGGCATGACCAACGTATTATGCGACGAGAATTTCGGGTAGGGGATTTGGTGTTGCTTTTCAATTCCCGGTTGAAGCTTTTCCCCGGAAAACTCCGATCCCGTTGGTCCGGTCCATTTACTGTTATTCGCGTACTCCCCCATGGAGCTGTAGAGGTATCGGGTGAGTCTCGTTCGTTCAAAGTTAACGGGCAGCGACTCAAGCATTACCGAGCTGGCACGCCGATCGTCGGCCCCGATCACACACACCACACCTACCTCCCCTGTCCCACCCGCACTCAAGTAACTAGTGACACCGACTGGCATTTCCCTATGCCACAATCTGAGGCGGATGATCAGGAGCCCCCTAGCCTACAGTCACAAATTGACACCTTGAGCGCGCGATTAGAGGTAGTATCCACGGATGCTCATGAAACACGGCTTTTGGTTGGAGATATCCATAAATACTTCGCCGATGCTGGTCATTTCCCGCACCGCGAGTTCTAGGCATTGTTTTCTTTTCACCAACACCCTTACACAAGCATAGCTTGTGGGTGGGTGTTTTATTTTCCGTTACTTCTTTTTATAGTTTCCTTTTTGCATATAGGACGCATTTAGTTAGTTGCATTTCATGCATGCATTCTAACCCGAGCATTGAGGACAATGCTCCTTTTTGCTTGTGGGTAGGCATTTTTCCTTCTTCTTTTATTTTAGTCATTTCTTTTTGCCTAGTCTAGTTTTTGTTTAGTGGTTGTATATTCGTCTAACCCCCCCCCCCCTCAAAAAAAAAAATCCAAAAATATTTTTGACGTATCTCCACGACATTAGAGCTCGTAGTAACCACCTCTCACTTAGCATGATTCAACTGTTAGGTGTACTAGTGTATTTTGTGACATATAACCATGTTGTAAAGATTTTTTTTAAGAAACATTGTTTCGCTTTAGTTGGTCACTTGCACGCACTACCTTGTATATTGCTACACGTTACCTCTAGGATTAGCTTTCTTATCGTAGTCCCCCTACATTACACCCGTGACTACTTGAATGGATTACACCTTGTGAGAATTTGGGCCGTATTGGATTGACACATTCTTAATCAATCCCATTTTCTTTCTTCTTGTGTGTTACCTCCCATCGAGATGTATCTTTAGGTGTTTGACAAAGTTCTCGTCTAGGATGATTGTAAAATTGTGTAGAGGCCATCGTTTCCTAATAAATCTCCAATGTTCGAAAAAAAAAAACACAAAAATATTTTCCTTTTTGCAACCTCTTTGAGCCTAAACACTAGCCTTTCATTTGAATACCCGTAACCCCCCCCCCCCCTCCCCCTCTCAAAAAAAAAAAAAAAAAAAAGGCACTAAGGTTAAAATCTCCCGAATTGACATGGATTCAGGCATTTAGTCAAAAATAAACACAAGCATAGCTTGTGGGTTCACAAAACCTTGAAAAAAAAATGGTGCACTTAGTCCTTGACTAAAAATGCAGAATAAGTCGTTAATCCGTCGAAAACAGTAGGGAAGAGCCTAACTGTGCACAAAAACAAACCCCCTTTTTGCCCAAAAATAAATCCTCATAACCCGATAAGCACTCCTAACTCCTCTAAAGCCTTTAGCCTTACCCAAAAGTCCTCGATTTATGCAATTTTAAAAGAATCTTTGGACTTGAGAATTGTTTCAAACACATCAGAAGTGCATTTTCTATTTCTCGATTGGGAAGGCATTGAGTGTATACACTTCCCAAAAACACACTTGAGTGAATTGAGCGAAACTGTGAGCTTCCATTCTTGTAGATCACTTCCCCCTCCCTTAGCGACCGCGATGATGTAAGTAAAGTCCTATTTGGTACGTTTTTTGTAATATGCTTGGTTTGGTGTTGTGTCGGTTTGACACTTTGGCAAGTATGTGTTTCTTCTACCTTTGTTAATTTGAACACGTGGTAATGGGTCACGTTTGTGCATGGGGAAACCGAATCAGTGGGTTATGTTTAGTGAGGTCGTGTTTTAACTCGTTTTGATAATCGTGGAGGTCGTCGTTCCTTTTCTTTTCTTTCCTTTCCTTCTTCCTTTTCTCCCATCCCGTTTAATAAGTTAGTCTAGATTCTTCCTTGGGGACAAGGAAGGTTTAGCTTGTGGGTATTTTGTTTCGCACGTTTTATTCTCATTTTATAGCATAGATTGCATCGTTTTCTTGTCCAGTTTTAGCGTGTCTCATGCATTGTTTCTACCTTTTTGGTTAGTTTTTCTCTTTTCGATGCCTATTACTTTATTGCAGGTATATTCACGTTTTTGCGAGTGTTTTCAGTGTGTAGGTGTGTGTGGAATCGAGGAAGAAAAGAAGGAAGGAAGTTCAAGCGAGGGAGAATGCGAAAAGAGTGAAGAAAAGAAGTTGGATGTTGCTCACGCCCGCGAGCATTTGGCTGCGCGGCCGCGAGCAAGTGGAAATATGTGAGTGGAAATATGTGAGCTGTTACTTTTGCACTGCTCACGCCCGCGAGCATTAAAGAGCGCGGCCGCGAGCGGCGCTGCTGGCCCCGTTTTTATACTTTTAGTTAGGACTATTTCGGGCTTTTGGGCGCGTGTATTTAATGTTTTTGAGTGCCGTGTTTTTGGGGAGAGACCCCTATCATACTCTTTACCAATTTTAAGGTTTCTACATACTCTAGAGTAGATTTTTGTTGCCTCTTTTGGAGAGGGAGACTACAACCTCTGGATTTGCAGCTATAGCCATGGTTTAAACTCATTTTTGAGCAAGAATCTATGAATAGAGAGTAATTGTATCTCCTTCTCCCTTTTATTCTTTATTTTGTTGCTTGATTTATGTTTATAGCTTAGATATTTGAGTTTTGATTGTTGATTTCAATTTCCTGCATATTTGTGGTTCATAGATCTAGATTCTTCAAGTAATTTCATGGTTTTTATTTCTTCCTTGTTTTTGGCTATGTCCAATTTATGAAATGGATAAGATAACTTTATTATCTTGCTCTTCTTCAATATTGGGTTATAGTTCATGTTTGGTAGATTAGATTTTATCAATGTCTAATGTTCTTGATAATCTAGATTTAGAGTCTTTTTGCTTTATCTTCTCTAAATTGCTTTCTTCATAAAATAGTTCTTGTTTAATTTCCTTATTGCTTTAATGTTCTTGTTTTTAATTTTTGATCAATTGGTTCTTTGTGTTTTCATGTTTCTTCAATTCATGTTTGACTAATTCATAGTTTAGGGTGAATATTGGTAAGAACTCGATTTGTATCGATTGGTTGTTTTTAAGTAAATGATTTCTTGATAAAATGGTTGTTTGATTAGCCGACTAATGGAAATTGGGGGCTGTTAAATAATCACTAATCAGTATTTATTGAATCTAACAGTTGAGATCTAAATGGAAATTTGATTTTGACTTGGGTTAACCAATTGGTGATTTTCATCACATCATGAAAATAGATGTTTTGATTATTTGGGAATAAATTGTCTTGCTTAAAGCTTCTTTTTAGAATTAATCGATATGGAAATAATCGGTTTTCAATTAAGAAAGGTTTTTGTCGCCTTGGAAGAGGGACAAAAGTATTGTTTGATTTGACAAATCCCACTTTGAAAGGTTCATCCCGATATTCACCATTTTAGATAGCTTAATGTAGAGTTTAATGTTTTTATCAATTTGAGTTCCTGGTGCTAATTAGTTTGTTATTTGATTCTCGTTTTAGTCGTTAATTTAGTCTGCTTGTTTCCTAGATTTGTATGTTTGCTTAGCGTTGCTTGTTTCTTAGTTTCGTTATGTTTAGTGTAGCTTAAATGTTCAATTGTGTTATTTTATTTTTAGCGTTAATCAAATCTTTGAAAATGATTGCGCGCAACTAGCTAATATCGTGAGTAAATCTGTGCTTATTCCATTGTCTCCCCGTGTTCGACTCGTATGCTACGACACCGTACGCTTGCGGTTATTAATGATTTTAAAATTACAAACAATTGTTCGAAGAACACCAAACCAAATTCTTGATCTCCCGGTACCACCCTCTCCCGGTACCAAGAGTTTCCCTATACCAATCTCTCCCAGTACCGTGCCATCTCCCGGTACCGTGCCATCTCCCGGTACCGTGCCATCTCCCGGTACCGTGCCATCTCCCGGTACCTTGCCATCTCCCGGTACCAATCTCCCGGTCCTTCATACTGAGAATTAATTATTTCCCGAGACTCCAAACTCCCAGGTTCTGTTTCCCCCGGTACCCACTTTTCCGGTGACTTCTGTTAGATCCCGGACCATCAAAGTAAAGAATATGTTGTTAAGATTCTCCATCTTCTTAGCATCTTGTGCCTAACCTGTCTTGAACTTCAGACGCTCTTTATCATCTGTGACCTTGAGAATCAATTTACCTTATGAATGTATGTATTTCATCGCATAACAAGTTTTCTCGGGACTAGCGCAGAATAATTGAACTGATCTCTCGACAAAATTGTCCCACGATGTTAAGTAAACCATCGTCTTCAATTACGTGTGTGTAAGGCTTAGATCGGGAACCCTAGTGATCGCCATTGTGGATGTCGTTATCGTCGATCTCCGGTGTGGTGGAGGTTTTCTTCAACATTTTTTTGAGGTTTTTCGATTTGGGGTTTAATTGCATTTAATTTTATTTTGGTTTGATTTGGATAACATAGTCAACTGGTGTGTATTTGATCGAGTGGTGGATTTCCCGTCGTCGGCAAGTCAAAACCCAAACGACCGGAATCTGGAGAATTGAATTCGGCCGTCAGCGGCGAATCGTATTCAATTCGATTAAAGAAAAACCATGGGATCTAAACCATGGGAGATTAGCAAAATTTGTGAAGCTTAGAACGTAAAGTTTCAAGTTTTTCGATCGGCTTTCGAAAGTTTTCAGTTGATTTAGTTGAGACTTAGACGAAGTTTTTGGTTTTTAAAGTGTTTAAGGGTTGTTTACGAAGCTTAAACGATCGATATTGATCGAAAACTTTTCACCCATATCAAGATTTTGAGTTTTCGTTCGTTGTCCGGAAAAAAAAATTGGTCGCTTCGTTTTTTATCGTGGGTTGATTATTTGGGCTATAAACTGTTAAGTCGTATTCACAAAGCCTAAACGATCGCTTTTGGTCGAAAAGTTTTAATCCATACCGAGTTTCTAAGTTTTCGATCGTTTTTCGAAACGTTTTCGGTTGGTTCGTTTGTGATCGTGGGTTGATCGTTTGAGTTTTAATCTGTTAAGGAGTGATCAGGGAACTTTAACGATCGTTTTGTATTGAATATTACTAACCCGTTCGACGTTTTGCAGGTGTGTCAAGTCGGAGAAGATGATGAATAGTAACTGACGGATTATGTTAGTTTGCCATTAAATTCTTTACATTTTGGTCCCTTTTCCGTTAGTCCAGTTAGTGTCTGTTAGTTTGTTAATTTAGTTAAGTTTTATTTCATTTTTAGTCCATTTTCGTTAGTTTTCAGTTAAGTCCTTAAGTCCGTTAGAAGTTTCTCTATTTACACTTTAGTCCCTCTAGTTAAAGATTTCATTTTATGTCATTTTTGGTCATTCTACCTTTAAGTTTCCCTTTCTATCTTTTTTAGTCCCTCTAGCTTTAAGTTTCAGTCAGTGTCACTTTTAGTCCCCATGTTTCCAAAGTTTCGATCGTTTGTCATTTTTGACCCCTAAACTTTCAAGTTTCACACGCTGTCACTTTTGGTCCTTGCACTTTAAAGTTTCATCTCTTGTCAAGTTCAGTCCTTGGACTTTAAGCTTTCCAAGTAACAGTTCCTTATGTACCCATGTCTGAACACAAAGCAATGATTAAAGCTCTCGAAAAAAAAATTGGAAAACATGTTAAAGACCATTAACACACTGTTGGAAGAGAAAGCTTTTCTTCAGTTAGATTTGGACAATCTGAGATCAGAAAGCCAGACGTATAAAGAGATATGTTGCTTACAGTCAAGCAATGACTGGCTCAAGCGCAGGAATTCTGAACTTGAAAAGGCAGCAGAAAATATCTCATATCACAGTATGTTTAATGATCAAATAAATTCTCTTAAAAGAAAGATTTTAGATCTTGAATGCGTAGCTTACACGTCAAGTGCTGAAAGTTCATAGAAAATATTTGAACTTGAAAGAAAAGAAGAACCTGGCGCTTGAAGAAAGAGGAAACGTGTTGGAGAGTGAAAATCTCGACCTAAAGAAAAGACTTGCTGTTTTTGAAAAAGAAAATGTCAATTTCTCAAATGAAAAGAAGAATCTTGAAAGAAAGATTGTCGAGCTTTCAAAGAAAGTTTTCGATGAAAGAAAGGTTTTTGAGGCTCAAAATGCGAAACTTTCAAAACAGATTTCTGATTTTGAAAATGTTTTGATAATTGAGAGAGATTCTTTTGAGAAAAAGCGAAAAGGTTTTGAGAGTGAAAAGGAAATGCTTGAAAAAAAGAATGTTGCGGTTTTTAAAGAGATATCTGATAAACGCAACAGTATAGAAAAGGATTTTGAAAGTGAAAGAAAGATTTTCGAAACTGAGGGGGCGTTTGGTTCGCTGGATTCCGCCGGAATCTGATGGAATTGGAATGGTCATTTCCATTGACCAAATTCCATCATGTTGTTTGGTTACCAATGGAATGGAATTGAATTTCATGAATTCCTTTAATCATGGATTTGGTCATTCCTTCTTTAAATGGATGGAATTGAATTCCATTCCATCAGATTTTCTGAAAATGACACAAATACCCTCCTTATCTTTTCTAAACCCTAGCCGCTTCTAAAAACCCTCTCCTCTCTCTCCTATCTCTCTCTCCTCTCTCTCTTCTCTCTCTCTCCTCTGTCTCTCTTCTCTCTCTCCTCTCTATCCTCTATCTATCTCTCCTCTCTCCTCTCTCTCTCCTCTATCTATCTCTCCTCTCTCTCTCTCTCTCCTTTCTCCTCTCTCTCTCTCTCTCCTCTCTCTCTCTCCTCTTTTTCGTATCTCTATTCTCTCTCCTCTCTTCTCTCTCTCTCCTCTCTTCTCTCTCTCTTCTTTATCTCTCTCCTCTCTTCTTCTCTCCTCTCTTCTCTCTCTCCTCTCTCTCTCTCTCTTCTCTATCTCTCTCCTCTCCTTCCTCTCTCTCCTCTCCTTCCTCCCTCTCTCTCGGCATTTAAAAAAATAAAAATAAATGAAAGGGTATTTTTGTCATTTTTCAGAATTCCATTCCAATTCCTTTGCAAACCAAACAGACAGATTCCAATTCATTTGACTATTTACATTCCATTCCTGCCAACCAAACATTTGGTCAAACCTGATAACATTCCATTCCAATTCCTTCCAGATTCCAATTCCTTAGACAGATTCCATTCCTTCAGAAATCATTATGCGAACCAAACGCCCCCTGAAATTCATAAGCTTTCAAAGAAATTATCTGGATTAGCAACAGAGATTTTGAAAGAACATAAGGTAAAATTCGATTTACAAAAACAATTTGACTTGATTCTAGAAGAAAGAAATGGTTTATCTGCAAAAGTCAAGAAACTTGAAGAAATAAATCCAAAAGTTGATTTATCTGAACAAGCCAGTCCCAATACTGTAGTTCAGTCTCCTTATTCTTCAATTCGCCTTCTACATCTAATTATTCGAAGAAGTTTGTCAAATCAAATGAATCTTCAAAAGATCGGATTCGTCCTTCAAATCTTTTCTATAATTCTCTTGTTGATGATTCAAATAATCAAGTGTTTCGAAAAGTCAAGATGGTTTGGAGAAAGAAACCAACTACAGAAAGTAGTGATGGAAACAAGTCTCATGATTCTCCTGTAGTTGATACAAAGTCATTTATTTCCAAGACTGGTTCACTTACTTATGTCTATTCTATAGGAAAGTTGATCAGTCTGCGACGGCAAACGATCTGTTGCACTTACTGTGGAAAGAGTGACTTTGTGCATCTAAGGTATGTTAATAGTTGGTATGGTACTTATAGCATCCTCAATCCTCAGTTTAATAGCTTCAAATCCAAGGCAACTAACCATCAAGGATCCATCATAGCATGTATACCAAAACCAAAATCTTCCTAATCTGTTTTGCAGGACGGTCATGTGTGATTTAATTCAGATTATTCACGTCACATGAATACAATCAAGGGTTATGCCATCTTTTGAGGGGGAGTACCATGTTGCTTATTTTTTATATTGACTTCTGAACACTTCAGTTCAGGACTCGATCTTAAATATTTTTGACTTTTGATTATTTCAAATCAGAAATTTTACTTCAATGTTTTATCTTGGTGAGTTAAAGGAGTGTTAGAGCTTTTAATGTTTCTATGTTCAATCCAAAACCGGAGGGACCTACCCAATAAACACATCCAATTCATTGATATCAGTGAGGGGTCTAGATTGATAGATGAGTTTGGAGTTCAAAAAAAAATTATTGGTCCTTACCAAACCGAGTCAGTTATCTGGGTCACCACATAATCTATTCATTATCGTTCTTTGGAGATGGATATTGAAACAGACATGGACCCGGTGTCGATAACTCGTGTCACCCCACCCAGCCACTCAAGTGTCTCACAAAAGATACTTGTTTAATATATGCACGGAGATTTTGCACATAATCTATCTATTCCTCACTCGGAGGTCTTAGATATTGAAAAAGAAAGACATCAGCTCCGATCTCCGAACTTCATATTCATCCCACTGTGTCTATTGATTTCTAACCTGCATCCCAGGTTGAATCAATCTTTGAGCCTAATCGACATTATTATACTTCTTTCACACACGCACGAATCTTTGTGATTCCCCTTGCATATCTTTGTGATATTGCCAGAACAGCTTGAGAAGTAATTTTTAAATATTTTACTTCAGTGATAACTGGAAGTCCTATCAGAAATACATCGATGCCAACTCTGAAAATAGGTCACACAATTACTTTTAATTGTTGTGATAACAGTTACTCTTGTGTTTCTGTGTTAGCTGTTACCCTTGGTTATAGTATCGCTTTATCTGATCTTTTGCTACTCATCCGGTTAGTCTTTGAAGTTACATGATGCTCCGGTTTCTCCTAATCATCATGAGGGGGAGAACGACACAAAATTCAAAGACACAAATTATTGTGTTGAGGGGGAGTTAGCAAAATCTGAAGGGGGAGTAACAAAATTTTATTATCTGAGCAGAAAAGATTTTATTGGTTCTTCTATTCCTATCATGTGGTGTATGCGACAAGTCATTTCTTCCTACGAGCTGATTGAAAAAAGTTCTTAAGCTGAAAGTCAATTCAACTCGCGGTTCAGAGACAGATTCTTTGTTTTAAACTGAAGATGCACCATGGAATGTCACGTAACTCGCACATTATCTTTCTTGTGTGCTGATCCGATGTGTTAAGTTTCTACAGTTGAAAGCTTCTCAATAGTGCGTTCAGTCGAGGCTATTGTACATTGAATCTGGTTACAAAGTTGAAACTATGAAGACCAAGAGCTTTATTCAAGGGGGAGCCTGGAAAGACATGAAGACATGCAACACCAAAGTTCTTCAAAGATTTAAGAGGGAAAGAAGATCAAGGCCTGAAGATTTCAAGATGATAAATGCCTTATTCAACTTTAGGGGGAGATTGTTAGGACTTAAAGTCCTAGTGCGTTGAAAGTTGTATAACGCATTTATAGAGTTTAATTGGTTTATTATTTAAAGCGTTGTAAAAGCCTATATTGTAATTGGGTTTTATTTGGTTTTTGGGCTTTTGGGCCCTAGATCTTTGTGCGTTCCATATATATAGGTTCCTAAACCTAGTTTTAGGTAAGAATGGTCATTAGAAGGTTTACCTAATCCTATTGAAATTCTTTCTGTAAACCTTAAACCATTTACTGATAAATCTAATCATATGACCAGCAGTTGTGGTTCAATCATTGCTTTTTATTGATTATTATCATGATTGCACTGTATCTGGGATCTACAGGCTCTGTGTTCTCCGCAGCTAGGGGCTTCGTCGGCAGGAACAACGATGGGCTTTAACTTTTCACAAGTATAATACCCTAACAATGTGTATAATAAATAACTTGATATAATATAATCTATATTAATATATTATTTTTAACAAAAAAATAGAAAAAAGTTAAATTGACGAAATTGTCCCTGAGTTAAGAATACAAAAGTTAACAGAATTAGGGCAAGGAACCGATCCATAATAGAAGTGAAATCATGGTGACTATACATGTAATTATTTTGTTTGAGGGACCCAATCCAAAATTTTCAATAACCACAGAGACGATATTTGTAATTTACTCTAATTTTAATTGTTACAATTTTTTTCCTTTATTTTCCTTCCGCATTTTAGGAGAATAGTTTTGGAAAGAAAATCAACAGTACTTTCCTTTCTCTTCCTAAAAAAAACTCCAAAACACAAGATTTTTTCTTTCCTCGCAATTTTTCTTCCTTTCCCTCGTAAAAGAAGACTCGAGAACACAAATTTTACAATATTATATTTTGTATAGTAAGCAGTGTTCTTCTAAACTAAAATTACAACAAATTTTGTGGTTGATAAAATGCAAGTTATAAAATATAACAAAGATGCAAAAGGAATAAAAGATTGTCGCTTCGGCCATTTTTTTCTTTAAGTACAATTATAGATCATCTATAAGAAGTTGTAAATTTGATTTTCTAAGAGTTCATTTACCAAACATTTACCGGGTAAGTGCTTATGCGTAAGAACATCATATTTGTTGTAATATAAAATTATATTACATATGCTACACAAGATAAAGAAAGGCCAAGATTTAGCCCTTAAGTTTTGCTTACTTAGCCTCCACCTTCTCATCTCCAAGCCTTAGTCACTAAGTTATGTAACTTAGTATAAATACGAGCCCTCCTCTTCATTATTCATCATCCCTTTCTTAAGCTTCTCTAGCTAAACACCAAATCATCTCCCTAATATATTCTTTCAATATACTTAGTGTATGTGAGGTTGAGAGTGCTCTTGATATTTAGTGGTGTTCGTGAAGTTTTTTTGTTAGGCGATCATGGATCTCAAGATCCTTGTACAAGCAACTGTAAATTGTAATCTTCCTTGGTTGGTAATAATATTTTTGCTCTCACTCTCGTTGGTGGATGTACACTATCACACCGATAGTGGAACCACGTTAAATCCCAGTGTTATTTGTTTTAAACTTGCTAAATAATTATAGATAATAATGTTTTGTTACTATCTATATTTCGTGGGTTTATTTTTCTACGTTAGAGAATTATTGTGCAACATCTAGATTATTGTTATCCGCATTCGTTGTTGGGTTATTGTGCACTTGGATTTCTACTCGTTTGGGACCTTAGAAATCATTTGATGGCTTTGTATTTGTGAGACACACATTTTTCCTAACAATTGGTATCAGAGCTTCGGATCTAAATTTGGGTTTGTGTAGAAAATATACATAAACTAGTTTGCGCATTTTTTTTCCTATGGCTGAAGTAGAAAACCCATTTGGTGTCGGTTCCTCAAACCAAACCCAAAAACCGTACCAAGAAGGTACATTTAATTTGTCTGGGGCTAAGATTCGTATACAGACTTGGAATAGGGAAGGTGACTTTGGTAAATGGCAGTTCACAACATATGTTGCACTTAGGAAAAATGGAGTTCATCCCGTAGTATTTGCTAAAGATGAGTTAGACCCTAACATGTCTAAACTTAAGGCTAAAGAAATGGAAGCGTGGGCATTTACTACTTTGCATATGGTTATGGGAGAAAATGTTATATCTAAGATTGTGTCTGAAAAAACAGTTGCAGGTATTTGGAGCAAGCTTGAGAATTTATGTCTCAAAACTTTGACCAACAGATTGTTACTGATGCGGTCATGTCTCTTCTTCAAAATGAAAGAAGGCACAACCATTAAAGCTCACATGACTGAATTTGAAGATATCATTATGAAGTTGAAGGCAACGGATGCGCTTCTTGCTAAAGATGAAGAAGCACTTGCTATGATCCTGTTGTATTCACTTCCCGAGAAATATTCCCAATTCACTAACAGTTTTATATATGGAAGAGAAACTCTTTCTTTGTCTGATGTGAAAACATGAATGATTTCTGAAAATCAAAGAATTTATATGAGGATTGGTAACAATCACAGGGAGAACAATTACAGTCAATGCCTATTTGCTGACAGAGGCCGAGACGATCAGCAATCTTTAAGAGGAAGAAATTGTGGGCGCTCTTAGTCCCGTCGGCCTAGTTCTCGTGGGAAATCAAAGACACGTGACAACTGTAACTATTGCCACAAGCTAGGTCATTAGGTGAAAGATTGTCCGAGTCTTAAAAACAAAGACAAATACAATGCCAAATCATCAGTTGTTGCAGCCGAAGAGGAGCAAAATGGCTTCTCTGCCACAGTTACACCACCGCAAGGTGACAGGGTATGGGTGTTAGATACTGGTGCATCTTGCCATATGACACCAATCCGAGACTGTTTCTCTACCTTTGGAAAAGTTGAAGGTAACAGTATTTATATGGGAAACAGTACTTCGTGTGTTACTAAGGGTATCGGTACTGTATAGATCAAGATGTTCGATGGGTGTATTCGTACATTAAATAATGTCAAGTTTGTTTCATCCATGAATTGTTCCTTGATCTCTATTGGACAATTGTCCAAATTGGGTTGTAAGATTCGGATTGACAGGGGGAGTTTACGCATCTCCCGAGGGAGTATTATTGTAATGAAAGGCGAACGGGTGGAAAATAATCTTTTCCACTTGATTGGCGAAACTATTTCTTCTGAATCGTGTGTGGCCGAAAGCTCAAAGAATCTCGATGTTGCTCGCTTATGGCATATTCGTTTGGGTCACGCATCCGAGAAGAATTTGGAGCATGCGAAAACTCCTTAAAGTCGCCATACCTGCTAGCCTGGAGTTTTTTTCGAGATGTGTCAAAGGAAATCACACGCGTGTTTCTTTTGGTGTTGGAAAACGCAACACTAAAGGAATCCTCTATTATGTTCATACAGACGTCTAGGGACCATCCAGTACTCCATCCCTCAGTGGAGGTAGATACTTTGTTTCGTTTCTTGATGATTTCTTACATAAGCTTTGGGTGTATATGTTGAAGTTAAAGTTATATGTCATTGATACGTTCAAAACTTGGTAGGCACGAGTAGAGGTCGATACTGGCAAGAAGTTGAAAGTGTTGAGATCTGACAACGGTGGAGAATTTACTAGTGGTAACTTCAAAGACTTTTGTTCGCGTAAAGGCATCCACCATCACTACACCACACCTGGAGACCCTCAATCTAATGGGGTTATCGAGCGGATGAATAGGACTTTGCTTGAAAAGGTCTGATGTATGTTGTCGACTCAGGATTCCCCAAATCTTTCTGGCCCGAATGCGGTGCACATCATTAACATGTTACCTTGTTCGGCCATCGGGGGAAAGATTTTGGAAGAGGTTTGGAGAGGTAAAAGAAATATATGTCTGAAATACATACGTGTATTTGGTTGTCCTGTTTATTTTCATATTTCAGGCCAGAACAAGCTGAATCCTAAATCCACCAAAGGATTATTGCTCGGCTATACAGATGGTATCAAGGGTTACCGAATCTAGAACCCCTTGACTCGTAAAGTGATTCATTCTCGACATGTATCCTTAGTCCTCTCAAGATTCGGAAGTCGTTACTATTGTTGCTCCTACTATCGATGATATGGAGACAGTAGATAGTCCTTATATTCCCAGTTCATCCACTCTTGATATTAGCTCAGAATCACCATTTAATGTTGAAGAAGTCATTCCGCTAGTGACTTCTACTACTGTTTCTTAAGAAGAGATTATGAATGATGGTGGAGACAATGGCCATACAATCCCAGTTATTGCACCTACCAGGCATAGTCAAAGAACTATTCGTCCGCCTAACAGGTATGGAGGGATTTTGCTAACTTAAGTTTTACAGATCAGCTGGAGTTTGCTTTGCATGTAGGGAAAGATGAGTCGCTTGATATAAAGGAGGCGTTGGCCTCGACCCACAGTTCGAAATGGATTGGAGCCATGCAAGAAGAGATAGAAGCTCTCTCGAAGAATAGCACGTGGGACTTATGTCCATTGCCGAATGACAGCCGTGCTATTGGTTGCAAGTGGGTTTTCAAAGACAAAGATGACAATCGGTACAAGGCTCGTATCGTTGCTAAAGGCTTTGTACAAAGGAAAGGTATCGAGTATGATGATATTTTTTCTCATGTTATACGTCATACATGTATTCGTGTTCTTTTAGTGATCATGGTTATTCATGATTTGGAGCTAGAACAGTTAGATGTGAAGATCGCCTTCCTACACGGAGACTTAGAGGAAACTATCTATATGAAGCAACCTGATGGTTTCGTTTCCGAAAGCAAACCAGAATATGTATGTAAACTCAAGAAGTCCCTTTATGGACTTAAACAATCACCTCGTCAGTGGTATAAGAAGTTTGACTTGTTTACGCTCAATCTGGGATTTGAGCAAAGCAAAAAGGACGATTGTGTCTATCATAGACAAAGTGGTGGCGTTTTCACTTACTTACTTCTATATGTAGATGACATGCTTATAGCCTGCCGAGACCGATCAGAGATCGAACATCTGAAAGATAAGTTGAATTCAGAATTTGAAATGAAAGATCTTAGCGTGGTGCAGAAGATTTTGGGCATGGAAATCGTGCGGGGCAGAAAGTATTGAACACTTAGATTAACACAACGGGTGTATATCCAAAAGATTTTGAAGAGGTTCAATCTTAAAGGTTCCAAGACGTCTAGCACTCTGCTACCGAAGCACATCAAGATTACAAGTGAAGATTGTCCGAAGAATGACAAGGGAAAGGCCGAAATGTCAAAGGTTCCATATGCTAGTGCGGTCGGGAGTCTCATATTCGCCATGGTGTGTACTCGTACCGATCTCGCATATTATGTCGAAGTGGTGAGTCGGTTTCTCGTGAATCTGGGTCGATCACATTGGGTAGCCGTTAAAATGGAATTCTGATATTTGAAGGGAACCGAAACACATGGTCTTATATTTGGTTTGCACAATGACTGTGAAATTTTTGGATTTTGTGATTCTGACTATGTAGGTGATCGAGTAGGTTGGAGATCCACATCTGGTTATGTATTTACCTTAGGTGGAACAACCGTGAGTTGGAGATCACGTTTACAGTCCATTGTTGCACTGTCAACCACAGAAGTTGAACTTGTTGCGGCGGTTGAGTCTACAAAGGAAGCGGTCCATTTGAAGGAATTGATGAATGGCTTAGGCTTCGAGCAACCTTCTGTGCGCATTTTCTATGATAATCAGAGTGTCATCCATTTGGCTACTAATTTGGCTTTCAGATCCCGGACAAAGCACATAAATGTGTGTGATGCATATCTTGTGAGATAAGTCCTGACAGATGACAATGTCGCTGATATGTTCACTAAGTCGCTACCGCCAGCTAAGTTTGAGCATTGCTCAAACTTGATTCAGCTTCTTTTGTGTTAGTGTCGTTGGGCACTTTGCTAGAGAGAGAGAGAAGATATTACCACAGGTGACAAAATAACATTTTTGAAGGAATTACTTTGTTAAGTGCTTAGAGCTTTGCTTATGCTCTACTTTGTTTAGTAGATTGTGCATCTGAGGTTATTTGTTTGCTTGTAACTTTGATGGGTGATGGCCATACCGAAGCTCGTCACGAATAGGATGCAATTTTGCTACCTTGTGCCAATTTACTTTGCTATCTACTTGTGATGATCAACCGTTGGGAGAACTCGCGTTCGTTGGATTGGGATTCGTTTCGCTATCGAGGATCTTGTCCATCATGGTGGAGTGTTGTAATATAAAATTATATTACATATGCTACACAAGATAAAGAAAGGCCAATACTTAGCCCTTAAGTTTAGCTTACTTAGCCTCCACCTTCTCATCTCCATGCCTTAGTCACTAAGTTATGTAACTTAGTATAAATAGGAGCCCTCCCCTTCATTATTCATCATCCCTTTCTTAAGCTTCTCTAGCTAAACACCAAATACTCTGCCTAGTATATTATTTCAATATACTTAGTTTATGTGAGGTCGAGAGTGTTCTTGATATTCGGTGGTGTTCATGAAGTTTTTTGTTAGGTGATCGTGGATCTCAAGATCCTTGTACAAGCACTTGTAATCTTCCTTGGTTGGTAATAATATTCTTGCTCTCTCTCTCTCTCTCTCTTTGGCGGATGTACACTATCACACCGATAATGGAACCACGTTAAATCCCGGTGTTATTTGTTTTTGAACTTGCTAAATAATTATAAATAATAACGTTTTGTTACTATCTATATTTTGTGGGTTTATTTTTCTACATTAGAGAATTATTGTGCAACATCTAGATTATTGTTATCCGCATTCGTTGTTGGGTTATTTTGCACTTCGATTTCTACTCGTTTGGGACCTTAGAAATCATTTGCTAGCTTTGTATTTGTGAGGCACACATTTTTCTTAACAATCTTCACTTACCTTATCGGGTAAGATTCTCGACCATCAAAATTGATTATTGGTGCGTCTTTTACCCGATAAGCGCTTACTAGATAAGAGTCTTCTCTCTCACTTATTGGGTAAGATTCTAGGTCTTTATCATGCTCACCCGTAACGATAATTGACATCCGATGAGTGCTTAGTGCTTACCCCAGTAAACTTTGGTAAATGGCCCCTAACTTATTTTTTGAATATTTAATCAAAAGCTATTTTTATAATAATTATCCATATGATTTTTCTTCTTCTATTGTGAATATAATTTTTTTAATATCACTTACCGTCTTATGTCAATCCTCGTAAAACTTCGTGTCCTAGCCGTGACGTTTGAGGCTTGACCTCGCCGTCAAATTACGATTCACACCATTTAGAAACTTGATTAAATATGAGTCGGGGAACTCAGTTGTCTCGTTAATCGGATTTAAATGATTCCTACAAACACTTACGTGTTTCGGTTTTTTCTTAATAAGGAGACTTAATATGGAAATGTTTATCTCTTCTTATATTTTAATTAATTAGTTTTTCAAACACTGCTCCCTTTAAATAGATCTATCTAATAATTTTTAAATATGTCTTTTCATGTTTTTACGCAAATAAAAACCCACACATACACGAAGGGGCTGTTTGTTACCTCTTAATGATTCCATTAAGAGGCAACATCTGAATCGCTAAGAGGTAAATCTTGTTTGGCAAACAAAAGTGTTGCCTCTTAATGGTTCCAAAATCCTCTTAATGATTTTGTATCCTGAACCCCCCACCCCCCTTAACTATTAAGAGCCCTGATTTCATTATGAACAATTAACAAACAACCATATTTCATTTTACACTATATCATAAAACCTCTTAATCATTCTGCACTAAATCATTCAACAACTGCCAAACAACCCCGAAGTTGTGGGAAGAGTTTTATTATCAAAGTAAATTAAACAGAAAATATGTTTGTTGTTTTAAGAAAGAAAAACTTGATGAATAACTGAATATATAGAGAACAAGATAACATAAAATTATTAATAGTATTTTGAAGATAAATTCATACGATCCTATATTTATGCAATAAGTGTTGAATTATGTTGTTTTGAGATGAAACTTAGCAATTCACTTATAATTGTATAAAAGTAGAGTTTGAATTCGAATTTAAAAAAAAAAATCAACTATGTGGGTCTGTCTACTAGTCCTCGTTCATGGGCTCTTTCCTTTGGGCCTATTATCATTTTGGCTATTTTTTGGGCCTTTTGTCATCTTGACCATCTTTTAAGTCACTATAACAAGGGGTGGTTTTTTTTTTTTAAAAAAACTCTTAATGGCTCTTAAGTCTGAATCATCCAGACATTTTTACACACCACCTCTTATTAATCATAACTAAAATAAGACTTTAGGATGTAGACCTCTTAAAAAACAAACGGCACCTAACTGAATATTTTAGAAAAATCCCAAAGGATTTCTTATCGTGTATGATTAACTTGTTGAATATTTTTTTGGTAAAAATAAACCATAAACTTTCTTATTTTGAATGATTAAGCCTATGAACATTTTTTCAATAAATAAATCACTAAATTTTCATAAATTGGTTATCTACTTTTTCTTATACCAAAAAAATTACATGTAATAATCTTATATTAAATTGATTGAAACTCTTAGAAAAGCAACATCTCGAAAACTTTTGTTTATTTATTTACAAAAATGTTGAATAACTTAATCATTTAAAATAAGAAAAGTGAAATAGTTAAGAGTAAATTACATTTTTGGTCATTGTGGTTGCTACCTATTATCAAATTTGGTCTCTCTTTCAAACTAATTACAATTTTGGTCACTATGGTTGCCATTTTGTTTCAATTTTGGTCCCTCTGACCAACTTTAATTAAAAAACTTAGTTAAATATAGGGTATTTTGGTCTTTTTATCTTATCTTTTCTTTTTCATTTTTTTTATTAATTATATAGTAAATGGCAATTATAGTCCTTGTAGTTTGTATTTTTTCCTTTTTTTCGTTTCTTTTCTACCTTTTTTTCTTTTTTCATTTTATACTCTTATAATATTAATTAATTAATTATAATTTTAACTAATAATATATTAAAAATACGTATTTTATTTTATAAATTACACCATTAAAAATATCTTGTTGATACCTTTAAAATAAGTTAAGTATTGAATATTTTAAAATTTTTTATGCAATTTATTTGGTATATACAGGGGCGGAGCCCAAAGGGGGCTACCAGGGGCCAGGGCCCCTGGACTTTCAAAATCTGCAGCAACCAACAATTTTTTTTGTAATGACTGAAAAACAAAAAATTTATTTGGGCCCCTCCACTTAAGATTGTTAGTCCAATAAGAGAAGCCCAAAAAAAAACAAATTGAAACGTCCATTACTCAATCATCCTTTTCGATTTCTAATTTTCTTCCGGTCGTGAGTTAGTCGCCTCAACCTAAATTGAATACAAATTGAAATTGAAACTCAAAATCAAAATCGATTGCCTACGACTTACGGACCGTCGACAGACCTGTGCAGCTGCGCTGCCTGCGATTCGATTGCCATTTGCCGACCGGCCCGACCAGACCGCCGACGTAAACCTGCGATTGCGATTGCCATTTGCCGACGAGTGACGACGTACACGTAAGTCAGGCGGTTGCGATTGCCAATTTACCATTCTGATAGTGATTCAGATATGTATATCCGTATATGTGTCGCACTGTCGCCTCTGTGTGTGTTTCATTATTTGATTTAGGTCATTAGGTGTATTTCAGTATTTAGCCATAAGCCATTTTGATTTAGCATTTAGGTCATTAGGTGAATAGGTGATTAGGTGTGTTCGGTCATCGGTGTTCGGTGTTCCATTATAAATTTATAATAATATAAATTTGATTTAGGTGTGTTCCATTCTTGATGTTTTGTTTGTAATGAGTAATGTATTTATAAATTATAATAATATAATTTATGTATTGCAATTTGTAAATTGTAGACAAATCAGGGACAGAGGACTCAATCACTTAATCTGTCAATGGAAGAGGAACCAAATCAGGGGCGAAATCCTCCAAATCCAAATGAAATTCCAAGTTTTATAACTTCATCTTCATCAAACAATGTTCCAACAGCCCCAAAATCACAGGGTTTTTTTCTTCATTTTATTCAAGTTTTAATTTTAAAGTGTCATTGCTCATAATCTCATTACTTGTTTGAGTTTTGAAATTGTTCGATTACTTACTTTGATTGGATTTTAATTTGTTTTGATGCATCTCTATGCCTTTATGATATGAAATGTCTACTTTAGGACTTTACTCTTTAGGTTGTCCACTTGTTAGTTGTTTGAATTGTTGATAGAACATAGATATTAGACAATTAGAAATTAGAAGTAGATTTTTTGGCAATGAAGTTTATTTGTTTGATTGAATTTGTTCAAATTTGTTTCACTTGTAGATGAAGATGAAAACCCAATCTACTATTCATGGTTTTTTTAAAAGAAAACATGTTAGTTCTTCTTCTCAATCTCAAGATTCAAAAGAAACAACAAATGTAGATAATACCCCTACATCTAGTGTTCCGACTACCGAAAAGCCTTGCAAAAAAGCTTAAATGCAAAGTAATGATACCGTATATATCTCCAAATCCATCTACAGTAGTCCAAAAAACCTTTTCAATTTAAGTTGTGTTTAAGAAATTTATCGTTTTTTGTTGTTTATGTAAGAAAAACTGAAATTTTATCTATAACTATTAATTAAAAAGAAAAAAAATAATTTTTTTATTTTATCTATGTCTATTAATAGATATAGATAAATTTCTATTTTTATAGACATAAATAAGAAAAAACGATAATTTTTGTAAAGACAACTTAAAATAAAAAGTAATTTGGATTACTGTAGACGGATTTGCTGATATATATCAGATAAATTGCATATAAATATAAAAAATGAAATATTTAATACAATAAGAGTATAACATGAAAAAATGAAATAAAGGTAGGAAAGAAAAGAAAAGAATTGAAAAAAAGACAAACCACAGGGGCTATAATTATAATTTACTATATAAACTAATAAAACAAAAAATAAAAATAACAAAAAAAAATTAAATGATCTAAATACCCTTAATTTAATTATGTTTTTTTTTAACTACAGTGACCAAAAATTGTAATTAGTTTGAAAGAGGGACAAAACTTGATAGTGGATGACAACCACAAGGACCAAAAATGTAATTTACTCTTTTTTATATTTTTATGCAATTTATCTGATATATATACGCAAATCCGTCTACACTAATTCAAAATACTTTCTATTTTAAGTTGCCTTTAAAAAGATTATCACTTTTCCTTATTTATGTCTATAAAAATCGAAATTTATCTATATTTATTAATAGACATAGATAAATTAAAAAAATTATCTTTTTTTCTTTTTAATTAATGGTCATAGATAAAATTTGATTAGTTAATTAATATTATAAAAGTATAAAATGAAAAATGAAAAATAAAAAAGGAAAAAAATACAAAGTACAAGAACTATAATTGCAATTTACTATATAATCTAATAAAACAAAAAATGAAAAAGAAAAGAAAATATAAAAAGACCAAAATACCCTATATTTAACTAAGTTTTTTAATTAAAGTTGGTCAGAGAGACCAAAATTGAAACAAAATGACAACCATAGTGACCAAAATTGTAATTAATTTAAAAAAAGGACTAAACTTAATAATGAATGAAAACCACAAGGACCAAAAATGTAATTTACTCAATAGTTAATTTATTCCAAGAAAAGTTAGAGAATCAATGGTTCAGGATGAAAAAGTTGATTGAGTTCAGGACCAAATCCGCAATTTTTGGGTTGGTAAAATAACTATTAAAATGTTGACAGCATATATAAGATTTAATAGCATCTCCAACAACAGCTATACTAATTTTTTTTAAATAGAGTAAAAAAATATCAAAATCTCTAAAAAAATTTGTATCCTACTCCAACAGCTATTCTATTTTAATAACTCTAGTATTAATTATTTTATTAAAATGTTTAATTTATTTAATTATATTATTAAAATATTCAATATATGAAAAGTTGGAAGAGAAAATGTTACTTTTTAGGGGTAATGATTTCTCTAAATTTAGAGATTTTTACAATTTTCCTCCTATTTTCTCTATTTTAGCATAGAGGATAGCATAACTGTTGAAGCAACAAAATGTTAAAATCCCAATTTTTTTCTATTTTAGCATAGCTATTGGAGATGCTCTAAACATGAAACTTAACGAAAACCAACACCTACATTTACATTAATCGTCTCCAACCAAAAAGGTATACATGAGTTCACCAAACTCTCCTAGTTTAAATGTGTTAAAACTAGTGTTTGAAACCACACGTTGCGCGATAATCAAAATAAATGTTAACAAAAACGTAAAAATTATTGGGTACTTTGTGAAGGTAAACCTTCACATGTTTTCCTATGAAGATTCGAAGTTTTTTTTTAACTTCACAATGTTTTGCTGTGAAGTTTCGGTGTTATTTTGCGGTTTCAACGGTCTCACGAAAACATCATGGTCTCGCATTATCCCAAGTCTATATATTTTTGTACATAAGAGTGGTCTTAGAGCATCTCCAACAGTTTTTCTATAATTTCTTTAAAATAGAGAACTAAAAGTGAAAATCTCTATAAAATATTATATTCAACTCCAACAGATTTGCTATTTTAGAGATTTTAAAACAACTTATATTATTATAATATTCTCTAATTTATTATCTTAATACACTTTTAAAAAAATTAATATAAAATGATAAAAATCGAATCTTATTGGTAGGATTGAATAAAATATTAATTTCTCTCTCCTATCATCAAGATTTAGAGAATTCTCTAAACTTAGAAAATTTTGAAGTTTTTTCTATTTTAGCAAATAAGATAGCAAAGCTGTTGGAGAGGTTTAGAGAACAAAAACCCAATTTTTTCTATTTTAACAAAGTTGTTGGAGATGCTTTTAAAGAGATAATGTAGCATATTTTAATACTTAGAATCTCTTATCTTTTTTTTCTCAAATTTTTGATTTTTAAAAATGTTGAATATGTTAAATACTTCTCTATGTTCATACGTAACTTGTATTTTCAGTAAAAGTGAGGGGCTTTTTAGTAATTTACATATCTATTGCAATTTATGTTAATTAACCATTTCTAAATATATAATACATGCAAGTCCATTAACAATACTTTAATTCAAATAAATATTGGTTTTGAACCTATTCAATTAATAGAGTTATGAAATATGTTGCATGCGTGATGAAAATTATTAATAACAAATATAGTTTAAATCTTTATATATAACATTTATTGACATCGTTTAAAATAAACTGATACAAAAATAACATAAAAATAAAAAATAAGTCAAAATCCTCCAACATAGTGAAAGATTTAGAATAAACAAAACTCTAACACCACAATAGCTAAAAAGAAAATTATAAATATATAAATTTAGAATAAATAAAAACAATAGATAAACAAAATATATCAATAATTACTTAATAAAACTATATTATCAAATATTATTATTATTATTTAAATATGTAGTTTAAATAATCTTCATACTTAAAAACCAAATATTATAATCTTTTTTAAAATTATAATCGTCTTTAAAAAAAATACAATAATACATGATTAAATGTAATATAAAAAGTGTTTATATTTATCATAATTAGTGATGGCCAAAAATTGGGCTCGGGCCGGGCCAAAACGAGCTTCGGGCCCAAACAGTAAACCCAAAAATCGGGCTTCGGGTCGGGTTTCACCCGAATATGTGTGGCCCGTTTAATGTTGGAAAAAAACCGGTTATAGGAAAATTGGGCTGGGCCGGACCCAAAACCGGGTCGTGATCGGGCCGAGCATTTTTCCGTATTTTTAAAAAAAATCTTTATATAATAATTAATTACTAAGCTTTAAAAAATAAAAATTGGATTGGATCACTAAAATACACTTTAAAAATACGTTTTATTTATAATAAATCACTAAAATACACTTTAAAAATACGTTTTATATATAATTTTAAGTTACAAACTTACAATACAAGTATTTATAGGGGTTTGGGGGGTAAAAAATACAAAAAAAGGTCAAAAAAACGTATATAGACGGTAACATAACGTCCTTTTTTTTAAAGTACGAATCGGGTCGGGCCGAGCCAAAAACCGGGCCATGAACCGGGCTCGGGCCGGGCCGACAAATCCTCCAAAAACATGAACCGGTTCGGCTTTTCAGGCTTCAAACCGGTTTACTACCGGGTCGGGTCGGGCTTCGGTTAATCGATCGGGCCGGGTCGAACCAGACCCATTTGGCCATCACTAATCATAATTAATTATTATCTTTATAAAAAAGAGTGAATTGTGGATTTGGTCCCTATGGTTTTGTGATTTCTTTGACCATGGTCCTCATTCTATGTTTATTGTGGATTTGGTCCATGTGGTATGCAATATATTGTGGCTAGGGTCCCTAAACATTAACATCATTAACTTTGAAGGGTTAAAGACATCATATGTCTTGCACACTATGGGTATAATAGTCATTTTATTTTTCACTTTCAATGTATTCTATACACATTTAAAACAAATAATACTAAATTGTGGATTTGGTCCCTATGCATCATTCATCATCTTTAAAACATATTTATCATCTCTCTTAATTTTTTTCATCCGATCTTCATTGTCAAAGTACAAGAAAAACTAATTTGTTAAAGTGCAAAAAAAAATTTACTTGCATTTAAAAATAACAATTGTTTGAACCCAACATTACATCCTAAAAAAGACAACCTATCAAAATAACAATTGTTTGAAACCAATATTACATCCCCAAAAAGACAACCCATCAAAATGACAATTGTTTTATATCAACATTTATGTAGTAGTTGTTGGCAACGGTTTTATTTATTTTCTTAACGACATCTAAGTGACTTGAGTATGAAGTACATTAATCCTGCTCATAAAATACATAGACCATTTGGAAATATGATATAATCATCTTCATTTTGGAGATCCAAACTTCATTATATCGTGCATTAGATATTAAAATGCTAATTGAAAGGGTATGGATCCCCAGCAAGTGTCAAATGACTTGGTGTGTAATTCAAGTATGACTATTTAGAGGATCTCAAACCACAACACCAAATTTAACATCAAAAATACCAAATTTGGTGGGTCCATCAACACAAAAAAAAACCAACTCTAATCACACTCTAAAAAACATCAAATATATATTAAATGTATATATAATTTACTTAATATAAATATGTTAATTTTAAAAACAAATTATTAATGTTAAAATGTTAATTTTGGTATAAATAAATTTTGATAGGCGATTTAACGGCCGGTTGGAGATGCTCTTATGACACTATTGTCTTCCCTTCAACCTTCTATGTCATAATATATTTGTGTTTACAGATGTCAACTGACATGCATATAAGCCTTTTCCCACATCAGGGTTTCCAAATGGTCTATGCATTTTATGAAAATGATTAATGTATTTCCTACTCAAGTCACTTAGATATCGTTAAGAAAATAAACAAAACCGTTGCCAACAATTACTACATAAATGTTGATATAAACAATTGTCATTTTGATTGGTTGTCTTTTTGGGGATGTAATATTGGTTTCAAACAATTGTTATTTTGATAGGTTTCAAACAATTGTTATTTTGATGTAGTGTTGGGTTCAAACAATTGTTATTTTTAAAGGCAAGTAATTTTTTTTTTTTGCACTTTAACAAGTTAGTTTTTTTTGTACTTTGACAATGAAGATTGGATGAAAAAAAAATTAAAAGAGATGATAAATGTGTTTTAAAGATGATGAGTGATGCATAGGGACCAAATCCACAATTTAGTATTGTTTGTTTTAAAGGTGTATAAAATAAATTGAAAGAGAAAAGTAAAATGACTATTATATCCATAGTGTGCAAGGCACATGATGCCTTTAACCCTTTAAAGTTAATGATGTTAGTATTTAGGGACCCTAGCCACGATGTATTGCATACCACAGGGACTATATCCACAATAAACATAGAATGAGGACCATGGTCAAAGAAATCATAAAACCACAAGGACCAAATCCACAATTCACTTTATAAAAAAAGACATAGAAGTATTTAAAATCTAATTCAAATAAAAAAAAATATCAAGGGTCCACCTCCTTTTTCATTTAGGCGTAGAGTTATTTTCTTCCAATATTTTTTTTTCTTTTTCAATAGTAATTCTTTGAATTTAAAACTTTTTTTTTTGCAATCTAGGTCAAAATTTTGATTGAGGCATGTGCCACTTAAACACAATTACATAGCATTATCAAACACGTCAGTTTTTTCCCTTTTTTTGTGTGTAGGTGATTCACCAGTTTCATTTTCTAAATTGATAGTCTCCGGTAACATTGTTGACAATGGTATAAATGTCATTAAATTGTAGCAAGGTTTCATGGTTGGAACTCTTAATTTATATGAAGCAAAAAAGTAAATTCGTAAAAATTAGTCTACTTTTAAAAATGATTCAATCATTGAAGGTCAAGAAAAAAAAAACTTTGGATAATATTAGTCGATTTACATTCTAATAAAACTTTAATTTCTCAAATGTAACACTAAAAATCTATTAGTATATACATCAAACAATAGGTGAATATAAAAATGTAGATTTACAACCCCTTTGCGAGTAACAATGTAATATTTTAATAAACAATACACATATATTCTTTTAGCATCGTGTGTTATGCTCCTGAGAAAAAAAATATAGAAATAAGAATTAAGACAATAATACATCATGAAATTCTAAAATAGACAAAATCAAGAATATATTGAAATTGAAGGAGTAGTTGAATGAAAGACTTACATGTAGTAACGTATATGTGTACCATGGTGATGAGGCTTTGATGCTCTTTCGGATATTTGGCGATCTTAAGAGCATGTTTCTACTTGTGTCACTTACTACAAAAAAAACACAACATAAACATCATATGAAATCAACATAATGGCAAAGAACTTGAATATAACAAAAGTCCATAGCTTAGATCGATCTTTTAGTAAGAGAAAATGTGTTAGAAGAAAATAATGGGAGATAGGTTGTTGTATGACAAAGAAGTGAAAAAACCAATAACATATCCAACAAAAACAAAAAAACGACTTTGTGTTTAAATAAGGTGAAATGGATGATTAATTAAAATAAATGAAGGAAAATGAATGGTTAATGACATAAAAAGATGAAAACAAATGATTAATTAACATAAATTGCAATAAAACAAATGATTAAGAGTGAATTGTGGATTTGGTCCCTGTGGTTTAGTGATTTCTTTGACCATGGTCCTCATTCTATGTTTATTGTGGATTTGGTCCTTGTGGTATTCAATTTATTTTGGTCATGGTTCTTCTGACTAACATTTCCATTAACTTTGTTAAATCAAGGATCATTTTAGCCATTTTGCCTATTTTTTGTCCTTTTTTGATAAGAAAAATATAAACAATATTTTTATACACACATGCACACACATGTATATAACTATATATATATATGTATAACGATATTAAAATAAATAAAATAAGACATTATTGTATGATTTAATTGTTTAATTTTTTTTAAATTAATTATATTAAATACGATTTAATTTTATTATTTTATTGTAATTGTGGAAAAATATATATAATTTTATTGTTTTAATGTAATTAAAATTTCAATTTAAATAAATCAGATCATAAAACTATATCTTATTTTATTTAGAGTGAATAAAATATAATATGGTTTCATTATTTGATTTATTGAATTAAAATTTTAATTAAGTTAAAGACGATTTAATTATATTGTTCTTTTATTATAATTGCAACAAACAAGCTTATTGTTGATATTTTAACACAAAAAAATCATTAAAACCCGTTGAGAAATGAACTTTAATTTTATCATACTAAAAACAATATGAAAATTGATTTTGAGTTTTTGACTGAAAAACAATATGAAAATTGGAGTTTCTAATTTTAAGATGATAAAATTATAGTTCATTTCTCAGCGGTTTTCAATGATTTTTTGTGTTAAAATATCAACAATAAGCTTGTTTGTTACAATGATAGTAAAAGAACAATATAATTAAATCGTCTCTAACTTAATTAAAATTTTAATTCAATAAATCAAATCATAAAACCATATTTTATTTTATTCGATCTAAATAAATAAGATATAGTTTTATGATCTGATTTGTTTAAATTGAAATTTTAATTACATTAAAACAATAAAACTATATCTTTTTTCACAATTACAATAAAATAATAAAATTAAATCGTATTTAATATAATTAATTTTAAAAAAATTAAACAATTAAATCATACAATAATGTCTTATTTTATTTATTTTAATATTGTTATATATATATATACATGTGTGTATGCATGTGTGTTTGTGTGTATAAAAATATTGTTTATATTTTTCTTATCAAAAAAGGACAAAAAATAGGCAAAATGACTAAAATGGTCCTTGATTTAACAAAATTAATGGAAGTGTTAGTCAGAAGGACCATGACCAAAATAAATTGAATACCACAAGAACCAAATCCACAATAAACATAGAATGAGGACCATGGTTAAAGAAATCACTAAACCACAGGGACCAAATCCACAATTCACTCAATGATTAATATAAGAAGATTGATGGTTTAGGTATCGAAAGCTAATCAAAATTGTGCCAAAATTACCAAAGTAGCCTCCTTGCAACAAAGAATACATTTTCATAGAGGGGCATTAAAGTTTTTAATATATTTAACATTTTAAAAAAAATTCAAAAAAACTACAAAATTTCTAGCTAAGAATCCTACTCTAAGAGAGTGTCACATCACTACTTCTTGGTTTTGCTTATATATATATATATATATATATATATATATATATATATATATATATATATATATAGGGGCCTAATCAAATGAGAACTGCATAATCTGTGATAACCGTGAAATCCATTATGAACCACTCATTTAAGATAATAATTTTTTAATTAAATTAATATAAAAATTTTATTTTGGTAATTTGGATATTTTGCAATTAATTAGTTACCTAATATTGTGAAATAATTGATTTCATTCCTTTTAGGTTACCCTGTTATTATGGAATATATTGTTTTGAAATCCACGATTAAATCCGGCGACTTACACCCCCGGTGATAAAGCTCCATCTCCGGTGACAACCGAAATGTTATCCGCACCGCTAGTCTTCTTGGTATTATACTGTGGTATCATATATGCATAATCGTGAAATCACACTGTATCACAAATTATATCACAGTGTACCACAGTGTGGTTTGTATCAGAGTATGTATAGTTTGTATGTATAATGTATTTTTGAACAATGTCGATGTTTTTTAGGCATCACAATGTATTTTCGTTGTTTACAAAATGTATCACAGTTTGTTTTCGTTGCTTTACAAATGGTATCACAACATTTCTTATTTATTTTCATTATTTTTGTTGTTTACAAAAGGGTATCACAGTGTGCAATATGTGTTTGCCGGAATAATGTTTGCCGAAATAATGTTCGCCGGAAAGAGGAGAGAGGAGAGAGAAGATTTATAAACTACCTAAAATACCATTTAATTAATATTTTAATTAAAAAATACCAAAATTATTGATTTCCTAATTTATCCTCTAATTTATGGTTAAGATTGGATCTCACGATTATCATAGATAACCGAGTTCTCCCTTGAATGGCCCCCATAAGAATGCCTATGCATTTTGCAAAACAGCTATTTATACACCACAAGCATATGGTCATTATGATAATAAAAAGAAAAAACTTAGAAAAAGCACTACATACAGGAAAGGTTATAAACCATATTATAAAAACAAATATGTCAAAAAACCACAAACATGTAAATGTAAATGTTTTGTATGTGGGGATGAACAACATTTAGCTAACAAATGTCCTAATAGAAACAGAAACATAGACATAAGTAATGCTTTCTCTTGCCTTTGTCTTCAGTATCCTTCTGCATTGAACAATTGTCTATAAATGTTTTATTTTGAAAACGTTTCTTTTGTTTTGGAAAATAGGATTTATGGCGTTGTTTAAAAAAGTTTTTTAAATCAAGTGTGAGTTTTAAATTGAGATCTGGTCGAAGTCTTTCCGTTGAAGGAGTTAAGCTGAATTCCAAATAGTCAATCATGCCATTGTGATAATATTGTAAAATTTTTTCTTCTGGCATATCTGTTGTTTTGAGATCGATTTGTAGAAGGAATAGATTTATTGAGATTGATTCTTCTGGAAACGGAGGATTCCTCTGGTGTAGCCTTTGTACGACTTTCACGCCTCTGTATTTTTGTTCTTGAAAAGCTATGTTGATAATCTCTTGTTGTAATTGATACAGAATTAAAGGGAATTCTGTACAAATTTTTGTAGATACTATTTTTTCGAATTCTGGGAATTTGTCCAACAATGGTTGCATTGTTTGTTTCCAAGGACAATCTAATATCCTTGCTTTGAAGCTGTCAAAGTTTCTGTGAAAAACTGTTACTGTATGTTTTTCTGTATTCTCGAGCAGTTGTTGTAGTTGTGTATTTTTTGCCTCGATAATTGAAATCTGTTGTTTAAGAACTGCATTTTCAATCTGGATAGGCAATAAGTGTGTCGTCCTTTTTCCAGTTTTTGAGAGCAGTTGTTCCTATAGTTTAACAATAACTTCCTCTTGAGCTTTAATCAATTGCTCATGAGTAGTTTTTGCTGTCTGTGAACCTGTTTCAATTTGTGCTATATTAGAAGTTGTTTCAACCTTTTCAGGTTCAATGTAAAACTGCTTAACCCGAAATGTTCCCGTGCTACTTTCATGGCCTCTGAGAAACTGGAAAATCCTTTGTAAAGGGGGTTGCGACATTTTATAAATTTTGTAACTGTTTCCCATTTATTAAAAATCCCAATTTTTGTTCCCCTTATAATTACATAATATGGAAAATTGTTGTTTTGTTTTGCGAGGAATTTTTCACTTTGTTCGAGAAAATAATAGCACAAAGCATTCAAGACTTGTGCTTTGAAAGATGAGACCCGTGGTGCATTTTGGATGTGCCACAGGTTGTCTAGTAAACATTGTTGTTTTTCTGTCAGAGTCATTCCAGCACATGGCCGAAATTGTTTGTTTGTATCAAAACATTTGTGTAGAGTGTAAGTACCAACTGTGATCACAGCATGTTCCTTTGAACTTTGTGGCAATTGTGTAGATTTTCTTGGAACATGTGTCTTTGATGGAGAATGTTGTGTATACTTGTCTTGTATATTATGTATTTCTTGTGATGTTGGCAAGGATTCAGGTCCTTGTGCATCTTGTATAAACTGTGTAGAAAGTATAGTTGTTTGTGAATTGATGGCTGATTGCATCAATTTTTCTGTAGAGACTGTAGAAAATGTAGTTCCTTCTTCAGAGGAAATACTCAAGGAAGATGAGCTTTTCTTTAGGTTGGAAGGTTGTATAAGCTTTCTCTTGTGTTTGTCTTTAGTATCCATCTGCATTGAACAATTGTCTATAAAAGTTTTATTTTGAAAACGTTTCTTTTGTTTTGGAAAATAGGATTTATGGCGTTGTTTAAAAAGTTTTTTAAATCAAGTGTGAGTTTTAAATTGAGATCTGGTCCACCACGCTTTCGAACGAACTCTGATGTATTTGTGTATCGTAGTGTAGGAAAACTGTAACTATGTTTACTTAATGTAATGCAATTTCTGTTAATTGTAATACCACCATTTATACCAAATATAAAATTCAATCCTAATACAAAATTTGTTGATTTTATATATTCAGGATTAATATTTACTTGTGGTATTTCATATTTCACATTGTAATTTTCTGCAAAATCTAAGAATTGTATTCCTGTTGGTTTTATATAATGTTTAATTGAAATTAATCTATCCTCAACTGTTCTTGTTTCTAATTTGTATGATAACTCTTTATGGTATTTTATAGGTACTAAGTTGTAAGAAATTACACTTTTTGTTGCCCCTGTATCTAATAAAGTTGTTAAGTCTAAAAATTTATTATTATCTAACCATAATCTACACTGTAAATTAATCATGTTTGTGGAACATGTAGTTTGAATTAGTGTATGTTCATGATATTCTTCAGTCATTTTTGCTATAATATTTTCTTCTGTTTGCTTTTTCTTATTGTCTAAATTTTCAATATTTTTAACTTTTTCTTCTAAATTATCTATTCTTAACTTATGTAATTCTGCGGTTATTTCTAATTTTTCTATTTTTTCAGTATATTTTTCAATATCTATATTTTTCTTTTTTATATCTGTTTCTATATTTATGTCTATGTCAAATAGTTTTTTAAGAAACATATAACAAATTTCTTTAAAACATGTATTACACTATGATCTTTTATCTATACTTGGATAATATCCACATTTACAACATCTAATGTAAGTATTTCCTCTTCTGTGTATCCAATTATGTGTACATTTTTCTTGCTCTGTATTAACATATGTATATGTAATTTTTGTTAGAGATTTATTTTCTTCATTATCACTATATATATTGTATATAGATTCATTATCTGAATTGTCTGTTTCTACAAGTTTTATGTCATATTCTCCTATTTGTTCTACTAAATTACTTCTGTCTATGTTTATGTTTCTATTAGGACATTTGTTAGCTAAATGTTGTTCATCTCCACATACAAAACATTTACATTTACGTGTTTGTGGTTTTTTGACATATTTATTTTTATAATATGGTTTATAACATTTCCTGTATGTAGTGCTTTTTCTAAGTTTCTTCTTTCTATTGTCATAATGACCATATGCTTGTGGTGTATAAATAGTTGTTTTACAAAATGCATAAGCATTCTTTTTTAATTGTTCCTGTAAAGCGACTTCTTTACATTTATCTTCTAATATACTAAATGTGTATATTATTCTAGGTCCTATTCCTAGATTGTTTTGAGTGTCGAAATTTTGTTTCCATGAATCGTGTATATGTCTTCCTAAATCTCCTGGTAATTTAATAAAATATTTATCACATAAGCTATCATCCATAGCTTGACCTGTTTGTGATAATAATCTTGTAAAATCTAATGTAAACTCAGTCTTTTAAATCAATGAATCGTTCTATGCTCTGATACCAAAGAGGGGAGTATGGCGGATTTTTCGGGTTTCCGTTAAACCACATAAAAATATAAAACAATAACATAAAATAACAACATGAAGAAGAAAACTTACAGAGAAGAGAGCGGAATCACCAGAGTTTATGTGCAACGGTGGCCGAATTATAAAGAATAGTAATTTTTTTTATAAGGTAAGGGATATAATATGAAGAACTCTAAAAGGAGATGGAGGATTGAAGGATCAAACTAAGAAGATGGAAGGAGAGTATTTTAGCAACTCATGAATTTCATTAATAGTTGGAATATGTTTCTCCCCTTTGAAGGAGAAAGTGAATTACTTAGCCCATTTGATATTCACAACAGTGACGTTACAAGATCAGATCCATACATTCAAAAACGCACCATCAATATTTCAAAGATTTATGGACAATATTTTTCTTAAATATAATTTTTGTTTAGTTTATATTGATGACATTTTAGTTGCAACTGAAACATTGCAGGAACATGAGAAACACTTACAGAAGATCTTCGAAGAGATTAAAAAGAATGGTATACTAGTTTCAAAAAGAAAAATGGAATTATTTAAAAGAAAAATATCTTTTCTTGGTCTAGAAATAGGAAATGGAAAGATAGAATTACAATCACATATTTCTACAAAATATTTGGATTTTCCAGAAAAATTCGAAAGTCTTAAACAAATTCAAGTTTTTTTGGGATTGGTAAATTATGCCAGAAAGTTTATCCCAAACCTTTCAAAATTAGTTGGACCATTATACAGTAAAACAACAAAAAGTGGCCAAAAGACATTTTAATAAAGAAGATATAAAATTAGTTCAAACAATAAACAGTTTTCCTACACTACGATATACGAATACATCAGAGTTCGCTCGAAAGCGTGGTGGACAAGGGATTTTAGACTTTTTAAAACAACATCAAAATAAATTTTTTATCGAAAATGACGCTCTAAAACTGCAATCTGTTTCACTTTTGTACTCTATCTCTTTAGGTGTGTCTTTTGTAAAATCTACAAATCTTATACTTTGTGTTCCATCAGTATTTTCATATATAAAACTTCTGTTAGGTATTAATACTTCATTTTCTTGTTCTTTTAAATCATCTAATGTCCATTCTAATCTTGCTAATTCTTCAGGATCTATGTTACTGGATTTATCATCTGTATTGATTTTGATGCTATTGTGTTTACTATTCCTTCAATGTTTACCTTGTATTTATTCCTGATAAGTTACTAGCCCTTCATAATACTCCTATACTTATTACTATATTATTACCTTCATAATTTTCATATCCTTTTGTTTGTAACGCTATTTTTATTTTTTGTAAGTCATTTATGTCTTTTAAAATTCCTGGTGTACAATAAAATAGTGTTGTATTTTGGCTAAGATCAACCTCCATTCCAGAGATTATCGCCTTTTTTAAGTCTGTTTTCCAATTTTTATCTAGTAATAAAGCTAATAATTTTGTACCTAAATTTTTCCTTCCTAAGGCTTTAATTCCTATGACTACTAATCCTACATGTGAAAAATGTTTTCCTGATTGTTTTATTCTTTGTAATGTTTCTGGTGAAAATAAGTCTATTGTTACTGTTCTGTCAACCACTCTAAGACTTTCTTCTCTACTACTTCGTATTAAAACTGTATTAAAGTTTAATGCTCCTGCTTGATATAATATTCTTGGATTTAAAATATCTAATTGATGTTGATTGTATAAATCTATATTCCTGTCTAAATCTATTTCTTCTTCCAATTGTATAGTTTGTTGTGAACTATTAGAACCTGATCCTCTTCTCATAATTCTGTTAATAAAACTATTTAAAGTAATAATATCTTGTATATTACTTGTAGAGTTCCTATGTTCTTGTAATGTTTTATTTCGTCCTAGAAAATTTCAGTTTTGATTATTCATTTTCTTGGAAGCCAATGTTTGTAAGGTGTTACTTTTCTTTTTAACTTAACTTCTTCACCAAGACTTAACTTGCTTTTATAGACAATTGTTCAATGCAGATGGATACTAAAGACAAAGGCAAGAGCTGTAAATTATTGGTTAGTTTGGTTGTGGGACTCCGTCTAGGAAGTATGGATCCGTTTTGATATAATATTCTTGGATTTGTTCGAGAAAATAATAGCTCAAAGCATTCAAGACTTGTGCTTTGAAAGATGAGACCCGTGGTGCAGTTTGGATGTGCCACAGGTTGTCTAGTAAACATTGTTGTTTTTCTGTCAGAGTCATTCCAGCACTTGGCCGAACTCATGAATTTCATTAAGAATGCTAAGGATGGCAAAAGGATTGCCTTACAATGAGACATCCTTCAATCCTCCATCTCCTTTTAGAGTTCTTCATATTATATCCCTTACCTTATAATAAATAAATAAAAACCCCGCTCAGGTGAAAATCAAGGGATTAGTTAATGTTTTGGTATTATTAAGATGGTTATGATGAATTTATTGGGTTTATGATAAATCATATTTTGTGTAAAGTTGTTTGGTTTATTTTTAAGTTTTGTAAAGTTTGTTATTTATTTCTAAATATAAAGGGATATAAGAAAATCTTAAGATAAAAGAAGAAATGATTAAGGTTAAAATTAAGGAGATAGGGATTCTCTAATTTCTTGAAGGAAAACACTTGCAATCATAGGTTCTTTTAATTTCAAAAAGCTAGATTTCTTAAATCTAGAATTTTCTGAAAAAAGTAATAGTACTGCTATAACAGATATTGTAGTTTTACTTGCAAATTTAAAAACAGTTATAAACATATTTTACACTCAGATAATATACATCTAAACGGTATAACAGATTTAATAATAAATTTAAGAACAAATTTAAAACAAGAGTTTGTTGTAACCAGCTAACCAATTAATGTTGTTTAATAAAACCTAATTTTGAGTCAAAATAATTAGATCTATAGAACATAACGCATCAAGACTGAGTTAAATGGTTAGAATTCTCTGATTCTGATCCTTCATTAAATAAATTGTTAGAATTATGAAAAGTAAAAGTAGTTTCTTTAAAAACAAGATATGAAGTAGAAGAAACAACAATTCAACATATTTCTGCTAAACTCAAGATCATATCAGTAGTAATCTACATGTGGAAGTAGATAATGTTTGTTATTGCCTTCCATTCCAACCAAATCATACATCTTTAATCAAATACTCGTTTTAATCATAAAAAAAAAAAAAAAAAAAAAAAGAAAAAAGAAAATGTTGCTTATAACAACACAAACATCATTCATTAGATTCTTCATCTTCTTCTTCCACAGCTTAATCCTTGTACTTCATATCGGCCAGCGAAAATCCCGGCATTTCAAAAGACCCAGAAAACTTCTCCACATCAGCCTTCAGCTCTTCGATCTCCTTGTTGTTCGTCAAACCCTTGTTGAAATCCTTCAACAGTTTCCCAAACTCCTTCTGGATGTTCAAAGTGATTTGGATCGCACGGTGAAGGAACTCTCCGATTTGCTCAAAATCCTTCTCCACTAGACCCCTTGATGTCATTGCCGGCGTACCTGTTTCAAACACCATCACAATCGTTCAAAAACCACCACAAATGAAGACCAAGTCTAGGTCGTGAGTTCGAGTCCCCTTAGGATTTTTCCTTCCCGACAGGGTCCCCCCATATGATTAGTTTTTGCCGACAAAAAATTGTGTAAAGATTCATTCAGGTAACAAAATGCATACCAATTCGGACACCTCCTGGAGCCAAAGCACTGCTGTCACCAAAAACAGCATTCTTGTTCACAGTGATGTTTGCAAGATCGCAGAGCTTCTCCACCTTGTTGCCTGCAAAATCACAACCAAAGATAAGAAATCGTTATCATCATACATATATGGGAAACAGTCACAAGCCCTTACTTACCGGTCAAACCAAGAGGGCGAAGATCCCACAAAACAAGATGGTTTTCGGTTCCACCAGTGACGAGCTTGTAGTCTTTGCTCATCAAGTACTTCCCAAGTGCAACGGCATTGGCTCTAACTTGTTTGGCGTAGGCCTTGAAACCGGGAGTCATGACTTGTTTCAAGGCAACGGCCAGAGCACCGATCTGGTGGTTATGGGGACCTCCCTGAAGGGCTGGGAAAACGGCAAAATTGATCTTGTCTTCAAAGTCATAGACCGCATCTTCTGGCTGACCCTTCTTTGGTGGTTTTGGGCCCTTGCGGTAGAAGATCATACCGGCTCTTGGTCCCCTAAGACTCTTGTGGGTCGTGGTTGTGACCACATCACAGTACTCAAACGGATCTGCAGCTTCCTATTATTATATAAACAAATCTTTATTAGAACTATAAACCCTTACTGGATTAATTAATTATAAATACAGATCCAGCTGACCATTTTCAAATCTGAAATTATGATTGATAAAACTACACATTCAAAATTCAATCGATTTCTCATCTAAATCTATAGATCAAACCCTGAATGTGGATCATGTTCATCTGAATTCTAAATTACATGTTCTATTGCAAATGCAGCACCCTATTCAACTTCCAAGAACAGAATTTCAACTAAATTTGGGCATCTAAATTCTTATTCAACCTATAATGATTTCAAATTCAGATCTGGAAATCAAACCCATTTCAAATCAACAACAGAATTTCATAAGTACAAATCAAGATCCAGAACTCGAAAACTAAGCAGCAATTAACATAATTAGCAGTAAAGTAGCAGCAATTAACATAATTAGCAATAAATCAGAGAGAGAGATAATATATGCATACCTGAGCAGCAACAAGACCACTGATATGAGCCATATCGCAAAGCATTAGGGCACCACACTTATCAGCTATAGATCTAATCCTCTTGTAATCCCAATCCCTAGGATAAGCACTTCCACCACAAATGATCAACTTAGGTCTAAAGTCTAAAGCCTTCTCCTCCATCTTCTCGTAATCAATAAATCCGGTAGTCGAATTCACCTTATACGGCAAACTCTCGAAGTAAATCGAAGTCGCCGATATCTTCTTCCCACCGGAAGTATAGTAACCATGTGTCAAATGACCACCTGAGGGCAAATCAAGACCCATGATACGGTCATGCGGGTTCAAAAGGGCGGTGTATGCCGCGAAATTAGCCGGAGATCCGGAGTAAGGCTGAACATTGACTCCCCATTGGGTGGGATCTAGGCGGTAGGCTTGTAGGGCGCGACTACGGCAGAGGTTTTCGATTTGATCGATGAATTCGTTGCCACCGTAGTAACGGTTGCCGGGCATGCCCTCGGAGTATTTGTTGGTTAAGGGGCTGCCGAGGGCTTGGATGACGGCGAAGGAAGTGAAGTTTTCGGAGGCTATGAGTTCGATTCCACGGCACTGTCGGCGTTTTTCCTTTTCAATTAGGTCGAAGATTTCTGGGTCAGCGGCGTCAAGGGCGGTGTTGCCCCAAACATTAACTGGATCCATGGCGGATTAGAGTGGTGGTTACGGCTAGAAATGGGAGGAGGAGGAGGAAGAGGAGGTGGTGGTGGTGGTTCAAGATTTTCGGAAATGAAGGAGGGTTTTAATAGGCAAACGGATGTTTGGAAGATTACACTTTGCACCCTTGATGTTTCAAGACTTTTTATTTATGCTCCTTTATTTTTTATATATTTGCTTTTGGTGAGTGCTTTTTAGTTTTTATTGAATTTTAATTAAAATGTCTTTTCATTAGAGAGGGGGGGGGGGGGGTTGTCACTTTTATTATATGGTTTTGTGTGGTTTTGAAAAATAGATAATATTTTTATGTTTGAATAAAATATAAATTTGAAAATCTTAAAAAATTTAAAAAAGTAAATCGATATTATCATCAAATTGACAATTTAAAAGTTCTTGTTTATTTTATAATTTGTTTAATTCAAATTTTATTATTATGATTTAATTTAGGTTTAATAACGATGTAACTAATTTTAAGTTTAATAGTGTAATATTTTTTCATTAAGATAATTATTAAGTATTCTGTTAAAACTCAATGATTATCTTAATTATATTTCAAAAAAATGTATCCTGTTTTTTATTATGTTTATTAATTAGTTATATGAATTTAAATATGCGGCTTTAAAAAGTTGTATCAATGCACTATTACTTGTAATATTGAATTTTAAGTAATATTCATCAATAAACGGTACTTGATGCATAAAAATGATTTTCAAGACTTTGTATCAAATGTTTTATAGTATAGTATAGATAACTACTAGGTGACCGTTAGATGAGACACTAAAGTTTGTTTCTTCACGAAAAAACACCAAATTAGGCGAAAACATTTCATTCACCATATAATTAACCTGAATCTTAAGCAATTATATTGCGGAATTGTTTCAATATTCTTCAATTGGTTTTACATACTTTAAAGGGTATTTAATAGGTTGTGACATTTAACCTGAATTGACTATATATAGAAGTTATGTGATAAATATAATCAGGGTCGTTCCTGGGGAAGGGTGGCACGGACGCATGCCCAGGGCCCAAAAATATTAGGGGCCCAAATTTTTTCGCAAGTATATCTATACTACCTTATAAAGCAGATTTCAAAATCTCTTAAAAACACCTTTTGTTGCACAATGTACTGCTGTTTAATGCACAATCTCTTAAAATCTCTTAAACACAACTTTATCAGCCTAAGGTACAACTCCAATGATGCATAAAATCTCTCACAGCCTACAAACCTCATCAATAATGCGTTTCATCCAAGGAGACGTTTCAGACTACTCTATTTTCAAGACGACGCTTCAGAACGATTCAGGGTGAATATCAAATATGCAGTCCTTCTTATCGCATCCCTTCTACTCTTCTCCTCTCGGTCCTCTCCACAAAGACACAAATCGGTTTTGCAGGTATACCATTCATACTCTCGATTTAGGGTTTCTTTGATTTTCTTCATCTCAATCGATTTTGATTGTTGTTTTCTCTCTCAATCGATTTTGATTATGTATGTCGATTTTGATTTATATTTGTTCCTCTCAATCAATTTTGATTATGTATGTCGATTTTGATTCATGTCTTTTCCTCTCAATTGATTTTGATTCTAGTTACTCCTCTCAATCGATTTTACATACTCCATGTTTCAATATAAAGAATAGATTTTGATTATGTTTGCTCAATCGATTTACAGAAGTTACCACATTGATTTACAGAGGCGTCCACTAATCCCCGCTCCCAAAAAGAAGTATTCGTGCATCCACTCTAATCAAGAACACGATTCCAGCTCTCAAGGTGACATTTCCTTCTCCAGGTTCATCTCTTCTTAAAATCTCAGTTAACTTTGTTTCCTTATTTCTAATTGCGTTCTCGATCTTCTTCATCTTCAAGACTAGGGTTTGTTTTAATTTTTCTCAGGTTAGGTTTTGTTTCTATTTGTGATGTTTTCATGGAGAACCTTCATGTCCCGATTGTTTTTTTGCATAAGATGTCTTTATCGTTTATAACTTTCAGCCAGGTCCAAGAACTCTCATCACACAGAGGATTAAGGTAAATTTTCTACTATAACTCTCTAGATTCATATCACTTTCTCTATTCTCCAAAAACTTGTAACTCCTAGAACAAGCTTCCAAACTGAGAAAAGATTTATATTTTGATTTTGATTTTATAACCTGCATCTATACTTTTTCCATGGTTTTCGTTCAAAAGGTAAGATGCATTTCATTTTTGGTATCCAACATTGGAGTTCTTATTATGTGGAATGCTTGTTCTTATCACACATGGATTCTTTACTTTTGGAAGAATGTTAATTTCTTTGCTTATAGTTGCATTTCATCGTTGGTTTTAAATAGATTTATAACCACATTCATGTTTGATGAAATGCCTTATCTGTTATTTGTGGAACTTGTATTTAAGCAGTCAATGAGATTCTTGAACATAACTCTTTCTTTCTTCCATTTTTTGATGACTTTTTACCATAAGATTGTACTAATTATATGGTTTTGTCTATTTTATTTTACAATTAATGTTTGATGACATTTTTGTGTTTGAAATTAGTGAATTCTTGGAAAATATGTAAATGAGTTTGTTATTCTTTTAAGGTTTATAGTTTCTCAACTCATTGTTGGATTATTGTTTCTGTTTTTTAATCTCTCAATAATTTTGTTTTTTGGTATTGTAGCTACTGAACTTATTGTTGGATTGTTTTTTAGAATCATTAAGGCCTTCTTGGTTGAAGAAGAAAAGATTGAAAAGGTGTTGAAGATCCACAAGGCAAAAGAAAAGACTGTCTCCAAAATCTTCAATATGTAATATCAGGTAAGCTGCTTGGTTGGCACCTTTCACTTTGTCTACAATCAAATCTTGTAATTTTATAAGGTTTTTGTTTGTTGTACTGATTTGGATTCCTTTGATATTGCATTAATTCTGAAATCAGCTTCTCCAAATTTATGTTTTAACTTTGAAAACACTTTGTAGACATACATCATAATCTACTGTTTTGGCCTTTCAACAACTGATCTCCAGAGAACTAGATCCCCTCCGAAGTCAAAGTATGTGCCACCATCATCTCTCTTATTTTAGCGACAAAAGTGATTTATGATTACACAAAAATGGATGAAGTTGAATCTTGAAATTGTAATTTCTCAAGGGGCAAAATGCAACAAAGTTTTCCTTAATTCCTATTTATTGTAACAAAGATTTTTTTTCTCAATCAACGTACAAAGTTTCAAAGTTTCTTGTATTTTTACCCAGTTTGACAGGTTACCGGTTACAATAAATAGGAAATTTTGAATCATGGATGGATGTCAGTGTTTATCTTTCACTTTGTCGTAACCCTTTCGTAAACAATTCATAATCCTGTTTTGAAAGGGTATTCCTATCATCAAATATTTCAAGATCAATAGGTTATCACCTTACTTGTCAAAATAGGTACAAAGTAGGTTATATTGAAACCGTGTTACATCAATTGATGAAAAAGTTATTTGTTGCACTAAATAGGAACTAAACCAAAGTTTGTTGCATTTTGTCTTTTATCGGAGTAATACAATTGCAGACTAATGGTAAAGTTGGCTTGAAAAAGTTCCTCGTGTGGTTGTACAAAACTATATAAATATACTCATTTAATGTTCCAGCATATATGATATTTTCTTATGTTAAAAGCTTGAGAATATTTTTACTACAATTATAGAAGTGTTTTTGTCCTCCTACAATTTGGTTGTTTTTGTACTGCTTTTGTTATATTGGTAAACACATAACTTTTGATATTCTTGTGTTTTTTGGTGTTTGGAGTAAGGTTAACTCTTTAGAAGATGTATGTGCATTGAAGTTCTCAAATAGAAATTGCTTTTAGCAAAGGTGAGTTTTTGATAGGATATACATCAATATAGCGAAAGGTTCTTTGGACCTTTTGGCCGTAGTTCCAGATTAATATAGCAAAAGTGAGTTTTACTTATATGGTGATGTTTCGTTAGCTTCAAACTAAGGGGCTGTTTACCCAAACATTTACCCGGTAAGCACTTATCAGTTAAATTTAACACCATCACTTATCTTATCGAGTAAGATTTTAGTCCATTAAAATGACATCGTAGGCAAAAATTTACCCGGTAAGCGCTAACCGGGTAAGAGTCATCACTCTCTTTTACCGGGTAAGACTCTCACCATTGCTTTCGCTTTTACCGGGTAAGATTATTGGTCATTCTCATATTCATTTGTTAAGGTAATATAACTTGGTAAACACTTATTCAAGCAATTAGCGTTTGATAAACGACCCCTAAGACTCACTTTGGACTATTGCATTAAAGGTTCATTATTAAAAAAATTATAAGTTATAACTGATGATTCAGGGATCGTGAAAAATTAAGGTAACATATGCATCAAACCTTTAGTTTTGGTCATGCGTTCAAATTCAATTGGGTTTATGAGATGTGCCTCAGTTTGTGCAACTTATCTAATTAGATCCATACATTTAAGTCATTGTTGGTTTTTTTGGTTGTTCGATGGTTCGCTTTGAGATTTCTTAACGTGTATTTCGTTGGTACTATATGACTTTTTTTGTCATGGACTCCTTATCAGGTATATGTAATGGAAGCTGCCTTCTTAGGATCCCCATCATATTGCATGGCTCTTTAGTCGAGTATAATAGTTTAAGTTAATTCTTTTCAACTGTCTCAAGCCATCATTTTGTTTTTCAGGCATTGTTTATTTTAAGGAGTTGTCGACAATCTTATGTGTTTTGGGTTTTAAACTTATGGACCTGAAAGTAGTGGAAAGTCCACATTGGCAGTACATGCCATTGCAGAAGTGCAGGTTAATTTTATTTTTCTATTGAATGATTTTCCTTGAATGATTCCCGTTTGTTTTTTACCATTCCTTGAATAATTTTACTTTTTACCATTCCCGTGTTGCGAGTCTATTTATATGGTACACAACAATAATGAGGTGATTGTTGGAATTTCCTGATCTGCAAAGAAATAAAGATGAGATCTACAAAAGTGAAGAACACATGAATCTGTATAAGTGAATCAAGAAGTTATTGTGCATGGAGCATATATTTATGTATTCGTAACTTAATGTTATATCGTTTTGTTGGTTTTTGATTTCTTTGTAGATTTCCAGATATGGAGCTTGACGATCCAGTTTTGTTGCATCCCACGCCCTCGAAAAGTACCAGGGAGAAAAGACCTTTCTTCGACACACACATCTACTTTAAAAAACAGTTTACATATTTAGCAATTTTGAAACAAATATTTCTGGTTGTATATTGTTAAATATCTTATTTTCTTATAACATTATTTTTGTTTTTTAATAAAATATTGTATCAATTATCTATTCATTTTATAATAAAAATTTTATCTAGCTCTTTTGGTATAACTATCAATAAAACTATGAAATAAACAATTCAAAACCTCAACATTTATCTACTAGAATTGTTATTTTTTGCACAACGAATTTTATGTGACGTTGTTTAGACGTATTTCACGTGTCTTTATAATTATATCTAGAAGAATTTTGTATTCCGCCGCATTGCGCGGGCACTCAACTAGTACTATATAGTAGTAGCCTAAAAAAATTAATATATTAAAGACATCTAAAAAATTGTAGCATATAATAAGAGACAAACAAATTTAGTGAATAAGGGCTCAAAAACATATTAACTAATTACACTGAAAAACTAAATAAAAAATAATAGTTGGTCATTCGTTATATCCTATTCCTTTTGCCTTTTTAATTGTTCAAGGTCCAATACTATTGCTATCTCTATTTGCTTGACTGTTTTCGTGCTTCAACAATTCAACATATAACAACTTTAAGCTCATGTGTTTGTTGTTGCTATATGTTTTGTTGGATATTTTTTTTATCTATTTGTGCTTATAATGACTATTGTTATTTGTTTATGTAGTTCACGACTTTGCATAATTGTTTTTGTTGGTTATTGCTATATATTTTTTGCTTTTCCAAATGATTTTGTACTATTGTTTGATGACCAATCTATTGTTCTTATGAGTTACGACGTGTTACATGGTTTTGTGATTAATAAATAAAATTTCCCTACTAAATATATTCAGTAATGTCTCTTATATATGTCATGTCATGTTCTATAAACTTTTAATCCTAACATCTTATTTAGTGGAGCAAGAAAAGAATGAAAAAAAATCAAAACTTTTCATCAATCGTTTGACTTATTCATCTTTCATTGGGATTATGCTACACATCACAACATTATATTTAAGTGTTCAAGCAACAGTTCATTGAGCATGCAAATTATGTGTTTCTTTCATTATTTATTCTTATTGGATCTTAATTAATCAACTTTTCTTCCATATTCTTACTGATCCTCATTTGTCTATATGTGTAGAAAACCTTGATAATCTTTTATATCATTGATCTCTCATTGACTCTCTCGATTACTTCTCTACATAAGTTATCTTTTTGTATCAGAAGAACACATATTTCTTGTTATGAACTAAGAAAAATCTTACCTTTTAAAAAACTTACCAACCATAGTAGATGGCCAAACTCATATCTATATATTAGGACTTCAAAATTATCCTTATTTTTAGTACATTATACTCTTGGTTGCTAATTACCTAATAACGAGTACATAAATCTTAAGTACTATCTTATCTATACTAAAAAAGAATAAGATTTCTTTTCTCCATGAACTATTAACATTTCATGTATTCAGCTTTTGTTACCAATGAAAAATGTCTGTTGATTTTTTTTGGAGGGCCCTGATTTTACATACGTCCAGGGCCCATAAAATATCAGTAACAGACCTTAATATAATCGTAATAATTGCATACCTTGTATAATAAGACAACCTAGTTGGCAAATATGAACGAGTAAAGTAGATGTTTTAATACAAGCTTCATGTAATTGTTTAACAAACTAAAACATTTTACATATTAATATCTTACAAATACAAAAGATACATAACAAAAGTTTCATTGGTGGCCTATTCGGGAAACAAGAAAAGTTGTGGGATGAAAGATACTAAGGTGGTGTTTGTTTTTTCAAAATAAACTCTTAATTGTCACTTATATCTAATTCAGTCAGACATAAGATAATTCAAACTGTTTATTTTTTCCCCCTTTTCAGAGTCTCTTAACACTTAATGTCCTCTGAATAATTAAGTGATAATTCAACCACTTAATTACCTTCTATTTCGGTCCAACATCATTCTTTCGATTTCAACATTGGTTTTAACCCAAATGCACCCGAGTTTGCAAAAACGCAAACATGAATGTTGTAGATTTGTGTGTTGGCTTTCTAAAACATCTTGAATCACTTAAATCGACGCTTCGGTTTTTGAGATATGATTAAAACTCTACAACCTCGCAAATTTGTTAGCATCCTTCTTTTGTTTCTTTTTTTCCGTTCCGTCCTTCGATCATCGATACTCACTTCAATTGGCGTATTTAACTTGAATTTTTGAGGAATAAAATAGACAATTATACATATTCAGACGTTTGTCAGTTTACAAAAACAAACAATTTTGTTGATTCAGATTTCAGACTTCAGCATCACCTCTTAAAAATCAGAAGTAAAATTATATTTCAAACTTCAGCACCTTTTAAAAAACAAACACCACCTAATTGGTTAAAAAAAAAAGAGAGCAGATCACTATTTCTTTTCTTTTTCTGATAAAAATCATTAAAATATGGTATAATTAATGTTTTAAATAATATTGCCCTGTTTCAGAAAAAGTAATATTAACCAAAAAAATTACCATTAGATATTAATTTTTTTAAATCACTCAAACAAAGAAGTGAAAATACATGAACACATTAATTTGATGAAAACGAATCCGATACTCTTTTTGTAATACACGTTTTCTCTAAAACTTAATAAAAGTCATCTATATTTATACTACTATATAAAAATTCTAAAACGGTTATTGTACAATAATATTTATCACCCTTACAATGTTACATTTACCACTCTTACAATTACTTATTTAATTTACTTTATATCTCTTACTTTTTCATTTTCCATTTTACACCATTGTCATATTAACACAAATAATCGTATATGAACAAAAATGCAATAAAAAAATACGTTCATTTTTCTACAAATTATACCATTATAATCGTCTCATCAATACCTTCAAAACGAGCCCAATATTGAATATTTTTTAATTTAACCGTACTATTAAATATCATGAATATCTACGAATTAAATTGTTTTATATCCATACGTTTTATTTTTTCACCGTTAGCACATTAAAATACATAATCGTAAAATATATTAAAAATACGTTTCATTCTTATTATAAATTACATCAGTATAATCTCTACTATATTATAAAAATTCTAATACAGTTTTTTACAAACTTTTGAAAGCCAAAATTTTCTCCCTCATGTTCCAATTCCTAATTCAATTAAATGTTATGTTTATCACCTTTACAATTAGTTATTTAATTTATTTTATATCCCTTGTTTTCTTATTTTCCATTTTATACTCTTATCATGTTAACATAAATAATCGTATACAAACAAGCCCAATATTGAATATTTTTTTATTTAACCGTACTATTAAATATCATGAATATCTACAAATAAGATTGTTTTATATCCTTACACTTTATTTAATTTTCACCTTTAACATATTAAAAATACGTAAACCAACTAAAATATATTAAAAACACGTTTCATCAAATCATTTTATTTTGAAAAAGTTACATTGTAACATACATAACAAATTATTGAAATAGTTCACATAAATCACCAACTAGCGAATTCCGTATAGCGAAGTGATATTTGTTATCCTTGATTTGATTATACTATAAGCATGAAATTGTTGGAATTTATGCATATCTTCAACTGCCCCTTTTGCCCTTTATTTAACTTTTTAAATAAATTTGGAAGATAAAATAAACTTTTACACCTGTCGCATTGCACAGACATATAACTATATATATATATATATATATATATATATATATATATATATATATATATATATATATATATATATATATATATAGAGAGAGAGAGAGAGAGAGAGAGAGGGAGAGAGGGAGGTTCAAGGGAAAACCTCAAAAAAATGGAAAACTGAGGAACACCCTGGTAGCCTTTAATTTGGACGGTATACACTTGTGCATACAAGTAATTTAGAACATGCACAAGTGCATAATATGCACTTGTGCATAAAAATCAAAAAACAAATTAATTACTTGTATGCACAAGTGCATACCATCCAGATTAAAGGCTACCAGGGTGTTCCTCATTTTTTCGTTTTTTTGAGGTTTTCCCCTGAACCTGACCCTATATATATATATTTGTAAAACTTGATAAATTGTTTTATATAATTTTTTTTGATAAAATTATTTTATATATTTGTGTTTTTTATGCGAAAATGAAAAAGTTTTATCAGATTAAGAAAATGCATGAAACAATTTCATCAGAATGAGAAAATACATGAAACAATTTCATTTTTATATAAAAAACACAAATATATGAAACAATTTCATCAACAAAAGAATTATATAACACAATTTCATCAAATTAAACAATTTCATGAACCAATTTCATTAACTTAACCAATGAAATCGATGGTTTACACAGTTTGCAAAATTTGAGTGGTTTATATTTGATCTCTCCCATATATATATATATATATATATATATATATATATATATATATATATATATATATACAGAGAGAGAGAAGGATCATGTGAGAAGTTAAACTTTTTGCGAGAAGGCGAGAAGTGTGATATCATATATGATTACACAGCCTGTAGGTGTGTTTAATCATATATGATTAAACGTTTATGTACTGCCAATATAACATGTGTTTAATCATATATGATTAAGCTTGTGTATCATATATGATTTTCTCGTATTCTCGCAAAATGTTTAGCTTCTTGTTTGAACCTGCCCTTATATATGTATATATATATATATATGTATATATATATATATATAGGGTCCCCTTCATTTGCTAACCACGGCATTGGTGCTAACCGTGCTAACCAATTTTCAACCAATTAGAATCATCCTAGAGTTTATGTCCTCAAAGGGTAATATGGGCATTTCATAATTCACGCCTATTTAATATATTTCCATATTTCAAGTAGTTATTAATATGGTAGTTATCTAAATATTAAATATAATATTTAATATTTAATGTATTTTCATATTTCAAGGAGTTATTAATATGGTAGTTATCTAAATATTAAATATAATATTTAATATTTAATATATTTTCATATTTCGAGTGTGCATATATGCATGTCTAGATGTCAGTGTGTATCTCAACCAATGTAGAATAGATCAGCTGATATGCACATATACAACATGTACATATTCACAATACTCAATGTGCACATATGCATATTAGATACCAGTGTGCAGATATGCATATGCTCAATGTGCACATATCATATTAGATATCAGTGTGTATATATCATATATGCATATAATTTTTCAACAAACATATGCATATATGCACTGTATGCAAGTGTGCACATATGCACTATCCTGAAAATCGATTTTTTCAAATCCTGAAAATCGTTTTAACCAACTTTCCGGCCAAATTCCGGCGACCCCTATCTTGGTTTAATTCAACTCCACTTCATTTTCCGGTAAAGTTGATTTATGCAGCGATGCGTTTAACCTCCCATGCATTATTTCTCCGTCTCCCTCTTTTTCTCCGACGAACCCAACCCCACCCACCACCGTCGCCAAGAAATCGAACCATCGCCGGAAAATTAAGATTCTCATAATCGCCGTTTCCGTTGGTGAGTTTTTGTTATTATGCATCTTGATTGCATTATTAACGATTTGTTTGAAAAGAAAAAGAAAAAGACGTCGGTGATGGGTGTGAAAGGCGTTGAAGCAGTTCCGGCGGCGCGTGGTGGTGGCGGCGGCGACGGAGGTGCGACGAGTGGTAGTGGGAAGAATGGTGGAGGTGGGTTTTCAAGTGAAGGTGGTGATGACGGCGCTGGGATTGGGAAGTTGGTGTTTTTTATGAGATGAAATCCCTAATTATTTGGGTTTTTAATTTGATAGGCCAATGTTCCCCAAATTAAAAGGAATTGTATTTTGACCGAAATACCCCTGTGCATACATGCATTATATTTTTTTTTCAATCGTTTTTAATATTTTAATTTAATAAAAAATCAATTAATTATGGACCATTGATCTCATCAATCTACGGTTGATATTGGTTAGCATGGTTAGCACCAATGTCGTGGTTATCAAATGAATGGACCTATATATATATATACATATATAGGGTGTGGTTCAAATGCAACCCATTAACATGGTGCAACCCCATGCAACCCCTCTATCCACCACATATTTTATGTAATTAAAAAAAAGGAAAAAAGGTAAAAGGAAAATGTGTGGTGGATAGAGGGGTTGCATGGGTTGCACAATGTAGAGGGGTTGCATAATAACCTACCTCTACATATATATGGACTATATTATAAAGATTCTACAACGGTTATTTATAGAAAGTGTTTCTTGTACAGTGTTACATTTACCACCCTTACACTTACTTAATTAATTTATTTTACATTCCTTGTTTTTTCATTTTTCATTTTACACCATTATCATATTAACACAAATAATCGTATATGAACAAAAATGCAATGAAAAAATACGTTTCTTTTTTTTACAAATTATATCATTATAATCGTCTCGTCAATACCTTCAAAACGAGCCCAATATTGAATATTTTTTAATTTAACCGTACTATTAAATATCATGAATATCAACGAATTAATTTGTTTTCTATCCATACGTTTTATTTTTTTCCACCGTTAGCACATTAAAAATACATAATCGTAAAATACGTTTCATTCTTATTATAAATTATATCATTATAATTTTTTCCGTTAATAATTGTACTAATTATTGAATATCTTTATGGGTTTAGGGTTTCATAAATTGTGATTCTTAGGTCATGGTTGATTGTCGATGACATATCTATAAGGAAGTAGCATTAATTGTTCGTTCTTTACTTACATTATGCTGCATCGCGCGGGTATAGCCTAGTAAAACATAATAGAAGTTGAGTACACCAAACAACTTCTAATTGTTGTCTAATAGAAGGGTGTATAGGAAGTTACTCGATTCAGTTAAAACCGACTCATCCATTCAAAACTGACCAACCATAATTGAATATAGGATTATAATTGAATCAAATGGGATCCAATTTTCATAATCCAACTAAGAACGGTCGTTTCTTGGATGATAACCTAGAATTAGGGTTGTAAATGAACCGAACGTTCAGCGAACCGTTCGTGAACCGTTCAACTGGAAGTTCGTTTATTTAATAAATGAACGAACATAAACACATTTTTTTGTTCGTTTAGTTAAATGAACGAACATGAACAATGGTCTCGTTCGTGAACGTTCGTTCATTTATGTTCGTTAATGTTCGTTCATTTATGTTTGTTTATATATATATAAATATATTTATATATATTATGACATTAATGTGTAAAAGCATTAATTAAATTATTTTTTTATACCTCCTAAGTTTACCCGGTTTTTCATTTTGTTATGTTATTTTTTTACGAACGAAATGATGAGTAATGGTGGTTGTTTTTTATTCATTTGTGTTTGTTCATTTATGTTCGTTCGTTTATGCTCATTTATGTTCGTTCGTTTATGTTTATTTATGTTCATTCGTTTACGTTCGTTTAACTCTTAATGAACGAACATAAACGGACACGAACAAAAACGGACACGAACAAACATATTTTCTTAAAGAATGAACATGAAAACAAAAATTTTTGTTCATTTAGATGTAACAACCCAATTCGCGATATAGAGCAAAACTAAAAGTTTTGCTTTAACTAACAACGCCAAACGGCCCAAATTAAACATCTACACCATTAAGGTTTGCGGAAAGATAACCTATTACACAACTGAGATTACGAAGAAAGATAAACTAGAGTGACGGTCTTCTATCCATTCCCGCTACACCTTCTCTTTGCCCTTAACCATCCTTCCTAATTCACGCCTGCCTGAAAAAGGGGTTTTAAAATTTGAAAGGGCGAGGGTTAGACCGTAGGTCTAGTGAGTTCCCTCTAACAATTTAAACAACAATATATCTTTCCAAAAATATTTAAATCAACAGATTTATAAACAACATAAGAGTAAATCATGCTACTAACCACACTACCGTCGAAGACGGTGTGTCTAACTCGCATTGCCTTAATATTGGGACACACCCCCAATGGCATAAACGGGTCACACTCCCCGGTACGAGCAGGCGGGACACACTCCCCGACTTGGGTCACACCCTCCACAAATAATGTATGCATACATTTAAATATCAACGATTTATAACACACTTAAATAATTTCATAGTGATCATGCCATCGTAAATAAATCAATGTTTAAAATTTAAACTTCCATATGCTTTCATTAACAAAATGTTTAGTTCAGAAAACTCACCTGGCGTCCTTAGCTTAATTCCTGCGTTTACTCTTATGGTTCGATCCGTAACCTATAAAGGAAACATTGACCGGTGAACTCCCAATTTTTTCTATTTTATAACAAGATTGACCTTAACACCATAATCCCAACGTCACCTATTCTCTAAAAGTAACTTGGCCCACTAGAACATCAACTCGAGACAAGGTACCTTGAGTCCTTGCAATAAAATAAAAATGGGTCGGTCTTCCAATAAACAAAGCCCAACAAAGAAATAATCCCTACTTTAAAGTATGGGCTTCGGCCCACAAAACCAAACCCGGGGACCGAGGTCTCGCCCGGTGCCCTGCTCTCGACCGGGGCCTGACCAAAGGTCGCCCGTTATCTCTTCTCTCGACCGGTCTCAATGCTCCCGGTCCCCCAACTCCAGTTCGGTCGATCTATCCGCAGACTTCTCGACGTGAACCGACGATTCCATCATCAAAATCTATCAAGGATCGATTTCAAAACCCAAACTCAACCACAAACTGGATACTTAGTTCAATGCCTAATTACATTCCGCATTAAAGATAATTCCAACTTCAAATTTTAATAGCCAGGTCGACTAAACCCCAAAACCAAGGTCATCAGATTCAATCAACAATCCCAACCCCAAAACTAACACCACATTATCTAACAATAAGAATATTGATGAGAGGGAGGTTTACCTTAACGAAGAATCAATGGAACTTGAATTTCTCAACCAAATCGTCCCCTCCCTTGCTTCGATCGCCAAAATCGGCCTAGCCCTTGCCTTCTTTTCTCAGCCGCCGTTTGCTATGAAAATGGAGTCCTTAGGGTTAAAATCCCTTTTTTTCCAATGTTACATCTTACCCCCTTTCATCTTTGAGTCTTGACCAACTCACACCCAACTTCTAAAATATACCAAATTTAAACCCGGTTATTACAATATCCTCCCCTCAAAAGAATCCGTCCCCGAAATTCCCTCGTTGAACAACCCGGGGTATTGGGCCCTCATATCCGACTCTAATTCCCAAGTCGCTTCTTGTCCTTTGTGAAATCGCCATTGCACTTTTACCAATCGAATTACCTTACTCCTTAGTTTCTTCACTTTACGATCCAAAATGGCCATCGGTTTCTCAACATAACTTAATTTCTCATCCACTCGAATGTCCTCCAACAGTACTGCCACACCCGTTTCCGCTAAACACTTCTTTAAATTAGACACGTGAAATGTAGGGTGCACTCCTTGCAATTCATCGGGTAATTCGAGCTTGTAGCCACCCTTCCAACACGTTCACTGATCACAATGGGCCCTACAAAGCTTGGTTCCAGCTTTCCTTTCTTTCTGAACCGTACAACGCCTTTCCATGGTGAGGCCTTTAACATCACCTTGTCTCCCACTTGAAACTCTAATGGTTTCCTTTGCTTATTTGCGTACATCTTCTGACGTTCTTGCGCCGTCTTTAGCCTTTCTCGAATCTAATTCACCTTGTCGGTTGTCACTTGTACTATCTCTGGACCCGCCAGTTGTCATTCCCCCACCTCATTCCAACACAAGGGCGTTCTGCACTTACGTCCGTACAACGCCTCAAATGGTGCTGCCTGAATACTGGCGTGATAACTGTTGTTATATGAGAACTCTATCACATAATTCGCCGACGTAACACATCGTCAACCTTAGACATCATCAACTCACAGTCACGAGTTTCTCCATCCTGCCACTTGCCATTGCAAAGCAACCTCTCTTAGTACGACATATGTTTAACGCAGAAGCACTAAAATATAATGCGTCGAACCATATGGATCTCAACTCCAAGGCATTATCCAAATCTTACATGCTAAATATACATCGCCCCAACGTCATCAACCCAACTTCTTACATATTTGTGGAAACTTCCACAATTCAAAACCCTCGTGATCCACCAGTTCCAACTGGCCAAATAATGCGACGCATACTCCAATTTTTCATTGCAACCACCATCGTCCGACCAAATGCGCAATAAAACCAAGCTTCACTCGCTCAACACGGAGTGACCATGCTCACACAAACTATTCCAAATAGTTTAACACTGGACAACTGACTCACTCGGAATCCTTTCCACACATTACCCAAACTGACGCTATGGTCCTTCACTCTGAGCACTATATCCAACCACCTCGGCCGACTCACTAATTAGTGGTGTACACTTTTGGCCAGCTACACTATTTAGATTATTCAACACTCACACCACACCGAACGCCACAATATCTTCTCACACCCACGCTAGGGATTCATGAACTTACTAACGGCAGAATCTGAAAACATAATTCCACATCTTGTATCACTTGCCAAACTTCTTACTCACAGATCACCCACCTCTCCGACATAATATCTTCACTCTCTTCTCGAAGCATGAAACACTGTTCATCCAACATTGCTTACTCTATTCCTCGATAATTCCCAAATGTGTCGGAACACATTTTCATTACTTTGCTTGATCAACCGATTATCCATAATTCTTACGCGAGATAGTCAACCCAACTCTTCCAAAACATTACTCACTACTCGAAAGCACCGCACAATTCTCGCTCTCCAAACAGGATTACCCAAACTGCTAGCATCCCTTCACCCCAAATAATACTTCGACATGCTCACGGATTTCCTATCTACTACACAACATCCCAAACTAAACAAATCGACATTTCCATCAACATTCTATGGTATAAGATAAACCTATCCAAAACTCGCCGCAACCCAGAACACAAGATTCCTCTTTTAGATAGCCGCTAACTTTCAATCGAAGAGTATCCCTAACTTAGAATGCTCCGATACCAACCCACATCCACCCATTCCATCAATATACTTGTCCCTTACAAATCATTCCCCAGAAATCTCCGAGCGAGGACGCTCATCCTATATCAATAACACCAACCTTCTACATATACCCAAAGAAGCTCCTTACTATTTTAATGACTTGCACGTCTCGATAAGGCATAAAATAATCACCAACTCGAAGATACAACCATCACCCTACCACATCATCATAGAACAACCAAAATCTTCATGACTTTGGCTTGCTCGAATTTGGATAACCCCCCAAATTCATGATCATTTAAACCACTCGACATGATCTCATTCCTGATCTGCTTATCACGATCTGCCGGGAACAAATTCAAGTAGTCTATAAGGTTAAGCATACAACCTCGCAGACCTAGATGCTCGAAGCACAACCACTTCGGTTGTGCTATAAATACTTCGCTCTCACACAAGCCAACAACATCTCATAGGACTTCACCTGACCAAACCAGCGTTTTCCATTTGTGCTATACCCACACGAGGTGGTCCGACACCATGCCACATACACACCTTTCCCGTATACTCCTTGTTTTCTCACAAACACTCAAAAAAAATAACCATAGGTACTTCTTCATTTTCCATGAATATGACTTCAACAACTGACCGCTGACTTCAACAGTTCTTCTGACCCATAAGCATTCCCAAGAAACCTAATCCTTCCAACACATCATAACCATTTCGATGCCCCACTGACTTCTCCTGTTAAAGACACAAGACTTACTGGGTATAATCTGATTACTAGTTTACCTCAAACTCCGGCTTGGCGTCAATGACTTTTCATCCAAAACCACAACGCTACTTATCAACATGCTGCTAACAGAGATATGTTAACGGCTTTGAATTCCACCTCGACAACCCACTCGTCGACTACCATATCTTCAGTTACCGACAGAAATGCTTGCTACCACAAAACGAATCATTCCCAACATCAAAGTTAAGGCTCCCGCTAATCCCTGCCCTTCCCTAGTGGGAATGTCAAGGTCATGAACTGACCAACATCGGCTCGAACACCACCCTTTTACTCTCCACACCTTCCCTCATCCTTAACCGCAATGCTTCCTTACGACCTAGAGGGTTCATAGCCTTCATGCATGACACACCACAGTTTTAAACTTTTGACACATTTGAAAATTTTAGTATGTACCACATTATGGAAAAAAAACTTGAGTGTACACGACACAACACCGACTTAGCCATGCACAACGATTTCAAGGATCGTTCAACCTCAATCTCCACGACAAATTACTCTTCACCACACCCCAATATCGGTGTTGACACAATTGAAATTATTTTCGACGAATTTTACCCACACTATTTATGAAAATACTACAAAGTTGCTTACACTGAGCGTGTCAGACGACTCTCACCCTCATTGATATGACAACACATTTCTGTCCCAAACTCACTTATAAAATCATGCGATCAAATGTTGTTATGATTTTCATAACAAAAGTTAACTCATTTACAAAAAGATATAAAATAGCTTCCCCCACATCAAAAATCGAAATTATCACTCAACGCCATAAACTTGTCTTTTCAACCCAGACACACATTTGCACACGTCGATACGTTTTCAAAATGAATACCTCGTAAGGCACACACACGCCAAAATATCTTATATAAACGATATGAGAAGCTTCAACAATTTGTTTGAAACACAATGCATGAGACTCAATGACATTGAAGGCTATTTACTCTAACAAGGTCAACTGTTTGCACTTGTTATATTTTATCCCAGGCCCCTTACTTCCGACCAACCAGTCGGGGTCCTCTTCTATGCCACCACCTCCGGCACCACGTTTCCCAACATCCTAGGATGTCTGAGTACCAGTTACCATCGCGACTAAAATTTTGCAAATCGCGCGTCCCCACTTTGACCTTAAACAAGCTTATCAACCACAACTCCAATCTATCTGATCCTCACTACAATTTATCAGTCAACACTGATGTCGTCTCTCAACCACCCTTCAATTAACTACAGCTCTAAAAGCCTCATTTTTATCCTTCGATTCTTGGATTAACACTCTCCTGATTCCCACTAATCGACACAACAATCTACCAAACCGAAAATTCCCTTGAAGCGAAAGCTCACCTCTAATCATTATTCTCTTCCTTATGGACCCATGAGGTCCTCTCTCAACGAAATATCTACATCCCGTACAATATTCATCTCAAACGGTATTAACCTTACACCCACAAGCGAACCCACACAACATGCTAGACCAGCGCCATCAATTCATAGATAGGACTCTCTACCCAAAACTACACTCAACAATAGAAATCGAGTATGCCCATGCACCTGTAAATTCATAATGGCATTGGCCAGATGTAATTCTGAATTTACCTTACATGAGTGTACTCACTATCGTTATCACGTCTCTCGATGATCAAGGTCTTCCTTAAAGGCTTCCTAAATCTCAGTTGTGTCCCCTACTCCACAGTTTAAGTTTAGGCCCATTCGGTCACCTAAATCCCTTAAACTAAGGCTCTGATACCAATTGTAACAACCCAGTTCGCGATATAGAGCAAAACTAAAAGTTTTGCTCTAACTAACAACGCCAAACGACCCAAATTAAACGTCTACACCATTAAGGTTTGCGGAAAGATAACCTATTACACAACTGAGATTACGAAGAAAGATAAACTAGAGTGACGGTCTTCTATCCATTCTCGCTACACCTTCTCTTTGCCTTTAACCATCTTTCCTAATTTACGCCTGCCTGAAAAAGGGTTTTTAAAATTTGAAAGGGCGAGGGTTAGACCGGAGGTCTAGTGAGTTCCCTCTAACAATTTAAACAACAATATATCTTTCCAAAAATATTTAAATCAACTGATTTATAAACAACATAAGAGTAAATCACGCTACTGACCACACTACCATCGAAGACGGTGTGTCTAACTCGCACTGCCTAATTATTGGGACACACCCCCAATGGCATAAACGGGCCACACTCCCCGACTTGGGTCACACCCTTCACAAATAATGTATGCATACATTTAAATATCAACGATTTATAACACACTTAAATAATTTCATAGTGATCATGCCATCGTAAATAAAGGGTGTTGCTAACCCTACCCCCCCTATAAAACCCATACCCCATCCTAAACCCTTATCTCCCTCACAACCACGACAACAACCTTCCAAAAGTAGTTTTTAATTTATTTTTAATGTAAAGTTACATTTTATACCCCTATAATTATTTAGTTAGTTTACTTTATACCGTTTACTTTTCTAATTTTCATTTTACACCATCACCATATTAATACATATAATCGTATATTAACTAAAATACGTTAAAAAAATACGTTTTAATTTTAACAAGTTACACCATTACAATCATCTCTTCGATACCTTCGAAATGAACCCAATATTGAATATTTTTGGATTTAATTATTTTATTATATGTTAAAAAACACGTTTTAAAATACGTTAAGGAAATCGATATATTTATATATATATATATATAGACTTAAGTTCGCGTGAGACCAAACAGTTTCCGTGAGACCGATGAGACCAAACTTTAAAGTATGAAACTTCACACCAAAAAACTGTGAATGTAAAAAAAATCGAACTTTTCATAGGGAAAACACCGTAAATGTTACGTTCACGGTGTTTTTCGCTGTGAATGTTCGTTTTTTTTTACCTTCACAACGTCTTCACTGTGAAGGTTCAGATATACCTTCACAGTCTTTAGCTGTGAATGTTTGATTTTTTTTAACTTGGTTTAGGTTTTTTTACCTTCATAGTGTGATTACATTATGAAGGTTCGAATGTTTTTTACCTTCGCAATGTTTCGGTGTGAAGTTTCATGTTTTAAGGCTTGGTCTCACGCGGTCTTACGGAAACAGCTTGGTCTCACGTGAACCTGACCCTATATATATATATATAGAGAGAGAGAGAGAGGGAGGATCAAACGAGAACAATAACTATTTAAAAGAACACGAGAACTAACAAAATCATTAGTGATTTTATATTAACGTGCAAAAATGTCAGGCGAACCTGAAGCCGCGGCCAAAGTCCTTTTTTCATGTGTTAATGTAAAATTACTAATGATTTTGTTAGTTCTCGTGTTCTTTTAAATAGGTAATGTTCTCGTTTGAACCCGACTCTCTCTCTCTCTCTCTCTCTCTCTCTATATATATATATATATATATATACTAGAAGCGTACTCGCAAATGCAGCGAGATACATCACGATTTTAATGTTTTATTTTATTTTTTGTTTTTTTGTTACGATTTTGGATGGTTTTGAGAAATTGATATTTTTTTTAATAAATTTGTTTAATTTATCTATATATATACTATATTATAAAGAAGACATAAAAAACTCTTAAAAACAAGTCTTAAAGCTTAATGTACCGTCATTTAATGCTAATTACTTAAAAAATAACCATTGAAGCTATATGTACTACATTTAATGTTATTTATTAATTTTCAATCATTATCTCTAACCATTTTAACTCCCTAAAATCATTTCCCACTTTAAGTTCCCTAAAATAATTCTCAACATAATTAAATATAGAATAAAAATCAAGTTTTAAATATAAAAAATATAAAATATAATTAAAAAAATCTAACATAATCTTTTATAAAAAAAATTATATTATGAAACTAAAATAAATTACATTATATTATTAAGTCTAAATTAAACAAATTTATATAAAAAAAACATTATCACTCTTTCACAACCATCCAAAATCGTAATATAAATCGACAATATATTAGATGTGTGTGAAGAATATATAGAGCGTACTCGTACTCGTGAATATGTTGATTTAAATGAATAATCAAAGTTGAAATCTGTTGGAATAAAAAAATACGCAATATATTTATTAGGTTTATGTTAAAAACTTACGTTCGATATGATACATTTTCTGTTTTTTCAAAAAAAAAATCAATTAACCAAGATACAGTATATGACATATAATAATATAATCAAATCAAAAAATATTCAATATTGGGTTCATTTCGAAGGTATCGACGAGACGATTATAATGGTGTAACTTGTTAAAATTAAAAAGTATTTTTTAACGTATTTTAATTAATATACAATTATATGTGTTAATATAATAAAAATGTAAAATGAAAAATATAAAAACTAAAAGGTATAAAGTAAATCAATCATACTCATGTTCTCAGTATGGAAGGCAGTGCGACATACTTACCATTCAGGACACAACCGTCGTCATCATCCCAAGACAAGTCAATTGCAATAGTGCATGTTAATGGTAATCATTACATAAAAGTGGTATTAAACGGAGACTACCCAATACCCACACTCATACACCATTGGATACGTCATGTACTTCCAGATGCAATGTCGTGGATTATCCCATACAAACGTAGATTAGATATGTATGAAGAACATATAGAGCGTACTCGTACTCGTGTCTATGTTGATTTAAATGAATAATCAAAGTTGGAATTTGTTGGAATAAAAAAAAGACGCAATATAATTATTATGTTTATTATCTTTATGTTAAAAACTTACGTTGATGTGATGTGTTTTCTCTTTTTTCAAAAAAAAAATCGATTAACCAAAGTACAATATATAACATATAATAATATAATTAAATCAAAAAATATTCAATATTGGGCTCATTTCGAAGGTATTGACGAGACGATTATAATGGTGTAACTTGTTAAAATTAAAAATTAATTTTTTAACGTATTTTAGTTAATATACGATTATATGTGTTAATATAATGTAAATGTAAAATGTAAAACGTAAAACAAAAAGGTATAAAGTAAATCAATTAAAAGAGTTCAGGGACCAAAATTGTAACTATGAATTAAAATAAAGATAAAAAAAAGGATGTGAGGGGGAGGGGGTATACAATTTGCAGGGGGTAGCCTTAGAATTTCCCTAAATAAATCAAAGTTTAAAATTTAAACTTCCATATGCTTTCATTAACAAAATGTTTAGTTCAGAAAACTCACCTGGCGTCCTTAGCTTAATTCCTGCGTTTACTCTTATGGTTCGATCCGGAACCTATAAAGGAAACATTGACCGGTGAACTCCCAATTCTTTCTATTTTATAACAAGATTGACCTTAACACCATAATCCCAACGTCACCTATTCTCTAAAAGTAACTTGGCCCACTAGAACATCAACTCGAGACAAGGTACCTTGAGTCCTTGCAATAAAATAAAAATGGGTCGGTCTTCCAATAAACAAAGCCCAACAAAGAAATAATCCCTACTTTAAAATATGGGCTTCGGCCCACAAAACCAAACCCGGGGACTGAGGTCTCGCCCGGTGCCCTGCTCTTGACCGGGGCCTGACCAAAGGTCGCCCGATATCTTCTTCTCTCGACCGGGGCCTGACCAAAGGGTCGCTCGGTGTCTCTTCTCTCGACTGGTGTCAATGGTCCCGGTCCCCCAACTCCAGTTCGGTCGATCTATCCGCAGACTTCTCGACGTGAACCAACGATTCCATCATCAAAATCGATCAAGGATCGATTTCAAAACCCAAACTCAACCACAAACTGGATACTTAGTTCAATGCCTAATTACATTCCCCATTAAAGATAATTCCAACTTCAATTTTTAATAGCCAGGTCGACTAAACCCCAAAACCAAGGTCATCAGATTCAATCAACAATCCCAACCCCAAAACTAACACCACATTATCTAACAATAAGAATATTGATGAGAGGGAGGTTTACCTTAACGAAGAATCAATGGAACTTGAATTTCTCAACCAAATCGTCCCCTCCCTTGCTTCGATCGCCAAAATCGCCCTAGCCCCTGCCTTCTCTTCTCAACCGCCGTTTGCTATGAAAATGGAGTCCTTAGGGTTAAAATCCCTTTTTTTCCAATGTTACATCTTACCCCCTTTCATCTTTAAGTCTTGACCAACTCACACCCAACTTTTAAAATATACCAAATTTAAACCCGGTTATTACATTAGCGTTCGTGTTCGTTCGTTTGTTCGGTTAAGTTAAACGAACAAACACGAACACGCCTCCGTTCGTGTTCGTTCGGTTCGTTTACAACCCTACCTAGAATCCAATAAAATCGCACTAATTCAATTCAATTATCATTCAACTATCATCTAATTACCATCCAAGTAATAAATATATGTGATTAATAATATTTTACAATATTGTTTTGGTTGATATTTATATGTATTGTTTTTTTCTTTAGATAAAACATATAAATAAATGATTGAAATTTGGATCAAGATATTAGATGTATATAAGCAGATTTAGTGGATCATCTAATGGATGGAACCGATTCGATACAATTATTCATTTCTTTGGATTGGATTGAATCAATTATCCAATGTTAATTGGATTGTATCGGCCGACAAATTCCAACACCCAGTAGATGATTGGATCCGATTAGATCCATTTAAATCAATTGGATTCAACCGATAAAGAGCCTTATTTATAATAATTTATAAGTACAAGATTTAAACTCATATACATGACTTAGTCAAGAGGTAGACTAAATGCACCCCTATAATTGCTAAGAGCATCTCCAACCGATTCTCCAAAATATATAATTAAAACTCGAAATCTCCAACAATGATTACATTCATCTCCAATAGATTCTTAATTTTGGCGATTACAACATTAATTATATTATTAAAATAATTTATATATTTAATAAAATATTATTTATCTCTAATAAAAATTTAATATCAATGTTTCTTATGGGTGAGAAGATAATAAAATATTGTTTCTCTTAGGGTCTGTTTAGTTTGTAGGAATGGAATGGATTGAATTTTATATATGGATTTGGATTTGGAGGAGTTTGGATTTGAGATTTGTGTGTTTGGTTTGTAGAATTTGAATTTCATTATTTAAAAAAACATTAAAAAAGTATAAAAGTAATTAAATTACTTTTTATTTAACTAATTATAAGAAAACAAATGTTCTTAACATATTTTTATATATTATTATATACAAATCTTACGAAAGCTCTTGAAATCCTAGTCAATTCCTTGGGATTTTAAAATCCTATGTTGGAGGGATTTCAAATCCAAAAAATCCTGCAAACCAAACACGAGATTGGAATAGATTTGAAATCCAAATCCTTCAAATTCCAATTCATTCCGACAAACTAAACGCGCCCTTATAGTAATCATTTTCTGAGAGTTCTTCAAATTTGGAGAATTCACACTCTCTTTCACGCTTTTTCAATTTTGGAAAATGGAGAATCGGTTACAAAAAATTTTACCCCCAAAATCTCTATTTACACCTCTACATACTAATATTCTTCTAACACACATTAACATGAAAAGTTTCTTTTTATATTTTTAATATGTGATTTACCTTTGCTTTTGATTTATATAACACTATAAGGATATCCACCCTTAAATCAAATAGTATATGTTTTATAGGTCTAATTTGGAAACATAGGAATCTTGATTTAGGCTACTTGTTTCATTTGTAGCCATGATGTCATTTTGAAGTTGGTAAGGAGTAGTCATGTTTTCCATAAATCCAACTTCTCAAGGTTTGGTGGGTGGGGGTGGGTTGGTGAAAAGGGCATAATCGTCTTTTTTAGCTCACCAACCTTCTTGTTGCTGGATATTCTATATGCCAGAAGGTCAATATTTCCTTTCATTGGGTAGGCATTTCCAATATTGCCACTCAACCACTCTCTTCTATCTTTAAAAATATTGATATTGACCTTCAAACCCATACAAATTTTGACTTAAAGAATTATTCAAATAAAATTTTATTCATTATTATGATCCTTACTATTTATTTGTCCAAAGATTAAAAAAGTTAATGTTTAAGAAGGTGATTTTTTTGTTTATTATTAACAAATATTTACAACATCTCTAACAAATTCTTTAAAATAAAAATTTTAGAGATTTTTATTGCAACAGATTTCCTATAACCTTCTTCAAAATGGAGAAAGTCAAAGAAAGATGGTAAAATTCTCTTAGGATCCGTTTGGTTTGCGGGATTGGAATGGATTTGGAGGGATTTGGATTTCAAATCCATTTCAATCCTGTGTTTGGTTTGCAGGAATGGAATTTGTTGACCGGATTTGAAATCCTTTGACCTCTTTAAAATCTTTAACTTGATGGATTTGAAAATCTTTTGCAATGCGCCGGGATTTCAAATCCCCCCAAATCCAAATCCTTAGTTGAAATCCAATCCATTCCTGCAAACCAAACGCGTCCTAAATTTTGAGAACTCTTCAAAAATAATTACTTATGAAAGTGAAATTATTTTTTATCTTCCTACCAATGAGATGCCTAGAAACTTAAGGGGTTGTTTGTTTTATAAAAAAAACTCTTAATGACTCTTAAGTCTGAATCGTTCAGACTTTTTTACACACCACCTCTTATTAATCATAACTAAAATAAGATTTCAGACTTTAGACCTCTTAAAAAACAAACGACACCTAAATGTATAGGATAGAGAAATAATATGTTATGAAAGGTATTGAATATTTTAATGATACAATTCAACTATAATTTCCAAAATGAAGAAGCTATTGGAGATTAACATAATTTTTCTTTAGAGATTTTAACTTTTGATTCTCTATTTTGAAGAATCTGTTGCAGATGCTCTTAAGGTCCGTTTACTAAACACTTACCCGATAAGTGTTTACCGAATGAACATGACAAAGGCCAAAAATCTTACCTAGTTAAAACAATGATAAGAATGGAGAATCTTACCCGGTAAGCATAAATTTTTGTATACGATATCGTTTTAATAGACTAAAATCTATCCAACAAAGAAAATTAGAATGTTCTGTTAACAATACATGCTTATCGGATAAGTGTTTGGATATAAAGGGCTCCTTAAGTAATGCATTTAACATACATAAAAATATAATTTAAACTCTTTATATATAAATTACTATGAATAAAATCTGATTACTTAAATAAATATAGTTGTACAAATTTTAATTTGCATTTTAAATTAATACAGGAACAAAATATGTGTTGGGTGGTGGGTGGCCACGGTGCGGTCACGTTGCCTACCCAGATCCGGAAGTTAGATCCACGCGCTCACTCATTAGTGACACTATAATGGCAACACATAATTTTAAAAAATATATAAAAACCAAAAAATAAAAAGTATTACTCCTTATTTCTTTTTGAACCAAATAGTACGGGTGTTTGGTGGGGGTATTGAGGGGTAAGGAATGTGATTGAGAATGAAAATTGTGCTTTGATTTGATATAATACTAGTTGAATGCCCGCATAATGCGGCGGAATACAAAATTCTTCTAGATGTAATTAAAAAGACACGTGAAATACGTCTAAACAACGGCGCATAAAATTCGTTGTGCAAAAACTAATGTGAATACCAGATTGCTCAAGTAACAATGAATAATTGAAAGATTAATTGTATTGAATGATTGAGAGAGTTACAAACATAGGATTGAAAAACAAACTCTCTCTCTAAACCTGATAAGCGCACAATACAGTTTCTTTCAATTTCTAACCCTATTGATTAGAAAACAAACATTAAATACTCAGACCTAAAACCCTATAGGCCCAAGGCCCTACAAACCAAACAAGCCCAATATTAAAATAAGGTTTTTACAACTCGATAAATAATTAACAATTAAACACTATAAATACTTTATATAACTTTCTACGTACTAGGACTTTTAGTCCTAACAATCTCCCCCTAAAGTTGTATAAATGATTTATCTCCTTAAAATCTTCATTTCTTGATCTTCTCTCCCTCTTGAATCTCTGAAAAACTTTGGTGTTGCTTGTCTTCATGTCATTCCAAGCTCCCCCTTGAATAAAACTCTTGGTCTTCATAATTTCAGCTTTGTCACCAGATTCAATGTACCATAGTCTCGACTGAATGCATTACTGAGCAACTTTCAACTGTAGAAACTCAACACATCGGATCAGCACACAAGAAAAATAATGTGCGAGTTACCTGACATTCCACAGTGCATTTTCAGTTTAAAAAACAAAGAATCTGTCTCTGAACCGCGAGTTGAATTGAATTTCAGCTTAAGAACTTGTAGAACCAATATGCTCGTAGGAGGAATCAACTTGTAGCGAACACCACTTGATGAAGGATAGAAGACCAATGCAATCTTGAAATCCATGGCTTTTCAACCTCAGATTAAAGAAAAATAGGATATGTTGCTCCCCCTCCGTTTTTGCTAACTCCCCCTCAACATGATAATCTGTCTTTGAAACCTGTGTCGTTGTTTTTGCATTCTCCCTCTCATGATGATTAGGAGAATCCTGAGCATCATGTATGTTCAAAGACTAACAAGATAAGTAGCAAAAGAGAATAAAAAACATTTAGTAACCAAGATGGGGTAATCAACTAACACAGAAACACATTAGTAACTGTTATCACAACAATTAAGAATAATTGTGTGGCCTATTTTCAGAGTTGGCAAGGGGGTATCTCTGATAGGACTTCCAGTTATCACTGAAGTAAGATTTTAAGAATCTACTTCTCAAACTGTTCCGACAATATTACAAAGATATGTGATTGGAATTACAAAGATTCGTGCGTGTGTGAAAGAAATATAAATATGTATCTGTTAGGCTAAAATATTGATTTAACCTGGGACGCAAGTTCATAAATCAATAGATACAGTGAGATGAATATGACACTACAAAAAAAACAGAAATTTCCGACGGCCTGAACCGTTGGTAATCCGTCGGTAAACGGTAAAATCCGTCGGTAATCAACGTCGGAAATTATCTCGAAGGAACTTGATTTACCAACGGATTACCGACGGATTTTACCAACGGATTACCGACGGATAAGTGACGGCGACATTTACCGACGGATTACCGACGGAACGTTATTACCGACGGATTACCGACAGTTTGATTTTACCGACGGATTACCGATGGCCTCACTTTACCGACGGATTACCGACGGACTTATGTAGCGACGGATTACCGACGGATTAGCCGTCGGTAAATTTATTTAAATTAAATTAAAATTAAAGTATTTTAAATATTAAATTATATTATTTAAACATACCGACGGATTATCCGTCAGTAATTCATATTTTAATTTTGAAAAAAATAATTAAAAATACAGAAAATCTGTATAAAACCCTGTTAAAAAACATTGGTAATTCCTATGCAAAAACCATTACAAAACACTATTGTCTTTAATACAATATCATCTCAAATCTGTAAACTAAATTCAATGTAGTCTTGCAGGACAGACTAAGCAACCAATTCAATAGAATGGTGAATTCGTAAGCTTTCTTTATGATCCCAAGTTTACGTTTCTGGTAAGTGGTGTTTCGGGTCTTCTCTTTCGTTATGAGCTCCATTCTTAGTTTTGCACGCCCTATCGATCTGCAACCACAAAAATAGGATAACTATGTTAATCAAATAAGATCTTGAATTATTCCAATTAACAATCAGTCATTAATTCGAGATTCTGCTACCATAATTAAAATGTGAGACATTGCTTGTAAACAACACAATTTAAGTATATGCATATATGCATGTAAATCAGTAGTTCCAAACCTTTGCTGCTGTTTTCAGTGCTTCAACATTCATAAGACAAAGTTTCCAGATCTGCCCATATGATTCAGCAGCCCTCTGATGTTCTCCAAGCTCAAGAAAAAGTGAGGCACAGTGATATCTAAGACCCATATCTTCAGGATCTTGGGTGAAATTTTGGGTCAAGATTGATTTAGAGATCGACAAAATCAAGTATTCAAGTATACATATGTATATATATATATATATATATATATATATATATATATATATATATATATATATATATATACTAGTGGTGTACCCGCGCGATGCAGCGCGGTTGAATCACAATTCCGAAACATTAATTTAGCTCTGAATAATGTTTCTTTATCACTTTTTATTTTTGTAAGTTATTATATGCCCACGACACGTGTCACACAGAGATACTGATGAGGAGTATGTAAACCTATAGGGTCGCACACAAAGAATGCGTTTGTTTCCATTTGTAGAAACCCGGATTTAATGAAAATATGTGTTAAACTGTAATTATGATAATTACAGGGTGAAAACGTAATTATGTTAATTACGGGGAATTATCTGTAATTATATTTTAAAGTTTAAAAGGATAATTATATATACTTATATAATTATATTTTAAAGTTTAAAAGGATAATTATATATATATATATATATATATATATATATATATATATATTTGAATATGATTTGAATATTACAGATAATAATTAAACCTTATTTAATTATTAGTTGAATTATAGTCTAACTATAATTCTTCTGATATAAATAAGGGGTTAGGCTAAACCATTTGATTGACAATTGAGTTAGAATAACCTTTCACAAAATACAGAAAAGAAACCCTTTTCTTTTCTGTAAAACACATATAGATCTAGGGTTATTGGGCTAGCACCCGGTGGAATTTCCCGTGTTCGTGTGTGGATACCGCTAGAGGAAACCTAGATTGGTTTCTAAGTGCTCAACTAGTTCAACCACAACAGATCTGAAAGGTACATCTCTAAACACCCTATGGTGTGGTTTTCAGTTTTAATTAAATACATCATTGGATCCGTTTGGGTTTTAATTGTTTAGAAAAGTTTTCTAGGTTGTAACCAATTTTTTTTTTTTTTAATTTCCGCTGCGTATAACGGTTACAAAGTGTTATTAAAACCCTACAGTGGTATCAGAGCCACTTTGATATCATTTAATCAAAAGAGGAACAATACTGTTATGATGGCAAATTAAAATTTTAATTTTAACCTAAAAATCTAATTGGACCCATTTTGTTTTAATTGGGTCTAAAAGTCTAATAGGAATTTTAAAAGGGTTGCAAACCCTAATATTTGCTATCTGAGAGATCACAACTTTATGTGGCCTCCATCCTTTTTGGGTTTGAGTCGTTGCTGGCTTCTGCCGGTGTTTTTTTTTTATCGCCGCCCGCCGCTGGCCGGTTTTCCCATCGTACATCTCCCTCCCATCACAAAGAGGCGACAACCTGAACAGGTTTCATCACCGTCGTTTTTAGTTGTTGGTTCTCTTTTGTAGCCACGAGCACCGCCGGTCTTTGCCTCTATTTCGCCGGTTGCTGCCGGCCGTCGTCGTTTTCGTCACAGTGACCACCTGAGGTACGTTGCAGGTTGATCGTGGCTGTTGCCACCAATCTCTGGCGTTCGCCCTCCTTGCGAGGTGCGATTCCCTTCGTTGGTCATCGGCGGCCGACTGCGGCTGAGTGCCGCCGGCCATCGTTCCTTGTCGATGGGTTATTACCCTACATGGCTGAACGAGCCTCATCGCGTGATTGATTCTTGTCTCGTTTATTTTTCATCTAAGGTCATCGACGATCGGCTATGGTTGATGCCACCGTCACCATGAACCACGACCATGGTCGTGGGTTTCTCGATAAATATCGATTGTTGAGTAACTAGTAGCTATTTTTTTGAACACCGTGGTTGATTTTATTGCAAACTGGAAGATTTCCGGTTAGGTTCAATGGTTGTTGCCGTTTTCTGGTTGGGTCCAACGGCTGCTGCCGTATTTTTCCTTGTTCACCACACCGCCACTCCAAGCGGGTGGAGTTTGGTTTTCCCTTTTGTTTACAATATTCCAATGCTAGCCATCGAGCCAAACAACGGTTTATGGTCAAATCGTTGTTATTGATAGTCTGGGTTCGTGCTAATAGTGGAACAGTGGTGGGACTAGGGCTTTGGCCCAAAGTTGCCGTCATCGGCTGCTGCCATTGTTCATTGAACTACAACTAAAGGGTTGTTGATCGTCGGTTTCTTTATTTCCCACACCATGGATAGTTGATTGTGTGATCCATGGTTAAGCTATCAGTGTTGTTGCCATATGATAGGATCACGGTTTAGGACCATATGGCTCATCGGCCTAATCCACAACTTAAATCGTCGATTTTGTTTCGATTAGTTTGTCCCCAAAATTCAACAGTTTCGTGACTAATGTTTTGGGCCAAATCTTTAGTTTGGGTGTTGGACTCCGGCTAGTAGGCCCAAATATTTTTCACCCTAGCTTTCTTGTTGGACTTGTGTCCTGAACGACTTGATCGTAGGACGGCCCAAGGCCCGTTTTATTGGGTCAACTCTCTTTTGGGTTTGGTTTGTTAACCAGCAATTAAATTAGGTCAATAAATTTAAATTTGTCATATACTAATTTGTTCCAATTAAATTGGTCATTTAATTATGTTAATTATAAATCGGCCTTTTAATTATGTTAGTTATTTTGGCCGAATGTTTTATTTTATGTTTAAAATAAAATAGTATATGGATTGTCTCGTGATGACCCGTGGTTTGGATTGGTTGTTTATTTTATTCATGGAAAATTAAAATGTAATAATTGCATGGGATGTATTTTTCGGTTTTAAATTTCCTAGATAGGAACAAATGTAAATAGAATAGACATGTTGTATTTTCTATTTTTCAAATCTGAAGACGACGTTCCAAGAGGTCGAGACGGAGTCCCTGGAGTTCACCAAGATGGCGAGGCCAGTGGGAGCTTGAAGACGTCCTTAAGATTGACCGTGGTTGTTGTGTTGGCTCACAACACCACATTAGGGGCAAATCCATATATTATTGTTGTGATTGTTTATTTTGTGCTTGCTTTTATTTATTGCTTTATTATTGTTATAATAATTGCAAACGTTTTAAAATAAAATCAAACGCAAAATAAATTTTAAATCGGTAAATAAAATATGATATTCTATATTTGATATGTTTATCAAATTTAAACTGATTTAATAACATAAACTTTTAAAACAAGATTTTAGAGATAAAGTCAAACGTTTTAAAAAGAGAATTAGAATGTTTTCTAAAATTAAACCTTTTACAAAATGTAAATTTAACGCCACCCATTTAAGGTACTTGTCAAACATACAGGATTCTGGGGTGGTCAGTGCTCAGCCAATCATGCCGGTTGAATGTAGGGTTAGACAAGGAGCCAAAATATTGAGATTTAAGTGGACAGTTGCTTGGCCATTCACTTAAATAGTCGTATTTTGGACGACCGATCCCAATAAACCCTAAGTCCAGTATTTAGGTGGGATCACGATACCTTAGTATGGTTTGTTTACTTGAGAATGTCATAAACAGTTGCTTGGCCATTTATGAGTATTTTCAAGGCGTTGAAGTAGGATTAAACGTGCCAATTTCAATATATGATATATTGAATAGGATCCCACGATATCTAAGAGTTATGTTGAACATAATTGGATGATGCCTACCTAAATAGCCTAATTCCATATACAGTTACTTGGCCATTTATGGAAGTAGGTGAAATATGGATCTTAGCTCAAATCAAATGATTTTGAAAGGTTAATCCATTTATTTGAGATATTAAAGTTACTAAAATTAAATCATGTTTTTGTAGATGTCTACCTCAGATTCAAACTCAAACAATTTATCCCAATTTACACTACGGTCAATCCTGGATAAGGAAAAATTGGACGGAACGAACTTCATCGAATGGTTTCGCTCCCTAAGGGCAGTCCTTAGGTATGAAAAGAAGTTCTACGTTCTTGAAACCCCTCCTCCAAATACTCCTGTTAGAAATGCTCCAACTGAAGTCATAACTGCTTATGATAAGTACCAAGATGACTCTCTGATTGTTGGTTGCCTAATGTTAGCCACCATGACTCCCGAATTATTACGGGATCATGAAAACATGACTGCTTGGGATATGATATCTTCACTGAAGTTTATGTTTCGGTTACAAATAAAACGGGAGAGATTTGATACAATTAAAGCATTGTGTGCTTGTAAAATGACTGAGCGTTCGTCAGTTAGTACCCACATTTTGAAAATGAAAGGGTACTTTGACCAACTGACTCGTCTTGGTTTCCCACTGGGTCAAGAGTTGGAAATCGATATGGTTCTCAACTCTCTACCCAAAACATATAAACAGTTCATTAAGGGCTATAATATGAAAGGTTTGAATAAAACTCTCACAGAGCTTTACAGCTTACTTAAAACTACTGAGAAGGATATGAAATCCAAGTTGGGTTCAATCAAACCAAAACAGGCTTTGATGATCAAACCTGACAGTGGGATAATCAAGAAAAAAGGGGAGTTAACCAAGGGTAAAACACATGTTGAAAGATCCAGCATAGATAAGGGCAAAGGAGAAATTCCTGAGGTTGCAGTATGGTATAATTGTTTTCACCATGGGCACCAATTGAGAACTTGTCCAGCCCGATTGGCAGAAATCAAAAAGCAAAAGGCTACCAAAGCCGGGCCTTCAGGTATGTTTACCATTTGATTTAATTCACTTCTGACTAAGTGTTACATATTGAGTATGATACTCATATTAGTACTACTTTTTCAGGAAATAAGAAGTGAAGAGAAGATGAAACCAGACCAAATGAAGTTAAGCTAGTTGTTGCTCAAAGAGACATATGATATGAACTTTCCAGATGGTCTTACATTAACACTTAGCAAGTGTCATCATGTACCTAGTGCTACTAGGAATTTAGTTTCATTTTCTCAATTACAACGAACCAAATTTATGTTTTAGAAATAAATATTCGTTTTATCTTAATAAATGTTTTATGAAATTAATAGTTGTAATTATAAATCATTATAACGAATTAAGCGGGGCTTAAAAATGATCTATTTGTGACATTTAAACAAGAAACACATAGCCAAACTCCAGGCGGACGGAGAGTTGGAATCATATGATGATTCATATGATACATGTGTATCTTGTTAGTCAAGATGACAAAAGAGCCTTCAAAGGGTAAACCTTTAAGGGCCACAAGAACTATTAGGGGTTAACCATACTGATGTATGTGAGACTTATAGTTATGTCACAAGATACGGTCATCACTACTTCATTACATCCTACTGATAACTTCAGTATACATAGCTATGTTTGCCTAATAGAACAAATATAAAAGCTTTGAAATTTTCAAAGAGTTTTAGAAAGAAGTAGTGAATATATTTGGCAAAGGATTAGATGCTTCGGTTAGATCGAGGTCATGAATATCTAAGCCGATTGATCATCCTAGAGATTTTTGGGATTGTATCCCCGTTGACTCCTCACGGGACACCGCATCACAACGGTGTATCCAAGAAGAGAAATAGAACCCTGTTGAACATGGTTCACTCTATGATGAATCTCACCACTCTGCCTAAATGTTTCTAGGATTATACCCTAGAAACAGTTGCCCGAATATTAGTTTATCTAGCAACCAACAAGGACCAATAAAACCCACTCTCTTAAATGAAATAGGAAGATCCCAAAGTTATCATATTTAAGAATATGGGGTTATAATGCTTAAGCTAAGCATAAAGCTTTTCGAAAGCATGATTCAAAGGTCCAAAAGGTACATCTTTATGTGATATCCAATTGGATATTGTTTCTACAGGTCTAGCGAGAACCAAAAGTTTTGTTAACGCACCCTGGTGAGTTCTTAAGAAAAGATTTTCTGTCAAGAATCACAAATGGGGACACAGTAGATCTTGAAGAAATTCAAGAACCACAAAGATGGGACGATGGTTGACACTGACATTCAACAAGATATTGAGCTTCAACAAACTGTTGAAGATAATAAAACGAGATACAAGATAATCCGAAGATCGGATTACTGAAAAATGGCAAGATGTCATGAAGACTGATGTCAGAAGCCACATTCCTTAAAAGGAATATTGAGCGAGGACGTATACAAGGCTTTAAAACATCAAACCTAAAAGTGCAAGTTGCAAAAGTCCATTTATGGACTAGAACAATCATCTCGTAATTGAAAACTTGCATACAAGAAGGTCAGTGGGAGCATAACAATATTCTAGATCCTATATGACATCCCAATGCTTGAAGGTGTAAAATTATGGATTAAGATAGTACTTCGCGATGAAGGATCTAGAAGATACAAAGTCCTTGGTATAAAGATCTCTCTCGTAACAGATCAAAATGCTTAATTAGATTAAGCAAAAGTACATACATTGACAAGATCTTGAAACACTTCAAGATGAAGGGTTCCAAGAAAGGAAACTTGCCAATAGAACATAGTGTACATCTGAGTATAACTCAAAGTCCTAGCACTGAAGAGGACATGAACCGTATAAAGGGTGTTCTCGGTGTTTTCAGCCAACTGTTCAAACATGTATGCCATGTTAATGTACTAAGACCGGATGTCTCGTATACCCTGTGTATGACGAGCATATATTAGTCAAACCAAGTGATGCTCACAGTATAACAATGAAGAACATTATGAGGTATCTAAGGATAACTAAAGATATGTTCTTACTATACAACGGTTAGGAAAGAGATTTGTGTGTTTGAGGATGCATAGATGCTAGTTTCCAAACCAACCTTAATGACTTAAATTGTAATAGGGATATATGTATTGAACGGATGTACTATGAGCTATAAGAGCTAACATACAAATCTACTTGTCAAGCCTATGTCTCAAAACAAACATGATGTTCATGTTATAGGCTTAAAGTTTTTTTTTGAATAATAATTTTAGTAAAACTTTAAACTTTTTGGAACATTAAAAAAGTTATGTTTTATCTGATATAGCATACTGGATATGAGTATATACATTAAAACATTCCTGTGTTCTTTATTAGCATGTTTAAGTATCCTTAAATGAATATGATGATCATATTATTTAAAACTGTCCTTGATCATTTATTACTAGGGGACTAGTAATAAATAAAGATCACTGTGAAGTCTGGTCATAGTCCAAGTTGGAAGTGCACTAGGTGCAACCAGAGTCACATGCGCTTGTCGGAGCACAAGGCGTTGGACAAGAGTCAAGACCCACGGTCAAGATCACCTCATAGATCGGCGTCATAAGGTGAGTCTTGAAATAGTACAACACTATTTATCCTCAGACCTGAGATGTGCATTGGGATCTAATACACAAGGATTGTTATACTTTGATATAGTCTAACGTTACCCTTGACCGGGTAATCATAAGGGCTTAGGTATAACATGAATTATGTAGTTAATCGTGTACATGCAATATGGGATTTGCTCCTCTCAAGATGAGAGAGATATTTCTGGGCCCCTCGATTACATATTCTGATTTACATGCATGAACAAGTGGATTAGTTAGACTAATGACACTTGTATAATCAAATATGTTGGGATCGAGAAACACAATCTTTGAACTATAAATGATGAGATAGATCTATGCATTAAGTTCAAAATAAAATATCGTGAAGCAAAAGGATAATGAATGATTCTACTATATGATTGATTATATCAATCAAATTGCTCGAAGGTAAAAGCACATTTACATAGCCTTGGGGGCGATGACGTGTTGCTAGACGCTTACCATCGTCTGTGTTACTGTGTATCGTGTGCAAGTGGGAGAATGTAAGTTATTATATGCCCACGACACGTGTCACACAGAGATACTGCTGAGGAGTATGTAAACCTATAGGGTCGCACACAAAGAATGAGTTTGTTTCCATTTGTAGAAACCCGGATTTAATGAAAATATGTGTTAAACTGTAATTATGATAATTACAGGGTGAAAACGTAATTATGTTAATTACGGGGAATTATCTGTAATTATATTTTAAAGTTTAAAAGGATAATTATATATACTTATAAAATTATATTTTAAAGTTTAAAAGGATAATTATATATACTTATATAATTATATTTTAAAGTTTAAAAGGATAATTATATATATATATATACATATATATATAGGGTCAAGTTCATTTGTTAACCATATTTTTTGTGTTAACTTTATGAACCAATCCAAGCCATTGATCTTGGAAATCAACGGTTGAGATTGAATTTTTTTTAAAAGCCTTATTAAATGTAGAATTGAAGAAAAATGGGGAATGAACCATAGTGATAAGGGTATTTTGGGAAAAAAATCAATGAAATATTATGATTTTATTAGCTTTCAATTAATGTTTCTTCCAATTGAATTGTAACCCCCAATTGAATTTATTTTAAAAATTGTAATTTTGAACAAATAATGAGGTGCTCTTGTGTTTGTATTTTAGTGTTCACATATGTTTATCTGAGGTTTGTTATGTCAACGTACGCTAGAATACATCATAACGTACAAGTTGATTTAAAGGGTTCATTAGTGTTCATGTTCATTATTTGAAAAAAAAATATGGTGCATACTAATGAACACATTCTTCTGGAAAAAACTATGGTGTACATTGTGATTCATTAGAATTCATTCTTTTGAAAAAACTATGGTGCACACGAATGAACGACTATACGATTAGAGCTCATTCTTTTACGATTTAAGGAAAATAGCGGAAAATTTTCTGGAAAACAACAACTATACGATTTTATCAAACAAATGAACCGGAAAAACTATAATAATAATGATTTGATTTCAAAATTTTGATGAAAATGGACAAAATTCTACAATTGTAACCTACAATAAAACTAGAGTTGGAAACTTGAATCTTGTAACTCCCCAATATAATTAATGAAAATTGGTTATTTAGAAAATGACCTTTGTACCCTTTTACATTAAATATCAAAATAAATTAAACATCACTTAATCTTGCAATCCTATTGGTTGAGCAAGGTTCATAAAGTTAACAAGAAATGCATGGTTAACAAATGATCCTTGCTCTATATATATATTTGAATATGATTTGAATATTACAGATAATAATTAAACCTTATTTAATTATTAGTTGAATTATAGTCTAACTATAATTCTTCTGATATAAATAAGGGGTTAGGCTAAACCATTTGATTGACAATTGAGTTAGAATAACCTTTCACAAAATACAGAAAAGAAACCCTTTTCTTTTCTGTAAAACACATATAGATCTAGGATTATTGGGCTAGCACCCGGTGGAATTTCGCGTGTTCGTGTGTGGATACCGCTAGAGGAAACCTAGATTGGTTTCTAAGTGCTCAACTAGTTCAACCACAACAGATCTGAAAGGTACATCTCTAAACACCCTATGGTGTAGTTTTAAGTTTTAATTAAATACATCATTGGATCCGTTTGGGTTTTAATTGTTTAGAAAAGTTTTCTAGGTTGTAACCAAAATTATTTTTTTAATTTCCGCTGCGTATAACGGTTACAAAGTGTTATTAAAACCCTACAATTTTATTTCACGAATTTACGTGGTAAATTTGCAAGTCAACTAACAGAGGCCTTCTGACCCAAGTTCCTTATCAACAGAGGCAACCATATATGCAATTTGGCACAGGCCATTGCAAACATCTTTAATCCATACATTAACAGCCTCCAAATTCAATATCCATAATATTTTACTTTGGCTGTGATGAATCTTCAAAAACATGAAAACCTTTATTACAACCATTAGCTTCGCTAATTTCTTATAACTTATGACACCATTTGAACTATATAAATTACACAGCATCCCAAGTATAACCCCTTGCATACACCGAGAAGACCCTCTTAATTAAGAATATATAAAAAAATATGATTATCTTAACCAGCATACAACAGACCAAAAAACAGCCAGAAGCCATGTATCAAACACCAAGGCATAGCTTTGAAGCACCAAGGCCCAAGCAATATGGTGTAGATGTCTAGATGGTATGCAATGTAAAACAAACAAAAAGTGTGTACACTGTATATAACTTGAAATCCATTGGCGCATATGAAAAGAGTATCCACGAACGAAGCAACTAAATGATCTGTTAAACGACCTATATTTTAAAATGATTGTGTGTTGAAAACTTGATCCGAGTATCTAATTGAATTGGTCTCTGTTACTAAAAGGCCGACAACCACAGTTCCTCATATGACTGAATATTTTATATCATGTGAAACAGTTAGACAACCATACTACCTACTAATACCCACTACTCTGGTTATAAAAACAGTACTGTAGATAGGATCTTACTTCTGTAACAGATCGATAGCCTTGAGCAAACACACACTGAAGAAGAATTATCAATACCGCAAAAAGTCTAAACCAAGGCAAAAATCAGGATTACCTTCAATAATATATGGATAAACAAGAACCAAGTTATCACCCACATACATCTCTTAAGCATACAAGGAAGAAACAAACTTTAAATTGATTCACTTTAAATTAAAGATTAACAAATGGATAAGAAAGCATATATAAAAGCAAGAGATATCACATGTGCTCAACGGAGATTAACAAATGGATAAGGAATGGATAGTTCATCACATATGGATAAGAAAGTAACTATATTTGCAGAGGAGATTAACAAATGGATAATAAAGTAATTATAGAAATAGATAGTCCATCACCGTGAAGAAACCCAGTGCGTGCCAACAAGTAATTAGTCCTAAACCACCCAAACTTGTCAATGCCAAACATACCTATCGTAACCCAGTACTGTGACTTGTGAGTTCGTGCTTCCAGTGAGCTAAATTTCAATCACAACTCTCGATGCTTACTCGAACCTGCATAATAAACTTACATAAACAGAAACAAACAGAAACTTACATAAGAACTTCCAGATTCCATATTTCAAGTAAGAAAAAACAAGCTGCAAGATCCGACGAGAAACTTTGTTTAGTTATAGCTTTTCGGCGAGATTAATCGAGTTCATCGAAAAATATGGATAAAAATGATCGATCGATACTTACGGCTTGTGAAGTTAATTGCCGGTGGAAACGGCGGTGCCGAAGAATACTTACCACCGCATGAGAAATCCACAGTGCCTGCAGTTTCATCAAAATTAGCAAACGATTTCCGATTTGAACAATCAGATCCCCAATTTTACACACGTAGATGATGTTTAAAACGATTTGAATCAAAGGAATCGATTAGATCTGGATGAGAAGGATCTAGAAGAGTAGAGAGACGAACAGTTGGGGATGATACAACTACCAACAGGTATAGGTCCAACCATGATGGTTTTCCAACCAGGATTACGAAACATTTTTTTTAACCTAATTTTTTGGGGGAGGGAAGGCAGGGAAAGAAGAGGGAACTGGAAAAAAGGGGGGGAGGGGTTGGCGGCATTTTTTTGTTGTTGTAAAATTTGAGATTTTGTTAAAAAAAACTTTTGATTTGAATTTTTAATTTCAAATAAATAATTTTTTAGATAATAAATATTTTTAATTTAATTTGTTTTTTATCTAAAATAAATAACATTAGTTATAACAGTTGTTTTGTTAAAAAAATAATAATAAATTTAGTATTCAATATATAGGGTTGGGTTCCGATGATAAATTGAGTTAAAGGTGATAAACATGAGAATTAGTTATCAACCGTTTGATCAGAAATGGAGGCACATTAGTATAAGATGTACCAGATCAATTCAATTATAAGTCGCAATAGAACCCTTTAAAGCCCCAATAGAACCCTTGAAAGACTGATAGAATCCCTTAAAACCCGATAGTCCATTAAGGCCCAATGATACCCTTTAAAGCCCAATAGAACCCTTTTAAAGCCCGATAGAATTCCTTAAAACCCAGTAGTCCATTAAGGCCCAATGAAACCTTTTAAAGCCCAATATAACCTTTTAATGCTCGATAGAATCCCTTGAGGCCCAATGAAACACTTTAAAGCCCAATAGAACCTTTTAAAGTCCGATAGAATCCCTTAAAACCCGATAGTCCATTAAGGCCTAATGAAACCCTTTAAAGCCTAATATAACTTTTTAATGCCCGATAGAATCCCTCAAGGCCCAATGAAACCCTTTAAATCCCAATAGAACCCTTTAAAGCCTGGTAGAATCCCTTAAAGCTCAATAGATCCATTAAGGCCCAATGAAACCCTTTAAAGCTCAATAGAACCTTTCAATGCCCGATATAATCCCTTAAGGCCTAATAAAACCATTTGAAGCCTAATAGAACCCTTTAAATCCTGATAGAATCCTTTAAAGCCCGATAGATCCATTAAGGCCCAATGAAACTCTTTAAAGCCCAGTAGAACCGTTTAAACCCCGATATATCCATTAGTTCCAATGAAACCATTTGAAGTCTAATATAACCCTTTAAATACCGATAGAATCCTTTAAAGCCCGATAGATCCATTAAGGCCCAATGAAACTCTTTCAAGCCTAATAGAACCGTTTAAACCCCGATATATCCATTAAGCTCTAATGAAACCATTTGAAGCCTAATAGAACCCTTTAAATCCCGATAGATCCATTAAGACCCAATGAAACTCTTTAAAGCCCAATAGAACCGTTTAAACCCCAATAGATCCATTAAGGCCCAATGAAACCCTTTAAAGCCCAATAGATCCATTAAGACCCAATGAAATCTTTTAAAGTCCAATAGAACCCTTTAAAGCCTAGTAGAATCCATTTAACGCCCAATTAGACAACTAAACACCATTATACCCCGCTATGAATCACTCAACCACTAGTATAGTCCGATATGAAATCTTATGACTTATTAATATCCAATAACACCAGTGATGACTTATTACGTGCTTGTGTGCATATATCAACCTCATAGATGCATGTGTTGTGTATTAGGGTCAATTAGACAACTAAGATCGATTATACCTCGATATGAACCACTCGACCACCATTATAGCCCAACCTGACATTTTATGACTTATTAAGGTCAATAACACCAGTTGTGACTTATCATGTGTTTGTATGCACGTATATACTCATAGATGTATGTGTTGTATATTACGGACGATAAAACAATTAAGAACCATTATACCACAATACGGAGCACTAAACCACCATTATAGCCCAATATGACATTTTACAATTTATTAAGGCCCAACATAACACCATATTTAAATTAATACGTGTTTGTGTACTAATACATGTACCACATATATATGCGTGTGGTTTGCAGTCGGTTCGATAAGTCAACTAAACCAACATATCTCAATACCAACAAGTAAGCCAATTGAAACCATAATAGTTTAATTATTTACCGACGGATTACCGACGGAATATATCATAAAAATAAATAAAAATTAAAATATTAAAGTGTCCGTCGGTAATCCATCGGTAATTACCGACGGATTACCGACGGATTTTTAATTAAAAAAAAAATAAAAATTTAATTATTTACCGACGGATTACCGACAGAATATATAATAAAAATAAATAAAAATTAAAATATTAAAGGGTCCGTCGGTAATTACCGACGGATTTTTAATTTGAAAAAAAATAAAAAATTAATTATTTACCGACGAATTACTGACGGAATATATAATAAAAATAAATGAAAATTAAAATATTAAATGTTCCGTCGGTAATCCGTCAGTAATTACTGACGGATTACCGACGGATTTTTAATTTAAAAAAATAATAAAAAATTAATTATTTACCGACGGATTACCGACGGAATATATAATAAAAATAAATGAAAATTAAAATATTAAATGTTCCGTCGGTAATCCGTCGGAAAACATTATTTTACCGACGGATTACTGACGGATGGGGATTTTTACCGACGGCAAAGTTTTTCGTCGCTAAAATTCAAAATTCGTCGGTAATCCGTCTCTATTTACCGACGGTTTTTGTCCGTCGGTAATTTTCGTCGGAAATTTTGATTTTTCTTGTAGCGTGAAGTTCGGAGACCGGAGCTGATGTCTTCCTTTTTTAATATCTAAGTCATCTAAGTGAGGAATAGATAGATTATGTGCTAAATCTCCGAGAATATATGAAACAAGTACCTTTTGTGAGATACTTGAGTGGCTAGGTGGGGTGACACGAGTTATCGACATTGGGTCCATGTTTGTTTCAATATCCATCTCCAAAGAATGAGAATGAATAGATTATGTGGTAACCCGGATAACTGATAAGTATCGATATTATACATTTTTACGCCAAAATTCCCCTAAAATTAGTGTTGACTTGATACTTCAAAGCCCCTATTTAATTGAATTGTTACATTTTAGAGAGTTTATTTTATCTTTAATTCAATTATAAGAAAAGCAAAAAGAAAATAAATTCATCTACACTTTTTGGCTTTCACGTGGGTATTAACCAACATGCAACAAAAGGAAAAAAAACCTTTATTTTGGGTTTTGATGTTTTGTGATATTTGCAGCCCACACAAGTGAAGAAAAGAGAAAAATACATCTAGAGCCCACTTGCAGCCCACGTGTGGAAGAAGAGAAGAGAGGAAATCGCCGGTTTGGTCCAACAACAGGAGTGCCTCATTTTTTTATTTTTGGGAACGAGCGGCACGATGGGGAGGAAAATCGTCGATGAGGAGAGATCGGTGAGAAATTGAAGAAAAGGATAAGAAGATAACTTTGGGGAAAGCTTTTGTTGATTCAATCCATTAGGTAATTTTAGTTTTAGGTTAAATTTTTGATTTCATAGTTAGTCTTTATATTTTAGCAATGAGTTTGTAAATATTTGATTGGGATTCTGTTGAGACGTGTTAAAGCTTTTCATATCATTTGATTTCCATTTATGCAAACTTTGATTTAATCGATTATCATTGTTGGGTTATTTATTTAAGTCGGTACACTTGAATAATTTAGTCTAATTGTGAATTGCTAGATAGAGTTTTGAATCCGTAATTGTTCTCAATTCTATTTTAGTAGCAAACGATACTTCAATTAATTGGGCGTCTGATTAATTTTAGTGTCGTGGGTTTGCTTAATCTAGTCTAAATGGACGGCATCCGTTCATTGGCTAGGAATGACGTTTGTCTAAGCCTAATGCAATTAGCAGTTGAGTCTATGTTCGTAACTAGACTTAATTAGCTGATTAGGAACTAGTTTATTGAGCGTCTCATGCTAGTTTAATTTTACGGACAAACAGAGCGTCGGTGCGTATCGATGCTCATGGCCTTTCTAGAATAAAATGAGAAAAATCTTTTAAGAACAAGTCTATGATACACGGTCCGGTCAATTATTTGAACTCATTGCTAGTTTATAATTCTTTGTTTTACGCTTTAATTTTATATGTTTAGTTTATCAATCCAACCCCCCCCCCCTTTTAAATAAAGCGTAGAAGTTTGACACCGCTCACGGCCAATCCCTGTGGATTCGACCCTACTTACCACTATTACAATTTAGGTTGTAATTTGAGGTAAATAGGACTTTATTATTTGTCGGGCTCGACATCCGTCAATAACTGACTCGGTTTGGTAAGGACCAATAATTCTTTTAAGTCCTGTCATGTAACACTCTCAAATCTGGAAAGAGCAACTAAATTAAAATTTTCAATAATGTCTCAAAAATAGATAAGATCACTTACAACAAGTTTATACTTGAAATATTAAACTAGGTCTAACCATCAACGAAGGTAAATAAATTATTCTACAAAGACTAGTTAGAGGTCGGGTGTTACTAAAACCCAAGTACAAGTTGCTATTCCCAAGACAAGGCGAAAGACTTCACCAAACTACTCACCCTCGAGCACACGTCTAGCACCTCTCTCTCTCTCCAAGGTGTCACTAGGAGCAATCCCCAAACGAACCTGTTGCACATGCCGACAAATAAAAAGGTTAGGCTAATGCCTAGTGAGTTTAAGAGTTTTATATAAATAAACAAATCTTTTAAAAGGAATAACCTCCATTTAAAATTACATTCTTTCTGATAGCTTACTTTAAACCCGAAGACAACTCTTTCCCAATATCATGCTATTTCGAAAACAAACATCTTGTTACAAACATTCTTTATAAATGATACAACCCACACTTACTTGATTCAAGGGTAGGGATTAGCTCTCGATTTAAGAAACGTAAGTAAAATGTTGTATTCCAAAACATCCTACACAAGAGTGAAACATGACACTCCACCCATAAGTCCTCGTTAAAAAATCCATGTATGCCATACGTCAGAAAATCATGGACACTAGGCCTAATACTCACACGACCATAAACGAAAGAAATCTAACTACCAAAATAAGGGGTTGACATAATTCATTCAAACCTTAATATACGAGGAGGAAGATCCAATATTAAGGCCCTCATTCACTGTCGACCATAAAGAACCAATGACAATAAAATAAGACATCCTTATATTTAAAATACTGATAGCCGACAACGGGGGAGACCCGTATCCGTTGAGAGTGCAGGAAACACCAAAGTATGCCACCCAAGCAACGTTAATCGCATGACACCTCCCGACATCACAGCCAGGTGTCCCTACGACTTCTTTAACAAGTGTCACCCCAAGTCAGTTGACCTTGATGAACATTCCGAAGAACTCCACCCCAAAGGCCCGACATACTTAAAGACTACCTCACAGGCATTACTTCAAGCGGCGGAGGTCCTAGTGCCTACTTCCCCGACAGCACTAACAGACTCAACCCTCCTAGCGATCACTTGTAATGTTTCCGGTCATAAAACATGGGTACCGGAGTTTAACCCCGCAACACCCAATTGACCATCCCAAAACAGACTGACTTACGTGCCTATGGATCAAATTGCAACACAGTCTAACCTTACCGGACTACACATGAATGACCAAAGCACTAGAGCCCGTAACCCACCTCAATACGTAACACAACGCACTAGTACGTACGTCATAACTAGACTCTACATTGAGCCATATAAAACTGGACAAATGTCCTCAAGACTCCTTTAAAACGGCATCGAGCCAAAATACTCAAAACCTCTTTTTGACCAATGATTAACGCTTTTCAAATAATAAACGTACTCGACCCATACCATGAAATCACACGCTCCAAAATACTTGAATGGACTCCAACACAGTTTAAGTCGGGACAAAAGGTTTTCCAAATAGATTTATACTCTTTATCCTTTCAAAATGTCCCATAACACAAAATTAAACCTTTTACCCAAACAAACACTAAAAATGTCTTTTAACCAAATAATCTCATTTATGCAATAAATTACCGAACACACCTATTTATGACTCATTTATCAAAATGCCCAAAAATCCCCAATATGGGTGTTTTACAAGGTTTATAAAATTAAACTTCTCAAATAATCCAAAACCCATCAAGTAACTCCACAATTGATAATTTCATGTTAAACACATAAATACTTTAAAATAAACATTTTGGCATGTACAACGTTTTCACAAATCAACTTGAACTCACCTTGCTAGATTTAGGCTAAATCTAGATTTTACCCCGCTTAGAGCTCCTTTGAAGCAACTTGAATCTTCAAGGTCAAAACTTCCATAAACCTAGATACATAAATTTTCCACCATAAATATACATCCAAAACCATATAGAATCGCTCCCTAAACACTTTACATCAAAACTTCCATATTGGGCAAAATCCTAGTTTTGACCCAATTCTTCCAAGAATCTTACAAACCGACATTAGAGAAATCAAACACTAGGAAACCATCAATGGAGCATTTATAACTTATTTTAAGGTTTAGAAATGGAAGGGATACACTTACCACTTAGGTTTGACGAAAACCTAGAAAACCCAACAATGAGCTTGAGGTTGAAGAAGAAGATGGAGATGGTGAATCCTAGACCAAAGCTTTCCATTTTACCACTTGATGGTGTTTCATCTTCATAAAATACAAGGGTTTGAGCCAAAGATAAGTTAGGGTTTGAAGGGAAGGAAGGGGAAACGTTTTGAGAGAGAATGGGGAAGTTTGGAGAGGTGAAAAATGAGAAACAAGGCTGAAAATCGCATCATTTAACACTCTGGTACCCGTAGGCTATAGTGCCAAGCTATTGTGCCAGTGGCACTATCGCTGGCACAATAGGCAGGATTGTACCATGAGGTTCTTGGCTCTGGCTATTGTGACGGCTATAGTGACATTGTCACAATCGCTGTCACAATAGCCAAGAGGGTACCGAACGCTGTTTTGGCCATAACTTCTTCGTTTTAGCTCCGTTTTCGCTCGAGAAAGGTCCGTTGGAATCGTAATTAAATCCTTCATCCAACAAGACTATAAAATCTAAGATTCAAGCCCAAAATATTATTTCTTATATTTCTCTTAAAATACTGATTTCTATACTAACTTGAAATTATATCTTTCTAAAAGTCGGGGTGTTACATGTCACATCCTCACCATATTCTTTTCACTCCGAACTCATCTATCATTCTAGACTCCTCACTGATATCTATGAATTGGATGTGTTTTTTGGGTAGGTCCTTCCGGTTTTGGATTGACCATAGAAACTTTATGAGCCCTAACACTCCGTTAACTCACCAAGATAAAACATTTGAAGTAAAATATCTGATTAGAGATAATCAGAAGTAAAAAACATTTAAGAACGAGTCATGAACTGAAGTGATCAGAAGTCGAAAACAAAAGTTTAAAGAGAAACCTGGTACTCCCCCTCAAAAGATGGCATAACCCTTTATTGTAGTCATGTGACGTGAATAATCTGAATTAAATCCCACATGACATTCCTGCAAAACAAATTAGACAGGTTTTGGTTTTGGTATCCATGCTTTGGATCCTTGACGGTTAGATGCCTTAGCTTTGAAGCTATGAAAATGGGGGTTGGGGATACTATAAGTACCAAACCAGCTATTGACATACCTGGAATCCACAAAGTCACTATTTCCACAATAAGTGCAACAAATATTTGATCGGTTTAGACTGATCAACTTAGGTGTGGAATAGACATGAGTCGGTGACTTTGGATCAACTACATGAGATTTGTATGACTTGTTTCCATCAATGTCTTCTGTAGTTGATGATTTATTTTTCCAACCCATTTTCACTTTTCGAAACACTTGATTATCTGTATTATCAACAAGAGAATTATAGAAAAGATTTGAAGGGCGAATCCGATCTTTTGAAAACTCATTTGATTTGACACAACTCTTTGAAGAAATAGTTGTGGAAGTTGAACTTGAAGAATAAGAAGACTGAACAACAGTATCGGGACTGGTTTGTTCAGATAAATCGGCTTTGAAATTTAGCTCTTCAAGTTTCTTGACTTTTACGGCTAAAACATTTCTTTCTTCGAGAATTGAATCAAATTGTTTTTGTAAATCATATTTTATCTTCTGCTCTTTCGAAACCTCTGTTGCTAATCCAAATAATTTTTGTGAAAGTTTATGTAACACCCCGATTTTCGAAATGTATCATTTCAAGTTAATACAAAAACCGATATATTAGGGAAAAATAACATAAAGGATTTTGGACTTGAATCATAGATTTTATAGTCTTGGTAGATGAAGGATTCAATTACGAGTCCAACGGTTCTATCCGGAGCTAAATCGGAGCTAAAACGAAGAAGTTATGACCAAAACAGTGTTCGGGCAACAATGTTCCACGCGGCTCTCCGCACGGATGGACCTGCGCGGAGCCGCTGTGTGCACAAAAACGGGGAAAATCGGCCCCAAACCCCATTTTTCACCCCAACCCCAAATCCTTTCCCCATTTCTCTCCCAAACTGACCCCCAAACCTCAAAATCAAACCCTAACTCATTTTGGGGTGTCTTTCTCCTAAAATCAAGTGATCATTCTTAATCTAGCAAGCTTGGAGGTTAGAACCGTAATCTCTCATCTTCACATTCTTCATCAAGATCTCTAGGGTTTCATCCGCCCTTGTTCTCCCTTTTGTAGATTTGGAATTGGTGGTGTGTTTTGGTAACCTAGAAGAGTATTTTTGATGGGTCCAAGCTTTGGTAAAGGTAATCTTCTCTTCTCTTCAACTATGGAAATTAGGGTTTTGGTATAAATTGAGATCTTCAATTATAATGTTTAGAGAATGACCTTATATGGTTGAATATGAGTATTTATGATTGGAAATGTATGGATCTAGGTTTCAGAAGTTTTTGGCTTGATGATCCAAGTGTTCTTCAAAAGAGCTCAAGTTGGGGTAAAATCTAGATTTAGCCTAAATCTAGCAAGGTGAGTTCAAGTTGATTTGTGAAAACGTTGTACATGCCAAAATGTCTATTTTAAAGCATTTATATATTTTACATGAAATTATCAACTGTTGAGTTATTTGGTAACTTTTGATTATTTGAAGTGTTTAGCCTATTGAACTTTGTAAAACACCACATTTGGGATTTTTGGGCATTTCGATAAACGTGTCATAAATGGATGGGTTTTGACGATTTATTGCATAAATAGATATTTGGTCAAAAAACGCACTTTTAAGTGTTTGTCGGGTTTTATGCATCATTCATGAAATGGGACGTTTTGGAAAGTACGAAGGTGTGAGTCCTTTGGTTTTGGGTCGATCCCGACTTTGGGAACACTTTAGAAAATGATAATGATTTTGGGGTTTTGGGCCGAAGGCCAATTACGATTTGAGAAACAAAGTTTTGGGAAAGATGTATTTTGGTTTATGTAACCCAATTGGCTCACGTATTTTAGCCAAACGTTCATTATGCCTTTTGGGGCTTGGTTTACACTCAAATGAGTCTTTGGAAGATTTGTTCAGTTTTGGTAGCTCGTTAAGGAGCCTTGGACGTATGGTGTACTTAGTTGCATCTTATTTGAGAGTTACATGTTTTGAATGCGTTAGTTCATTCTTTTGAGTCATGTAATGTTTTAGACTGTAATGCATTGGATCCATAGACATATGAGTTAGTCAGTTGGTTTAGTGGGGACTTTATCCCCGTTTTGGGACTGGATATTGTTTATGGCTGGCGGGAGCTCGAGGTATAGATTATGGGTGGTTGAACTCGATAACCGCGTAACCTCTATTGAAGGGCTCGAGGTATATATCGTGGGTGGTTGAAATCGATGCCCGTTTGTAATCCAGTCTGGTTACTCATAGTGGAATTTAGTGTCCGCGTTTGAAGTCTAGTGAGTGGTCCCCAAGTCATGTTTTTATGTAAGCTTGCGGCGGTAGCTCGGTTTGGGAGCCGTATACGGAGCTAAGTCTTGTGGTGGTGCTCTTGGAGAGCCGGATACGGGGACTTGTGACTTTGTGGTGAGACTCATTTAGAGATCGAGTAGACACTAGGGTCATTTGGGTATATTGCGGTGGTAGCTCGGTTGGGATCCGTATACGGGGATCCATGGCTCTATGTGAAGCTCGAGAACATTGATAAGTGACTTAACTTTGTGTGCCCGCCACTTTCGATGGAATTCGGGTATCCCCCGTCACTGAAAGGTGTTGTTTTTGGGTATTGAGTTTTATTATCCAAGTTTCGGTGACGTTTTGTATAAATGGATCGTATCCATGATTTACGGGTTGAGTATTATGCCCCACCAGCTTTTGGGTGTTTCGAAATATAAAGTTTTAACCGTAATTTTATAAATGTAGAGTTCGATTTCTATTCGCGTTTTGAGTGAGTTTTGGGTTGGAGTTTATTTACGAAAGAATGTTTTATATTGGGACCTTATCCCTGAAGTAGTTTAGATTTGAAAACGTTTATATTGGTATTTTGCCCAAAATGCATATTATTGGAAAACGAGTCGTTTTCATATTCAAAGCATATCTTTTGAAAGATTATGATTTAAATTGCATTACCTCTTTTCAAAGATATCTTTATTCATGTGGAAAACTCTTGAACTCACTAGGCGTTAGCCTAACCTTTTTATTTGTCGGCATGTGCAACAGATTTCGGTTGGGAATAACTCTAGTGACACTGTGCAGAGAGGAGTGCTAGTACTGTGCTCGAGAAGTGGTTACCTTAGTAAAGTCTTCCGCATTTGTTTCGGGAAGAGCAACTTGTAGTTGGGATTAAGTAACATCCGTCTTCGTCTGGTCCTTGTATAAGACTGGAGTTTATATTTTTTTAGGTCAAATAGCGAATTTTATTTTGAAGATTTATCTTTTGCTTGATGTAATATCGAAATTTTAATTAGTTGTTCTTACCAAATTTGAGGGTGTTACAGTTTATGAATTTCTGTTTCGAATATCGTCCTTTCACTTTCAAAGTCTTTTTCGATACTGTTGCGTTTATCAGATATTCCTTTGAAAACTGCAACATTTTTCTTTTCAAGCACTTTCTTTGCCGTTTCAAAACCTTTTCGCTCTTTTGCAAAATTATCTCTCTCAATTATCAAAACCTTTTCAAAATCAGAAATCTGTTTTGAAAGTTTTGCATTTTGAAGCTCAAAAACCTTTCTTTCATCGAAAACTTTCCTTGAAAGCTCGAGAATCTTTCTCTCAAAAATTTTCTTTTCATTTGAAAGTCTACTTTTTCTTGTTCAAAAATAGAAAGCCTATTCTTGAGATCAAGATTTTCACTCTCCACAACTTTCAGTTTCTCTTCAAGTTGCAGAGTCTTCTCTTCTTGGGCTTCAAAATTCTCTGATTTTTCAAACTTTTTTGAGAGTTCTGAAAATTGCTTCTTCAAAACATCATTTTCTTCAGCAAGTTTTTCTTTTTCTCTTTTTAAACTTTGTGCCCAATTCAGATTATCAGCATTTTCACAATTAACTTGCACAATCATGTTGTAATTGTTTTCCAATCTGGCTTCAAGAACTACAATCTTGGATTTGAGATCAGAAATTTCTTGTTGATAATCAGAATAAGACATTGTTTACTTGAACAAAATGATCGTAAGACGATCGCGATTTGATTCAATAAAGTCAGACAGAGTAATACACAAAAAAACGCAAAAAAAAAAGTTCCCCTTCTGCGACTTAGCAAGGGGGTCCCGAGATTTTTTTTTAATTTTTTTTGGGATAAAGACCGGATACCTTGATCCAAGTTAAAAAAAAATGTTCGGCGAATCAGGGATCACGGGACCGGATGGCGCGGTCCGGGAGTCAGATGGTGCGGGGACGACACGGGGCGGTTGGGTGGTATTGGACCACGACATAGGCGGCGCGGAGAACCGGGTGGAGCCGCGACACGGGCGGTGCGGGAACCGGGTGGAACCGCGGCACGGGCGGCGTGGGCGGCGCGGACCCGGGTATGGTGCCGCAAAGCGGGCGGCTTGGGGACCGGTAGAGCCGCGACACGGGGCGGTGTGGGGACCGGGTTTGGTGAGACCAAGGTGTGGTCGAGGCCGAAGCCCGAGTGTGGTCGAGGCCGAAGACCGGGTGTGAACAGGGCTTCGCGGGGGAATAGGGCTTCGCGAGAACAGGGCTTCGCGGGTGGAAGAGGGCTTCGCGGGTGGAAGAGAGGGCTTGGGAGGGCAGGGCTTCGCGAGGACAGAGGACAGAGCTTGGGAGTGGGAACAGAGGTTGGGAGAACAGGGTCTCGCGTGGGAGAACAGGGGTTGGGAGAACAGGGTCTCGCGAGACCTGGGTAGGGTAAGGACCGGGTTTAGCAGCGCAGATGACTCCAAACTCAACAAAATAAAAACTTTTAATCGAAAACCAATAAACTTTAGCAATGATTATCGATTAAATTCAGAAATCTAACACCCTTTCAATCGATTATCGAGCCAAAAACAATGATTTTCAATAAAAAAAAAAACTCAAGAACACAGACTAAAAATTTTAGATCTATAAAATCCAAAATTCTACTTCAATCTTACGAATTGGAAGATGAAACTTTACCAAACCTTTAATCTAACACAAATAAGTAGTTTGGAAACAACTAGACTCGAAGATTTAGCAAAAATCAAGAAACCCAAAAATTAACCAGAGAAGTCGATCGACTGAGAGAAGAATTTTTTTTTTACCTTTTTTCGAATCAAATCTTCGTCTTTTCGCTCTAATACCAATTGTAAATCCCAGATTACTCAAGTAACAATGAATAATTGAAAGATTAATTGTATTGAATAATTGAGAGAGTTACAAACATAGGATTGAAAAACAAACTCTCTCTCTAAACCTGATAAACGCACAATACACTTTCTTTCAACTTCTAACCCTATTGATTAGAAAACAAACATTAAATACTCAGACCTAAAACCCTATAGGCCCAAGGCCCAACAAACCAAACAAGCCCAATATTAAAATAAGGCTTTTACAACTCGATAAATAATTAACAATTAAACACTATAAATATTTTATATAACTTTCCACGCACTAGGACTTTCAGTCATAACAAATAACAATTCTAGTAGTTAAATGTTGAGGTTTTGAATTGTTTATTTCATAGTTTTATTGATAGTTATACCAAAAGAGCTAGATAAAAATTTTATTATAAAATGAATAGATAATTGATACAATTATTTTATTAAAAAACAAAAATAATGTTATAAGAAAATAAGATATTTAACAATATACAATCACAAATATTTGTTTCAAAATTGCTAAATATGTAAATTGTTTTTTAAAGTAGATGTGTGTGTTGAAGAAAGGTCTTTTCTCCCTGGTACTTTTCGAGGGTGTGGGATGCAACAAAACTGGATCGTCAAGCTCCATCTCTAGAAATCTACAAAGAAATCAAAAACCAACAAAACGATATAACATTAAGTTACAAATACATAAATATATGCTCCATGCACAATAACTTCTTGATTCACTTGTACAGATTCATGTGTTCTTCACTTTTTGTATATATCATCTTTATTGCTTTGCAGATCAGGAAATTCCCACAATCACCTCTTTATTGTTGTGTACCGTATAAATAGACTCGCAACACGGGAATGGTAAAAAATTAAATTATTCAAGGAATGGTAAAAAACAAACGGGAATCATTCAAGGAAAATCATTCAATAGAAAAATAAAATTAACCTGCACTTCTGCAATGGCATGTACTGCCAATGTGGACTTTCCACTACTTTCAGGTCCATAAATTTAAAACCCAAAACACATAAGATTGTCGACAACTCCTTAAAATAAACAATGCCTGAAAAAACAAAATGATGGCTTGAGACAGTTGAAAAGAATTAACTTAAACTATTATACTCGACTAAAGAGCCATGCAGTATGATGGGGATCCTAAGAAGGCAGCTTCCATTATATATACCTGATACGGAGTCCATGACAAAAGAAGTCATATAGTACCAGCAAAATACACGTAAAGAAACCTCAAAGCGAACCATCGAACAACCAAAAAAATCAACAATGACTTAAATGTATGCATCTAATTAGATAAGTTGCACAAACTGAGGCACATCTCAAGAACCCAATTGAATTTGAACGCATGAACAAAACTAAAGGTTTGACGCATATGTTACCTTAATTTTTCACGATCCCTGAATCATCAGTTATAACTTATAATTTTTTTAAGAATGAACCTTTAATGCAATAGTCCAAAGTGAGTCTTAGGGGTCGTTTATCAAACGCTAATTACCCGATGTAACACCCTCAAATCTGGAAATAGCAACTAAATTAAAATTTTCTAACTACAATGAAAATCGATTCATCTACAATCACGAATTAAGATTTATCCTCAATACACACATTTCATTCTACACATACGGTCAATAATAAGGATGGGTGCTACTAAAAACCCAATAACTGTCACTACCTCCAACTGCGGAAGATTTCACCAACTAACTTATCCTTGAGCGAAGCTAAGCCTCAACTCTTCATAGAACTGCTAGAATCCAAACCCCAAACTGGAACCTGATGCACATGCCGACAAATAAAAAGGTTAGGCTTAACGCCTAGTGAGTTCAAGAGTTTTCAACATATATAAATAAATCGTTTAAAAAGAGAAGAATGCCATTAAAATCATAATCTTTCAAAATGATATGCTTCACTTATGAAAGCGACTCGTTTACCAATAAATATGCATTTTAAACGAAAGAGACACCGAGTTAATCATTAACCAAACCAAACTGTTTTACAGACTAAGATCCCAATATAAAACGTTCTTTCGTAAACTTAGATTTAACCCAAAACTTGCTCAAAATGAGAATAGAGAGAGGACTCCCAATTTTATAAAACAGGGTAAAAATGTTATACTTCGAAATACCCAACACGGGTGGAACATGATACACAACTCATAAACCATAGATGAAAATCTATATAAATAAATATTGCTGTGAACACGGACATTAAATGTAACACCCCGATGTCGAAAAGGTATCGTTTCAAGTTATTACATAAATCAGTAGCTTTAAGGGGAAAATTAAGATATATGATTTTGGACTTGAATCCTAGATTTTATAGTCTTGATGGATAAATGATTCAATTACGAGTCCAACGGTTCTTTCCGGAGCAAAAACGGAGCTATAACGAAGAAGTTACGGCCAAAACAGTGATCAAGAAGAAAACCAGGGGAAGCGAGCGACTTATGCCGCGACTTAAGGTCGCGAGGTAAGTCGCGAAACCCCCTGGACGAGCTTAAAACCCGATTTTCAGCCACCAAACTTCATTTCTTCATATCTTCTTCATCCCAACTCCGTTTTTGGTGATTCAAGTTGCCATAGTCTCGTTTTTGAGAGCTCTTTAAGGATTTAGCAAGAGATTGGAAGTCTATTGGAGTATACAAGAGTATTTTGTGGTGGTAAACTCCTCATCCCTCCCTCTTCATCTTCTTCACCAAAGTTTTCTAGGGTTTCATCCACCCTTTGTGCTTCCTTTCCTAGATTGGAGGTTTGTAACCATGTTGGTGAACTAGAAGTGTTTTGGTTGGTGGATTCAAGCTTGGGTTAAGATAATCTCCTATTCTCTTCAGTTATGGAAGTTAGGGTTTCGATATCAGTTGAGGTATTCATGTATATGGTTTGGGAAACGATTCTTTGTGGTTGATCATGTTTATTTATGGTTGAATATGTATGGATTTAGGTTTTTGGAAGTTTTGACTTGAGAATCCAAGTGTTCTTCAAAGGAGCTCTAGTTGAGGGAAAATCTAGATTTAGCCTAAATCTAGCAAGGTGAGTTCAAGTTGATTTGTGAAAACGGTGTACATGCCAAAATGCTTATTTTAAAAGTGTTTGTGTTTTACACTAAATTGTTAACTGCTGATAAGTTTTGGTTATTTGGGTATATTTAACTTTATAAACTTATGTAACACGCATCTTTGAAGTTTTTGGGCGTTTTGATAAATAAATCATGTTAACATGTTTCTTTGATGATGTAAGAGATAAATGGAGGTCATTTTATATATTTGTCCATTTGGTGCATACGATATTATAAACCGTTGGAAAATGCATATCATGGTATTATGAGTCATTTTGGGTATCGCGAAGAGAATAAGTTCATTTGGAAAACGTTTTTTTTCAACCAACGAGGAGTTTTGGGTTATTTACTCTTGAGTCGTAGTATTTTCATAAATGTTGGTCAAGCGTGTTTTGGATGTTTATATTGGCGCCCATTGGAGATTTACGTAATTGTTGGGTCTTTATGTCGGATTTCGGCTTTGTCAGGTCTTTGGGACTTTTGTTCGGTTTAATAACCTAAGTGGAGCTTTGGGGTGTGAGTTTCATTTATTGCATTTTATTTTGGAGAATACATGTTTTGGGTGTGTGAGTCATTCATTTGGAGTCATGTATTTTAGACCGTGTTGCATTGGATCCATAGGCACGTAAGTCAGTTGTATGTATCGGTGAGGACTCTTGGGATTCTCACCTTGGGAAATAATGTCGTGTTGGCATTGGTGTTGTCCCGGTTGTTTTGCGGAGCGGAACCTTTATGGGTTGTACTCCGGGACCTTGGGTTTGGAGTTTGATGTTCTAATTCTTGTGCACGAGGGTTAGACATCGAGTGTTATCAAGTAAGGAGTTGGGGCTCCTATCTTGACTGATAGGGAGTAGGCACTAAGGGTCAAGTGGGCACCCTGAGGATGAAACTCCCTAGAGACCGAACAAGCAATAAGATCGCGTATCCTTGAGGTGTAGCTCGACAGAGCAGGCAATACGGTCACGATCTGAGGTGTTGTTCGACAACATAGTTATGTGGTTTAACTTTGTGTTCCGCCACGTACAATGGAATCGGGTATCCCCCGTCACCGGAAGGTGCTATTTGGGTATTTTATTGTGTCATTTTATTATCCATGTTTTCGGTGACGTTTTACTTATGGGGAATTGTTTACTCAAGATTTATGGGTTGTGTTTTATGCCCCGTCCACGTTTGAAGGATTTCGAGAAGTAAAGTCGTATTTCATATTTTTATAAATTAAGAGCTTTGCTTACTATTCACGTTTTGGTTGAGTTTGGGATTAAAGTGATCTTTACGAGAGAAGGTTCATGTTGGGTTCTTTGTTCTAAAGATGTACTTTGTTATTTAAAGCAAATCTGTCAGAGAGTCTGTGATTTAAACTACTTTATTTCCCTTTAACAAATATATTTATTTTATGTTGTAAACTCTTGAACTCACTAGGCGTTAGCCTAACCTTTTTATTTGTCGGCATGTGCATCAGGTTCCGGATGGGGGAAGAGGTTCTAGCTTTTTGGTGAGGCGTTGAGTGCTAAGAGTTTGTGCAAGGGTGAGTAGCTTGATGAAGTCTTCCACGTTAGTCGCTGATAAGGGCAACTGATATTTTGGGGTTTTAGTAACACCCGACTTTGATTAGTCTTTATGCGAGACTTAACCTTTTAGTTGTTAAAATTAAATCCAATATTCTTTTGAGGTGTCTCAAGTGATGTTTGTAAAATAGATTATATCCTTTTTGTTGTATAATTTGGAAGTTTTAATTTAGTTGCTCTGTTCATTTTCGAGGGTGTTACATTAAACCCAAAACTCACACGACCATAAAATGGACGAAATCAAATACCGAAACGTGGAAATGACGCATTCCATTCAAGCCTTAATATACGTGGGAAAAACCCAATATTAAGGCCATCATTTATCGTCGACCACCCAAAACCAAAGATAGTAAAAATACGACATTAACATTTAAAATACCACGGATATATGACGGAGAGACCCGTATACATTGAGAATAGAGGAACACGCAAGTAGGCCGCCCATACAACTTCCTCGCATGTCGTCTAAACGTTTCCATCTTGGGTGGCGAGAACACGTGAATGGGGCCACCCGTGATGTTATTGGATTTCACCACAAATCCTGGTCCTAGTTCCCATGCCATACTAGACATCACAATCCTCAGACCGTTTGTTGCCTTTTGCCATACTCCGTCGAGTTCCACCCCAAGGTCTTACGGACATAGATGCCTATCCAATCTAGATGAGTTTCAACTCAGAAGCTCGAGCCACCTATTGCCTACTCGCTAGCAAACTCAAGCGGTCAATGGTCATAACCAACCTTACCCGCTTTCCCAAAACAGACAGACTTGCGTGCCTATGGATCCAACACAACACTGTCTAAAATTACATGACTCCAATTGAAAGACCAAAGCTCCCAAAACATGTAACTCTCAAATGACACGAAATAAACGCCATCATACTCAAACTCCACAACTGTTTTTAAACCGGACAAATGTCCTCAAGACTCCATTTAGTCAAAACCGAGCCAAAGACCCAATAGTTTACGTAAATATCCAACGAAAGCATTTGTAAACATTAAAACACGTTTAACCAACAGTGATGTAGACACAACGACCAAAAGTATAATTAACTCAAACTCAACATTGGTTGAGGCAAACCATTTTTAAAATGGACTCGTTACCCTTATATTTCCAAAATGCCTCATAACGCAATTATATATATTTTCCAAATAGTTGTAAGTTCAAATTCATATAAATGACCTTTACATCAAATGGACTCCATTTATATATATTATATCATCAAAGAAACATATCAAAATGATTTATTTGACAAAATGCCCAAAAATCACAAAGTTGTGCGTTACATAAGTTTATAAAGTTAGATATATCCAAATAACCAAAACTTATCAGCAGTTAACAATTTGATGTAAAACACAAACACTTTAAAATAACATTTTGGCATGTACACCGTTTTCACAAATCAACTTGAACTCACCTCGCTAGATTTAGGCTAAATCTAGATTTTCCCCAACTTGAGCTCCCTTGAAGAACTTGAATCCTCAAGCCAAAACTTCCAAAACCTAGATCCACAAGTATCCAACCGTAAATAACCAGATTCAACCATATAGAATCGTTCCCCAAATAACTCACATAAAAAATACACACTTTGGCCAAAACCCTAATTTGACCTAATTTCTCCAAAATCACCCAACTGAAAACTTAAGACATAAGGCACTAGAAAGTCATAAATAGGGCATTTATAACTTGATTAAAGCGTTAGAAGGAAGAATGGATGAACTTACAATGGTGGGTTTTGATAAAACTCAAAACCCTAGGATTTTCTTGGAAGGGACAACAATGGAGATGGTGGGAAGTTGACCCTATCTTCCAAACTTGATAGAGACACAATATCTTGAAGTAAATGAGTGTGGATGAACACTTGGTGGCTTCTAAAACCGAATTCAATGGGGGTGGAGAGAGTTCTTGAAGAAGGTGAATGAATAAGTGAGTGAGAATGAGTGAGGAAAGGAGTTTAAAAGCGTCCAGGGCCCGCAGGCGATTGTGACACGCGACTATGCCCTTGGAATAGTCGTCGGGCATAGTCGCCCGCTCAAAAGAAGTCGCGGTACAAAACCCGCGAGTATGCCTCGCGATAGTGACCCTGGCACTATCGCCGGGCACTATCGCCCAAAGTGTACCGAGAGAAGGGAGGGGTCGCGATTATGACACGAAGGTTAAAAATCTGATTTTTCGACCGACGTGCTCTCTATATGAAACCCAACATATGCCAACACGACTTGGGTAAGATTTATAATCATAGCTTAACCAGATAAGCGAGAGTTAAGAGTTTACCAAAATCACGGGTGTTACACCCGAGTAAGTGCTTACCAAGCTTACCAAGTTATATTACCTTAACAAATGAATATGATAATGACCAATAATCTTACCCGGTAAAAGCGAAAGCAATGGTGAGAGTCTTACCCGGTTAGCGCTTACCGGGTAAATTTTTGCCTACGATGTCATTTTAATGGACAAAAATCTTACTCGATAAGATAAGTGTTGGCGTTAAATTTAATCGATAAGTACTTACCGGGTAAGTGTTTGGGTAAACAACCCCTTAGTTTGAAGCTAACGGAACATCACCATATAAGTAAAACTCACTTTTGCTATATTAATCTGGAACTACGGCCAAAAGGTCCAAATAACCTTTAGCTATATTGATGTATATCCTATCAAAAACTCACCTTTGCTAAAAGCAATTTCTGTTTGAGAACTTCAATGCATAGACATCTTCTAAAGAGTTAACCTTACCCCAAACACCAAAAAACACAAGAATATCAAAAGTTATGTGTTTACCAATATAACAAAAGCAGTAGAAAAACAACCAAATTGTAGGAGGACAAAAACACTTCTATAATTGTAGTAAAAATATTCTCAAGCTTTTAACATAAGAAAGAAAATATCATATATGCTGGAACATTAAATGGGTATATTTATATGGTTTTGTACAACCACACGAGGAACTTTTTCAAGCCAACTTTATCATTTTTCTGCAATTGTATTACTCCGATAAAAGGCAAAATGCAACACACTTTGGTTTAGTACCTATTTAGTGCAACAAAGAACTTTTTCATCAATTGATGTAACACAGTTTCAAAATAACCTACTTTGTACCTATTTTGACAGGTATGGTGATAACCTATTGATCTTGAAATATTTGATGACAGGAATACCCGTTCAAAACAGGATTATGAATTGTTTACAAAAGGGTTACGACAAAGTGAAAGATAAATACTGACATCCATAAAAATGTAGCCAATACCAAAAATGAGTTGAGAGAATAAAAAACAGAAACAATAATCCAACAATGAGTTGAGAAACAATAAACCTTAAAAGAATAACAAACTCACTTACATATTTTCCAAGAATTCACTAATTTCAAACACAAAAAATGTGTTATCAAACATTAATTGTAAAAGAAAATAGACAAAACCATATAATTAGTACAATCTTATGGTAAAAAGTCATCAAAAATGGAAGAAAGAAAGAGCTATGTTGAAGAGTCTCATTGACTGCTTAAATACAAGTTCCACAAACCACAGATAAGGCATTTCATCAAACATGATTGTGGTTATAAATCTATTTAAAACCAACGATGAAATGCAACTATAAGCAAACAAATTAACATTCTTCCAAAAGTAAAGAATCCATGTGTGATAAGAACAAGCATTCCACAGAATAAGAACTCCAATGTTGGATACCAAAAATGAAATGCATCTTACCTTTTGAACGAAAACCATGGAAAAAGTATAGATGCAAGTTATAAAATCAAAATCAAAATATAAATCTTTTCTCAGTTTGGAAGCTTGTTCTAGGAGTTACAAGTTTTTGGAGAATAGAGAAAGTGATATGAATCCAGAGAATTATAGTAGAAAATTTACCTTAATCCTCTGTGTGATGAGAGTTCTTGGACCTGGCTGGAAGTTATAAACGATAAAGACATCTTATGCAAAAAAACAATCGGTACATGAAAGTTCTCCATGAAAACATCACAAATAGAAACAAAACCTAACCTGAGAAAAATTAAAACAACCCCTAATCTTGAAGATGAAGAAGATCAAGCACGCAATTAGAAATAAAGAAACAAAGTTAACTGAGATTTTAAGAAGAGATGAACCTGGAGAAGGAAACGCCACCTTGAGAACTGGAATCGTGTTCTTGATTAGAGTGGATGCGCGGATACTTCTTTTTGGGAGCGGGGATTAGTGGACGCCTCTGTAAATCGATGTGGTAACTTCTGTAAATCGATTGAGCAAACAGAATCAAAATCTATTATGTAAATTGAAACACGGAGTATGTAAAATCGATTGAGAGGAGCAACCAGAATCAAAACCAATTGAGAGGAAAAGACATGAATCAAAATCGACATACATAATCAAAATTGATTGAGAGGAAAAAATATGAATCAAAATCGACATACATAATCAAAATTGATTGAGAGAGAAAACAACAATCAAAATCGATTGAGATGAGGAAAATCAAAGAACCCCTAAATCGAGAGTATGAATGGTATACCTACAAAACCGATTTGTGTCTTTGTGGAGAGGATCGAGAAGAGAAGAGTAGAAGGGATGCGATAAGAAGGCCTACATATTTGATATTCACCCTGAATCGTTCCGAAGCGTCGTCTTGAAAATAGAGTAGTCTGAAACGTCTCCTTGGATTAAGCGCATTATTGATGAGGTTTGTAGGTTGTGAGAGATTTTATGCATCATTGGAGTTACCTTAGGCTGATAAAGTTGTGTTTAAGAGATTTTAAGAGATTGTGTATTAAACAGCAGTACATTGTGCAACAAAAGGTGTTTCTAAGAGATTTTGAAATCTGCTTTATAAGGTAGTATAGATATAGATATAGATAATGGACATATTATCCCAAACTCATTAATTTTCATTCCTGACCAAATTGGGGCGAATGAAAATTTTATTCCTCATCTTTTCTCATACGTTCCTTCATTTGTCGATGTTGAATGTAAAATATTTTTTATTTTCATGTTGGATGTTACATATTTGTATTAAAAATATTATATAAAACATTTTTTATTAATTATATTGGTTTAACCAAACAACATCAATGCAATGCCCATTTTTATTCTCATTCTTCTGCATTTTTTAATCGTGGATTTATTTATTTATAGAAAATATAATTATTAATAATGACATGGAAAAACGGTACTAAAAAAATTATTTAATGATCTGTATTTCTGTTTCTTGACAAACACCCTCCCCTCCTCTTTGCTTCTAACTAAAAAAAGAAACAGAAGGTGTCTAAGATAGGATCTTTAAACCCTAATCCGCCATGGTTGTCATTGTTGAGAAAACCTCCTCCTCTGGTCGTGAATACAAGGTCAAGGACATGTCCTTGGTTGAAATGCCTGGTTTGATGTCTTGATGGACGGAATTCGGTCCTTCCCAACCAATTAAAGGTGCTAGAATCACCGGTTCACTCACTCCACATGACCATCCAAACCGGCGTTCTTATTGAAACCCTAACCGCCTTGGGTGACAAGGTCCGATGGTGCTCCTGCACACAAGACCATGCCACCCTGCCACCATTGCACGCCTGGAAAGGGGAAACTCTCAAGGAGTACTGGTGGACCTATGATTAATTTGCATTGATAATTATAGGACTTGTGACCATGGAGTCATCAACAAATGTTGTATACAATTCAATCATTTTTATAATAGGTTATGAATGTGTAGAATTTGCTTTAGAGCTATCAAACAACTATCCTTGGTACCACAATGTTTCTGAATCATTAAAAACTTGGACACTTGTGGGCGGCTATACAGTTTCAGATTTTGCAGGTAGATATGTAAAGCTTCATCTGTGAGATTTACATGAAAACATTTCAATTCTAGGCATCCTTGTGCGAAAACAATCAACACTCTTTGTGAAATTAAAACGCCTCTTCATGATCATTGAGTCTCTCAATCTTGAACCTGCGCAAATTCTTGCAAAATTGACCAAGAACTTGCAATCCTCTATCTCTAATCACATCCCTTGCATCAAGAACTTCCAATGCTAGACATCTTTCAAACAATATGCGTTTATATCGAGTATTGCATAAAGAAGATCCAGTTTCCATATATGATTAGCAAAAGGATCTTAATAGGAAGGTCAAGTTCACCCAAGTAATTCAAACCCAGAGAACTCAAGATAGGATGAAGCTTCAAATGAACATATTTCTACGAATGATTGATGATCCCAAAACTATCAATTTCTTCCAACTTCACAACATGGCTAAAGAAGTCAACAAGGTCTGTAACATCACATTCGCTGATCTTCCAGGATACTAAAGATTCACTGCTTTTTTTTAAATAAGTTTGAGATCTTTAAAGTCAAAATTTTCAAGATTCCTCCAAATCCAAATCCCTCCATGAAATCTAATCCATTTCATTCCATTCCTACAAACCAAACGGACCCTAAGTTCTTGACCAGGGTTCGGGACAGTAAATCAATATACAGATCATGAACTACCATACGTCAAAAATGGATAGTTGTTAAGCAATTCAAAGAACTCATGGTTTCTCGAACCCATGGGGTGACGAAACCACCCTAATATTCGGGAATTAGATTTTTGCCGACCAAGTGCACCTTTAAATTGGACCAAATGTCATGCAAAATCGCTTGATGTGCTTTTAGCAGAATTCCTCCTTCGAGGGATTTTTTAAGTTTTTTGATTGATTTTGGAGACTTTTTGGTCTCTATGGTTGATTTTGAGAGAATTTTCGGTTTTTTGGTTGATTTTGTAAAATTTCTCAACTTTTAGGATTTGATTCTCGTTATCGTTACTTTTTCTAGGTTTCTAATTTTGTTCCCTTATGCATCTAGGATTTTAGTACTAAAATGGTGTGTTTTGCAAATTAAAATAAACTAACCAAATTTAATAAAACCTAGATAGATTAAACAAATAAACATCAAAAAAGATAACAACCAAGGTTGAGAAAATTAAGAATAAGCTAAGAAAATTAACATCAAATTATCATATATAAGGCAAATCTAATTTTTTTGAGCAAATATGAATTAGGGGCGTAGGGCAATGAATGTAAGCTAAAGCAATAAACAATGTAACAAATAAACAATCAAACAATTTGCAATAATTAATAGGCTAAAGCAAAAAAAAAAAAAAGACTAATAAGATTTAGGTCAAAATACTAATATCAAATTTAAGACAAAAATATAGGTCAAGGGTCAAACTCAATTATTTAAATGTAAAACCTCAAAACAAACAAACAAATCATGTAAATAAACAATGAAATCATATAAAAGTAATTGTATAATATTATAACTAATTAATTTAGGATAAATGACTAATATCAAATTTAAGGTAAAATTTTAAATTTGAGTTAAGTTTTAGGACAAAACTTAGAATCAAAGATTGAGTGAGTGACTGTTAGAGAGTGAGAGAACTTGCCGGACCTGAGAGCATGGTTGTTCGGCAGTCACTGAATGGTTTGATACAGAATGGTTAAATGATCAGAATGATTCAGAGACTCTGTATGATATATTGCAGAATGAAATATGGTTGTTTGGCAACTGTTTTGAATAGACAGTTTGAATGACAACAAATTATCATTATGATTTTTAGTTCTAAATGAAATATAGTTGTTTGGTAAAAATCTTAATAAAACAATTACTTTGTAAATATAACTACATATATTACTCGTTCAAAACAACATTTCATATTAATCCAAACAAGCATAACCTTGTTCAAGTTCCAAATTAAACCACGAAACAAACAATTGCAATGATTCTTTGTTTTGAAATGAATAGGAGCCATTTGCTTGAATTCCATCTTATATGTACGAATTCCATCTTATGATATAAAGATGGTTTCCATCCAAGAATTCTGTAGTCCTCTAATAGAAAATGCACAAATATTCTGCAATTAATATTGAAACCAACCCAAAGTCCTCCAAACCTATTCATAAAATAAAAAAGAAAAAAAAATCAACATAAATGGATTTTGGAGCATGATTGTTTAAACTTTGAGCTAACATAACTCCAATTAGGGGTTTTAAACGAGTCGAGCTTTTAACAAGCTACTCGAGTTCGAGCTTAATAATTCTCTAACTTAATGAGTCAAGCTTCATAAAACTAATGTTTGACTCGACTCGTTCGAAAGCTCGATTAAAATTTTCGAGTCGAGCCGAGCCATTCGAGAATATATTTTTTCGAGTCAAACATGTTCATATGTTCATAAATAATATAATAAAAATATATAAAATATCAACCTCGAGCTAATAAACGAGTTAATTGATCGTGAATACGAGCCATAAACGAGCATCGAGCTCGATAACTCAAAAAATATTCGAGCTCGAGCTCTACATTGAAAATTCTATTCGAGCTCGACTGGTATAATTTTTTAAGCCGAGCTCGAATAACCTACTACTCGACTCGGCTTGTTTACACCCCTAGCTCCAATGCCAAGCCACAATGCATATATCCTATTAATTTTAAAGCAAAAAGATGGTGCCTGCACCAAAAAACAGGTAACTATCTCAATCACTACATATGGAGCCTTTATGTTAGATACAAATATTATATATTCAAAGATAAATATCATACTCTCAAATCTGATTCACATTAAGTTCAGGGACTCCACAAATGTTAAAATTGTTGAGGACATATATCCAATTGATGCAAACGAAAGCGGAAATAACATATGTAAAAGGCGAACACTAAGATAAAGTCACTACAAAGTACAAACAGATTTCTTCTATTTAGAATTTCGTAGTCCTCTAATAGAAACAAGTTTATAATGTAAGCACTAATGAGCTTAAGGCAACATGTCTCAATCAAAAATCCATAAATAGCAGGGAGAGTTCTAAAATCCATAAGCTTATATGTACATGATGATCAGTAGTGAGAGAAAAGGGAATTCAACCAAGTTTTCTTAATCCCTAGATTTCTAAAACCACCCTATAAAACACCTAATCAACAAAGAGGAAATCACAATAAAATCGTTGTTTTGATTCCAAAGATGTATCATGATGGCAAGAGATGATCAATTTAACATGGAAGAATACGATGGAACCCAGATGAACAATTTACTCCAGCTCTGCAAATCCTAGCATCTTCCACATTTTCCATGCGAACTCAACACACAATTAGCTAAAGCCAAATCACACGAAAATCCGTGCACAAGCATGAAAAGACTGGATATAATATGGTGACTGAACTTGGTTCACATTGCATCTGCTTATACATCTGAAACACAGTACATACCTCCCCTAATCTAGCATAACATCCAATAATCGCAGTCCAGGGCACAACATTTCTCTCAGGCATAACATCAAACACTTTGCTGGCAAAATCAAAGTACCCAAATTTAGGGTAAAAATAAATTAAAAAAGCAGCAATGTAGGCATCATAGGAGTATCCGTTTAGAACAACGTGTTGGTGGAAAGAAAATCCGTGTGAAAGGAGATTTACAAGAAACATACACAAACACAGAGAGTAGAAATCGAACATAATAGAAATCGAATAGCAGAGTGGCTTCCATTCCTGAAGGTGTTGTGTATAGCAGAAATATGAAGGCAAAGTACCTAAAGGAGATGGGCGTGAAGGAGTGCGATGCGAAGGAGAGGTCGTGAGAGAGGGCAATCTTGGGAAAATCATGGCTCTGTATGGTTTATAAAAAAATCACTCTCATGTTAATGCTTTTAAGAGACATACAGATAAAGAAACTATTAAGAGGCAACCAACCAAACACCCCAATAGAAAAACCTCTCTCATTACATTTGGTGCTCTTTTTGAAAAAGAAAATCAAATATTACAATTTTGGTTCTCCATCTTTGTATTTTTGTTTAATTAGTGCATATTTTATAAGTTTCCAGGCTCTGCATGCTCAAGAACTTTGAATTACTTTCCAAGTCAGTGATGAAGGCAACTAAATATGTTCAATCTCAGCCTCAACAATCTCTTCCAGTTGATCCTGCTACAACTCCTACTCCTGCAACTCTAGTATCCTCAGCACTTCCAACATATGACATATATGTGTACATGGAAGAATTTGACAATCTAAATGCTAAGTTAGATGGTATGGAAGATCAGATTGCAGAGGTCAACCAGTCAATCAGAGTATTAGCATATCAGTGTAAAGTTCAGGCAGAAAAGAAAAGGAAGTTTGAGTATGATGATTCTCATGATGATCAAAAGGGGGAGAAAAGACAAAGAACTGAGTCTGCTAAACCATCTGCTATGTTATCAGATCCGGGAGATTCAAGTCAGAATAATCAGAGGAGTAGTGCTGACAATTAGAGTGAAAGTTCAAAATCTCAGAGGACTGAAAACACTTGTCGAGTTCTAGTTTTATTTGATCCTCAAGCTATTTATCAGAGTTCAGAAAGGATTTGTGGTCATCTTATGCATAAAGGGTTGTCAATTTTTAGAGACTTCTGCGCTGAAAGAGCAAAGAACGAAGTCTGAATTCAAGACAAAGATTGACCTGCTTGTGAAAGAAAGAGACAACTTTGCGTCAAAGATCAAAGAGCTTGAAAATTTTGTTTCAAGTTCAAATCAGAAATCTGTCTCTTCACAAAGGTCAGTCAAATTCTTTAATCAGATTCGTCGCACTAACCTTTTCTATGATGAATATTTAGATGGTTCAGATACTTATCCGAGGAGAAAAAGTTTCAAGAAAGAGACACTGGTTTGGCAAAAGAAACCAGTCAAAGATGATAAGGAAAAAGAGTTGAACGAGAAGAAATCATGTGTACATGTACACAAAGCAAAGAAGAACAAAGCACATAACGGTAAGAAATATTATTGTTCTATATGTTGTACACATGATCATATTCACAAGACCAATGATCATTTCTGGTATGGGTCTTACTCCATAACCTCCACACGTACTGCAACTAACTTTTCTAGACCCAAATACCAGTGGGTACCAAAGAAGAAAACTGATTCTGTGTTGCAGGTACCTCAAGTCAAGGGGGAGTAAGAGATCAATGGCTCTTGAATACTACAGTTCAAGACCCGCACCTAAATGTCAAGATTATGGCTTCTAAGCACATCAGCTTAGGACCCAGTCTTAAAAGGAGTTTGACTTCTAAACACAACAGTTTAGGACTCGGACCTCAGCGATCAAAAAGACCTTACTCCTGTATGTTTGCATCCGATGGATATGATGGTCTACATCCCAAGAGAATTGATCTGATATCTATCCTATACTGTTTCACTGATAGATTTTTCTGATATGATGGTCTACAATTCAAAAGGGAGTGTCTGATCTCTATCCTATTTTAACTGATATATCTCAGATGCTTAATTTAAGGGGGAGTAAAGGTGATGACTTCTGATTAATTCAGATCAGAACTCATACTATAAACCGTTTTACTTCTTTCTTTTAATTTTCTTTAATAAATGTTCTGAATAAAGTGGCTTCTGATCACATGACAAATCAGGACCCGTTTTTCAACGATCAAAGAAGGATATTATGCTAATATCCAGGGGGAGCTCAAAAGACATAAATCATTATATCATGTTTTGAGGGGGAGCTTAAAGGTAAATATCTTCTGTCCTAGATCTCGGATTGTTTGAAAGAAGAACAACTTTCAAGCATGAAAAACAAACCACTTCTCTATTCTCAAAAGATTTCATGAATTCAGAAGTGAACTTTTAAATGTTTTTCAAATTTTGAGCTTAATGTTTAACTGAACGTGTGTTTTCAAAGATCAATACTCGTGTATTGTCTTTTCCATATACTGTAAAGTATTCACACACATCGGTTCAGTATTTTATTTGAATTTGTTATTGCCATGTCTCTAAAAGAACCAATTTTTCGATGGTAATACCCCCGTTTGCTTTCAAAGTTGTTGAGCATCATTCATCTTTTTCATATTTGTACTTTCATTGATAAATTGTTTATATTTGTTCATATAAACAAATTTCCAATTCTTTGATACCCTAACCTTTTGATTTGATCTGATTGATTCATTGTCAGATTCTCAAAACAATTCTCTTGATTTCATTTCTTTCATTCAATTTTCTTGTTTTGAGAGATCTTCAAAGTTCAAATGCTCAAATTTCATTCATAATTTTAAATGAGCATACATTCTGACACTGATATCATACACTTTGTGCTTAATTGTTCTGTTAAATTGTTGAGCAACCATGCTTTTTAGGACTTACATGGGATTCGTGTGTGAGCTTAAACAGAACTTTCATGGATTCACGTAAACCTGTGTTTCCTACCCAGGAAGTTATCCTTGAGTGATTGAGGGGTGAGGGGTCAAAATTAAAGAGTGGGGGAGATAACTCATCCGGTTGAGTTATTCTCATTGTGCTGAGTGGAAAAATGGAAAAGAGAGTTTGGTTAGAAGTGAGCTTTAATGTTAAAAAGAAAGAGGGTGTGAGAACAGAGTTAAAAGAATATCAGAACTCTGCACCTACCACTTTCTGAGCCGGGCAGCCACATCTACTGATTGGTTCACATTCTTTGGTGACCATCATTGAAAAAGGCAGTGAGCCCATGCCAACTCTTGCTATTACCCCACCAACCACTCATTTCTTTCTTAACAAAGAAATGTTTCATTTTCTTTGGGGACGCAACATATATGCTATCTAATCTTCACTCGAAAGATTTAGATATTGAAAAAGAAGGAAAGTTGCCCCACCTTCGCACCTCTTTCATGCACATTGAGTTCGTGTATTATCTGTTGTTGTCTCAACAGTTTACACAATTTGAGCCTTATGAAACACAATCATTGTGCTAAAATTCTTTCATACACAAGCACGAGCACACAGAAAATTTGTTTTTCTGTCAGAACATTCATAGTTAAACCTTGTGTTTTTCAATTATTGAATGGAAGTCCTGGGGAGTCATCATCAAACCAACTCCTTACATTGTACATTCGTTGTACACAGTAACTTTGTGTTACTGACAGGCATTCTTAACTGTTTCATTTGTTGAATCAGGGTTACACGTTCATTATGTCTGGATTTGAAAAGATTCGGATATATACAGTTCATGATTCGGCTCTTTAGATCAAAGTGCGACAACTGTAAAAGGGGAGATTGTTAGTTGATCAAAAAGGGGGAAATCAAAGTCTGTGCCGAAATTGACGAAGTTTTGATGATTATGATGCTCACATCATCAAAAAGGGGGAGAATTATACAAAGATCAATTTCAAAGTTATGAAGAGTTGTCAAAGTTCGAAGAGACAAGTCAGAAATTCGAATTGCTTCCACTGATTTAAAGTTTAAGTCTGATAAAGAATGTTCAAAGATGATTCGTGAAAGTTTGTTTCTTCCAAAGACGTTTCAGAGATCACAAGTGATGAAGATACAAGTTGTTCAAAGATAGTTTTCAAAGATGTTTCAAAGAATGAAGTTTCAAGTTCATAAGATGTTGCAAGAATTCAGTTTTGCGTTCAAGGCATGTTGACTTTCCAAAGCTTCAAAGTCTAAAAAGACTTTTCAAGATTCTTCAAAGGCTGAAAGACTGAAGATTGTTAAAGCTTCAAAGTTCAAAGTTATCAGAGTCAAAGCTGAAGAATCAAGTGCTGAAGACTAGTGTCAAATTTTTATTAAATTTTGAATACAAAGGGGGAGATTGTTAAGTCTAAATATTGTATCCAAGATTTAATTAGAAAGTCAAGTTACAAAGTCAACATTGTCATTGTTTTAGGAAAGTCAAAGTTGTTTTAGTTTACTTTGTTGTTAAGTCTTGTTATTAGTTAGGTGGTATAAATAGGATTAGGCTTTGTTAATCTTGTAAGCACTTTCATTGCAATATCAGACTTGTGATTTGAATTCAAGATCTAGTTTCTCTCTCTAGTTTCTCTCTCTAATTCTTGATCTTAATTGATATATTTTGAGTAATTGCTTGATATGTTTGGGATTTATTGATTAACATACATTATTCAGAGAAATTTGAAACTGAAATGCAATGCAACTTTGAACATTTGGATAACTACAATGAGATTATGGAGAAGCTTATGCTAGAGTACATGTTCAGAGAACCAATCATAATTCCAAAAATCAACATCCAGTTGATTGAGGAACCAATAGTTGATTGTGTTATTGAAAACAAAGAGTTTCTGTTTGATCATCTTTTGGAAACAACTGAGGTTAATTATGCAAGTGTGTATCTAGAAGAAACCTACAAGTATTTGTATTTATCTGAAAAAGAAAAGCCAGGTTTGCTTGAGCACTATATTGATGGGGGTTTGTCTGGAAAGATTCAAATGATGTATAGTGAAATGTATCAGAGACTGAGAATGAATGATAAGTCCTTGAAGATTCAGAAAAGGATAGTGGAGGTTATTGAATTCTAGAAAGTTGATTTTGATATGATTTGTTATGCATCATTCAAAGTCAAGAGAGAAGATGATAGTGTGGATATGCTGACTAGTGTGGATTTTGACAGATTGAGCTTTGAAGATCAATTTTTCTTAATAAGATTCTTTGAGAAAGCTGAAGAGGCCTGGTTGGAGTATGAATTCAAGAGACTATTGGGCATCAATATAAGGAATCTGGATAAGTATGATTTACAATTGGCAATTGAGTTTAGATTGCTGAAATCTAACTTGAAGGAACCAAACAATTTTCTTATTGATGAAAGAAATGCTAGTGCCAAGTTTGTGAAAGAACATAATGATATTGGGGGGGGGGGTACATTTACACTTTGGATAATTTGAATTATCACCAATTGAGGCTTGCTGAGTACAGTGATGCAACTTTGATGACATTTCTTGCAGTTATGAAGTTTAAGGCTCCAATGAAAGATGAACTGTTGATTGTTAAGAATGTGTTTGTTGATTGAGTAGAAGAAAGATTGGTTTTAAGAAATGTGGTTAGAAAAATGTAAACGTTGGTACATAGAAGAACCAAACTCCAAGTTAATTATGGAGTCATATTTTCTATTTATTTTCTTCAGACTTCTTTGTCAGAGCTGAAGTGGAAAGAATGGAAGAACTTAAAAAGATGCAGAAGAAGCTCCAGAGCATATGGAGGTAGATGTTCAGAGCAAAGAAGTTTAAGTTGATCAGAAGGATGTTCAGTCTGAACAAGCTCAACTTAATCCTGATGAGTGGTTCTTAGAATTTAAAAATTTACTCATTTATTCCAATATGTAAAGTTTGTTGATTACATTGATACCCTAGGTGAAAAGTTTGTGACTGAAAGGCTCTCATACAAAGTTTTCTTGCAAAGGGTTGGGAAGTCTAAAGTTGATGTGTATTCTAAATTTCTAATCATAAGATAACCTCAATAAGAGAGTTATTTGTTAGAAATCTTGGGTATCTGGAGTACTTGGGATTTGAGGTGGTAAGGGAAGATGGTATGGTTTATTACTTCATTGAAGCTGACTTCAGAAATCTGTCTCCTCATGATTTTCTTGAACTGCACAGTTTGTTATGCAACAAAGAAGAAGGGAATAAGAAAGAAAGATGGGCTTTAGCTGCAATAAAAGATGGCATGTTTAGAGCACTCAGATTTACTGCTTATATATATTTTCAGGTGGCATTAGAAGTTGGGAAAACTCATGTTTACTTGCCTCCTCCAAGTACAAGTCACCCAGACCTTGCAAAGATCAATAGAGGTACTGCAGTTTAATGGCCAGAATTGGGTATTATTCTAAATAATCCTCTAAATGGAATGAATTTCTTCTACAGATCTAAAGAGGTGAATAAGTATTCCTCTGGAACTATCAGACAGTTGAAGATGTATATGGAGAAGAGAATTCAGAAAGGAAAGGAGGTTGAAAAGTGCTCAGGTTGATTGATGAGCAATTGGCAATTAGAAACATTGTTTTGCTAAGATTCATTCCTATCCTGAAGAGAGAAAACCTGGATAAACACATAACAATTTGACCAAATGGGGAGATTGTTAGATATGAAGTTGGTCAAGATTGTCTAAGTGTTCAACTATGATCACCTTGATCAGAGCTCTGATACTGAAGGCTCAGAGCTAGGGATGGAAATGGGGTGGGTATTAAGCGGGTAATGCATCCCCCGTCCCCGACCCCGGCCCCCATTTAAACACCCCGTCCCCGCCCCAGCCCCGATTAATCCCCGACGAGTTCGGGGGGAAGGAATCCCCAGTGGGTTTAGGGAACCCGACGGGTACCCGTTTAGTAAAAAAATTAAAAAAAGCATTTTAAAACTTAAAATTATAATAAATCGTCACTATATTAATTATTGATATTGAAAATAAATGTATTTATCATTTAATAATAAACGTATACATATATATTTATTTATACACACACTATACATATATTAAATACATTAAAAAGTTTAATCGGGTCCGGATCAGGGGCGGGTAATGCCATCTCCGACCCCGCCCCGACCCCACTTCGGGCATGTAAATAAATCCCCGTCCTTGCCCCATTACCCGTTAAAGCGGGGAATCCCCGCCCCAACGGGTTAAAATTTCCATCTCTACTCAGAGTTACGAAACAGAATCAACAAAGTCCTTAAATCTGAAGAAGCCTATCAGAGTTCTGAAGAAGAGAGCTCGGAGATCTAAACTGAAGAATTTACTAAGTGTTATCTCTGATGAAGGTGTCTTAGAGATCTAATGAAAGCATATCAGAGTTCGACTACAAAGTCTGAATATCCTGTTCAGACTTTGATACTCAGAAGCTTATTCATTTTGTTACCTATTCATTTGTATAGCGATGTACATGATACTAGAACACGTTTCATTGTTTCATTTGTCATTCTTGTATTGTACTGTAACTGTAGTATAGCCTTTCCTGTAGGAGTTCGTTGTAAGCTTGTAGTTAGTTGTTCATATTGTATACACTCCTACAGTTGTAATATTTTTCTCTCTATCAGTACAATACGACTTGTGGCTCCAATCTTGATATGTGTTCTTCATTGTTATTCAATTGATTGATTATTAGGAACCTAATAGTAGTCTCATTGATTCCTCAAATGAAGATTCAATTACTGATATGTATATGGTTCACTCTCCACTCTCCATCCATAGCTCTACCGGTTCCTCAAGACTCTCCACTGCTCTTCAGGTAAAAAAAAGGTTCATCTTCACTAACGTTGCACTTCCTATGTGTACCGATTCAATGGTGTTTGTTTATTTGTTGATTCCTCTGTGTACCGTCACTGGTGTTTGTTTATTTTTGTTTTCCATTTTTGTTTGTTGATTCCTCTGCATATAAGGTGTTTGAGGAAATGCGTTGAAGGGATTTGTTTGCTTTGGATTCAAGATATGCGATAATGATGGGCGCCGATCGACTCATCAATTTAATCCAATTTGAAAGTGAGCATCACCATCGTCAGCACCACTCATGAATTCAAGTTAATTCTACTTTATTTTTTTGTAGTTTCTGTTCCTATGAGTAATGACCTGTTGCAATTTTCTTCTCTTGTTCCACACAAAATTTCCATATATTAACAATATTTAGCTCACAATTTTCATGAACCCATAGACTAATTGGTCAAATGATGCAAGCAACAAAAGAAATAAAGCAACAACTTACTTTATTTATCAAGAATGAATCTTTAGAGGATGCAATGATATTTGGCCAATAACATGTAGAAGAAGAACGCTTTAATGGCAGATTCAACTACAAAAACCTCATATTGTATCAATTCAGTACTAGTTTTCTATTAGAATCCATTCACATGTGTGTCTTTTTGATCAAACTTACAACCTTAGGATCATTGATCGAATGGTTGGTTTTGACCAAATAGCAAATGAAAAAAGAAGATAGATTTATGAGTGACCTTTTTGGATATGGTTGGTGATGAGATTGAAGGTGATGAAATTGCCATTTCTGTGTTATTTTGCTTGCATTGGGTTGTTATGTATATTTAGGTGATCTAGGGAAAATTGTAAGTGCTCTTCGTGGTTCATTTTCATGTTGGATATTTGTTAAATGTTACGAACTCTATAGCCTGTTGATGTTGCAACTAAAAATGGCTAGATCAAATATCTTTTTTGCCGGTGTTACTGAAATTTCAGATTCAGTATGGAGGGGAGCAGAAACCAGTGGAGTTAATGGAATGGTGAACTACTTTTTCTTTTGAAATTTAAAATTATGTGTTGAAAATTAAAACCTTCAGGATTTTCATGTTCATGTTCTTTTTCCTTTTAGTTTAGTGATTTTCTACAAGGTATACTCAAATTGGCAATGGAGCCATATGTACTAGGGAGTGCTTTTTGGGGAAGGTGGCCCAAATAGAAAAATTAAGTTTGATCGTAATCCGGGCATTGATGAGGTGATTTATATGTATTTTTTGGAGACATGTTTATAAGTTTTGGCCGCGAGTACACTATTTTTACCTCAATATTCTGGTATGTTGACCCATTTCTACATTGATATGGTTGTTAGTCCCCCATCCAAATTGCTACTTCATTCCCCCCAAAATAAGGGGCCATTTACTAAATGCTTTCCCGGTAAGAGCTTATCGGTTCACTTACCCTACCGGCAAAGTAAATGCTTCTCGGTCTTTGTCTTGCTCATCCGACAAAGTAAATTGACCCGATAAGCTTAGCAGGTAATGTAACACCCTCAAATTTGGTAAGGGCAACTAATTAAAAATTTTCAAATATCACATCAAATGAAAATCGAACTTCTTCCTACAATTCAAAACTCAAAATAAATATTCTATAATTAACCTCGACAATAATAGCTTCAGTATTAAGCAAGGACTAAACCGAAGTCGGGTGCTACTTATCCCCAATACAAGTTGCTCCTCTCAAAGCTAATGCGGAAGATTTCACCACACTAATCTCACTCGTGCATGGAACTAGCACTCATCTCTTCAAAAAACGCTAGTACCATTCCCCAACCTGAACCTGATGCACATGCCGACAAATAAAAAGGTTAGACTAACGCCTAGTGAGTTCAAGAGTTTTCAACATGAACAAATATATTTGTTAAAAGGAAAGAATGCGTTTTTAAATCATAATCTTTCAGAATGATTTACTTTAAATATTAAACGACTCATTTTCCAATAATACACACCTTTAAAGACAAGTATCCCAACATAGACATTCCTTTGTAAAGCAACTTCAATGCCAAACTCACCCAAAACGTGAATAGTAAGTAAACTCCCAATTTATAAAAATGCGGAATAAACTTTATTTCCCGAAACCACCCCAAACATGGGCAGGGCATAATACTCAACCCATAAAACTTGAGTAAACAAATCCATATATGCAAAATGTCACCGAAAACATGGATAATAAAATAATACAATTTAATACCCAAATAATACCTTCCGGTGATGGGGGAGACCCGATTCCGTTGTACGTGGTGGAACACAAAGTTAAGCCACATAGGCACGTTGCCAAACTACACCTTAGATCGTAACTGTATTGCCTGCTCCACTAAGCTACACCTCCATTCAGACTGTATTTCAAGTCCTAAAAACATCGTATCCCCCATTGTCTGCTCCGTCGATCTACACCTCAAGGATACGTGATCTTATTGCCTGTTCGTTCTCTAGTGGAGTTTCATCCTCAGGGTACTCATTCGACCCTAGTGCCTACTCCCTAGCATTGAAGATAAGAGCATCAGCTCCTTATTTGATAACTCATGAAGTCTAACCCTCGTGCACAAAAATTAGAACATCAAATTACAAAACTCATGGTCCCGAAGTACAACCCATAAAGGTTCCTCTCCGTAAAACGACTAGGACAACAACAATGCCAACACGACATAATTCCCAAGGTGAGAATATAAATACTTCTCACCCTTAATTATGACTGACTTACATGCCTATGGATCCAATGCAACACATTATAAAATTACATGACTACACAGGAATGACCAACGCACTCGAGCATGTAATTATCATTATATACCACAAAATACATTCAGATGCAAGTCATAAATGGGGCTCTATATCGAGCCATTAAAACCGGACAAATGTCCTCAAGATTCTTTCAAGTCAAAACCGAGCTAAAATGCTCAAAAATCCATTTTGCCAACAAATAACCGTCCCCAAAGAAGAAAACGTATTTAAACGACATTTACACCAACACACACCTCAAAGAGGTGACTAACCCATCACTCATCACAAATTGTGACAAACGATTTTCCAAATGGGCTCATACCCTTACGTTTCCAAAATGTCTCATAACACGGAGACATGCATTTTCTAAATGGTTTATGAAATCAAATACACCAAAATGCATAACTCATAAAATAAAATCCATTTGTATAGAAGTCATCAAAAATGCATGAATCATAAAATAGACTTTATTTGTACAAAATCACAAAAAATGCATAAATTATGCTATTACTTATCAAGATATCCAAATCCTAAATATGGGCATTTCATGAGACCAAAACAACCAAAGTTTACCAAATATGACAACTTATCCAAATACCTAACACATTGATAATTACCAAGTAAAAACATATTTTTACTTCAAAATACACATTTTGGCATGTACATAGTTTTCACAAAGCAACTTGAACTCATCTTGCTAGATTTATGCTAAATCTAGATTTTCCCCAACTTGAGCTCGTTTGAAGAAACTTGAATCCTCAAGCCAAATCTTCCAAAAACCTAGATCCACAAGTTTCCAACCATAAATATTTATATCCAAGTGTTTAGAATCATTCCCCAAATATCTTATATCAAAATCTCCATTTTGACCAAAAACCCTAATTTGATCTAACTTTTCTCAAAATCTTCCAAACCGAAATTGGAGAAATAAAACACTAGGTTGACATCAATAGAACATTTATAACTGATAAAGAACCTTGGAAATGGAGAGGATGGGCTTACCACTTAGGTTTTGGTGAAAACCTAGAAAACCCTAAAATGGAGCTTGAGGTTGAAGATGAAGATGGAGGCTCTTGCTCCTAACTTCCAATCCTTAACTTGATGATGGTTTACCACCATAATACCCAAATATTTGAGCCAAAGATTTCCTAAAATCACCATATACGTTTTAGATTTGTTCTAGAGAGGGTTTGGGAAGAAATGAGAAGCGAGGAATGAAGAAATGAGCTGAAAATCCGACTTTAACAGCCCCTGCCCCATCTAGGCGACATTGCAGGCGACAATGCCATGGCAATGTCGGAGCATTGCCCTAGCATTTGGCCCATTTTGTTCTACTTTGCCAGGTGCGACTTTGACATGTCATAGTCGCCAGGAATTGTAGTCGGGCCCGTACCAAGCCCCGAAACTCGACTTTTTTGACACCAAGACTCCCGATACTTATATGGATCATCTAAAATGATTATTTAACACAAAACCCAGTATTTAGAAGATGCAACGAATTACGGGTTGATTTTCACTTAACGAAAATTCTGGGTGTTACAGGTAAGCATTTGGTAAACGAACCCCAAAGATTTGAATAGTTAGAAATAATAGATAATGGACAAGTTTCCTCTAGCAAAATTGCCTCAGGTCTCCTCTAGCAAAATTGCTAAGGAAGCAACATCATGTTTTGGATAGGTGTATAATATGTAATTAGCATTTTGAATGCAGAAAGGTTGGGTAATAAATACTTTTAAGTAAAATATTATGATGATGCTCAAGGAGCTTGATGTTAGTAATCGAAATCTTGTTAAACCGGTGATAAAGGTTTGTCTTGGAGATTTATTTATTTTCAGGCATTTTATTACATATACTTTATTATATATCAGTCTTTGTTTCTAATTTGGTATTGCAGGAAAAATAATTATGGAATGTAGAGAACACCATTGGCTTATAGAGTTTGAGTTACAATTTGGGAAACTCCAGTATGTCATAACACTAGAGGAGGTGCCATCTCCGACCATAACACTGGGGGAGGTGCTGTCATGGATGAACATTCAATTTTCTTGATACCCAAACTCAAGAACACATCTTATTATTATTAGGATCTTTCAAAAAGGAAAAAAACCCTAATCACGTAATTTTTCCAAAAAAGTCGATACAACTAAAGGTATTTTTGTATTCGATCTTCTTTCTGATTAATTGATTTTCTTTTTAATGATTTAGCTTGTAAGTTCTCAAAGATTCTCCTTAGTTGATGGTTTTAGGTCGATTGGGCTTTTAGGGTTTCAATAGGCAGAGATTTATGGGGATTAGGTGCATGCAACTCTTTATTTTGCATGTATTTAATCTTTGTGACTACTGAGCTAATTTCGAGATCAAAAGTTTGTGCAGTGTGTTTGCTTGGATGTACCGACTAGCTTGTTTTTTTATTATTTAATTAATTAAGTAATTTAAACTTTTATTGTGTGATTGAGCAATATACCAGATAAGATTTTCCGTCTTTACCGTTATTTTTATCAGTTAGACTTTACATTCAAAATATTACCAATCAACCATTTTTATTTTGCACTAAGTAATTTTGAACTAAATTATTCAATGTCTACCAACATCCCCTAAGTTATTATGTACAAAATATGTTTTCTCTTTTTACCATAAATCTACACATTCCGCTGCATTACACGGGTAGGTAACTAGTATTATATGAAACCAACAGGTTCATTAGATTTTCAATCTCATTGATTAATGCTTAATAGCTTTGACTAGTTTCAAAACGTATCCTTCAACTATTAATAATTTACATAGAACCCCCTCAAACCAGGCTTAAAACTCGAAAGTGCTCACAAATACTAGCAGTGCCTACTGCCAGGTTCAACTGAACGCTAAAAACTTCAGAAAGTGCATATTAGAAAAGCTTCAAGTCGCGGTGGCAATGGCGGCAAATCAATCAGGAGTTGATTCGTTCCAACTGTTTCCTTCAACAAATGATAACAAGGCACAATTAGGGTTTTCATTTCTTGATGATTCGCCGGAAAAGCCTCCTCTTCCACTTCCACCTCCTTGCCTCGAAGTTCTTCTTTCTCAGGTATTCATTCAATTTCTATCAATTCAACATCCGTTTTCCGAGCAAAAGTTACATCTACTTTTTCTTACACTCATAACAGGTTTCATCTTCTGTAAAACCGACTTTGGAGCCTGTCAATTTGGATGGACTTACTCTGCTAAAGGTACGTCTTATTCTATTTTTCCGCTTTTGACTCTTGACATCAAATGTGTTCAGATGCTAACTTCATAATCGATTAAAATTCTAAACACAAGAGTTTGACAAGTTTCTACAATAGAAAGTGCTGGTGATTCATTTGTTAGATATTCCATACAAATTTGCATCTGAAAAGTACCGGGTAAAGGGCAAACCTGATGCTATAGTTTGATTGAGCAGAAAAGTTAGGTTCTAGCCCTCTCAAAGTTCAACATTCAATGCTTCGAAACTCTTTATCTTTAATCTTTATAGAAATTTTACTGCCAAATTCATTAAGCAAGAGGTGGTGAACAGTTGTTGTATCGTTTAAGTTTGAGGAAATTACTGTTCTGGCATCACAAACTTCACTATGTCCATTGGGATGCTTGGACTGTGCATTTGTTTGATGCTTGTGATGCTAAAGATTCGTGAAGTCCAGCATTGCTCTTGCTTTTAATAACATTACATGGGGATTGATTTGTTTTTAGTGACTATTTCTTGTAGGGGCGAGTGAGTACTCACGAAGTTTTTGCATTGTCGAATTCGGATTTAGTACCAGGAAAATACGAAGGTTTGAGAATGCTGTTTCCTTCATTTTTACGAAGTTCCTTGATGAATGATTAATCACAATAGCAATTTGTGTATATTGTGCTTATGGGTCTGTTATTTTGTGGATTAGGGGGGCTAAAGCTATGGGAAGGTTCATTAGATTTGGTCAAGTCTCTTCAGTCAGAGGTGGAATCTGGCAATTTATCATTGATTGGAAAGAAAGTATTAGAGGTGGGATCCTATTGCTAAAATGGTTGTATGTTTTCCTATTGGAATCAATACCATTTTCAAATCATATGAGATAGTCTTTGGAAGCATACGGATACACAGTTTATGTATCAGATTGCTATACAGAAGTAAACAAAGTGAAATATAATGCAGTTTCTCCAAATCTTCCTCTTGAAGAATCTTTACTTGTCAATTCTTACTTATTTAGTATCAATACGTCTGTTCCATGAATATTTGATGCTTGCAAACCCCATGCAATTGTATCCAGATTGGTTGTGGACACGGGCTTCCCGGAATATTTTCTTGCCGGCAGGTAAACCATTTGTGTTTTTTGCTTGGTCTTTACAAGAAGATGCTTTAAAGTGGGAGATGAATTGATTTATTTTACACTTCAGGGTGCATCTGCTGTACATTTCCAAGATTTCAATTCTGAGGTCCTGCAATGTCTCACGATTCCCAATGTTGTTGCTAATCTTCCTGTAAAGTCTCAACCTTTAGCTGCAGACGCCACATCATGGGATACTGATGCAGAAGTCCGTTTCTTTGCTGGCGATTGGAGTGAAGTACATCAAATCTTACCCAATCTACAAACAGATCACCTGGACCCAAATTGTGGCTCAGGATCGAGTGTGTCTGTTGGTTATGATATCATTCTTATGGCTGAGACAGTATACTCGATTTCTGCTCTTCCTGCCCTTTATGAACTTATAAAGAAGGTGCCTCAGTGATTTCATATTATTATTTCATTTCATAAATTTCTTTGACCATAATGTTGATCTGTTTGCTTGCAGTGTATGAGTCATCCTCATGGAGTTGTTTACATGGCAGCAAAAAAGTACTATTTTGGTGTTGGAGGGGGATCACGGCGATTCATATCATTGGTTGAGAAAGATGGTGAGCTACTTCTCCCTTTGTTCCAATAAAAAAGAGGGTTTGCTTTTGAGGTCATAGGGACTAAATGTCTAATTCCCAACTTAAAGATTTATATGTAGTCTTTTCATTTTGGAGAAGCAATTATTTGCATTGAACTTCATTACAAAAAGATTGTCAAGTTTGTGACTAAATGTTATTGCTATAAGCAAAAGGACAAATATAAGATGTATCAAATTTTGAATCTGAAAATTAACAGCTTTAACTTGAAAGTCTAAATGTATATTCTATCATATGCAAGGAGTTATTGTTGGATGGTGTGCCTGATGTGAACACTACACGAACTTTGTGAGATTATTAGAGAATGGTTACAATGACAGTTAGGGTGGTTCCTGTCGTATCCACATTCTATCTGGGCTCTTCTTGTAATGAATTGATCTTCCTTCTCTGTGATGTACTACTAAAATTCACGGGAGAACAATAAAATCTTAGCAACAACTGTGGGTGTGGGTAAATTATTGTATAAATGTGCATTCCGGCTACTGATTACGTGTTGTTTTCTTGCAGGTGTTATGGTGTCTAGCCTTATTGCTGAGGTTGGGGGTGGATCCTCTAACGTTCGTGAGGTATGGAAGCTCCAATTCAAGTAACATTTATAATATCTCTGTGTTATAATATAGTCATTAATCTTCACATTCATGAAGTTCATCGAGTGTTTACTGTATTTTCCCTTGGATTGTTTTTCATACTAAACAGATGAATTATTTTGGATTAGCTTCAACTTTATCATAGTCTCTTATTGTGAAGATGGCTTCTTGATAGTTTGAAGCCCATTTTTTGTGCAGAAATGACTGATATTATACGAAAAAGATCGAAATGCGTTCTTTGATAATTGCAGGCTAGTGTGGGACTAATGTTTGCCTTCTACTGGTGATGGTTCTTGTTTTTGTTTTTTTTGGGTAACCATGGTTGTCCAGACCAGCTTGCGCACACCTTCACTAATCCCATGGGCCCCTGAGGATAACAACCATGAAAATCCTAAGTGGCCCTGAGGAGACTCGAACTAGGAACCTATGGGGAAGAGCCCCAAGTAGAAGTGTTCACCGACAGTACGATCCACCCCGCCCGTTAGAAAAGAGGCTTGGACAGCCATTCTCGAAAATGTAGGCGGTCCAGCCTGGACGGTTAAATTCAATGGCCACGTCCAAGTGATCGAACACAGGCCCGCCTGGACTGTTTATATTTTTATAATTAACTAAAACTTATATATAATAATATTTTATTGCTTCTTTTCATTAAAAGAAAGTCTAGAAGCCACTTCGCTGGTTTTGGGTTGGATCCCTCTAATGAGTACCAACCGCCTGCCATATGAATCATTGAATCCTATGTGACTTATCATATAGTACGTGTCGAATATCAGTCTTGAAATAGTAGGTGGTGAAATGTTTGGTTGTTGTTGAAGAATCCGGACTTTTCCATATTCTGTGAAACTATTTTTGTTCTCAAGCTATACATTGTTATGTTTTTACGTCTTATCTTAAATGGGAAAATTTATGTTTTTTGAATGATTTTACATAGCATCTGATTTTATATAAGTTTTTTCAAATACGAAATTTTTGTAGGCCCGTTCCCGGCTCGTTTATAGGACGGGTATGGGCAAGTTATCAAGCCCGAAAATGGGCTTGAGCTTGCTGTAGTAGGCCCATTGGATAAAAAAAGGTTAGATTAGGCCCGATCCGTGTCCAGTCAAGTCCATGATCACCTCTATCCCCAAGGTCTTGCCTCTATTTGCTAGTTGAGTTGGCCCTCAAGGTTAGTTTTTGTTTATCTGTTGATTAGTAGCATATGACGCTAGCTAGTTGGAAGCACATTTCAAAATTACTACCAAGTGATTGGTGGTATGTAGAACCAAAAAGCATGTAGGTAACTTTGGTGCGAGTAAGCCAGCATTGATACCCCACCGTTACCAAAAAGAAAAGAAAAAACACTTAACTTTACTGAGTAATGAAAGAAACAGGCTTCCAACTGACATAAACAACAAGCATATAGGCAAGCTGACTTTTGCTAACTCCTACACCGGTAGTACTTTGAGCAACCTCTATTATAAGGATTAGATGGAGGAGGGGTACAGCTGCCGGATTTTGTATAAGCCTCACCTCTACCGCCACCACCACACGCCGGCTGGTCTCTCTTCAAAGCCCCCTCAGAGATATACCTCTTTTCTTCCAGATACCTTCTGGTGATCTCTGATTCCCACAATTCCTCCAACAACTCTTGTAACGAACCATTGGAGGGCGGTCTTGCATTATTTTCCGCCGCCCCATAAACGGCGTCTCCAAGGTGGAGGAGGGAGGAAATGGTGAGGAAGAAGAGGCACCAATGGAGGAGAATAATCTTGATGCTAAACTTGGATTCCATTGCTTTGCTTCTTTTTTGGGCTTTCCCACTTTGAAAGCACCATTATATTAAAGGGTTCCGAGTGGAAGCCACACTAAGATAGCACTTTACCTAACTTACAAGAGTTCATACACTGTACAAATTCTTCCTACTTTCTTAAAAGTTATATGTGCCTTATGGAATAGGTTGGAGGTGTTTTCATGTAACTGAAAAATATATTAAATAATATAACATGAGGACGTGATAGGCTGTTTGTTCGTTAATACATGTCGCGATTTAATCGAATGAAATGTCGGAACTAGCCTACCAGGAAAATGATCCTCACTCCATACCTTGGCAAATGTTTTATTTTGACTTGTGAATAGTCAAATGTTTTTTCTACTTTATTTTTCTTGGAAGGTTGTTTGGGGTAACTACATATTACTTTATGAAAAACATACTTGGTGGTGTAAATGCACTCCTTAGTTGCAAATAGATGGGAGGTATTGATTTAGGTCCACAAGATTCTTTTATTTGTCTTTACTTGGGGTATTTTAGATATCTGACGAAGAGTAAACCAATGACGCAATTTTCATCCGATTGAGGGCCAACACAAATTGGGTAAATAAAATCACGATATATTGGCGATATATCGTGTATCGTTCCTTCTCAGAATATCGGTGTTGAAATATCGGTATTGAAATATCGGTATTTATATCGGCCGGCGATATATCGGCGATATGAACCGATATATCGCCGATATTTTGACCAAAATATCGGCCGATAATACCGATATTTTTGTATCCTGGTTTTGGGCCTTTTTTTGTATACTGGGATAGGCTTTTTTAATTTTTTTTGTTAGTTATATGGGCCTATGTTTTTGTTATTTTAATCTAAGTTAGGTTTTTATATTACCAATTTAGCTTATACGACTACTTCTTCTTCTTTCTTTCATCACATCAGACTTCGACTGAGAGTCTGAGACAAGTAATAACAGTGTCGACTTCTTCTTCTCTTCTTCAACACAGTGGTCGACTTCTTCTCTTATTAGTTTATGGATTGCATACTGAATTACTGATATAAATATAAATATAAATATAAATATAAATATAAATATATAAATATATAAATATATATATATATATATATATATATATATATATATATATATATATATATAGGGTCCCTTCTTTTGTTAACTAATAATTTAGTGTTAACTTTGTTAACCATTTTAGACCAATAGGATTGCAAAGATTTTGTTGGTTTAGTAATCATAACAGTTTTTTAGTAAGGGTAAATTAGTAATTTGGAATTTTAAAATTTTCTAATATTATATTATATCTATTATCACGTTGAGATAAATTTGGAATTTGAGATTTTTATGGATTTTATTCTTTTTATTTTAAATGTTTATCCTAATCTGCATATCTGATTTTTTTTTTAATTTTCACACAGCGTCTTCTTCCTAAGCGTCTTCTTCCTATAATATAGGAACCGTTTTCTGTCTTTTGCTTTTTTTTCTTTTATCATGGACGACAATCAAATTGAACCAGGTTTAACCATGTTTCATATATGCACATAAATGGTTGCTTTTGGGTTCATATGTGCACAAATTCATAAAATCTTCCAAATGCCTATTTCATATATGCACATATATGGACATAAACTTTTCTCATATGCAGACCACACATATTGCATTTATGCATATAAATCACATGTATTAACATATATGCACATAAATAGTTGCTTTTGGGTTCATATGTGCATAAATACATAAAATCTTCCAAATGCCTATTTCATATATGCACATAAATGGACATAAACTTTTCTCATATGCAGACCACACAGATCGCATTTATACACATAAGTCACATGTATTAACATATATGAATATAAAACCATAAATTCACCCTTGTAAAATAATCACATGTTAACATATATGAACAAAAAACCCACCCTTCTAGAATTTGCACACATATGAACAAAAAACCATAAACCCACCCTTGTACAATTTTAACATATATGAACCAAAAACCAAAAACCAAAAACCAAAAACCAAAAACCCACCCTTCTAGAACTTTAACATATATTAACCAAAAACCTCCAATATAAATATTAATATAAATTTTATTTTATTTTATTTTGTTTATTTGAATATTAATATTAATATAAATTAAATGTTTAATTTTTATTTTGCATTTTAGTGGTGGTTATAACTAACGTAGCCTTTTTTTCAGGAATATATTTAGGGAAGTGGTGCCTATTATTTTGGGATTTGATAAGTTTCCATGTTTATCAATTAATATAATTTTACCTTTTTACCCTTGTTCATATAGGAACATCGATTTTGAACCGATTTTTTCCCCTTTTTTTAATTTAAAATTTTGTTTTAATCACAACCATTAATTTTCAAGATTAAGGGTCCAGATTAGTTAACAAGGTTAACACAAAATCATTGGTTAACAAAAGAATGACCCTCTATATATATATTATATATAATTCTGAGAAATATTATATGAACCGATATTTTTGACTGATATATCACCGATATTTCCGATATATCGTGTATCGGTCCCTGACAGATACACCACCGATATACGATATTAACAACATAGGGGTAAACGCTCGCTTACTGTGTAAGAGTGGTCTGGATCTCCACTAATCACTCACCATATGAGTCCCTTCCTTTGCATACCAGGTCAACATCTCGGTCAACATCATGGACCGGTAAAGACAGGCTTGGTAAATAGAGACCCAGAGAGGCAGTAAGCAGGTAGTAAACAACCCCGAAGGGCCTGTTTACCAAGCACTTACGCTTCTTACCGAGTAAGTGGTCCTGAACCGGTAAGAATAATGTTGTTCACCCACAATGTCGCTGCCCGAAATGTTGTGCCTGTAAGGATCAAGAGCTTCACTTACTCGGTTAGCAATTACCATTTTGTGTTGGTAAACGACCAATATTAGTATTGGATTACAAAGTAGTAGGTTCGATGATTCAAGATTCAAATCAGGACGCAAGAAACTGATTACAGATTCGAATTTGTAGGTGTTAATGTTAGTTCTCGTCCTCCCTTTGTTCATCGCTAGAAATGTTACAAAGATCTTAAATAAATGGATACATGCAGCAGATCAAGCACGTAATAGAACGTAGTTAAAGCCAAAATGTGATGAGATAACATCCTTCGAGTTAAAATTCAGGTCTAATACTCTCGCCCACTCAGGTCCACCTCATAAACCGGGCTCCCATCAGGATGTAGTAAACCCCAATGTCGCTCGGATTCTGGACCAAACTTTTGATTCTCATCATACAATGAAAAGATGTAAGTCGGAATGATGACCCCTGGTCGAGCCGGAGTTCCCATAGGTGGAAATGTTGTCATCTTTCTTACAATATTGCGGTTATACACAGCTGCATTTTCTCTGTTTGCACCATACTCCTTCAACTCACCTTCATGTGGCCAACCAGTTTCCGCTATACCGATCATCACATTGTTGTATCCCAATTTAGCCATAGCAAAGAACACCGAGTCAAGCATCTGGTCCAGTAGGTTTGTGTAGGTTAGCCCACTTCCAGGGTCTGTATACGTTTGATTTCCGTTAAGAAGAGCATAATCAAGGGCTATGCTCATTGGGTTTTCTGACCATGAAAAATACGGGTAGACATCTATGAAGAAAAGCGAATCTGTTCCACTCAAGAAGTCTAGCAATGGTACAATCTCGTGAACAATCTCCGGCTTAAATCTTCCACTTGAAGGCGGAAACGTTGATTCCAAGATGTCCATAGCAAACGGAGTACCGATTTTGATGTCGTTAATGCCTTCGGTTGTTAAGGAGGTCCAGATTCGTGCCATGGCAGGTACTAGATCTTTCATTATCTGCTTATCTTGATCGGTGGTCGTATAACTCAGGACTTCGTTTCCGACGAGCACGAAACGGATCATGGTATCTGGATAATGGTTAAAGATACGTTCATAGACCCATTGGTCTGCAAGTTGTTGACTTGAAGCAATGGCCGAGATTTCATCGTTAGCGACCATAATTGTGACCTTGAGTTTAGTGGTCGATAGGAGTTGAAGTATTTCGTGGTCGGCATCGTAGAGTTTGACCTGACCAGCGTTCATGGTTTGGAGGAGTTCGATGGATCGAGATGGAGATGGAAGGTTGTTCCCTAACCGCCCATAATTTACGCCAATTATTGTTGCCCCTAAGAGAAGAAAGTAAAAGAAAGTGTTAACTTGGGGATAAATAAAATAATGGTTTGCACATACAGTTTTGTTTTATATATGAATCGTAACGGTTGATTTGCATGTGAAAAGAAACATGAAAATACGTTTCATATATGAACAGAACATGTGAAATAATATGAATCATAATTACGTGGTGAAATTGAGAAAACCTACTTGAAGAAGCGAGGAGATAGAGGTAGGAGAGGGACATAATAGTCATTTTGGTAACCGTGTGTTTCTCCATTTCATAGAATGCAAATGCCATCTTTGAGGTTAAGATGTGTGTGTATATATATATATGTATATGTATATATGGATGGTGTTGAAGAATGTGTTTGACATACCTGCAAATCTTTGACACCCAAAGGAGTGAAGAGTTAGAATTTTGATAGTTTATAGATAGATGTTGATGAAATGGAGGTGGTGAAGAAGGCAAAGATTATGGTTTATGTGTAAACCTTTGTATAATAGGAAAAAGTGTTGCCCCAAACCCAAACCCAAACCCAAACCCAAACCCAAACCGAAACCGAAACCGAAACCGGAGGTTGTTAGAAAGCTGGATTTTTGGTTGTAATCACCAAAGTTCTAAGTGGCGTGAGGCGTGGCGTGGCGGCGAGGCCAAGGCTCAAGCCTTAGGAGCCATGACGAAGCCTTGGCGTTTTCAAGGTGTGACTTATGGCGTCAAATTTCTAATTTATATATAATATTATATATATAAAAACATGTTTTGGCGTGTTATTCAATGAGTCAATAGTAATAAACAAGTTAAATTAGGTTATATATAGTAAAACCCCGTAAATAAGACATTAAAAACATAAAAAATACCAAATATTGCATTACAAAAATTGCGCATTAGGCCATGGCGTGCCATGAGCTTAACGTGGCGTGAGACAGAAGGCTTGGTGCCATGGCGCGCCATGACGACTGTGCAACGAGTTTTTTAGAACAGTGGTAATCACTCGGATAAAATCTTGGATTGTACTTATAGGAAGAAGCATTGGCGGAACAAAACCTTTTTAATAACCAAACCTTGTATATTTAAAAAAATACATTATCCAGCGTTTCCTTTCTTTTTGAGTTTTTACAAGAATTTTCACTAGATGTAAGGTATTATCTAAATTTATTGTCTCTTCGGAATCTTAAGAAGAACTAATATGTTTTCTTCAAAAACCCCGTACATAGTAGATTAGATTAATTCCTAAATTATAAGGTTGGGTTCCGGTGAGAATAAAAGTTATGGTGAGAAGGGATCTCCCATTCTTGGATGCACATTAGGATGAGATGCATCGAATGAATTTCCATATCAAGCTAGCGTGATTCATGGGACGGGTTTGAGATTAAAAGTGATCAAGGGTCAAGATCCTTCTTACTCTCTCATCTTAACTATTTTTTTCACACGATCCTTCATCAAATTATAATCCCCAAAATAAATATAATATTAAAAATTCAAGAATCTATTACCCTAAATAGGCTAACAATAACAAGTACCAAGCACAATCACATATTCTTTTTATACTATAATAGGGTGCTTCCCACGCGATGCTCGGTTCGTAATATTTTGTTAAGGAGTACTTGATCGAGTTAAAATGATATGTAATTTCTCGGTAAACCATTAATGAGATGTAATTTAAAATAACGAAGGAATTTTCTTAAGTGATTAATTTGCATATATTGATAATCATACGTTGTTACAAATAGTTTGAGATTCATTGGTGGTAATTTATTAGTGTGTTATTTATAATCTAAACGATATCCCCCAACTATATCATATTGTTGTTATTAATATTTGAATATTATTTTATCCTAAAAATGGTCGGCTAAAATTAGTCAATCCTATGAGTTGCCGTAAATAGCCATCATCCATTTTTTTTAATTATAAACCCACATCTTATATAAAAAAAAGTTCACATGTGGGATTACCAAACTCACCACATCTCAGGATTTATAGACACTATCATTTTTCAATCTAACAATTTCTCATCAATAAGTGATGACTAAAACAACACTACAATGTAAGATTTGAGGGTATTCAAATCTCACAATGCCACCTCATATGCCATCGATTATTTCCTTTATACATATAAAGAAAGAAAAATAAAATTTTAAAGATTTGTTATTTATATATAGAGAGATTTATGTCGTTTTTGAAAAATTATACTATTGAGGTCGGTCTAAAGACATATTTAGCCGAAAAACCTTTAATTCTGAAAGTAATTCATCCTTCTTTCTTATAGCCATTTTCGTTTCTCAAATCTAGTATTCCCTCAATTTCTGATGACTTAAACGATACCAAAATATAAATACTTAAATACGACACACCTAAAATACTCTTGTTTGTTCCTTTATATATATATATATATATATCAAGGATTATTTGTTAACCACTAAATTGTTGTTAACTTTATGAACCTTGCTCAACCAATAGAAATGCATATTTGGTTGTTGTTTTCATGTTTTGTATCTTTAATACAAAAAGGTAGAAAGGTCATTTCATAATTACATAATATTTCATTTATTTGCTTGGGGGTTACAAGAATGAATCCTCCTTGATTATAGCGTAGGTTATGAATTCATGATTTTTTCCATTTTCAAAATAATTGTTAAAATCATATGAATATTTTCAAAGTCTTCAATTTCATATGTTTGTCAAAATCGTTAGTGGTTGTCTTCAAAAACTTTATATGGTATTCATTTTAATTCAGAGAATCTCATGAACATCCCGACAATGAACACAACAACGTCCTCTGACATTATGATTTTCGTCCTCCATAACGACGTCGATGGAAGTGTGATTGATGAAACTTTGTCGAATCCGGGAACACATAATATGGATAAAGGAATTCAAAACTAACTCGTAAACCATGAACTCGAAAATGAGAACAACGGTATATGCACCGTTGATATATTCGAATCAAACAACAAAAATTGTATTGGTAAGTTTTTTTTAATGTTTTCGAGTTGTTTACATTATTTAGTTCATCACGGAATTCACTAAAACCAAAAATTCAATTATGTTGAACGCCTTCACATAGATGAACGCCTTCACAAAGATGAACATAAGATAAAATGGGACCCAGGTTAAAACTTCTTTATGCAATCTTACAGAGAGTTTTACATCTTCGTTATGAACATTTTGAGTTTTACACTGTTCATTCATTTTTCACTTCAAAATTGAATATTGATGAACATTATAGATTTGAACGTTGATGTCCTTTCGTTATGAACACAACAAAATTAACAAATGATCAAACATTGTATATATCTACGATTTTTAAATTATTTTTTTAAACATTGACGATGAACAAACATCTTCATTTTTAACAATTAATGATCATTGTACATAACATCTACGATTTTTAAATTATTTTTTTTTCTCATTTGAAACATATTCAAGTACACAATGCACATTGATCGTATACGTCATTCTGAATCGTTTGGTAAAGACTGCAACTTTTAGTAAAGCATTTCGATTATCGTATGTGTCAACATGAAGAAATATCCCAAATTTATGTAGTGAAAATGAATGAACAGCGTAACGAAAATATATGTTCATATTTATAATGTTTGTTGGTCCCGAATGTGCTTAACAAGTTTATAGAAGGGGGGGGGGGGGTTGAATACAAACATAAAATTTAAGGTTTAGTAAATTGTTTATTGATGAATCAAAATACAATTTACAAGTTTGTTGCGGAATAAGATTAAGGAAGAACCTAATCTAAACAAACTTAAGAAACACTAAGATGGTTGCACAAGAATTAGAGAAAGGAGATTAAGGGAATATAGAAAACAAGGGTTTCTATATTTTATAGAAAGATTGAAGACTGAAGGCTTGGGGTCAACTCTCAGATAGAGTTGTAATCTTTCTATTTATACCCTATGCATTAAATGCATGGCAGGGTACTTTACACGTGTCCTTCTTTGGTTGATTGCATGAGTCTGACTTTTGGAGACATGCCTTTGGCCGTATGATGAACAATGTAGATATTAGAGTTGTTGTACAAAATATTGCAGAGGTATGTATTTTCTGACACTCGTACTATTTATGCATAGATAAGACAACAGAGACTTGAGGTATAAGCTAAGTGATCATCGATCGCTGAATATCTCTTCCTTCTCAGAGATAGAAAGAAGTTCAGCTATCGCTGAAGCTTTTCCTCAGGCTTCTTCGCGTGTGAGTAGACTTGTCTTGTTTTCGCTGATATCCGTATCAGGTCATGAGTAGACTTGTCCTTTGTTCAACAACTTTGTCTTCGATTCAATAGTGAACATCTTTTATCGCGAAACTTGTCTTCAGGGATTAAGTACTGTTTACATGAGAAATCATCAACGATACTGAACATGCTCAATATTTGATTGTTGATAGTGAAACACTAATACATATAGATGTTAAACGTAATTTTCACTAAGTATTATAAAGGGTCATTATCAAATCACTGAGAGAGTTGGATCAACAATCTCCCCCCTATTTGATGATGACAAAGTAACTATGAAGAAAATTACTTAAGTCAAAATAAAGGATAATCAGGACTCATAACATACACGTCCCAATTACTATTTTGAGGGATCTTTTACAGTACTGATAGAGTTAAGTACTTCACTGAAATTTCCATTAATTCAAAGAAAGAATTACAATAAGAGATATGAAAATTATAAGTACACGTGAAGATCTAACAACTGTAAGTCTAACTAACAGATTACAAGAAAGAAAATCTATCAGCTATCTAGATAAGATTTCAGGACCTTGATCATATAATCTGGTACTTCATCTCCTTTTTGTCTTCGATCAGCTGATTCTTGTCGAATGAGAGTCTTGATCGGTTCAACTGAGGGAGAGTAGGTATACCATAAGCATAGAAGGTCTTTGAGATGATTTAGAGGATAGAGAGGGATTTTAGAGACTTTTTAAAATCTGATCTGACCTTCATCATCTCTGAAAAAGATTCCAAAAGGGTTCTTCAAAACTTGCCCTGGGATGAATGGACCACCAGGAGGCAGGGATAGATCAAGAACTGAGAGATCAGGAGGAGGCCTGGACAATGCTTCTTTAGAGAACTAGATGGAGGTGTCGTTCTTGATCACAACGACATTATCAGAGGAGGAGGATGTATGCCTTCTTTTGATTTTCTTTGGCTTTGGTAGAGGAGCTGAAAGCACTTTCATAATAGCAACGACTCTGTTGATTAGAGCTCCAACGAGACCTTCAACATAGCCTGTATACGTTGATTTTGATATCTTCAGCGCTTTTTTGAACTCTAGCCACTCAATGTAACCAAAGTGTTCAAGCCTTGACATGAACATGGATTTTGAGCTTCCATCCTCTCTGGTTATCTCCATAGTCACTGATGTTCGATCCTTCTTCTTTCTCCCAAAGATAGTGACAGCGAAGATCTTCATTGGGTCAGAGCGATAGTCTATCTTTTGTTTGCATCAGTCTAGACTTTTATCGCTGACCTCTTTTTCTTTTGAGCGCTACTCTTCAATCTCTTTTAGTATAGCAGCCTGAACAACAACTGCATTCTCCTTCAGCTTGTCGTCTTTAAACATGGACGCATGTACCTTGAGAGCTAAGTCAACATCTCTTCGACAGTCAGCGAGCAGTCTTCCAGTTATGATAGATTCTTCATATTCGGCTTCGGAGAGAAAGTTGAGTTCTTCTGGAAGAGATTGAGGAGTGATTGTTAATCGCTGACTCTCTAGGTGAGAGATCATCTTTGTTCTTCTTTTAAGTTCATCCTCTGACCATTGAGCTGATCGAGAGGGCCTTCCTGGATGGAGTAGGGTTTCATCTTCTTCTTCCTCTAGATCATCAACCTCATTGAAGGAGGTTGGGATTATTTGATCATCAGCTGTGAGAGCTGGGATTATTTGCAGTGATGGAGTTCCCTTAAGCAGGGGACAAAACTGTCTGAGCAAAAAATATGGAGTTAGTGTATAATATAGGAAGAGAAAGATAAATGTTTAGAATGAGAGGGGTGATAGGTAGGAATAGAAGGAGAGAGGGACAATGGAAAGGCATACCTGAGAGGGTTGCTCCCCCTCATATGGTGATAGAAGCTTCAAGTTTCTTTCGGCAGCGATCCCCTTCTGTTTGCCTTGAGAGGAGGAAACTGGAGCACCATCCTTTTGTCTCCTGTTAGATCCCAATACAGACAACAAAAGAAGATACTCCATAGAAATGTAGAGATAAGATGAAAATTAAGAACATAATAATCAAGAACTCATCTCATATGCTTTGATTCATTGATGGAGGGGAAAATGGGAAGAACACCACAATAAACATTAATCGACTCTCATGGAAAAACCAAGTATGTGTGTGAAAAATGTGTTCTCTCCAAAACCTAATGAGAAAATGAGCCATGGGCACCTTTATATAGGTCCCATTTACAATGAAAAGGTTCAAGCCCATACAACTAAATAAAAAGCCCAAAATACAATTCTTTATAAAACATTCAATTAAATTGGGGGCTAATTTAATCTAACAATCTCCCCCTAATGTTTTATAAAGAAAGCATCATCATATAGTCTCCCCCTTGCTTTCTTTAGAAGCTTTGGTGTGCCTTTCATCGAGTCTTCAAATCATCCCAAGCTCCCCCTCAAATGTAGGCTCATATTCTTGAAAGACCGAGACAATTTACCCATTTTTGTCCAGCTTTCATGACTCAACTTCACCGCTGTTTTTGACCATCAAGGAATCTGATTGAGAGAAAACATAAAACATTCACATTGAACTTCAGCCTCTTAGATTTCCAACGAGCTTTGATTCATCTATTTTTGATGAAAAATGAGCGAGTTGTGCAAGTTTTCCCACAGCTACGCATAACGGTCATCAAAACAGAAAATTTGACTCTTAAGATCCCGTTGAGTAAGCGTTCAACACCGAACCTTAAACTTGAATAACGGAGGAGGGAGTGACATACAATATGTCACAAACGTATCTTGAATCCATGAAGAATAGACGAGAGAACACCGTTCTTGAAAGCGGAAAGAGCATGAGTGCAATGCAATGCTTTCGGTCCAACACCCTAACGCAGACTTTGACACTGATTCTGGCACATCAGCTCACGGAATTTGAGAAAAGTCAAAACATCAAAGTCATACGTCTGTGTTTTAGCGATTCAACGCAACTGGACTCATGTAAATCGGAGCTTCGAGTAAATAGTTGTGCGCATGTTTCTGAATCAGCGCAATGCTGTCAAAAAATTCAAAAATTTCGGGCTTCGGGCTCTTGGCTCATTGCGACCTCTGGACCATCGAACTCTGATACACATCCTCTGGTCTACCTCTGGTCCTCCCCTCTGGTCGCTGCTCTTCATAGGTTTTGGTCTACAGAGGTTCTGTGGACAACTTAAGAGCCTCTGTGCCTCTTAAGAGTGAGAATCAACTGCACGCATACATCTGGACAGCCTCAGAGGCTCTGCAATCTGCCTCTGATGTGTATTTTCTGCCTCTAAGCTTCTGCGCATGCACAAAGGTCATCTGCACATTCCTCTATGTATGATAGCTTAAGCACATCTCTGATCAATTTGTTGCAGCCTATGTGCTTCTCTACGGATCTGGAAAGCCTACTATTAAGCTCTGGACGAATCTCTGATTAATTTTTTAATAGCAACCTCTGAACATCTTCACAGAGGCTCTGCACTTGTCTCTGATCTGCCTCTGATCAAGCATTCTAGTTAAGCTCTGCACAAACAGATTGAACTTTCTGCAGAGGTCTTGACGGCTATCAGAGGCTCTGCAGAAACTTCTGCACTTCAACTTCTGCGAATAATAGCCTCTGGTTCATCATGACGAGCGATCAACACCTTGTTTGCTGCTGCTGCACTTATCAAATTTGTCAAACTCTATACATTTCAAAAGGACAGCAACAAATACACTCAAACTTATGCTGCAAGCTCCGTTGATCTGTTAACATCGAATTCTGGACAGGTTTGAAAAAATTCTGGATGATTGACAACAACTGATCGAGATTTGCTGCATCATAAATGACAGCAGCAACTGCAACTGTTTCATTCTGCACAACTATCTGTAGTAGACCTGCATGTTCATAATCTGGAAAAACAACAGCTGCAGATACCTTCTGTTTGGCCCAGAACAACTGTTTTCTGATACCAATTGTTAGATCCCAGATTTAATCTTACAATAATAATGATATAAACAACAAGAGTAATAACAGCGGAAGCAATATAGTTTAATATCAAAAGCAGATTCAAATATTACAGTTCATATAATAAGATAAGCAGTAAGAACAAGATCTTCTTAAGATATATTCAGTTGATTATTCTAATACAAGATATCAAAAATCACAAAACAGTGAATAAATCACAGAAATGATATTTGTGTCAAGGCTCATGTGTTGAATCAATCTAAGCACCAAAACAACAAAATAATCATCTATCTTCAATTGTTGCCATAGATGACCGAAATGAAGAAGAGTTTCTTCATTTGGCTCTGATACCAATTGTTAGATCCCAATACAGACAACAAAAGAAGATACTCCATAGAAATGTAGAGATAAGATGAAAATTAAGAACATAATAATCAAGAACTCATCTCATATGCTTTGTGTTAACCCAGTTTAATCTAGTTGATAATTAACACACAACACAATATAGATCAAGAGATAAAAGATCAGAATAACATACTACAATCCCTTGATTAATCAATGAAAACCTTGTGTGTGTTCTTGATACCTTGAATACGATTACAGAGAAAACAACTACCTCACTAATATGATAATAATTGTAATTATGAGGATTAAACCTAAAACCTAATAACTAAAAACTATAAATACTTAGGTGTTTAAGGCCTAATGGGCTTGGGCCCATTTACAAATGACTTTCAACTAAATACTAATTAGACCCTCTAATTAACTTTAATACAATTGCCATTTAAACCCTTAACTTTAATTTAATCTTGAATACAATTTATGATCCAACAATCTCCCCCTTTGGATTCAAGATTAAATTTTCTTTTTGGCAATAGTCTTCGGGTCTTCACTTTTCTTGAAAACTGTAGTAGATATGACTTTGACAACTTCAAATCTCGTAGCTTTACACAGTCTTTAACTTTCTCTTACTTGAAGTGTCCTTCTGACGATTATCTTCAGTCAGACTTTTAATAGGTCAAATAAGTTCCGACACTTTGACATCTTTGAAAACTTCAGCAATCTTTACTTCAAGACTTCAAAAGTTCTTGTATTCTCCCTTGTTTATTATTCTCCCTCTTTGTATATTCTCCCCCTTTTTGATGAGTGGTGAGAATCATCATCATCAAAACATAGCGAAAACAATCTCCCCCTTGTCTTTATAGACTCCAATTAAGCACAGTCTTCATGTATAGATCCCTGTGTGGAAATAAGAGCAGTCTCTCCAAATGGAGAAAGTGATTATTTCAATCTATGCAGATTCAAATAAAAAGTAGTAACCATTCGAATCATTTCAAATTCAAACAGTTTAATAGGTGTAACCCTGAATCAACAAATGACTCAGTTTGGAATGCCTGTCAGTGACACAAAGTCACTGAGTAACACAAAGTTACTATATAAGAAGCTGGTTTTGATGTTGGCTCCCCAGGACTTCCATTCAATCATCGAATAACACATGATTATCTATGAACGTTCTGACAGAAAACAAATTTCTGTGTGCTCGTGCATGTGTATGAAAGAATTAAGCATAGATGATTGCTTTTCATTATAGGCTCAAAGTATGTAAATTTGTTGAGACATCAACAAATTATACAAAGACTCAATGTGCATGAGAAAGGGTTTGAAGGTGGGGCAACTTTCCTTCTTGTTCAATATTAGTATCTTCCAAATGAAGAACCAATAGCGTATGTGCTGTTTCCCCAGAAAATGTGAAACATTCTCTTTTTGAGAAAAGAATGAGTAGCTGGTGGGGTTTTATGCAAGAGATGGCATGGGCTAGGTTCCTTTTTCAATGATGGTCACCAAAGAATGTGAACCAATCAGATTATGTGGCTGCTCGACTCAGAAAGAAGTTTGGTGCAGAGTCTAATATTCTTTTACTCTGTTCTCTCACCCTCTTTCTTTTTAATGCTCACTTCTAACCAATCTCTTTTTTCCATTTTACCTCGTCACACACCAACACTCAATTCTTTTAACCCCTCTCCCCTCAATCACTCAGGGAATACTTCCTGGGTAGGAAACACTGGTTATCGTGAATCCATGGAAGTTCTATTAAGTTCACACACTGAATCCCATGTATTTTCTTAAAAGAACGTGCTGTTCAACAGTCTTTTGTACATGTAAGCACAAAGGAATACAAAAATGAAGAATAAAATTTCGGAGAAGTCAAAACATAAGATGTTTAACAATACGATTCTCCCCCTCAAACTAAAAGAGGTTGGCATTTAAGCTCTTTGACAATAAAGCTCCCAAAAATCATTTAAAATCACACTTCACAATTCATGAAAAACTTTGAAGAATAGGAAGTAGTTTGAACATTTAAGAAACCATTTTTCACTAGTGAAAGTTGTTCTTCTTTCAATAAGTGATAGAGTCTAAGGATTAGAAATATATACCTGTAAATCAGAATCCTTAACTCCCCCTGAAATGAATATGTTTAAAGAAGTATCTTTGACAAAACTCAGATATCCTCCCCCTTAATATGTGCATAATCCTTAATCATGAAACAAAGTTCTGAATTACTAGGATTAAAGTAAATTTAGAAGTCAAACTCTTTGACATTGAAGTCCGAGTCCTAGACTGTATTGTCTAGAAGTCAACTTGTTGACAATGAGGCAAGAGTCCTGATCTGTAGTAATCAGAAGTCATAGTTCTTTCTCCCCCTTAAACCTTGGGTGCCTGCAACACATATTTAACTTTTGGTACCCACTGGTAATTGGGTCCTAATGGGTTAGTTGCAGTTCTAGTGGGAGATATGAAATAAGAACCATACCAGTTATTCACATAATCTTTTCTTACAAAATCATTTGAGCCACAATAGGAACAACTAATTTTCTTTTGTGCTAACCTGATCAATTGATTGATTGTGTAAACCAGATCAGTTTTGCCAAAAGTTTTACCTTTTGAGGCATAGTTCCATTTTGCATTTGATGTATGCACAAATGATTTGTCGGTCTTCTTTTCCTCTGAAGATCCTTTAACTTTCCAGATCCAATTTCCTCTATCTTTCTCATCATCCATGGATCCAGAAGCTTTTCTTTCCAGACTTATTTTTCTTGAAGTTACCTGAACCATCAACATTTTTGTCATAGAAACGGTTAGAAGGACAAATCTGATCTTTATGTTCAGACGTATGATCATCAATTACATCAAACAAAGGATTATTAGAAACATTAGTAAAGCTTGAACTTGCTGCTGAATTAAATGAGCATTCGAATGCAATTAGATCATCTCTCGGTGATTAAGCTATTGACTCTGGCGTCTTGTGCTCAGTCAGCTTCACTTTGAATACGATCTCTTCAAGTTCCTTTATCTTTGACGACAAACTGTTTCTATCCTTTGCAATCAGATCAAACTTCTTATGCAACTCAGATTTTTCATTCTTCTCCTTCAAGATGTTTGTTGACAACTCAGATAACTTTCTTGTCAACTTAGCTATCTCAGTATCTAGATCTTTCTTTTCTTTAGAAAAGTCTTTATTGACTTCCTTCTGCTCAGCTTTCTTCTTTTCTTTCTCATCCTTGTCTCTCTCAAGAATGATAACCTTCTCAAAGTCTGAAACTTGTTGAGAAAGCTTAACACATTTAAGCTCTAACGATTTCTTCTCTTCAAAGGATTTTCTGGAGAAATCAGAGAATTTCTTAGCAAATTATTTTCTCTCTTTCTCAATCTTCAACATCTCATCTTGGACTTTTGTGTTGTCTCTGTCTTGGGTTGCCTTTTCTTTCAACATATTAATCTCAACCTCAAGACTAAAGACTTGATCTTTCAGTTTATCTCTTTCCGCAAAGACTTGAGAATTTGTCTTTCTAAGCCCTTCAGATGTTTCTCTAGCAATGTTTGCTCTCCTTCTAAGCTCATCAAGCTCTTTTTGCATTAACTCCTTCTTTGACCATGTAGAGCTTGAATTAAGACTTTCAGATCTTTTTAACTTTGCTTGAAGATTTAAGATCTCTTTCTCTTTCGACTCAATAATTCCTGCATAATTAATTTTAGAATTATTAATGCATTCTGAGCAAACAAAATCTTTCTCTGAATCTTTTGAATTTTCTTTTAAAACATTAATCTGAGTAAGAAGAGATGAGTTCTGAATCTTTAAATCCTTGTTCTCAGCTTTAAGAGGTAATATCTCGGATTTGAGCTTTTTATTCTCTTTTTCATAATCAAAATCTATGCTTGTATATCTTGACAACTGTCCAGCAAGACGTTTAACATTTGCTTTTGCTTCAGAAAAAGTCATATTGTCAAAATCATAGCTATAACCTTCAGACATCTTTAGCTGTATGGTTAGAAAGCAAACTTATCTGTACCAAGAGAATCAACTAGACGAGATCGTTAGAATCAAGTATCGGATAAAAACTACACTAAAAAATTTTCAGAAAAATAAATTTCCAAAAATAATTAAATGCAGAATTCTCAAACAATATAAAACTCAAATAGATCAAACACAGTAAGTCTGACGCAAAAGCAAACAATATTAATCTCAAAGAAATTAATCACAGAAAAACTGGCGCAATATTTTTTTTTTCGACCGGGGTACTGTAGCGACCGGGTACTGTAGCGACCAGGTACTGTAGCAACCAGGAATTTTATGCTTTTTCGACCGATCGGGTTGTATAGTGTCGACCGGTAAGGAATAGTATCGACCGGTAATGAGATGGTCGACCGGTGTTGCGTTTTCGACCGATGTGATTCGGTCGACCGGACAAATGTAACGACCGGTATTTGCGACCGGCATCCGTCGATCGGACAAATGTAATTGAAAAACGACCGGTGTGTTCTTTGAAGCACGATCCAGAAAACAATAATCAACCCAGAAAACACTCGAGAATTCAAATTCAATGCAATAAATCAGACTTTTGCAATCCTAAACATATATCGATCAGAATGCAATCAAAATTAATGATCAAAATCAACTTTCAAGCTTCAATTTTGAATAAGACAGTGGTCGATATTATCAAGAACTCATCGAACCCAGATTAAACAAATCATCAAAAATCCAAACGATTAGTGAATTAAATCACAATTAAACTATCAGATAACATTCAATACCTTAACACGCACCTAATCAAATCGATTTTATGCATAATAACACACTAAATCAAAGAATCGATTTTTACACAGTTGAATATCGATGAATAGTAAAAACGATGAATAGTAAAATCGATGAATAGTAAAATCGATAAATAGTAAAATCGATGAATAGTGTTTTTAATCCAAAAACTTGATTCTTTGGCTCTGATACTGTTAATCATAAAATCCCAATTAATCAAGCAATTACTCAAGAATATGATCAAGAACTAGAGAGAGAAACTAGAGAGAGAAAGTAGATCTTGAACATTAACCACAAGTCTGAATATTTCAATACGTGCTTCTTACCTTCCTTCCGACAAGATTACAAAGCAAACCTATTTATACCATCTATCTAACAAAGACTTAACCACTAAGGAAAGCTAAACACCTTTGACTATCTATTACAAAGATAATGTTGACTTTTACATCTTTGACTTTCCTATTAAATCTTGGATACAATATTTAGACTTAACAATCTCCCCCTTTGTATTCAAGATTTAATAAAAATTTGACACTAGTCTTCAGCTCTTGATTCTTCAGCTTTTGAAGAATCTTGAAGAATCTTTTTCATTCTTTGAAGCTTTGAAAGTCAAACATGCCTTGAACGCGAATATGAAATCTTGAAACTTTTGAAAAACTTTGACAACTTTGAAACAACTGTTCTTCGAACAATGAAACAACTTTGAAAACTTTATCTCTGAAATTTCTTTCATCTCTGAGCAAAATTGTGTCTTCATCACTTTGATCTCTGGACTGTCTTCAGAAAACAAACTTCTCAGAAATATCATCAGAAACATCACCATCAGTCTTTTGAACTTTGAAATTGATCTTTGTAAAATTCTCCCCCTTTTTGATGATTGAAAGCATCATGATCATCAAAACATCTTCAATTTCAACACAGTCTTTGATCACCCCCTTTGTATTCGAATAACAATCTCCCCTTTCAATGATAATTTGACAGTCACCGCGCTTTGATCTGAGAGCCGTCAATTCATGAAATGTATATATCCGAATATTTTCAAATTCAGACATAATAAACATGGTAACCCTGAATCAACAAATGAAACAGTTAGGAATGCCTGTCAGTAACACAAAATTACTGTGTACAACGAATGTACAATATAAGGAGCTGGTTTGAAGATGACTCCCCAGGACTTCCATTCAATCATTGAAAAACACAAGGTTTATCTATGAATGTTCTAACAGAAAAACAAATTTTCTGTGTGCTCGGGCTTGTGTATGAAAGAATTTAGCCATAATGATTGTGTTTCATAAGGCTCAAATTGTGTAAACTGTTGAGACAGCAACATGTAATACACGGACTCAATGTGCATGAAAGAGGTGCGAAGGTGGGGCAACTTTCCTTCTTTTTCAATATCTAAATCTTCCGAGAGAAGATTAGATAGCATATATTCCGCGTCCCCAAAGAAAATGAAACATTTCTTTGTTAAGAAAGAAACGAGTGATTGGTCGGGTTAATGCAAGAGTTGGCATGGGCTCACTGCCTGTTTCAATGATGGTCACCAAAGAATGTGAACCAATCAGTAGATGTGGCTGCCCGACTCAGAAAGTGGTAGGTGCAGAGTTCTGATATTCTTTTAACTCTGATCTCACACCCTCTTTCTTTTTAACATTTTGCTCACTTCTAACCAAACTCTCATTTCCATTTTTCCTCTCCACACAATGAGAATAACTCAACCGGATGAGTTATCTCCCCCACTGTTTGATTTTGACCCCTCACCCTCAATTACTCAAGGATAACTTCCTGGGTAGGAAACACTGGTTGACGTGAATCCATGGAAGTTCTGTTTAAGCTCACACATGAATCCCATGTAAGTCCTAAAAAGCATGGTTGCTCAACAATTTAACTGAACATTTAAGCACAAAGTGTATGAAAACATTGTCAAAATGTATGCTCATGAGATTTGAGCAATTGAACTTTGAAGATTTCTCAAAACAATGATATTGAATGAATGAAATGAAATCAAGAGAATTGTTTTGAGAATCTGACAATGTATCAATCAGATCAAATAAAATTGGTTAGGGTATCAAAGAATTGGATATTTTGTTTATATGAACAAATATAAACAAATTAGCAATGAACGCTCAAGTTTAGAAATGATGATTGATGCTCAACAACATTGAATTTCAAACGAGGGTATTCCCATCGAAAAATTAGTTCGTTATGAGACATGGTAATAACAAATACAAATGAAATACTGAACCAGTGTGTGTGAATACATTACAGTATATGTATAAGATAATACACAAGTATTGATCTTTGGAAACACATGGTCAGTTAAACATTAAGCTCAAAATTTGAAAAACATTTAAAAGCTCACTTCTGAGTTCATGAAATCTTTTGAGAATAGAAAAGTGGTTTGAACATTTAAGAAATTGTTTTTCATGCTTGAAAGTTGTTCTTCTTTCAAACAATCAGAGATCTAGGACAGAAGATATTTACCTTTTCAGCTCCCCCTCAAATCATGATATAATGATTTAGGTCTTTTGAGCTCCCCCTGGTTATTAGCATAATATCCTTATTTGATCATTGAAAAACGGGTCCTGATCTGTCATGTGATCAGAAGCCATCACCTTTACTCCTCCTATAAATTAAACATCTAAAATATGTCAGTGAAAACAGGATAGAGATCAGACACTCCCTTTTGAATTGTAAACCATCATATCAGTAAAATCTATCAGTGAAAAAGTACAGGATAGAGATCAGATCAATTCTCTTGGGATGTAGACCATCATATCCATCGGATGCAAAAACAAGAGTAAGGTCTTTTGATCACTGAGGTCCGAGTCCTAAACTGTTGTGTTTAGAATTCAAACTCCTTTGAAGCCCGGGTCCTAAGCGGTGTACTTAGAAGCCATAATCTTTCAACTTTGAAGTACGGGTTTTGAACTATTGTGTTCAAAAGCCATTGTCTTTCAACTTTAAAGTCCGGGTTTTGAATTGCTGTGTTCAAAAGCCTTGGTTCTCTTACTCCCCCTTGACTTGAGATGCCTGCAACACAAAGCCAATTTTCTTCTTTGGTACCCACTGGTATTTGGGTCCAGAAATGTTAGTTGCAGTTCGTGTGGGGGTAATCGAGTAAGAACCATACAAGAAATGATAATTCGTCTTGTGAATATGATCATGTGTACCACAATAAGAACAATAATATTTATTACCTAAAAACCTGAGTAATTGATCTCTTGAGTATATATGGTCAGGTTTACCTTTATGCTCTTTGTTCTTTTTTGCTTTATGTACATGTACACACGATGTGTTTCCTTTCAGCTCATCTTCCTTGTCATCCTTGACTGATTTCTTTTTCCAGATCATTTCCTCTTTCTTGTAACTTCTTCTTCTTGGAGATGTATCTGAACCATCTAAATATCTATCATAGAAAATGTTAGTTCGACGAATCTGATCAAAAGATTTAACTGACCTTTGTGAATAGACAGATTTCTGATTTGAACTTGAAACAGAATTTTCAAGATCTTTGATCTTTGAAGCAAAGTTGTCTCTTTCTTTCACAAGCAGGTCAATCTTCTTTGATAACTCAGACTTCGTTTTCTGCTTTTTTAGTGCATTAGCAGAAAGTTCAGATAAGTTGGAAGTCAGCTTTTTGATTTCAGTCGCAAAGATGGATCGTTCTTCTTCAAATCCTTTCTCTGAATTGTTTCTCTGGCCGGATAGTTCCTTAAAGAATCCCACATTCTTCTGTTCTATGGCCTTCTTTTTCTTTAGTAAACTTCTCTCTTTCCAAAATAAGTACTTTCTCAAAATCAGAAATTTGTTGAGAAAGTTTTATGCATTTAAGAACCACTGACTTCTTCTCTTCATAACACTTCCTTGAGAAATCTGAGAACTTGGTTGAAAAACCTTTCTTTTCAATCTCAAAATCAGCTTTATTTGCAACAAGCTTTTGTTCTAAATCAGATATATTCTTTCTAAGCTCAGTATTCTCAGATTCCAATATCATTATCTTCTCATCATTCAGCCCTGAAGTTCTTTTCAGAATATCTTCATTGATTGTCTTTAAAGCACTAATTTCTTCTTTCAATAAGATGATTTCAGTAAAATACTCTTCTGACTTTTTAGAATGAAAGTCAACAGCATAACCCAGATTAACTTTCTCTAATTTCAACTTTCTATTCTTTTCTTCAAGATCTGTAAAAAATCCCATGATTAATGAGTAATCAGCTTGATATGAAAAAAAATGATCGTTCCCAAACTGTAAATCAGAAAATAAAAAATCAGATCAAATTGAAATCGTTCACAAAATTTAAAAATTTAACACTTGTTATGCGCTAACAGTTGGTGGCGCAAGATTGTGATTTGCGTGAACAGAAAGTAGCGCAAACCAAACTTCTCGTGAATAGAGAGTAGCACAAAATTAAGGTTCTCGCGAACAGTGAAAGGCGCAAAGTAGACTTCTCGTGAGTCGTGGAAGACGCAAAGTGAAGTTCTCGTGATCCACGTATGGCGCAAAGTGAAGTTCTCGTTAGACACAAGAGACGCAAACTAGATTTGCGTGAGTAACGAGGTTTGCGTGATCCGAGAAAGATGTAAACTTTGCTTTGCGTGAACAACTAGATACGCAAACACGACTTTTCGTGATAAGTGCAAGATGCAAAGTAGATTTGCGTGAGCCGAAGGATGCGCAAACTTTGCTTTGCATGATAAGCTAAAGACGCAAATGTATCTTTGCGCGATCTGATGAAGAAGCAAACTGATATTCTCAAAGCCCGGATAAGCTCGCGCAAATCGATATGAACTCGCACAAATCGTAGATCTAGTGCAAACTTGGCTCTGACTTGCACAAATCGATCCAAATTGATTCAAACCTGCAAATTTGATCTCAAAAACTTATCAGTATCATCGACAAACAATACTAAACACAAATTTACTATCAATTTTCGATTAAAACCAACAATCTTCACAAAATCAATCAAGAACAGTGTTCGAGTTCGAGTTGCAAGAAAATTTCAAAAATCAAGAATTGACATCGAATTTGATCGAATTATGATATGTAATAAATACAAGAATCAATCCTAAACACAAATCGAATCTAATGATTCCATTTTCTTGCATCAAAAACGAATTTTCCACCAAAATTCGGATGAACAGTACCAAAACTCGAGTTCTTGAAATTTTTTTTCGAAAAAATCAAATTTTCGATCTAAAACTCCAGATTTCAATTCAAACTTTGATCAAATCATTTTTGAAAAGTTTGGTTCAGCTCTGATACCAATTGTTAATCATAAAATCCCAATTAATCAAGCAATTACTCAAGAATATGATCAAGAACTAGAGAGAGAAACTAGAGAGAGAAAGTAGATCTTGAACATTAACCACAAGTCTGAATATTACAATACGTGCTTCTTACCTTCCTTCCCACAAGATTACAAAGCAAACCTATTTTGTACCATCTATCTAACAAAGACTTAACCACTAAGGAAAGCTAAACACCTTTGACTATATATTACAAAGACAATGTTGACTTTTACATCTTTGACTTTCCTATTAAATCTTGGATACAATATTTAGACTTAACAGATACCACTTGTTAACGCAGTTTAATCTAGTTGATAATTAACACACAACAAAATATATATCAAGATATAAAAGATCAGAATAACATACCATAATCCCTTGATTAATCAATGAAAACCTTGTGTGTGTTCTTGATACCTTGAATACGATTATAGAGAAAACGACTACCTCACTAATATGATAATAATCGTAATTATGAGGATTAAACCTAAAACCTAATAACTAAAAACTATAAATACTTAGGCGTTTAAGGCCTAATGGGCTTGGGCCCATTTACAAATGACTTTCAACTAAATACTAATTAGACCCTCTAATTAACTTTAATACAATTGCCATTTAAACCCTTAACTTTAACTTTAATCTTGAATACAATTTATGATCCAACACTTTGATTCATTGATGGAGGGGAAAATGGGAAGAACCCCACAATAAACATTAATCGACTCTCATGGAAAAACCAAGTCTGTGTGTGAAAAATGTGTTCTCTCCAAAACCTAATGAGAAAATGAGCCATGGGCACCTTTATATAGGGCCCATTTACAATGGAAAGGTTCAATCCCATACAACTAATTAAAAAGCCCAAAATACAATTCTTTATAAAACATTCACTTAAATTGGGGGCTAATTTAATCTAACATCTCCCCCCTGCTTCACTGATGACAACGCCTTTGGTCTGAGGCGCTGATGTCGCTGAAAACCAAAGAGAGGGGTCTTCATCTTCATCATCATCATAAGCTGCGTCATCATCATCGTGATCTTGAAGATCAAGGTCTTCCTCGTCTTCTTCTTTATCATTCTCTTCTTCTACTAAAGCTTGAGAAGAAGAAGGAGGGACCTGAACTTTAATTGCTGAAACCTCAACTATCTTTCCCCCCTCAGATTAAGAAGGACGTTCTTCCGCAGCTACCTGAGCCTCAACCGCTGTATTTTCTTCAGACATCATCTCCCTCTCTTTGTCATCATCACGGGGGAGGTCATCGTTTGTAGGAGCAGCATCATCAGCGACAGGTATCTTGCGGGAATCAGCCTCCAGCTTTTCCAAATGTCCTTCAATATCTGGAATAGCTGAATTTGCTTGATGAATGAAATCAACAGCAACTGTCAGCGACATCCGATCGTCATGCGTAAAGGAAGGAGTTGGAGCAGGAGCTGGTTCATTCAGTTGAGAGAGCAGTTGATTAGCAGAGTCCATCTTGGTATTGAGACCCCGAAATTTACCAGTCAAGTGGTCAACATGGCCGGTGAGGAATTGGAGTTGACTCGTGTTGCGGGCCATGTTGTACTTGAGCGGATTGACTTCGTCCTAAAGGGAGGTCAGCTGAGAAGCAGCTGTAGTGGCGGTTGCTGAAGTTAAAGTCTTCAGCTCTTCACCTTCCTGATTAACGGAAGTGGTGTTGGTGTCGAGAGAGGCAACTAGACTTTCCACCTTTTTCAGCCAGCTTGTTGACGTTGGCGTCAACATTTCCTAAAGTAGGACCTGAAAAAAGAAGTTAGCATTTAAGAGAAATTATGCTCAGGCTTATTTAGAGAGGTGGGAGAAGTGTATATGGTTTTAGGGTTACCTGAGTTGTCAAAAATGTTAAAAAAGTGCATGTACCCCTCAAAAGGTGAGAAGGGCTGAGAAGTTTGAACAACAACAGGTCTTGTAGTAGCAGCAACAGAAGCTGGTTTCTGTAAAAATGAAGGGTTAGGGACCAAAGAAATAGAAGGAGAAGAAATGACAGGGATAGAAAAAGGAGCACTGGTGATTATAGTAATTACCTCAACTGTTTGAGAAACTGGAGGAGTTGGGTTGATCACTGGTGGTGTATCAACAATGGATGTCACTGACATGGTTGTTGTAGTAGCAGTTGTGGAAGAGCGAGCTACGAAACCATCTAAGGTAGTCTGTTGAGAGACCACCTCAGGTACCTTTGTCGAGTGGGATTGCTCTACTGTATTCTTGGCCTTTTTAGAAGGACCAGAAGGAGCTGTTGATTTGCGTTTTTGAGGGGTAGTAGTGGCGGGGATAGCTGATGAAGGAACCATCGGCGTAGCCACTGAAGTCGAAGAAGTTTGAGAGAAGCGAAAGCGCAAGGTTTGAAGACTTACCTCTTGTTCAGCGGGCTTAACTTCCAAGGCTCGAAGTCCAACCTTGGAGAAGCTACAGTCTCCTTCCCTGGGGTATTTGTCAGCGAGGAAGAAGTGGAGAATGGCGGAGATGAAACGGACGTAGGTAATTTTGATGTCCCTTTCAGTCTTTTCAATCTTTGACAAGAGATCTTCAAAGATCGCTCCTGCATAGTCGAAATGCCGCCCGACAAGCACTGAGTATCCCATCTGGACCTGAACTTTGCTATCTTGGTCCAGTGATCCAACCTTTCCGTTCATACATTGAATGATATGAGTGAAAATGAAGTTCAGCTTCGAAGTCATGTTCACCTTTTGGATCTTAGTCAGCTTCTTGTTTGGGATGGTAGTGCGAGGCTTGAAATCCCATTGGTAGCCCATAAAGTCAAGAAACTGAATGAGTTCAGCGTTAGTTGGTTGAACATCAAATCCTTTGGAGGTCTTCGAAGGAAGGCGAAGTGCTGTGCGGATGGAAAGAGCGGACCATGTTGAGTATGGAAAGTGATGGCAGGGATTGGTTTGCCTTGCTTGCTTAGAACTTCACCCTTATCAATGGTGAACCAGAATTGCTGAAGAAGAGATTTGGAAGGCTTGGGATCAACCTTCAATGCATATTCTAAGCATGATTCCTTGAGAAAGTTTTCAGCATGCACGAGATGAGGATATTTTTCATCGTCGAAGTCCAATCGCGCTAAGTGGTTGTTCTTAGCAACTTCCGAATCAGCAAGGGCGAATTTAACATTCTTGGAAGGAATGAGATTAGCTTGGGCCATTTCTGGAATAGAGAAAAAAAGAGAATAGAGTAGAAGGTTTAGTTTCTAAAAACATGATAAATTATTGTACCAGTTTCCTTTTGAGGAAAGAAACTTGAAAACAAGTTTGTTTTTAGATAAAAATAATATAAAGAAGAAGAAGAACAGATTTAAAGACCAAAGGTCTTTGCACAGAGTAAAATCATAAAGAAAATGATTTTAAGAATGAAAAACTGTTGATCCATACTCTCTCAGTGATTTGATAACGACTCTTTTCTATACTTAGTGAAAATTACGTTTAATATTATGTATTAGTGTTTTATCATCAACGATCATGCTAAATCTGTTTTTCTATCACTGATGATCTCTCTTGTAAACATTCATATGTAAAAGTATTTCACTATCAGCGATCAAATACTGAGTATGTTCAGTATCGCTGATGATTTCTCATGTAAACAGTTAGACGTAATCCCTGAAGACAAGTTTCGCGACAAAAGATGTTCGCTGCTGAATCGAAGACAAAGATGCTGAACAAAGGTAAGTCTACTCATAACCTAATGCGGATATCAGTAAAGTAAAGACAAATGTACACACGTGAAAAAACCTGAGGAAAAGCTTCAGCGATAGCTGAACTTCTTTATATCTCTGATGGAAGAGATATTCAACGATCGATGATCACTTAGCTTATGCCTCAAGTCTCTTTTGTCTTACCCTTACACACTGTACGATCTGTCAGAACGAACATACCTCTGCAGCAATTCGTACAACAACTCTGTCAACTACACTATTCATCATACGACCGAAAGCATGTCTTCTAAAGTTTGCATATCCTAAGCATGATTCCTTGAGAAAGTTTGCAGCATGCACGAGATGAGGATATTTTTCATCGTCGAAGTCCAATCGCGCTAAGTGGTTGTTCTTAGCAACTTCCGAATCAGCAAGGGCGAATTTAACATTCTTGGAAGGAATGAGATTAGCTTGGGCCATTTCCGGAAGAGAGAAAAAAATAGAATAGAGTAGAAGGTTTAGTTTCTAAAAACATGATAAATTATTTTACCAGTTTCCTTTTACCCATGCAGCCAATCAATGAAGGACACATGTAAAGTACTCTGCCATGCATTTAATGCATAGGGTATAAATAGAAAGATCAACACTCCATCTGAGTAGTTGCCTTCATCTTTCTAAATATATAGAAACCCTTGTTTTCTATATTCTCCCAATCCCCTATTCTCTATTTCTAGTGCAACTAATCTTATTCCGCAATAAACTTGTAAATTATGTTTTTGATTTATCAATAAACAATTTATTAAACTTCAAAATTCTGTGTTTGTATTCAACCCCCCCTTCTACAAACTTGTTAAGCACCTTCGGGACCAACAAGTGGTATCAGAGCGGGCTGTTTAATCTAACAAACAAGATCTTGATTTATTCTATTCCTTTCTATTCTAATTATGGCACTAAATACAAACACAAACTACTATGATAATGGTTCACTATCAAAACCTCCTCGATTTAGCAGATATAACTTTGCTCTTTGGAAAAATCGAATGATGCTATTTCTAGAAGGTGTAGATCCTACTATACTTGAATACGTAGCAAATGGCCCATATGAACTTTTCACAATCATAGCTGCCGTTCCAGCAACTAACACCACTTCTGCTGTTCCTAAACGTTATGCTATTAAGGAAATAAGACAGTGGAGTGATGAAGGCAAAAAGAAGGTTGGTCTAGATGCAAAGGAAAAAACCATTATCTCTATGGCTCTGCCTGATGAAGCTTTCCATTCCATCATGCATCTTAAAACTGCCAAAGAAATGTGGGACACTATATGTGTTCAATATGAAGGCACCACCGAAGTCCAAGAAACTCGAAAGATTAACTTGGTAAGATAGTATAAAAATTTTATCGCTGGTAAGAACAAATCTCTCTCTGATGTTCACCAGAGATTTAACTGCTTAATCATTGATCTAAGAACTACTGGTAGGACCTATTCTAATTCTGAGGTCTTAACTAAATTCTTAGAATGTCTTCCTGAAAGCTGGGACAATTATTCAATGTGTCTCAAGCTGACAAAAGACTTAAATTCTCTCTCTCTCTTAGCACCTTGTATGGAATATTGCTCAACTATGAGCAATCAAATCTCCTAAAGAAGAATCTTGTAAAAGATTCTAAAGAATCCAAAAGCACTCCTGTTGCTTTAGTCTCCTCAGAGATCATTCCATCTCAGCGATCTACTCTCACTATCACTGAGTTAGATTCTGACACTGAGGAATTATTAGACACTGATCTTTTAGAGTTTGATGAATCCTTAGCACTCTTGACAAACTCTTTTAAGAGATTTGCAAGAAAGAGCAATTTTAGAAGAAATAAGCCTCTCTCTCTTTCTGACAAGCCAAAATCAACCCCTGTTGATAACTGTGAAAAGATTGGACACTTTGCAAGTGAGTGCATGTCAAAGAAAGTCTTCAAACCTTCTACCTCTAGGAAAACCAGCGATGGCAAATACCTTAAGCTGAAAGAAAAATATCAAAAGTTGAAAAACTTTAAAAGAAAAGGTAAAGGTCTTATCGCTGAAGAGCATGACTGGGCTGAATCAGAGAGGAAGTCGCTAATCTCTGTCTTATGGCTGAGATTAAAGAAGAAGTGGAAGAATCACCAGAAACTTCTATGAGCTATATCTCCTCTCAGGTATCAATTTCTACCAATCCCTCTCTATCTGAAGCTGAGAGAAGTCGAGATGTTGATGTACTGGCAATTGATCTATACAATGCACTAAATGGCAAAACTCTAGCTGAAAACAAAAATATTGATTTAACTGAACAACTAGAAAAATGTCATGAAAATATAAGAGAACTGACTCTTTTAGAGGAAAGTTTGAAAGATCAAGTCATTGTCAACGAAATCATCAGCATTGAATGCGAGCAAGCCATCGCTGCTTTAAAAGCAGAAAAGGCAACTGTTGAAGGATGGTGCAAATCCTCAACAAAGATCACTGAGATTATAAGTGCTCTAATCCCTGCCAGTGATAGAACTGGTCTTGGTTTTTGGAAACAACAGGATGCACCTAAAGAAGACAGTTCCATGCTTAAGTTTGGAATGTTTGTCTCTTCTATCCCTGACACCTCTTATGCTCAGTTCTCTTCTTCTTCTTCTTCCAATCCCATACCTGAGGAATTATCAAAAGGCTCTAAGCCTGCAGATAAAGGAAAATCCATTTTCCATCCTCAGAAGGCTATCAAGAAAGCAAAACTGAAAGTTCCTTCTAAACCTTCAGTGAATCGATCTTCTAGCTCTGTGACAGAAATCTTTTATATTTGTCCTCCAAAGCTGAATATTGATCTTAAGCCTAAGAAATTTTAAGAACTGAAAGTTCCTCCCAGATCTTATGCTAAAGGCATTCTTGGAGCTGACCCTACTCATCTCAAAATTTTCTAATCTTACTACTCATGGTCCTAAAACCACCTTCAAATATAGAAAATGCTATCATTGTGGATTCACTGACCATATTTCTAGTAAATGTTCAACTACCACAAAAGTTGATAAAACAACTAGAGTGAAGATGAATGCCTCCAAGGTTGAGAAGGTTGTAACACCCGTAGTTTTTAGTAAGTAAAGGTCACCCAGACATTTTTGGATCTTTTAAACAGCGGGACTTTTGTTGGGAAATCATTATTTAAAGTCCTTTAGAGTATCAGGGAATTGGCATTGAAAAAGTCGAGTTTCGGAGCTTGGTTCGGGCACAGCTACAATGCCCGACGACTATGACAGTGTCATAGTCGCACCTGGCAAAGTAGCAGCAACAAATAGAGTGGGGGGAGGCTGTCATTGTCGCATGGCAATTCACACAACACCCTGGGCATTGTCGCATGTCAATGTCACACCAGGGCAGGGAGAGGCTGTCAAATACGTGATTTTGGTTCATTTCTTCACTTCTTACTTCCTCCCCAACTCTCCCAAAACCCTCCCAAGACCCATCTTATTCATTCATGGTGTTTTGGAGTTCTAAATCCTCAAATACCCAAGTTTTGTTGTAGCATTAACCTACCAAGTGTAAGGATGGAAGCTAGATAACAAGGATCTTCATCTTCACCTTCATCTTCAACCTCAAGCTCCATTCTAGGGTTTTCTAGGTTTTCACCAAAACCTAAGTGGTAAGTTTATCCCCTCCATTTCTAAACCTTATTTTAAGATATAAACGTTTCTTTGGTGATATCCTAGTGTTTTGTTACTCAAATTTCGGTTTGGAAGATTTTGGAGAAATTTGGGTCAAAAATTAGGGTTTTGGCCAAAGGGAGGTTTTGATGTAAAGTGTTTGGGAATCGATTCTATATGGTTGAATATGTTTATTAATGGGTGGAAACTTGTGAATCTAGGTTTTTGGGAAGTTTTGGTTTGAGGATTCAAGTCTCTTCAAGGAAGCTCAAAGTGGGGTAAAATCTAGATTTAACCTAAATCTAGCACGGTGAGTTCAAGTTGATTTGTGAAAACGGTGTGCATGCCAAAATGATTATTTTAAAGTGTTGTGTTTTACATTAAAATGTTAACTGCTGATAAGTTTGGTTATTTGGAAGTATTTAACTTGGTAAACGTTTAAAACACCCATCTTAGGGATTTTTGAGTATGTTGTTAAATGCATCGAAATGAAAATGATTTGACGACTCATTGACCTAAATGGAAAGTATTGGGTAAGAATGCATTTTTATTATTGTTGGTATTACGTGAATTTTGTATCGGGAAATGTTTTAAAAATACCACCGTGTGAGTCATGGGCGCTTGGTCATTCCCAACCTTGCAAACGTTTCTGAACTTATGAACCTTGGGTTTTGGGAAAAGATGTAACTAAAGTATTTTATTGTGTAAACTGGTGATATTGGTATTTAAATAATTTATCGTACGGGTATAAACCTCTTGAGTAATTGTCATTTAAATGTGTGTCATGGGACATTTTGGAAAGAGTAAATGAGATTATAAACTTGTTGGAAAATGTTTTATGTTGGAGTTCATTCATGTAGTTGAAGCATGTGTTTGCATAAATATGGTCGTTGCATTTTATTGCATTTTGTGGATTTTAGCATATGGTCGTTTGATTGGTTGAACTTAAGGCTCAGTTTTCGGCTTTGTCGGGTAATGGGGACTTTTGTCCGGTTTTAATAACTTAAAGTGAAGTTTTGGGTGTGAGTTGCATTCATTGCCCTTTATTTTGGAAAATACATGTTTTGAGTGCGTGTGTCATTCAATTGGAGTCATGTATATTAGACTGTAATGCATTGGATCCATAGGCATGTAAGTCAGTCGTGTTTAATGGTGGGGACTCTTGGGATTCTCACTTTGGGAAATAATGCCGTGTTGGCATTGGTGTCATCCCGGTTGTTTGGCGAAGAGGAACCTTTATGGGTTGTACTTCGGGACCATGAGTCTTGTGTTGCATGTCTAATTGTTGTGCACGAGGTTAGACATCGAGATTTATCAAGTAAAGAGTTGAGGCTCCTATCTTGAATGCTAGGGAGTAGGCACTAGGGGTCGAATGAGTACCCTGAGGATGAAACTTCGCTAGAGACCGAACAGGCAATAAGATCGTGTATCCTTGAGGTGTAGCTCGGTAGAGCAGGTAATAGGGGATACAGTGTTTGAGACTTGAAATAAAGTCCGACTGGAGGTGTAGCTCGACGGAGCATGCAATACAGTCATGACTGGAGGTGTAGCTCGATAGATCATGTAATATAGTCACGATCTGAGGTGTAGTTCGACAACATGGTTATGTGGCTTAACTTTGTGTTCCGCCACGTACAATGGAATTGGGTCTCCCTCGTCACCGGAAGGTGTTATTTTGGTATTAAAGGGTATTATCTTATTATCCATATTTTCGGTGACGTGTTACACATACGAGTTTGTTTACTCAAGATCTATGGGTTGTGTTTATACCCGCCCACGTTTGGGGTGCTTCGAGAAGTAAAATCTTATTTCGTATTATTACAAATTGGGAGTTTTTCTTACTATTCACATTTTGGGTGAGTTTGGGATTAAAGTGGTTAGGTTCATGTTGGGTTCCTTGTTTTAAAGGTGTACTTTCGGAATATAGTGTCGTTTGTTATTTAAAGTAAACATTTATGAAGGTCTGTGATTTAAACTACTTTCTCTCCATTTAGCAAATGTATCTATTTCATGTTGTAAACTCTTGAACTCACTAGGCTTTAGCCTAACCTTTTTATTTGTCGGCATGTGCATCAGGTTCCGAATGGGGGAAGAGGTTCTAGCATCTTGGTGAAGTGTTGAGTGCTAGGAGTATGTGCATGGGTGAGTGGCTTGATGAAGTCTTCCGCTTAGTTGTTGAGAAGAGCAACAATTTATTTTGGGTTTTAGTAACACCCGACCTTGATTAGTCTTTATACGAGACTTGACCTATTATTTGTTGAAGTTAAATCTAGCGTTTTACTGGAAGTGACTCAAGTGATGAGTTGTAGAATAGATTTTATCCTTATTGGATGTTTAATTTAAAGTATTTAAATTAGTTTCTCTTTCCGAATTGAGGGTGTTATAAGTTGGTATTAGAGCTTAAGTTTGAGAGAATTAGGTGTTGATTTTTCGGATGCCTAGACTCAAACTAGCGTTTTTCTAAGTGATTGAAAGTGAAATTTCACCATTAGGTACCTTAAGATATGATATTTTGAGGTTGATCGAGTTGCTAGAAATGGGAAACTTGTCGAGGATGACAAGGATAATCATGTATGGTACGTTCATAATGACACCTGACCAGTGTTATGGTGAACCTACATGTTACATGGGTATACTTGAACTGCCTTGGTACGATGACCGTTGGGGTAGTGAGGGGGTTTCTAAGCGAGTAACCGATAGAAGAATTGATGTTCATAGCATTGCCATATTAGAGTGATGGTTAAGCACGACGAATACTTTGAGTTGACCATTTTTGGGTTGGAATTGTTGGTTGAAATAGAACCATAGGTTTATCGAGTTGACTCTATTTCCGGAAGAAAATTGTAAATTAACCGAATTAGTATGATCATTGCTTTAAGATGTTTGAGCATCTGGATGACGATAGTATGACTATGAGATTGAGGAGCGTGGTTCTAAGACATTATGATGCCGACAAAAAGTCATGCACGAAATTATTTCTGAAAAGAGTTTGCACCAATTACTTTTCATGTTTTCCGAATCATAAAGTGAAATATATTATGAGATTTTGGAAAAATGTCTAGCACACACCAGATTTTAATCGTGAGTTTGAACATGCATGAAATCGTTTATTGCACGTGGTTGCAAACTTGTATTGAAAATCTCTCCACCCCCGTTTTGTGTCTAACGCTATTTCGAACATTGCGGTGTGCATATTTTGTTGTTGATTAAGTCTTGGGCAAGTGGCTACAGTTTATGACTTTAACATTGGATATCCTCCACATATGTTAAAGTTTTGGACGAAGAGTTATCTTCTACCATTTTGGTGTTTGAGTTTCATATAGAATTTTATTACGAGTGATTTTGTGGATTCAAGGTAGTGATTTTAATGGCGTCCAGTTGTGTTGTTTTCACTTGGGTTCTTGTATGAGCGGTTGATTGCATATAGTATGCATGTATGCGGTGTTTTCGCCATTGTGTTTTAGCCGATGTCCTAGAACGACGAGAGCATATTGCTGATTTGGCGTTGGACTTGAGAACGACGTAAATTATTTTACCTTTTAACGAAAGTGCATACACATGTCACAATGCTAGTTTTGTGAGATATCTGGCGCATGCAAGTCCGGTTGTGGAATGTTATTCCGTGTGAGTTTGTGGAGTTTTATGAAGTATTAATTTTATAACGCTTTGCTATGCAACAGGGAACTACGAAATGTGTAGGCTTTAATTATGTTGCATGTAAATTTATGAGTTCATTTAGCGTCGAGTCACATGCAAGTTTGTTGAAAATTTACACTTTATTTTGCATGGCGGTAAAAAGGGGGAAACTCCTAAAATTTTAACATTTTTAGGCATATTGCCGTCTTATGTTTTTACGCTGGGAAACGAAAATTTGGACACCATTTGATTTTAACGTTAGTAAGTTTATGAAAATTCGGTTGGGTTTTATGACGTCTTATTTTGTGACCTTTTGAGTTGCGTAGATAAAATTTTAGAACGTGAATACCGGCATCATTGGATGCGTTAACTTATGAAATTTCGCCTAATATTCTGTCTCATGCGATTTTTCCACTGGTATTTTCGCAACCGTAAAAGAAGTCTTGATAGTTTTATAAATGGATGATATCTTATATGCTATTTTGGGGAGTTTCAACATCGTGGGAATTTCATATAGGTGTTATTCGTTGTATGCTAATTAGAATTCGAATTGATCCAAACTGTTAATGTGAGTAAACGCATGAAAGATTTATGTTGCCTTGTATTGAACTTCTGCTTCGAACATGTTTTAGTGTTGACCTTACTGTCACAATCTTCGGCGATGCATTAATTGAGTTATTGGTTTACATGTCGTATAAAGGCTTTCTCATTTAAATTTCAAAACCTTGAATTCTCTCTCTTCTAAGGAACTGGTCTCCGGTCTTCCTCAGCACTCATATGCTAAGGAATCTCTATGTTCAGGATGTGAAAAAGGAAAACAGACTAAGGCTAGTTTCAAATCGAAACAAGTTTCCTCAGTGACAAGTCCTCTTCAACTCTTGCATATGGATTTGTTTGGCCCTGTCAATATCCAATCCATAGCTGGAAAGAAATATACACTTGTCATTGTAGATGAATACTCTCGCTACACCTGGGTTATCTTTCTTCGCTGCAAAAGTGATACTCCAGAAGAACTGATATCTTTTGTTAGAAAGATGGAAGTGCTGAATAATCTTACTGTTCGCTCAATATGAAGTGATCATGGAACTGAATTCAAATATAATTCCCTGAACAACTTCTTTGAGAGAAAGGGAAATTCTCACAACTTTTCCTCTGTAAGAACGCCTCAGCAGAACGGAGTCGCTGAAAGAAGAAACAGAACAATCATTGAAACTGCCAGATCAATGCTCATCAATTCTCATCTCCCTACTCAATTTTGGGCTGAAGCTGTTAACACTGTAATATCCGGATCCGAAATTTTTATTAATTTTGGAAGTTGGGTGAAAAGTTAAGCGAGACCCAAAGTTCAGGGGAGTTAAATAAAACTTTGGTTTTATATATAATACTTTAACTCTAAGTTAAAGTTTTTCAGATATCATACTGTTGTAAGAGACCGACTTAAGAGAAAGAGAAAGAACAGAAGTGAAGGCAGAGAGCGAGGTTTTGAAGAATCGATCCGTTTTTGGTCAAATAGAGGTATGATTCTAGCTTAATACTTCTATTTGCATGTTATAGTCGGTAAATAGTCTTGTTATTCAAGCTTTTAACCGTATATTTGATCGATTTAAAAGATTTGAAGTTTTCTGGGTTTTCTGTAAGTTACCGACTTAGTATGAATGTCGACCGATATCGGACCGGAACGAAGGTATCGACCGGAACCTAGTGTGACCGATATGTTGTAACCGGTCTAGTCGACTGGTATGTTGTAACCGGTCTAGTCGACCGGTATGTTGCGACCGACCGATACTGTCGACCGGTATGTTGAATTTGACCGGTATAAGTGTTGACCGGTAAGATGGTCTCGACCGAGTAATTCGACCGGAAAGGTTTTGACCGGGTCGCACAGTGTTTTGAATTATTTAGAGAAGGAATGAATGTTAGTTGCCAGTTAGCTTACCTTTGTATTTTGATACCATCGTAGGTGGTGTTAGTCGTTAGAAGACAGAGGTTAAACAAGAAGAATCAGAGGTGAGTCTTTCAAACTAAATTTTTATGATTTTGACAGTTATTTGATAAATGTGGGTTTTATAAACTGCACGTTTATAGTATTGAAAGTTATGCTGATTTATTGAAAAAGGTTGATTTAATCAGTTTGGCATATTTATGCTCAGTTTATATAAACTTGTTTTATATATAGTCAGGACTAAGTGTATGCATACATTTGAGTCAGAAGTCTGACCTAAGTCGGGAAGTGTGACCCGCCTGCTTGTATCGGGGAGTGTAGCCCGTTTATGCCAATAGGGTGTGTCCCTAAAATAAGGCAGTACGAGACAGACATACCGTCTTTGACCGCAGTGTTGGTCAGTAGCTTAAGGTACGCTTGCGAAGCGTAAAGACTGGTCAGTGATGGCCAGTAGATTGAGTTACGCCTGCGAAGCGTAAAGTATTTTAACGTTTGATTAAAGAGCAAGTTATGTTTTTGAGTTATAAAGCTTTGTTTAAATGTTTTAAATAATATTTGAACTGTTACAGTAGTGATTGGAGGGGACTCACTAGACCATTGGTCTAACCCTCGCTCTTTCAAAATTATAATCCTGTTTCAGGTTATCGAAAGGTAGCAGGTACATATAAGGGTAAGGAGAAGATGTGAGCTATTTCCAGGAGCTAGAAGACTTCCTGCAATAGTTTAACTTTTTGACTCAGTTGTGTAATAGATGATAGTTGTAAACTTTGTACTCTGAAATGTAAGCTTGGGGCTGTTTTAGACAGAAATGTTATTTTGATATATGTATAAAGGTATAGGTTGTTACAAACACTGCATGCTTCACTCAAAACAAATCGCTCATAGTAAAGCGATTTGGAAAGACAACTTATGAACTATTCCATAGAAGAATACCCTCCATCTGTTTTCTTCATATCTTTGGTTGTCAATGCTTCATTCTAAATAACAAATATTCTCTTGGAAAGTTCGATCCAAAAGCTGATGATGGAATATTTCTTGGATATTCTTCTATCTCTAAAGCCTACAGAGTTTTCAACAAGAGAAAACAAACTGTAGAAGAAACAATTCATGTCACCTTTGACGAAACCCGTTCAGCGAACTCTAAACCTATCGCTGAAAATGAAGAACTAAATGCTTGGATGTTTTCTCATTATAGAGAAACAAAACCTTTCTTCTCAAACCATCAACACACAAATCATCCATCTGCTGATGATGATCCAAACATCGTCCCACCTAATGCTGAATCCACCTCATGGGTCTCAGCTGAGCCTCTAAACACACTCCCTCCATCAGATCTGCCTTCGTCTATAAACCTCTCTATAAACAATGGTCTGTCTGACACTCAACAATTAATTGCTGATGAACCTCAAGCTTCTTCATCAGTGAATATTCCTATTGTTGATCCAACTCCTGAAGTGAGCGATCATGCTCCTGCTCAGTGATGGACCAAAGATCACCCCATAGATCAAATTCTTGGTGATCCCGATGCAGGTATTCAGACTCGACGAAGTTCAGGTAATATCTGTCTCTTTGTCAACTTTATTTCTTTAATAGAGCCAAAGAAGACTGATGATGCCCTCAGAGATCCAAACTGGGTCAGCGCTATGCAAGAAGAGCTAACTGAGTTTACTCGAAACAAATTTTGGAATCTCGTTCCTAGACCATCTGATAAAACTGTTATAGGCAACAAATGGGTGTTTAGAAACAAGTTAGATGAACATGGAACTGTAACCCGCAACAAGGCTAGACTTGTTGCTTAGGGATACATACAAGAGGAATGCATAAACTATGATGAAACCTTTGCCCCTGTGGCTAGGCTCGAAGCAATTCGACTCTTCTTAGCTTATGCAGTTTACAAAGACTTCATTGCAGTTTACATAATATTTGGTTCTACTAACCCATCTCTGTGTACTCGTTTCGCTGAAAGAATGAAGAAAGAATACAAAATGAGTATGATGGGCGAGCTAACTTACTTTCTTGGTCTTCAGATTAAGCAAACTGAAAAAGGTACTTTTATCAACCAAGGTAAGTATGTTAAAGACATGCTGAAGAAATTTGATCTAACTCAAAATTCAGCGATGAAAACTCCTATGGCACCTCCTCTAACACTAAACAAGGATCCAGCTGGAAAACTTGTTAATGTCACTGCCTATAGAGGAAAGATAGGCTCCCTGCTGTATCTAACAGCAAGCCGACCTGACATCATGTTCTCTACATGTCTGTGTGCATGCTATCAATCTCAACCCAAGGAATCCCATCTGATCACTGTAAAGAGAATCTTCAGATATCTGAAAGGAACTCCTAACCTCGGTTTTTGGTATCCTAAAGACTCAGGGTTCGATCTAATTGGATATTCAGATAGTGATTTTGCAGGTTGTAAACTCGATAGAAAGAGCATCACTGGTGGATGTCAACTTCTAGGAGGAAAGCTGGTAAGTTGGACGAGTAAAAAGCAAAATTCAGTGTCCACTTCCACAACTGAAGCTGAATATGTAGCCGCTGGAAGTTATTGTGCTCAAGTCTTATGGATGAGAATCAACTACTAGACTATGACCTTCAGCTATCAAAGATTCCAATCTATTCCGACAGCACTAGTGCTATCGCTATAGCAAACAATCCAGTACTACATTCAAAGACAAAACACATATATATCAGATATCATTTTATCAGAGATCATGTGATGAATGGTGATATTGAACTCCACTTTATCCCCACTGACTATCAGCTTGGTGATCTTTTCACCAAACCACTTGATGAGACAAGATTCAACTTTCTCATCAGTGAGCTTGGAATGCTGAATCTTGAAGATTAACTCTTCATCCTTCATGCATTGTGTCAGTCATACAGAGTTCCCCTTCATCACCTATTCTCTGTCCAACTATCTTTGACTCTCAGGTATGTTCTCTCTTTTTCTATCGCTGAATATCTCATTCAGCAAGACGTTTTCAAAAATCAAATCTTCAATCACTAATATTCTTCAAATTATTAAAAGCTTTTTGATAAACAACTCCTATCACTGATATTTCTCATCAGTGATCCTTTGAAAAGAAAACCTATCTCTGAATTTTTATCAGAGATTCTTTCAAAAAGAAAACCTATCTCTGACTTTTCTTCAGAGATACTTTCAAAAAGGACAAATGAAACATTTTTTCTCTCTCTCCTATGATGTCATTTGAACCGACAATCCACGACATGCCTTTTTCTCTGACACTTTCTTCCGTTGCCCTTCTATCCAATCAAGGCATTCAAACGAACAAGAACATCAAGCTTTCAAGGCATTCAAACGAACAAGAACGTCAAAATCTTCAAATCTTCATATATTCAAGATTAACAGGTTTTTGTTCTTCCCATCTTCAATCTATTCTTAAAATCCTCAATATTCTATTATTTTGGACTTTAAAATGTTTCTTAAATCTAAAATCATTTCTTTTGATTTTATCTAAACTCTAAACATTTGGGTTTTCAACATGTCCTTTCTTCTTCACAAAGAACACTATTTTACTCTAAAAACAACTTTGTTTTTTTTCTATGTTTCTTTCTCAATACAGAAACTAGCAAAATTTTAATTGTTTTTAGACTCTAAACCTTTCATTTCACTCTACTTCTTTCTAAATTCAGAAATGGCCCAAGCTACTTTAGTTGCTTCCAAGAACGTGAAGTTCTCCCTCACTGAATCTGAAGTCCCAAAGAACAACCACCTTGCTAGGTTGAAATTTGATGCTGAGAAGTATCCACATCTGGTGGACGCAACCGCATTTCTGAAGCAATGTTGCATTGCTTATGCTCTCTCTGTGAACCCAAAACCTTCAAAGACTCTTCTGCAACAATTATGGTTTACCTCTGATGAAACCACTATCATAAACAAAAAGGGTGAAGTGATCCCTGCCATCTCCTTCACTACTGAACTTGGTCCCGGACTACTCAATGCTTTTGGTCTCAGGAACGCTATGAGATTCCCTGCAAAGACCAATGCTGGCTTCAACTCTCTTCCTACTGACGCTGAGCTAATCATGTTTCTGGATGACATGGAGTACTCATGGGAAAACAAGCCTCGCTCCAAGATTCGAAACAAAAATCTCACCAAGATTCAGAAGGCGAACATGCCTTCCGAGCTGAACTATATCTTCACCAACATCATTCAGAGTATGAGTGGGAAGATAGGCTCTCTGGACTAGGCAAGCAAGATGCAGCTCCAGATGGGCTACTCAGTGATAGCGGTAAACACTATGACTACATTGGCGCAATCTTTGACGATATGAAATCAAATATTGAGAAGACGGAGAGGGATCCCAAGATCCAATACGTGCGTTTCATCTGCGCCTACCTACACTTCCTATACGCTGAGAAGTACCCAACTTCTAATAATGGTACCTTCTCAAAGGTGGGTCAGCGAACGCTTGAGATCAAGCCTGTCGACAATGAGGTAAATCTTTCAAGCTTACGTTCCCGCCTCTCTCTCCATTCTTCTTCTTCAACGACCACGCAGGAGGTTCCTTCTTCTGCTATCCCTGCCGCTACCATCGCTCAAAAACGACAATCAACTACTCTCTCTGGTCCCTCTAAGAAGGCCAGAAAGACCAAGGAGTCAACCCCATCGGCAACTATACCTGAAGTAGTTTCTCAATAAACTACTTTGGATGCTTTCGTGGGTATCTCCTCCACAACTGTTGCTCCAACTTCAACCGTGCCAGTGATGACAACTGCTAACACTGCACCAGTAACAACCCAACTTCCCTCAGTTCCTTAACACCAATCAACTGAGGTAATTTCCATTGCTCTCTCAAATTCTTCTATCCCCATTATTCCTTCTTCCTCTATTTTTTTGGTCAATAACACACCCATTATTATGCAGCAACCTCCTCATGCTGCATCCCTAGGACCTGATAATCAAAATTTTGAAGGAGATATGAAATTCTTCAACATGTTTGACATATCAGGTACTCCTCCACCCAAATATACCTCTTCTATCTCTCCATATAAGCCTGAGCAACATTTAGCTCAACCACTAACTTTTCTTTCAGGTCCTAACTTGGGAACAGTTGACGCTCATGCCAACAAACTTTAAGATAAAGTAGATACTCTCTCCACTTCCCTGAACGAAACCACCAGCGCTGTCAATCAAGCTGGCGAGGAGCTAAAAAGACTAACAACTGCCTCCACCTTTCAAATCACGACTCTTCAAGAAGAGATCGTCAAAGTAAAGGAGGACTTGGCCGTCAACCACCAACAAACTCTACTCCTTCAGGGACGTCTTGGCTCCATCAGCACTGAAGTACATGGTCTCTCCTCAAAGATAGACTCATGCACTGCTATACTTCAGCAAGTCCTGACAAAGATGAATGCACCAGCTCTAGCGCCAACACCTTCCTTCACAGAGAACGACTGCATATCCCTGAATATAGCAGTTGAATTTATTCATCAGGATACTTTAGATATCCCTGTCATTGAAGGCCGCTTGGAACGCTTGGAGGCTGAAGTTTGTTCTTTGGCCACTGCTAAAGTTGCACCAGCCTCTGCTGAACTTCCCTTTGTTGATAATGACAAAGAGGTGGAGATAGCACTTGAAGAAGAAAATACAGCTGCTGCTGAGGTTCAGACGGAAGAACCTCCCTCTCATGTTGAGGGGGAGAAGGTCGCTGATCAAGCCCCTCCCTCTTCTGCACTAGCTCAGATTCTCAATGAAGAAGAGGAAGAGGAGGAGGATGAGGAAGATGATGAAGACCTTGATCTTCATGATCAAGAGAAAGACCTGCCAGCTGATGATGATGAGGATGATGATGAAGAAGACCAATCTCTCTGGTTCTCAGCAAACGTCTCATCAGCGACAACTTCCAAGGGAGTTGTCATTTCAGAAGTAGGGGGGAGAAAGGAAACAACTTCAGGCGCTCCATCCCAAGGCAAGCAAAAGGGAATAGCTGCCGAGGGAAACCTGAAAATTGTCTCACCATCTATGGGGGAGAATATGTTAATTCCCAATTATGTCAAGTTCTAATATAATTGCAATCACAAACAAGATCACAAACAATTTCAATCAAACCACCTGTTTCAATTTATCACAAGATTTCGTATACAGACTTTCAGACCACTTTCTCTCTCTATACACTTAGCGTACTCTCTCTCTCTCTAACTTGCAACTGCTCTGACTTGTTACAACTTGTTACCACCACAACTACTAGCCACATGTATCTTAAAAGACACGCGTGTATAAAGACAATTACAAAACAAAATACAAAAATTATAATGCTTTGACTTTTATTACAATTGACTTTGACTTTGCTTGAGAGTTGACTTTGAGCTTTGCCTTGGCTTGACTTTTATCTTCTGACATCATGATCTTGTATCCAACATATTTATGCTCTAACAATCTCCCCCTTTGGATTCAAGATCATCTCTAAATTATTTTGCAATTCAATCTCCCCTTTTCGTTGCATTGAAGAACTTTAAGAATTTATTTCCTCTTTAAGCTCAATATGTGTAATCTCCCTCTTTGCTTAGCAATCTTCAAACATTTTGTCTTCAGAAAAACTTTTGTAATCTCTCCAAAGTCTGTCTTCAAGAATAGTAACAATCTCCTCCAAGGTTGTAAAACCTCTTTCAGACACTGGAAAGAAATTATCTTCAGGTTTAGCTCAGATTGCTTCAGCAAATTATCTCCAAATAAAATTTCAGTAATCTTTGCTCGCTTCAGAAATCTTTGAACTTTCTGTTTCAACTCTCAACAAACTTTCTTCAAACTTAGCAAAACCATCTTCAAACATTGCATTTCTTGAACAATTCTCAAACATTTTCTTGATCCTCTCTCTCATCTATAACATTTCTGACTCAATCAGTTCTTGATCACTTCTCCAATATTTCTTAATCCTCTCCCCCTTTTTGATGAATGAAGCATGAAATCATCAAAACTCTACAAGAATGTCTGATGCTGTCTGACCATTGATCTTTCACAAGAGCCTCTGACTAACTATTGATTCAAAAGATATTCAACCGAATCTTTGTAAATTCAAACGAATTATGAGTGTAACACCTGAATCAACAAATGAATAAGTTAAAATGCCTGTCAGTAACACGAAGTCACTGTGTGCAACGAATACACATTGGAAAGGAGCTTTAGTGATGTTCACTCCCCCAGGTCTTCCATTAAATCATCGAATAACACAAGTTTATTCTATGAACGTTTTGACAGAAAAACAAATTCTCTGTGTGTACGTGCTTGTGTTTGAAAGAATTAAGCACAGATGATTGCTTTTTATATAGGCTCAAAATTGTGTACACCATTGAGACAACAACAGTTAAACACAGACTCGATTGTGCATGATCGAAGTGCGAAGGTGGGGCAAACTTCCTTCTTTTTCAATATCCAGATTTTCCAAATGAAAATCAGATAGATTATGTGTTGCGTCCTCGTGAAATATGAAACATTTTTTTGTTGAGAAGAAAATGAGTAGTTGGTGGGGTTTTTACAAGAGTTGGCATGTGCTAGTTGCCTGTTTCAATAATGTTCACGAAGAATTGTGAAACACTAGAAATGTGGCTGCCCGACTCAGAAAAAGTTGGTGCAGAGTTTGATATTCTTTTACTCTGTTCTCTCACCATCTTTCTTTTAATCATTAAGCTCGCTTCTAACCAAACTCTCATTTTCATTTTACCTCATCACACAACCCATACTTAGTTATTTTGACTCCTCACTCTTCGATCACTCAAGAATTAACTTCTTGGGTAGAAACATTGGTTAACGTGAATCCATAGAAGTTTCATTTAAGCTCACACAATGAACCCATGTAATTTCCTAAAAATACAATGTTGCTCAACATGGTTTAACTTTGTAGTTAAAGCACAAACAATACATGTCAGATGTCTGTATGCTCATGAAAATAATCATGAAGATTTTAGCATTTTAAACATTGAAGATATTTTAAACAAGTATACTGAATGAATGAAATGAATACAAGAAACTTGTTTGAAAATGTGACATTGTATGAAAAAGATCAAAATCGGAATGATTTATCAATTAAGGCTTAGGTCAGGAAAAGTTGGATATTGTCTATACGAATCAAAATATAGACACTCTTGAAAGAACGTTTCGAAATGAAATCAACACTCAAAATTCATTGAAGTTCAATCGGGGTGTATCACCATCGAAAAATTTGTTCAATTTGAGACATGATGATAACATATTCAACAAAAAGTTAGACCGATGTGTGTGAATACTTGAAAGTATATAGAAAAGATAATCGCAAGTATTAATCTTTGTAAACACACGGTTTATATATCATTAAAGCACATGGAACATGAAAACATTTAAAATCACACTTCTATATTCATGAAATCTTTTTAAGAATCAGAAGTGGTTTGAACATTTAAGAACATGTTTTCATATCTGAAAGTTGTCCGTCTTTCAGACACATATGAGATTAAGATTAAAAATAAACCTTTCCACTCAGTCTTAAATCTCATCAAGTCAACTCTAAGTCTTTGTTAATCAATAAATCCCAAACATATCAAGCAATTACTTAAAATATGATCATTTAGGAACAAGAACTAGAGAGAGAATCTAGAGAGAGAAAGTAATCTTCATTAGTCACACGTCTGATATTACAATATGAGCTCTCATGTTACAAGCTTACAACACCAACAATCTATATAAACCACCTAACTAACAAGACTTAACCACTAAGGAAAGCAAAACATACAAAGACTAATTATTACAAAGACAATGTTGACTTTTACATCTTTGACTTTCCTATTAAATCTTGGATACAATATTTAGACTTAACAATCTCCCCCTTTGTATTCAAGATTTAATAAAAATTTGATACAGATCTTCATCTCTTGATTCTTCAGCTTTTGTCATTTGAACTTTGAAGCTTTCACAGTCTTTACTTTTTCAGCTCATGAAGAATCTTGGAAAGTCTTTTTCTCTTTGAAGCTTTGAAAGTCAACATGCCTTGAACAAATCTGAAAACTTGAAACTTTGAGTTTAAACTTTGACAACTTTATCTCTGAAAATTCTTTCGTCTCTGATCAAAATTGTATCTTCATCACTTTGATCTCTTGACAGTCTTCAGAAAAACATCTTTAACAGATCATCTGGATTTAACTTTTTTACAACCTTTCATCAGAATCTTTAGAAACAGCGGAAGCATTTTGAATTTCTAACTTGAACTTTGAACATGAACTTTGTAAACATTCTCCCCCTTTTTGATGATTGAGAGCATCATGATCATCAAAACATCATCAATTTCAGCACAATCTTTGATTTCCCCCTTTGAAAACAAATAATAAACGTGGTAACCCTGAATCCGAATCTTTTCAAATTCAGACATAATAAACGTGGTAACCCTGAATCAACAGATGAAATAGTTAGAAGTGCCTGTCAGTAACACGGAGTCACTGTGTACAACGAATGTACAATATAAGGAGTTGGTTTGATGTTGACTCCCCAGGTCTTCCATTCAATCATTGAAAAACACAAGGTTTATCTATGAATGTTCTAACAGAAAAACAAATTTTCTGTGTACTCGTGCTTGTGTATGAAAGAATTAGCACAATGATTGTGTTTCATAAGGCTCGAAGTATGTAAATCACTGAGACAGCAATGATTGTACATGGACTCAATGTGCATGGGAAAGGGTCGAAGGTGGGGCAACTTTCCTTCTTTTTCAATATCAGTATCTTCCAAGAGAAGAACCAATAGATTATGTGTTGCTTCCCCAGAAAATGTGAAACATTCTCTTTTTAAGAAAAAGAATGAGTAGCTAGTGGGGTTGATGCAAGTGATGGCATGGGCTATTTGCCTATTTCAATGATGGTCACCAAAGAAATGTGAACCAATTAGTAATGTGGCTGCCCGGCTCAGAAAGATGTTTGGTGCATAGTTCTGATATTCTTTTAACTCTGATCTTACACCCTCTTTCTTTTAAACATATAAGCTCACATCTAACCAATCTCTCATTTCCATTTTACCTCAGTTCACTCCCACACTCAATTCTTTTAGACCTCTCTCCCCTCAATCACTCAAAGGATTTCTTCTGGTGTAGGAAACACTGGTTATCGTGAATCCATGGAAGATCTATTAAGCACTCACACTCAATCCCATGTTCCTAAAAGTACATGCTGGTCAATGATTTTCTTGATATGAAAAGCATAAGAAATCATATGTCATTGTATGTATGCTCATCAAAAATCAGAAATGAAATTTGAGCATTTTTAAACATTTAAGATTTCTCAAAACTTTATATGAAAGACTAATCAAGAAAGAATAGAAATGTTTTGAGAATCTGACAATGATTAAAATCAGATCAAATGAAATAGCTAGGGTATCAAAGAACTGGATATTTTGTTTATATGAACAAATATAAACAATTTAGCAATAAAGGCACAAATTTAAAAAAGATGAATGATGCTCAACAACTTTGAAAGCAAACGAGGGTATTACCATCGAGAAAATTGGTTCGTTTAGAGACATGGTAATAACAAATTCAAATAAAATATTGAACCGGTGTGTGTGAATACTTTACAGTATATGGACAAGATAATACACAAGTATTGATCTTTGGAAACACACGATCAGTTAAACTTTAAGATCAAAATTTGAAAAACATTTAAAAGCACACTTCTAAATTCATGAAATCTTTTGAGAATAAGAAGTGGTTTGAACATTTAAGAAATTGTTTTTCATGCTTGAAAGTTGTTCTTCTTTCAAACAATCAGAGATCTAGATTAGAAGATATTTTACCTTTTCAGCTCCCCCTCAAATCATGATTAAATGATTTATGTCTTTTGAGCTCCCCTGGATATTAGCACAATATCCTTCTTTGACCATTGAAAAACGGGTCCTGATCTGTCATGTGATCAGAAGCCATCACCTGTACTCCGCCTATAATTTATGTATTAGTAGATATATCAAATAAAACAAGATAGAGATCCACAACTCCTTCTGGAATGCGGTCCGTCATATAAGGAAAATCTATCAATGAAAAGTCTAGGATAGAGATCCACAATTCCTTCTGGAATGTAGTCCATCATATCTCTCTATTGCAGAAAGAGTGTACTCCCCCTTGAAGGTTGATGTCATCATTTGAGTGTTGGAATACGATCTCTTATAATATCACGGGAGTAGAGGGCTTTAATCCTTTGAAGTCTGGGTCCTAAGCTGAGTTACTTAGAAGCCATATTCTTGACATTGAGGTGCGGGTCTTGAACTGTGTTATTCAAGAGCCATAATCTTGACATTGAAGTCCGGGTTTTGAACTGCTGTGTTCAAAAGCCATTGTCTTTCTTACTCCCCCTTGACGTGTGGTGCCTGCAACACAGAATCAATTTTCTTCTTTGATACCCACTGGTATTTGGGTCCAAAAATGTTAGTTGCAGTTCGTGTGGGGGTAATGGAGTAAGAACCATACCAGAAATGATCACTGGTCTTGTGGATATGATCATGTGTACAACAGTAAGAACAATAAAATTTATTACCTGAAAACCTGAGTAATTGGTCTTTTGAGTATTTAAGGTCAGGTTTACCTTTATGCTCTTTGTTCTTCTTTGCTTTGTGTACATGTACACATGATGTTTTTCCATTCAGCACATCTTTCTTGTCATCTTTGACAAATTTCTTCATCCAGACCAGTTTCTCTTTCTTGTAACTTCTTCTCCTTGAATATGTATCTGAACCATCTAAATATTCATCAAAGAAAATGTTAGATCGACGAATCTGATCAAAATATTTAACTGACCTTTGTGAAGAGACAGATTTCTGAGTAGAACTTGAACCAGATTTTTCAAGCTCTTTGATCTTTGATGCAAAGATGTCTCTTTCTTTTACAAGTTGTTCAATCTTCTTTGAGAAATCAGACTTCGTCTTCTGCTCTTTCAGTGTAGTAGCAGATAGTTCAGATAGCTTTGAAGTCAGTCTTTTGATTTCAGACTCAAATATGGATCTTTCTTCTTTAAATCCTTTCTCTGACTCATTTCTATGGCCGGATAATTCTTTAAAGAATCCCACATTCTTCTGTTCTGTGGCCTTCTTTTCTTTATCAAATTTCTCTCTTTCCAAAATCAGCACTTTCTCAAAATCAGACACTTGTTGAGAAAGTTTTAAGCATTTAAGCTCTACTGACTTCTTCTCTTCAAAACACTTTTTAGAGAAATATGAGAACTTTTTTGAAAAATTTTTCTTTTCATTTTCAAAAATATCTTTATTTTCAGCAATCTGTTTTTCAAAATCAGATAAATTCTTTCTAAGCTCAGAGTTCTCAGATTCTAATCTCTTTATCTTCTCTTCATTTAGCCCAGAAGATCTTTTCAGAAGATCTTCATGGATATTCTTTAAGGCACTGATTTCCTCTTTCAGTCTTAAGTTTTCTACAAAATGCTTTTTTGACTTTTGAGAGTGAAAGTCAACGGCATGACCCAGATTTATCTTCTCTAAATTCAACTTTCTAATCTTCTCTTCAAGTTCTGCAAAATATCCCATTTTGAAAGAGTTCATTAGCTTGATATGAATGATCGTTCCAAACTATATATCAGAAAATCAAAAATCAGATAGAATTGAAATATTGCACAAAAAGAACTTTTGTCCCCCTCCGTAGACTTAGCACGGGTGATGCACAAAGACAAGTTCTCGTAAGCAGTGAGTTGCGCAAAGTATGGTTTGCGTAGGCCGAAGGATGCGCAAAGTGAGCTTTGCGTGTTATCCTTGATGCGCAAAGTGAGCTTTGCGTACACCGAAGGATGCGCAAATGTGACTTTGCGTATTGCCTTGATGCGCAAAGTGAGCTTTGCGTATGCCGAAAGATGCGCAAATGTGAGTTTTTCGTGATCCTTGTATTGCGCAAAGAATGGTTTTCAAAACCTGCAAATTGATTTCAAAAAACTTATCAGAATCATCGTCAAACAATACTAAACACAAAATTACTATCAATTTTCGATTAAAACTAACAATTCACACAAAATCAATCAAGAACAGTATTCGAACGAAAATATCCAAAAAACTCAAATTTCGAAAATTGACATTGAATTAGTTGAAATCACAAGATGTAAACAATACAAGAATCAATCATAATCATAAAACGAATACAATGAATCCATTTTCTTGCATTAAACCGATTTTTCAACCAAATTCGGATGAAACAGTGAAAACACGAGTTCTTGAAAAAATTCCAAAAAATCAAAATTTCGAACTAAAAATCAAGATTTCAATCCAAATCATTGATCAAATCATTCCTGAAAAGTTTGGTTCAGCTCTGATACCAATTGTTAATCAATAAATCCCAAACATATCAAGCAATTACTTAAAATATGATCATTTAGGAACAAGAACTAGAGAGAGAATCTAGAGAGAGAAAGTAATCTTCATTAGTCACACGTCTGATATTACAATATGAGCTCTCATGTTACAAGCTTACAACACCAACAATCTATATAAACCACCTAACTAACAAGACTTAACCACTAAGGAAAGCAAAACATACAAAGACTAATTATTACAAAGACAATGTTGACTTTTACATCTTTGACTTTCCTATTAAATCTTGGATACAATATTTAGACTTAACAATCTCCCCCTTTGTATTCAAGATTTAATAAAAATTTGATACAGATCTTCATCTCTTGATTCTTCAGCTTTTGTCATTTGAACTTTGAACTTTGAAGCTTTCACAGTCTTTACTTTTTCAGCTCATGAAGAATCTTGGAAAGTCTTTTTCTCTTTGAAGCTTTGAAAGTCAAAATGCCTTGAACAAATATGAAAACTTGAAACTTTGAGTTTAAACTTTGACAACTTTATCTCTGAAAATTCTTTCGTCTCTGATCAAAATTGTATCTTCATCACTTTGATCTCTTGACAGTCTTCAGAAAAACATCTTTAACAAATCATCTTGATTTAACCTTTTTTACAACCTTTCATCAGAATCTTTAGAAACAGCGGAAGCATTTTGAATTTCTAACTTGAACTTTGAACATGAACTTTGAAATTGATCTTTGTAAACATTCTCCCCCTTTTTGATGATTGAGAGTTTATATGATATGATCATTAAGCTCTCTCTCAATTCTGCAAAAAAAAATCACAAGTCGTCAAAGTACAAAACTTTATTCACAACATTTATTGAAAAGTAAATGACATAAAGCAATAAAACATGTTAGGAACGAGGTCTGATCAAATGTAATCAGAAGTCATATACCATACTCCTTATCTCTTACCCCCCCTGCAATTATGCATCAGAAAATTTATCAGTGATAAACTTATGCAAAAATATGAACTCCCCCTCAAATGTATATAGATCATCTGTTTTTGTAACATCTCACACTCCCCCTGAAAACATGAACAACCTTAAGTGCATATATCTTTCAGAATAAAAATAAAGAAATAAAGAAAAAATAACAATAACGAAAACTTTAGTAGGTAAACACAAATTAAGTCTTGAGATTTAACATACCAAGTTTTGAAACGAGAAAATTAAATCTCTTTTCATCACGAGGCTTGGTAAATAAATCTGCAAGTTGGTAATCAGTGTTTACAAAATAAAGTTCGATTGTACCTTTTTCGACATTATCTTTGATAAAATGATATCGTACGTCTATGTGTTTGGTCTTTGTATGTTGAACAGGATTCGCAGATATAGCAATGGCGCTCTTCGAATCACAATATATCGGGATCTTGTTGAATTTGAAGCCATAATCTCAGAGTTGTGTTCTCATCCACAACACTTGAGAACAGCAGCTCGCCGCAGCGACGTACTCTGCCTCAGCTGTTGATGTGGATACACAAAGTTGTTTCTTTGAAGCCCAACTCACGAGTTTATCACCCAGAAATTGTATGTGACCCGACGTACTTTTCCTGTCAAGTATACACCCTGCATGGTTTGCATCTGAATATGCTGTCAGTTCAAAACCTGTATCCTTAGGATACCACATACCAAGATCTGCAGTGCCCTTCAGATATCAAAAAATTCTTTTGACTGCAGACAAATGGGATTCTTTTGGATTAGCCTGATATCAAGCACATAAACATGTAGAGAACATTATATCTGGCCTACTAGAAGTTAAATACATTAAAGAACCAATCATCCCTCGGTAGGTTCTAACATCGACAACTTTTCCCGAAGGATCAGTGCCAATCTTAGTTCCTGGTGCCATCGGGGTTCCAATAGGTGTACAATTTTCCATTTTAAATTTTCTAAGAATATCGAAAATGTACTTTGATTGATTAATAAAGATCCCCGTGGAAAATTGTTTGACTTGTAATCCGAGAAAAAAATTCATCTCTCCCATCATACTCATCTGAAAACGTGACACCATGAGGTTTGAAAAATTCTTACAGTATTTTGGATTTGTTGAGCCAAATATGATGTCATCCACATAAATCTGAATTAAAATGATATCGGCTTTTTACTTTTTGATAAACAAAGTAGTATCTATCTTACCTTTAGAGAAGACATATTTGACTAGGAATTTAGATAACACTTCGTACCAGGCTCGAGGGGCTTGCTTCAGACTGTAAAGAGCTTTGTCCAGAATATATACGTGATTCGGCTTTTCTGAAGTGACAAAGCCTTCAGGCTGAGAAACGTAGACTTCCTCCTTTAAGATGCCGTTGAGAAAGGCAATCTTCTCGTCCATCTGGTAGACAGTGAAGTTCTTGTGGGCGACATATGCAAGAAACATCCTGATAGCTTCGATGCGCGCCACTGGAGCATAAGTCTCATCATAGTCAATACCTTCCTTTTGCCTATACCCTTTAGCCACTAGTCTTGCTTTATTTCTGATCACGATACCATCTTCGTCCTTTTTGTTCTTGAATAACCATTTTGTGCCGATTATAGTCTTTCCTTCAGGCTTAGGCACAAGTCTCCAGACTTTAAGTGCTTTGAACTGATTCAAATCTTCTTGCATCGCAGTTACCCAATCTGAGTCAGCTAGAGCTTCAGATACACGAGTTGGCTCTATCTTACTTAGGAATGAGTCATGCATACACATGTTTAATGTAGCAGACCTAGTTTATACCGGTTTAGATGGATCTCCTATGATCTGATGTATCGGGTGCTCTTTGGTCCACCTATGTTCATGAGGGAGTGGATTTGATGCAGATTGATCATAATTTTCATCTAGAAATCCACTGTCAGCTTCATCAGTTTGCTCAGTATTTGATAGAGGTACAGTTGAAGTATATTGTGTAGAAGCTTCAGTTGGTACAACAGTATCTGGCTGTTGGTTAGTCGTTACAGTGCAACCAACTGATTCAACAACTTCTGTCCCTTCGTTAACGTTCACAACTTCAACTGTTGGAGTAGGCGTTTGAATTGGAATCTCTTGCTGAATCGGGGAATTTGATTCAGTAGATATATCTGAAGTGGTTGGTTGATTTCTTCGTGAATCTTCTGATCTGTCAACTACAACAGGTTTAGACACTTTAGTTCCAAGAAATTCATCATAAAACAATTCAAACAATAAATCTAAATCAGATAAATGAGAATTAGACGATGACGCTTCATCTGATTTGTAAGCAGTAGGCACAGGTTTTGGACTGATCTGCCCAGAAACTAGTACACCAGTAATAACGGGTTCTGAACTGTCTTGAACAGAAGCCATTTTCTCATCAAATGTAACGTTTACGCTCTCCACTACAATCTTTGACTTCTTCAGGTATACTCTGTAGGCTGCAGACGATTGAGAGTAGCCGATAAAGATGTCTTCTTTTTCCTTAGGACTGAACTTGTTTAAGTTCTCCTTGTCATTTAGTACAAAGCACCTGCATCCAAAAATATGGAAATGTTTAATGCTAGGTGTACGATTATTGATTAAAGCATATGGCGTTTTACCAAACCGGCGGTGGATTATAGAACAATTTTGAGTGTAGCACGCAGTTGATACAACTTCAGCCCATAGAAACAGAGGTGAATCCGATTGACTTAGCGTTCGGTTTCCTCTTGCTACGACTCCGTTCTGTTCAGACGTTCTGGCAGCAGAATACTGATGTGTTATCCCGACTGTTTCGAGATAATCTTCAACAATTCTGTTCTTAAATTCTGTGCTGTTGTCAGTTCGTAGAAGCTTGACTGTCTTTTGCAGATTCACTTGGGTAGTCTTTATAAAAGTGATGATAACTTCAGGCGTCTCATCTTTTGATCTCAGAAATTTGACCCATGTGTACCGCGTGTAATCGTCTACAATCACTAAAACATATTTCTTGCCGTTTATGCTCTGTGTACGCATAGGACCACAGAGATCCATATGCAGAAGTTCCAAGGATGAACTTGTACTCGGCTCAGGTTTTGGCTTGTGAGCGACTCTCTTCGTCTTTCCCTTCTCGCACGCTGCGCAGAGATGTTCTTTTACGTATTTAAGCTCAGGAAGTCTTTTTACTAATTTTCCGGTGACTAGTTTGTTGATGTAACGAAAATTCAGGTGAGAAAGCCTTCGATGCCATAACCAACTTTGTTGTAGTGAGGCTTTTGATAGTAGATATACCTCATTGTCAGTTTGGACTTTTGACAGATTAATCGTGTAGAGGTTAGACTTTCTCGTGCCGACCAAGAGTTCCTTACCGTCTTCAGTACGCACAGAACATCTCTTGGCCTTGAAATTTACCTCTAAGTCTTTGTCACAGAACTATCCAATGCTGAACAGGTTATGCCCTAATCCTTCAACGTAGCCCACCTTCGTAATCGTCACGTTGTCTTGAATCACATCACCATATCCCAAAATAGGTGAAAACTGATCATTTCCGAAGAGCACAGTTCCGCAATATTTCTCTGTATAATTAGATAATAAATATTTCCGCCCGGTCATATGCTTGGAGCAACCAGAATCCAAGTACCACATATGACGGGTCTACACAAGAGAAATCACGAAACAATAGATTTAGGTACCCATTTATAGATGGGTCCTACAGTGTTAGCGAAAGATTTTGGCATCCATTTGTATATGGACCCTTTGATCTTTTGAAAAACATTTGAAGCATGAGAATGATAAGAATATACATGATATGTGCCAAACCAAACATCAGAATATTGCCGAGACGCATAATCATTTCTTTTATAATTAGAAGACTTTCAAGCAGACGGAGATAATTGGAACAATTGCTTTAATGAATATTTCTTGTATAAAGTTACAAGTTTTTGTTTATTGAAAGCAACATTCACAACTACATCAGTTTGACTAGTAGTTCCTCTATTACAATCAAGATCAGAAAATGATTTAGCATTCTCGTCAATCTTCTTCTTTGGTTGCCATTCTGATTTAACTTCAATCTTTCTTTTATTCACATCTGAACATTTGAAACTTTAGAGTTAGAACTGTGAGATTTTAAAGATTGCTTTTTCTTTGGCTTACCAGTGGTTTTCTGTTTCTATGAATGCCTAGATTTCTTCTTCTTACCTTTGGCTTTCTTGGTACTCACAGAAACTGGTTCATCAACTTTCGTTGATGTTTCACCCTTTTCATACACACTGGGTAGACCAAAAGAATTAATCACAAATTTGGAATGATCAGGAAGTTTAGCATTAAAATCAAATTGACCGAGACAATCATCTAAATCACCTTCAGAGTTAAGAAAATCAAACTCTTTATCAAGTAGATCAGAAAAGTCATCAAGTTTTGAAGCTTTGGAGATTTTAGAAAAAATAGAATTTTTTAGCACAGTGGAAAATACAGTTTGTTCTAGATCAATCAAAATCCTTTCTTCTGCTAGAGTATTCTCGAGTTCAGAAATTTTACTTTCTAACATGAGAGGAGGTACATAAATCTTACCTTCAATAGGCTTAGCCTCCAACTCTTTTGAAGAATAACTTTCGAAATAGTCATTAGAAAGAAATTTTGATTTATCAGAACTGTAACTATAATTCAACTTCTCATAACGAAATGAAAGTTGCATTTTAGTTGTGTTATTCCTTTTCTCTTTTTTTTTTATCTTCATCCTCGTCAGACAATTTAGTCCACTTAACTTTGAGTTCGGGGTATTGTGGTGCCAATTTTAAAAATCCAAAGTCATAAAGCGCAGGCACTTTCGAAATACCCTTTTTGAGGTAGTGTGAGTTCTCGTAACCATGACCCCAACACTCATTACTCTCTTTAGGTTTATTCAAATGAATGGTCTGTTCAGTTTGATCTAAACTGTAAAGATTTTCTTCCAACACATTCACTTTATCAGTTAAAGATTTATTTTCTTTTGAAAGAAACAAACACTTTTTAGCAATCTCTTTGGAATCAAATTGACACAGTTTATATTTAGAAGTAGTTTCAGATAATTCACTGTGAATTATAGTCTTCTCTTTCGCGCTGGTATCAATGTTTTTATGTAAAGCATCAATCAACACGTTCTTCTCAGCAATGTCCTTGCTAAGTTTCAGTATTGATTGATTGTTCTTTTTATTGATACCTCTTTCACGCTTAAGTTTAGACTCTAATTCTTGGAGTTTAATCATCATGACATGCATTTCATTTAGAAAGTCTGATTCAGTCATATCACATACCTCTTCAGTGTCTTCACAGTCAGAATCAGCTTCATCTTCAATCACTGTCTTGCCCATAAAACACAAGTGGGCTTTCTCTTCTTTCTCTTCTTCATCTTCTGAATGGTCGAGCTAGAACTCATCCTCAACCATAAGTGCCTTGCCAGCCTCCTGCTGCTTGGCCAAGAGCATCTTATTTTTGTAGTACTCGGAGTTTCGGACCTTGGGCTTTCTGCAGTCCTTAGAAAAATGTCCGAGTTTGCCGCAGTTGTAGCACTTTGTCGGTTCTGGCTCTTTCTTCTCTTCAGTTATGTACCTTTTCTCATCAGGCCTTTTCTCTTGCAATCTCTTTCCTTCTATCCTCTCCTTATGTTCGTAGTTTCTGGAACCCGAAAAATACCTCTAACTGTTTGAACCAGGCTTTTTGTAGAACTTCTTCTGAAAGGCTTTTGTCAGCATGAGCATAGCCTGCTTCAAGTTCTCACAGTCATCAGAATCTGAGTTATCATCACTGTCCACTTCCTCGGACTCAGAAACTACTAATTTCTTCTTCTTTTCGAGGCTCACTGACTTCTTCTTGACAACCAGGGCTATCGGATCAGGCACTACCTTCTCAACCTTTTTCTTTTCCTCTTTGATCTCCTACACCTCTTTCTCGTTTTGCCTAAGAGTCTCGTACACCTCGTGAAGTGGAATCTTATTTAGATCTTTCATCTGTTTCATTTGCCTAGTGAACCTCTTCCACTCAGGCTGCAAGATGCTGAGGAACTTGACATTGAGTTCAATTTGTGACTTTCTGACTTTGTTCTTCCTTAGCTCATTCAACAAAGTCACAAATCTGTCGTAAGTTGCCTCAAGAGATTCTCCCTCCTTGGCTTTGAACTCTTCGTAGTTGTTAAGGAAGTTGGAGACTTTGAGCTGGTTGCCTATCTTTGATCCGAGCATCAACTTTTCTAATTGATCCAACATTTGTTTGCCCGTTGCGTTGTAACTGTCAATCTTGACATAGATCTCATTAGGAATGCCTTGTAGAATGAAAGATCTAGCCAATCTATCAGTATTAGACTAATATTGTATTCAAGATTAAAAGTGATGGTATGTATTGTCATTGTGTAATAGTTTGAGGGTTTATGTTGTAAAGTCAACTCAAGTTGACTTAGTATAAATAGTGGTCTTGTTGTTAGATTTGTAAGTACGCATTAAACAATATCAGAGTTTGATAAGACTTCGCACAACACACACATATACATGAGACATGTAACTTCATGTTAGATCTATGATTAATTGTAATACTTGTGATTTTGATCAATAAATCTGATTTAGTAAGAGTAGGTGTGAATTAAATGCTAGTATACTGGGTCACAATTGGTATCAGAACTCAGATCAGAAAATTCAGAAAGATACGAATGTCTAAGAAGAAAGCCACTGTTGCATTGAAATCAAGTTTTCGATTTTATGGTGTTTTTGATGTGAAATCAGTATTACTGTGATCGTACATAGTAGAGGAACAATTCTTGTGTTGGTTGATTAATCAATTGATCAACAGATTGCAAGAATTTGATCGATTTGTACATTTCCAGAAAGTTGTTTTTCACGAACTGCCATGGATCGATTTCCACATTTGTGATTGTTCTTGATGAAATTAACTCTGTAGGGTTGTTCACGATGATATAGAGATCATTTGTACAAAGTTTCAGAACCTAATTTCAAGGTTTGAGTGGAAATTGGTGGATTTTTGTGAAAATATTGTCGAGATTCAAAGAATTCACAAAGATGATGAAGAATTCGCAGAGTCAAGGAATTCGCAGATGAGTTTATCTTGTTAATTATAAGGGTAGAATTCGCAGAGTTCCAAGAATTCGCACAAGAGTTATTTTTGAGAAGTAAAGAATTCGAAGAGGGTATCATACGAAAAGTCAAGAATTCGCAGAAGACACATGTACGAATTGTGCAGAATTCGCATCTGAGTGATCTACGAAAAGTTCAGAATTCGCATTACAGTGATATGCGAAAAGCTTTGAATTCGTATCCTTTTGCTTACGAATTGTGTTCTTTATACGAATTGTTGCTTGTGAATTGTGTTGTGAGTGACTTGTGAATTCTCACATACGAATTCTTGTATACGAATTATGTGAATAGTATACGAATTCTATACTTGTGAATATTTTTGAGTGATTTTATGTGATTTTTACTGTAAATTTTTCTGTGCTAAGTCTGCTTAGGGGTACATATTTCTTAGTGTGATTAAAGTTTCTGATTTTTTAGTATTTTTTTCCAGATATCATCATGCCTTACATAGATAAAAAAGGAAATCTGGTGCTAACCAACAGAGATTGTGCTTTAGCGTACATGCCAGAGATTCCAGCACTGGAAGCTGAGAACAACAATCTGAAGATTCAGAATTCATCTCTTATTAAACAGATTAATAAATTGAAAGATGATAAATCTTTAAAGAAAGATTTTGTTTGCTCTGAATGTATCTCTAACTCTAAAATTGATTTTGAAGGAATCATTGAGTCAAAAGAGAAGGAGATTTCAAATCTGCAAGCAAAACTAAAAAGATCTGAAAGTCTTAATTCTAGCTCAAGATGGTCCAAGAAGGATTCAATGCAAAATGAGCTAGATGAGCTGAGAAGAAGAGCAAATATATATAGTGAAACTTGTGAAGGGCTGAGAAAACCAAATTCTCAAATTTTTGCTGAAAGAGATAATTTGAAAGAAAAAGTGTTCAGTCTTGAGGTTGAGATTAACATGATGAAGGAGAAAGCAACCCAAGACAAAGACAAATCAAAAGCCCAAGATGAGTTGAAGAAGATTGAAAAGAAGAGAAAGGAAATTGAAAAAGAGAATGTTGAACTTCAGAAAAAGATGAATGAACTGAAAGAAAATATATATTTAGATGAGAAGAAGATGGAGAAAGAAAGAAAAGAATTTGCAAAGAAGTTTTCTGAGTTTTCCAGAAAAGCTTTTGAAGAGAAGAAATCTGTTGATCTTAAATGCATAAAGCTTTCTCAACAAGTTTCCGACTTTGAGAAAGTGATCATATTGGAGAGAGACAAGTTTGATAAAGAAAAGAAGAAGATTGAGCAGACAAAGAATGTAAAGAAAGATTTTGTTGAAGAAAAGGAAGTGTTTGAGACTGAGATAAAGAAGCTGAATGAAAAGCTATCTGAGTTGTCAACAAACATTCACAAGGAGAAGAATGCAAAATCTGAGTTGCATAAGAAGTTTGATCAACTGACAAAGGAAAGAAATTGTCTGTCTACAAAGATCAAAGAACTTGAAGAGATCATGTTCAAGGTGAAGCTGACTGAGCATAAAACGCCAGAATCAATTGCTCAATCACCGAGAGATGATCTAGCTGCATCCGAATGCTCATTCAAATCAGCAACAAGTTTAATTTTTACTAATGTTTCTAATAATCCTTTGTTTAATGCTAATGATAATCATAATTCTAAACTTAATGATAAAATCCGTCCTTCTAACCTTTTCTATGACAAAAATGTTGATGATTCAGATAACATCAAAAAGGACAAGTCTCAGAAGAAAAAGTTTTGGAGAAGGAAAGATGAGAAAGAAAAGTGGATTTGGAAAGTGAAAGGTTCCTCGGAGGAGAAGAAGGAACATAAATCATTTGTGCATATACTGAATGCTAAAAGGAACTATGCTTCGAAAGGTAAAACTTTTGGCAAACCTGATTTGGTTTACACTGTTAATCAATTGATTATGTTAGCTCAAAAGAAAATTAGTTGTTCCTACTGTGGTTCAAATGATTTTGTGAACAAATTTTATGAGAACAACTGGTATGGTTCTTACTTTATATCTCCTAATAGAACTGCAACTAACAAACCAGGACCCAAATATCAGTGGGTACCAAAAGATGAATCTGTGTTACAAGCACCCAAGGTTTAAGGGGGAGAAAGAACCAAGGCTTCTGAATAAATCAGTTCAGAACCCATGCTTCAAAGAACTATGGCTCTTCGATAAAACAGTTCAAGACCCGTTTCTCATTGTTTCAAGTTACTATGGTTTCTGGTTACATCAGATCAGAACCCGATCTTTATTGGTAAAATTGCATATTACTATTCTCACCGGAGAATAAGTAATCATGTCTTCTGAATACTTAGTTCAGAACCCGATCTCAAATGTTTTTCTTCTGATGGATGCTTAAATGATAACATCTTTTCTAGAAGTTTTTGATTTGAGAGGGAGTTAACTGTTATATCTTTTAGGGGGAGGAGATATTAGCTAAATGTACTTTCATTGTTATATTTGTCTAATAACTTGAATTTTTACAGATATCAAGATGGATAATATCTGATGTTTTATCAAGGATACTTAAATGATAATATTCCTTTGAGGGGGAGTTAAGATACTATACATTACAGGTATATCTCCTATATCTTAAACTCTATCACTTGTTGAAAGACGAACAACTTTCACTTGTGAAAAATGGTTGCTTAAAATGTTCAAACCACTTCACATTCTTAAAATGTTATCATGAATTGAGAAGTGCGACTTTAAATGATTTTACTTTGGATACTTTGATGCTTATCTGACTGTGTGTTCATAAAGAAAAGTACTTGTGTATTTTCTTTTCATATACTTTGTCAAGTATTCATACACACATCAGTTTAATACATTTTTTGAACTTGTTATTACCATGTATCAAACGTTTAATCTTTCTATGGTAATACTCCTGTTTGTTATTCATTTTTGTTTGAATGAGACGTCATTTCTATACTGAAATGTGCTTTCATTGTTACAATGTTTATATATTGTTCATATAAACAACATTCGTCTTTGATTTCCCAAAATATTATTCTTCATGAATTTTGATCTGATCTTAATCATTGTCGGATTCTCAAAACATTTCTATTCTTTCATGATTATTCATTCATATAAAGTTTTGAGAAATCTAAACTGCTTAAAATGCTCATCAAAAATCAGAGAGCATACATATACTGATAAATGATTTCTTGTGCTTAAATGTCAAGAAAATCATTGAGGCAATACATGTTTTTAGGAAAATACATGGGATTCATTGTGAGAGCTTAAAAGAACTTCCATGGATTCACGATAACCAGTGTTTCCTACCACGGAAGTAATCCTTTGAGTGATTGAGGGGAGAGGGGTAAAAAGATTGAGTGTTGGTGTGTGAAGAGGTAAAATGGAAATGAGAGATTGGTTAGAAGTGAGCTTAAAAGATTAAAAGAAAGAGGGTGTGAGAACAGAGTAAAAGAATAATAAACTCTGCACCAAATCTTTCTGAGTCTGGCAGCCACATCACCGTTGTTTCACATTTTTTCGTGAACGACATTGAAAAAGGCACCTAGCCCATGACATCTCTTGCAAACACCCCACCAGCTACTCATTCTTTTCTTAAAAAGAGAATGTTTCACATTTTCTGGGGAAGCAACATATAATCTATTGGTTCTTCACTCGGAAGATACTGATATTGAAAAAGAAGGAAAGTTGCCCCACCTTCAACCCTTTATCATGCACAATTGAGTCTATGTATTATCATTGTTGTCTCAATGGTTTACATACTTTAAGCCTTATGAAACACAATCATTGTGCTAATTCTTTCATAACACAAGTACAAGCACACAGAAAATTTGTTATTCTGTTAGAACATTCATAGAAAATACCTTGTTTTTTTTCAATGATTGAATGGAAGTCCTGGGGAGTGAACATCATCTCAAGCTCCTTATATTGTACATTTGTTGTACACATTGGCTTTGTGCTACTGAAAGACATTCCTAACTGTTTTTCATTTGTTGATTCAGGGTTACAACTCATACTTTGTTTGAATTTGAAAAGATTCAGATGAATACTTTCTTGAATTGACGGCTCATTCAGATCAGATGAACGATTCTCTCATATCATTCATTGGGGGAGATTGCTAATTTTTCTATCTGGGGAAGATTGTTCATTTCTCTACACAAGGGGAGATTGTTCACATTTTATCTAAGGTGGAGATCATGAAGCATATGCTAAATTGCTTATTTGGGAGATGTTCCAAAGACGGATCTAAACTTCAAGAGTTTTAATGATTTTGATTCTCACAAATCATTAAAAAGGGGGAGATAAACCAGAGTTCAAGTTCAGATGATTATAGTTTGTATCAAGAAAGGGGGAAAGATGATTTTCATAGTCAGATTTCAGAAGATGTAATGAAAGGTGAAGACAAAGTTTGAATTTTTTTGAATATTATATCAAAGTTTGTTATGCTAAAAGAGAATGAAGATTGTGCTAAAGCTGTCAAAGATTTCAAATGTTTCAAAGTTTGCTGAAAATGTCAAAGTTTTCAAGGTGTAAAAGTTGAAAAAGATTCAAAGCTGAAGATATTTGTGAAGATAAGAAGACCTGAAGATTAATGTCAAAATTTTTTAATCTTGAATCCAAAGTGGGAGATTGTTAGACTAATATTGTATTCAAGATTGAAAGTGAGGGTCTGTATTGTCATTGTGCAATAGTTTGAGGGTTTATGTTGTAAAGTCAACTCAAGTTGACTTAGTATAAATAGTGGTCTTGTTGTTAGATTTGTAAGTACGCATTAAACAATATCAGAGTTTGATAAGACTTCGCACAACACATACATATACGTGAGACATGTAACTTCATGTTAGATCTGTGATTAATTGTAATACTTGTGATTTTGATCAATAAATCTGATTTTGTAAGATTGTGTGTGAAATAAATGCTAGTATACTGGGTCACAATCAGCTTTATGTCTTATTCTTTGTTCATCTGTGTACTCCTCAAGTGGTAGAGGGTACTCTCTTTGTTCTTCTTCTCCATTCTCTCCTACAACTGTGTGAGTCTTTGTTGGAGTTTTCATTATTCCTTCCTTTAGAGATATTCTGATGTAGTCTCCCAAGTCATTGCGGTCGATGAAGTCCAGGAAGCGATCTTTCCACTCCTCGTACTCTCATTTGAAGAGTACTGGTGGTTTTACGTTAGTTCCGATTGCAAGTGCTTCCCTTGATGTCATCATGTTTCAATTTATTCAATAAGAACTTGACAAATGACCGTTAGTCCAAGTGAAATCAGAAAAATACAGAAACACTTAGAAAAATTCAGAAATGAAATTTCCAAAAATCACTAAGTATGGAATTTGCACGTCAGAGTGAAGTACAAGGAATTCACACACAAAATTCTCACAACTATAGAATTCGCACACTACACACACAAACCTTAGAATTCGCACAACCAATATTTCAGAATTCGTATGAAAACACTTCAGAATTCGCACACTTAAAAGAAATCAGAATTCACATGCAACCAGAATTCGCATGAAGTGTTATGTGAGTTCTAGGATTTCGCATACAACTCTATGCGAGTTCTAGACTTAGAAAATTTTGAAAATCAAACTTTTCGCATACACACTTTTCGCATAAAAATCTTTTCGCACAACACACTAATACGAATTCTAGAGATAGAAAAATATTTGAAAAAGCAAGAATTCGTATCTCAAACTTATACGAATTCTGAGGAATTCGTATATAGTTAGATGCAAATTCTTAAGAATTCGTATCCTACTTTATACGAATTCTACACTTGAAAGAATTTTCTCAAAAGCTTTTCGCACAAATGACTTATGCGAATTCTATCCTTGATATTTTTCACAAAACAAATTATGCGAATTCTGAATTTTCGCAAAACAAAGTTATACGAATTCTGATGATTTCTCAATACACACACATGCGAAATCTATGCAATTCGCACAACACCCATTTGCAAATTCTACACTTGAATATTTTCAGAAACATAATTATGCGAAATCTAATGATTCAAGCGAAATCCAATGAGTCTGCGAGTTCTTCTTGCGAGTTCTTAAGGGATCTGCGAGTTCTTCAGTTCTTCTACCAAAATACACACTGATCTATTCAAAAATCCATCTAACCTTCGAATTTCGATCTATAACTTAGACAATTCGTCCACTAGAATAACTGGAAACGATTACAAACAATGAATTTCAATAAGGAACACTAACACTTACAAATCGAACCAATTACAATGTGTATTATCTCGTGAACTAAAAAGTTGTATATTTCATCAAATTGATCCCAATTACAGTGCAAGACTCTACTAGACCTATACAAGATCAATCTAGAACATAAAACGAACTCAATGAAACCAAATACAATCACAAATTTGCACAAGAACTCAAAATCTGATCAATACTCAGAACTCAGTGCGAACTTTCCATATTTTCTTGATTTCAACTTGGATTTGCTCTAATACCAGTTGTTAATTCCTAATTATGTCAAGTTCTAATATAATTGCAATCACAAACAAGATCACAAACAATTTCAATCAAACTACCTATTTCAATTTATCACAAGATTTCGTATACAGACTTTCAGACCACTTTCTCTCTCTACAAACTCAGCGTACTCTCTCTCTAACTTGCAACTGCTCTGACTTGTTACAACTTGTTACCACCACAACTACTAGCCACATGTCTCTTAAAAGACACGTGTGTACAAAGACAATTACAAAACAAAATAGAAAAATTACAATGCTTTGACTTTTGACTTTTATTACAATTGACTTTGACTTTGCTTGAGAGTTGACTTTGAGCTTTGACTTGGCTTGACTTTTATCTTCTAACATCATGATCTTGTATCCAACCTATTTATGCTCTAACAAAATCCTTGTCAGGTATGCCTTTCCATCGTACCTCTCTCCTTATATACCTACCACACCCCTATCTCATTCTAAGCCTTTATCTATCTTCTTCCTAAATAAACACTACTCTTTTCTTCTTTTTGATCAGTCAGTTCTCTCCCCTGCTTAAGGGAACTAAACTCCAAATAATCCCAGCCTCAACAAATGAATATCAAATAATCCCAACATCATTCAATGAGGTTGATGAACAAGAAGAAGAAGAAGCCCTTCACCACCCAGGAAGGCCCTCTAGACCAGCTCAATGTTCAGAGGAGAAATTAAACAAAAGAACAGAGATGATCTCTCATCTGGAGAGTCAACGGCTAAAGATCCCTCTTCAAAATCCATCTACAGAGCTCGACTTCCTGACTGAAGTTCAAATTGAAGAATCTGTCAGAGTTGAGAAGTTGATCGCTGAATGTCAAAAGGATGCAACTCTAGCTCTCAAGGTTCAGTCTTCTCAGGTCAAGGACAAGAAAATAAAGAAAAATCCAGTGGAAGTTCAGGCTGCTCTACTCAAAGAAATTGAAGAGGAGCGCTCAAAAGAGAAAGAGGTCAGCGATAAGACACTTGATTGGTGTAAACAAAAAATCGACTATCGCTCTGACCTGATGAAGATCATAGCCATTGTCATCTCTGGAAGAAAGAAGAAGGACTGAACATCTGTAACAATGGAGATAACCAGAGAGGATGGAAGCTCAAAGGCAATGTTCGTCTCAAGACTTGAAAGTTTTGGCTACATGGAATGGTTAGAGTTTAAGGATGCACTTAAGAAAACAAAGTCAACTTACAGAGGTTATGTTGAAGGGATCAATGATGCTCTCATCAACAGAGTCGCTACTGTACTAAAGGTGCCGTCTGCTCTTCCTTCTAAGCCAAGGCAAATCAAAAGAAAGCCTGTCTCCTCCTCCTCCTCTGAAAATGTCGCTGCAATTAGAAATGACACCTCCATCAAATTTTCGAAGGAAGCACTGTTCGGGCCTCCTCCTGATCCTTCTGGTGGACCATTCATTCCAGGACAAGTACTGAATGATCCTTATGGAATCTTCTTTAGAGATGATGAAGGGGTACTCAGATTTCAAAGAGTCTCTGAGATTCCTATCTGTCCTCTGAATCATCCCAAGGACCATTTATGCCTATGGTGTGACTTCTCTCCGTTAGCTGAACCGATCAAGACAACCATTCGTCAAGAATCAACAGATCGAAGGCAAGAAGGAGAAAAAGTACCTTATTACATGATCAAGGTCCTGCAAACTCATCTAGATAGCTTATAGATTTTTTTCTTACTTCTTGTAATCTATTAGTTAGACTTACAGTAGTTAGTTCTTCACTTGTACTTTATATTTTCATCTCTCTTGTAATTATTTCTTCGAATTAATGAAAATTCAGTGAAGTACTTAACCCTATCAGTACTGTAAAAGATCCCTCAAAATAGTAATTAGGACGTGTATGTTATGAGTCTTGATTATTCCTCATTTTGAACTAAAAGTAATTTTCTTCTTAGTTACTTTGTCATTATCAAATAGGGTGAGATTGTTTATCCATACTCTCTCAGTGATTTGATAATGACCCTTTTCTATACTTAGTGAAAATTACGTTTAATATTATGAATTAGTGTTTCATCATCAGCGATCATGCTAAATCTGTTTTGCTATCACTGATGATCTCTCTTGTAAACATTCATATGTAAAAGTGTTTCACTATCAGCGATCAAATGCTGAGTATGTTCAGTATCGCTGATGATTTCTCATGTAAACAGTTAGACGTAATCCCTGAAGACAAGTTTCGCGACAAAAGATGTTCGTTGCTGAATCGAAGACAAAGCTGCTGAACAAAGACAAGTCTACTCATGACCTGATGCGGATATCAGTAAAGCAAAGACGGATCTACACACGCGAAGAAACCTGAGGAAAAGCTTCAGCGATAGCTGAACTTCTTTATATCTCTGAAGGAAGAGATATTCAGCGATCGATGATCACTTAGCTTATGCCTCAAGTCTCTTTTGTCTACCCTTGCACACCTGTATGATCTGTCAGAACGGACATACCTCTACAGCAATTCGTACAACAACTCTGTCAACTACACTGTTCATCATACGGCCGAAAGCATGTCTCCTAAAGTCAGACCCATGCAACCAATCAATGAAGGACACGTGTAAAGTAATCTGTCATGCATTTAATGCATAGGGTATAAATAGAAAAATCAACACTCCATCTGAGTAGTTGCCTTCATCTTTCTAAATATATAGAAACCCTTGTTTTCTATATTCTACCAATCCCCTATTGTCTATTTCTAGTGCAACCATCTTAGTGATTCTTAAGTTTGTTTAGATTAGGTTTTACTTAATCTTATTCCGCAACAAACTTGTAAATTGTGTTTTTTATTTATCAATAAACATTTTATTAAACTTTAAAATTCTGTGTTTGTATTCACCCCCCCCCCTTTCTACAAACTTGTTAAGCACCTTCGGGACCAACAAAAACACTTTGAATCAAAAAACAATAGAAGTTTTAGAATCAAACACATGTTTTTATTAAGAAAAAGATGAAGAACAAAAACCTGAAAGTCTTGAGAGGTTGAAGAAGATCAAAGAATTTGCTTGTTTGCTTGAATGCCAAAAATACTTTTCTTGCCTTGGAAGTTTTTGAGAGCGTAAAAGGCAAAAATGTAAATGGCGTTCCTATTATTTGAGGAGAGAGAAGAAATTTGGAGCGGGAAAAAGAGGTCATCATGACACAGACACGTCCCACGAAATTGATTGGACATGAAGTGCAACAGACGAACGTGTCAGAAAAAGGCGTGCCATGGATTATTGTTTAGAATGACGTCATAGGAGAGAGAAAGCGTTTCGTTTTTAGAAAGTATCACTGATAGAAATTCAGAGATAATTTTTCTTTTCAAAGGATCACTGACGAGAAATATCAGTGATAAGATTGGTTTATCAAAAAGCTTTTAACCATTTGAAGAAATTCAGTGATTGAAGATTTGATTTTTGAAAAACGTCTTAGTGAATGACATATTCAGCGAAAGAGAATGAGAAAACATACCTGAGAGTTAGAATATTTAGTCAGAGATTACATGATGAAGTGTAACATATTATTACTGACATAATGCATGAAAGCTGAAGAGTTAATCTTCAAGATTCAACATTCCAAGCTCACTGATGAAAAAGTTAAATCTTGTCTCATCAAGAGGTTTGGTAAAAAGATCAGCGAGCTGATAGTTAGTAGGGATAAAGTGAAGTCCAATATCACCATTTATCACATGATCTCTGATAAAATGATATCTGATCTCTATGTGTTTCGTCTTTGAATGTAGCACTGGATTGTTTGCTATAGCTATGGCACTAGTGCTGTCGCAATACATTACAATTTTGGATAGCTGAAGGTCATAGTCTAATAGTTGATTTCTCATGCATAAGACCTGAGCACAACAACTTCCAGCTGCTACGTATTCAGCTTCAACTGTGGAAATGGACACTGAGGTTTGCTTTTTACTTGTCCAACTTACCAGCTTTCCTCCTAGAAGTTGACATCCTCTAGTGGTTCTTTTTCTATCAAGTTAGCAACCTGCAAAATCACTATCTGAATAACCAGTGAGATCGAACCCTGAATCTTTGGGATACTAAAGACCGAGGTTAGGAGTTCCCTTAAGATATCTGAAGATTCGCTTTACAGCGATTAGATGGGATTCCTTGGGTTCTGATTGATAGCGTGCACAAAGACATGTAGAGTACATGATGTCAGGTCGGTTCGCTGTAAGATACAGCAGGGAGCCGATCATTTCTCTATAGGCAGTGACATTTACAGGTTTTCCCGCTGGATCCTTGTTTAATGTCAGAGGAGGTGCCATAGGAGTTTTCATCGCTGAAGTTTGAGTGAGATCAAACTTCTTCATCATATCTTTAATGTACTTACCTTGGTTAATAAATGTACCTTATCGAACTTATATACATAATTTGGATGCTTAGGGTCAGAGAATCCTGGGGTTTGTTCAACATAGACTTCTTCATTCAGCTTTCCATTTAGGAACGCTGATTTGACATCCATTTGATATACTTTGAAGTTTTTGTAAACTGCATAAGCTAAGAAGAGTCGAATTGCTTCGAGCCTAGCCACAGGGGCAAATGTTTCATCATAGTCTATGCCTTCCTCTTGTCTGTGTCCCTGAGCAACTAGTCTAGCTTTGTTGCGGGTTACAATCCCATGTTTATCTAATTTCTTTCTAAACACCCATTTAGTGCCTATAACAGATTTATCAGATGGTCTGGGAACGAGATTCCAAACTTGGTTTCTAGAGAACTCAGTCAGCTCTTCTTGCATAGCGCTGACCCAGTTTGGATCTCTGAGGGCATCATTAGTCTTCTTTGGCCCTGAAAGAGAAAGAAAGTTAACAAAGAAACATATATTACCTGAACTTCGTCGTGTCTGAATACCTGCATCAGGATCACCAAGAATTTGACCTATGGGGCGATCACTGGTCCATCGCTGAGCTGGGACATAATCGCTTACCTCAGAAGTTGAATCATCAATAGGAACGTTCACTGATGAAGAAACTTGAGGTTCTTCAGTTAGGAGATGTTGATAAACCATTACTTACTGAGAGGTTTTCAGAAGAATGAATTTTTGATGGAGGAAGTGTGTTTAGAAGAACAGCTGAAACCCAAGAGGTGGAGTCAGCGTTAGGATGTATGATGTTTGGATCTTCATCAGCATTAGGAGAGTTTGTATGCTGATGATTGTTGAAGAGAGGTTCTGATTCTCTATAGTGAGAGAACATCCAAGCATTCAGTTCTTCATTGTCAGCGATAGGTTTAGAGTTCGCTGATCTGGATTCGTCAAAGGTGACATGAATTGTTTATTCTACAGTTTTTCTTCTCTTATTGAAGACTCTATAGGTTTGGAAACTGAGGAATAACCAAGAAAGATTCCATCATCAGCTTTTGGGTCGAACTTTCCAAGAGCGTCTTTGTTGTTTAAAATGAAACACTGACAACCAAAGATGTGAAGAAAACTGATAGAAGGTTTTCTTCCATGAAAGAGTTCGTAGGATGTCTTTCTGAAACGTTTTACTATCAGAGACCTGTTCTGAGTAAAACATGCGTTGTTGACAGCTTCTGCCCAAAATTGAGTTGGAAGATGATAATCACTGAGCATTGATCTTTCAGCTTCAATGATCGTTTGATTTCTTCTTTCAGTAACACCATTTTGCTGAGGAGTTCTTACAGAGGAGAAATTGTGAGTGATTCTCTTACTCTCAAAGAAATTGTTCAGGGAACTGTTTTTGAATTCAGTTCCATGATCACTTCTTATTGAGCTAACAGTTAGATTATTCAGCACTTCCATCTTTCTAACAAAAGATTTCAATTCTTCTAGAGTGTCACTTTTAGAGCAAAAAAAGATTACCCGGGTGTAGCGAGAGTATTCATCTACAATGACAATTGTATATTTCTTTCCAGCTATGGATTGGATATTGACAGGGCCAAATAAATCCATATGCAAGAGTTGAAGAGGACTTGTAACTGAGGAAACTTGTTTTGATTTGAAACTAGTTTTGGTCTGCTTTCCCTTTTCACATGCTGAACAAAGAGATTCTTTGGCATATGAGTGCCGAGGAAGACCAGAGACTAGTTCCTTTGAGGAGAGAGAATTCAGTGTCTTGAAGTTGAGATGAGATAACCTTTTGTGCCATAACTAGTTTACATATGAAGAGGCCTTTGAGATAAAACAAACGTTTTCAGTGGTAGTAGAGTCCATGTCTATTACATAGACATTTTCCATACGATAACCACTAAGAGAGAACTTTCCTTTTTCATTCATCACTGAACATGCTTTCTTACAAAAGCGAACTTCGTAGTCTTTTTCACATAGTTGGATGATGCTAAGAAGATTATGCTTCAGTCCATCTACATAAGAGACTCTTCTGAAGGTAGTTGTTCCATTTCTGAGAACACCAAACCCTCTGGTTTAGCCTATTCATTTTCCACCAAAGGTCACTGAGGGACCTTGCTCTTCCTTGTATTCAGTGAGCATGTCTTTTTGTCCAGTCATGTGTCGAGAGCATCCGCTATCTAAATACCAGATGCCCTTCGATCCCTGAAAATATAAGGAAGATTAATTTTTGATTGGTACCCACTTTTTAATGGGTCCAGCAGTGTTAATGGAGATGGAAGGTTCTACAATCTTCACGGAATTTGAAGATTCAGCTTCAGTGGTAACCTTCACTTTGGTTATTTGAATAAACTTAGTGGCATTCTTCACCTTAGCAAATTTCTCAGCTTTGGTGACCTTCTTAACCTTAGAGGCAATCATCTTCACTTTACCTGTCTTTTCAGCTTTTATGGCAGTTGGACATTTACTAGCAATATGGTCAGTAAGTCCACAGTGATAGCGTTTTCTATAGACGAAATTTGCCTTGTGACTATGAGCAGTTGAGTTAGAAAATTTAAGATGAGCAGGGCCAGCTCCAAGAATGCCCTTAGCATAAGATCTAGGAGGAACTTTCAGTTCTTCATATTTCTTAGGCTTAATATCAATTTTCAGCTTTGGAGTTGATCTCTGAGAAATATCAGTGATTTTAGTTTCAGAGCTGGAAGATTGACTTACTAAGGGTTTAGAAGGAACTTTCAGTTTTGCTTTCTTGGTAGCCTTCAGAGGATGAGAAATGGATTTCCCTTTATCAGCGAGCTTAGAGCTTTTTGATAAGTCCTCAGGAATAGAATTGGAAGATGAAGAATAGTGAGTAGAAGAAGTGTCAAGGATAGAAGAGACAAACATTCCAAACTTAAGCATGGAACAGTCTCTGCTAGATTCGTCCTTTTCAGGATGATAACCGAGACCAGTTTTGTCATTAGCAGATATTTGAGCCCTGATTATTTCAGTGATCTTGGTTGACGATTTACACCATCCCTCAACAGTTGCCTTTTTCTTCTTTTAAAGCAGCGATGGCTTGTTCGCGTTCAATGTTGATAATTTCATTTACAATTACTTGATCTTTTAAACTTGTCTATAGAATAGTTAGTTCTTTGATCCTTTCATGACATTTCTCTAGTTGTTCAGTTAAGTCAATATTTTTGTTTTCAGCTAGAGTTTTGCCATTGAGTGCACTGTATAAGTCAATTGTCAGCACATCTACAGCGTGACTTCTCTCAGTTTCAGAAAGAGAGGTATTAGTAGAGATTGATACCTGAGAGGAGATATAGCTCATGGAAGTTCCTGTTGGTTCTTCCACTTCTTCTTTAATCTCAACCATAAGACAGAGATTAGCGACTTCTTCTTCATCAGAACTAGATTCTTCAGATTCAACCCAGTCATGCTCTTCAGCGATAAGACGTTTACCTTTTCGCTTAAAGTTTTTCAACTATTGATATTTCTCTTTCATCTTAAGGTATTTTCTATCGCTGGTTTTCCTAGAGGTAGAAGGTTTGAAAACTTTTTTTGACCTGCATTCACTTGCAAAATGTCCAACTTTTTCATAGTTAAAGCAAGTAGCAGTAGCCTTATCAACAAGGGTTGATTTTGGCTTGTCAGATATATAGAGAGGCTTATTTCTTCTGAAATTGCTCTTTCTTGCAAACCTTTTGAAAGAGTTTGTCAAGAGTGCTAAGGATTCATCAAACTCTGAAAGATCAGTGTCTGATAATTCCTCAGAGTCAGAATCTAACTCAGTGATAGTGAGAGTAGATCGCTGAGATGGAATGATCTCTGAGGAGACTAAAGCAACAGGAGTGCTTTTGTAGTCTTTAGAATCTTTTACAAGATTCTTCTTCAGGAGATTTGATTGCTCATAGTTGAGCAATATTCCATACAAGGTGCTAAGAGAGAGAGAGAGAGAGAGAGAATTTAAGTCTTTTGTCAGCTTGAGACACATTGAATAACTGTCCCAGCTTTCAGGAAGACATTCTAAGATTTTAGTTAAGACCTCAGAATTAGAATAGGTCCTACCAGCAGTTCTTAGATCAATGATTAAGCAGTTAAATCTCTGGTGAACATCAGAGAGAGATGCGTTCTTACCAGCGATAAAATTTTCATACATATAGTGTCCCACATTTCTTTGGCAGTTTTAAGATGCATGATGGAATGGAAGGCTTCATCAGGCAGAGCCATAGAGATAATGGTTTTTGCCTTAGCATCTAAACCGACTTTCTTTTTGTCTTCATCACTCCATTGTCTTATTTCTTTAATAACATATCTTTCAGGGACAGCAGGAGTGGTGGCAGTAGCTGGAACTGCAGCTATGATGGTGAAGGGTTCATAAGGACCATTTGCTACGTATTCAGGTATAGTGGGATCTACACCTTCTAGAAATAGTATCATTCGATTTTTCCAGTGAGCAAAGTTATCCCTGCTGAATCGAGGAGGTTTTGAGAGAGAACCATTATATAGTAGTTAGTGTTTGTGTTTAGTGCTATATTGAGAATAGTAAGGAAGAGTATAAAGCAAGATCTTGTTTATGAGATTAAACAGTCTGCTCTGATACCACTTGTTGGTCCCGAAGGTGCTTAACAAGTTTGTAGAAGGGGGGGGGGGTTGAATACAAACACAAAATTTAAGGTTTAACAAATTGTTTATTGATAAATCAAAATACAATTTACAAGTTTGTTGCGGAATAAGATTAAGGAAGCACCTAATCTAAACAAACTTAAGAAACACTAAGATGGTTGCACAAGAATTAGAGAAAGGAGATTAAGGGTATATAGAAAACAAGGGTTTATATATTTTATAGAACGATTGAAGACTGAAGGCTTGGGGGCAACTCTCAGATAAAGTTGTAATCTTTCTATTTATACCCTATGCATTAAATGCATGGCAGGGTACTTTAAACGTGTCCTTCTCTGGTTGGTTGCATGAGTCTGACTTTTGGAGACATGCTTTTGGCCGTATGATGAACAATGTAGATATCAAAGTTGTTGTACAAAATGTTGCAGAGGTATATCTTTTCTGACACTACTACTATTTGTGCATAGATAAGACAATAGAGACTTGAGGTATAAGCTAAGTGATGATCGATCGCTGAATATCTCTTCTTTCTCAGAGATAGAAAGAAGTTCAGCTATCGCTGAAGCTTTTCCTCAGGCTTCTTCACGTGTGAGTAGACTTGTATTGTTTTTGCTGATATCCGCATCAGGTCATGATTAGACTTGTCCTTTGTTCAACAGCTTTGTCTTCGATTCAACAGTGAACATATTTTGTCACGAAACTTGTCTTCAGGGATTACGTCTAACTGTTTACATGAGAAATCATCAGCGATACTGAACATGCTCAATATTTGATCACTGATAGTGAAACACTAATACAAACAGATGTTAAGCGTAATTTTCACTAAGTATTATAAAAGTTCATTGTCAAATCACTGAGAGAGTTGGATGAACAATGTTCAACAACGTTCATTGAAAACACTTTCAAATAGACCATTCAAGTAATGAATAATTATGAACATACTATCTAAAACTTTTACACACATTCACATATCTTAAAATTTTAATAGCGATTAACACGGAGGTTATTGATTTTAAACTCTTTTTTTTTGTTACTTAATTGTCATGTACATTTATGATGAACAAACCTTGAAAAGATTGTCAACCATGTTACACACCTCAGAGAATTTGAACATTGATGAACACAAACCTTTACAGAGTTGAATATTGCAAAATAAAACATGGGTTGACTGTCATTGACAACAACACATGGGTGTACTATTGATTGAAGTATATGTGTGTGTTTTTTTAAATGTGTCTCCATAATGAAATAGATGTATCCAATTTAGTTTTAATCTCAATTTCAAAATATGAAATTTCTTTTTTACTTCACAGATAAACATGGTCAAGTGCACATGCACTTAATACACCTACACATATAATGCAAAATTAATGAATTGAGCATATAGATATTGCATTCCGTTTGGAGTTCGTCTTTCTTTTTTGTTAAGCTTTATAGAGGTGAACATCATTGAAAACACTTTCAAATAGACCTTTCGAGTAATGAACAATCATGAACACATTATCTAAAACTTTTACACACATTCACATATATGAAAATTTTAACAGATATGAACACAGATGTTTTTAATTTTCAAGACTCTTTTTTTTTTGGTTACTCGTTTATCAACCATGTTACAAACCTTCAGAGAAGTGAACATCGATGAACACAGCCCCTCACATAGGTGAAAACACTTTCAAAATCTGTTACACACCTTCATATAGGTGAACAATTTTACGGATATGAACACATAGGTTAATGGATATCTAACTAATTCCTGGAATGTGCAAAAATCAAAATGATTTATTGTTCAACCCCTTTTCACAGATATGAAAATCGATGAACACAAAACAGAAAAGTGAAAAAAATTATTTGGCAAAATACAAAACAGATAAGTAAGCTCAATATCCTCACCGGATTTCACGACCGATTTCTGGAATTGTTACAGGGAAGATTGATTGTCGGAGGTTGGTCGGCGGTTTCCGAATCGTAAAGGAATCATTAGTTACGATTGTGGTTTAAAGGGGAAATTAATGAGCCGTTTAATAGGGGTTTAAAGGAATGATTATTTGATTCCCCAAATTACCCCTAACCACATATGTTCACATGTCCATTTAATAAATAAAACCTATTTTATTAATTACAAAATTAGTTTTAATCTCAACCATTCAATGTTAAGATGGATGGTTTAGATTAGTTCATAAAGTTAACAACAAAACAAGGGTTAACAAAAGAACCTAACCCTATATATATATATATATATATATATATATATATATGGGTGGATTCAAATGAAAACTCACTTTTCATTGTGAGGACCAATCTTAGCCATTGATCAAAATCTAGAAAACTAATCAATGGGTAAAACATAATAAGATTAATTGAGAAGTGATTAGGGACAAAATTAAAATTTTGAATCAGTGTCTACCTTATTTGACTTTTTATTTTCTTTTTTAATTAAAAAAACTTTTACCTGCTTAAAGTTTAAAATAAATTATCTTAAAAATTACAAATATTTTAATCAAACAAATTACATCAAAAAAACGAGAATTTCGTGCTCTTTGATATGACATCCATCTCGATATAGATTTTTTTTTTAATTTTTTGAACCGTTTTTTTACGTGAAATGCTATATATGTGTTTTATTCACTATGAATATGTATGTACGTCTCTGGATGTCCACATTTAGTATGAATAATCAAGGTGAACGCTCATTCACTGTTCATTATGAATAATACAATATTCAGAATGAATAATACACGAATTCATGATTCATGTATTATTCATCATTAATCGTGTATTATTCACTCTGAATGTTGTATTATTCATCCTGAATGATACATTATTCATGATGAATAATATATGAATGACCCCTGAAGTTGTGGACACATGACGTACTCTCTTTTGTTTTCCGATTCACAACCGGAATTTGGTTTAATTCATTATGAATATGTATGTGCATCCCCGGGTGTCCCACATTCAGTATGAATAACAAATGTGAATGTTCATTCATTATTCATGATGAATAATACAATATTCATGATAAATTATACAACATTCAGGATGAATAATACACAAATTCATGAATCGTGTATTATTCACCCTGAATGTTGTATTATTCATAATGAATAATACATGAATGACCCGTGAATGTGTGGAAACGTGACACACTCTCTTTTGCTCGGTCACAACCGAAACTCAATAGGTCCTCAATTCGTCTCGATGGGTGTTGGGTTACGGTGATGAAGAACATGATGCCTTACGATGTTGAAGAAGGTGATGTTGAGTTACGGACTTATGGTGTCGAGGTGTTGTATGCACTTGAACGTACATAAATATTCATAATGAATATAACTTATATATAACATTTCACGTAAAAAAACGGTTAAAACAAAAAAAACTATATCGAGATGGATGTCATATTGAATAACACGAAATTCTCGTTTTTTTATATAATTTGTTTGATTAAAATATTAGTAATTTTTAAGAAAAATTATTTTAAACTTTAAGTGTGTAAAAGTTTTTAACTAAAAAAGAAAATAAAAAATCAAATATAGTAGGCGTGAGTATTAATTATCTTCCATTTTTACCCCTACTCATCTTAATTAATAATTTTAATTAGAAAAATATTTTTAATATGAATTGTTGGATCAATAGAGATGAAGGGACCTAGATTCATCATCACGTGCACAATGAAAATTGAGTTTTTATTTGAACTCTCTCTCTCTCTCTCTCTCTCTCTCTCTATATATATATATATATATATAATTAGCGTAATTTTACTAAAATGGTTCAAAAATGCAATTAAATGGACGTCAAATTGTTGTACTATATATTTTGATTTTTATTAGAAGATGGTCAGTGAAAAACAACCAACCACATAAATATAGATGGTAAGCCAGAATTAGTCAAAAATGACTACTATTTTGTGAAAATAATGTAAATAAACAATTAACTTTTGACATTAGAATTTGAGAGTTTAAACCTATTTTTATATAGATGTGACTACCGTAACCTTATAATGATTTTTAACTATTTCATTACTATTTTATTACTATGGTGTATGTGTAGAAATTAGTTTCAAATTTAGCTTAGAAACCTTAGTTTATAATGTAATTTTATTAAATCGGTTCATATATGCAATTAAGTAGAGACCAAATAATTGTATCGTATATTTTTTTTTTATTAAGATAGAATCGATGAAAAATAACTAACTCATAAACTTAATTGTTAGCCAAAATTACCCAACCACATGACTATATAGGGTCAACCAAAATAAGCTAACCCTATGAGTTTTACAAAGGGCTAGCCTTCTCCTAAAATACCCACATCATCCTTTAATTTCATCATTTTCTCTCCAATGTAGGATAACAAAACACACCACATTTCAAAATTTTCATTTCTCTAGCATTCCCTTAATCATTTTATGATGACTTATACGACACAAAAATCTAAATACTCGAATATGACACACCTAAAATACTCTTTTTTGTTCCTTTTATATATATAAATATATATTGTAACTTAACTATATTAAAATGGTTCAAAATTGAAATTAAATGTACGTCAAATTGTTGTGCTGTATATTTTGATTTTTATTAGAAGATGGTCGGCGAAAAACAACTAATCCCATAAGTATAGATGGTCAACCAGAATTAGCCAAAAATGACTTCTACTTTGTGAAAAGAATGTAAATAAAAAAAGATGGAGCACATATTTGTGGATACAAGATCATAAAGAATGAAGATGAAAGTCAAGCAAGTCAAATTCTCAAAGTCAACTCTCAAACAAGAAAGTCAAAGTCTTTGTAATAAAAGTCAAAGTCAAAGTAGTTGTTTTGTTTCCTTGTTGTAGCTTGTATAAATAGTCTTGTCCTTGTAAGAGTTGTAAGTGTAAAAACAAGTCAGCGTGTAGAGTATATGAGATAAGAGGTTACTGTTGTATATCATTCTGTAGAGAGAGAAAGGTGGAGAGAGAAAGTATTGTACGAATTCATCATTTGGAATTGAAACAGGTTTAATAATCATTCTGTTTGTTTGTGATTAAATTTTTTGTAAGAAATTGATAGATTGAGACATTAACAATTGGTATTGGAGCAAATCCAATAGAAATCAATCGAGAAAATATTGGAGTCGCAATGAGTTTCTGAGTTTGAATCAAATTTTGAGTTTTTGTGCCAATTTCAGGTTGTAATCGAGTTCATTAGGTTCGTATAGTGTATTAGATCATTCTTGTATTGGTTTGTTAGTCATTTGCACTGTAATTTTTGTGAATTTTGAGATTTTTTGAGTTTCTGTATTCACGAGTTCAGTCGCACTGTATTGGATCGAATTTGTATTCTTGAGTGGATTTAGTTGAAATTCTTTGGTAGAATTCGATTCTATATGTGTTAGAGATCGAATTGTCAAAGTTTCAGGCTGTAATTCGATGTTTAGATAGGTTTTTGAGCTAATCAATGATATTTTTCTTCGAGTTCTCAAGAACTCGCAGATCTTCTCAAGAACTCGCAGATCATCTCAAGAACTCACATACATTAAAATTCACATAATATTTTGTGTTTTTGAAATTTCAAGTGTAGAATTCGCAGATGAGAGATGTGCGAAATTTGTAGAATTCACGTGTGTGTCTTAAGTTTTCTCAGAATTCGTATAAGTTTTCGTGCGAATTCCCAGAATTCGCATAAGTTTTTTCTGCGAAAAGTTTTGTGAAAATTTTGAAGGATAGAATTCGCAGGTGCCTTTGTGCGAAAAGTGAAAGATCTCGCAGATAGTTACGTACGAATTCCTAGAATTCGTATTGTGTCTTGTGCGAATTGATAAGAATTCGCATAAGGAGAGTATACGAATTCTTGTTCCTCAAATTTCAAGTTCAGAATTCGTATAAGGGTTTTCTGCGAAAAGTGTTTCATGCGAAAATTTTTACAAGTCAAGAACTCGCATAAGGTTGTACGCGAATTCTTAGAATTCGCATAACACTTCATGCGAATTTTGATTGCTTGCGAATTCTGATTTCTTGTATTTGTGTGAATTCTTGGTTATCTTTCTTGTGTGTGAATTCTGATTACTTCATTCTATCTTGCGAATTCTATACTTAAGAGAATTTAGAAATTTTATTTTTGAATTTTCTTTCAAGTTTTCTGTATTCTTGTGATTTCTATTGGACTAACGATCGTTGTTAAGTTCTTTTTGTAACAGATAATTCAAGATGAGATATTTTTCTGATGATGATGAACAAAAGATTGCCAAACTCAGATTAGAGAACAAAAATCTCACTTCCTCAGTTGCATACTACTCAAAGAGATCAAAGAGGTATCATGATGAAATGCGGATACTGAGGGATCTGTTGAAGCAGACTTCTGGATTGGATGAAGAGAAGGAAAATGTTATGGAAGCTGAGAATTTTGAACTAAAAAGCAAGATCTCTGATTTGGAAGATCAAATTTCTCAGATCCAGCAAGCTGATACTATTGGTAAGTATGAGAAAATGGTTAAGAGTCTGGAGACTGAGAATCATGAGTTGAACAAGAAGATTTTTGATTTGGAGATAAAGATAGCTAAAGAAAGATCTGAGTCTGATAAAGAAAAGAATGTATTTGCACAGAAATTCTTAGAATTTTCAAGGAAAAGTTTTGAAGAGAAGAAAGCGGTTGAGCTGAAATGTGCAAAACTTTCTCAACAGATTTCAGATTTTGAGAAAGTAATCATTCTAGAAATAGAAAAGTTTGCAAAGGAAAGAAAGGCCATAGAACAGAAAAATGTTGGATTCTTTAAAGAAATATCCAATGAGAGAAAGAATGTGGAGAAAGACTTTGAAGAAGAAAGACAGATGTTTGAGGAAGATATTAGGAAACTTATGGAGAAGTTATCTGAACTATCAGAAAATGCACTGAAAGAGAAGAAAACGAAGTCTGAGTTTCAAGAAAAGATTGACCTGCTTGTCAAAGAAAGAGACATTTATTCTTCAAAGATAAAAGAGCTTGAAGAAATTGTTTCAAAGGTGGTGGTGACTAAGCAAACGACTCCAAAGTCAAAAAGCCACACACCTAGAAATGATTCAGCTGATTCTGAATGTTCATTAAAGACAACTACAAGCTCACATCAGCAAATTGTTTTTACAAGAAGGTCAGTTTACTCATTTGATCAGATTCGTACTGTTAAAACATATTTTATGTTCTTATTATAAGTTTTATAAAGTAATCTACATTGTTTGTATTGGGCCTTGTAATGGGTTTGGGCTTGATAGTGTACAAGAGATTGGGCTAGTATAAATAGAATCTTGTAGTGTTAGTTTAGTTTGTAAGTTTCATTTCCAATGTAGTCATACGAATTGTAAACGCTCTGTAGTATAGTTTACTTTTCGTATTGAATAAAACTACAGATTCCTCCCTATAATCTCTTGTTAATTATTCTTGGTAATCAACTACAATTATGCTCCAATGATGTTTTTGAACCTGTGTATCAAGTATCAACTCAAAAGTCGAAGTATTGAAGGATTATTTGGAGAATGTGTGAAAAATCAATTATGAAGAACTCGTAGAATTTGTAGAATTCACAAAGTTAATTTGTTGAAGAATCCGCATGGTCAGAATTCGTACAATGTTCTTTGAAGCTGAAATTTTGTTAAGTATAGATTTCGCAGATCAGTGTGATGCGAAAAGTGTAGAATTCGCATGCGTGTCTTATGCGAAAAGTTCATACGAATTCCTTGTGGTCAAAAAGTTTTCTAAGTGAAGAATTCGCAGGTAGTACTATGCGAAAAGTTGAGAATTCACATCCTACCTATATGCGAATTGTGTGGAATTCGTACGTATGAGTGATGCGAGAATTTAAGAATTCGCAGGTGTGAGTGTTGCGAATTGTGAAGATTTTTCAAGCAAGCTTATGCGAATTATGGTTTTCAGCTCAATCTATCTTGCGAATTGTGCTCAATTGCTATAGTGATTTGTGAATTGATGGTGGTTTGCGAAAAGTTTGATGATTTTTGAGAATTTTGACTGTTCTGAACCCTGTTTCATACAAGTTTGCCCTGTTCCTGAGCTTTTTACGTGGAATGCATATGTGACATCACTCTTATCATATGTTGGTCACATATCTCTAGCAACTGATCTATTCTTACTCAAGTGCTCATGTCTGTCAAGACTTTCAGATTCTGGATTTGATGATTTGGTCTCTGCTTGGATTGAGTTAGCTGCCTGAGCATCTGCAATCATCAGTCTGGAAAGCTTCTTTTATGGTTAGACCGTTGAGAGCACTTTATCATTCTTCTGACTTGATCACTCAGTAGTGTGAGCGACTGCAATCATTGTTCTGCTATTTGAGTTGTGATTCAGAATCCTGAGTACTTATAATCATCCAGCTGATTCTTAAAGAAAGGAGTTCTGAGTTTGATTATTCAGTATTCTGGAGAGAAGTCGGTATGAGTATCTTCAATCAGTTGTTGAACATTGCTTGCCTTCTAACCATTGCCTTGTAGTGTTGCTACCAGATGCTACCGTCCGTATGCTTATCAGATGAAGTTCTTAAGCTGAATTCTTATTTCAACTCATGGTTCACAGACAGATCAGATGTTATATACTGAAGATGCACTTGGGTGTCACTCCATAATCCACACATATCATCCTTGTGGGCGTTAAGGGATGTGTTGTCTTTATGTGCACTCAGTCCAGGTTATGGTCTACGTTAAATCTGATATTTTAGTTGATACTCCGAGGATAAGAGCTACTTTCTAGGGGGAGCAAGAGGAGCTTTGAAGTTTATGCAACGCTAAGTTTTATAAAGAAATCAAGGGGGAGAAGAGCTGAAGTTGGAGCTTAAAATATTATGATTACTTTACAAAACTTAGGGGGAGAATGTTAGAACATATTTTATGTTCTTATTAGAAGTTTTATAAAGTAATCTACATTGTTTGTATTTGGCCTTGTAATGGGTTTGGGCTTGATAGTGTACAAGAGATTGGGCTAGTATAAATAGAGTCATGTAGTGTTAGTTTAGTTTGTAAGTTTCATTTCCAATGTAGTCATACGAATTGTAAACGCTTTGTAGTATAGTTTACTTCCCATATTGAATAAAACTACAGATTCCTCCCTACAATCTCTTGTTAATCATTCAATCAATTCAATCTATGATCCATGTGAGAGATTAAATAGAACTTTCATGGATTCACATTAACCTGTGTTTCCTACCCAGGAAGTTATCCTAGAGTGATTGAGGGGTGAGGGGTCATAAATCAAAGAGTGGGGGAGATAACTCATCCGGTTGAGTTTTTCTCAGTGTATGGAGCGGTAAAATGTAAATGAGAGTTTGGTTAGAAGTGAGCTTTAATGTTAAAAAGAAAGAGGGTGTGAGAACAAAGTTAAAAGAATATGAAAACTCAGCACCAACCACTTTCTGAGCTGGGCAACCACATCTTCTGATTGGTTCACATTGTTTGGTGACCATCATTGAAACAGGCAGTGGGCCCATGCCAACTCTTGCAATTACCCCACCAACCACTCGTTTCTTTCTTAACAAATAAATGTTCCAATTTTCTTGGGGACGCAGCACATCTGCTATCTGGTCTTCACTCGGAAGATTTAGATATTGAAAAAGAAGGAAAGTTGCCCCACCTTCGCACCTCTTTCATGCACATTGAGTCCGTGTAATACTTGTTGTCTCAACAGTTTACACATTTTTAGCCTGAAAAACCTTTAGTAGCTTCAATCATTCTACATTATCACGTACACACAAGGAATAAGTTTTCTTGTTATAACATTCATAGAAAATTCCTTTGTGTTTTTTCGATGATTGAATGGAAGCCCTGGGGGAGTGAACATCACAAAAGCTCCTTTCCAATGTACATTCGTTGTACAAAGTGGCTCCGTGCTACTTACAGCCATACTAACCTTATCATTTGTTGATTCAGGGTTACAATTCTTATTATATCTGAATTTGAAAAGATTCCGGTATATACATCTCATGAATTGACGGATACACAGATCAAAATAGGCAGAGATTGTCATTTCATAAAAGGGGAGAATGTTAGTTCATCCTAAAGATGGAGATTGGTTTTCAAAGACAGTGTTGAAATTGAAGAGTTTTGATGATCATGATGCGCACAATCATCAAAAAGGGGGAGAAATTTACAAAGTTCAATTTGAAAGTCATAAAGAAAGAAAGTTCAAAGTGAAAAAGACTTGTGTAGAAATTCAGAAAGTTCAATCCAATCAAGTCTGATGAAAAGAAATTATTCAAAGATGATTTTCAATGATAAATCAAGATGACTCAAGAAAGTTTGTTTTTCCGAAGACTGATCAAAGATTACAGAGATGAAGATACAAGTTTTAGAAAGATTCCTCAAAGTTCCAAAGATCAAAGAAATACTTAGTTTTAGAAAGAAGATTTAAAATTCTTATTCAAGACTGGATGACTTTACAAAGCAATGTGAAAGACTTTCCAAGATTCTTCAAAGCATCAGAGTTTGAAGATTGCCAAAGCTTCAAAATTCAAAGTTGTCAAAGTTAAAGTTTTGAAGAATCAAGAGCTGAAGACTATTGTCAATTTTTTTTAAATCTTGAATACAAAGGGGGAGATTGTTAGTGTATAATTGTATCCAAGATTTAATTGTAAAAGTCTTTGTAATAAAAAAGTCAAAGAAAGTCAAAAGAAGTCAAATGTCAATGTTGTTTAGTAAAAAGTCAAAATAGCTTACTTTAATTTGTAGTGTGTTGTAATTAGTGTTTGATAAATTAGTTGCTTAGTGATTAAGCATTAGGGTTAAGAGCATTCATTGTCATATATTGTAGACAGAGAAAGTTAGAGAGAGAAAGCTTCATTTCATGTAAATCTATCAAGATAAATGAATTTCAAGATGTTTACCTAATAGATCTGGCATTTTCACGTACTACTAACATTTTTTATGATTGAAATGTAGATGGTTCAGGTACACAAAGAAGGAGAAGAAGGAGATATAATGAAGAGAAACTGGTCTGGAAAGTGAAACCAGTAGATGAAGAAAAGAATAATAAGAAGAAGGAAGAAAAGAAAGGAAAGAAGGAAGAACAGAAAGGAAACAAATCATTTGTACCTGCATCAAATGCAAAGAAGAACAAAGTGTTGAAAGGTAAATCTAATCTTGCTTACTCGAGAGATCAATTGATCAGGTTGTCTAAAAAGAGGTATTGTTCTTACTGTTGTACATATGATTTTGTTCATAAGTCTAGTGATCATTATTGGTATGGTTCTTATTCTTTTACTCCCAATAGAACTGCAACTAACAAACATGTACCCAAATACTAGTGGGTACCAAAGCCGAAAGATGATTCTGTGTTGCAGGCACCTCAAGTTAAGGGGGAGTAAGAGAGCCAAGGCTTCTGGATAAACCAGTTCAGAACCCGTGCTTCAACGAACCAAGGCTTCTGAATACTACTGTTCAGGACCCGTACCTCAAAGATAAAAGAGTTTGACTTCTAAACACAACAGTTTAGGACTCACTCTTCAATGATCAAAAGAGATGATACTCCCGGGCTGATAAGAGACTGTACTCCTATACTCAAATGAGGAGATCAACCTTCAAGGGGGAGTACATATTTTTCTGGAAATATGCGTTCGGAAGATATGATGATCTACACTTCAGGGGGAGTTATAGATCTCTATCATGTTTCTCACTGACATATTGTATGATGCATAATTTCAGGGTGAGTAAGATATATGATTTCTGATTACATCTGATCATAACTCGTACATTCAATGTTTTACTGCTCTATGTCATTTACTTTTCAATAAATGTTGTGAATAAAGCTTTGCACTTTGACGGACTTTGTGACTTTTTGCAGTTTTGAGAGGAAGGCTAAATGATCATATCATTTTGACTTGAATCTTGACTTTATGAGATTTAAGACTGAGCGAAAAGGTATTATTTCTAATCTTAATCTCATACGTGTCTGAAAGACGGACAACTTTCAGATATGAAAACATGTTATTAAATGTTCAAACCACTTCTGATTCTTAAACGATTTCATGAATTTAGAAGTGTGATTTTAAATGTTTTCATCATTACTTGTGCTTAAATGATTTACAAACCGCGTGTTTCCAAAGATTAATACTTGAGTATTGTCTTTTCTATATACTTTCAAGTATTTACACACACCGGTTTAATTTTTCTTGGATATGTTCTTACCATGTCTCTAAATTGAAACAAATTTTTGATGGTAAGACACTCCGATTGAACTTCAATGAATTTTTTAGCATGATTTTATTTCTAAACGTTCTTTCAAGAATGTCTATATCTTGATTCGTATAGACAATATTCGATTTTTGCTGACCTAAGCCTTAATCAATAAATCATTTTGATTCTGATCTTTATCATACAATGTCAGATTTTTAAACAAGTTTCTTGTATTCATTTCATTCATTCAATATACTTGTTTTGAAAAGTCTTCAATGTTTAACATGCTCAAATATTCATGATTATATCTGTGAGCATACAAACATCTGACTTGTATATATTTGTGCTTTAATTGCAAAGTTAAACTGTTTGAGCAACATGTTCTTTTAGGATTACATGGGTACATTATGTGAAAGCTTAATAGAACTTCTATGGATTCACGTTAACCAGTGTTTCCTACCCAAGAAGTTAATCCTTGAGTGATCGAAGAGTGAGGAGTCAAATACTGAGTATGGGTTGTGTGATGAGGTAAAATGAAAATGAGAGTTTGGTTAGATGTGCGCTCATTGTTTAAAAGAAAGAGGGTGAGAGAACAGAGTAAAAGAATATCAAACTCTGCACCAACTTTTTCTGAGTCGGGCAACCATATTACTAAGTGTTTCACAATTCTTCGTGGACATTATTGAAACAAGCAACTAGCCCATGCCAACTCTTGATAAAAACCCCACCAGCTACTCATTTTCTTCTTAACAAGAAAATGTTTCATATTTCAAAGGGACGCAACACATAATCTATCTAGTTTTTCATTTGGAAAATCTGGATATTGAAAAAGAAGGAAGTCTGCCCCACCTTCGCACTTCGATCATGCACAATCGATTATGTGTTTAACTGTTGTTGTCTCAATGGTTTACACAATTTTGAGCCTATAAAAGCAATCATCTGTGCTTAATTCTTTCAAACACATGCACGAACACACAAGGAATTTGTTTTCTTGTCATAACGTTCTTAGAAATTCCTTTGTGGTGTTTCGATGATTGAATGGAAGACCTAGGGGAGTGAACATCACAAAAGCTCCTTTCCAATGTGTATTCATTACACACAGTGATTTCGTGTTACTGACAGGCACTTTAACTGATTCATTTGTTGATTCAGGTGTTACACTCGGATGAATATATTTTTTGGATCGACAGATAATCAGAGGCTCTTGATAAGATCAGTGGTCAGGACAGATATAGTGACATTTCTTTGTGAAAGTTTTGATGATTTCATGCTTCATTCATCAAAAAGGGGGAGAAGAGTTAAATAAATGTTAATGTTTGAGTAAGAAATGATAAGATGGGAGAAATGTTCAAGAAATGGTTGTGAAAGAAAGCTTGCTGAAAGATTATTCAAAGTTTACAAAGAAAGTTCAAAAGAATTCCGAAAGCATGCAGATTTTAGAGAAAATTTCTTTGAAGATATTTTTGCTGAAGTGAATTGAGCTGAACCTGTTGTTAATTTCTTTCCTATGTCTGATAGTGGTTTTTACAACCTTTGGGGGAGAATGCTACTATTCTTGAAGAACAGACTTTGAGAAAATTGTTGAAAGTTTTGAAGATTGTTTTTACCAAAGAAAGGGGAGAATGTTCTAAGCATAAAAGGGGAGATTGTACCTCAATGATTATGTTTATTTCTGAAGATGATCTGAATTGACAAGAAGTCTGAAAGGGGGAGATAAAGTTGATCAAAGGGGGAGTTTGTATAAATTGAGCTTAAATAGGGAAGATTGAATTGCAAAATCTTTTAGAGATGATCTTGATCTAAAGGGGGAGAATGTTATAGCATATATTTGTTGGATACAAGATCATAAAGAATGAAGATGAAAGTCAAGCAAGTCAAATTCTCAAAGTCAACTCTCAAGCAAGAAAGTCAAAGTCTTTGTAATAAAAGTCAAAGTCAAAGTAAAAAAAAAGGTTTAATGGCCGGGACCCATGGCCCCGTGGTCCCCTTTTGGGGACCCTACAGACCATAGCTCCATGAATCTGTACTGGAAAAGACATCCTATCTCCCCCAGGATTCGAACCCTGGAAGGAGCGTTTGCGGAAGGGAGCTGGCCACTAGGCCAAAGACCTAGTGGTTAGTCAAAGTCAAAGTGAAAGTAGTTGTTTTGTTTCCTTGTTGTAGCTAGTGTTGGGTCATCTGAAGATTTGAAGATGACCTCCCGATCTTCCATTTTATATCATCATACATAGAATATTGTGAGGTTCTTTTAGCAACTTGGTTTCTATAAAAATGTTCGGTGAAGTCGAAGATTAGCCGAAGAAGACAAAGAAGGAGTATATCTCTCAAAGCGGATTGAAGATAGACTCCTCAGCTTAAAGCCAAGTATGCCTACTTGATCAACACCATTGGCCAGGATGGTGTCGATCTCAAGTCTTCAGGAGCCGAAGACCTCTCAGTCTTCAGGAGCCGAAGACCTATTCGGAAGCCGAAGATTTCTCAATCTTCAGGAGCCAAAGACTTCTTAATCTTCAAGGCCTGAAGATTTCTCAAACACATTGTACTTTTCTAACAAAGTATATTTGTGATATCTTGCATTGACGTAGACCTCATCCGAAGATTAGAAAAAGTATGTTTTGTATTTTACACTCTTTTAAGGAAAGGTCTCCACCATCCTCTGCCTCTGCAGGTCAACACTTCAAGCCAAAACACCTCAAGACAAAAGGTACATCCTGTATCTTGCTGAAGACTTGTGTCCATCCTTTACTCAACAGGTGTCCCATGCATTTAATGCATGAGGCACTATAAATATGGAGGATGGTTTAACATGCAAGATAACCAGTTCTACAACCTTCAAGTTCTCTAAGTGCCTGGCTTTCTCCTCTCTACGAAGTTCTTATTGTTTTCTAAGTGTTTTACAATTGTTCTTCATTTCTCTTAGTGTTAGATTGTTTGAGCAGATTCATCTGTTCTTTTCCGCAACAATCAAAAGTTTTCTATGTGTAATTCTTGATTTCAAATCAATAAGAATTAAATTAAGTGAAAAATTGTGTGTATTGTATTCAACCCCCCCTTCTACAATACTTTTCTTATTTACTTACTGCTATTTGGGACCAACAAGTGGTATAAGAGCGGTTTATTTTAACTTAATTAACCACTGTTGTTTCATACGACAATGGCTCTATAGCCAAACCACCAAGGTTTAACCCCAATAACTTCTTCTTGTGGAAAAGTCGTATGATACTCTTTCTAGAAGGAGTTGACAGCAGATATCCAACTATCTTACATGAAGGTCTTTTTCTTCCTAGGGTTTGGGGCCGGTACAATGCCAAAAAAGCAGATAAGGGAAATGCTGATGAGGACTCTTCTGAGGAAGAAAGAACTCCAGCAAATGGAAGATACATTGTAAAGGATCCCAGTAAATATAATGATGAAGACAGACGTCATATAGCTCTTGACACTAAAGTCAGAGCCATCATTGCCCTTTCTCTGCCTGATGAGGTCTACCACTCCCTTGTCAACTTTTCAACTGATAAAGAAATGTGGTCCACTCTGTGTGTTCTTTATGAAGGTACGTCTGAAGTGAAAAAGAGAAGAAAGATTGCTCTTGTAAGAAGGTATGAACTCTTTTCTCATGAAAAGGGTGAATCTCTCTCAGACTACTACAATCGTTTTAACAGTCTTCTTAATGATCTTAAACTTGTGGGTCGCATCTATGATAATGAGGAAGTCTTGTACAAGTTTATGGAATGTCTTCCCGAGTTTTGGGAAAACATTTGTACTTGCATCAAGTCTACCAAGGATCTTGACTCTATGCCACTCACTACTCTTTTTGGTACTCTCTTCAACTATGAGCAAACTAAACTGCTAAGGAAGTCCATCACAAAATACATTAAAAGCTCTTCTCTAGCTTTTGTAAGTGATTCTTCCAAAAATACTGTGTGTATTCCTAGAATCACCTATCCCTCTGATTCCGACAACAATAGTCAAGAAGACCCCAATGACCCTTCAGAAGCCTATCTTAGTGAGGCTGATGATGAAGGAGAGGAGACCTCTGTAGCTCAGCTGTCAGATGGTGTTGCCATGCTGGCAGGTTTTTCAAAAGGAAAACCTCGTTTCTCTTCTGGAAAACCCAGGTTTTCTAGAAAATCATCTTCTACTTTTTCTAAAACCACTCCCTCTAACAAATCTAATGAGAAATGTTACAGGTGTGGGAGGAATGGGCACTTTGCTTCTAAGTGCAGAAGCAGGTCCTCTGATAAATACAGACTACCTTCCTCTAACCGCACCTCCTCTAGGTCTGTCAGAACCAAGTTTGACTCCTTCCAACCCTCTTCTCAAAGGTAAAACACATCTGTCCCTTCAAACTCTGATCGTGCTGAAAAGTACAAGGCTAAATACAAGAGAGAGAAGGAAAGAAATGATCTTCTAGACAACAAAGGAAAAGGTCTTCTCGCTGAATCTCATGATTGGGCAGATGAACCAACTTCCGAAAGTGACAAGGAAATGGACAACCTTTGTTTCATGGCTAAACTAGATGATGTTGATGACTGTGAAACTTCTTCCACCTCTATGGCTCTTGTTACTGCTGAGAGCTTCATCTCTTCTACTAAGGTACATCTATTCTTTTCTCTATCTGATGCTGAGAAAATTGAAGCTTTTGAATCTTTGACCATTGACTTCTATGAAGCCAAAGACGCAAAGAAAAAGGCAAATGCTGAGATAAAATCTCTTTCTTCTCAACAACAAATTTGTCTTTCTCAGTTAAAACATTTTGACAAAATCAAGGCTGAGCTTGAAGATTTGAAAACCATAAATTTCACTCTTGCCAAAGAGAAAAATAAACTTCTTAAAAGGTTTAAAAAGGAGCAAGAAATTGTGAAAAGGTGGACAAGTTCCTCCAAAAGTATAGAAAAGATTTTCCAAGATCAAATGTCTTGTGATGACAAGTTTGGACCAGGCTTTGGGAAATCTGACCTTGAACCTCCTTCTGACACCCATGCTCCTTTCTCTCATCCTTCATTTTATGAATCTTCTGAAGAGAACTCTGACAACTCTGAACCCTTAGAATCTTCTGATCTCTCTAAATATATGAAGTTTGGAATGTTCATTAGAGCCAAGAGCATTGGGCCACCTCATGAAAGTGAGGAAGCCAAGGCTTAAATGACCTTCCTAAACCCATTCTTGAGTCTATGTCCTCCTTAAAAATAAATGAGCCTTCCTCTTCTAAAACCAAACCTTCCAAAGTTCCTCAGCCTTCTTCAAATAAATTCTCTTCCTCCGAAAAGGGAAAATCGGTTGCCAATATTCCTCCCAAAAAGAAATTTCCAAAGAAAAACTCAAAGAAATTTTCTTCTCTTCCTATCCCAAGACTAGTGATGTTGAAAAAGCTGAATTCCAAGACACCCTCTTCTATTCCTTCAGCTAACTCTGGTAAAGGTATCTTGGGTCCCAAACCTCTTGATTCTTCTCTATTTTCAAAAGCCATAAAAGTTAATGTGACCAATCATCACAAGGAAGCTGATCAAAGCTCCAAAAAGGTTTTTATATATAGAAAATGTTATAACTGTGGTGACATCTTCCATCTTGCTAAGGATTGTCCTTGTGGAAAGAATTGACAGAAATACTTCCAAGGATTCTCCATCTTCTTCTAACTCAAAAAGGACCCATTTCTAAATGGGTACCAAAGAAATGTTTTCTCTGTGATTGCAGGTGTTTGAGCATTAACAAATCTTATGAAGGAATCTTCGTTGGATATTCTCTCTCTTCAAAAGCTTACCGGGTCTACAATCTTCGGAGAATATGTAGGAATGAATCTACTCACGTGAAGTTTGCTGATCTTAAGTCATCATCCCTTCATGTGATGATGATTGGTGGATTTCATCATGTGCTGGTGAAGATTCACAAAATCCTTCATCTAACTCAAAACCATATGTTCCTTTCACCTCAGACATATCTCATGAAAATGGTGACTTACCTATCTTCTAATCTTCAATCACTGATATTCAGAAATTCATCTCTGAAGATCAAGATCCCTCCTATCCTATTCTTCCCCACTTCTCATCATATCACCTCTCCTTCCTCCATCATTCTCATTCTCCTCTCAACCTCAAACTTCATCATAAATCATCCTACTTTCTCAACCATACATTCCTTCTTCACCTATTCCTGTCGATCTTCCATCTCTCTTTCTTGAAAAAATCTATGTGAAACAACCACATGGGTTTGAAGATACTTCACATCCTGACTATGTGAATAAATTGGACAAAGCTCTATATGGCTTCAAACAGGCTCTCCAAGCCTGGAATGATACTTTGTCCAGTTTTCTGCTAGAAGACAAGTACTCTCAAGGTAAAGTCGAAAACATCATGTTCCTCAAGAAGAGAGCAAGTAATATCATTCTTGTTCAAATCTATGTGGATGACATCATCTTTAGTGTCATCGATGAATCTCTTTGTCGGGAGTTTGTCTCTCTCATAAACTTAATATGAGATGAGAATGATGGGAGAGCTTACATTTTTCTTGGGTTTACAAGTTAAACAAACTTTTGAAGAGATCTTTATTAATCAAATTTTTCGTAATCTCTTAAATTTTTTGAAAATTGCTCTCCTATGAAAAAATTCAAAGACACCCTCTCTTTTTTTTTCAAAAAAAAAACCTCTAACTTTTTGGCTTGCCAATGGATTTTCAAAAAAAAAATCATTTTTTAAAAGAAATCAGTGCAGCGGATGAGGTTTGGTATTCAAAAAAAAATTCCTTTTTTATAATTTGGCCAAGTTAAAAAAAAACAAAAAGAACATTTTTTATTTTTTTAAAACTGTTGTTTTACTGTTAAAAAAAATGATTTAAAACCAAAAAAAAAATTAATTTTTCTTTTTTTGTTTTTCTTTGCCGATAGCTTTTACAAAAAATATATATATATATATATTTTCTCTTGCTGCAGCAGATGTAAATCCAAAAATTTTAAAATATATATACTTTTTGTTTTTCTTTTTACTCCTCACCACCTAAACCCCCTTATATCTCCAACCCTCTAGCCGATTTCTATCCCTTAACCCTCTTTAATTTTTTTTGGCCAACACATCACGACCGACATCCCAACCAAAACCAAACCTTTTTTTACCCACCACATCCTCATTATTTTTTTTCGGCCCCTCCATACCTCCCCCCAATCCACCGAGCCTCCCCCTTTGTTTTTTTGGCCGATCCGCCCCCCCCCCCTCCATTTACTCGGCCGATTCCCTCACCATTAATTTTTTCAGCTAACAACCCCCTTCTCCCCTCCCTCTTTCGGCTCTCTCTCTCTCTAGCCTTCCCCTCTTCGGTTCTCTCTCTCCTCCCCTCTCCCCACCAAAATCCCTCCCCTCTTCCTACACCCACCGAACCCACCTTTTCTCCCTCCCATTTTCGGCCCCTTCTACGGCCTACCCTTCGGCTCCTTTACTCCCCCTCAAGCCGAACCCCACACCACCACCCTTACCACCCGTACTTCTCCTCTTCGGACTCCAACCAAACCCAAAGGCGAAGACCCCACTCTCCCAACACCCCCTTATACCTCCACACCGAAACCCCCTTATTTCACCTTGCTACCGAAAACCTTCTCACCCAACCCATCCACCTTCGGCCCTCACCCCACCTAGGCCGACTCCTCACCTCCCGAAAATCCAAACACCCCTTCGGCCTCCATCTCAAACCACCTAACACACCCCCTTAACCTGTTTTTGGCCGACCCTCTACCCCCTCCCCTTCCTTCGGTCTCTCTCACTCTCTAACCCCCTCCTTTCGGTAACTCTCTCTCTCTCTTCACATCCTCTCCCCTCTCCCTTTTGAAGACTTCAAACCCAAAGCCGAAGACCCCACTCTCCCAACACCCCCTTATACCTCCCCACCGAAACCCCCTTATTTCATCTTGCTACCGAAAACCTTCTCACCCAACCCATCCACCTTCATCCCTCACCCCACCTAGGTCGAAGCCTCACCTCCCGAAAATCCAAACACCCCTTCGGCCTCCATCTCAAACCACCTAACACACCCCCTTAACCTTTTTTCGGCCGACCCTATCCCCCCTCCCCTTCCTTCGGTCTCTCTCACTCTCTAACCCCCTCCTTTCGGTAGCTCTCTCTGTCTCTTCACATCCTCTCCCCTCTCCCTTTTGAAGACTTCAAACCCAAAGCCGAAGACCCCACTCTCCCAACACCCCCTTATACCTCCCCACCGAAACCCCCTTATTTCACCTTGCTACCGAAAACCTTCTCACCGAACCCATCCACCTTCGGCCCTCACCCCACCTAGGTCGAAGCCTCACCTCCCGAAAATCCAAACACCCCTTCGGCCTCCATCTCAAACCACCTAACACACCCCCTTAACCTTTTTTTGGCCGACCTTCTCCCCCCTCCCCTTCCTTCGATCTCTCTCTCTAACGCCCTCCTTTCGGTAGCTCTCTCTCTCTTCACATCCTCTCCCCTCTCCCTTTTGAAGACTTCACACCCACCGAGACCCCCCTCCCCTCCCCCCACCCCATTTTTTTGTAATTTTTTGTCTTCCCATTTTTTTCTAGAAATTCTTTTGTCTTTTTCCTTAGTCTTCCCTATCCTCTTCCCTTTCTTTCTTTTTCTTCCATATCTTCTCTCTCCCCCATATATCTCATCCTACTTTTTTTTACCTACCACTTTCTTCCCCTCCTTTTTTTCCTGTTAAAAAAAAGAGCCCAAAAAAAAACAAAAAAAATGGGCCACTAAATATATGAGTTCTTCGTGTCAGTACCATTTTTTTTGTATGTGTTGATGTCATCATCAAATAGGGGGAGAAAAATTGTTGTATCACAAATTTATTTGGTGATGACTCTCCTACCAACACTTAGAAACTCAAGAAGTTCTCTCTCAACAAGGGTTCTCTATCCACCAATCGAGCTCTCAACCCAGGTATGTTTTCTTTCATAACATCTCCCGATCTACAATGGGTTTATGCTCTCGACACTCCGGTGTCCAAGGCCCCCTCATCTGTAGTGGCCACCTCTGCCTGTCCCAAGTAAAGCTGACTAGTAAAAAAAATCCTCAAAGCTTCTGACACCTTCTCATTTGCTTCGATGACCATACGACCGAAAGAACCTTCGGTTGTTGCCCAAGTTACATATCCCTCTCCAAAGCGGAGGCACTCATCTTCTTCCCCTCCCTCTCCTCTCAAGAGGCTGAGGAAGATTTCAAAGGCCAAACCACAAACTCCACCCACCGATTCTCCACAATCGACAGGTGTTGAAATTTTCTCATCCGGGCCCGGGGACTCTGCTAAACCCAAAGCCACCTCCTTTGTATCCTCACAAAAGGATACAATTGTAAAATCGGGGACCCCTATTATTCCCTCATCAACCTTTTCCTTAGTTGATAAGGATGACTTGGATACCTCCCCAATCCAAGGTGCTTCTTCTCCACCTCAAAGCCTATCACCCGGGATTCTTAGTACCGATGATTCTACACGATCCAAGGATGAATTTACCTTTCCAGAAGCAGGTTTGGAGGATCCCGAAAAACTTTCTGACTTATTTCTTTCCAACACCATGAATTATATGGATGATAAAATCCCAATCTTATCAAGCAATTTAACAATATCAATCAAGAACAATGAATATTTCTAGAGAGAGGGTAGAGAAAGAAAGTAGATCTTGAATTCTCTAATCACAAGTCTGATATTACAATGAAGTTCTTACAAGATTACAAAGCAAAAACACCTATTTATACCACCTAACAAACAAAGACTTAGAGGCTAAGGAAACTTAAACAAGACTAACTTTGACTTTTACAATATTGACTTTCTAAATAAATCTTGGATACAATATTTAGACTTAACAATCTCCCCCTTTGTATTCAAGATTTAATAAAAAATTGACACTAGTCTTCAGCTCTTGATTCTTCAGCTTTTGTCTCTGACAACATTGAATTTTGAAGCTTTAACAATCTTCAGTCTTTCAGCCTTTGAAGAATCTTGGAAAGTCTTTTTCTCTTTGAAGCTTTGAAAGTCAACAAGTCTTGAACACGAAACGGAATTCTTGAAACACCTTTGAAACTTAGACATTGAAACATCTTTCACAAACTTTGAACATAGAAACAGCTTTGAGGAATCTCTGATCTTGTATCTTCATCTCTTGCGATCTCTGGACTATCTTCCGAAAAACAAACTTTCATAAAACTTGATTTATCTTTGAATCATATGAAGCATCTGAATTGACTTGAACTTTAAAAATTTCTTCACCAGTCTTTTCACTTTGACATCTCTTCATGACATTGAAATTGAATCTTTGTAAATGTCTCCCCCTTTTTATGATTGTGAGCATCATGATCATTAAAACATCTTCATTTTCGACACAGTCTTTGATCACCCCCTTTGTATTTGAATAACAATCTCCCCTTTCTATGATAATTTGACTGTCGCCACACTTTGATCTGAGTAACTGAATCATGAACTGTATATACCCGAATCTTTTCAAATTCAGATATAATGAACGTGGTAACCCTGATTCAACAAATGAAACAGTTAGGAATGCCTGTCAGTAACACAAAGTTACTGTGTACAACGAATGTACAATTTAAGGAGCTGGTTTGATGATGACTCCCCAGGACTTCCATTCAATCATTGAAAAACACAAGGTTTATCTATGAATGTTCTGACAGAAAAACAAATTTTCTGTGTGCTCGTGCTTGTGTATGAAAGAATTTAGCACAATGATTGCGTTTCATAATGCTCAAATTGTGTAAACTATTGAGACAACAACAGATAATACACGGACTCAATGTGCATGAAAGAGGTGCGAAGGTGGGGCAACTTTCCTTCTTTTTCAATATCTAAATCTTCCGAGTGAAGATCAGATAGCAGATATGCTGCTTCCCCAAGAAAATGAAACATTTCTTTTTCGAGAAAGAAACGAGTGGTTGGTTGGGTTAATGCGCGAGTTGGCATGGGCTCACTGCCTGTTTCAATGATGGTCACCAAAGAATGTGAACCAATCAGTAGATGTGGCTGCCCGACTCAGAAAGTGGTTGGTGCAGAGTTCTGATATTCTTTTAACTCTGTTCTCACACCCTCTTTCTTTTTAACAATTTGCTCACGTCTAACCAAACTCTCTTTTCCATTTTTCCGATCCACACAATGAGAACAACTCAGCCGGATGAGTTATCTCCCCCACTCTTTGATTTATGACCCCTCACCCCTCAATCACTCTAGGATAACTTCCTGGGTAGGAAACACTGGTTTACGTGAATCCATGGAAGTTCTGTTTAACCTCACACACGAATCCCATGTAAGTCCTAAAAAGCATGGTTGCTCAACAATTTAACTGAGCAGTTAAGCACAAAGAATTATGATAACATCGTCAAAATGTATGCTCATGAGATTTGAGAAACTAAACTTTAAAGATTTCTCAAAACAAAGATATTGAATGAAGGAAATGAAATCAAGAGAATTGTTTTGAGAATCTGACAATGTATCAATCAGATCAAATAAAATGGTTAGGGTATTAAAGAACTGGATAATTTGTTTATATGAACGAATATAAACAATTTAGCAATGAACACTCAATGATTAGAAATGATGATTGTTGCTCAACAACAGTGAATTGAAAACGGGGGTATTACCATCGAAAAATTATTTCTTTATGAGACATGGTAATAACAATTTCAAAATCAAGTACTGAACCTGTGTGTGTGAATACTTTGCAGTATATGGATAAGATAATACACAAGTATTGATCTTTAGAAACACACGGTCAGTTAAGCATTAAAGCTCAAAATTTGAAAAACATTTAAAGTCACACTTCCAAATTCATGAAATCTTTTGAGAATCAGAAGTGGTTTGAACATTTAAGAAAACGGTTTTTCATGCTTGAAAGTTGTTCTTCTTTCAAACAATCAGAGATCTAGATCAGAAGATACTTACCATTAAGCTCCCCCTCAAATCATGATAGAATGATTTAGATCTTATAAGCTCCCCCTGGATATTAGCAGAATATCCTTCTCTGATCATTTAAAAACGGGTCCTGATCTGTTATTTGATCAGAAGCCATCACCTTTACTCCCCTATAAATTATGCAACAGTAGATTTATCAATGAAAACAAGATAGAGATCCACAATTCCTTCTGGAATGTAGTCCGTCATATCAGTAAGATTTATCAGTGAAAAAGTACATGATAGAGATCTACAATTCCTTCGGGAATGTAGTCCGTCATATCTCTCTAATGCATATTTCAGAAAAGAAAGTACTCCCCCTTGATGGTTGATTTCCTCATTTGAGTATTAGAGTACAATCCTCATATCATGACAGGAGTAAAGGTCTTTAATCGTTGAGGTACGGGTCCTAAGCTGATGTGCTTAGAAGCCATAGTCTTGACATTGAGGTGCGGGTCTTGAACTGTGTTATTCAAGAGCCATTGTTCTCTTACTCCCCCTTGACTTGAGGTGCCTGCAACACATAATCAGTTTTCGGCTTTGGTACCCACTGGTATTTGGGTCCATGAATGTTAGTTGCAGTTCTTGTGGGGGTTATAGAGTAAGAACCATACCAGAAATGATCATTCGTCTTGTGAATATGATCATGTGTACCACAATAAGAACAATAATATTTATTACCTGAAAACCTGAGTAATTGATCTCTTGAGTATATATGGTCAGGTTTATCTTTATGAGCTTTATTCTTCTTGGCTTTGTGAATATGTACACATGATGTGTGTCCTTTCAGCTCATCGGTCTTGTCATCTTTGACTGATTTCTTCTGCCAGACCAGTTTCTCTTTCTTGTAACTATTTCTCCTCGGATATGTATCTGAACCATCTAAATATCCATCATAGAAAATGTTAGTTCGACGAATCTGATCAACAGATTTAACTGACCTTTGTGAAGAGATAGAATTCTGATTTGAACTTGAAACAAACTTTTCAAGCTTTTTGATCTTTGAAGCAAAGGTGTCTCTTTCTTTCACAAGCAGGTCAATCTTTGTATTGAATTCAGACTTCGTTTTCTGCTCTTTAAGCGCAGTAGCAGATAGTTCAGATAACTTTGAAGTCAGTCTTTTGATTTCAGTCTCAAAGATGGATCGTTCTTCTTCAAATCCTTTCTCTGTATTATTTCTCTGGCCTGATAATTCTTTGAAGAATCCCACATTCTTTTGTTCTATGGCCTTCTTTTCTTTAGCAAACTTCTCTCTTTCCAAAACAAGTACTTTCTCAAAATCAGAAATTTGTTGAGAAAGTTTTATGCATTTAAGATCCACAGACTTCTTCTCTTCAAAACACTTCTTTGAGAAATCTGAGAACTTCTTTGAAAAACTTTTCTTTTCAGTTTCAAAATTAGCTTTATTTTCAGCAAGTTGTTTTTCAAAATCAGATAAATTCTTTCTAAGCTTTGCATTCTCAGATTCCAATCCCTTTATCTTCTCATCATTCAGCCCAGAAGATCTTTTCAGAAGATCTTCATTGATTTTCTTTAAAGCACAATTTTCTTCTTTCAATAAGTTGATTTCAGCAAAATACTCTTTTGACTTTTGAGAATGAAAGTCAACAGCATAACCCAGATTAACTTTCTCTAATTCCATCTTTCTATTTTTCTCTTCAAGATCTGTAAAAAATCCCATGATTAATGAGTAATCAGCTTAACATGAATGATCGTTCCAAACTGTATATCAGAAAATCAAAAATCAGATCAAATTGAAATCTAGCACAAAATTTAAAACTTTAACACTTGTTATAGCGCAAAGGCGAGTTTTACGTGAACTGTGTGTAGCGCAAACCACGCTTCTCGTGATCAGCGTGTGACGTGAAGTAAGGTTCTCGTGACCCGTGGAAGACGCAAAGTAGGATTTTCGTGATAGCCTTGTAACTCAAATGAGACTTTGCGTGATAGCCTTGAAGCGTAAAGTGAGACTTTGCGTGAGAGCCTTGAAACGCAAAGTGAACTTTGCGTGATAGACTTGAAGCGCAAAGTGAGACTTTGCGTGAGAGCCTTGAAACGCAAAGTAAACTTTGCGTGATAGTCTTGAAACGCAAAGTAAAGTTCTCTTGATCCTTGTAAGGCGCAAAGTTGATATGTGTGAGCCTTTGCTTTCGTGACCAGCTAGAAACGCAAATGTAGGTTTGCGTGATAAGTGCAAGACGCAAATGTAGCTTTGCATGATAAGTTCAAGACGCAAACTGAAATTCTCAAAGTCCGGAAAAGCTCGCGCAAACCGTGGATCTAGTGCAAACTTGTAACTGACTTGTACATTTCGATCCAAATCGATTCAAATCTGCAAAATTGATCTCAAGAACTTATCAGAATCATAGAAAAACACTATGAAACACAAAATTTACAAACAAATTTCGATTAAAAACAACAATTCACACATTTTCGATGAAGAACAGTGTTCCAACAAAATTGTCAAGAAAAGTTCAAAAATCGAAAATTAGGATCGAAATTGTTCGTATTTTGAGATGTAATCAATACAAGAATCAATCAACAACACAAATCGTATCTAATGATTCCATTTTTCTTGCACCAAAAAGGATTTTTCAATAAAATTCGAATGAACAGTTCAACACACTCGAGTTCTTGAAAATTTTTCAGAAAATCAAATTTTCGATCTCAAAATCCAGATTTCAATTCAAATCTTTGATCAAATCATTTCTGATAATGTTTGGTTCAGCTCTAATACCAATTGTGAGTCCAAGATCACTAAATCCTATAGAGAGAAAGTAGAGAGAGAGCAATGAGGCGCAAAGAAACTGTGTATTGAATGTGCGTGAATCTGTTACAAAGACAAAGACCAAAGGGACTTAAATACCCTGGTCAGAACAACACAGTATAAAGCTTCTAGACACAATATTTGACCAAGCCTATAAATACAATGATTACTATAAAATCAGACCTAACAATCTCCCCCTTAGTAATCATTGGCGCTTTGGTCTTCAAAAATCATCTACTAAATCAGCACGGACCATAAAAGCGACTTTATGAAGCAATCTGACTTTTAAAAGAAAAATTCTTCTCATCATCTTTCAGTTTGATTTGTCTTTGCTGCCTTTGACAAGTCTGGACCAGTAGCTTGTGCCTTAAACGACACACCTCTTTTAAATGATCTTGAAGAAGTTGTGGTAATCGGAGCAGGAACAGCAAAAGACAAGTAAAGTTGAAGAAATTTTGAATCTTTGAGCGAATCTTGATCAGCAGATAAACTTTTGAGCTCTTTGTCTCTTTATCATCTCCTTAACTTCTCTTAACTTCTCCCCCTCATGACCTTGATGATCTGGATGAACTTGGTCATGCATATGTTGGAGACGAGACAACTTAAGATCTGCAAAATCAAATAAACGGAGAAAACAAGGAAGGTTTGCGCGACAAGAGGATGGCACAAAGTGAGGTTTGCGTTACACCAAGGTTGCGCAAAGTGAAGTTTGCGTTACACCAAGGTGGCGCAAAGTGAGGTTTGCGTTACACCAAGGTGGCGCAAAGTGAGGTTTGTGTTACACCAAGGTTGCGCAAAGTGAGGTTTGCGTTACACCAAGGTGGCGCAAATTTGACTTGAAGTCTGAAAAATTTTACCTGTTGAGCTCTTTGACTCCCCCTACACAAATGCACTAAATTTGACAATTCAAGTTAGCATTTATATAGAGAATCAGATACTCCCCCTCAAAAACAGATATGATCATTAAGAAAATACTCATTTTTCACTCCCCCTTGAATAATGCTCAAACCCATTTGTAAAGACATACGAGAACACAATGAATGTAAACATCAATGTAGAAAGAAAAATATACTGAATATGTATTTTGAAACGACTAAATATATAAAAATTTAAACAGAAACAAATAAAATTCTACTTAGTAAAATATCACAATAAAATCCATCAGATGAATTCAAATATATGTGTTTGGATACAGAAACAAGTTTTATTGCATATCAAGTTAAGATATGTTCAGTTTCAAAAACTTTCATCAATCTATTCAGTGTGCTGGCATGTGAACTCCGATTAGCTTCAAGAAAATGCAATTCTAAAAATATAATAGAGAACGTTGCAAATAATCACACTAATCCATCAAAAATTCAGATTTTCACAAATTTACAGATTTATTGCAACTCAGAAATATATAACCAAGTATAATGAGATGTGTGCTCATTGGCATCTTTTAGCATTGTGCACTATGGCATCTTTACATGTGTGTGCTCTTTGGCATCTTTTTAAGCGTGTGCACTTTTGGCATCTTTTTATCAAAATGTTTATTAAGTAAAGAACATGCCGTAAACGTAACCTTCTATCTGACCCTATTGCAGGATTTGGGTCAACCACTCCCAGACCAGTTGGCATTAGGGGACTAGGTGTCAAGCACCCCTTGGAACTTACTTTCCCAGATCAGAAATGCTACATCGACAAATCCTAAACCCATTCATACCAGTAGAACATGACTTTCGATCTGATTCTATAGAATGATTTGGGTTCGATCTCAAAATCCAGATTTCAATTCAAATCTTTGATCAAATCATTTATGATAATGTTTGGTTCAGCTCTGATACCAATTGTGAGTCCAAGATCACTAAATCCTAGAGAGAGAAAGTAGAGAGAGCAATGAGGCGCAAAGAAATTGTGTATTGAATGTGCGTGAATCTGTTACAAAGACAAAGACCAAAGGGACTTAAATACCCTGGTCAGAACAACACAGTATAAAGCTTCTAGACACAATATTTGACCAAGCCTATAAATACAATGATTACTATAAAATCAGACCTAACAAATTAGTTGAGGGGGAGTTTGTGTTGAGGGGGAGCAACTGACCACTCAAGCTTAAAATCTACTGAAACTAATTTTCCAATGGACTGTGTGATCAAAGCCACCTAACATTAGTTGGGAGAGTTCATTGAGGGAGAGCAACCACTCACTTAAGTTCAAACAATTCCGGCTACTGTCTTCTTATCTTTGTATATATTTTTTTCTTTTTTCTCTCATTCTTTATTCATTGTACTTATTTATTCGTTTGTATAGCTATACTTTTTCATTCATTTGTAAATGTCAGATATACCAAAAAAAAAACAAAAAAAAAACAAAATTAATGGTCTATGTGAAAAGAACCCAAAAAGAGTAAAAATTGGTCAAATTGAATTATTCAGTATACTCTTAATTTTATTCTTTAGTATGGATGTCATCCTCAAATAGGGGGAGATTTTTGGGTCATCTGAAGATTTGAAGATGACCTCCCGATCTTCCATCTTATATCATCATACTTAGAATATTTTGAGGTTCTTTTAGCAGCTTGGTTTCTATACAAATGTTCGTTGAAGTCGAAGATTAGCCGAAGAAGACAAAGAAGAAGTATATCTCTCAAAGCGGATTGAAGATAGACTCCTCAGCTTAAAGCCAAGTATGCCTACTTGATCAACACCATTGGCCAGGATGGTGCCGATCTCAAGTCTTCAGGAGCCAAAGACCTCTCAGTGTTCAGTAGCCGAAGACCTCTTCGGAAGCCGAAGATTTTTCAATCTTCGAAAGCCGAAGATTTCTCAATCTTCAGGAGCCGAAGACTTCTCAATCTTCAAGGCCTGAAGATTTCTCAAACACATTGTACTTTTCTGACAAAGTATATTTGTGATATCTTGCATTGACCTGGACCTCATCCGAAGATCAGAAAAAGTATGTTTTGTATTTTACACTCTTTTAAGGAAAGGTCTCCACCATCCTCTGCCTCTGCAGGTCAACACTTCAAGCCAAAACACCTCAAGACAAAAGGTACATCCTGTACCTTGCTGAAGACCTGTGTCCATCCTTTGATCAACAGGTGTCCCATGTATTTAATGCATGAGGCACTATAAATATGGAGGATGGTTTAACATGCAAGATAACCAGTTCTACAACCTTCAAGTTCTCTAAGTGCCTGGCTTTCTCCTCTCTACGAAGTTCTTATTGTTTTCTAAGTGTTTTACAATTGTTCTTCATTTCTCTTAGTGTTAGATTGTTTGAGCAGATTCATCTGTTCTTTTCCGCAACAATCAAAAGTTTTCTATGTGTAATTCTTGATTTCAAATCAATAAGAATTAAATTAAGTGAAAAACTGTGTGTATTGTATTCAACCCCCCCTTCTACAATACTTTTCTTATTTACTTACTGCTATTTGGGACCAACAGCTAGTATAAATAGTCTTGTCCTTGTAAGAGTTGTAAGTGTAACAACAAGTCAGCGTGTAGAGTATATGAGAGAAGAGGTTAATGTTGTATATCATTCTGTAGAGAGAGAAAGCTAGAGAGAGAAAGTATTGTACGAATTCATCATTTGGAATTGAAACAGGTTTAATAATCATTTTGTTTGTTTGTGATTAAGTTTGTTGTAAGAACTTGATAGATTGGGACATTAACACCATGTTTACATAAACGTAACTATCTTAACCTTATAGTGATTTTTAACAACTTTGTAACACCCTCAAATTTGGAATAGCAACTAATTTAAAATTTTCCAATAATGCCTCAAAGGAAGATAATTTTGAAGATATACAATATAATTAATAGAAAAATAAATGTCTTGATGAAATACAATAAATAAAAAAAAGTAATAAAAAATATAAACTATGTAATTTAAGGATAAAAATGTAAAAATTAATATACCATAAGGACCAAATATGTAATTTGTGTTGGGGAGGGTGCAAAAAATATAGAGAAAGTAGAAGAGAGTGATCAGAACTCGGATAAAAGATAGCCTTTGAGTACTCGAGTTGTGACACCGCTTCACCCGAGTTTGGGATAAGCTTCACACTCGGATCAAATTGAGTACTCACCAAAGAACAATCAAAGCAATTAAATTTCTTTAATACTTTCTCAATGTAATGAGATTGCGTAATTGCAATCCCTTTGTTCTCACGCTTGATCCTTATTCCAAGGATCACCTCTGCCTCCCCTATATCTTTCATGGAGAAACTTGATGACAAAAACTCTTTGGTTTTATCAACTTGATTTTGGTCGGTGCCAAAGAACAACATGTCATCAACGTATAAGCAAATGATTACTCCATTACCGGATGTGTCAAATTTACTATATACACACTTGTCCGCTTGGTTTAACATAAAACCGTTGGAGAAGATAACCTCATCAAATTTTTGATGCCATTGTTTGGGTGCTTGTTTCATCCATACAATGATTTTACAATTTTACACACCTTATGCTCCATCCCGGGCATAACAAAACCTTCTGGTTGTTTCATGTAAACTTCTTCCTCCAAGTCACCATTCAAGAATATCGTTTTGACATCCATTTGGTGAATCACTAAATTGTGGATAGCTCCAAAGGCTATCAAGAATCTAATCGTGGAGATCCTTGCAACCGGGGCATAGGTATCAAAATAATCGATGCCTTCCCGTTGTCTAAAGCCTTGGGTTACTAATCGAGCTTTGAACTTGTCGATTGATCCATCAGCTTTCATCTTCCTTTTGAAGATCCACTTGCATCCCAAAGGTTTACAACCTAGTGGCAAGTCCGATTATACCCAAGTATTATTCCTCATGATAGAGTCCTTCTCATCATTTATAGCTTCTTTCCAGAAAGCAACATCTTGAGACTTCATAGCCTCATCAAATGATTTTGGATCCTCCTCAATACTATAACAGTAAGAGAATTGTGACCCAATCTCATCTCTTGATCCCTCTACCAAGTATACATGGAAATCAGGACCAAAGGATTTTTCAATCCTTCCTCTTTTTCTCCTTCGAAGCATCGGGGATTCAGTTGGAACAATTGCTTATTCTTCAACTTCACTAGTTCCACTAGTACTTGGAACTATGTCCTTCGGCCTAGGTATTGAAGAGAATCTAGTCTCATCAAATAATGCATCTCTCGATTCTATAACGGTGTGAATCGCTATAGAATCATTAGGTTCAATAACATAGAACCTATAGGCCTTGGAATGCTCGACATATCCAACAAAGATGCAATGAATACCTTTCTCACCCAAAGTTTTCCTTTTGAGTTCGGGTAGTCGAACAACCACCCGACAACCCCAAACTCGAATATAACTCAAGTTAGGCCTTTTCTTGAACCAAAGTTCATATGGGGTAATCTGGTTCCTTTTATTAGGAACTCGATTTAATAAGTAACAAGTCGTTAACATGGCTTCACCCCAAAATCCATCACTTAATCCCGAGTAGGATAACATAGAGTTCACCATTTCTTTGAGAACTCTATTTTTCTGTTCCACCACACCATTTTGTTGTGGTGTATAAGGCGTCGTAGTCTCATGAATAATTCCTATGGATTGGAAAAACATGGGGTCGTAATACTCCCCACCACGATCGGTGCATAAACATTTTATAAAACAAGTCATTTACAATTCAACCTCCGTTTTATAAGTTTTAAATTTGTCCAACGCTTCATCTTTTGAGTGTAACAAAAATACATAGCAAAACCGTGAAGTGTCATCAATAAAAGTAACAACATATTTTTTATTACCCAAAGACGGAGTTGAATGCAAATCACAAAGATCACTATGAATTAATTCAAGCACCAACGAGTCCCTTTTCACGTTAGGAAGAGGTTGCCTAGTGATCTTTGTTAACATGCAAGTTTTACATTTTTCGGTTTTAATGTCAAAGGCCAGAATAAGACTGTTTTTTGACATTTCAATCATTCTTTTAAAATTCACATGACCAAGCCTTGCATGCCATAAACGAGAATCAACAAGATTTTCATTTGCAACATAAACAGAATTTGAAACAAAACTCTTTTTATTTAAATTTAACATAAACATACCATTCATCAAATAGCCAAATCCTACACAAGAGCCACCTTTTGACAAGACAAACTTGCCGAACTCAAATACTTGCCTATATCCTAACTTATTCAAGACACTACCGGAAACCAAATTTTTTCGAATTTGTGGTACAAACAAAACGTCTAAAAGTTCAATTATTTTGCTAGAACTAAACTCTAGCCTAACTAAGTCGCGTCCAAGAATGGGAGCACTTGACTCGTTCCCCATGTGTAGCACGGATCCGTCTTCAACCGGTTCCAAAGTGGTGAATCAATGTCGATCCTTCCACACATGACTCGTAGCGCCTGAGTCGATCCACCAAGCAACATCATCATCCTGCATGTAAAATGATTCGGATATTAGTGGTACATAATTTAAATTCGAATTAAAACCAAAGTCAAGAAACCGACCTTGCTGTGGGTTTTGATCCTTGGATCCTTGCCCACCACCACTTGTTCTTGCTCCACTCTTATTCTTGACAACCCAACAATCCCGCTTAAGATGGTCGGTCATACCACAGGTCCAACAGGTTAATTTAACCTTTTTGTTGGGCCCTTTCTTCGATTCATTGAACTTGTGTTTTCCCTTGAAGTTGTTGGATTTTCCCTCTCCCACCATGTTCACCGAAGGGGTAGAAACCTCTTTTATCTTAGGTTTCTCAGGCTCTTGCACCCGAAGAGATTCCTCTATGCGCAAGTGACTATCGAGTTGTACAAGGGACAACTCTTCCTTCTTGTGTTTCAACATGTGTTTGAAATCTTTCCAAGAGGGGGGCACTTTATCAATTATGCTCGATACGGATATGGATTCGTCCATCTTCATATTATGTTGAGCATATTGGCCTAGAATGCGTAGGAGCTAATTATATTGCTCCATCACAGGCCTTGAGTCCACCATCTTGTAATTGTTAAAATTACTAACAAGTAACTTCTTACTAGAATCATCCTCCGCCATGTATTTGGACTCAAGAGAGTCCCATAGCTCTTTGGCAGATTCAACGTTTTGATAAATGTCAAAGAGGTAGTCACACATACCGTTTAAGATGTGGCCATGACAGATGTAGTCGTCGTTCTCCCATTTTCCGCGACGCCGAGTCATCTCCAATGTCTCGTCTTCCATCACCTCCGACATCGGAGTGCTTAGCACGTACACGACCTTCAACGTTATCAACAAGAAGTGCATATTCTTCTGCCATCGTCGAAAATCGACGCCTTCGAACTTCTCAAATTTGGTGAACTTCGTCGTCATATCTCTCACGAATTGATCACTTGCCATATCTCTCATGATGAACAAATATCGCTTAAGATTGTTGGGGAGGGTGCAGAAAATATAGAGAGAGAAGAAGAGAGTGATCAGAACTCGGATAAAGAATTAGAGATTGCGTGAGAGCTCGCTTTCCTTAAGTGATATTTCAACCCTATTCTGCCCGGGTTTCACGAAATTCACTCGAGGATAATCTCAATTCATCGTATCGATTTAGGCAGAAATCGATACTATTTAAACACCTTGAGAATCGTAACCGACCTTATATTAATAATGATAATAATACCCCATTGAATGGAATTGATTGTTGGACATAATGGTGGCGGTTACAAATTGATATCATAAAAAGAGTGGTTACAAAATTGATTTCACAGTGCACCACGCGGGTTAACCCGCGCGGCTAACCGCACGGGTCACTGTTTCGTCTCCACATTCCAATGCACGACGCGGGTAGCCGCATGATTTAACCCATGGTACAACCCACCCACGTCACGGAAAAAGGATATCAGTTTCAAAACTAATAAAACCACCAAACATGACCATCCAACGATCTCGGGTCATAGTTAGCTTACACGAGTGTGCACTCCACACCTCCTAACTCATGTTATAGCTTAGATACCAAACCCATTATTATCTTGTGAATCCAATTACATAAAATGAACCGATGATTTCACTAAAATCACCAACAATATGCTCATTCACCTTTTGGATAAATTAACACTTGATTTTAATAAAGTTAGATGGAGGGGACAAAATGGAAGCAAAATGGAAACCAAAGAGATGAAAAAAGCAGTTTTAAAAGACCAGCGACGAAAATCGTTATAAATATCAAACAACAGGGACAAAAATCATAGTTTACTCCAAATTAAATGGATAAAGTTAATAAAATTGCGATGTGTAGATTTTAAATTGTTTAACTAAGAAAAATAGGGGTAAAAGAAGCAGGATGTTACAAAACAATCAATATAGAGAGAATAACAATAAGATAGAGAGAGAAAGTCTATAATTCTCATTAATCATAAGCCCTTTAAATAGGGAAGAGTTTACAAAGAAAATGAAACATTCATTATGGTAATCTAATACTAAGAAAATATTTGTCAATCACTTGCTTTTGATTATGGCACATAATCCTTCAACACTCCCCCTTGTGTCGAGTCAAATGAGTGATGGTGCATAGTTCTTGCCTCATTAAAACCTTACGCCAAAGAAACAAAACCCGATGGAAAAAATAAAAACTTTGGACGAAGGAAAGAGTACAAGGCACCAATAAACAATTTCTTTAGTTTATTATATTTCTTGATTTGTACATCAATCAAGGGTTTATAAAACAAGATGATTTATAAATTGTTGCCTCACTAAAACCTTGCACCGGGGAACAAAACCCAGTGGGAAAAATAAAACCTTGGGTGAAGGAAAGAGCACAACATACCAATGTCACATGTATAGTAGACTCTCCCTTTTGTCTACTACTCTCCCTGATTCGTACATTAATCACGAGAGTTTGGAAAACATTTGCATTTTAATACTTTCTACATATTTCCAAAATATGGTTTTAGGTATGATTTGATAAATTATGTCATATTCTCCTGACATCTTACTTGATTCTCTTGAATCTAGAGGAGAGTTTGTTACTACTGATTGTATAGAAACTTAAGCAGAATATACTTCATGTTATCACCCTTGATGTATCTTACTTTCATTTATTCGATACATGATGCATTATTTCCATATATGCATGTAGGATAGTGGTTGAACTCAAAATTACTAGCTCCTCTAATATGTGTAATGACAGTCCTTAATCATATACATTTCTTGAACAGTCTCATGGAGAGTAATATTCTTGGAATCGTTTAAGGAGGCAGTTACAAGGGTTAGCCTAGCTTACTTCCAAACAATTGGAGTGTTCCCCGTGGTAATTCCTTATCCTGTTTGGGAACAACCTTTGTATGGATCAGACACATACCTAATATCAGCAAAGACATGCCAAGATATTGTTTGGTGTTTTTCTATAAGAGCTAGTACTTTTGCTGCTTACATTCTAAGTAGGTATTGAAGTTTCATTATCAATCCCATTTTTTCTTTCTATAGGGAAGGTATAAGCCTATGTCAGTGGTTTCAAAATATTAATTCGATATCATTTCAATGACGTTGCGTTGGCGCTAAGCTAAATCTAGCTAACAAGTTACTGATAAATACAATATACAGTCAAGTGTATTGTGCTAAGTACGATAATGAGCATATTGTACTTAGATAGGGAATTCTAACTCCCCAACACTTTTTCATCATCATCCTTTAGACGAAATGAATCTTTCCTTATATCCAACACTTTGACGGATCATGGGAGTGCTAGTCGGATGCGCTTTGTCCATATTAAATTGCCTGATTATTTTCTAGACATATGCGATCGGTGAATTAATATTTCACAAACTCGGTGTCCTAGCTCAAATAGTTAGACAAAACCAAGTTTTCCCAAGATTTTCCATCTCAACTTTAGATTTCAAGTGGCTTGTGGTTTCTCTTAGTTCATCAAGAGTGTCTATTATGTTCATAACATCGACATATAACACTACTTTGAAGATCTGGAACTTGTTTTCCTAAATAAATACGCAAAGACACTGTTCATCGTTCTTATATACCATTTCCCAATCAAGTATTGACTTAGTCGGGTATACCACACCGCATAGATTGCTTTAATTTATAAAGTGAGCGTTTTAATTTTATTGCAAATGCATTTCGTGGTTTAGAGTTACTTGATTTTGGTAATGTAATATCATCAAACACTTTTATATATCACTGAATCTAGATCCCCATAGAGATATGTGGTAACCACGTTTATGAGATGCATTTCCAGTTCTTCGGAAACTACTAGGCTAATTTATGTGATGAACATTATAACGTCCATCACGGGAGAGTAAGTCTTCTCGTGGCAATCCAGGGCGTTGTGAGAAACCTTACGCCAAAGGAGAGCCTCATACATTATGACTTAATTATTCTCATTACGCTTTATGACAAATGATTTATCTATATCTTACAGGCTTTACACTTGGTGGGTTAGCACTACCAAACCAAATACCTGTTCATTTATCAAATAATATGATTCTCCTGGATTGCTTATTTAGGCCAACTTGCTCTTTGTTGATATTTTTCAACTGAGCATGGTTCAATGTCAATATGCTCTATCATCTCATAAGCAACATTATATGGGAAATATATCATCAATGAGTATGTATGATCTGTCCATCGACTCATATGCACTCTCATAATTCATTTGATATTTCTTTGATCTCTGGAATCAATATTAACTTTGGAGCGTCCTCTAGTAATGATTCATAGACATAGTTTAATCAGAGACAATCTCATGAGAGGTTTATGTATGGATGACAAATAGTTGTGCCTTACTCTTCTCTTCCTTTGGATGAGTATTTATCGAACCAATTAGTTTCCCCCATTTCCGTTTGGGAGCTAGGACCTCAATCACACCTCCACCATGTGTGATTACAACGTACTTTCCAGCGACGTTGTGCCCTTGTTTGGGAACTTTAACCTTGTGAGTATATTTGCAGCTCGTATATGTGATCTTGTCACTTGTGGAATAACATTAAACATATCAGGTATCGAGTCTGGTTCGTTTGATTTCAACTTTAAATTATGAAGTTTGGGGATCAACATGAGACAAAATGGGAATATTTAATGACACTTCATGTCGTTCCTATGGAAAATCCGTTTTCCTATCTCCCCCTAACGACGGGAAGACTGTCTCATCAAAGTGACAATCCGCAAATCTAGCGGTAAACAGATCAGCCGTAAAGGATTCTAATTAGCGGATAAGTTTTGGAGATTCATATCCAATAAACATACTTAATTGTTTTAAAGACCATTTTGGTGCGTTGTGGGGGCGCAATTGGCACATATACTGGACAACCAAACATGTGCAAATGTAAAATATCATGCTTATATCCAGTTACCAACTGGTACACATGAGACTGGTTAGCTAGTAATAGGTCTCAAAATGATGAAGTAAAGTTGCTTATAGTATTCCATAACCCAGACACATGTAGGTAAATTGGTGCACATAACCAATGTCTTGGATACCATCTATATTCTTTTGATGACAACTTCTACGAGACCATTTTTAGTATGGGGTATAGGAAACTTTACATTGATCCCAATACATATGCAATAATCATCAAATCTGTATGATGTAAATTCTCTAGCATTCCAAGTCATGTAGACTTGATGAGATAAGCAGGGTGGTGAGCCCTTAAACGTATAGCTAGTGCTAGGAGTGCAACATTTCATGTGGACAATAATACGACATGCATTCATCGTGTCAAAACCAGAACCATAAAGTACTTAATGGTCCGCATTATGGATGTTTATGTCCATAAATATCTTCTATTCGTTGTAAGAATGAAATATTTTTGTATTATGTCGTTAGCTTTAGGATGGTCTCATTTATGTCTTGACTACGGATCAAGGTATACAAAAGTTTTAGATTCGAGAGGGCATATTATGATAATGGTGTTGTTTCTCATGCTGCAGAAGTCAACAGTTGCAATTTGCCTTTCACTCGAAAAATAATGTGTCTATGTGTATTTTGCAAACACGGGTCACTATGTCATAACCATGGTGTCCCATGTGATCATGTCGAAACATATATGTTTCATTGTACAAAAATTCTTAATTGGTGACAAAATATGATTTAGTGACCTAGATTATCCACTAATTGACACCTTAATTTCTCTAATATATGTTTCTTTCACATATTTAGAGTTGACGTACATATACTTAATTCCATTCTTATAATATGAATATCTTAACAAGGCTTTCATTAATATAGTGCTTTAATGACTATTAATCTTGTATCAACAAGAAAATGACAGTACATCGTCTAAGTATTTTGGTTAGATGAATTATAAAATAAGTATTAGTCAATCTCTTTAGATTTTATGAAATGTTCTACAAAAACTCAAGTTCTCCTCGATACATTCTTACACGGTACAGAGAATATCGAGAGTTTTGTATTTGCCTTTGATGTATTTCTTTACATCTATAATGGTTATCGATTTGAGTGTGTATATTAATTTTATGCTTAACATAAATTTCAAGGAAGCATATGCTTAATCAATCTTAAATTAATATGATATAGTTTATTTTCAATTTGTTCCTTTCTAAAAAAAAACTAGTGATTAATGTACTTCTTCTTTGACTATCCAATATCAACTGGCAGTAGTTCAATCTTAATCAAGGAAGCATATGCTTAATCAATCTTAAATTAATATGATATAGTTTATTTTCAATTTGTTCCTTTCTAAAAAAAACTAGTGATTAATGTACTTCTTCTTTGACTATCCAATATTATTTAAAACATTTAAACAAAGCTTTATATCTCAAAAACATAACTTGCTCTTTTAATCAAACTTTAAACATACTTTATGCTTCGCAAGCATAACTCAATCTATTGGCCATTACTGACCACTCTTTACGCTTCGCAAGCGTACCTTAAGCTACTGACCAACACTGCCGTCAAAGACGGTATGTCTGTCTCGTACTGCCTTCTTTTAGGGACACACCCTAATGACATAAACGGTCTACACTCCCCAATACGAGCAGGCGGGTCACACTTCCCGACTTAGGTCAGACTTCTGACTCAAATGTATGCATACACTTAGTCCTGACTATATATAAAACAAGTTTATATTAACATAGCATAAACATGCCAAACTGATTAAATCAACCTTTTTCAATAAATCTGTATAACTTTCAATACTATAAACGTGAAATTTATAAAACCCACATTTATCAAATAACTGTCAAAATCATAAAAGATTTAATTTGAAAGACTCACCTCTAATTCTTCTTGCTTAAACTCTGTCTTCTAATGATTAACACCACCTACGATGGTATCAAAATACAAAGGTAAGCTAACTCGTGACTAACATTCTTTTTTTCTCTAAATAAATCAACACACTGTGCACCCGGTCAAGACCCCTCCGGTCGACACACCCCGGTGCACCTTACCGGTAGCTATAAATATATGACGGTCAACTACAATACCGGTCAACTACAATACCGGTCGAGTACGATACCGGTCGGTCTAAACATACCGGTCGACGAGATCAACAATATACCGGTCATAACATACCGGTCACCTTAGTCCGGTCGATATTCAAACAGAGTCGGCGACTCAAACCCAGAAAACCTCATATCTCTAAATCGATCAAATATACGGTTAAAAGCTTGACTAACAAGGCTATTTACCGACTATAACATGCAGATAGAAGTATTAAGCTAGAATCATACCTCTATTTGTCCAAAAACGGATCGATTCTTCAAAACCTCATTCTTTCTCCCTGCCTTTGCTCTTTTCTCACTTTCTCTAAGTCGGTCTCATGAAAAATCAGACTTTGTGTTATGAACTTACTTACAAAGAACTGAAGACTCCCATACGGTCGTTGATGTTCGGCCTTAACTTGCGAGCACGTCACACAACGTTCCACATAATGCGCCATATCAAGCTTCATTACTGGCCACCAATAATGCAACTTCAAGTCCCTGTACATCTTTGTACTTCCCGGATGAATGGAATACTTGGAATTGTGAGCATCCTCAAGCAACAGATCACGGTTACCCCCAACTTTGGGCACCCACACACGACCGCTAAACAGTTTTACCCCACGGCTATCTTCCGTTAAGAGCAAACGCTGATTCGTCATGACTTCCTCCTTGAGATTTTCTTCCAACAAAGCTTCAACCTGCGATGTCTTGATCTTTTCAACAAGACTAGACACTAACTTGATTCTCGAATGGGTAGCCCGAATACTTCCGCTATAGTCCATCCGACTTAACGCATCGGCTACAACGATAGCCTTATCGGGATGGTAAAGCAATTCACAATCGTAATCCTTGAGCAACTCGAGCCACCGCCTTTGCCTCATGTCCAACTCCTTTTGATCAAAGACGTACTTCAAACTCTTATGATCTGTGTAGAGCGTACATCTTGTGCCATAGAGGTAATGTCGCCAAAGCTTCAAGGCGAACACCACCGTTGCTAACTCTAAATTGTGGGTAGGATAGTTCTTTTCGTTTATTTTAAGTTGCCTCGAGGCGTAAGTGATTACCTTGCCTCTTTGCATCAACACACATCCTAATCCCATCTTCGAAGCGTCGCTATAGATCACGAAGTCTTCTGACCCTTCAGGAAACGACAAGATTGGAGCTTCGCACAACTTCTTTTGTAGTATCCGGAACGCCTTCTCTTGCGTTTCGGTCCAATCGAATTTCACATTCTTCTGAGTTAAAACTGTCAAGGAAGAAGCGATCTTCGAAAAGTCTTGAATAAATCTCCGGTAGTACCCCGCCAGACCCAAGAAACTGCGGATCTCGGACGGACTCTTGGGAGGCTCCCAATTCATCATAGCTTCAATCTTGGAGGGGTCCACTTTCACTTCGTCTCGAGTGACAACGTGACCCAAAAATTGCACTTTTTCAAGCCAAAAGTCGCACTTGGAAAACTTGGCGTACAATCTTTATTTTCTCAACACATCGAGAACTTCGCATAGAAGTTGCTCGTGCTCTAACTCGCTCTTAGAGTACACGAGTATATCATCAATGAATACGATGACCGACTTGTCGAGGAATGGTCGGCACACCCTATTCATTAAATCCATAAATACCGCTGGTGCGTTCGTTAGACCAAAAGGCATCACAAGAAACTCATAATGGCCGTAACGCGTTCTGAAGGCTGTCTTCGGAACGTCTTCTTCTCTTACCTTCATTTGGTGGTAACCCGAACGTAAGTCGATCTTGGAAAAACACCCTGCTCCTTGGAGTTGATGGAACAAGTCGTCAATTCTTGGAAGCGGATACTTGTTCTTCACTGTAGCTTTGTTCAACTCACGATAATCGATGCACATTCTCATTGTGACATCCTTCTTTTTAACAAACAAGACCGGAGCTCCCCAAGGCGACGAGATCGGTCTTACGAAACCCTTCTTCAAAAGCTCTTGGAGTGGTGCCATCATCTCTTGCATCTCTGTTGGCGCTAACCGGTAAGGGTCTCTAGCAACAGGAGCCGCTCCCGGTACAAGATCAATCCGAAACTCCCCTTGACGATCGGGTGGTAACCCGGGCAAGTCTTCCGGAAAGACGTCTGGAAACTCACGCATAATCTTCATATCTTCAAGTTTTAACTTCTCTAGCTTGGCGTTGATCACGTAGGCTAGGAAAGATGAGCATCCTTTCACCAAACACTTGCGTGCTTTAGTCATGGTGATTATTGCCACATCTCCCTTCCTCTTCTCACCATAAATCACAACAACTTCGCCACTGTGATTGGGAAGTCGAATTAATTTATTGGAACATATAAACTCGACATGATTGCTCGCTAACCAATCCATGTCGACCACAATATCAAAACCCCCGATTAACATCGGCAGCAAATCGATTGGGAAATCTCACCCTTCGATTCCGTGAGTACACTTCTTCAGAACATTGCGGATCAGAACTTGACTACCATCTGCTATCTCAACCACTAACGCATCCTCAAGACTAGTAGTGGGCATAGCAATCTTTTGATGGAAAAACTCAGATATAAAAGAGAAACTGGCACCCGTATCAAATAAAACACGAGCAGGTACGGAGTTTAGAAGAAATGTACCCGATACTACATAAGCGGATGCCTTGGCCTCATCGACCGTCATCTGAAACGCTCGGCCCGGAACCCTAGATGGATTCTCTTTCTTTGCTAGCGCGCTACCCGACATGAGCTTCGGGCAATCTCTCTTCATGTGCCCCGGTGTCTTGCACTTATAGAAGACGAGTCCTCTGATCGGACAGTCGCGGGTGGTGTGATCAGATTTACCACACTTGAAACAAGTTTGGGAAGTGGTGTTACAGTTACCGTGGTGCTTGGTTCTGCACTTCTGGCACCAACTAGCTTCTTGATAACTTGTGAAGCTTCGGTTTCCGACAAAAGGTCGGGTTCTCTTGGGAGGTACTGAACTGCTATCCCACTTTCTCTTTTCAACCACCGCCACCACCTTCTCCGGTTTACCCCTCGCGTAAACCTCCTCCATAAACTGTGCCTCTTCAATCGTCTCACGAAGGTTGGAAGCCTTCTAATTTCTGACCATAGTCATCATGTCCGACGGTAGACCCTTCAGATAGGCCTTAACCTTCTCCTTCTCAGTTGAGGCCACATGCCTCACTAACCCCAACTTTTCCATGAATTGACGGGTATACTCTCTCACCGTCAAATTCCCTTTCTCCAGCGCTCGGAACTCTGCCTTGATCCGATCCATAGCCCTCTCGTTGCAGTATTCTTCCAACAGTTTTACCTTGAATTAGCCCCAAGTCAGTTGGGCCAAGACAGTAGGAGAGAGGGTGGATTGGATAACATTCCACCACGTCAGCGCCGTATCCCTGAGCAGTTGAGTACCGAATCTTACCCTCTGGTCATCACCACGCTCGGATGAACCGAAGGCCTGTTTGACCGCTCGGATCCACTTAACACACGCAACCGGGTCTTTGGAACCAGAGAACTCTGGTGGTCCGCAACCCAGAAAAGACTTGTAGGAACAACTCTTCCCACTTTTCGGAGCAACTACAACCCTTTGCTCCTCAGATCTGATCTTGTTCCCGGTGCCCCCAGAGCCAACCAACACATTCTCCTCCACTGCCTCATGCCTCCTGAGGCTCGTGTCCCGGTTCCTCCAACATTGAGTTATGCTTGCGAAGCATAAAGTATGTTTAAAGTTTGATTAAAAGAGCAAGTTATGTTTTTGAGATATAAAGCTTTGTTTAAATGTTTTAAATAATATTTGAACTGTTGCAGTAGTGCTTGGAGGGGATTCACTAGACCATTGGTCTAACCCTCGCTCTTTAAAAATTATAATTCTGTTTCAGGTTATCGCAAGATAGCAGGTACAGATAAGGGTAAGGAGAAGATGTGAGCTATTTTTCAGGAGCTAGAAGACTTCCTGAAATAGTTTATCTTTTTGACTCAGTTGTGTAATAGGTGATAGTTGTAAACCTTATACTCTGAAATGTAAGCCTGGGGCTGTTTTTAGAAAGAAATGTTATTTTGATGTATGTATAAAGGTACAGGTTGTTACAATTGGTATTAGAGCATTAGTTTAAGGGATCTAGGTGACCAGATGGGCCTAGACTTAAACTGAGAAAGTAGAAGCACAACTGAGCAGTAGGAAGACCGTAGGAAGTTAACATTAAGGTAGTAACGACTAGCATGTAAGGTAAATTTGGAATTTCATCTGGCTAGTGTAATTGTGAATTTACAAGTACATGCTTATGCTTAAATTGTTGTAATGTGTAGCATGTTAGATTGAATATCTTATGTTTCTTCTTATCAGATTTATGTCTGAGCGAGTAACAAGGAGTAGGTCTATGCCGAATCCTGAAATTGATCCAGTTAATGAAGTCGTTGCCGAAGAGCGAACGACTGCTGTCAACCCGACTACTAATCAAGGAAAGAGTCGAAGTCGACCTAGAGGTAAGACGGTTCAGAAGGTGACTACTCAGGCAAGGGTTTTCACTGTGGGAACTCGAGGTGGGAAGACGACTAGTGGTATTCGTCGAGCTAGAAGTGTTGAAGTAAGATCTGAACAAGAAACTTCTCATCAAGAAAGTTCGGCTTCTGTGAGGGGTCGAAAGCAGACAAGAAATCGTGGTGGAGGTCGAACTCAGGGTTTTGTTACCCAAGAAACCTTCGCGACAGAAATGGGAAAATTACAAGAAACGTTGAACGCTTTATTGGCTCAGCGCACTAATGAGGTCTCGTCAAGCAAAGAAAAGAGTGAAGAAAGAGTAGGGACCGAGGTAGGGGAATCACCAGTAACTGTAGGGGGTAGCCACCCTCAGTCAAACCCCATTGTTACCACTAAAGCGGTAGTTGGGAGAGGATGTAGTTTTAAGGAGTTTGCTGCTTGCAAGCCTCCTACTTACAAAGGGGAATGTGATCCAGTGATAGCGCTAAGATGGGTAAAAGGAATGGATCTAGCATTTGATACTAGTAAGTGTGCTGAGGAAGATAAAGTAGTTTATGCTTTGTCAATGTTGAAAGATGAAGCGGTAATGTGGTGGGATGTTGAAGCCGGAGGATAAAGTTCGACGGTAGCTAAAGAAATGTTTTGGGGTGAGTTTGTCGAAAGATTTAAAGCACAGTTTTGCCCTATGGCGGCAGTCAAAAAGTTGGAAGAAGAGTTTCTGAGTTTGGAGCAAAAGGGGATGTCAGTTCGAGAATATACTACAAAGTTTATAGAGAAGTCTCGATTTGCAGAAATCTACGTACCTAATGAAGGAAGACGAGTAGAACGTTTCGTCTTCGGGCTGAGAAGTGATATTCGAGAATTTGTCTCGAACAAGGAACCGTCTACGTTTCAAGTGGCAGTAAATGCAGCTGAAATGAGGGAGAAGGAAAAGAATCGGCAAGCTACTGAAAGAAGTGGAGATAAAAGAAAATGGGACGGAACGGTACGTGACTCCAAACCGTTTAAGTCTGCAAAGTCTGATCAACGATTTATTAATAAGTTTGAAAGTAAGCCATGTAGCAAGTGTAATCGGAGACATAAAGGAGAATGTAAGATTGATCAAGAGGGCTGTTATAAATGTGGAAAGATAGGGCATATGGCTCGGGATTGCCAGGGTTCAAAGTCTTGTTATCAGTGTGGATCTTCTGATCATATCAGGACTAATTAACCACAATTGAAAAAGGGATCAGTCGGAGGATATGTAGATAAGGGAGGTGAGAAAAAGGTGGAGCCAGCTAAGGCGAGGGCTAGAGTTTTCAATATGTCAGCAGAAGAAGCGGCGGAGATACCGGATGTGGTGACAGGTACTTTCTTTATAGATTCGAATTTTGCAAAAGTGTTGTTTGATTCAGGCGCAAACCGTTCGTTTGTTTCTCCAAATTTCGTGCATAAATTGCATGAGAAACCCAAAAATCTTAGGCATGAATTGAAAGTAGAAGTGGCCGATAATAGTCAAATCTTAGTGGAGGAGGTGTATGATGGGTGTAGTATTGTCATCGATGGGCAGTCATTTCCACTTCGACTGTACCCGATGGGTATGGGAGAATTTGATGTTATTGTGGGAATGGATTGGTTGGCGTTTAATGATGCTCAAATAGTATGCAATAAGAAATTAATTCGTATAGCGCAGCCAGGTAAAGAAGAGATAGTAGTGTTTGGAGATCGAAGGGATAGAAAGTCGTGCTTGATTTCAATGATTAAGGCTAAGCGGTGTCTAGTAAAAGGGTGTATGGAGTTCTTAGCTTATGTTATAGATGCTAAGAAAGAGAAGAAAGGATTAGAGTATGTTCCAGTAGTAAGTGAATATCCAGAAGTATTTCCGGAAGATTTAACCACTCTGCCTCCTGATCGGCAAGTGGAATTTCGTATTGATTTAGTACCCGAAGCAGCGCCAATTGCAAGAGCACCGTATAGACTGGCACCGGCATAAATGAAAGAAATGATGACTCAACTGCAGGAGTTACTCGACAAGGAGTTTATTCGTCCTAGTACCTCACCTTGGGGAGCTCCGGTGTTGTATGTTAAGAAGAAAGACGGGTCTATGAGAATGTGCATAGACTATCGTGAGCTCAATAAGGTGACTGTCAAAAATAAGTATCCGTTTCCCAGAATTGACGATCTTTTTGATCAACTTCAAGGAGCGAGCTACTTTTCGAAAATAGATTTACGATCTGGGTATCACCAATTGAAGGTGAGGGAGGAGGATGTACCTAAGACTGCATTTCGTACAAGATACGGACACTATGAGTTTCTAGTTATGCCATTTGGTCTGACCAATGCGCCAGCAGCTTTCATGGACCTGATGAATAGAGTGTGTAGTCCGTTTTTAGATAAGTATGTCATAGTTTTTATAGATGATATACTGATTTATTCATGGTCCAAAGAAGATCATGAAACTCATTTGCGAGCGATTTTAGAATCGCTTAAAAGAGAGATTGTACGCCAAGTTCTCAAAATGTGAATTTTGGCTGAAAGAAGTTCAGTTTCTAGGTCATGTGGTGTCGAAAGATGAGATTAAGGTTGATTCGGCAAAGATTGAAGCCATTAAAGGGTGGGAAGCACCGAAAACACCATCAAAAGTAAGGAGTTTTCTAGGAGGGGCGGGTTATTATAGAAAGTTTATTCAGGACTTTTCAAGGATAGCTACGCCACTAACAGTATTAACCAGAAAGAATGTCAAGTTTGTATGGGCGGAAGCTCAGAATGAAGCGTTCAGTAAATTGAAAGAGAGTCTAAGTAGTGCTCCTGTCTTGTCCCTACCCAACGGAACAGAAGGATTCGTAATCTATAGCGATGCTTCAAAGTTGGGACTGGGATATGTGTTATTGCAAGAAGGCAAGGTGATTGCTTATGCATCTCGTCAGTTGAAAGAACATGAAAAGAATTACCCAACGCATGATTTAGAGTTGGCAGCGGTAGTATTTGCTTTGAAAATTTGGAGGCATTATCTGTACGGGATCAAGTGTCAGATTTACACGGATCATAAGAGCCTTCAATATATTTTCAATCAAAGGGAGCTCAATATGAGGCAGCATAGGTGGATGGAGTTGTTAAGCGATTACGACTGTGATATTATGTGCCATCCGGGCAAGGCCAATGTAGTAGCGGATGCTCTAAGTCGTAAGGAGCTTGGAGAAATAACAAAAGTGGTGGCCTATCGAGTTTATGTTGTTTCTAATTTCTTAGAAGAAGTTATAAAGTGCCAAGAAGAAGCAGCGTCAAAGGAAAACTGGAAAAGTGAAAGAATAGTTGGAGTTGTTAATTCGATAGTTGTTGACAATCGCGGTGTGAAGTGCTTCAATAAGAGAGTGTGGATTCCAAAAGCAGGAGAACTGCGGAAGAGAATATTGGAAGAAGCGCATAAATCACGTTACTCAGTACATCCGGGAACCAACAAAATGCATAGAGATTTGAAGCAAAGTTATTGGTGACCAGGTTTAAATAAAGATATTGCTCACTTTGTCGAGCGATGCCTGACATGTTTGAAAGTTAAAGCTGAGCATCGGAGACCTTATGGGGAGCTTCAATCGTTAGAAATTTCAGTTTGGAAGTGGGACGAGATTACGATGGATCTTGTTACTGGGTTACCGCGATCACCTAAGGGGCATAGTGGATAGACTCACAAAGTCAGCTCACTTTCTACCAATTAAGGAGACGTACTCACTAGAGAAATTGGCTCGATTTTATATAGACCAGATAGTAACTAGACATGGAGTACCGTCGTCAATTGTGTCAGACAGGAATGCTCGTTTTACGTCATCTTTCTGGAGAAGTTTGCAAAGGGAGTTAGGCTCTCAACTTAAGCTAAGTACGGCCTATCATCCACAAACTAATGGCCGGAGTGAGAGAACCATACAAACATTGGAAGATATGCTTCGTGCATGTGTAATTGGTTTCAAAGGTTCGTGGGAAATTCATTTGCCTTCGTGGGAAATTAAGACCAAGGTTTGTTGGACCATTTATCATCACAGGACGTGTTGGTGAAGTGGCCTACGAACTTTATCTACCAGAAAGTTTGCGTGGGATTCATCCCACATTTCATGTGTCAAACTTGAAAAAGTGTTTGGCAGAAGCTGATGTAGTAGTTCCCTTAGAAGACATTCGGATAGATGAAAAATTAAGTTATATTGAGGAACCTGTAGCAATTTCGGACCTCAAAGTAAAGAAGTTGAGAAACAAAGAGATCCGATTAGTGAAAGTCCAGTGGAAATTTCACAAAGGACAAGAGTCAACATGGGAAGTAGAGACGGACATGAGATCTCATTTAGTGATGGAATTTCGGGGACGGAATTCTCTTAAGGGGGAGATATTGTAATATCTTGGTCCGAAATTTTTATTAATTTTGGAAGTTGGGTGAAAAGTTAAGCGAGACCCAAAGTTCAGGGGGTTATTTGAAACTTTGGTTATTTATAAACTTAACCCTTTGTAAGTAAGTTCATAACACAAAGTCTGATTTTTCATGAGACCGACTTAGAGAAAGTGAGAAAAGAGCAAAGGCAGGGAGAAAGAACGAGGTTTTGAAGAATCGATCCGTTTTTGGTCAAATAGAGGTATGATTCTAGCTTAATACTTCTATCTTCATGTTATAGTCGGTAAATAGCCTTGTTAGTCAAGCTTTTAACCGTATATTTGATCGATTTAGAGATATGAGGTTTTCTGGGTTTGAGTCGCCGACTCTGTTTGAATATCGACCGGACTAAGGTGACCGGTATGTTATGACCGGTATATTGTTGATCTCGTAAACCAGTATGTTGAGACCGACCGGTATCGTACTCGACCGGTATATCTTGTCGACCGGTATTGTAGTCGACCGGTATTGTAGTTGACCGATATATATTTATAGCGACCGGTAAGGTGCACCGGGGTGTGTCGACCGGAGGGGTCTTGACCGGGTGCATAGTGTGTTGATTTATTTAGAGAAGGAAAGAATGTTAGTCACGAGTTAGATTACCTTTGTATTTTGATACCATTATAGGTGGTGTTAATCATTAGAAGACAGAGTTTAAGCAAGAAGAATCAGAGGTGAGTCTTTCAAATTAAATCTTTTATGATTTTGACAGTTATTTGATAAATGTGGGTTTTATAAACTGCACGTTTATAGTATTGAAAGTTATACAGATTTATTGAAAAAGGTTGATTTAATCAGCTTGGCATGTTTATGCTATGTTAATATAAACTTGTTTTATATATAGTCAGGACTAAGTGTATACATTCATTTGAGTCAGAAGTCTGACCTAAGTCGGGAAGTATGACCCGCCGGCTCGTATCAGGGAGTGTAGCCCGTTTATGTCATTAGGGTGTGTCCCTAAAAGAAGGCAGTACGAGACAGACATATCGTCTTTGACGGCAGTTTTGGTCAGTAGCTTAAGGTACGCTTGCGAAGCGTAAAGAGTGGTCAGTAATGGCCAGTAGATTGAGTTATGCTTGCGAAGCATAAAGTATGTTTAAAGTTTGATTAAAAGAGCAAGTTATGTTTTTGAGATATAAAGCTTTGTTTAAATGTTTTAAATAATATTTGAACTGTTGCAGTAGTGCTTGGAGGGGATTCACTAGACCATTGGTCTAACCCTCGCTCTTTAAAAATTATAATTCTGTTTCAGGTTATCGCAAGATAGCAGGTACAGATAAGGGTAAGGAGAAGATGTGAGCTATTTTTCAGGAGCTAGAAGACTTCCTAAAATAGTTTATCTTTTTGACTCAGTTGTGTAATAGGTAATAGTTGTAAACCTTATACTCTGAAATGTAAGCCTGGAGCTGTTTTTAGAAAGAAATGTTATTTTGATGTATGTATAAAGGTACAGGTTGTTACAATTATCAGGTTCGGAAAACGTGGGAAGTTGAGTCCCCGTTTCCTTGGACCTTTCAAAGTACTTAAGCGGGTGGGTTTGCAAGCCTATCAATTGGAACTGCCGCCGGAGTTGAGCAGAATCCACAACACGTTCCATATTTGTTACCTTCGGAAGTGTTTGGCGGAGGAAGAAAGCGTCATTCCCCTCTCAGAGTTAAGAGTGGACGAGGGTAACCGTTGTGTAGAAGAACTTGACGCTATCTTTGAGAGAAAGTCTAAGAAGTTGCATCACAAAGAGGTCACTATGGTCAAGGTGCGGTGGAAGCATCATCGGGGAGCCAACGTGACGTGGGAAGCTGAGGAGGATATGAAGCGAAGATATCCTCACCTTTTCGAGTAGATGGGATTTCGGGGACGAAATCATTCCCACGTTAGGGAGGATTGTAACACCCCGGATTTTCGTTATGTAATCTTGGTATTCTTGTGTTTAAGCGTTGTCGTTAGCACCACGTTTGGTTTGAAGTTTGAGTTTGGATTTTGGTGGTTTTGGACAAACCACAGTGAGCTACGCGATTTGTACCGCGACTTGAGGTCGCGGCACAACCCGCGAAACCCTCTGTTGTTTTGGGTTTTAAGGAAGCGGGCGAGTTATGCCGCGACTTGAGGTCGCGACATAACCTGCGAGATCACCTGGCCGACTTAAGGTGGGTCTTCAACAAATATCTCTTTTGGTTTAATATCTCAAATCTCTAACTCTCTCAAGTCTCTCTCTCTTTTCTCTCTCTCTCTTCCTTTAGTTTTTTCTTGGTTCCTTAGACCTCGTATGTTTGCTAGTATTAAGTGCATCTAGCAAGGGTTCGGTATAGAAAGCTTCGTCTTCTCTCGGTGGTCGATATCTAGTTTTTCGGGTTTTCGTCTAAAACCTATTTGGTGAGTTCCTACTACCTTTTTATAAACTTTATAAATGTCAAAAGTTACATTTTGAACTCCTATATATCTCCATGGTTTTGGATCTACTTTTACTACATTTTGACATAACTTGAGTTTTGGGAGATTTTAGGGTTCCCGATCATTTTCGACTAAAATGATGGGTTCCATCTTATTTGAAGTAAAAGGAGGCTTTACTTGCACATTTATGTGGATTATTTGAAAGAATGTATATAAACTCGTTTTATGATTTTCATTCTTACCAGCAGTTAAACTTGAAGGAAAGCATTTTGTTTATAAAATGTTTTTATACCATATGACTATCTATGGTTGGTCACATATGTTATTGTGACAAGTCTGTACCATTACTAGTGGATCCCTAGGTTTTGAGTCGGCTGTTATTATTGGGATGTTTATTCCCCTTTTTGTAGCTATGGATGCATTTGACCGTCGGGGGCCTTTGGTACGGTTATGTGAGATCGGTTACTAGCCATGGGTCATAATGTAGTCCTAGTGAACGAGTATGACTTGGTTTCCTCGGGGGCCCTCCCTCACATCTTAGTACGGACCTTGTTGTTCGTGGCCATGGATTCCAAGTATTTAGCTCACAACTCGGATTGTGGTCTACTTTTGTGTTCCGCTGTAATCCTTGGTAAATCGGGTATCCCCCGTCATCGCAAGATGAATTTTTGGACCGATCAGTCTTTATGTGGAAAAGATTTCTTTTGTAAACCGAAACTTATTGTTGGTCCCGGAGGTGCTTAACAAGTTTGTAGAAGGGGGGGGGGGTTGATTACAAACACATAAATTAAAGTTTAATAAATTGTTTATTGATAAATCAAACACAATTTACAAGTTTGTTGCGGAATAAGATTAAGACAGACTCAATCTAAACAAACTTAAGAAACACTAAGATGGTTGCACAAGAATTTCAGAGAATGGGGGATTAAGGAATATAGAAAACAAAGGTTTCTATTTGTAGTTCAAGGATTGAGCACACCCTCAGATGGAGGGGTGATCTTCCTATTTATACCCTATGCATTAAATGCATGGCAGGGCACTTTACACGTGGCATTCACTAATTGGCTTTGGAAGTCTGACTTTGGGAGACATTCTTTCGGCCGGATCATGAACAGTGTAGTTGACAGAGTTGTTGTACGAATTGTGGCAGACGCATGTCCGTTCTGACACATCGTAATGAGTTGTGCAAGGTAAGACAAAAGGAAACTTGAGGTATAAGCTTTGTGATCATTTGATCGTTGAATATCTCTTTCTTCAGAGACATCAAGAGTTCAGCGATCGCTGAAGCTATTCTCATGTTCCTTCGCGTATAAGTAGAGTTGTCTTTGCTTCACTGATATCCGCATCAGGTCACTAGTAGACTTCTCTTTGTTCAGCAGCTTCGTCTTCGATTCAGCTATGAACATCTGTTGACGCGAGACTTGTCTTCAGGGATTACGTTACTGTTTACATCAGAACTATCAGCGAAAACTGAACAGACTCAGTTTGATCACTGATAGTGAAACACTAATAGATATTAAATGTTTATAAGAAAGACTATCAGCGATAACTGAATAGACTCAGTCTGATCGCTAATGGTGAAACACTAATACATATTAAACGTAATTTTCACTAAGTACAGAAAAGGGTCGTAATCAAATCACTGAGAGAGTTTGGCTCAACAATCTCCCCCTATTTGATAATGACAAAGTAACTGAAGAAAATTACTTTATAATTCAAAATGATGGAATAATCAGGACTCATAACATACATGTCCCAATTACTATTTTGAGGGATCTTTTACAGTACTGATAGAGTTAAGTACTTCACTGAAATTTTCATTAATCCAAGAAAAGAATTACAAGGTATGAAAATTACAAGTACAAGTGATGTACTAATTACTGTAAGTTAAACTAATAGATTATAAGAAGAAAACTAATCTATCAGCTATCTAAAGAAGATTTAGGAGGATTGATCAAGTACTCAGGTATATCTTCTCCTTTTTGCTTTCTCTCTAAGATTCTTTGCTAATGATCACTTTGATTTGCTCAGCAGCAGGAGAGAGATCACACCATAAGCACATGAGATCCTTGAGAAGACCGAGGGGACAGATAGGGATTTCAGAGATTCTTTGAAATCTGAGTTGTTCCTCGTCATCTCTGAACAAGATTCCAAAAGGTTCTTCAAGTACTTGTCCCGCAACATATGGTCCACCAGGAGGCAGAGATAGATCCAGAACTGAAAGATCAGGAGGAGGACCGAACATAGCTTCTCTTGAGAATTTGATAGAAGTTTCATTTCTTATCACTGCGACATTTTCAGAGGAGGAGGAGACAGGCTTTCTTCTGATCTGTTTTGGCTTAAAAGGAAGAGCAGACGACACTTTTAGGATTGCAGCGACTCTGTTGATGAGAGCATCATTTATCCCTTCAACATAACCTCTGTAGATTGACTTTGATTTCTTCAGTGCGTCTTTGAACTCAAGTCATTCCATATAGCCGAGGCTTTCCAGCTTTGAAACAAACATCGCCTTGCAGCTTCCATCCTCTCTGGTAATCTCCATAGTGACAGAAACTTTGTCCTTCTTCTTTCTTCCAGAGATAGTAACAGCTATGATCTTCATTGGGTCAGAGCGATAGTCAATTTTATGCTTGCACCAATCGACTGAGTTATCGCTGACTGCTTTTTCTTTTGAGCGTTCCTCTTCAATCTCTTTCAAAAGAGCAGCCTGGACTTCAACTGGTTTCTTCTTCAGCTTTTTGTCTTTGACTTGAGAAGACTGAATTTTGAGAGCCAGAGAGGCATCTCTTTGACAATCAGCAATCAGCTTTTCAGCCCTAACGGATTCTTCAATTTCAGCTTCAGTCAGGAACTCTAGATCTGTTGATTGAGAGGGGATCTTCAATCGTTGACTCTCCTGATGAGAGATCATCTCTGTTCTTTTCTTCATCTCTTCCTCTGACCATTGAAGTGGTCTAGAGGGCCTCCGTGGATGTTGCAGGGACTCTTCTTCTTCTTCTTCATCCTCTTCATCAATCTCTCTTATAGAGATTGGGATTATCTGGTCATCAGCTTTAGCAGCTGGGATTATTTGGAGCTCTTTACCCTTACGCATGGGAGAGAACTGTCTGGTCAGAAAATGAAGAAAAAGGTTAGTTTATTTTTAGGGAAGAAGAGAGATAAAGGCTAGATAGAAACAGGGGTGGGATTTTTATAGAAGGATAAGGGAACGAGGGTAAGGCATACCTGAGAAGGATTCTCCTCAGATAGTGAGATCATCTTCAGGCTTTCCACAGCAGTTGCACCTTTGCTTTCGGAAGGGGTTCCTGAAGATGTCTCATGACTCCCCCCTGCTTTGATAACTTCTTTCGAAGCTATCGCTGATGAAGTGACGGCTGAAGAACACCATAGAGATTGATCTTCTTCATCGTCATCATCATCATCTTGATGAGGTTCTTCCTCTTGATCTTCAAGATCAAGGGCTTCATCTTCATCGTCCTCCTCTTCCTCTTCATCGATTAACTCATCGATGGTAGGAGGGGCCTTTTCAGCAGCTATCTCCCCCTCAACATGAGAGGGAGTTTCCTTCAGTTGTTCATTAGCATCAGCTTCTTTCTTCTTATTTTGTTCAGCTTCTTTCTTCCCCTCTTTGTCATTCTCACGGAGAGAGAGAGAGATCTTTGGAAGGAGTAGAGGTTTCTGCAGTGGCCAACTTCTAGACTTCAGCCTCCAGTCCTGTGAGACGGCCTTCAAGTACAGGGATATCGGACGTAGCTTGATGAATAAACTCCACAGCTATGTTCAGAGAGGTGCGATCGTTCTCTGTAAATGAAGGAGCAGGAATTGGAGCTGGTGCCTTCAGCTGGTCGAGGACTTGCTGAAGAATAGTAGTGCAGGTGTCAACCTTTGTAGACAGGGCATCAAACTGTTGCTTGGAGTCTTCCCTGACTTTGACAATCGCTTCTTGGAGAGTAGCGATTTGAGAGACGTCAGCTTTGGAGGCGCATTGAGCTGTCAGCGTCTTCAGTGCTTCACCAGCGGTATAAACAGGGCTGGTGGTGTTGTTGAGAGAGGCAGTTAGAGACTCCACCTTTGCACTCAAACTGTTGACAAACTAGGACCTGAAATATAAGTTAGTTTTTGAGAAACAGGCTTATATGGTGAGTTGGGAGTAGTGTTTAAGGTTATAGGAGTACCTGAATTATCAAACATTTTGTAGAATTGCATAGATTCCTCAAAAGATTGATGTTCAGGTCCTATGGGTCCAAACTGTGGTAGCGAAAAAGTAGATGATGGGTCAGAGACCAAAGAAATAGTAGGATGAGAGATGGGGACAGAAGTAGGGATAGGGGTAGTTACCGTTGTGATCACCTCAGGATGTGGAGGAGCTGAGATGATGGGTGGTGGTACTGTTGATGTGACAACGATCGTAGTCGCTGGCATGGTTGAGGTGGGTATTGCTGAGGATGTGGAGGAGAGACCCACGAAAGCATCCAAGGAGGTTTGTTGAGAAACATCCTTAGGTATTGAGCTAGAGGTACCTTTCTCCTTGGTCACCTTGGCCTTCTTCGAAGGACCAAGGGAGCCAGTTGATGGTCGTTTGGAAGGGGTAGCGGCAGGGATAGCACAAGAAGGAACCTCCTGCATGGCCGCTGAAGACGAAGAAGTGAGGAGAGATATTCGGGAGCGAAGTTCAAAGATACTTACCTCGTTGGGGAGCGTCTTGACCTCTAGTGAGCGCTGACCCACTTTGGGAAAAGTTGCATCAGAATTAGTGGGGTAAGTAGCAGGGTAGAGGAACTTCAGGTACGCACAGATGAAGCATACATAGGGGATCTTGGGATCCCTCTCAGTCTTCTCTATCTTGGACCTTAGATCGTCAAAGATAGTTGTTGTGTAGTCGAAATTTCTTCCGGCGATCACTGAGTAAGCCATTTGGACCTGAATCTTGTTGGCTTGGTCCAGTGACCCACTCTTCCCACTCATACACTGAATGAAGTGAGAGAATATGTAGTTAAGCTGAGAAGGCATGAGTGCCTTCTTCACAAGAGTCAGCTTCTTGTTGGGAATTGTCGTCCTCGACTTTGGTTCCCAAGAGTATTCCATAGCATCCAGGAATTGGATGAGTTCAGCATCAATGGGCAAGGCATCGAATCCATTCCTGGGTTTGTCAGGAAATCGCAGAGCTTTCCTTAGCCCTAAGGCCGTCATCATTCCTGGTCCAAGTTCAGTGTTGAAGGAAATAGCAGGAACTAGTTCACCCTTTTTGTTGGTGATAGAGGTCTCTTCAGCGGTAAACCAGAATTGTTGGAGAAGAGCTTTTGAAGGTGTGGGATCCACAGTGATAGCGTAGGCAATGCAGGATTGCTTTAGAAACTTTGCGGCTTCCACCAGATGTGGGTATTTGACACCATCAAAATCAAGGCGAGCAAGATGATTGTTTTTCGGAAGCTCAGAGTCAGTGATGGCGAACTTGACGTTCTTAGAGTCGACAAGTGCAGATTGAGCCATTCTGAATATGAACAGATAAAAGAATAGAAGAAAGGTTTTAGTCTAAAAATAAAGAAGGTTTTCCCAGTTTCTATTTTGGGAAACAAACATAGAAAAATCAACATATTTGAAGATTAAAAAGGTGTTCTTAATATAAGATATAAGAACAAGAAGAAAAACCAAAGATTTTGAATGAAGATAATCAAAAGAAAATGGTTTTGAATGAATAAAATCAAAAAGAAAGATGATTTTAAGAAAAAAAATCTTATAAACCCATAATGGCATTCCATAGATGGAGTATTATGTAAAAAGATTTAGAACAAGAATAAGAAGAAGATCAAGAATAACCTGTTGATCTTTGAAGGAGACGATGCAAATGCTTGAGAGTGCTAGAATGCTTTTAAGAGAGTTTTCTTGCTTTGAAAGTATTTCCAGAAAGCGTAAAACGATAAGAATGGAAAAACATTCTTTTTATACGTGTGAGAGAAGGAGAGAGAATGTGAGAGGCGGGAAAACAAATGTTCATCATGACATGGACACGTCCCACGAAGTTGATTGGATGGAAGGGCAACGGACGAACGTGTCAGAAAAAGGCATGTCGTGGATTGTCGGTTCAAATGACGTCATAGAAGAAAGAGACTGTTCATTTGTCCGTTTTGAAATTATCGCTGAAGAAAAGTCAGCGATAGATTTTCTTTGAAAGTATCCCTGATGGTAAAGTTAGGGATGAATTTCCTTTTAAGAAAGATCACTGACTAGAATTATCAGTGATAAATTTATTTTTCAAAAAGCTTTTAATCATTTGAAGAAAGTTCAGTGATTAAAGTTTATAAAAAAAATCTTAACTGGATGAAGATTCAGTTGTAGGGATAGAGAGAACATACCTGAGAATCAGAATGTTTATCAGAGAAAATGATAAACGGGGAACTTATGATTACTGACACAATGCATGAACGCTGAAGAATTATTCTTCGAGATTCAGCATTCCAAGCTCACTGATGAGAAAGTTGAACCTTGTCTCATCAAGAGGTTTGGTGAATAAATCAGCAAGCTGAAAGTCAGTAGGGATGAAATGAAGTTCAATATCACCGTTCATCACATGATCTCTGATAAAATGATATTTGATCTTTATGTGTTTCGTCTTTGAATGTAGCACTGGATTATTTGCTATAGCGATAGCACTAGTGCTGTCGCAATAGATTGGAATCTTTGATAGCTGAAGGTCATAGTCTAATAGTTGATTTCTCATCCATAAGATCTGAGAACAACAGCCTCCAGCGGCTACGTATTCAGCTTCAACTGTTGAAATGGACACTGAATTTTGCTTTTTGCTTGTCCAGCTTACCAGCTTTCCTCCTAGGAGTTGACTTCCACCAGTGGTGCTCTTTCTATCTAGTTTACAACCTGCAAAATCACTATCAGAATAACCAGTTAGATTGAACCCTGAGTCTTTGGGATACCAAAGACCGAGGTTAGGAGTTCCTTTCAGATATCTGAAAATTCGCTTAACAGCGATCAGATGGGATTCCTTGGGTTCAGATTGATAGCGTGCACATAAACAAGTAGAGTACATGATTTCAGGTCGGCTCGCTGTAAAATACAGCAGGGAGCCTATCATTCCTCTATAGGCAGTGACATTAACAGGTTTTCCAGATGGATCTTTGTTAAGTGTCAGGGGAGGTGCCATAGGAGTTTTCATCGCTGAAGTTTGTGTAAGATCAAACTTCTTCAGCATATCTTTAACATACTTACCTTGGCTGATAAAAGTACCTTTGTCAGATTGTTTAATCTGAAGACCAAGAAAATATGTCAGCTCACCCATCATACTCATTTTGTATTCTTTCTTCATTCTTTCAGCGAAGCGAGTACACAGAGATGGGTTAGTAGAACCAAATATGATGTCATCGACATATATTTGTACAAGAATAATATGACCTTTTATCTTTCTGAAAAACAATGTATTATCAATTTTGCCACGTTCAAATTTTTCAGAGATAAGAAAAGATGAGAGTGTGTCATACCAAGCACGAGGGGCTTGTTTTAGACCATAGAGAGCCTTATCCAATTTATAAACATAATTTGGATACTTAGGGTCATAGAACCCTGTTGGTTGTTCTACATAGACTTCTTCATTCAGTTTTCCATTTAGAAACGCTGATTTTACATCCATTTGATAAACGATGAAGTCTTTATAGACTGCATAGGCTAAGAATAGTCGAATTGCTTCGAGCCTAGCCACAGGGGCAAAGGTTTCATCATAGTTTATGCCTTCCTCTTGTCTGTATACCTGAGCAACAAGTCGAGCCTTGTTGCGGGTTACAGTTCCATGTTCATCTAACTTGTTTCTAAACACCCATTTGGTGCCTATAACAGTTTTATCAGATGGTCTAGGAACGAGATTCCAAACTTTGTTACGAGTAAACTCAGTCAGCTCTTCTTGCATAGCGCTGACCCAGTTTGGATCTCTGAGGGCATCATCAGTCTTCTTTGGTTCTATTAAAGAGAGAAAGTTGACAAAGAGACAGATATTACCTGAGCTTCGTCGTGTCTGAATACCTGCATCTGGATCACCAAGAATTTGATCTATTGGGTGATCTCTGGTCCATCTCTGAGCAGGAGCATTATCGCTTAACTCAGAGGTTGGATCGACAATTGGGATGTTTACTGATGAGGACGTTTGAGGTTCATCAGCAACTAACCGTTGAGTATTGGACAGACTATTATTATCAGAGAGATTTTTAGACGAAGGTAGATCTGATGGTAGCAGTGTGTTAAGAGGTTCAGCTGAAACCCATGAGTTGGATTCAGCGTTAGGATGTATGATGTTTGGATCATCATCAACAGTAGGTGGTTCTGTGTGCTGATGGTTTGAAAAGAAGGGTTCAGTTTCTTTGTAGTGAGAGAACATCCAAGCATTTAACTTTTCATTGTCAGCGATTGGTTTGGAGTTCGCTGAGCGAGTTTCATCAAAAATGACATGAATTGTTTCTTCCACAGATTGTCTTCGCTTGTTGAAAACTCTGTAGGCTTTGGAGACGGAGGAATATCCTAGAAATATTCCATCATCAGCTTTTGGGTCGAACTTTCCAAGCTGATCTTTGTTGTTTAAGATAAAGCACTGACAACTAAAGATATGAATAAAAATTGATAGATGGTTTTCTTCCATGAAAGAGTTCATAAGCTGTCTTTCCAAATCGCTTTACTATCAACGATCTGTTTTGAGTAAAACATGCAGTGTTTACAGCTTCCGCCCAAAATTGAGTAGGGAGGTGAGAATCGCTGAGCATTGATCTAGCAGCTTCAATGATCGTTCTGTTTCTTCTTTCAGCGACTCCGTTTTGCTGAGGTGTTCTTACTGAGAAGAAATTATGAGAAATTCCCTTGTTCTCAAAGAAATTGTTCAGAGAACTTTTTTTAAATTCAGTTCCATGATCACTTCTTATAGAGCGAACAGTAAGATTATTCAACACTTCCATCTTTTTAACAAAAGATATTAGTTCTTCTGGAGTATCACTCTTGCATCGAAGAAAGATAACCCAGGTATAGCGAGAGTATTCATCTACAATGACAAGTGTATATTTCTTTCCAGCTATTGATTGGATGTTGACAGGGCCAAACAGATCCATATGCAAGAGCTGAAGAGGACTTGTCACTGAGGAAACTTGTTTTAACTTGAAACTAGCTTTTGTTTGTTTTCCTTTTTCACATGCTGAGCAGAGAGATTCTTTAGCATATGAGTGTTGAGGAAGACCAGAAACCAGTTCCTTAGAATAGAGAGAATTCAGGGTTTTGAAATTTAGATGAGAGAGCCTTTTGTGCCATAGCCATTTGACATCAGAAGAGGCTTTAGAGAGAAAACATAAGTTTTCAGTGGTAGTAGAGTCCATATCTATTACATAGACATTTTCTCTGCGATAACCACTGAGAGCAAGTTTTCCTTTCTCATTCACCACTGAACATGCTTTCTTAGAAAAGCCAACTTCGTAGTCTTTGTCACATAGCTGAATGATGCTCAGAAGTTTATGCTTCAGTCCATCTACATAAGCGACTCTTCTGAAAGTAGTTGTCCCATTGCTGAGAACACCAAACCCTCGGGTATATCCTTTTCCATTTCCACCAAAGGTCACAGAGGAACCTTTTTCTTCCTTGTATTCAGTGAGCAGGTCTTTTTGTCCAGTCATATGACGAGAACATCCACTATCGAGATACCAGATGCCCTTTGATCCCTTCACACATAAGGAAGATTAAGCGTTGTTTGGTACCCACTTTTCAATGGGTCCTTTAGTATTAGTGGATATGGAAGATTCAACAGTCTTCACAACAAATGAAGATTCAGCTTCAGTGATAACCTTCACTTTGGTTAATTTCTTAACCTTAGTGGTATTCTTCACCTTGGTCGACTTTTCAGCTTTAGTGACCTTTTCAGCCTTGGAGGCAATCATCTTCACTTTAGCTGATTTATCAGCTTTAGTGGTAGTTGGACATTTGCTTGCAATATGGTCAGTAAAACCACAGTGATAGCATTTTCTATATTTGAAAATGGTTTTAGGACCAGAAGTAGAAGGTTTTGCAAGTTTAAGATGAGCGGGGTCAGGTCCAAGAATGCTTTTCTCATGAGATCTGGGAGGAATTTTCATTTCTTCAGATCTCGTGGGTTTAAGGTCAATCTTTAGCTTTGGAGGACAGAGATCGAAGATTTCTATCACAGAGCTAGAGGATTGATTCACTGAAGGTTTAGAAGGAACTTTCAGCTTTGCTTTCTTGGTAGCCTTCTGAGGACGAAGAATGGATTTTCCTTTATCCGCAGACTTAGAGCCTTTGGATTTTTCCTCAGGGATAGAATTTGAAGAAGAAGGATGAAACTGATTACAAGAAGTGTCAGAGATAGGAGTGACAAACATTCCAAACTTAAGCATGAAACTTTCTTCTTTAGGCTCATCCTGTGGTGTCCAAAAACCAAGACCAGTTCTATCACTTTCAGGAGTTTGAGCATTTATTATCTCAGAGATCTTTGTTGATGATTTGCACCATTTTTCAACATGAGCCTTTTCTGCTTTTAGAGCAGCGATGGCTTGTTCGCGTTCAATGCTGATGATTTCATTTATAATGACTTGATCTTTCAACTTTTCTTCTAAAAGAGTTAGTTCTCTGATCTTTTCATGACATTTTTCTAGCTCTTGAGTTAAATGAACATTTTTGTTCTTAGCTTGAGTTTTGTCGTTTAGAGCATTATAAAGATCAATCGTCATCACATCAACAACGCGACTTCTCTCAGCTTCAGGCAGAGAGGGATTAGTAGAGATAGATACCTGATATGATATGTAGCTCATGGAAGGTTCAGATGCTTCTTCCACTTCTTCTTTAATCTCATCCATGAGTCAAAGATTAGCGACTTCTTCTTCATCAGAACTTGATTCTTCTGATTCAGCCCAGTCGTGTTCTTCAGCGATGAGACCTTTACCTTTTCGCTTGTAGCTTTTCAGCTTTTGATATTTGTTCTTCAGCTTTAGGTATTAGTCATCACTGGATCTTCTTGAGGTAGAAGGCTTGAAGACCTTTTTAGACCTGCACTCACTAGCAAAGTGTCCAATCTTTTCACAGTTATAGCAAGTGGCAGTAGCCTTATCAACCGGGGTTGATTTTGGATTTTCAGTTAGAGAGAGAGGCTTATTTCTTCGGAAATTGCTCTTTCTAGCAAATCTCTTAAAAGAGTTTGTCAAGAGTGCTAAGGACTCATCGAACTCTGAAAGATCAGGGTCTGATAGATCCTCAGATTCAGAATCTAACTCAGTGGTGGTGAGAGTAGATCACTGAGATGGAATTATCTCTGAAGAGACTAAAGCAACAGGGGTGCTTTTGGAGTCTTTAGAGTCTTTTACAAGATTCTTCTTCAAGAGATTCGATTGCTCATAATTGAGCAATATTCCATACAAAGTGCTTAGAGAAAGAGAATTTAAGTCTTTTGTCAGCTTAAGACATATTGAATAACTGTCCCAGCTTTCATGAAGACATTCTAAGAATTTTGTTAGGACCTCAGAATTAGAATAGGTCTTACCAACGGTTCTTAGATCAATGATTAAGCAGTTAAACCGTTGATGAACGTCAGAGAGAGATTCATTCTTACCAGCGATGAAACTTTCATACTGTCTTACCAAGTTAATCTTTCGAGTCTCTTGGATTTCAGTAGTGCCTTCGTATTGAACACAAATGGTTTCCCACATTTCCTTAGAAGTTTTAAGATGCATGATGGAATGGAAAACTTCATCAGGCAGAACCACTGAGATAATGGTCTTTGCTCTTGCATCTATGCCTACCTTCTTTTTGTCTTCATCACTCCACTATCTTATTTCCTTAACGACATAGCGTTCAGGAACAACTTCAGTGGTGGCAGTAGCTGGAACTGCAGCTATAATTCTAACAGGTTCATAGGGTCCATTTTCTATATACTCAGGTATAGTAGGATTTGCACCTTCAAAAAAATAGCATCATTCTATTTTTCCATAGAGAGAAATTATCTCTGCTAAATCGAGGAGGTTTAGAAAGTGAACCATTATCATAGTAGCTAGTGTTTGTGTTAAGTGCCATTTGAGAATAGCAAAGAAGAGAATAAAGCAAGATCTTGTTTATCAGATTAAACAGTCCGCTCTGATACCACTTATTGGTCCTGGAGGTGCATAACAAGTTTGTAGAAGGGGGGGGGGGGAGGGGGTTGAATACAAACACAGAAATTAAAGTTTAATAAATTGTTTATTGATAAATCAAACACAATTTACAAGTTTGTTGCGGAATAAGATTAAGACAGACTCAATCTAAACGAACTTAAAAAACACTAAGATGGTTGCACAAGAATTTCAGAGAATGGTGAATTAAGGAATATAGAAAACAAATGTTTCTATTTGGAGTTCAAGGATTGAGCACACCCTCAGATGGAGGGGTGATCTTCCTATTTACACCCTATGCATTAAATGCATGGCAGAGCACTTTACACGTGGCGTTCACTGATTGGCTTTGGAAGTCTGACTTTGGGAGACATGCTTTCGGCCGGATCATGAACAGTGTAGTTGACAGAGTTGTTGTACGAATTGTGGCAGAGGCATGTCCGTTCTGACACATCGTAATGAGTTGTGCAAGGTAAGACAAAAGGAAACTTGAGGTATAAGCTTTGTGATCATTTGATCGTTGAATATCTCTTTCTTCAGAGACATCAAGAGTTCAGCGATCGCTGAAGCTATTCTCATGTTCCTTCGCGTATAAGTAGAGTTATCTTTGCTTCACTGATATCCGCATTAGGTCACTATTAGACTTCTCTTTGTTCAGCAGCTTCGTATTCGATTCAGCTATGAACATCTGTTGACGCGAGACTTGTCTTCAGGGATTACGTTACTGTTTGCATTAGAACTATCAGTGAAAACTGAACAAACTCAGTTTGATCACTGATAGTGAAACACTAATACATATTAAATGTTTATAAGAAAGACTATCAGCGATAACTGAACAGACTCAGTCTGATCGCTGATGGTGAAACACTAATACATATTAAACGTAATTTTCACTAAGTAAAGAAAAGGGTCGTTATCAAATCACTGAGAGAGTTTGGATCAACACTTATTGAAAAGATTTCCTTTTGATACAATTGTTTATATCTCTTGAAATTATAAACTGTATGTTCTCACTAAGCTTTAAGCCTAACACTTTTTCTCAAATGATATGTATAACAGGTTCCCATTAGCGGTGGGTTGCCAAGGGCTTGAGTGACGAGCTTGGTCTCGGGTGCTTTTTGAGATGACTAGTATTTGATGTTGGACAATTGTTTATGCCCCATTCTTTTGGTGATTTTGGATTAACAACCGATGTAATCTAGATAGTTATGTTTAGATTAGTTTGTTGTTGAATTTCATATCCGTATTCAGGTTTTTGTAAAGGCTTAGTACATTCCCCTTATTGGGAGGTTTATATCAATACAGATGTCTTATTGCCCAGTTTCCGAATTTCAAATTTACTCTGAATTTTAGGGTGTTACACAATATCAATCATCTTTCAAAAGTGTCAACTCAACTTTATAATATCTTATATCAATGAAGTTATATACATATTTCAAAAGTAATTCCCATTGCCACATCACCAATTACTTTATAATTTATACTAGGTTCGACCCCGTGTATTACACGGGGTAATTTAAAAAATTAAATCATACCAGAAAACTTATCTTGTAGATATGAATGATCATCGAAAGTACAATGCTATTTTCCAAGTTTTTTCCCTTTAGAGTTGTTTTTTTTGCAGTTTATTACAAAATGTCCTTGTTTTAGGCAGTTTTTACAAAGAATGTTTTGCAAAAAATTAATAAAAAATACGAATAATTATTAAATAATTATAAAACAAAATTTATAATAGAACGTAAATGAAATTATGGAAAAGTACATAGTTAAAATTGATATGAAATTGTAAAAAGAAAATCACGACAATTTAGTGATTATTTGTATCAAATCTCATACTAATTTTAACAAATCCCATATTAATCACGACACATCAATTCATATATATTTATGATATTTAATAATATAATTAAATCCAAAATGATTCAATATTAGACTCATTTCAAAAGTATTGACCAAGCGATTACAATGGTATAATTTGTAAAAATAAAAATATTTTTTTAATGCATTTTAGTTCATATACATTATTTATATTTATATGATAAGAGTCTAAAATGAAAAATAAAAAAGTAAGGGATTAAAAATAAACTACATACTTAATTATAAGGGTGGTAAATGTAAGATATAAATTAAAAAAATTGAATTAAGGAAAGATTTAAGGAGGAATGAATGTGGATGTGTTAAATGAACTTATAATGTAAAATGCGTCCAGATACATGTTTAGTCGGGAAAAATAAAAAAATGGTTCACCAGAACACGACACGTGTCCTTCTAGTTACTTATTTATTATATGTATAGATTTACACATTTTAATAATTTATAATATCACAAAAAAAATACCAAACATGATTTATTTATAATATAAATAACAAATTAATTATAAAATATAAAACATAACTAAACTTTTATTTTTGATTAAGTTTTAGTAATCAAATTAGTAATTTAAATAAAAAACATTTCATAACAAATATCATTTATTTAATACATATAATATTTAAAAAAAGAATACTTATTTATATAAAAAAATTAGTTTATTTACATAATTAAAAAGAAAGGAAAAAGAAAAAGGGAGGATAGAGATGGGCTCAAATGTTTTGGCATTGGAATTACCTTTCAATTTTAGAGCATCAAAACCTTTGCAAACCCATTGCAAATCCAAGGTGATAATGCCACATACCCAATTTCTTGCAAGAATGTCACATAATTAATTAATTAATATATTATTTATATTATGATTAATTTATTATTTATATTATAAATAAATCAAATTTATAAATTATGGTATTATAAATTATTAAACTATGTAAATATAAATTATAAAGTAGTTGGTGATGTGACAGTGGGACCACTTTTAAAAGATGTATAAAAATTTCATTGATGTAAGATGTCATTGCAAAGCTGACGTAACACTTTTGAAATGAGTTTGTTAGAAAGATGTTTTACAAGTTTGATCTATATGGTGTTGTCGCATAGACTTGTAAGGGGTTGTTTACCAAATTTTCTATTAAGTCATGTATGAATAAATTTGTCTGTCTACATAAATTTGTCTGTCTGGATAAAAATGTGTTATTGATCACTTTTTTACCTGAATCAACAGTCTAAATGACATAAATGACCGATCTACCCTCAAACAAAAACGTTGGGTTAAAAATATGCTTGGAATCGATACATGAGAATCCACACATACACAACTATATGCTTGGAAATCAAAAGAAAAAAGTAACTGTTTATTAAGAAAAAAACGAAAATCAAACTTCAAAATCATGAAATCCAACAAAAATCGATATGTTTTTAACCGGATGATAGTCCAAATAGAAACACTCAAATCTCCATGACATAAACTATCAACAAAATATCAGTTCTAAAGGAAATTTGGAACGAAATGCAACAATGCTAACCAGATGATGGATGGAGGCTAGGGTTTATGACCTGATGCTTTTTTCCCCTTAAAGGTATAATGGTCAAAATTTTGTTTTAATAGGGACAACACATCCTTACCTACTGTGCGATTAAGCCACTTACTGTGCGATCAAGCCGCAAATAAACGCCCTTAAATGTCTACACGAATAAACCCTTTTTATTATTAAACTTGCTAAATCATTAGTAAACACACCGTAAGTCTTTTTAAAAGACTGATGTTAATAGTCCTAAGGCGCTAACAATTCATTTTGTTTGGTTCTAAAGATATGTTATTTGATTTGCTTATTTGATTTTTTTATAATTACTATACACATAAGTATCAAGTTCATGGTCATCAACAACATGGTCACTTTCTACAATATCAAATAAAAAAAATATTAATGTCATGTAAAAAGCTGATAATAAACTAACAACACCAAATTAATATATATATATATATAGAAATAAAAAAATGTCACCTTGCGTTTGAGTGTGGAATCGAGTGTGGACTGATGGAATTGAGCGTGGAGTCGATGATTTGTGAAATTGATTTTTTAACCCTAGCCGCTACCTTACAGTTATACGAAATTGATTTTTTAACCGGGTCAACCCGGGTTTTTACCGGTTCTATCAAAAAACCGGCGGTTCGATCCGGGCCGTAATTTCCCAAAAAACCGGTTGTAATTGACCCGGTCTCTTCACCGGTTCCCGGTTCAACCAGTTGAACCGGCCGGGTCAACCCGGGTTTTAAAACATTGGTTAAATGAACGAGCATGCACAATGGTCTTGTTCGTTCATTTATGTTTGTTAATGTTCGTGCACTTATGTTCGTTTACATTTGTTTTTATATATATAAATATATTTATATATTATGACATTTATATGTAAAATTATTAATTAAATTAATTTTTTAGAATTTCTTTTTTGTCCCTCTTAAATTCACCCGGTTTTTCATTTTGTTATGTTATTTTTAGGAATAAAATGATGACTAATAATGGTGGTCATTTTTTGTTTATTTGTATTCGTTTGTTTATATTCGTTTATGTTCATTTATGTTCGTTTGTTTACGTCCATTTAACATGTTAACGACGAACGCAAATGAACACGAACAAACACACTTTTTTAACGAACGAACATGAACGCAAAATATTCCGTTCATGTTCATTTGTTTGTTCAATTAAGTTAAATGAACGAACATGAACAAGTCTCTATTTGTGTTCGTTTTCGTTCGCTTCGTTTACGGTCCTATCCAGATAGCCAGATAAGGCCTTACAAACCATTATTCTTTTGATTTTCGGCTGAGAGTCTAGGTGCCCATCTAACCACAATATTTCTGAAAAATTAAAGCCACTAATTTGGCAAATTATTCTTTGGTTGGATTGGTAATGCAAAAAGTTGACTTGTCTTTTCTATTAATGGGCCTTGGGCCTATGTTGTTGGGTTCAAAAGGATTAAAGACCAAAAACTTTATGTAAAGATTTTTGTTGTTATTTTTGGATATGTTTTTTTTTTTTTTTTTACTAGAGGGTAATCCTACAATGCAACGTGATACTATCTCGATTTTAATGTTTTGTTTTATATTTTTGTCTTTGTTGATTTTATAATATAGTTTTATCGATTTAGGTTTAATAATGATGTAATTTATTTTAGGTTTAATGATGTAATTATTTTTATAAAATAAATAATTAAGTATTATGTTATAATTCAATGATTATTCTAATAATATTTTAGAATATTTATATTTAAAATGAGATGTTTATCAGTTAGTTATGATTCAAACATGTAGCTTTAAAATATTAGACTCATGCATTAATTACTTATAATCTTGAGTTTTAAGTAATATGCATTAATAAATAGTACTTGATGCATAAAAAAATGTTTTTAAAAGTTTTTCTTAAATGCTTTATAATATAGTATAGATAACTTACTTATCAAAATAAGTCAGGATACTAGTAAAATATAGTAAATATACCAAAATCAGTATTAATAAATAATTTTTTTTAGCAAATACATCATTGTATATTTAAACTTTTTAATTATATTTTGAAAACAAAAATTCATCAATTACATATTTATATTTTTATAAACCAAACACACTCAATATTTGTCTCAATTAAAAGCACAATCTAAAAAGATAAAATGTATATATACTTGTCTTTTATCCCCTAATTAAAGGTAGAGTGGCTACCTTTGTTTTTATGAATGTCTCCACTTAAAAAATGTTTACAACAAAGGATATAAATGAAATGTAAATGCTGTTTTTTGATGTTGTTAATCATGGGTGTTCAAATCAGTTTGTGTGCATCTCGATTAATCTCAAAAAGTCCTGAACAGATAAAAAAATCTCCAACGACATTGCAGAACTCAAACCGGTGACATTTGAAGAGAATCCTAACTCCTTAGGTCTCAAAACATAAATGCTTTAATAGGTTTGTAAAAAGAAAAAGAATACAATTGGTGGCTTGAGGACAAGAGTATTAAGGAAAGAACAATTTAATTGAGAAAATGACATTGTAACAATTCTTGATGAAATACGTTGAGTAGTTTGTTTAAAAGTGAATATAATGTTGTAATTGATACAATTATAAAAAATACTTATTATATCTGATTAATATTTATGTTAATTAAAAAAAATGTAAAAGTATTGTACCTACAAATGAATGTAATCACTCTCAATATTCAAAAAAGTATTCAACGCACATTGGGGTGTAGTTTAGTTGGCAAAGGGGCATAATGATTATGCCCAAATACAAGACAGGTCCCAGGTTCACTCACGCCACCAAGCCTCAACCGTTGAGTGAACCAAAAAATGCCCCGTCACATTGGAGTCTTTGAAGACAGATTCCATGTGAGACCAGTTGGAGTTACAGGTAATCAACTTTTTGCTCATATATTCAAAAGTATTTAAATTAGAAAATTACACTATAAGTCTTTTATATTAACAAGTAAACTAATTTATAAGTAGCACGAGTTTACAATCTTTTATTTACTTGTATTCAAATGAGCTTTTTTAAAAGGATTAATGTTATAAAGGGAAGGTCAAATGTGAAGATGGTCAAAATATGAGAATAGAAGAATAATTAAATCACATGTAATTTTGCATTGAAATCACATGCAGTTATAGAACACAGTCTACACATTGTGCATCTGGGACTTGGCCCGTGAGTTAGGTAGCGGCCAAGCTCGCACGTAATCACATGTGAATTTGATGTAAAATTATATGTAATTTGACCATTCTAATGTTCTCATTTAAACTCGATCGTACTATTATAACCTTCTAAACATCTTTTAAAAAATCTTTCAAAAAGGACATTTAAAAAATTTATATGATGTTGAAACGAGTAGAAGGTTGCTTTCCTAAAAAGATAAGAAGAACAATAATTAGATGGAAGTTGGTTAAAAGAGAACATAATAGAAAGGATCATTGATGGAATAATAAAAACATTTTCATAACTATAAACGCATGTTACTTGCAATCATTAAATATGTGGTTTCATTACGGATCAATTTGGTTTGGTTTGTGGTTTTTAGTGGTTTGATTTTTATTTTCAGTGTTCTCTAATATACGTTTTAAAAGTGATTATCTATACTATATTATAAAAACGGCATAAAAAACTCTTAATTACAACATTTTAAGCACAAGTTACAACTAATTAAAGGCAATTCCTTAATTTACAATTTCTTAATGCTTTGGTACAACCTTTCCAAGCACAGTATCTCACATAATCATCTATTTGTGGAATGGATACTAATATAACTATTTGTTTTTTTGGTGGAGGATTTTATAAAATAGATTTTATATTATCATAATCTATTTTAAATGTAGATTTTACATTTAAATCTATATTAATGAGATGTAATATAAAATCTTTTTTCTTCCGTATTTTTTTATATTACATCTCATAATGATTTTTCCATATTTTATTTTATAAAATCTTTTTACATAATGAGATGTAATATAAACTCTTTTTTCTTCCGTATTTTTTTGCTAATATAAAATCTATTTTATTTTATAAAATCTACACGTATTTTATATTAGCATAATATAAAATCTACACGTATTTTTTTTCACGAACATTAAAAGAAAAAAAAAAGAAGATTGATATGAATTAAAAATAAAAAAATAACGAGATACACTAATAAATTATCGTATTCTTTAAAATAAAAATATTCACAATACTTTCCCAATTAACCAAGTGTAAAGAAAATAAAATAGAAACGATGTAGATATAAAAATATTCTTCCATATTTTTAATATATTTACATTTAAATCGAAAATCGAAAATGAAAATAAAATATTTTAAAATATTCTCTACATTCACTATAAATATATATAGCTTCTCTATGTATCATCCAATTACAAGAAGAAGACGAACGGTCGGGTGTCAATGACGGAACCTGCAACTGAACAAAAAGTATTCCACTATATTTTTGTTTCTTTGAAAAACTACTTTTTTATATTTTATTTTATTTACTGAGGATTTTTTGTTTATATTTTTCAAAACCCACAATCATATTTTTCGAAGTAGGGGAATAAGATATATATATACATATCTTTATTTTTATCGATTAATACTATGAGGTCTTGAAGTCAATAGTCAGATAAATATGTTGTGAGACATGTCGTTTGAGTTTTAAATAATATAATACAAAACTATTACCAATATTATTGCACAAACTCATAACAACAAACGATTAAGAATATATACAAGTTAACCACTTATGAAAATACATTCGTTTTTCACATTGTATTTCATTAACTGTTAACAGAGAAATTACGTTTCATTTTAACTCGGTTCAATATTCCAACAAAAAATTTATCCTCCCGTGCAATGCACGGGCCCAACACTAGTATTATATAAAATAATTAGAATTAGATAAATAACATAGGGGTTGTTTGGTAATGGCTTAATGGGTTGTATAACAGATATGGCTTATTCGCTCAACCATACCTGGTTGTTCGGTAGGAGCTTAATCGTTCAGCCGATGGCTGAGCGAATCAGCTACAAAAACAAACTTCTTTACACTCAGCCATTAAATTACATTAACTTTCCTTCAACTACCCTTTCTCTCCAACCTTCTTCTTCCTTTCTTCCTTTTCCATACTTCCATGGTTTCAAGATGAAAAAACCCTGTCCATCTCCTTTAAAAAAACTCTCGACCTTTGCTGGTTTCTGTGTTTTTTTTCTCTCCATCGTAGCTTGGGCCTTGCCATATTTGTTGGTTTCTTTCTTTCCCTCTCACTTGAAGTGGGATTCCCGTTTCCTTTTCCCTCCCCTCTCAATCGAGGTTTCCATGGAAGATGTATTTAATTTTTTTTTTTTGTTTTTTTATTCATCAGCTTCCCCCATATGTATCAATAGTTTATTATTTTAGGGTTAATGTATTTTTGGTTTTTTATTTGTGGTTCATAAATTTGGTTTTTTTTTTTTTCATATTTGAGGTTTTATTTGATTTTATTATTGTAATATGTAATAAAACTGATCTATAGAAATTTGTTGTAAAAGAATTGTTTTACTATCTTTTTGTTATTGTTTAATCTACATTTTGTTGTTGTTTTGTAAAATTTCATCAACAAATGTTTAATGTAAACCAAAAGGGTAAAATGGTCATTTCTGACATTCAGACTGTTTATTCAGCACAACAACCGAACAACAACTTAGCTGTTAACACACAAACAACTATATCCATACAGACAGCTATATCCACACAGGTCTTACCAGAAAACGAACCGAACAACACCTAATTAGGTTCACTCGGTTTTACAAAATCAAATCATTAAGTTTGACTACCTGACTTTCCGTTTTTTGTAATTACAGTTAGTTTTTATGTTGCATTTCGAAATGGGAGAACATCACATGGTGTTCAGTTTTTACTTCTTTTTCAAAGTAAATATAATGTAAGTATGAGATGAGGGAATTTGGACTGTCTCACATATTTTTTCTTAAAAAGTAATAACGAACTTGGTAATACATTTGGCAGTAATTATTTATTTAATTGTTAATTTATATCATATGTTTTTTTATGCTTCCATAATTCGATTTTGGAATAAGAGACCACAACCGGTCATGTATGCTAACGTTTTTGTTATTTTTTTTTTTTAATGTATTTTTGAGAAAAAAAAGTATAAATTAAATAGAGAAAACAATATTTGTCAGCTATTTATATATATATTCCCATGATGAAAGTCGGTTGTCAAAGAATTATTAACAAAAAAACTTAGTCAAGCAAGTCGCATGATTTTATTGCGAGAAATCCTCCTTGATTGGTGACAGTTATCATGGTTTGTATATAGAGAAAGGAAACATATATATCAAATACAATATATATATAGAGGGTCATTCTTTTATTAATCAATGATTTTGTGTTAACTTTGTTAATTAATCTGGATCCTTAATCTTGAAAATTAATGGTTGTGATAAAAACAAAATTTTAAATTAAAAAAAGGGAAAAAAATCGGTTCAAAATCGATGTTCCTATACGAACAAGGGTAAAAAGGTAAAATTATATTAATTGATAAACATGAAAACTTATCAAATCCCAAAATAATAGGTACTACTTCCCTAAATATATTCGTGAAAAAAGGCTACGTTGGTTATAACCACCACTAAAATGCAAAATAAAAATTAAAAATTAAATTTATATTAATATTAATATTCAAATAAACAAAATAAATATTAAATTTATATTAATATTTATGTTGGAGGTTTTTGGTTAATATATGTTAAAATTCTAGAAGGGTGGGTTTATGCTTTTTGGTTCATATATGTTGAAATTGTACAAGGGTGAGTTTATGATTTTTTGTTCATATATGTGCAAATTCTAGAAGAGTGGGTTTATGGTTTTTGGTTCATATATGTTAACATGTGATTATTTTAAGGGTGGGTTTATGATTTTATGTTCATATATGTTAAAACATGTGACTTATGTGCATAAATGTGATCTGTGTGGTCTGCATATGAGAAAAGTTTATGTCCATTTATGTGCATATATGAAATAGGCATTTGGAAGATTTTATGTATTTGTGCACATATGAACCCAAAAGCAACTAATTATGTGCATAAATGCAATTTGTGTGATCTGCATATAAGAAAAGTTTATGTCCATTTATGTGCATATATGAAATAGGCATTTGGAATATTTTATGAATTTGTGCACAAATGAACCCAAAAGCAACTATTTATGTGTATATATGAAACATGGTTAAACTTGGTTCAGTTTGATTGTCGTCCATGATAAAAGAAAAAAAAACAGAAGACAGAAAACGGTTCCTATATTATAGGAAGAAGACGATGTGTGAAAATAAAAAAAAAACAAAATCAAATATGCAGATTAGGATAAACATTTAAAATAAAAAGAATAAAATCCATAAAAATCTCAAATTCCATATTTATCTCAACGTGATAATAGATATAATATAATATTAGAAAATTTTAAAACTCCAAATTACTAATTTACCCTTACTAAAAAACTGTTATGATTACTAAACCAATAAAATCTTTGCTATCCTATTGGTCTAAAATGGTTAACAAAGTTAACACTAAATTATTAGTTAACAAAAGAAGGGGACCATATATATATAATCAAATAAAAATTGTGTAGTTTATGGTAATCGTGAGATCCAGTATGAACCAATCATTTAAGACAATTAATTTTATTGACTAAAATAAAATAAAGGGTAAATTGGTAATTTAATTTTTTTTACAACTCCTAAAACCCTAAAATCTTTGCTGGCCCACCGCTGCAAATTATATCTTCATTTTCCTCAGGAACACCATCCACATTTGTGCCATTATCAAGATACTCAAGGTTAGAGACAACCATACCATCCTCATCTTCATCTTCCTTGTACATTTATGGATCAACAACTTCATCTGCCTAAAAAATACCCAAGTTCGACTTTCGATGGGTGGGTTTCATTTATCAGTTTGTTAACATATACAAGAAGTCGAGTTCCCATGAAACTCACCTCGATCGGGCCTTACCTCATTTGATTCCCCTATGAAACAAATATGATGCGTGTAACACCCGGAAATTTTGGTAAGAGTCTCGAAGACTCCCTTAACGTTCATATTTAGATTTTATCATTTACGAAAGTCTAAACTTGAAACCCAAGGTGAAACGGGTGCCTTCCGTGCGTGAAACGGCAAGTTTCGAGGCCCGAGGGAGTGCTGGGCGACATTGACCAGTGACTGTGACACGATCACTGTCGCCGTGTCATAGTCGCACCAAACCACCAGAAGGTGGGCTGGCTAGTGCGACATTGACCAGTGACAATGACCATGTCATTATCGCATGGTCATAGTCGCCGATACCCAGCGGGTATTTATTGCCCAACTCCGATTTTTAGGTCATTTGGCTCTTATCTTGGTTATTTGGGAGCTCGTTTTCTCTACAGATTTTGGGTAAGGAAGCACCATCCATCATCTCTCATTTTTAACTTCCTCAACAACCTCATTCATACTTCATTTATGGTGATTACTCTAGGTGATCTAAGGTGTCTTTGGTGAAGACTTCTCCTCCTCAAGAGCTTGTGTCATCTCCTCTACATCTAGAGTTTTGCTAGAGTTTAGATTTAAACCCCATTGTGAGTTCATACTCCCTTTTATTAAACTTTATACACATCAAAATGCATTTTTGACTTCTAAGTATCTCCTTGTTTACACATTCCTTGTTGATGAGATTTTGACCTAACTTAGTATTTTGGAGATTTTTAGGGTTTCTTACCATTTTACAAAATAATGAAACAATCCATGTTTAGAAACTACATTATGGGTGTTTTCACATTTTGAAGAATAAATGTTCAACATATGGTATTTTAGCCAAGTTTATGTTTAAAGTATATTATGGGTATTTTGGTTGAAAGTGTTATTTTGGAAAAAGGAAATAAATGATTTGATCTTGAGGAAATCCATGTTACATCAAAATGGTTTTTACACTTGAAAGGTTTACTTGGTAAGGAAACATATTTGGAAATGAGAAGATGGCCTTATGATTCGTGTTTGGGTTTTGTATTTCTTATCAGCAGTTAACCATAGAAATATGATTTGGGAAATGAATGGTGTTATGAACTATATGTTTGATTATAGTTGGTCACAAATGAACTTGTGACAAGTCTAGACTATTACTAGTGGATCCATAGGTATAGAGTCAACTTATTATTGGGGATCACTCCTGTTTGTAGCTAGTTGAGACATTGGGCCCTAGGGTGGCAACTTGGTACGGTTATGTGGGACCGGATACTAGCCGTGGGTCGTAAATGTAAATCCTAGCGAATGAGCATGACTAGGGATCATTGGGTGCCCTCCCCCACATCTTAGTACGAGCCGGCGTTTTCGTGGCCTTGATCCTAGTATGGTGAGCTCAATAACTTGGAAAGTGGCTTACTTTGTGTTCTACCACAATCCTTGGAAATTCGGGTCTTCCCGTTATCACAAGATGTAATTTGGACCGCAAGGTCATAACGTGTTTATCAAATCATTTACAAAGGCGATTGGTGAAAACAGTTTACTTACGTTGTACTTAAATTTCTTACTAAATTATCATATAAACTGTATGTTCTCACTAGGCTTTATGCCTAACACTTTTTCTCAAATGATGTGTATAACAGGTTCCCTTAGCGGCAGATCATCAAAGGGTTGAGTGAAGAACGTGGTCTCTTGAGGGCATTTTTGGTTGATAGATATTTTGGAGTCTTGGCGTTTAAAACAATTTATTCATTTTTGGAATTGGGTTGACAACCTATGTAATCTAGATAGAAATGGTTTAGATTAGTTTGTTGTCGATTTCCCATGCATCTTATACATGTTTTGTAAACGCATACACTTATACCCTTTTTGGGTGGTTTGCTCCAAATACAGATGTCGTATTGCCGAATTTTAAAATTTTAAAATTACCTGGATTTTAGGGTGTTACAAGTTGGTATCAGAGCTCTAGTTTAAGTGAACTAGGCATGAATGTAAGATGTCTAGACTTAGACTGAGATTAGTAAGTAATGATTTGTGAGATTCGGTAGAACTTTAAGATGGGTTGGTCTCAGAGTCTACGGAAATTATGCTAATCGAGAGTTGTAGTGACGGTAACGGGAATGCTTACGTACTATATGTTCATAATTTCATTTAGCTAACATTATTATGAGGATGTTTTACGTGAGTGTACTTGTTTTACGGTTGTTATGATTATTGGTAAATGTAATAGTACGTTTCTATCGTGCTTTATCTTGTGAACCTTCCTCTTACTTTTTCTCGTTCTTGTGTGGTAGCCATTACTCCATTATGGTGAACACGCACAGTCGACCGTTGGTCGACGAAGATTTGCGTAATGATAGCTCACCCGAACGGAATCCGGTGGTTAGGGCGGCGGTTGTCGCTCCTCCGGGTATGCCACCGATATTCACGGGAGAGGTGGAATAGGTGCCTAGATTGGACTTGGCATCTACAAACCCGGTTATTCGAAAGGCAAACCCTCAAGCTGACATGAGGGCCAACGTCATGCAAATGGTGACGTCGGCTATAGAGAAGCAGTAAGAGGCGTTTCTGAAAATGCTGGAGGATCAGGATACGAACCTTAACAGGCCCGAGGCAGTGGAAGAGAATGTGTTAATTGGTTCTGGTGGCACCGGGAACGCAATCAGAACTGAAGAGCAAAGGGTTGCTAGTACTCAGAAAAGTGGAAAAAGTTGTTCCTATAAATCCTTTCTGGGTTGTGGACCACCGGAGTTCTCTGGTTCTGAAGACCCGGTTGCATGCGTAAAGTGGATCCAAGCGATCAAACAAGCCTTCGGCTCATCTGAGTGCAAAGATGACCAAAGAGTGAGGTTCGGTTCTCAACTGCTCAGAGATACGATGCTCACATGGTGGAATGTCATCCAATCCACCCTTTCTCCTACTATTTTGGCTCAATTAACTTGGGGCGAATTCAAAGGGAAAATCTTGGAAGAGTACTGTAGTGAGAGAGCCATGGACAGTATTGAAAATGAGTTTCGGTCTCTTGAAAAAGGGGAACATGACGGTGAGGGAGTATACCTGTCAATTTATGGAGAAGCTGGGATTGGTGGGGCATGTGGCCTCAACAGAAAGAGAGAAGGTTAAGGCTTACCTCAAGGGCCTGCCGGCGGACATGATGTCGATGGTCCGCAACTCTAAAGCTTCTAACCTTCAGGAGACGATAGAGGAAGCTTAATTTATGGAAGAGGTCTATGCAAGAGGCAAGTCAGAGAAAGCAGTGGTAGTAGTAGACAAGAGAAAGTGGGAAGACAATCCCGGACCTCTTAAGAGGAATCGACCATTCGTTGGGAATCGAAATTTCAATAACCGTCAAGAGGCACGGTGGTTCCATAGGTGCCGAAGCAAGCACCACGACAGCTGTAATCCCAATTTCACCTCGTGTGCCAAGTGTGGTAAGACCGATCATCCTACCAAAGATTATCCGATCAAGGGGATTGTCTGTTTTGAGTGCAAGATGTCTGGACATTTTTGAAAGGATTATCTAAAGTGGAAAACGGGGAGCGCCCCGGAGAAGAAAGAGAACCCTCCTAGAGTTCCTGGCCGAGCTTTCCAGATGACGGCCGATGAGGCCAAGGCATCCACCGACGTGGTATCGGGTACGTTTCTTCTAAACTCCGTACCTGCTCGTGTGTTATTTGATTTCGGCGCTAGTTTCTCTTTCGTGTCAAACTCTTTTTGCCAAAAGCTTGCCATGCCCACTAGTAGCTTAGTTGATGCTTTAGTGGTAGAAATAGCAAATGGTAGTCAAGTAGTGATCCGCGATGTCTTGAAGGATTGCTCATTTGACATCGAAGGGAAGAAATTCTCAATTAATCTGATGCCCATGGTTATCGGTGGCTTCGATGTGGTGGTCGGTATGGATTGGTTGGCGGACAATAATGCCGAAATCCTATGCTCCAAGAAACTAATCCGACTCCCTATATCGGATGGTGACATGGTAGTAGTTTATGGCGAAAGGATGAAGGGCGATGTAGTGGTTATCACCATGGCTAAGGCACGAAAGTGCTTAGTGAAGGGATGTTCGTCCTTCCTAGCATACGTAGTCGACGCCAAGCTGGAGAAGAAGAAACTTGAGGAAGTAAAAGTGGTGCGTGAGTTTCCCGACGTTTTTCCGGATGACTTGCCCGGTTTACCACTCGATCATCAAGTAGAATTTCGAATAGATCTTGTACCGGGAGCGACTCCTATTGCTATAGCCCCTTGCCGGTTGGCGCCATGGGAGATGCAAGAAATGATGGCTCAACTCCAAGAACTCCTAGAGAAGGGATTTATAAGGCCAAGCTCGTCTCCTTGGGGAGCTTCGGTCTTGGTTGTCAAGAAGAAGGATGGCACAATGAGAATGTGCATCGATTATCACGGTGAAGAATAAGTATCCACTCCCAAGGATCGACGACTTATTCGATCAACTCCAAGAAGCGGGTTGTTTCTCAAAGATCGATTTGCGCTCGGGATATCACCAAGTGAAGGTGAGAGAGGAAGACGTTATGAAGACAACTTTTAGAACGTGTCACGGCCATTACGAATTTCTCGTGATGCCATTTGGTTTAACTAACACACCGACGGTGTTTATGGATTTGATGAATAGAGTGTGCCGACCATTCCTCGACAAGTCGATCATTGTATTCATTGATGACATAGTCGTGTATTCCAAGAGTGAGTCAGAATATGAGAAACACCTACGCGAAGTTCTAGAAGTATTGAAAAAAGAGAGGTTGTATGCCAAATTTTCCAAATGCGACTTTTGGCTTGAAGAGGTTCAATTCTTGGGTCATGTTGTCACTCGAGACAGAGTCTGTCCCAAATCCGAAGCTATGATGAATTGGGAACCTCCCAAGAGTCTGTCCCAAATCCGAAGCTTCTTGGGTTTGGCGGGCTATTATCGGAGATTCATCCAAGACTTCTCCAAGATCGCTTCTTCCTTGACGACTTTGACTAGGAAGAATGTGAAGTTCGTTTGGACAGAAACGCAAGAGAAGGCATTCCGGACCTTACAGAAGAAATTGTGTGAAGCCCCAATTTTATCGTTACCTGAAGGATCGGAAGACTTCGTGGTCTATAGCGACGCTTCGAAGATGGGGCTGGGTTGTGTGTTGATGCAAAGAGGCAAAGTGATCGCCTACGCATCGAGACAACTCAAGATTCACGAAAATAACTATCCTACCCATGATCTGGAGTTGGCAGCGGTGGTGTTCGCTTTGAAACTTTGGAGACACTACCTCTATAGCACGAAATGTACTCTCTACACGGATCATAAAAGTTTGAAATATGTTTTTTGATAAAAAGGAGTTGAACATGAGACAAAGGCGATGGCTTGAGTTACTCAAAGACTACGATTGTGAATTGCTTTATCATCCCGGTAAGGCAAACGTAGTGGATGATGCTTTGAGTCGGAAGGACTACAACGGGAGTATTCGGGCTATGTAGATCCCAGTTTCAGTGCAATCAACAGATATAAGAACAATGATGAACAATATATTGGCCACAGCAACTAGTTATATGATTAATATAAACTTCAAAGGGCTAAGGTTTACAGAGAGAATTTCTGATAATAGTATGTAAACCTAACAACTAGTAAACTGAATAATGAATCTCTAAACTGATAAATGAAACAGAAATAACTTTAAATACTCGGGCTCGCAAGCCTAGTGGGCTTATGGGCTTTAAGGCCCAACAAGCTTACAACAATAGCAACTTGTCACAAACTACCCTGAACTTCTATTTAACATAGAAAATGGCCCTAACAATCTCCCCCTTTAAATAGAAGTTGATAGTCACGCCAGTTAGGAACGAAGATTTTTCGGAAACCAAAGCTGATCTCGAAATATCTAATCTGAGTTCTGTACTCCAGTCGCTCTTCAATTTCACCCAGTGCTTCAAGGACAAGTGCCTTGTATTTAGGATCCAAAAACTGAACCCCTTTTTCATCTTTATCAAGTGCACGCTTCAACTTGTCTTTCAGCAACATCAACGTACCATCGCAGAATCTGGCAATCTGATTGAAACGAATGAAATGCATAATTCCTTTGTCATTCACATAGGTCATGCCAAACTCTGGAAGCTTTATCACAGTAAACGCAGGTACATTCTGGATATCAGACGGAATCTTCAAATCAGGCTTGAGCAGATTAATCTTTGGCTGGTTGCTTTCTAACCCGATCTGAAAATCTTCCACCGAAGCAAGTTTCATTGCACACTTCATGTATCTTTTCACTGTTTCTAGAGCATCAATGACTTCTCCGGGTCTGACAGTTTTGGTCTTTAAGTCACGTAAGATATACAGCAGATCTTGTGGCTCCAAGCATGGAAAATCAGCATCAGAAAAGCAATATTGTTGACCATCTTCTCGAGTAACCATAAAGTCCGTATACTTGACCTTCATAAAGTAGGCAGGTATAATCTTATCAACTGATACAATCCTGAGCTTCGTCTTGGAGTACTTGTGCTGGAACTTTCGGTATACGAACACAAGTTCACGCTGTTTTTCTTTGTTTTTCACTGACTGTAGACCATGTATAACAACTTCATCATACTTTCTGATCCAGTGGGCAAATATCCTCTTCTGACTTTCTTCGAGGAAAGGAACTTTTATTCAGACTCTTTCCCACTTGGATGAACGAGCTGGAGTTGTATTGACTGGTTCTCTAACTGGTGAAGCTGGAGGAGATCTCTCGGGAACTACTGTATCAGAAAATTCAGGGTAAATAACAGGATAAGCCAATAGAGGAATCACGACAGAAGACTGATCCTCTGGATGCAGTATTTCATCAATTTCTTCTTGCATAACCACCAGAGCTCTTTCAGAATTTGCACATTCTTCTATCGTGTCTGTTACTTCATACGGATCTAGTATTATCGTCCAATCTTCAGGAACTATCGGAGAATCAAATTCAAATTCCTCAGGCTTTTCAACCGTCGGATAATCATATAGTATCAGATCAGTCACTGGTTCCCGTTGCTGTTCCTGTTCCTGCCTCTGTCCCTCTGTTCTTGTACCCGAACCCGTACCCTGTTCAACCTGTTCCGACTCCACTACATGAGACTCCGGCTCAGATCGACGTTGGCGCTTCTCCCCCTCATGGTGATCAGGATCATCCTGATCATCATGTCGGCGCTTGAGCCGTTCTGCCTGGCCACGACATGTATCTTCCACTACCGAAAGGCGTTCAGTCAAAACAGCTACGGTTTGCTGAAGTGACTGAAGCATAGCTTGTTGGATCTGGAAGGCTTCGACAGAAACGATAGGTTGGGGTGTAGGTGGGGTCGGTGTAGATGCTTGAGAAAGTAAGGATAACAAATCGGCATCCTGGGTGGGTTCGGTTAGAGATTGGGCTATAAGTTTGGCGAGAAGGATAGATTTCAGTTCAGGTATGGACATATCCGCAGCTGATAGAGAAGATGGAGTAGATGTGGTCTCCGGCTCAATCGCAGGACCTTTGCCTTTGACCATGCATTTAATGTTGTCCAACTCCTCCGTCATCATAGATTGGACAGCCTTTAGGGCGCCGTCCATGTATTCCCTTGAGACAAACTCAGTGTGGGTAACGCCGGGGTCACTTAGACTTCCCGTTGTAGCTACGACTGTAGAATTCGAGCCGCCTACGTTCACGGTTGGCGTGATGATAGCCGTGGTAGGACTTCCATCCAATCCTCGTAACCTACCCGAAGGTGGGTTTACTATGGATGTTCCGGCCGGGCCACTTAGGCTACCGGCGATAGCCGAAAACGGAATATGTGTCCTAGGAATGGCGTGTAATACAAATGGATCTAGACTCCGTGCATGCAAAGAAGGCGAGAACGGGGGCAACTGTTCTCTTGTTTCAATATCGGCACCCTCCAAGTGAGAGCCCGATAGCGTATGTGCTAAATCCCCGTGAGTTTGTGAAACCACCATCTGTTGAGAGATGGTGGAGTGGCTTGGTGGGGCGTGCAAGTGCGCCGCTAGGTCCACGGCGGCTTCTTCAATACCCAGTCCCAACACATGAGACTGGATAGCAGATGTGGCTACCTGGCTAGATGTGGCTGGGGGGGATACAACCGAAGATGGTTGTCCCATCACTCGTGTACTCTCAGAATGTAGCTTACTCCGCCTGTCCCTCACACAGCTCACCTCTTGATGTTCAACTAATACTCCCTCCGCTCTCCTTATCTCTCCGGATGGGGGCTGATTATCGTCACCGTCAGAGTCAGAAGACTCTTCATTTGATGCCGATGTTGCGGTTTGGGTTTCCTCGGTATCTGAAGTGGCTGATGTTCCTTCAGTAGCAGCGACAGAAGAAGACTGAGCTTGAACGGCTTCAGAAACTGTTGCCTCTTCTGTCGTTTGAGTACCTGTTGTTGGTGGCGGAGAAGGTTGTCTCGAAGAACTTGGCTGGCTCGTTCCAACGGCACTGCCCACTCCAGTTCCCCTCACGATAATGGCCCTCGACACACCCTGTCCGGAAGCCCCAGCTATCCGGACGCTCCCACCTCTTGTTCGTGGACGCTGACCCTCACGTCGCTCAGGTCTTGCTCCTTGGGCAGGTCCTGCCGGTCCTGGCCGGACCATAGGAGCTGGGATGTTGTGTGTGTGCCTATAAGCTATCACACTCAGTGCCGTGGGACGAGCATGGTCTAGTACCCCGACTGGGATTTGTCGGGCGACAACACCTTCTGGATCAGCACGGGAAGGAATCTTCCGGGTTGGATGTTGTGGGCACATCGGGTGGGTGGAGCGGCGCTGTATCTCGGGATACAGGTTCATGTAGTTCCGGATGATTATCTGTAGGAACCGCATGAAGGGGACGAAGTTTGACCGCCGAGATGCAGTCGACCGAACTCTCTGAATGAGTTCAAACCATAGAAGATCGGCAAAGTCGACGTGGCGATTGAATGCCACCGCATGAAAGATGCGTAGAATCGGAGCGCTCGTCTGATCAATGCCTTTCGTTATAGACGAAAGACACCGATTGATATAAGTGAACAGCGTGTACCATAACGTCGATAGATGTTTGCGGGTGAATGTTGATGGTATGCGGAGTTCTGCGCCGTATCCCAACGAGATAAGATCGGTGCACAATGTAGCATCTGAGACAAGCGGGTCGAAGTCTTCTTGGCCAGCTACAGATCCGGCGGTCGGTAACCGAAGAAATTGGCGGAATAGATCACTTGTGAGAAGCACTGGTGTGTGATCTATCCGACCTTCAAGATGGAAACCGCCATCGGCTTCTAAGGCATGAAGGGAACGCCAGAATTGCTGTAGGTATATGATTGGAACGGTGGCTGTTTCTGTTAGAGCATAGGAGAGTGGATGGCCCCTTAGTATCTCGATGATGACCTGATGTTGAATGGCGAGTTGGGTCACATCGAGATGGTAGTTATTTGCTGTAAGTGGAAGGAACTGATCCTCGGGAATCAGTTCTGCATCTGCGATTGGATCAATCGCTGGTGGCTGATTTTGAGCCATTGTACCTGTGAAGAAGTAATCGATTAGTACACAGGTTTGGAAAACACAATTTTCGCCGTTTGGAGTTATACCGTGATGATTTAGATCACGCCAGATAGTAACTCCAAAAACTTGGAAGAGCAAACCCTACTCGTGAGTTAGGGTCAGTCACCAAGGCGCGCAGACTTGCACCACTTCCTCATAAACACACATAAGTCCAAGTATGACTATAAGCACCAACACCATGGCTTCGACCGGAGAAAAGCAAGACCGGACGAGGCATTCGACCGATGGTCTCATAAGACCGGATAGATGTTGGATCGGATGTGGTCTTTGACCGGAGGTCACTAAGACCGGAGGAGATCTTCGACCGGAGGTATCATTTGACCGGAGTCGTCTTCGACCGGGGGAATCTTCGACCGGGGCATAACCCTAGATCGGAGTATGCCCCCGGAGAAGATCAATCGACAACTTACAGATGTCGTAGACGACGTCGAAGATCACCCAAAACGATGAATCAATGGAGAAACGTTCGTTAACAGATTGGAACATCTAATAAACCAAAGACAAGTTACCTGATCGATGGAAGTTGGAAGAAGTCGAAGGTGTTCGGTCGAAGTGGTTTCGGTCGAAAGAGAGGTCCGGGCGAGAGAGAGATGTAGAAGAAGAAAACACGAATTGATCGAATGAGGAGGAATCCCGAAGGTGGCTTGGGCTTGGGCCGAGTCTGGTCTTGGACCGGGGGGGGGGACAATGGGCCGAGACATTGGGCCGAGGCAAATCAACCAAACACCTCAAACCAAACACACAAAAATAAACCAAACCTAACAAGAAATATTTGTGGAATTTTCGGAGATATATATAAAAAAATAACTCAAAAAAAAAACGTAAAGGTAGAAGAAAAAAAATAAACCTAAGGAGAGAAGAAGAAACAAAATTAAAATTAAAGATAAAGAGAAATAATAAATAAAAAAAAACGAAGACATGAGACCTAGCTCCCCCTCGAATGATTACCATGAGGTGGTCCAAACACAGAACCCTCTTACCTGCTCCCCCTCGAAAGGAGGACCCGTGAAACTTACCAACCATCTGACGCTCGTGCTCCCCCTGAACACAGTATCGGGTTGTAGATCCGTCACTAACAACTTACTCTTCAAGGAACAAAGGAATTAATTGCACACACAATCACGAAACACAGACACACGAACACAAAAAGAATAGGAAAAGAAAAACACGACATCTACTTTGTTGATACAGAAGTTCGTAACGAACACAGAGCTGAACGAGTAGAATGCAATAACCAAGGAGTGTGAATAATCGCAACCAGAGACAAGGCACTGATGCAGTTGTCACAGTCATTCGTTATTGAATGAAACTCGTAGAGAGCTGTGAACGGATCAAACTTTCAGATTTAGCATACCTAGCTTGGACACAAGGTAATTAAATTGTTTTTCGTCCAAGGCTTTGGTAAATAGGTCTGCTAACTGATGCTCTGAATTAACAAAATAGAGTTCGATTGTACCTTTTTCCACGTGATCTTTTATAAAGTGATAGCGCACATCGATGTGCTTCGTCTTTGTGTGTTGGACGGGATTGCTTGATATGGCTATAGCGCTCTTCGAGTCGCAGTAGATGGGAATCCTGGAGTAATCAAATCCATAGTCTTTGAGCTGGGTGCGCATCCAGATGACTTGCGAGCAGCAACTGGCGGCTGCTACATACTCCGCCTCGGCGGTGGAGGTGGACACGCAGTTTTGCTTCTTGGAGGCCCAGCTGACAAGACGATCGCCCAAGAACTGAACATGACCCGACGTGCTCTTCCGGTCCAGCATGTTGCCAGCGTGGTCAGCATCCGAGTAGGCTGTCAATTCAAAACCTGTCTCTTTTGGGTACCACAAACCAAGATCAGCAGTACCTTTTAAATATCGAAAAATTCGCTTAACCGCAGCTAAGTGAGACTCTTTAGGTTTTGACTGAAATCTTGCACACAAGAATGTCGAAAACATAATGTCAGGCCTACTAGCCGTCAAGTACATCAGAGAGCCAATCATACCTCTATAAATAGTAGCATTCACATCCTTACCGTTAGGATCGGAGTGGAGCTTTAGAGTAGTGGACATGGGGGTTTTCATAGATGAAGAATGTTCCATCTGGTATTTCCGAAGAATATCCGAGATGTACTTAGATTGAGTAATGAAGATTCCTGTTTGTAATTGTTTTACTTGAAGACCCAGAAAAAAATTCATTTGCCCCATCATGCTCATTTGAAAATGTTTACTCATTAAGGCAGAAAAGTTCTGACAATACTTGGGGTTCGTGGAGCCAAAGATTATATCATCAACATAAATTTGTACAAGAATGATATCGTTCTTCTCTCTTTTAATAAATAAAGTAGTATCAATTTTACCTTTAGAGAAGCCAGACGTGACTAAGAAGGATGAGAGTGCATCATACCAGGCTCGTGGCGCTTGCTTAAGACCGTAGAGGGCCTTGTCGAGAAAATAGACGTAACGGGGATTTTCAGTACTCACGAAACCTTCGAGTTGCGAGACATATACTTCCTCCTTGAGCACGCCGTTGAGAAACGCAGATTTCACGTCCATTTGAAAGACGATGAAATTCTTGTGAGCGGCGTAGGCGAGGAACATGCGGATCGCTTCAATGCGGGCAACCGGTGCAAACGTCTCATCGTAATCAATTCCTTCTTGCTGGCGATATCCTTTAGCCACTAGACGCGCTTTGTTCCGAACAATGATGCCGTTTTCGTCCTTCTTGTTCTTAAAAATCCATTTAGTCCCTATCACTGTCTTGTTCTTAGGTCGGGGAACTAGGCGCCATACTTTGAGGGTCTCAAATTGGTTGAGTTCCTCTTGCATAGCAATTACCCAGTCCGGATCATTCAGTGCTTCAGAGACAGTGGAAGGTTCGATACGGCTTAGGAACGAGGAAAATAAACATTCATTAGCGGTGGTGGATCTAGTTTGAACTGGTGTGGAGGGATCACCAATGATCTGATGAAGGGGGTGTGCTCGAGTCCACTTGATGATGTGTGGATGAGGTTGATATGTCTGATGGGAGGTATCGGAATCCACATGACCACCTGGGGGTAAATCCTGAACTGCCTCGAGGGATGATGGACTGTGAGATGGAAGCTTCTTAGTGGGAGTTGAACAAGGAGTAGAGGACGACTCAGCTGGAGATGAACCGATGGGAGGCTCCGGGATTGCCGGAGAGGAAGCTTCGAGAGCACCTTCAACAGGAGTCGGTGCATGAAGTTGAACGGAAACAGGCGTTGGTTCAGGAGCACCGTCATCAAGAACTTGAGTAAGAGAATTTCTATCACTTGAGCTTGGGGAAGCTTGATCATTGGCAGTAGAGGATGGAGCACCAGGCGAGGATGGACCTCCAGAGTCGGTAGGGCCAGTGACTTGTGTCACTTCTGGTGCTTGAGCAGTATTCCTGTCCCATGACTTAGAATTAGATTGAACATTAAATAAGTCATTATAAAAGAATTCAAACAGTAAATCCAAATCAGAAAGATGTGCTCTTGTCGTAGACGCATGATGTGGATCCACTGGAGATTGTGTAGCTTCCGAACGGAATTGTCCAGAAGCTAACACACCAGTAAGCGCGGGTTCTGAACTGAGATGCTCAGAAACTATTTCAGGGGCCTCGTCAAAAGTCACGTTTACGCTTTCAACGACGGTCTTCGTCCGTTTGTTGTAGACACGATAGGCTTTTGCGTGCTGAGAGTAGCCGATGAACACTCCTTCATCCGCTTTGGGACTGAATTTGCCAAGATCATCCTTATCATTGAAGACAAAGCAGGTGCATCCGAAGGCATGAAAGTAGTTGATGTTCGGAATACGTTTGTTGATGATCTCGTACGGATTCTTGTTGAACCGCTTGTTAATGATAGACCGATTTTGAGTATAGCAAGCGGTAGCAACAGCTTCTGCCCAAAGAAATAGTGGTAGCTTGGAATGAGATAACATCGTGCGTGCTGCCTCGACTAGAGTTCTGTTTCGACGTTCTACCACTCCATTCTGCTGAGGAGTACGAGCAGCGGAGAAAGTATGCGAGATACCCACTGAAGTGAGATAAGTGGTGAGTAACTGATTCTTGAACTCAGTACCGTTGTCCGTCCTGATGGTTTGAACTACTTGGTTGAGACTGACTTGAATACTTTTCAGAAGAGAGATTATCAAGTCGGGAGTTTCATCCTTGGAACGGAGAAATCGGACCCAAGTGTAACGAGAGAAATCGTCAACCATCACCAGAACATACTTCTTGTGATTTATGCTTTGAACGCGCATCGGTCCACATAAGTCCATGTGGATTAGCTCAAGGGACCGAGAAGTACTCGGAACGGCTTTAGGCTTGTGAGACGCCTTTTTCATCTTGCCCTTTTCGCAGGCAGCGCACAGATGATCTTTTGCAAACTTGAGATCTGGCATACCTTTGACATGTCCCCCGAGCACCAACTTGTTGATGTTCTTGAAGTTCAAGTGCGAGAGACGACGATGCCATAGCCAACTTTGTTCAGTAGATGCTTTTGACAACAAACAGACTTCCTTATCGGGTTTCAAGGATGAGAGGTCGATCGTGTAGAGGTTGGTTTGTCGCGTGCCAGCAAGTATTTCTTTACCATCCTCAGTTCGAACGCTACACTTTTTAGCCTTGAAAGTAACCTCGAGATTCTTGTCGCAGAATTGACCGATACTGAAAAGATTGTGACCGAGACCTTCGACATAAGAGACTTTCTTGATTGTGATATTATCTTTGACAATATCGCCGTAACCCCTGATAGGAGAGGAGTGATCATTCCCGAACCGGACATTTCCACAAAACCTCTCGGTGAAGTTTGTGAGAAGCTCCCTTCTTCCGGTCATGTGCTTGGAGCAACCTGAATCTAGATACCACACATGACCGTCCTGCAAAAACAGGTTATTTCTTTTTAGGTACCCATTCGTAAATGGGTCCTTTAGGGTTAGGGTTAACACCCGACTTAGAGACCCGTTTATAATTGGGTCTTTGTCTTTCACGGGAAACATGACTATGAGAATTATTAGTAGCAATATGATATGAACCAAACCAATCAGATGCATAACGGCTATCAACAAAATCATTTGATCCACAATGAGAACAACACAAACAATCATGCGACAGTTGAAGTAATTGCGGAATTGAATAAACTTTTAAAGGAAAAGTTCCATTACAATCAACTAGAGGTTTAGAAATAAAAACATCATGATTGTTATTGTTCTTTCTAGACTTTAACACTGGATCAACTAATTCTGATGTTGCCGAGCTTTCTCTTGACTTCTTAGCTACCCAAGCATATTTCACTGCTTTCCGCCGACCATACGTATCTGAAATGCCGTTGAACCCATAGTCAGAGGATTTGAAAATTGACGATTGTGACATTTGAGAGCGACCGGTCCTTTTCTTCTTCTGTGAACGCCTTTTTGATTTTGACATGGAAGGTTCTGAAGGAATGTTCACAGAAGGTTTTTGCGAGGCAGATGTAGAACATTCACCCTTATGAAAATTGACCGGAGGCGCACATGACTCATTTAGAAAATCAACATGGCTAGGTAGAGAAGGATTAAAATCAAATTGGCTCAAATTGTTATCTAAACACACCTCAGAATTCAAGAATGCGTAAAATTCAAGTTCCTCATCAGAAAGGACCTTACCACATGAGAACTTCAGAGCATTTGAAGAGTTTGTTGAGTGCAGATCATATGCGGAAGCATTTTTACAATCAGAACACTGATCTGGTTTAAGACTTTGAGGCTCTTTTCCTTTATTTGAAATGATCGGTGACGAGTCACCCATAAAAGCTTTGTAGGAAGATGTGTCAGAAGAAGGATAAGAGTTTTCAGACAGAGACGATAACTCTCTTTGGAGAATGGAAGGCTGAGCATGAGGGTCAACCTTGTGAAGTTGCACTTTCAGATTATCTGCTGCCATAGCAGCCAGTTGTGAGTGCAACTTCTTTATTTCTGTCTGGTAATATTCTTTATCTTCTTCCGACATAGTTTCCTTTTTGTTGGAACTGAGACACTCAATTTGAGATAAAAGACTTTGCTTTTCCTTTTGAAAATTTTCCCTTTCTAGTACATACGATTCTTCTAGCTGAATAAGTTTCTTTTCTAAAAGCAGAGTAGGAACATAAACCTTGGGAGCTAGAGGTTCCTCCTCAGTTTTAACGGTTTTAGTATTTAGTTCAGCTTGAGAGTAACTATGGAAAAAATCGGATGACAGGAAACGGGGTTTGTCAGTATTATAAGAAGCATTTAAAGTATCATAAACAAACGGAAATGTCCTTTTAGAAAGAACAGAGTTTTCTCTTCTCAACTTATCTTCAAGGTCTTCCTCCTCAGTGGGTGTGGTCCAATGTATCTTATATTCAGGAAAGATTTTGTCTAATCCAAAAAATTCAGATGCATATAAAGTAGGAACTTTGGATAAAGCCTTGTTTAAATAATCAGGGTTATCGTACCCGATACCCGCATTTCCGTACTTTGGTTCTTTTGGTGCGATTAGCTTTAACGTTTGATCAGATTGACCAAATTTATAAAGTTTCTTTTCAAGCTCTTCTAGCTGATTGGATAACCTTATTTTCTCATTTTTGTAAGCCACGTTTTGATTTAACAAATCAATTTTCTCGGACTCAGACATACGGAGCTTATCGGTCAGGTCATCTACTTTGGTCATTAGACTTTGTGACTCTGTTGAACACCTCACATTTTCTTCTCTTAAATTATAAATAGTGCACATGTAGCTAGAAATTTCTAAGCTTTGATTTTCCATAAAGTCAGACTGCTTAGTGACACGGTTTTCCAGAGAAGAGAGAAGTTGTTCTTTTTCTTTTAACAGAAGCTTGTAAGAGTCAAGTTTGTTCATAGATAGTTGCATCTGATCAAGTAAAGCTTCATGAAAAGGGGTACATACCTGGCAAGGAGCATTGTTATCGTCTTCATCAGTATCAGATGGTGATGAATGGTTGCCCATGAAGCACAGATGAGCTTCAGCATCCTCGGGTTCTTCATCCGACACTTGTAGCCAGTAATCGTCTTCAGCCATTAGAGCTTTACCAGCTTCCTTTTCTTTGGCAAGAAGCAGCTTGGCTCGGTAGTAGTCGGCGTTGCGCACAATTGGCTTGCGACAATCTCTGGCGAAATGACCTAACCGACCACAATTGTAACATTTGATCGGTTCGTCTTTAGGCTTTTCTTCATGTCTCTTGTCAGGCTTCTTACCAGCTTCAAAGCGACTGTTACCTTCAGACTTATCACGATGATCACGATGAGTAGAAACTCTTTGCTTATTGGAAGTCTTGGAGAAAAACTTCCTCTTTTGAAATGCTTGAGTGAGAAACACCATTGCTTCTTTCATCTTGGCAAGTTCTGGATCCGAATCGCTATCGGGATCTTCAGGTTCAGAATCACTCAGCACATGTTCTTTTCCAGATGATCGGCTGACGGATTTGCCTCTTCTCTCAGATACGAGTGCTATTTGATCAGTTGCTGGCTTTTCTTCTGCTTTCCCAATAAGTTCCATCACTTCCTCTTCGTCTTGGAGCAGCATTTCATACAGTTCGTGAAGGTACAGCTTCTCCAAGGTTTGAGTGTGGCGAATATGGGAGACGAACGGTTTCCACTCAGACTGTAAGTTGTTCATAAACTTTATGTTGTTTTCCGTGTTCGTCTTTGTGATCTTATTTTTCTGAAGATCATTTAGAAGCATATTAAACCTTTCGTAGGTTTCCGTCAGCGTTTCACCCTTTCGTGCTTTAAACCCATCATATCTGGTGATACAGTTTGTCACTTTTAGCTGGTTATTGATGTGGCTTCCCATCATCATCTTCTCTATTTGGTCCCACATCTTTTTCGACGAGTCTTTGAAACTATCTATACAAGCATAGATGTCATTCGGTAGACTTTGAAGAAGATATGATTTTGCCAGCTTTTCTGCCTCGTACAATTCCTTTTCTCTGTTAGTAAAATCACCAACAGTTTTCCGGATCTGGCGCTCTGGCCAACCTTCAGTTGGGTTTGCCGGTACCACTTTCATTGGCCAATCTTGTGGACCCTCAGTCAGGCATTTGTATATGTCTTCATAGTTGGATTTTGCTTCTATGAAGTTCATAAATCGGTCATGCCACTGAGGGTACTCTCCCCGAAAGAGCACCGGGGGCTTTTGGTCAGAACCGATGGCTAGAGCATCCCTTGAGTTCATTTTTACTTCTTAGCTTAAGAGCACTGTAATGATCGTTAGGCAAGCAGAATGATCCAAATACAATAAAATAGAAGAAACACAGAAACACTTGATTTAAACAGAAAATCAGGTCACACAAATATCCGGTCGAAGGTATGCCCGGAGGAAGCAGTTATCCGGTCGAAGGACACGTCCGGGGATACACTTATCCGGTCGAATGATACGACCGGGGTCACACGAATCCGGTCGAATGTTAAGACCGGAGGACCCTTATTCGGTCGAAAAGGACAAAAAAAAAAAAAAAAAAAAACGGATCACCTTTATTCGGTCGAAGGGATAAGACCGGGGACACTTTGTTCGGTCGAAGGGGTTTGACCGGAGCACAAGTGTCCGGTCGAAAGAGGAAGTCTTATTTGGTCCGGTCGAAAGACTTAACTAAAGATAAACACAAACAACCCCGAAGAACACGAAGAATCCGAAGAACCCGAAGAATTTCTGGGTTCGATCGAATGCAAACACAGATCCTTCGATCCTTTGATCGAAGGAATTAACAAATCAAGCAACAGCCAAACTCACTAAGACCGAATAATCACTACTCAGAAGCAATGCGATCGAAGGACTTAATGACCAAGACCGAATACAAAATTTCCAGAAATTTACCAGATTCGATCGAAGCCAAACCAACTTCAGAAACAATTTCGATCGATAAACAACATTAATAATCAACTAAAACACATATACGCGATTAACACATTAATATAGGGTTTTAGACAAACCTTTTTCTGGATCAAACCTTTTGCCTATCTGCTCTGATACCAATTGTAGATCCCAGTTTCAGTGCAATCAACAGATATAAGAACAATGATGAACAATATATTGGCCACAGCAACTAGTTATATGATTAATATAAACTTCAAAGGGCTAAGGTTTACAGAGAGAATTTCTGATAATAGTATGTAAACCTAACAACTAGTAAACTGAATAATGAATCTCTAAACTGATAAATGAAACAGAAATAACTTTAAATACTCGGGCTCGCAAGCCTAATGGGCTTATGGGCTTTAAGGCCCAACAAGCTTACAACAATAGCAACTTGTCACAAACTACCCTGAACTTCTATTTAACATAGAAAATGGCCCTAACAGGCTACTCTCACAAGAATCGAGCTCGTGTCGAGTCTCATAGAGAAGATTAAGACATCTTAAGTAGAAGCTTTATTGGAGGAAAATCTCAAGGAGGAGGTCATGACAAAGTAACATTTACTTTTAACGAAAGATAGCCGTGGGGTAAAATTGTTCAACGGTCGAATATGGGTACCCAAGATTGGGGGCAGTCGGGAGATTCTTCTTGAAGATGCCCATAAGTCCAAGTATTCCATTCATCTGGGGAGTACAAATATGTACCGAGATTTGAAGCTACATTATTGGTGGCCGGTGATGAAACTTGACGTGGCATGTTACGTAGAATGTTGTGTGACATGTTTGCGAGTGAAGGTCGAGCATCAACGACCGTACGGGAGTCTCCAATCCTTGGAGATGCCCGAGTGGAAATGGGAACACATTACCATGGACTTCATGACTAAGTTGCCCAAGACTCTTCGAGGTAACGATACCATATGGATGGTAGTTGACCGGTTGACCAAGAGCGCTCATTTCTTGGCCATGCGTGAGACACTACCGATGGACAAGTTAGCAAAGCTTTACATTGATGAGGTGGTTTCGAGGCATGGAGTACCTTTGTCTATTGTGTCAGATCGTGACAGTCGGTTGAATTCCAACTTTTCGGATGGCTTGCAGAAGCAACTTGGTACGCGCGTGAAGTTGAGTACGGCTTACCATCCTCAAACCGACGGTCGAAGCGAGAGAACGATCCAAACACTTGAAGACATGCTAAGGTCTTGTGTTATCGACTTCGGGGGTAGTTGGGACTCTCACTTACCTTTGGTAGAGTTTGCTTACAATAATAGCTACCACTCGAGTATCGGAATGGCTCCGTTTGAGGCCTTATATGGGCGGAAGTGCAGAACTCCCGTATGTTGGCTTGAGGCGGGAGAGAAGCAATTCTCCAGACCCGAAATCGTGCAAGAGACGGGCGATAAAGTTAAAGGCATTCGGGAAAGGTTTAAAGCGACCCAAGATCAGCAAAAGAGCTATGCCGATAAGAAGAGACGACCGATGGAATTCCATGCGGGCGACCGTGTGATGCTAAAGGTGTCGCCATGGAAGGGCATTATCCGGTTCGGAAAACGCGAGAAGTTGGGTCCCCGTTTCCTTGGACCATTTAAAGTGCTTAAGCGTGTGGGCTTACAAGCTTACCAATTGGAACTTCCTCCTGAAATAAACAAGATCCACAACACATTCCACATATGTTACCTTCGGATGTGTTTGGCGGAGGAGGAAAGCGTTATCCCTCTTTCCGAGATTAGAGTGGACGAGAGTAACCGTTGTGTTGAAGAACCCGACACTATTCTAGAGAAAAAGTTAAAGAAACTTCGCCACAAGGAGGTCACTATGGTCAAAGTACAATGGAAGCATCATCGTGCTGCCAATGTGATGTGGGAAGCCGAGGAGGATATGAAGCGAAGATATCCTCACCTGTTCGAGTAGTTGTTCGAGTAGTTGGGATTTCGGGGATGAAATCATTTCCAAGTTGGGGAGGATTGTAACACCCGAAAATTTCGGTAAGAGTCTCGAAGACTCCCTTAACGTTCATATTTAGATTTTATATTTTACGAAAGTCTAAACTTGAAACCCAAGGTGAAACAGGTGCCTTCCGTGCGTGAAACGACAAGTTTTGGGGCCCGAGGGAGTGCTGGGCGACATTGACCAGCGACTGTGACACGGTTACTGTCGCCGTGTCATAGTCGCACCAAACCACCAGAAGATGGGCTGGCTAGTGCGACATTGACCAGCGACAATGACCATGTCATTGTCGCATGGTCATAGTCGCCGATACCCAACGGGTATTTATTGCCAAACTCCGATTTTTAGGTCATTTGGCTCTTATCTTGGTTATTTGGGAGCTCTTTTCTCTACAGATTTTGGGTAAGGAAGCACCATCCATCATCTCTCATCTTTAACTTCCTCAACAACCTCATTCATACTTCATTTATGGTGATTACTCTAGGTGATCTAAGGTGTCTTTGGTGAAGACTTCTCCTCCTCAAGAGCTTGTGTCATCTCCTCTACATCTATAGTTTTGCTAGGGTTTAGATTTAAACCCCATTGTGAGTTCATACTCCCTTTTATTAAACTTTATACATATCCAAATGCATTTTTGACTTCTAAGTATCTCCTTGTTTACACATTCCTTGTTGATGAGATTTTGACCTAACTTGGTATTTTGGAGATTTTTAGGGTTTCTTACCATTTTACAAAATAATGAAACAATCCATGTTTAGAAACTACATTATGGGTGTTTTCACATTTTGAAGAATAAATGTTCAACATATGGTATTTTAGCCAAGTTTATGTTTAAAGTATATTATGGGTATTTTGGTTGAAAGTGTTATTTTGGAAAAAGGAAATAAATGATTTGATCTTGAGGAAATCCATGTTACATCAAAATGGTTTTTACACTTGAAAGGTTTACTTGGTAAGGAAACATATTTGGAAATGAGAAGATGGCCTTATGATTCATGTTTGGGCTTTGTATTTCTTATCAGCAGTTAACCATAGAAATATGATTTGGGAAATGAATGGTGTTATGAACTATATGTTTGATTATAGTTGGTCACAAATGAACTTGTGACAAGTCTAGACTATTACTAGTGGATCCATAGGTATAGAGTCAACTTATTATTGGGGATCACTCCTGTTTGTAGCTAGTTGAGACATTGGGCCCTAGGGTGGCAACTTGGTACGGTTATGTGGGACCGGATACTAGCCGTGGGTCGTAAATGTAAATCCTAGCGAATGAGCATGACTAGGGATCATTGGGTGCCCTCCCCCACATCTTAGTACGAGCCGGCGTGTTTGTGGCCTTGATCCTAGTATGGTGAGCTCAATAACTTGGAAAGTGACTGACTTTGTGTTCCACCACAATCCTTGGAAATTCGGGTATTCCCGTCATCGCAAGATGTAATTTGGACCGCAAGGTCATAACGTGTTTATCAAATCATTTACGAAAGCGATTGGTGAAAATGGTTTACTTACATTGTACTTAAATTTCTTACTAAATTATCATATAAACTGTATGTTCTCACTAGGCTTTAAGCCAAACACTTTTTCTCAAATGATATGTATAACAGGTTCCCTTAGCGGCGGGTCGTCAAAGGGTTGAGTGAAGAGCGTGGTCTCTTGAGGGCATTTTTGGATGATAGATATTTTGGAGTCTTAGTGTTTAAAACAATTTATTCATTTTTGGAATTGGGTTGACAACCTATGTAATCTGGATAGAAATGGTTTAGATTAGTTTGTTGTCAATTTCCTATGCATCTTATACAGGTTTTGTAAACGCATACACTTATACCCTTTTTGGGTGGTTTGCTCCAAATACAGATGTCGTATTGCCGAATTTTAAATTTTTAAAATTACCCGGATTTTAGGTCGTGCTACCGCCACCAACATCCACCTGCTACTGCCACCACAAAACATGATGATTTGAGATTTGCAATGCCGAAAGTATAAAAAATATTTGCCGTATAAAAATTTTAGATCTGTTTTCTACGACTCTCTTTGTTGTATAAATGTTCCAGATCTGCAATGTCTAAACTCGCGTACTAAAATCTTCTCATTTATTCTTACTCTTGTTGGTATCACATTTTTGTTCACTTGTTGGTATCTTGTTGGTATCACAGTTGTGATACCTGTTGTTATATATCATGTTGGTCTCACGGGGTATCATAGTTGTGTTTACCTATTGGTATATATCTTGTTGGTACTATTGGTATCACGAGGTATCACAATGGGTATTAGAGTTGGGATCACTATGGGTATCAGAGTGGGTGTCACAGTGCATCTTGTATGTATTATAGTGCATCTTGTATGTATCACATCTTGTATGTATAACGTTTTTTATGTATCACATCTTGTATGTATCATGTGTTTAATGTATGTATGTATCTTTTTCTAACAGTGTTGCTTTTTTAGGTATCACATTGTGTATCCGCCAAAATAAGGTTCACCGGAAACCAAAGAGATGAGAGAGGAAATAGGAGAGAGATGAGAAATAAAATTTCCTAAATTGCCCTTTAATTAAAATTTTAGTCAAAATTACTAAAATTAATAATTTCCTAATTTATCCTATAATATGTGGCTCACATTGGATCTCACGGTTATCACAAACAACCGAGTTCGCCTTTGAATTCCCCATATATATATATATGTGTGTGTGGACGGGTGCAGTTGCAAACTGGCTTTCAGTTGTAAATTAGGGGACAAAGGAGAGCGCAACATATTTCTGATACATTCACTCGTTATTCATCATAAATTATATATTATTCATCATGAATGTGTATTGTTTTTTACCAACTCATCATGAATGTGTATTATTTATTATGAATAGTGTATTAATTAATCATGGATCATGAATAATGTATTATTCATCACGAATAGTTCACAAATTTCACCTTCATAATTTATGGTGAATGTGGACACTCAGGGACATGTGTCACGCTCTTTTTTGTCTCCTAGTTCACAATCAAAAATGGGTTGCGACCAAACTTTTCTATGTATATATGTCGACAGAGAGAGATTGAAGTTCCGTTAGAAACCTGTAACACCCGGAAATTTCAGTAAGTAAAATCCTAAGACTTATATATATATGTTTGTATGTATATCTTTCTTTGTTAAAATAGTTTTGATTCGATGCCTTGATTTTAGATTATCTTGAATATCATCTTTAGGAAGAAAAGGCTCATGTGGGTGAAAGATGGGGAAAAACCCTCAGTGGGACCTGTCTATAGTCCCCGACGACAGTGCCCAGATAGCATGGTAGGGTTGCTTGGGAGGAATCAACCTTGGTACATCGCAGGAGATTGTGCCAAGAGGCACTATGGCATGTCACTATCGCATAAGGGGGTTTGGCTACAGTACACCTGGGATTGTGCCCTATGGCATAATCTCATGTCACCATCGAATGGGAAGTCCACTCCTGTATAAAACCTGATTTTCAGTTTTTGTTTCATTAATACTCCATCTACCATTTCCCTTATTCGCTCTTATTGACTTCTCATTTATTACGAACCTATAGCATTTAAGGCAACTTTTTCTTGGATTTCAAGGTGTATCATATCATCTAAGGTAAGGGATTCAACCTAGGGTACAAGATCAAAAGATTCATCCCCATATTAGTGATTTCTTGGTTTTTAGGTTTTTATCCAAAACCAAACAAGGTGAGTTCATCCTACATCTTTTCCAATCTACATACATGTTAAAATGCTACATACAACTTTCTAAAAGCTTTTATTTCGTTTACTTCTCTTTTGGTTGATTTTGGAATATTTAGGTCAAGAATAGGGTTTTGATAAGTGTGTGTATTTTGATAAAATGATGTATGGAGAACAACTTCTCACTTATTGGGGATGGTTGTTTAAAGTACTGATGAATTTTGGAACCAAACTTCATAAATATCCTTAAACTTGGTTTTCTTGAGAAATGTGGGAATTTTATTACTTGATGTTCACATATACATGGTTGTTTATATATTGGACGTGTTTTAGCGCATCTAAAAGTTTATATACTTTAGATTACAATGTAATAGATCCATATGCATAGAAGTCGATTTTATGGAAAGAATATGGTATAACAATCCCTATTGTAACTTGAAATAGGCATTGGGTCTTCTTAGGCAATAAAGGACCCTTGGAGTTGGGCATCGTCTATTGACTAATAAAATGTAATTTCATAGTGAACAAGCCCAATGTACATACCTAGCAGGGTTGAACTTGGAGACTCCATAAGCAACAAACTTGGAGTAGTTGAGCTTGTTAGATCTTAATGATTGTAATCCATAAGTGAAGCTTTTATAACATGAATTGTGGCTTACTTTTGTGTTCTGTCACTATCCGTGGTAAATCGGGTCTCCCCTGTCATCATACAATGTATTGAACTCTTCCAAGGGCAGAAATGGTTTAAATGGTATAATTGTTAGATTAAAGCTATGTTTACCGTTTTAAATGTTTTATAGCTTTATTCTATAACTATTTGAACTCACTACACTTTAATCCTAACACTTCTTCTCAAACGACATGCATATCAAGTTCTCTTAGCAGTGGGATTCCAAAGTCGTGAGCGGAGTGTTGGTTGCCAATAGAGGCACTTTTGGGGATTATTGACTTTTGGACATTTTAGCGTTATGCACATTTGTAACAATATTCTTTTGATGATGATAGCAACACCCGCCTTTAATCTAAGCTTAGTGCAATTTAGATTAGTAGGTTGTCGTTTATCGTCTTTGTTATTTGGGTTGTAAACGCTTTACAGTTTCCATTTCTTGGGTGATTTTTTATTTATGTAGGTGTTATTTTTATGTCAATCTTCTGGTTTAAATTTACTCCTATTTTAGGGATGTTATAAAACCCAAAACAAGTTAGGAACTCGAGAACCGCCAAAAGCATGCCACGTATCCTTCTTCATGATGAATATCAATCATTAATAACACATTCATGATGATGTGTTATTCGGCATGAATCACACATTTATGAGAATATGGACGTGTTATTCATCATGAATCACACATTCATGAGGAATATGCTAAAATACGAAATCGACCCTTCCATTGCATCAGGTAACCATACATGAAAGGGAAATTGTGCATATTTAACAATCACACTAGCAAATAATAGAACAATGCACAAAGTAGAGGGGTGTTGTCCCTATTGGGCTATCCCCTTCCCTATAAGACCCCATCTTCGAGGCATAAGCACCCTCTTGCTACCCATATGCGAGGCGTCGTCTTAGACTTCCCTGAAGGATTTGCTTAGGGATCTCAAATCCTCACCTTTGCGAAACTAGAGCTTGGGTTGAGAATCTATGTTTAACTTAACCTAGCGAAGTGAGTTCAAGTTGCTTTGTGAAAACTGTGTACATGCAAAAAATGTCCATTTGATATTTATGTGTTTTACTTGTTGTTTATCAAATGTGTGGGTTATTTAATGAGTTTTGCGTATTTGGTATATCTACTTTTATAAATCTCGTGAGATACCCGTATTTGGGTTTTTGGACACTTTGGTAAATAAATCTTGTGAGTGTGTCATTTTGGTGGTTTATATCATAAATGGATATTATTTGACATTAATGCACCCTTGGTGACTTTGTTTATATAAACCATTTGGAAAATACATGTTATCGCGTTGTTAAGTATTTTGGGTATATAAATAGTATGATTTCATTTGGGAAATGTCAATGAAAGGGTTTATGAGTTAATCATGCCTTTGGAGCATGTGTTTTCATGATTGTGATTTATTTGCATATGTTAGCTTGTGTTGAATAATCAAATGAATTGCTGAGCTTTTGGCACGGTTTTGACTTAAAAGAGTGCTGGGGACATTAGTCCGATTTAAATTGCTCTATGTTGAGCTTTTGGAGTTATATGCATCTATGACATATTCATCTTGTAAGTTACATGTTTTGAGTGTGTTGGTCATTCAGTTGGAGTCATGTAATTTTAGACTGTAATGCATTAGATCCATAGGCATATGAGTTAGTCTTGTGTTAATGGTCGTGCTAGTGTAGCCGGGTTGGACTTCGGGACTACCAACATTGCGAGGTTGGAACCCGAGACCTTTGTTTTGAGGCTTTTGGCCTAGTTACGTTGACACTAAGGACTTGAGACTTGAGGTGCTACCCAAAAGGGTAGGCACTATAAGAAGCACGAGCCTTGAGGTGCTACTAGTCGGGGTAGGAACTAAGGTCATGATCCTTAAGGTGCTACTCCAAAGAGTAGGCACTAAGATTATTAAGTCTTGAGATGCTACCCGTGGGGTAGTGTAGCATCCTATTTCCAGGTATTACTTTATTATTTATATATGTAGCATCCTATTTGAAGGTATTAATTTAATATGTATTGATGGCAAAAATGCACACGTGTAAAATGTGTCACAATAATGGCGCAAGTATACACCACATATTGCGTTCGCTTCTCAAGTAATATAATGGTAAGGACCAAATATCGTATCCACAGGGATTGGACTTAACTAAGAATCAGAGATTTTCACGAACTTCCGGTGCAAAGTTAAGGATTTATAAAATTTGATTGGTTGGTTTAGAGCGAAATATTAAATATAACAAATGATAAAAAGCGGGTACGGGTGTAAGTTTTCCCCGAGAGTATTTTTATAACTTAAATGGTTAACAAGACCGGTCACAATGAATCCCCGTTAGTATGGAGAGATGCGCATATCTCTATGACACACCAACTCGACCAACATTTTGGACCTTAGTTCGATTATGCAAAAATCCATATCTCTATGCGATTATTAAAGATTTTCTCAAACCTTCTTGCATCACCCAAGCCATATTCGGACCCGCCCCTCTCGGGATCTAAGACCTAATATTAACACACACAAGTGATCGTCTTGTCCGCGTTGAGATGAATATTCAACTTGGATGACCACACCGAGAAGCTAGCCAAATGCGGTAACACCCAAGTGTTACATTTTAACCTCTCGGGTTTGGCTTACACCCGCACCCAAAGGGGGGTTTAGCTTAGGGGTGTAAATGATGCGAGTCGAGCTCGAGTATCATTATACTCGACTCGACTCGTTAGTATATCGAGTCGAGCTCGAGTTCGAGTCGAGCCTATTCGAGTCGAGTGTTGACCGAGTTTTGACCAAATCGATCTCAAGTGAGTCGATCTCGAGTAGCTCGCGAGTTGTCTCGTCTCATTTACACCCATACATAGGCTCAAGCCCTTAGGCTCAAGCCATTTAACAAAGGCAAAAGATGTAAAATAAGGGCGGATAAAGGTATATATATAGTGGAGTTTAAAGCATTGGGTTTTATATCCCGCAAATGTGGGATGGATTAGACACACCATCAAGAGTTTACCTATGTCTTTTACACCAACATTTTCCAAAAAAAATCAAAAAACTTGAGTCTATTATTATTATTATCAATTAAATTAAAATAATATTGCTAATTATTATTATTTTGCTTATCGAGTATCTCACGAGTTTATCGAGTCGAGTATCAGGTCGCTCAACTCGACTCGTTAGTATATCGAGTCGAGCTCGAGTTCGAGTCGAGCCTATTCGAGTCGAGTGTTGACCGAGTTTTGACCGAGTCGATCTCGAGTAGCTCACGATTTGTCTCGTCTCATTTACACCCCTAGTTTAGCTACTGGACATAATAGCAGAAAAGAAGTACTGGAATTTAAACTGCATCAAACTGAAAAACTTTCACTGTGGTCACAGACTTACCACAGTGGCGACGAAATGTAAAGTGCAGAATTAAAAACAAAATATTAATACAAGAACAACTAGCTAAGAACTTGAAAATTAAAAGCTTGGAGATTCTCACGGAGCTCTAAGGGAGTGATGGAGTACTTTGTGAAAACTTGGATAAATTGATGGATGCTTCAAATGTCAACCCAAAACCCCTTTTTATAGTAAAAAAGGGGTGAATAGTGTTTTAAAGGATGAATAGTGACTTTTCTTAAGCATGGCTTCTTTTTTATCTTCATCCTCTTCTTTTCCATGAAAGACTTCAGCCTTGACCCATTTTCAACCTGCAAGTCTTCTTCACAAATTGGGAAATAAAATCTTTAAGAAGATTTCCAACAGTCATGTACCACTGTGGTGACTTGCCACATTGGTTCCAAACGTCAAGAACTTTATTTTCAAACTATTTCATGACTTTTTGGATACTTTGGACCAAGGAAAGGGAAAAGGCTCAAATGGGTCTTTGGGATGATAGAAATAAGGGAAAATGTTAGAAAAAGAGAGACAAATAACCCTAAGATATGAGGGTTATCATGTATATATATACATATATTAAGTTTTAGGGTAGACATGTCATGTTCTAAAAGATAAACCTAAGGGTGGTTGTGTCAAATTACATCATATATGGGGTAGGATTGTTTTATAAAGGAATTCAAGGGGTTTATTGTGCCAATATCTTAATCTAGTAATAATATAAATATGGTTTAAAAAAAAAGAAAAAAGAAAAGTAAAGAAGATGAATTAGAAGAGAGAAGTCGGGAGAAGAAGAAGAAAGCGATGGAATTTATCTAGGGTTTGATATCTTGATTTATTGGCATCTAATCGGCAAATTAAGGTAAACTCTTTATGTATAAGTTCGATTTCTTGATATATTCGAGGTTTAGACTAGTATTAGAGTCGATTTTGGGGTTTTTATGTCACAAAATCGAGATTTAATCTGCTGTCTTGGAGGACAGCCGTGTATGTATGTGTTTCCTATGATAATTTCGTTTTTATGATGTGTATTAATCCCCTCTTCAATCCCAATGTGATATATTTTGATTTTGATGCATTAGAACCTAAAATCCTTCAAAAAAAAGGAACAAAATTGGTGTTCTAAGTCTTGTTAGTCGAGGTGATTGTTGGGTAAGTTCATTTCATGTTTAGAATAGTTTTGATTCCATCTAAAGTGTTCAATCAAGAGTTGAAGTTAAAAATCATAATCTTTGACAATCTTTAAAAAAAGTCAAAGTAAGACGATGAGTTTTGGGACATCGAAACTATCATGAAAAGGTTAAGATGTTTGATATGGTTTGTATCTTAGTATCATTAAGATGATATTTGATTGCATCAAAAAGAAATTTTCCACCAAACATGTTTTGATGGTAGATTAAAATTTATATTCATGGTTGTTGACTTTTTCCAAAAAGTCAAACTGTTTTGGTTAATCCTAAAATTGAGTCATTTTGTTACAATGATCAAATCAATATATCTTATGGGTTTTAATGGATTTAGAAAGTTAAAGAATGTTTGAATTCGGTTGGAACTAAAATATGAAAATATACGCTTTAGTTAGGAGTTAAGTGATAAATCAACGTGTGAACCTTCCAAGTGTATTTTAAATGTATAGTAAGCATGTCTTCAAGGTTATTATGTAAAGCCAAGAGCCTCAGAAGAAATAAGGGCAAGTCATCGAATTAAGTTAAATAGATGCTGAAAATTGTAAAAATCGTATAAAATCACTCGTAACTCGGATTTAGACGTGTAATATCTTTCTGAAACCGTTGAGAGGTCATGCAAGTTTTATGTGTTTTAAGTATGAGGTAATTCGGTCTCTAAATTGGTCAAAAAGGAGATTTTTCAGATTTGTCCTGTTTTTGACGAAAATAAAAGATTTATTTCTTTTAAACCCATATATGATAAGGTTCTAAGTTCTTTTTTTAGTGGTTCTTGATGGTACATTAAGATAAGAAAATTTCAACTGTTTTGCGGTATTTTCCTTGATATTTGATACAATTACAAAACCCCTCCCCCAAACTTTGAGAATGTGCAACGTCCTCGTTGCATGGGAGAGGGATGAAGGTGGCTAAAAATAGGTGCAACTGATGTGTATGGGCTGATTGTATCCAAAGAGGGCCTAGTCCTCTCAAGCCAAATAAACCATATGAACTAACGAGAATACACACCTGCAAAAGTAAGTTCACACAAGATAAGGATCGAAAGCATCGGTTAATAGCATACATCACAAGCCAAAAATATCAAGGGGTGATCATAACGTATCAAAACATGCCAAAGTTAGACCCGACAGATGTTAGAACAAAATATATCACAAAAGACAGATTAAGTATCCAAAAGTCATTGAAATACCCCAAAAATCAAGTGGACGGGGGTTGGTCCCGGTGTTGAGGCGTATCCACAACAGAGTTCGTTCCAATGTCGGCTGGAGAAGCAGGTCGATGGGCAGCAGTAGACAAAGTTGGCCGATCAGTACGTGGAGCCACATGAGTTTCCTGAGCGCGGATATTAGCACGGTCCTCACGTTGGGCAGCCTCTAAACAGTCCAAACGATAGTCGATTGTCACCAGATGGAGCTTCAAGCGGGATAAAGTCTGAAACAGTGCTTGCTGCCACGGCTCGACCGCGTCTGTGGCAGCAAAGGAAGAAGAGGAATCAACGAACTTGGACTGTGGGGAAACACGCGGACGCTTTGGCGTAGGTGGTCATGGGGGCTGAGTTGGGCCAGCGTTGGTACGAGCAGCTGGAACGTCGATAGTGCGGAGCCGATTGGCTCGATGCATTCGTTTGATAGTGCCTTGATCAATTTGAGATGAGTGGAATACAATATTGTCTGTATCGTGGTCCGGGACATTTTGAGTCCACAGAAGCTTTGTGATCATTCCCGGGCAAATCAGACGGGCACCGGTGCGATGGATGGAATCCGTGATCATGACCCGAATAATAGGACCATATTGATTGGCATGTCACAAAGTATGCAATAAAGTAAAACACACTTGTCCCGGGACAAGGTATTGTCATGAGCAGTAGGCATAATGTTGTGCCGCATGAACTGGAACCACAAACTCGCTCCAAAATTGAGATGGAAAGATTTAATGAGACTCCGACGACGCTCACGAGTCCACCCAAACTGGGGTAGAGTGAGAGTATCGGCAATTCGATTCTCATCATCAGCGGAGAGGCCTTCAGTCATAAAAGTGGTAAAGGCACAGACCTCGGGTACCATCAAACCAAGAACCTGGTTGATGGAAGCACTCGAGCTAACGACCTGGACACCTCGAACCACTGCTATATCACCGTCGGTACCACTAAAGTCCAAATAAAACTCCCACACTAAAGTGACATTAACTCGATATGGGAAAGGGATCAAGGGACCCCACTGATGGGCCTCGAGGTGGTCGCTAACACACTCATACTGCTCAATCAAACCCAAGCTAAAACTACGCTCGACTAGTAACTGTTTTGTAAGGATAGTGTTGTACCTTAGTTGCTCGGGAAGTGGTGGTGGAAGTGGTTCACGCTTACGCTTGCGAGTGAGGACCGAAGACTTCGGCTTTGGAAGGAAAGCAACTTCTGGCTCGAGGGAACTGGCCTCCGAATCTTCGGTCGACTCATCACCAGAATCAACAGTGGGGTCCTCGGAGGAATGTGAACTGGCTTCCGAAGTAGAGGAATCTCGAGTGGCTATCCTCTTTCCCTTGGCCGAAGCACCGAGGCGTCGACTTTTACGAACTGGGGTGGTGATCGGTTGCTTGCCTTTGCGATTTTTGTTGCGGGTTGCCGGTGATAGGGATGATTTGGCAACGGAAGGGTGGTCATCATCACCCCAATCTTCTCCTTTAGTGTCCCCCAACTGATTCAGGTCAAAATATCGAACTTCCCCCTCAATGTGATCGGTGACAGTGGTGCTAGGAGGAGAGGTGGGTTGAGGGGAGGGAAGATCGGCGATAGCACTAGCCGCTGGAACAGAGGGGTTAGGGTTAGCGTTGGAGGAAGGTGAGCGGTGGGTGAGGACGAGATAGGATTCCACCATCGTAATGCTGTACGGTGGTGGTGGGGTTTCAGCGGAGAGTATCTCCAGAGTCTGGGTGGTGGCGATTGGTGGTGTCACAGGTGGTGTAGAGGCGATTGTCGCCTTGGGGGCTGTCTCCGGAGGCGCAACAACGGGAGAAGGCGAGGGAGTGTTCGCGGTGGTAGAGATGGAGAGAGGAGTAGCGATGGTGGTTGGTGTCGGCGAACCAGGCGGTGGGGGGTTAGTGGTGGTCATGGTGGGGGATGGTGGGGATGAGGGAGGCATAGCGACGGTAAGATGATCGCTGGTGTTGGAAGGGGCGGGTGATGTCGGATTCCGGTGACGGGCAGCGATTTGAGCCCTAGTGAGTCGCCGATGCGGAGGAATGTTGGAAAAAGGGCCGGCGGTGGGTTGCTTGGGTCGTGCCATGGATGGAGATGAGGGGTCGATCACTGGAGTAAAATGGTAGAGAAAAGGATAAGGGAAGATGACGGTTGGAGAAAGGTGATGGGATGGGGGATAGGTAGGGGATAGAGTGGTTATGGGAAATTGGTGAAGGAAGTTTAAAAAAGAAAAAGAAAAGGGGAGGGAAGCGTGGTTCGGCTGACAAGGACCAAAAGGGTGAAATATCATCTTTTTTTCAAAGTAAAATAGTTTGTAAATTAATTCCAAAATAGATTTGTTCAAAAAGAAAGTCTTGCACAACTTTTGAGAAGCTACATTAAAAAAAACTTTGGGTCAGATGTGGGAGCTTCTTCCTAAAATCCAGTTGCCACCTTTACCAAGTAGATTACAAACTTGTCTTTTCTTTTTGAAATTTTCTCTCCTGTAATCCTGTCACCACAGTGGTGACCAACTCACCACACCTCTAGGAATAAAACCTAAAAAAAATGCAAACACAAATTAATTAAATTCTACTATTTACAAGGGTTATTTCTAACCCACAACTATGCTGAATGAGACAATTCACCGGGGTTAGGCGCTCCTTCAGGAAGGTAGTGCTTGAACCAGTGTCCGTTTACATGAAAAAGACTTCCATCTTGCGGATTTACTAAGTCGATATTACCGTATGGGTTCACTTTTTCAATCGTGAAAGGTCCGGACCACCTAGACTTGAGTTTGCCCGGAAACAATTTTAAACGAGAATTAAAGAGTAAAACTTGTTGTCCTTTCGAAAACACTCGTTGGTTGATTCTACGATCATGCCATGTTTTTGTTTTTTCCTCATACAGTTTAGCATTTTCATAAGCATGATGACGTAATTCTTCCAACTCAACAAGTTGGAGTTTTCATTTGTTTCCCGCGGCATCCTCAGTCATATTTAGCTCCTTAGTGGCCCAAAATGCCTTGTACTCTAACTCAAGTGGGAGATGGCAAGCTTTTCCAAACACGATACGATATGACGACATGTCTAATGGGGTTTTAAAAGCTGTGCGATATGCCCATTGCGCATCATCCAATTTTAGTGACCAATCTTTACGATGGGGGCTTGACGAATTTTTCTAAAATTGTTTTTATTTCACGATTTGAAAGCTCGGCAAGCCCGTTCGTTTGCGGATGATAAGGGTAGCCACTCGGTGTTGGATGTTGTACTTGCCAAAAACAACAGTTAACATTTTATTTATGAAATGAGTTCCCTCGTCACTGATCAAAGCTCGAGGTGTTCCAAAACGGGTAAAAATGTTTTTGTGTAAAAAATTAATTACTGTCTTGGCATCATTGTGGGGACACGCAATCGCCTCCACCCATTTTGATACGTAATCAACCGCAGCCAAAATATATTGATTGTTAAAGGACATCGGAAATGGTCCCATAAAATCGATCCCCCAAACATAAAAATTTTCTACTTCCAAAATATTGTTAAGGGACATTTCATTTCGCTGAGACACATTTCCGGTCCTTTGACAACGATCACATCTTTTCACAAATTCAAACGAGTCTTTAAAGATCGTTGGCCAAAAAAATCCACTTTGCAAAATCTTAGTTGCCGTCCGTTGGCCTCCAAAGTGGCCACCGTACGGTGATGCATGACATTCTTGCAAAATGTTGTGTATTTCAGATTCAGGGACACAACGTCTCAACACTTGATCCGCTCCCATTTTAAAAAGGAGGGAATCATCCTACAAATAATGCTTACAATCATGAAGAAACTTTTTAAATTGTTGCATGGTGAGGTTATACGGACGTAACCCGCTAGCCAAATAGTTGGCTATGTTCGCATACCAAGGGTGGGTTTATCCATGAAATTGTTAGATTGCCAGGATTTTTTCATCAGGAAAAATTTCTTTTATGTCATGGTTTCCTCCACTTGAGATGACACCCTCCAAATGGAAGAGGTGATCCACGACTTGATTTTTGACCCCCTTACGATTCACTATCTCAAGGTCAAACTCTTGTAGGAGTAGAACCCAACGTATGAGCCGAGGCTTAGCATCAACTTTTTTGATGAGATACTTGATTGGGGAGTGATCGGTATGGACAGTTACTTTGGTGCCAATGAGATACGATCGAAATCGGTCAAAAGCGAACACCACGGCAAGCAATTCTTTTTCGGTGGTGGTATAATTAATTTGCGCATCATTTAAGGTTTTGCTTGCGTAATAAATTGGATGAAAAAAAATTTCCGTGCTTTTGACCGAGAATGGCTCCCACGGCCCAGTCACTTGCATCGCACATGACTTCAAAGGGTAATGTCCAATCCGGAGCTATAACAATTAGAGCCGAAATAAGCGCGGATCTGATTTTTTCAAAAGCTGTTTTACATTCGGCATCAAAGTCAAAACCTTGGTCATTATGCAACAGGTTACATAAGGGTTTTGCAATTTTGGAAAAATCTTTAATAAACCTTCGGTAAAACCCGGCGTGACCCAAGAAGCTTCTAATGCCCTTGACCGAGGATGGTTCAGGTAATTGCATTATAACTTCGAGTTTTGCCTTGTCAACCTCTAATCCTCGTGAAGAAACCAAATGTCCCAAAACTATGCCTTCTTGAACCATAAAATGACATTTTTCCCAATTTAAAATCAAGTCATGTTCCTCGTATCGTTCCAAACTTTTTTGCAAATTATTAAGACAATTATCAAATGAGGTTCCGATCACAGAAAAATCATCCATGAAGACTTCTATGGTGTCTTCAATCATATCCGAAAAGATAGACATCATACGCCGTTGGAAAGTCGCGGGCGCATTACATAAACCAAAGGGTATTCTTCTAAAGGCGAATGTACCATAAGGACAAGTGAAAGTGGTTTTCTCTTGATCCTCGGGTGTAATGTGGATTTGATTATACCCCGAGTACCCATCTAGGAAGCAAAAAAATTCTTTTCCCGCTAGCCTATCGAGCATTTGGTCTACGAATGGTAGCGGAAAATGATCTTTCTTGGTTGCTAAGTTTAATTGCCTATAATCCATACAAATACGCCAACCGGTTACGGTCCTTGTTGGGATGAGCTCATTTTTGACATTGGTGATCACCGTGGTCCCACCTTTTTTTGTAACACACTAAACCGGACTCACCCAACTGCTACTAGATATCAGATATATTATACCCGCATCTAACCATTTTAAGATCTCTTTCTTCACTACCTCCTTCATAATGGGGTTAAGTCGTCTTTGCGGTTGCACTTTGCCACTACTATTTTCTTCCAAAATAATCTTATGTTGGCAAATTGAAGGACTTATCCCCCTTATGTCGGCTATGGTCCACCCGAGTGCCCTCTTATGTTTCCCTAAGAGCTCTAACAACTTCTTTTCTTGTTCACAAGTCAACTTAGATGAAATGATGACGGGTAACTTTTCATCCTTCAAAAGATATGCATACTTAAGATGACTAGGCAAGGGCTTAAGTTCCAACTCGGGGGGCTTGACTATGGATGGGGTTTGTGCGATTTTATCCTTAAAGTCCAACTGTTCGAAAGTTGCTAAGTCCTCAAGAAAGTCACTGTCGAAATTCAGATCAAGGTCAGTCACCACAATGGTGAGATTGTCACCACAGTGGTGAGATTGTCACCACTGGCATCCAGAGTCCAGCCTAAGTCTTCACTAATCGCCGAACAATCTTCTGATTCTCCATGATACTTAAAGGACTTAAAAACATTGAATGTCACTTGTTGGTCATTAACTCTCATAGTGAGTTCACCTTTTTGAACATCGATTAAGGTTCTTCCCGTGGATAAAAAGGGACGTCCCAAGATGATTGGGACGTTCTTGTCGACTTCGTAATCCAAGATCAAAAAGTCGGCCGGGAATATGAACTCATCAACCTTAACCAAAATATCCTCAATCTTACCTCTAGGGTATGCTAGGGATCTGTCCGCTAATTGCAATGTGACGGTGGTTGGTTAGACCTCTCCTATGCCTAGTTTGTTAAAAATGGACAATGGCATGAGGTTAATGCTTGCCCCTAAGTCACATAATGCGTGTCCTACCTCTTGGCCACCTATGGAACACGGGATAGTGAAACTACCCGGATCTTTACGTTTAGGCGGAATTTTGCATGTGAGAAGCTCACTACATTCCTTAGTCAACGCTACAGTCTCGTATTCACTCAATCGTTTTTTCTTGCTTAGGATGTCTTTGAGAAATTTAACATAGTTTAGCATTTGCTCGAGAGCCTCTACCAAAGGTATGTTAATGTGAAGTTGTTTAAAAACGTCCAAGAACTTCTTAAACTGAACTTCCACATTCTTCTGTTTCATCCTACCAGGAAAAGGAAGGTCTCTAAGGTCAGGTTCTTCATGTTTTTGAGTTGCAGTCCTCTTTTCTTGCCTTGTGGTGATAGTGTCACCACTGTGGCGAGCATTGGTCGGTGGGATCTTAGGAGGTGCAGGTGCTTCTGGGGTGACATGCTCGTCTACAACAGGGGTAGGTTGAGCTGATGGGGTCTCTGAAGTTGAAGGGAACAACTCGAGAAAATTTTGTTTGTCAAATTTGTGAGTTATTCCCTCGTCTTGGATGATTGGGATGTCCACTAAGTCTTTGTTGCTCCTAAGCGTAACTGATTTCACATGCTCTTTGGGTAGGATCTTAGGAGTCTCCGTGTCACTAGGTAACGTGCCTTGTTGTCGACCCCTCAACTCGGATGCTATTTGCCCGAGTTGGGTTTCGAATCCTCTCATGGTGGCGTTGGTTTGATTAACAAAACCATTGGTCTGATTAATGAAGCTTTTTAGCAGAGACTCCAAAGAACCAAGGTCCATGGAGTTTTGCTGCCTGGGTGCTTGAGAATGTGAATTGTGGTTACTGTTGTGAGATTATGGGGACTGCCCATTGTTGTGTGGGGACTGCCCACTGTGAGGAAATGTCGGAGGATTTTGGGGTCGGTTATGTCCAGGACTTACCCTAGGGGGTTGTAGTCCCTGATTTCCCGTCCAAGAAAAATTAGGGTGGTTTCGCCAATTTGGGTTGTAAGTTTGAGAGTATGGATTATTCGTTGAGTGATTTACAACATAGTTAACTGAGATGGGGTTACCTGGACAATTCTGATAAGCATGATTTTCATCACAAAATACACAAATTTCATTTGATAAATTAGTGATCATTGCATGCACTTGGTTCTTCTCTCCTATGTTTAAGTTATTTTTTTACCAAGTTTGTTAAAGCTACTATTTGAGCATTTAAAGCGGTGATGGTGTCCATTTCATGAACTCCCGATGCAGTTTTTGGAGGAAGTGCACGGGGGTTCGACCACTCAATATTATTGTTGGCAGCCTTCTCTAGGATGTCATACCCTTCATTATATGTCTTGGCGGTAAACGCACCACCCGCTGTTGCATCAAGGATAATTTTAGAAGCGTTGGAAAGTCCAGTATAAAATGTTTCTAATTAGATGCAATGGAAGATTCCATGGTGAGGGCATTTCCTAAGAAGTTCTTTAAACCTATCCCATGCATCTGACACTGCCTCGTCTTCTCCTTGTTGAAACAACAAAATTTCATTTCTGAGTTTTACATTCCTCGTCAGAGGAAAATATTTTTTCAGAAATTTTTCCGCAAGTTCCGCCCAAGTAGAAATGGAGTGGGGCGGTTGAGAATTTATCCAATCTTTTGCTCTATCTCTTAGTGAAAAAGTGAAGAGCATTAGCCTTAAGGCATCTTGAGGTACTCCTTGAACATTAAAAGCGTCCACAATTTCTAAAAATGATTTTAAATGTAAGTGCGGATCTTCCGACGGTAATCCCCCAAACTGACCCATTGTTTGGATCATTTGGAACATTAGAGGTTTTAGTTCAAAATTTGCGGCCGCAATGCCGGGTCTAAGAATTCCCTAATTTAATTAAGCAAATTCGGGGGTAGCATAGTCCCTTATTCCACGGTCTTTGTCATTGGCAATCTTTACCGTACTTTCCACATTAGGTGGAGGTGGTGGATTATTAGGTCCTCCTCCAACGTCACCCATGGTGTTTGGTTGTCGATTGCCTCTACCTCTTCTACCTCGTTTCCGAACAGTTCTTTCGATTTCGGGATCTAGAGGTACAAGTTCACCGTGTTGTAGCCGTGGCATACAACACGGGAAAAGAAAAAAGAAAAACTCGCGACTCGGGCTCAAGTGAAAATCAATATCTTAGGATGTAAAATCTTGCCAATACCCGACAACGGCGCCAAAAACTTCATGGCAAAAATGCACACGTGTAAAATGTGCCACAATAATGGAGCAAGTATACACCACGTATTGCGTTCGCTTCTCAAGTAATATAATGGTAAGGACCAAATATCGTATCCACATGGATTGGACTTAACTAAGAATCAGATATTTTCACGAACTTCCGGTGCAAAGTTAAGGATTTATAAAATTTGATTGGTAGGTTTAGAGCGAAATATTAAAAATTAAATTTAACAAATGATAAAAAGCGGGTACGGGTGTAAGTTTTCCCCGAGAGTATTTTTATAACTTAAATGGTTAACAAGACCGGTCACAATGAAGTCCCACACGATTTCCTCCTCTCGAAGCTACGTCGTATAGGTTGCGATAACGGTATTATTATAAAATTACCACACTAGCTAACTTTCGGTTTACCAATCTCACTAAGTTGATCTCGAAGATCTTAGCCCCGTTAGTATGGAGAGATGTGCATATCTCTATGACGCACCAACTCGACCAACATTTTGGACCTTAGTTCGATTATGCAAAAATCCATATCTCTATGCGATTATTAAAGATTTTCTCAAACCTTCTTGCATCACCCAAGATGTATTCGGGTCCGCCCCTCTCGGGATCTAAGACCTAATATTAACACACACAAGTGATCGTCTTGTCCGCGTTGAGATGAAGATTCAAATTGGATGACCAAACCGAGAAGCTAGCCAAATGCGGTAACACCCAAGTGTTACATTTTAACCTCTCGGGTTTGGCTTAAACCCGCACCCAAAGGGGGGTTTAGCTACTGGACATAATTAAAGACATAATAGGAGAAAAGAAGTACTGGAATTTAAACTGCATCAAACTGAAAAACTTTCACTGTGGTCACAGACTTACCACAGTGGCGACGAAATGTAAAGTGCAGAATTAAAAACTAAATATTAATACAAGAACAACTAGCTAAGAACTTGAAAATTAAAAGCTTGGAGATTCTCAGGGAGCTCCATGGGAGTGATGGAGTACTTTGTGAAAACTTGGATAAATTGATGGATGCTTCAAATGTCAACCCAAAGCCCCTTTTTATAGTAAAAAAGGGGTGAATAGTATTTTAAAGGATGAATAGTGACTTTTCTTAAGCATGCCTTCTTTTTTGTCTTCATCCTCTTCTTTTCCATGAAAGACTTCAGTCTTGACCCATTTTCAACCTGAAAGTCTTCTTCACAAATTGGGAAATAATATCTTTTAGAAGATTTCGAGCAGTTATGTACCACTGTGGTGACTCGCCATATTGGTTCCAAACGTCCAGAAGTTTATTTTTAAACTATTTCATGAGTTTTTGGATACTTTGGACCAAGGAAAGGGAAAAGGCTCAAATGGGTCTTTGGGATGATAGAAATAAGGGAAAATGTTACAAAAAGAGAGACAAATAACCCTAAGATATGAGGATTATCATGTATATATACATATATTAAGTTTTAGAGTAGACATGTCATGTTCTAAAACATAAACCTAAGGGTGGTTGTGTCAAATTACATCATATATGGGGTAGGATTGTTTTATAAAGGAATTCAAGGGGTTTATTGTGCCAATATCTTAATCTAGTAATAATATAAATAGGGTTTAAAAAAAGAAAAAAGTAAAGTAAAAAAGATTAATTAGAAGAGAGAAGTCGGGAGAAGAAGAAGAAAGCGATGGAATTTATCTAGGGTTTGATATCTTGATTTATTGGCATCTAATCGGCAAATTAAGGTAAACTCTTTATGTATAAGTTCGATTTCTTGATATATTCGAGGTTTAGACTAGTATTAGAGTCGATTTTGGGGTTTTTAGGTCACAAAATCGAGATTTAAGCTGCTGTCTTGGAGGACAACCGTGTATGTATGTGTTTCCTATGATAATTTCGTTTTTATGATGTGTATTAATCCCCTCTTGAATCCCAATGTGATATATTTTGATTTTGATGCATTAGAACCTAAAATCCTTCAAAAAAAGGAACAAAATTGGTGTTTTAAGTCTTGTTAGACGAGGTGATTGTTGGGTAAGTTCATTTCATGTTTAGAATAGTTTTGATTCCATCTAAAGTGTTCAATCAAGAGTTGAAGTTGAAAATCATAATCTTTGACAATCTTTAAAAAAAAGTCAAAGTAAGACGATGAGTTTTGGGACATCGAAACTATCATGAAAAGGTTAAGATGTTTGATATGGTTTGTTTCTTAGTATCATTAAGATGATATTTGATGGTATCAAAAAGAAATTTTTCACCAAACATGTTTTGATGGTAGATTAAAATTTATATTCATGGCTGTTGACTTTTTCCAAAAAGTCAAATTGTTTTGGTTAATCCTAAAATTGAGTCATTTTGTTACAATGATCAAATCAATATATCTTATGGGTTTTAATGGATTTAGAAAGTTAAAGAATGTTTGAATTCGGTTGGAACTAAAATATGAAAATATACGCTTTAGTTAGGAGTTAAGTGATAAATCAACGTGTGAACCTTCCAAGTGTATTTTAAATGTATAGTAAGCATGTCTTCAAGGTTATTATGTAAAGCCAAGAGCCTCAGAAGAAATAAGGGCAAGTCATCGAATTAAGTTAAATAGATGCTGAAAATTGTAAAAATCGTATAAAATCACTCGTAACTCGGATTTAGACGTGTAATATCTTTCTGAAACCGTTGAGAGGTCATGCAAGTTTTATGTGTTTTAAGTATGAGGTAATTCGGTCTCTAAATTGGTCAAAAAGGAGATTTTTCAGATCTGTCCTGTTTTTGACGAAAATAAAAGATTTATTTCTTTTAAACCCATATATGATAAGGTTCTAAGTTCTTTTTTTAGTGGTTCTTGATGGTACATTAAGATAAGAAAGTTGTCTAAATCATTCGTTTTGGGTTCTTGTATTGATATGAGGATCATATGTGGATTGTTTAGGTAGCACGACGGATAATCAAGTTGGGCACCAACGAATCTCAACTAAATAGGCTAAGGTGAGTTTCAAGTAGATTTTAATGGGGTGCACGTCAAACGTAAGTACTTTTACATGATTTATCTTTGTTAGACGTGTTTTGGCGTTTAAAGTGGAAAATGCATGATTTTAAATGATTCTATGAAAGGAATATATAAACGTTTTATACAAAGTGACTTTATACATATTAAGCATGCATTGTTTCTTTCATAAAGTATGTCGGAAATACTTTGGTGAATTGAAAATATGATGTTTTAAACAAGAAAGCTTTGCTACTAAAAGAGGAGAATTGTTACTTTGTATAAATGAGGCATTTGTGAGTTATTTATTTACTCGCTGTTATGAATGTGATATATTCGGATCTGGCAACTTAGGGCCACCCTCTTTGTTGCGTTTGTATTGGGGTCACTCCCTTTACAATTAGACGAGTTACTCCCATCGGTATAGTGTAAGATGGACACTTTGCGCAAGGGTGATTATATTGACATTAGCCAAACGAATAAGTGGATTTCTGGGTAGTGTTCCTCCACTGAATTCGGTTGTTATGGGCCACCTGCATTCTCTGTGATATTCGAAGAACTTTATAAATATGATTGATTGCAAACTTATATTTTTTTGGATGAAATTAACATGTGTTTGACATATCATTTCAATTATATGTAAATCATGCATTTTTGTTTGAAAGTATAAATTACTTCAAATTGTTTATTATGAAACTCTTGAACTCACCAGACATGTAATCTAATTTTTTTGTTTATCAGCATGCATCTTAGGACTTGTTTCAGGTGGTTGAGCTAGCAAACATTTTGGTTATTATAAGGCTAGCAGGTAAGATCGTTGGATGATGCAAGACTTGAGAATTTTGGATAATTAATCTAGTTTGGTGAAGGTAATTGTGGGTGGTAATAGATGTAGCATCATATCTTGTAAATAGTCATCTTTATAAAAAAAAAAATTAGTTAGCAATGTGGTTTTGTATAGTTGGTAAAGTGGCTTTTGTATAGCCATTTCTTTTGCGAAAAAAAATGTTTACAGGTGTTAATCCAATATCTTATGAATCCTAGAGAGAGAAAGTAGAGAGAGAGACTTGGAGCGCAGAGTTAGAAATCAGATTAATGTGTGCGTGAGATTCTTACAACAAACCAAGACCAAAGGGACTTAAATACCCTTGGTCAGATACAAGACAGATAAGCACTAAACACAGTATTTGACCAAGCCCAATAAATACAATGATTACTATAAAATCAGACCTAACAATCTCCCCCTTAGTAATCATTGGCGCTTTGGTCTTCAAAAATTGTCTTCTATAACAGCACGGACCAACAAAGCGACTTTGTGAAGCTTTCTCACTTTTTAAGAAAAATTTCTTCTCAGCATCTTTCAGATAAAGTTGTCTTTACTGTTTTGAGCTCTAGACGATACACCTCTTTTGAATGATCTTGAATGAACTGTGGTGTTCGGAGCAGAAACAACAAAATAATTAGTTGTAGCTGAAAGAATAGAATCATTGAGCGAATCTTGATCAGCAGATAAAAATTTGAGCTCTTTGTCTCTTTAACTTCTCCTTGACTTCTCCCCCTCATGACCTTGATGATCTTGATCAACTTGGTCATGTAAATGTTGGAGACGAGACAGCTTAAGATCTGCAAAATCAAAGAAACAGAGAAAACAGAGGAGGTTTGCGCTTCATGATGGACGCGCAAACCAAAGTTTGCGTTTCATGAAGGGAGCGCAAATCAAAGTTTGCGTGTCAAGCTGGAAGCGCAAAGCTGACTTAGAAAAGATTTACCTTTTTATGCTCTTTGACTCCCCCTACACAAATGCACTAGATGTGACAATTCAAGTTAGCATTCATAAAAAGAAAATCAGATACTCCCCCTCAAAAACAGATATAATCTTTGAAAAAAAATATTCTCTTTGTTCACTCCCCCTTGAATAATGCATAAACCCATTAAAATATATTTATGAGAACACAATGATCAAATATTAATGTAGAAAGAAAAATATACTGAATGTAAATTTTGAAACAACTAAACATATAAAATTTTAAACACTAAACAAATAAAATTCTACTTAGTAAAATATTACAGATTTATTAATCATTTGAAATCAAACATATGTTGTTGGATACAAGAACAAGTTTCATTGCATATCAAGTTAAAACATGTTCAGTTTCAAAAACTTCCATCAATCTATTTAGTGTGCTCACATGCGAATCTTCTATTAGCTTCAAGAAAATGCAATTCTAAAAATATTATAGAGAACTTTGCATGTACTGACACTAATTCATCAAAAATTAAGACTTTCACAAATTTACAGGTTTATCACAACTCAAACATATCACCAAGTATCATGAGATGTGTGCTCATTGGCATCTTTTTAGCAGTGTGCACATTGGCATCTTAACATGAGTGTGCTCTTTGGCATCTTTTAAGCTTGTGCACTTTGGCATCTTTTGATCAAAAAGTTTATTAAGTAAAGAACATGCCATAAACGTAACTTTCTATCTGACCCTATTGCAGGATTTGGGTCAGCCGCTCCCAGACCAGTTGGCCTTAGGGGACTAGGTGTCAAGCACCCCTTGGAACTTACTCTCCCAGATCAGAAAGGCTACATCGACATATCCTAAACCCATTCATACCAGTAGAACATGACTTTCGATCTGGTTCTATTGAAGGATTTCTGTTCGATCACTCCCAGACCAAATGACCTTAGGGGACCAGATGACAAGCATCCCGAGGAACTTACTTTACCAAACCAGAAAGGTCACATGTACAAACTTTTAAACTTATAGATTTCTGTATTTTAAGAATTTAATAATCATCTCAATCACTCAGATCAACGTCTAAATGCTTAGCCCATATTTTCATTCCGATCTATAATTCTGATCATTTAGGTAGTCTAAGCAAAGTAAACTATAAAAATTCCGAATCACACAACTTTAAAGCAGTAATAAAAGTTTCAATCATGTTGCTGACTTTTCGACTTTTGTAAGACTTGAAATTTGACCATATAAAAACTTTAATATAAACAAAAAAACTTGAAAATTTATCCTAGACACATATTTTATTCAAAGAAAAGAAAAAATGTAAAAACTTACTTTATAGAATAAAATTTGTAAAAATTTAAACTTTTAATAGATATTTAGTTGGAACAAAATAAAATTCAACTATTTCATCTTTCACATTTAAAAAAAGTTTGTGTCTCAAATTAAAAAAATTGGTTTATACAAAATTAAGAAAAAGTTGAAAAAGCTCAGATTCTTGAAAAAATAATGAGAAAAAAACTGGAACACATCATAATCAGAGATAAAATGCAGTGAAAATAAAATTGATGTACTTACAGTATCTCATATAGTCAGAAGCTTAAATCATTGAAGAACGAATTGTAAAGTGATTTGTTTAGAAGTCGTTGTCTATGAAGTACGGGTCCTGAGCTGAAGTACTCAGAAGCCAACTTCCCTTACTCCCCCTTAACATGTGATGCCTGCAACTATAAATCACATAAAGATTTGGGTACCCACTTGAATTTAGGCCCGTGTTTGTTAGTTGCAGTTCGTATGGGGAAATATTTGTCAGACTTAACATTTAAAGCACGTGGAATATGATCAGAAAAATAATCACAACCATCAGAAGAGAAAGCATAATCATCAGAACTAGAATCTGAGGAAGAACATGAGATATGTTTTGAAATTTGAATCATTTGCTTTATAGAGTATTTTGAAATTTTATTACATTTAGCAAATTAATCACTGTTATAAAGTTTGTCTACACATTTATCCCCATCAACAATAGATTCATCAGATGTCCGCCTCGCTCTCCAGATTTGCTTCTTTGACTTACTCACAGTCCTATCTGAAAGAATAGAATCGGAAGAATTAGAACAGTCAGAAATAACTGTATCTCGTTTCTTCGACTTCTTTGACCGTCTTCTTTTACGCTTAGGTTTATAATATTGATCATTTAGCGTAAAAGAATTATCAAGAATTTTAGACGAAATATTTAAATCAGAAGAAATAAATTTATCCAAGCAACCAATCTGATCAACTAAAAAATCTGAATTAGCCTCGGAGTCTGAAGAATTTGGAGAAAAGATTTTAAAATTTGAAACTTCCTTTTTATTTTCCTTAGAATCAGAAGATAGGCTAGAAATAAAATCTGATTTTTGAGAAAATAAATTTTCTTCAAGACTAGACGTCATGAAAGAAAGAATAATATCAGATTCAATTTTCTTCAAAATATTTTGATCTTCTATCTGATCTTCAAGATCTATTATTTTTCCTTCTAATACTAATGGAGGAGTATATTTCTTCGAATCATAAATGATTGGAGAAATATTTCCTTTATCAGAATCAGGTGCATAAGGAGCAATAAAATCACCAGACATTGAAGATTTGATAGGAGATATATCATTTAAAACTCTACTTCCTCTTCTTAATTTTTCAGGAAAATATTTTGCATTTTCACTTGTATAAACAAAAGGAATTTCATTTTTCTTGTTATTTGTCCTTTTCTCATGTTCGATTTCTAACACTTGTTTCTCATTCATCCAATCAATTTTAAATTGAGAAGCATAATGAGCAAGAGTCAGATAATCGTATTTATATAATGTTGGGGATTTTTCAATCGCATTGTTTAAACAATGAGGATTTTCAAAACCAAGACCCCATCTTTGTTTTAAAGCCTCTTCACTCCTCGGTTTGTTTATATAAAATGTTTGTTCAGATTGGTCTCTTCGGTAAAGCTTTTCTTCTAACTTATTTATTTTATCTGAAAATTCATCTTTTAAATTAGTCATAGCTGTCAAAGATTCAAGATAAGTCTTATTTGAATTTTCCAAATCCTCCAATTTCTTTTGAAAGATGTCTTTTGTATTTTGTAAAATGGATTTTTCATCTTTCAAAGAAATTTTCAGTTTGTCAATCAAATCTGACTTTTCAGAATTTAGATTCTTTTCAGATAAAATCTTTGAACGCAAATAAGATAAAGCAGTTATCATGATATCAAACTGAGAGGTAATAAATTTGTAATCAAATTCAGAGTATACCTCATCCTCATCTGTTTCAGAGTCGTCTGACTGGTCATCTCCGATCAAGCACATCTGAGCGATCTCGACATTTGAAGCTTCATCATCGGATTAATCCAGCCAGAATTCTTCCTCGGCCAGCAAAGCAGTTCCGTTCTCTCTCTTTTCAGCCAATTCCACTTTCTTTCTGTAGTATGCCGAATCCCTAACCACCTTTGCTCTACACTCCTTTGACATGTGACCCGACTTTCCGCAGTTGCAGCAAGCAGCATTCTTTAGCTCGGGTACTTTCACTTTAGGACCGGAAGTGAAGCGAGAAGAGTTGGAACCCGACTTTGGTTGGAACTTCTTCTGGTAGTGCTGAGAAAGAAGGATCATTGCTTTCTGTAGAGCCTCACCATCATCTTCAATTGATCCGGTGTAAGCATTTTCAGACAATGCTTGTTCAGATATTTGCTTCGTGAGAAGAGCAACCGGATCTACTGTTTTCTTCTTTTTATCCATCTTGGCCTTTTTATCTAACACCAAGCTTTCATCAGTCATCAGAATCTCGTAAAGTTCTTGAATCTGCATTATGGAGATTTTGACATCATTCCTTAATCTGTGGCATGATTTATTCCACTCAGACTAAAGAGCATTAAGGAATTTCAGATTCGTCTCAAGAGCAGTCTTTTCCACTTTAATCTTTCTGAGATCATTAATCACAGTGCAAACCGGTCAAAAGTAACTTTCAGAGATTCATTGTCCTTAGCCTTAAATTCTTCAAAGTTGTTCATGAAGCGTGTCTGGCGAATCTGAGTAGCAACTGATGACCCAAGCATGATCTTTTCTAATTGAGTCCACATCATATTTGGATCATGTTTGAAACAATCAATTCGATTGTAGATCGTGTTAGGCAGAGATAGCATCAAATTGGACTTTGCTTCTTTATCGGCTTTTTCGCGTTTGATTTCATCAACAGTCAAAGGAATGTCACCTTTTGGCTTGACAAAAGGTCCTTCAGAAAAAAATTTCATCATATTTTCTTCGTTACTCTGACGCTCAATGAAATTTATGAACCTATCTTGCCACTGTGTAAACTCATCTTCGTTGATTAAGACTGGAGGACGAGTATCTGTTCCCAATTGCATCATCAGATCATTTGAGTAGAATCTTGCTTGGAGAGCAAATTTGGCAGAATCCATTTCAATTGTTAATCCAAGATCTTATGAATCCTAGAGAGAGAAAGTAGAGAGAGAGAGAGAGAGAGACTTGGAGCGCAAAGTTAGAAATCAGATTAATGTGTGCGTGAGATTCTTACAACAAACCAAGACCAAAGGGACTTAAATACCCTTGGTCAGATACAAGACAGATAAGCACTAAACACAGTATTTGACCAAGCCTAATAAATACAATGATTACTATAAAATCAGACCTAACAACAGGTTATAAAAAAATGGCAAATCATGAATTTACGAATGGGTCATGCCGAATTTTTGCCAGAAATTTTGATCTAAGGTTAGGATGTTACAGGTAGGCACTAAGATCTCCGCCGCTTGAGGTGTTAACCATAGGGGGTCGACACTAAGTGTGTTGAGCCTTGAGATGTTACCTTTGAGGTAGAAACTAAGGTCAATTGAATCTTGAGGTGCTACTTGATAACATTGATGAGTGGCTTGCTTTGTGCTCGCCACATTCGATGGATACAAGTCTTCTCCGTCACTATTAAGTCTTATTTTTGGATAATGTATTATCCATGTTTTAGTATTATTTGGGTTTGAAAAATACTCGTAATTTATGGTTTTGATATATTGGATCCTCTCCATGTATTAATGTGTTGGATAACAGAGTCTTATCCATGTTTTTAGTATTTGGATATTTATCCTTATTCGTGTTTCGTGTGAGTATAATGTTTTGGTTTCATGATTTGATGGGTGTTTTATTAATGGGTTTTCATCACGAAAATAGTGGGTTTTGGAAAAGATATCATTTTCATTCTAAATACATTTCATATTTGAAATTATGATTTATATAATATTCTTTCCATTTTACCTTTTTATATAACTGATGAAAACTGTTTGAACTCACTAGGCGTTAAGCCTAACTTTTTTCTTTGTCGGCATGTGCATCAGGTCCTTAGGGGAATGGTGCTAGCGAAATTGTGATGTGATGAGTGCTAGTTAGAGGCACGAGGAGGAATTATGTAACACCCGGAATTTTGTGGTAAGTACCTATATGCCTCTTTGACCTTACATTGTGGAGTTATGCTTGTAGAATGCCTTATCTTTCGTTGCACATCGAATCAGGGGTCTTCGGGCGAGAAAAGTCAAATTTTGGAAGCAAGTATGCCCGGGGCACTACCCGACGACCTTTCTAGGGTCACTATCATCGAGGGCAAAGTCGCCGAGAGGGGAAGCCCCTCGGTACAAATGGGGTGAGTGTGACTCGCGATTGTGACAGGGGCACTGTCGCCTTGTCACTCTCGCACCAAAGGGGAAGCCCATTGTGCCACTCAGGTGATTATGCCCCGCGATAGTGCAATGTCACTATCATCGAGTCAAGGTCGTGGGTAGTGGCCTAGGCTATAAATTGGACAGCTCTGATTTTTGTTCATGATAGAAATTAATCTCCTTGCCTTTTCACAATACATTTACAATACATATATACACAAAATATCTCCATGATTCTAGCCAATCTAACATTATAGCAAGCACTAATCTAGGAGATAAACTTGGAAGGAAATAAATAAGAGACCGTTACAAAATATTTACATAATATTTGGACAGATTCTAACACTCCCCCGTAGTCGAAACGGGAGGGGGATGGACGTTGAGGCTGTTTCGAAAGTCATTAAAAAGAATCAAAGGAAGTACCTTTGTAAAAATATCCGCACCCTGATACCGGGATGGAGGATGACAAACCCGTACGTGGCCCCATGCTACCTTCTCGCGAACGAAATGAATATCCCTTTCAATGTGTTTTGTGCATTGATGTTGAATAGGATTGTCGGATAGATATATTGCACTGACATTATCGTAATATACCAAAGTAGCCTTAGCAATGGACAATGAAGTTCAACGAGGAGATTACGGAGCCAACACGATTCAGACACAACATTAGCGACCCCACGATATTCAGCCTCCGCACTAGACCGAGATAAAGTGGGTTGATGTTTGGCTGACCAAGTTACTAAGTTGTCACCAAGATAAACACAATATCCAAAAGTCGAGCGGCGTGTATCCAGGCACTGGTGTGGATTGGATATAACTCCAAAAATCTATAGCAACTAGCAAATCATGCAAGTATACATGGCTCACTAGTATCGTCCAAAGCAAGTAATAATGGTAAGTAATACCAGATATTGTACCTCAGGGATTTTCAAAGCAAAAAGAGTAACCAAAGTCAACTTTAAAACAAGATTTCAAGAGTGAAAACGAAGCAATATCTTTGGAGTGTTGCAAACTAAAGTACTGAAATGTAACAATAAGTAAAAGATAGTATGGGTGTAAGATTAGGTTGGATTTCAGCTAACAGAGTGCAGTGAACATTGCTACAATATCACAAGGGTGTTGCAGCAATAGCTCTCTACAAACATTACTAGATTGAACGACCTTCCAAGGAAGTGCAGGTTAGACCATATGTTGGTAGTGCACATGGTGATGCATCAAGAACCAAACTAGTACAGATCTTGCCTTTCTTTCCATATAGTTTTGCAACCCATAAGGTTGATGCATCTCTCTGTAGCCTCTATAACACAACTAGTAAAAACATTTGCATTGCCTTAATTTTAAGGTCCAACTCATCCAAGTAAAATAACATGTGTCAATTTGTCAAAGATTACCAGATGAAATATTTGTACCACTTGTGAATAGTGAAGTAAATTGCTATTAGTAAGCAAATATCTACTAACACTTTGGCTTAATCTCACAACCTTCCCTTACACCTACACTAAGGTTTTTAGCCTAGCATGTGAAAGTAAAAGCATAAAAGTAAATGACATGAAAATAGAAGACATGAATGTAAATGACTTGAAAAGTAACTTGCAAGAAAAGTAAATGAAAGTTGTAAAGGTTGCTGTAGCAACTGACAAAAAGTAAGAAAATTTTCAAAAGATTGTAATATATTAAAAACTACTAGAATGCAAAGCTTGTAAGAAGCTTTGATTCAACTAATGTATGCCTAAGCATAGATTGAGGATATGTTTAACTACAACTATTACAAGATATTTATACTAAGCTAATGGAATCAAAAGATGCTTAAAAGTACAAAAGATAATTGTCCATTGGTTATTAACCAAACATATTAAGTACACTAATAAAAAAGTAAAGATGCTTAAGGAGGAAAATTAAGGCATCTTTAGGGTATCTTCCATCACCCTCCTCCAGTCTTGTACTTCTAATATGCCTTCATGAGTCTCCAACAAAAAGTAAATCTTCTAAGGATTGAGCCGGTTGCTGCCAATATCATTGTTGTAGCAACAGTCTGTTAGCATTGTTTTCACCAATAAACATAGAACATTAGCATTTTATACATACTAGCTCCAATCAAACTAAAAGTTCAAAATAAGACAAAAAGGCTCAAAATAGGCTTGGAAATATGAAAAATAAGGTAAAATGAAGTCCTAAATGGGTGCTAAAGTGTATAATTCTATACACTTATCACATCTCCACACTAAAACCGTTACTTGTCCCCAAGCAACTAAAATGACAACTAAGAATGACTCAATTTCTAGAAAATAATAAAAAAAATTTAAGGGGTGAATGAAAAATCAACTAATGAGATTAAAGACCAAAACAGAGCCATAGCCATGCATAATTATGTGTTCACACTTTTCTTTTATTTCAAGACCATAGGCCAAATACACACTTCCTATTGTAAGACTTTGATCATACCAAGAAATTCAGAATCCTTAGGGCTTTTTGATGGTTTTGACCTTTTAGGCACATGGGTTTTCTTTCTCCCAGTCTTTCAAGTGTATATGTAATGTAGTAGAAACATGTATGTTGTGTATATGTTATCTTTCCCCTTTGACTTGAATTCTTTGACTCAAAATTTTAAAAAAAGTTGAGCATTTTGCTGCCCTATGGGATTTTTGTGCATTTGTTGCTTGCTCATGAGTCCTCATGATCCCCTCTCCACACTTAGAAATGGTCAATGTTCTCATTGACAACTTTAAAATGATTTGGCTTTTAGGGAGCAAAGGATATGTATGTTGGTGGATATGAAAGAATGGCCTAAGTCATTTTCCGAAAATTCATGGTATGAAAGTTTGTTTGCTTCCTAGGTAGGTGTGCATGGTTCTGGCTTAAACATTTGAACAACAAAATTACTTGGGATGTGGACTGTAAAGGACTAATCTCATTATCTACAAAAAAATACTAAAATTTTCTAGACTTATGTGTATAAAAACTGCAAATAAATATTAAAATCTATGGAGCTAAGGAAGAGAAATGGACCTGCCCTACTCATTGGGAGTAGGTGGTGCTGTAGCAGTGGGTAGGAACCTCTCTACTTCAGTGATCAGCTCTGGTGGGTAGGGTCCAATGATTGCATACTCATCTGGATTCTCAGCAGCCCATTCAACTTTCATAACCCCTTCTCTCTTCATCTGGTAGTTCCTGTGGAGGGTAGTGAACCTTCTTATCTTTTGTACAGCCTTATCCTGCTCTTTCAAGCAGTCCAACAACTTGTCCTCACTACCCTTTATCTTGTCTTCCATCTCTTTCTTTTGCTTCTCTATCATTGCCATCCAAATGACATCTCTCTCTTCCAACTTCTTCATTAGGATGTCCCGGTTCCTTTCTAGAACCTTAACTAGGTATATGAATGAGTTTGTTTCATGCCTTGACTGTGGTGGGTGAATTGGTACAGATTGTGGTTGGCTCACAGGTTGAGAAGTGCCAGCAGCAGTTGCTGCAACATGGGCATATCTTCTCATTGCCTTCTCAGCATTCTTCTTCACTCTCTTCACTGTTTGAGTTTCTATAACAGCTTTTCCTGAGACCATTTCATCAGTGGGCAAAGATCTCACCTTAGCCTTTGTGAGTAAGGCATGAATGAGTAAAGGGTGCCAAAGATCTCCTTTTGTATTATCCACACAAGACTTGATGCTCCTACTGATTACTTCCCCTATACTGAACTTCTTCCCACTCATGATACAATAGAGGATGACCATCCTCTCAAAAGTGATACTTGTGTCATGAGTGATAGGATAGAGGGTGTTCCTAATGAAATAGAACCACACATTCACAATAGGGAGTAAGTCCCTACTGTTCATGGTCCTATACATTATGTTCTTCCATGTGGTTCCAGGTTGGGCTATGGTCATGAGAACCTTCCCTAATGAGGGAGAGGTTGAATCCACAGGGTACTACATAAAACAACTCCCAACCCATTCTCCTAATGGTCTCATCCAGAAATGGGAATTCTTTCAAGCATTCAGGGCGAAACCCCATATCAGCTAAGGCTTCTTTGGAAGCCATATGACCAAACTAGTCATATGCTTCCCTACTACTAAAGGTACCAAAGGAGTTGTTGAGTCCCCTGGCCTTGTTTTGGCTGGGGTCAGGTGAGGTTACCTTTCTTCCTTTGCTTGCTTTCTTCTTTGGTGTCTTGAAAAGATCAGCCAAAGTTTCTTCATTTTCTTCTGTTGTTTCTACAACAATCTCTGCACTGCCCACAACAACATCTTCATCCATTGAATCATCATCCTCAGAACTTTCTCCTTCAGCTTCATCTTCCTTACTGCTTTCCTCTCTGATTCCCTTCTCCTTGTTCTCAACTTCTGCACCCCTGCTATTGTCTGTCTCCCCTCTGCACAGTGACAATCACAACCTCATGCTCTAGAGGTTGTGATTATCCAGCAATAACAACTTCTAGGCTTGATGGTTGGGTTCCATGGGTTTCCAAAACTGAAGTAGGTGTAGGTAGTGTAGTGTGGATTTGTGTTTGTAGTGGGATTGGAATGGTGACATTCATGGTATTTGTGGCAGTAGGAATCAATGGTGGTGCAATATTGGTTTCTCCTAAGATAAAGGCCATGGCAGCATCAGCCTCATCAAGGGGATTGGTTTGGTTGGGATTAGGTATGTTGTGGGATGGTGTTCCAGAGGTATTGGCAGAATGCTCAGTTGTTTGTGGGCTTGGAGTCAAAGGAAACTTACCACCAAGCAAAATGACTTGTGGTGGATCATTTTGAGGTGATGATGGATCCTTATTGATGTCAATGTTTAATGACTTATGGTTGGATGATGCAGATGAAACAGAGTTGGCGGATGTTTGGGTTCTAGTGGCCTGGTTTTTGGCTTTCTCTCATTCCCTAGTTTTCTGCTTCTTCAATGGAGGCTTGGCTGCCGAAGATGGTATTGCCACAATCTTTCCTTTCGATTCTTGGTTCTGCTCCACCATTCTCTCCTCTTGTTTTTGTTTTCTTGTGCTCCTATGAACAACTTGATCACCCCCTGTTTTTGTTGCTTTCTTTGCATGTGATTTCACCCTCTTCATGATTCCTACCATTGAAATAGATTATGATATCATGTAGAACACTGTTCTAGCCGACCTTATCTCTTCCAAAATGTTAAAATAATGAAATTTAAGGCAATTAAGGGTTGTGATCGTGGGTATTTAGTTGAGGGAACCGAATGGCGAGGGAGGTTAAAAGGCTTTTAGTTCAAAATGAACTAAAAAGTAATTAGGAGATTTGAAAAGATTTTCTACAATGATGCTTTTTCTTGGAACTAAAAAGATATCACCTCCTTTTCCTGCAAAAAAGTAGAGTTAAAAAGCATCTTGCAGTTTTTTTTGAGCTTTTTTCGGCTGAAAAGACTGTTAGGGTACTGTGCAGATTGTTGCAGCAACTCACAGATTGCTATAGCAACCTGCAGTTTTCTTCCAAAATCTTTTTATTCTTAGAATCTCATTTTCAACAAAATTTTAAACTACAATATGTACATATTTACATTCTCAAAGGCTGTGATAGCCTTCCAAACCATGCTCTCAAGCTTGAGTGAGGTGTACCATAGATGTGGTACCTGTAGTTGCTACAACATCATTGTAAGATTTTTCTCATTAACCATTTACTTTGAAAATGGATCCATTGTTGGGGTCAATGAGTTCAATAACCCCATAGTGATGGACTTTGTGAACTACAAATGGCCTTGTCCACTTGGATCTTAGCTTACCTGGAAACAGTTTGAGTCTTGAGTTAAAGAGTAACACCTTTTGTCCAGCTACAAAATCCCTTTGTGAGATCCTCTTATCATGCCACTTTTTGGTTTTGTCTTTATAAATCTTGACATTTTCATAAGATTAGTCTCTTAATTTCTCAAGTTCATGAATTTGTAGCATTAAGACACATGTTTAGTTCCTTCAAAGCCCAAAAAGCTTTGTGCTCAAGTTTAAGTAGTAAGTGACAAGCTTTTCCAAAAACTAGCTTGTAGGGAGACATTCCAATGGGTGTTTTGAAGGCTGTTCTATAGGCCCATAAAGCATCATCAAGTTTAAAGGACCAATCCTTCCTTGTTGACTTCACTACTTTTTCTAGAATGCTTTTGATCTCCCTATTTCAGAGTTCTGCTAAGCCATTTGTTTGAGGGTGATATGCAGTAGCTACCCTATGGCTTATGTTATACTTTTCAAGAACTCCTTTCATCATGTTATTTACAAAATGGGTACCCTCATCACTAATCATAGCTTTGGGAGTACAAAATCTTGTGAAAATGTTTTCATGCAAGAATTTCACTACTGTTTTTGCATCATTGGTGTGGCATGCTGCAACCTCTACCCACTTGGAGACATAATCTACAACTACCAATATATATTGAAAATTTCCAGACATGGAAAATGGTCCCATGAAGTCAATACCCCACACATCAAAGAGTTACTTCAAGAATGCCATTTAGGGGCATTTCATATCTTTGGGAGATGGATCCAACCCTCTGACATTCATTGCACCTTTACACAAAACCATCTGCATCTTGAAATAGGGTAGGCCAAAAAAATCCAGATTGAAGAACCTTGGTTGCAATTCTTTGGCCACCATATGCTACAACATGACAATGTCGTAACACTGCAGGCACTTCTTCTTGAGGTATACACCTCCGTAGGATCTGGTCAGCCCCTAGTTTGAACAAAAAGGGGTCATCCCATAGATAACTCTTTGAATCATGAATTAGTTTCTTTCTTTGATTTTTGTTTAGTTGAGGTGGTATGATCCTAACATCTAAGTAATTTGCAATGTCTGGAAACCATTGGGCTGTAGAATGTTGTAGCATCAAGAGCTGCTCATCTGGGAATTTCTCATTAATCTCACTAGAACTAGATTCTCCTTGTTCCAATCTTGACAAATGATCTGCAACTTGGTTGTTTATGCCTTTCCTATCTATTATTTCAATGTCAAACTCTTATAACAAAAGAACCCACCTTATTAACCTTGACTTTGCATCTTTTTTAGAGTTCAAATACTTAATGGCAGCATGGTCAGTGTGAACAATGACCCTTGTTCCCATCAAGTAAGATCTAAAATTTTCAAATGCAAATACCACAACCAAAAGTTCTTTCTTAGTGGTTGTGTAGTTTATTTGAGCATCATTAAGAGTCTTACTGGAATAGTAGATTGGGTGAATAATCTTTCGTTTTACTTGGACTAAAACAACACCAACGACCCAATCACTTGCATCACACATTAATTCAAAATGTTGTGTCCAATCTGGTGTTACAACAATAGGGGCAGAAATCAAGGCTTTCCTCAAGGTTTCAAAAGCTGATTTGCACTCCTTGTTGAAATTGAATGGTTGGTCATGATGTAGCAATATAGAGAGAGGTTTGGAAGTTTTGGAAAAGCCTTTTATGAACCTTCTGTAGAAACCAGCATGATCAAAAAACTTCTTATGCCTTTTACATCTGTGGGTTCAGGTAGATTCTCTATGATTTCTAACTTAGCTTTGTCTACCTCTATCCCTCTTTTTGATATCACATGTGTTAGAGCACATATTTGTTGGATGCAAGATCATTAATTCTAAAGATGAAAGTCAAGCAAGTCAAAGCTGAAAGTCAACTCTCAAGCATAAAAGTCAAAGTCTTTTGTAATAAAGTCAAAGTCAAAGTTTGTGTTTTTGTTTCTTTGTTTTAGTTGTGGGTATAAATACCTTGTATCCTTGTCTTTGTAATGTGTAAGTAGAATTCATATTGTAATAGTGAGCAGATTAGAGAAGAACAGATTGCACATATCATTCTAGAGAGAGAAAGCATGTAGAGTGAGAAAATGTGATTTGTGATCTTTGAGATTGAAATCAATGACATATGATTTTAAAAATTGTTCATCTTGATTGTATGTTACATTTAGAACTTGAATCTGGGAATAATAATTGGTATCAGAGCAAATCCGATTGAAATCAAGAAAATTCAGAGTCGACACTGTGTTCATAAAATTCAGATTGAAATTTGAGTGTTTGTGCGAATTAGAGTTTGTAATTGATCGAAATGAGTTCGTATGTTGTATTCGATTGAGTTTGTATAGTCTGATTTGTGTTTTGAACTGTAATTGAGATTTAGTTGTTCAATTTGTTGAGTTCGAGTTACATGAGTTCGTCAAGCACTGTATTGAATCAATTTGTACTTCTTGATGTATTTTGTTGAAATTCATTGGTAAGATTCAGTTCTAGATGTTTTGGTGATCGATCTGTTAAAATCTCAGATCGAAATTCAATGTCTAGGTTGGTTTTTGATTGATTCAGAGGAGTTTTTCTTCGAGATCTGAAGAACTCGTAAACCCTCGTGAAGAACTCGCAAGATCATCTCTAGAACTCGCAGAGTGTCAAGAATTCGTAGAAAATTTGAAGAATTTGCAGAAAGTCCCAAGAATTCGCAGATTTCATAAGATTTTGCATAGTTGATTTTCTTAAAACACAAGGATAGAATTCGCAGGCCTGAGTGTTGCGAATTGTAAAGAATTCGCAATCCTGAGTGTTGCGAATTGTAAAGAATTCGCAGGCCTGAGTGTTACGAATTCCATGTATTTGCATGAGTATGATTGCGAAATCTAGGGTTTAAAAGTTTTTCTAAGTGTAGAATTCGCTAGTGTGAGTATTGCGAAAACTTTAGGATTCGTAGGTGTGTGACTTGCGAATTCTGAGTTATTTGCTTACGAATTCTGACTTTGTTATAAAGTGTTTTTGTTGCTTGCGAATTCTATGTGTGTTTCTGCGAAATCTATACTTAGACAAATTTTTCAAAGTTGTAATATGGCTTTTAAATGTGAATTTTTTTTTCTCTAAGGGCGCTGCCCCCAGACCCCGCAAGGGCGTTGCTAAGTCTGCGTAGGGGAACATATTTCTTTTTGTAATCAAAATTTCTGAATTCATATTTCAAGTTTTCTGTATTTTTAAGATTTCATTTGGACTAACGATTAAATTCAAGTTCTTTTTGAAACTGATATTCAAGATGGGATATTTTTCTGATGATGATGAACGAAAGATTTCCAAGCGCGAATTAGAGAATAAAAATCTTGCTTCTTAAGTTGACTATTATTCAAAGCGAGCAAAGAGATGTTCTGATGACAGGAAGTTACTTAGAGAAGAAGTTAGTGCATTAAAGATTGTTAATGAAGAACTTCTGAAACAGACTTCTGGTCTTAATGAAGAAAAAGTGCTGATTTTGGAAGCTGAAAACACTGAGTTAAAAAGCAAGCTCTCGGACGTAGAAGATCAAATTGTCAAATTTCAGCAAATAGTGTGTGCTAATGAAAAGAAGATCTTTGAATTAGAACTGAAAATTGTTGAAGAAAGATCAGTTTTTGAAAATAAAAAGAAAGAGTTTGCTAAGAAATTCTTGGAGTTTTCTAGAAAATGTGTTGATGAGAAGAAAGGAGTTGAGCTGAAATGTATAAAGTTTTCTCAACATATTTCTGATTTTGAGAAAGTAATCATCCTGGAAAGAGAAAAGTTTGACAAGGAGAAGAAGTTAACAGAGCAAAAGAATGTTGGATTCTTTAAAGAGATATCGGATGGACGAAAGAATGCTGAGAATGGATTTGAAGAAGAATGAAGTATATTTGAGATAGAAATCAAGAAGCTGAATGAGAAGTTATCTGAACTATCTGAAAGTACACTGAAAGAGCGAAAAGCGAAGTCTGAATTCAAGAAAGAGATTGATCTGCTTGTCCGAGAAAGAGACAGTTTTGCTTCAAAGATTAAAGAGCTTGAAGACATTATTTCAAAGGTGGTGGTGACTGAGCATACGATTCCAGAGTCAAAAATTCACACACCTAGAAATAATTCAGTTGGTTCTAACAAGCCAGTCTCAAGCTCACATCTGAAAACTGTTTCTTCAAGAAGGTCAGTTAAATCATATGATCAGATTCACACTACTAACCTTTTCTTTGATAAAAATGTAGATGGTTCAGATATATACAGAAGAAGGAGAATAAGGGAATATAATGAAGAAAAGCTAGTATGGAGAGTAAAACCTGTTGAAGATGAGAAGAATGATGAGAAGAACGAAGAAAAGAAAGGAAAGAAGGAAGAGAAGACAAGTTACAAATCATGTGTACATGCATCAACAACGAAGAAGAACAAAGTGCTAAAAGGTAAACCTGATCTCACTTACTTGAGAGATCAAATGATCAGGTTATCTAAAAAGAGGTATTGTTCTTACTGTAATACATATGATTATGTTCATAAAGCTAGTGATCATTACTGGTATGTTATCCCAGTTTAATCTAGTTGATAATTAAACACACAAACACAATATAGATCAAGAGATATAAGATCAGAATAACATACCAATCCCTTGAATAAACAATGAAACCTTGTGTGTTCTTGATACCCTTGAATACAGAGAAAACGTACGGCTACTATAATCTCTAAACAATAATTATTAGGTATCTTGACCTAAAAACTAATTAAACAAAACTTTAAATACCTAGGCCATATGGCCTTTAACCTTAATGGGCTTTCTAACAGGCTTTAGGCCCATTTACAAATAACTATTAACATATTACACTTTAAACCCTCTAATCTTTAACTATCAAACAAATACGGTTTAGACCCTCTAATTTAACTTTAATCTTGAATACAATTATTTGATCCAACAATCTCCCCCTTTGGATTAAAGATTAAATTTTTTTTGACAATAATCTTCAGGTCTTCACTTTTCTTCAGATATGACGTTGATAGCTTCAAAACTTTTAAATAGTCTTCAAATCTTTGAAAATCTTTATCAGTCTTCAGATTATATTCTCCCTCTTAATATATTATCCCTTTTTGTATGTTCTCCCCCTTTTTGGTGAGTGGTGAGAAGCATCATCATCAAAACTTGTCAAAATAATCTTCCCCTTTGAATATGATCATCAGTTTGAGCACTGTCTTCATGTACCGAGCCCTGTGTGAAATAAGAGCAGTCTCTCCAAATGGAGAAAGTGATTATTTCAATCTTTTCAGATTCAAATAGTCAGTAGTAACCGTTTAAATCTTTGCAAATTCAAACAGTTTAAGAGTTGTAACCCTTAATCAACAAATGACTCAGTTAAAATGCCTGTCAGTAACACAAAGTTACTGAGTAACACAAAGTTACTATATAAGGAGCTGGTTTTGATGTTGGCTCCCCAGGTCTTCCATTCAATCATCGAATAACACATGGTTATCTATGAACGTTCTGACAGAAAACAAATTTCTGTGTGCTTGTGCATGTGTATGAAAGAAGTAAGCATAGATGATTGCTTTTCATTATAGGCTCAAAGTATGCAAACTTGTTGAGACAACAACAAATTATACAAAGACTCAATGTGCATGAGAAAGGGTTCGAAGGTGGGGCAACTTTCCTTTTTTTCAATATTAGTATCTTCCAAATGAAGAACCAATAGCGTATGTGTTGCGTCCCCAAAAAATATGAAACATTCTCTTTTTGAGAAAAGAATGAGTAGCTGGTGGGGTTGTATGCAAGAGATGGCATGGGCTAGTTGCCTTTTTCAATGATGGTCACCAAAGAATGTGAACCAATCAGATTATGTGGCTACCCGGCTCAGAAAGAAGTTTGGTGCAGAGTTTGATATTATTTTACTCTGTTCTCTCGCCCTCTTTCTTTTAATATTTTAAATCTCACATCTAACCAATCTCTCTTTTTCATTTTACCTCTTCACACACCATCACTCAATTCTTTTGACCCCTCTCCCCTCAATCACTCAGGAAATACTTCCTGGGTAGGAAACACTGGTTATCGTGAATCCATGGAAGTTCTGTTAAGTTCTCACACTGAATCCCATGTATTTTCCTAAAAGAACATACTATTCAACAAGCGTTTGTACATGAAAGCACAAAGGAATACAGTTACATGAAGAATAAAAGTTGGAGAAGTCAAAACATTTGTGTTTGACGATGCAATTCTCCCCCTCAAACTAAAAAGAGTTTGACAATTTAAGCTCTTAAGGAGTAAGTATTCAAAAATCATTTAAAATCACACTTCACAATTCATGAAAATCTTTGAAGAATAGGAAGTGGTTTGAATATTTTAAGAAACCATTTTTCACAAGTGAAAGTTGTTCATCTTTCAACAAGTGATAGAGTGTAAGGATTAGAAATATATACCTGTAAATCAGAATCCTTAACTCCCCCTGAAATGAATATTTTCAAAGAAATATCCTTGACAAAACTCAGATATCCTCCCCCTTGATACCTGTAAAAAGTCAGTTAAATCAGAAAAATATATCAGTATAAATATTAAGCATATAAGCTCCCCTTAATATTTGCATTCAGATATCAAACGCTTTGTCATTGACGTCCGAGTCCTAAGTTGTTATGCTTAGAAGTCATCTTTTTGACAATGAGGCAAGAGTCCTGATCTGTAGTAATCAGAAGTCGTTCTCCGTTGAAGTACGGGTTCTAAGTTGATTTACTTAGAAGTCTTCGTTTTTTTCTCCCCCTTAAACCTTGGGTGCCTGCAACACAGATTTAGCTTTTGGTACCCACTGGTAATTGGGTCCTAATGGGTTAGTTGCAGTTCTAGTGGGAGAGATAAAGTAAGAACCATACCAGTTATTTACATAATCTTTTCTTACAAAATCATTTGTACCACAATAGGAACAACTAATTTTCTTTTGAGCTAACCTGATCAGTTGATTGATAGTGTAACCAGATCAGGTTTGCTAAAAGTTTTACCTTTTGAGGCAAAGTTCCATTTAGCTTTTGATGTATGCACAAATGATTTTTCTTTCTTCTTTTCCTCTGAAGATCCTTTAACTCTCCAGATCCAATTTCCTTTATCTTTCTCTTCATTTTCTTTTCTCTAGATCCTTTTCTTCTGAGACTTGTTCTTCTTTAACTTACCTGAACTATCAACATTTTTGTCATAGAAAAGGTTAGAAGGACAAATCTGATAAGTAGATTTAGAAGTAAGACTCTCATCTGAATTACAGAAAGGATTATAGAAAACATTTGAAACATGTGAACTTGAAGCCTTTTTGAGTGAGCAATCTGAATCAGTTTGATCATCTATCGGTGATTGAGCTATTGACTCTGGCGTCTTGCGCTCAGTCAGCTTCACCTTGAATACGATCTCTTCAAGTTCCTTTATCTTTGAAGACAAACTGTTTCTTTCCTTTTCAATCAGATCAAACTTCTTATGCAACTCAGATTTTGCATTCTTCTCCTTCATGATGTTTGTTGACAATTCAGATAGCTTTCTTGTCAGCTTGCCTATCTCGGTCTCAAATACTTTATTTTCTTCAGAAAAGTCTTTATTTATATCCTTCAGCTCAACTTTCTTCTTCTCATTCTCAGCCTTTTCTCTTTCAAGAATGATAACCTTCTCAAAGTCTGAAACTTGTTGAGAAAGCTTAACACATCTAAGCTCTAAAGATTTCTTCTCTTCAAAGGCTTTTCTGGAGAAATCAGAGAATTTCTTGACAAAGTCTTTTCTTTCTTTCTCAATCTTCAGTATTTCATCTTGAGCTATTGTATTATCTCTGTCTTGGGTTGCCTTTTCTTTCAGCTTATTAATCTCAACCTCAAGACTGAGAACTTTATCTTTCAGTTTATCTCTTTCCGCAAAGACTTGAGAATTTATCTGTCTTAGTCCTTTACTAGTATCATTTGCAACACTTGTACTCCTTCTAAGATCCTCAAGCTCTCTTTGCATTGCATCCTTCTTTGACCATGTAGAGTTGGATTCAGATCTTTTCAACTTTGCTTGAAGATCTAAGATCTTTTTTTCTTTAGACTCAATTATTCCTGCAAAGTCAATTTTAGAATCAGAATCTTTTGAATTTTCTTTTAAAACATTCATCTGAGAAAGAAGAGATGAGTTCTGAATCTGTAAAGCCTTGTTTTCAGCTTTAAGAGGTGATATCTCGGATTTGAGCATTTTTTCCTCTTTGTCATACTCAGAAATCATGCGTTCAAATATTGATAACTGTCCAGCAAGACATTTAGCCTTTGCTTTTACTTCAGAAAGAGTCATGTTGTTAAAATCAAGGCTGTAACCTTCAGACATCTTTAGCTGTATGGTTAGAAATCAAGCTAATCTGTACCAAAACAACCAACTAGATGAGATCGTTAGAATCAAGTATTGGATAAAAACTACACTAAAACTTCGACCGGTGAGGTGCTATGACCGGTAAAGGTATGGACCGATATTAAGTGGTTGACCAGGAAAAAGTGTGGACCGATAGGTTCCTTTTGACCGATAAGAGGCGGTCGACCGGGACGTTCTTAGTTCTAGCCCAGAACGATGAACAACCTAGAAAAATCAACCAAACCACAGAAATTGAATGTGAGAAATAGACTTTTATACCCTAAAACATATATCGAACAAAACCCAAGCAAGCTTAATGATTAAAATCAACTTTTTTTGTCAATCAATTTGAAGAACACAGTGTTCGACCGGTATGAAGTTGTCGAACCCAGATTCTTCAAAATCCTCCAAAAACCAATTGATTAATGAACTAAAGCTCAATTAAACAATGAGATAACATTCAGAAGCATGAACCACATATAATCATATCAATTTTAGGCATAAAAACTCATAAATCATGAACTTGATTTTCACTTGATGAACCCAAAAAAAAAAAATCGATCAACAGTTAAACCATAAACAGTAAAATCAATAAACTTGATTCTTTTGGCTCTGATACCACTTGTTATCCCAGTTTAACAGTGGGTACCAAAACCGAAAAGTGAATCTGTGTTGCAGGCACCTACAGTCAAGGGGGAGTAAGAGAACCAAGGCTTCTGAATACTACAGTTCAGGACCCGTACCTCAATGATAAGGAGTTTGACTTCTAAACACAACAGTTTAGAACTCGTACTTCAACGAGGAAAGAGATGATACTCCCCGGCTGATAAGAAATTGTATTCCGATACTCAGATGAGGACATCAACCTGCAAGGGGGAGTACATATGTTTCTGGAAATATGTATTCGGAAGATATGACGAACTACACTTCAGGAGGAGTTGTAGATCTATATCATGTGCTTTTTCACTGACAAATTACAGATGCATATTTTTAGGGGGAGTATGAATTATGATTTCTGATTACTTCAGATCAGAACTCGTTCACTCTATGTTTTACTGCTTTATGTTGTTTACTTTTCAATAAATTTTGTGAATAAAGTTGCTTTGACATGACTTTGAGACTTTTGCAGATTGAGAGAAGCTATCAAGATCATATCATTATGATTTTTAAGCTTGACTTCATGAGATTTAAGACTGTACGACAAAGGTTAAAATTCTTATCTTAATATCATGTATGGTTGAAAGAAGGATGACTTTCAATCATAGAAAACATATTCTTAAATGTTCAAACCACTTCCCGATTCTTAAACAGATTTCATGAATTGGAAGTGTGATTTTAAATGTTTTCATTTTATTTGAGTTTGAATGTTTTACAAACCGTGTGTTTCCAAAGATAAATATTTGCGTATTGTCTTTTCTATATACTTTCAAGTATTCACACACACAGGTTTGACTTATTGTTCAAAATGTTCTTACCATGTCTCAAATTTGAAACATATTTTTCGATGGTAAGACACCCCGCTTGCACTTCAATGAATTTTGAGTGTTATTTTATTTCTAAACGTTTCATTCAAGAATGTCTATATTTTGTTTCATATAGACAATATCCATTATTCTAGACCATAAGCTTTGATTGCTATATCATTTGTTTCTGATCATTTTCATACAATGTCAGATTTTCAAACAAGTCTCTTGCATTCATGTCTATTCATTCAATTTACTTGTTTGAAATATCTTCGATGTTTCAAATGCTCATATCTTCATGATTATATTCTGAGCATACACACATCTGACTTGTATTTGAGCTTTAACTGTTCAAGTTAAATCATTTTTGAGAAACATATATATTTCATAGGAAAATATGGGTTCTTTGTGCTAGGACTTAAATGAAAACTTCTATGGATTCACGATTACCAGTGTCTCCTACCCAAGAAGTTAATCCATAGTGATTGAGTGTGAGGAGTCGAAAAGAAATGAGTGTGGGTTGTGCGTTGAGGTAAAATGGAAAAGAGAGTTTGGTTAGATGTGAGCTTAATGATTAAAAGAAAGAGGGTGTGAGAACAGAGTAAAAGAATATCAAACTCTGCACCAACTACTTTCTGAGCTGGGCAGCCACATTACTAATGTTTCACAATTCTTCGTGAACATTATGGAAAGAGGCATCTAGCCCATGCCAACTCTTGATAAAAACCCCACCAGCCACTCATTTTCTTCTTAACAAGAAAATGTTTCATATTTTTCTGGGGACACAGCACATTATCTATCTAGTTTTCATTTGGAAAATTTGGATATTGAAAAAGATGGAAGTCTGCCCCACCTTCGCACTTCAATCATGCACATTGAGTCTGTGTTTATCTACTGTTGTCTCAGTGGTTTACACTGTTTGTTCCAGATTCTAGTTTCTAATCAATAACAATTAAACAAACAAGATTAAACACAATGAATTACCTGTTTGATTACTTTGAAATTCACAATTACAAAGATCTCTCTCTAACGAACTCTCTCTCTCTCTCTCTCTCTCAAACTTTCTCTCTCTAGAATACAACTGAATTCTCTCTAATTCGTATATTCTGAAAAAGACAACTTCTACAAAAACTATTTATACTACCACCTAATACAAGGAAAATACAAAATACATACATTGACTTATTACAAATAGACTTTGACTTTGAATGAGATTTGACTTTCTTCAGCTTTGACTTTCTCAACTTTGACTTTCAGTATTCTAGATCTTGTATCCAACAGATTTATGCTCTAACAATCTCCCCTTTGGATTCAAGATCACTGTAAAAAGATCTAGCAATTCAGTCTTCACTTTAAGCTCTGTCAAAATTATCTCCCCTTTTTCTTTAACAATCTTCTTTCCAAAACTATCTTCAAACGAGTAACAATCTCCCCAAAACTTTCACACAACACTTTCAGACTTTGGAAAGAAATTATCTTCAGATTCAGCTCACCTTGCTTTAACAAATAATCTTCAAAGAAAATTTCCTCAAAACTTCAGAAATTCTTTGATTGTCCTCTAATCTTCCATTTGAACTTTCTGACTTGAACATTTCAGAAAATCAACTCACAAATCTTTATCAGATCTTGATATCATCTCCCACAAACTTCAAAACTTTAATATTTCTTGATACCATCTCCCCCTTTTTGATGATTTGAGCATCGATATCATCAAAACTTTCTCCAAGAAATGTCTTTGACCAATCTGATATGTCAAACTGAGCCTCTGATTCTGTGATCCATAACCAAGTATTCATCTAGATCTTTACAAATCCAGACAAAATAAGAACATGTAACTCCTGAATCAACAAATGAATCAGTTAAAATGTCTGTCAGTAACACGAAGTCACTGTGTGTAACGAATACACAATATAAAGGAGCTTTTTGATGTTCACTCCCCCAGGTCTTCCATCCAATCATCGAAACACCACAAAGGCAATTTCTATGAATGTTATGACAAAGAAACAAATTCCTTGTATGTTCGTGCATGTGTAGAAAGAATTAAGCATGATGATTGCTTTTCAATAAGGCTCAAAGTTCTGTAAACCATTGAGACAACAGTAGATAAACACAGACTCAATGTGCATGACTGAAGTGCGAAGGTGGGGCAGACTTCCTTCTTTTTCAATATCCAGATTTTCCAAATGAAAATCAGATAGATTATGTGTTGCGTCCCCTTTAAAATGTGAAACATTTTCTTTTTGAGAAGAAAATGAGTAGCTTGTGGGGTTTATTCAAGAGTTGGCATGGGCTAGTTGCCTGTTTCAATAACGTTCACGAAGAAATGTGAAACATTAGTAATGTGGCTGCCCGACTCAGAAAGTAGTTGGTGCAGAGTTTGATATTCTTTTACTCTGATCTCACACCATCTTTCTTTTAATCATTAAGCGCACTACTAACCAAACTCTCTTTTCCATTTTACCTCATCACACAACCCACACTCATTTCTTTTTGACTCCTCACACTCAATCTCTATGGATTAACTTCTTGGGTAGAAATCACTGGTTAACGTGATTCCATAGAAGTTCAGATAATTCCTAGCACAAAGAACCCATATTTCCTATAAAAGCATAATGTTGCTCAGATGATTTAACTATAACAGTTAAAGCTCATATACAAATGTCAGATGAGTGTATGCTCAGAATATAATCATGAAGATATGAGAATTTTAAAACATTGAATTATTTTCAAACAAGTATACTGAATGAATGAACATGAATGCAAAAGACTTGTTTGAAAATCTGACATTGTATGAAAATGATCAGAAATGAAATGATATATCAATTAAAGCTTAAGGTCAAGAATAATGGATATTGTCTATATGAACCAAGATATAGACATTCTTGAAATGACGTTTTGAAATGAAATGACGCTCAAAATTCTTTGAAGTACAAGCGGGGTGTCTTACCATCGAAAAAATTATGTTTCAATATGAGACATGGTAAGAACTATTTGAACAAGAAATCAAACCAGTGTGTGTGTGAATACTTGAAAGTATATGAAAAGACAATACACAAGTATTAATCTTTGGATAACACACGGTTTGTTTATCAATGAAGCACAAAAATAAAATGAAAAACTTTTAAAATCACACTTCCAAATTATAAAATCTGTTTAAAATTCGAGAAGTAGTTTGAACATTTAAGAACATGTTTTCTATATCTGAAAGTTGTCCTTCTTTCAGATACATTTGAGATTAAGATAAGAAATTTACCTTTTCGCTCAATCTTAATACTCATAAAGTCAACTGAAGTAAAAAATGATATGATTGTGTCATCCTCTCTCATCCTGCATAAGTCTCAAAGTCTAGTCAAAAATTTATTCACAAAATTTACTCGAACAATAAAAGAACATAAAACAGTAAAATGATTAAAGAACGAGTTCTGATCTTAAGCAATCAGAAATCATAGTCTTACTCCTTTTGATAAGCTCCCCCTAAAATCATGCATTACAAAAATTTTGTCAGTTAAGTAAAATGCAGAAATCAGTTATGCTCCCCCTTAAAATAATGTAGATCATCTAAAATCTTCTCTTACTCCCGCTGAGATCATGAGCAAACAATTAAAGTGCCGATATCCTTCAGAAATAAAAATAAAAAAAAATGATGAAAAATAACAATTCGTAACTTTAGTAGGTAACAACCGTTTACGTCTTAAGATTTAACATACCAAGCTTAGAGACAAGAAAATTAAATCTCTTTTCATATAAGGGTTTGGTAAATAAATCTGCAAGTTGATAATCTGTTTTTACAAAATAAAGTTCGATTGTTCCTTTTTCTACATTATCTTTTATAAAATGATACCTGACGTCAATGTACTTGGTTTTCGTATGCTGGACAGGATTAGCAGATATCGCGATTGCACTCTTCGAGTCACAATAAATTGGAATTTTATCAAACTTGAATCCATAGTCTCGCAGCTGTGTTCACATCCACAAGACTTGTGAGCAGCAACTGGCAGCAGCTACGTACTCTGCTTCAGCAGTCGATGTGGAAACGCATAATTGTTTCTTTGATGCCCAACTAACGAGCTTGTCTCCAAGAAATTGAACATGACCTGAAGTACTCTTTCTGTCCAACATGCAACCTGCATGATCTGCATCTGAATATGCAGTCAGTTGAAACCCAGTATCCTTAGGATACCACAGACCAAGGTCTGCAGTCCCCTTCATATATCTAAAAATCCTTTTGACAGCAGCCAAATGGGATTCTTTAGGAGCAGCCTGATATCTAGAACATAAACATGTTGAAAACATAATATCTGGTCTACTGGATGTAAGATACATTAATGAACCTATCATACCTCTATAGTTTCTAACATCAACACTTTTACCCGAAGGATCAGTGTGAATCTTAGTACCTGGTGCCATCGGGGTTCCAATAGGTTTACAATTTTCCATTTTGTACTTCCGAAGAATATCCAAAATGTACTTAAATTGGTTAATGAAAATCCCCGTAGAAAACTGTTTTACTTGTAATCTGAGAAAGAAATTCATCTCTCCCATCATACTCATTTGAAAACGTGACACCATGAGGTTAGAAAAGTTTTTGCAAAATTTTGGATTTGTAGAACCAAATATTATATCATCAACATAAATTTGAATAAGAATAATATCATCTTTTTCCTTTTTGATGAATAAAGTAGTATCAACCTTACCTTTGGAGAAACCAGACTTGACCAAGAATTTGGATAAGACGTCATACCATGCTCGAGGGGCTTGTTTTAATCCATAAAGGGCTTTGTCCAAGATGTAGACATGATCTGGCTTATCTGGATTGACGAACCCTTCTGGTTGAGACACGTACACTTCCTCTTTAGAATGTCATTCAGAAAGGCTGTTTTCACATCCATCTGAAAGACTGTGAAATTCTTATGAGCTGCGTAGGCTAGAAACATGCGGATTGCTTCTATACGCGCTACTGGAGCATACGTCTCGTCGTAATCTATGCCTTCCTCTTGCTGGTAACCTTTGGCAACAAGTCTAGCTTTGTTTCTTATGACGATACCATCTTCATCCTTCTTATTCTTGAATACCCATTTAGTTCCTATCACGGTTTTACCTTCTGGTTTTGGAACTAATCTCCAAACCTTTAGGGCTTCAAACTGATTGATCTCTTCTTGCATAGCAGATACCCAGTCCGAATCAGCAAGAGCCTCTGATACTCGCGTTGGCTCAATCTTACTGAGGAATGAGTCATGCATACATTGGTTAAGAGTCGTTGACCTAGTCTGAACAGGCTTGTTTAGATCTCCAATTACTTGGTGTAATGGATGCTCTTTGGTCCAGCGATGCTCATGAGGGAGTGGAGTACATACTGATTGAACATGATCATCATCTAGAAATCCACTATCAGAATCTTCAGTTTGAATAACAGGAGGGGGTTTTGCAGTTGAAGTTTCAGGTGCAGAAGCATCAGTTGGAACAACAGATTGTGGCTGTTGAGTAGACAATGTATGACACCCAACTGAAACAGTTACTTCTGGCTCAGCAGTTTCTTGTATATCTTCAACTGTAGGAGTAATTGTAGGAATGTGAGTTTCTGACTGAACAGGGAATTCTTGTTCAGTTATGACTTCTGAAGTGACTGGATGATTGCAACTTGTGTCTTCAGACCTGTCAGTCACAGCAGATTTAGGTATATTAGAACCTAGAAACTCATCATAAAAGAATTCAAACAACAAATCTAAATCAGTTAAATGTGAAATAGATGTAGAAGCATTATTCGAATTATTGGCTGTAGAAGCAGGTTCTGGACTGATCTGCCCAGAAGCTAATACTCCAGTGATAACGGGTTCTGAACTGATTTGATCAGAATCCATTTCTTCATTAAATGTGACATTAACGTTCTCAACAACTGATTTTGACTTCTTCAGATAAACACGATATGCTGCAGATGTTGAAGAATAACCGATAAAGATGCCTTCGTCCGCCTTAGCACTGAATTTATTCAGACTCTCTTTGTCATTAAGCACAAAACATTTACACCCAAATATGTGAAAATATTTGATAGTTGGTGTTCTGTTGTTGATCAACTCATATGGAGTCTTCTGAAAACGTCGATGTATCATAGACCGATTTTGAGTATGACATACAGTCGACACAGCTTCTGCCCACAAGAATAGAGGTAAGTCTAATTGGCTAAGCATAGTCCGAGCGGCCTCGACTAGCGTCCGATTTCGCCTTTCGACTACTCCATTTTGTTCAGGCGTACGAGCAACAGAGTACTGATGTGATATCCCGACCGATTCGAGATATTCTTCAACTATCTTGTTTTTGAACTCTGTGCCGTTGTCCGTTCGAAGAAACTTGACTTGTCGCTGCATTTTCACCTGGGTCGTCTTTAAGAAAGTAATGAGAACTTCCGGCGTCTCATCTTTTGATCGAAGAAATTTGACCCACGTGTATCTTGAGTAATCGTCCACAATGACCAACACGTATTTCTTTCCTCCCAAACTCTGAGTTCTCATTGGACCACACAAATCCATATGTAACAATTCTAACGGAGAACTAGTGCTTGGTTCAGGCTTCGGTTTATGTGCGACTCTCTTCATCTTACCCTTTTCACATACTGCGCATAAGTGTTCTCGTTCATATTTCAGCTCAGGAAGTCCTTTGACCAATTTCCCACGAACCAGCTTGTTGATGTAACGAAAGTTCAAATGAGATAAACGTCTGTGCCAGAGCCAACTTTGTTGCGTTGAAGCTTTTGTCATCAAGCATACTTGATTGTCAATCTGTACTTTGGAAAGATTGATGGTATAGAGGTTTGTCTTTCGATGTCCACCTAAGAGTTCTGTGCCGTCTTCAGGACGAACTGAGCAACTCTTAGACTTAAAGTTGACCTCTAACCCTTTATCGCAGAATTGACCAATGCTGAATAAGTTGTGCCCCAAGCCTTCAACATAACTCACCTTACTTATCGTTATGTTGTCTTGAATGATGTCACCATATCCTAAGATTGGTGAAAGTTGATCGTTTCCAAATCTGACATTTCCACTGAATTTCTCTGTATAGTTAGACAATAAAGCTTTTTGCCCAGTCATATGCTTGGAACATCCACTATCCAAGTACCACATATGTCGGGTCTGTAAGAGAAATCAGGCAATAACAATTTTAGGTACCCATTTAAAAATGGGCCCTAACGGATTAGCACAAGATTTTGGTATCCACTTGAAAATGGACCCTCTGTTCTTTTGAAAACTTTGAAAAACATTTGATCTTGAAGAATTAACATGATAAGATCCATACCAATCAGAAGAATTATAAGAATAAGCAAAATCAGTTCTCCGATAATTAGAATAAAATGTAGTAGGAATAAGAGATAATTGAATCAATTGCTTTATTGAATATTTCTTGTAAGAAGTTACAAGGTTTTGTTTATTTGAAGCAAATTGATCAATTACATCATTATCACTACTAACTTGACTAGTAAAAGAATTATCAGAAACTGATCCGGCTATCTCATCCTCCTTCCGTTTTGGTCTCCATTCGGATTGAGCTTTCAACTTTTTCTTCCTTAAATCTGAAACATAAGTTATAGATTTATTAGGAAAAGCAGATTTCCGAGACTAAGTATACTTTCGTGTACCAGTGTATTTCTGTTTCTGTAATCGCTGTTTCTTATGTTTCTTACCTTGAGCATAGTAATCAGCAGTTACAGAAACTGATTCACCAACCTTAGTTGATGAGTCCATAGTATTTATACCACTTGGTAACACTTTGTCATTTTTAAGACAAGTAGAATGATCAGGAAGTGTAGTATTGACATCAAACATATCAAATTCTTCCATGCACCCATCATCAGAATTTAGAAAATCATTTGCAGACTCAAATAAGTCATCAGAATTATCAGATGAAGATTGATATGTCTTAGAAACTGTAGAACACTTTGTAGATTTAGTTTGGAAAACAATGTTCTTTGTAACTGTAGAAAATACATTTTGTTGAATATCAGCCAAAAGTTTTTCATCAGATAAAACATTTTCAAGCTCGACTATTTTGCTTTCACGAATAGATGTAGGAACATAAACCTTTGCAATCGCAGGTTTTGCCTTCATCTCAGAAGCGGAATAACTAACAAAATAGTCAGTTGAAAGAACTTTTGTTGTTTTTGAAAGATAACTATCATTTAACTTTTCATAGTTAAACGGTAGTTGCATTTTCTTTTTATTCTTTCTATTTTCAGTTTCTTGGTCCTCAACTTCTTCTGACAATTTGATAACAAATTTGGGTTTTAAATGAGTATGTTTATCAGCACAAGCAAGAAAATCATAGTTATAAAGTGCCAGCTGTTTTCTGATAGCTTTCTTAAGATAATGGGGGTTTTCAAAACCAAGTCCCCATTTCTCTTTGACATCAGCCTCTTCATTAGGTGCATTGAGAAAAATGGTTTGATCTGTTTGACCTCTCGCATAAAGTTTTGCTTCCAGACCATTTACCTTCTTATTCAAATTCTTATTTTCAACCTGCAATTTATAAACAGTTAGTGCAGATTCATTTTTCTCAAACTCATATTTAGACACTTTACCTTCAAACTCAAAAATCCTCTTTTCAAAACAATCTACTTTAGATTTAGAATCAAAATCAGACTTGCGTAAAGAATCAATCAAATCTTTGTTTGAAATAACAGACGTATTAAGCTCAAAGATCTTCTTGTTCTTTTTAGCAACTTTTAATTTTTTCTTTTTTTAGATTATTTTGTAAATTTTGTAGCTCAACCACCATGGTTTCCATTTTGGTAATGAAATCTTTTTCAAATAAGTTTAATACCTCATTAACTGCCTCATGATCTGACTCGTCATACTTGACTTATTTTCCCATGAGACAAAGATGAGCTGTTTCTTCTTTCTCTTCATCTTCACCTTCGGAATGATCGAGCCAAAATTCGTCCTCAGCCATTAAAGCTACTCCCGCTTCTTGTTGTTTTGCCAATAGCAACTTGTTCTGATAGTACTGAGAGTTACGAACTTTTGGCTTTCTACAATCTTTTGCAAAATGACTCATTTTGCCACAGTTGTAGCATTTGACTGAATCATTTGCTGGCTTTTCAGCAACATTGTAGTCATTCACATACTTCTTCCTGTCATCAGGTTTCTTCTCAACATATCTGTTCTCTTCATATCTCTTTCCTTCCACCTTTTCTCGGTGCTCGTGGTTCTTAGAACTTGATGAAGAATATCGTTGAGAATTTGATCCCAGCTTTTTGTAAAATTTCTTTTGAAAGGCACGGGTCAGTAAAAGCATGGCTTGTTTCAGACTTTCGCCATCATCACCATCTGATTCAGATTCAGACTCAGAACTGGTAATCACTTTCTTCTTTTTCTTCTTCTCTTTCTTTTTCTCTCCAGCTACCAAAGCAATAGGATCGGGAGCTTTTTCTGCCTTCTTCTTTTCAGCTCTTTTCTCTTCCACTTCTTCTTCATTCTGCCTCAGAGTCTCATATACCTCATGTAACGGTACGTCATTCAGATCCTTCATCTGTTTCATCCTATGTGTATGCTTCTTCCACTCTGGTTGTAGGATGCTCAGAAATTTGACATTGTTCTCAAGTTGCTTCTTTTTCACCTTATTCTTGGACAACTCATTCAGAAGCAAGACAAACCGTTCATAAGTATCTTCTAAACTTTCATTCTCTTTGGCTTTGAATTCCTCATAACTGTTGATGCAGTTAGCCACTTTCATCTGATTCCCGATCTTGGATCCCATCATCATCTTTTGCAATTGATCCCACATCTTCTTAGCATTTCCCTTGTAACTATCAATCTTGATGTAGATCTCATTCGGAATACTCTGAAGAACTAAGGATCTTGCTTGTTTATCTGCTTTGTATCGGCTTTTCTGTTCTTCAGAATACTGAGAGATATCCACTGCCACTGTTTTCATCTTTTGATCTCTTTCCTCAGTTCCATCTTCACTATCAGAGGAGTCAACATCAGGTATTTGAACTGTTATTGGTGCCATAGGACCTTTGGTGATAGACAGAAGAACATTCTCTCCATTTGAATGCCGATCCACGAAATCCAGAAATCTATCCTTCCATTGCTCGTACTCTCCTTTGAATAGAACAGGAGGCTTTACATCGGTGCCAATTGAAAGTGCATCTTTGGATGTCATCTTGTTTAATCCTGTTTGATTAATATATCAATAAGAAACTAGAACTGATCGTTAGTCCAAATGAAACAATCAAGAAAATACAGAAAAACTTGAAATATAAAATCAGAAATTTTAATCACAAAAAGAACTATGTCCCCCTAGGCAGACTTAGCACGGGGGTCCTGGAGAAAAAAATTTCACTATTAAAGGGCATATTATAGTTTTGAAAAATTTATCTAAGTCCTCCACACTTTGCGCTTCAAGTGGGAAACGCAAATCTTGACTTTGCGTGTCATACGGGGAACGTAAACCTATACTTTGCGGTTCAAGAAGGAAACGCAAACCACCACTTTGCGATTCAAGAAGGAAACGCAAACCACCACTTTGCGGTTCAAGATATACTTCTTCTTTGCGTTTTGTCAACTTTGCGTTTCAAAATGCAAATTCAAGACATACTTTGCGTGTCAAGTTACACCCGCAAGATAAACTTTGCGTGTCTAGCTACACCCGCACAATAAACTTTGCGTGTCAAGTTACACTCGCACAATAAGCTTTGCGTGTCAAGTTACAAACGCAAACCACGATTTTGTCTTCTGAAAAATCCTTCTACTTCGCGTTTGTCATTAAGCCCGCAAAACTTAGCTTCTCGATTCTCGAAGAAACGCAAACCATAGCTTCTCGTTTCTTAAAAGAAACGCAAATCTCACTTTGAATACACCCGCAGACTTTGAATAACCCGCAAACCTCTGAAAAACTTGTACATATATTGATGAATGACCCGCAAACCTCTATGAATCAAACGCAAACCTGAAGAACAACCCGTAAACCTTGAAAGTCGATCAAATTCACCAAACACTCATCTAAACCTAAAATCTTAACACTAAACTTCAACAATTCACTAGTCTAAACATCTAAAACACAAAATTAACATAAAATTTCGATCAAATACATAAAAATTACAAATTTGATGCAGACACAGTGTCAAGAACTCGTGAACACAAAAATCACAAAAATTCAAAAAATCGAATTGATTACAGTGCAATTGACAAATCTTTCTATACAAACTCAATCGATTTCACTTTCCTAATAAAACCTAATCGATTACAACTCCAAAAACTCACTAAAACTCAGAATCGATCTGGACTTGAAGAACACAGTATGAACATTCGTATTTCTTGATTTTTCGATTTGGATCTGCTCTGATACCAATTGTTTGTTCCAGATTCTAGTTTCTAATCAATAACAATCAAACAAACAAGATTAAACACAATGAATTACCTGTTTGATTACTTTGAAATTCACAATTACAAAGATCTCTCTCTAACGAACTCTCTCTCTCTCTCAAACTTTCTCTCTCTAGAATACAACTGAAGTCTCTCTAATTCGTATATTCTGTAAAAGACAACTTCTACAAAAACTATTTATACTACCACCTAATACAAGGAAAATACAAAATACAAAATACATTGACTTATTACAAATAGACTTTGACTTTGAATGAGATTTGACTTTCTTCAGCTTTGACTCTCTCAACTTTGACTTTCAGTATTCTTGATCTTGTATCCAACAGATTTATGCTCTAACATACACAATGTTGAGCCTTTTATAAAAGCAATCATCAAATGCTTAATTCTTTCTATCACTTGCACGAGCACACAAGGAATTTGTTTTCTTGTCATAACATTCATAGAAATTTTTTTTGTGGTGTTTCAATGATTGGATGGAAGCCCTGAGGGAGTGAACATCAAAAAGCTCCTTTCCTATGTGTATCTGTTACACACAGTAACTTCGTGTTACTGACAAGCTTACTAACTGATTCATTTGTTGATTCAGGTGGTACATTCCTGATTTGTCTAGATTTGAAAAGATCTGGATGAATACCTTATTTTGGATCGATGGTGAATGAGAGGCTCAGTTCAAATTATCAGTGGTCAGAATTGATACAGACATTTCTTGGAGAAAGTTTTGATGATATTGATGCTCTGTTCATCAAAAAGGGGGAAATGGTATCAAGAAATGTTAAAGTTGGGAGAAAACGTTCAAGAATTGATTGTTAGAGAAAGATTGTTGTTCAAAGATGAAAGAGGTTAAAGATTTCAAATTTGTTGAAGATAATTTGCTAAAGCAACCAGAGCTATGTCTGAAAAAGGTTTGTTTACAACCTTTGGGAGAGAATGTTAATAATTCTTGAAGAACAGATTTTTGGAAGATTGCTGAAAGTTTTTGAAGATACAGAGTTTTTCAAAGAAAGGAAGAATGTCAATTTTTCATATGAATAGGGGGAGAATGTTGATTGATTGAGAAGATCATTTTTTACTACAAAGAGGGAGATTGTATTGTTTGTACAGAAAGGGGGAGAAAATTCAAATTGAGCTTAAAGAGAGAAGATCGCATTGCAAAATCTTTTAGAGATGATCTTGATCCAAAGGGGGAGAATGTTAGAGCACATATTTGGTGGATGCAAGATCATTAATTTTGAAGATGAAAGTCAAGCAAGTCAAAGCTGAAAGTCAACTCTCAAGCATAAAAGTCAAAGTCTTTTGTAATAAAGTCAAAGTTTTTGTTGTTGTTTCTTTGTTTTAGTTGTGGGTATAAATACCTTGTATCCTTGTCTTTGTAATGTGTAAGTAGAATTCAGATTGTAATAGTGAGCAGATTAGAGAAGAACAGATTGCACATATCATTCTAGAGAGAGAAAGCATGTAGAGTGAGAAAATGTGATTTGTAATCTTTGAGATTGAAATCAATGACATATGATTTTAAAAATTGTTCATCTTGATTGTATGTTACATTTAGAACTTGAATCTGGGAATAACAACATGGCCTAACACAATCCCCTCCTTAACCATGAAATGATATTTCTCCCAATTTAGAACCAAATCAGTCTCCTCGCATCTTTTGAGACTTTGTTCTAAGTTTTTCAAGCATTCATCATAGGAGCATCCATAGACAGAAATGTCATCCATGAATACTTCCATAGAGGTCTCCAACATATCATAGAAAATGGACATCATGCATCTCTGGAAAGTGACAGGAGCATTGCATAGCCCAAACGGCATCCTTCTAAAAGCAAAAGTACCAAAAGGGCAAGTGAAAGTGGTTTTCTCTTGATCTTCTAGTGCTATAGCAATCTGATTATAACCTGAATAGCCATCTAAAAAATAATAGTATTCTTTTCTAGCTAATCTATCCAACATTTGGTCAATGAAAGGCAAAGGGAAATGGTCTTTGTGGGTTGCTTTGTTGGGCTTCCTATAGTCCATACAAATTCTCCATCCTGACACTAATCTGGTTGGGATTAGCTCATTCTTCTCATTCTCTACTACAGTTATTCCTCCCTTCTTAGGCACACATTGGACAGGACTTACCCAAGAGCTACTAGCTATGGGGTAAATAATGCCAGCATCTAGCCATTTAATGATCTCTTTCTTAACCACTTCTTTCATCATTTAATCTCCTTTGAGGTTCAACTGAGGTAAAGTCCTTGTTTTCCAAAATAACTTTGTGTTGACAAATTGATGGACCTATACCATTTAAATCAGAGATTGTCCAACCTATGGCTTTGGTTGTGATTGAAGCATTTTTACTAACTGTTTCTCTTATTCTACTTCTAAGGAGGATGAAATAACCACAAGTAGCTTACTATCATCTCCCAAGAAAGCATACTTAAGATGGGTAGGTAGTTGCTTCAATTCTATTTCTGGTGGTGCTTCTACGGATGGTAATGGGGTCTGTTTGGGCTCATCTTCTAGTAGCTTATATGCTGCAGCTTTCTGCAACAACTCACTGTTGTCAAAGGCTTCACTATTCTCATCATCACTATCTTCCAAATGCTCAATCTTTCCACCTAGAATTTCTACTAGGGCTTCATCATGAGACATTGATTTAATGGTGCTTAAAACAGAACATTCCTCTTTCTCCTCAGGGTATTTCATTGAGTTAAAAACATTAAAAGTGACATTTTGATTTTGCATTCTCATTGTTAACTATCCTTTGTGGACATCTATGATTGTCCTACCTGTGTCTAGAAAGGGTCTTCCTAAAAGGATAGGAGTGTCTTTATCTGCCTCAAAATCAAGGATTATAAAATCAGCTGGGAATATGAACTTGTCAACTTGGACCAAAACATCCTCTATCTTGCCCTTAGGAAATGTTATGGATTTGTCAGCTAACTGTAAGGTGACAGTGGTTGGTCTAACCTCTCCTATCCCTAAGGTATTGAAAACTGATAAGGGCATTAGGTTAATGCTAGCACCAAGATCGCATAGAGCTTTTCTTACATGTTTTCCACCTATAGAACAAGGGATTGTGAAACACCCAGGGTCCTTAAGCTTAGGGGGGATCTTGTTTGACAAAAGGGCACTACATCCTTCTGTAAGGGAAACTGTCTCATACTCAGTCAATTTCCTTTTCTTACTCAAAATATCTTTCAGAAATTTGGCATAGCTGGGCATATTCTCAATAGCCTCAACTAATGGGATGTTGATGTGCAATTGCTTGAATACATCCAAGAATTTCTTGAACTGAATGTCCTCCTTTTGATTCTTCAACCTCTGTGGGTAAGGAATGTATGGTGAAACAGGGTTTATTTCTGATTTTCTAGGATTAGTGGTTGTTTGGACAGTAGGGGTTCCTATGTTTGCTGTTTTGGATGGTGTTGTAGCAACATGATCTGTGTGTGGTAGATCTATGGAAACATCATTCTGATTTAATTATGTGGTTATTGGTTTTGGTTCACTTGGAAAAAGTGAAGGAAAGTCATACTTGTTGGGTATGGTCATAGACTTTTGAGGTGCCACTGGTTCAAGAACAACAGTAGGTGTTGCTGCAACAAATGGTGGTGTTGCTACAGCAAGCATCTCAGTCACAGGTTGTGCAGTAGTCATGTTCTTCTTTGGGTTACTATCAACTAAGTCCTTTCCACTTCTTAAACTAACAACTTTCACATGTTCTTTGGTCAAATTCCTAGGGACTTCAGAATCACTAGGGAGTGTTCCAACTGGTCTATTTCTCAACTTAATGGACATTTGTCCAATTTGTGTTTCCAGATTCCTAATAGTTGCATTTTCATGACTCATTGCTGAAGCAGTTTTATTTATGAACCCCTTCAACATGTTTCCAAGAGAAGGTGATGAGTCACTTTGCTTGTTAGGATTTTTTTGAAAAGCTGGCTGATTTTGTTGAAAATGTTGTTGGTTTTGTGTTAGTGTATTATTGTATCCAAGATTTAATAGAAAAAGTCAAGTCAAGATAAGTGAAACAATGTCTAAGTCAATATGAGTTTACTTAGGTGTTAAGCATGTAGTTTTAGTCCTTGGTATAAATACCTTGGTTTGTACTTGGTTGTAAATGTGACTCTTAATTGCAATATACATATGACTACGCTTCTCTCTCTACTCTCTCTCTAGAATTAACATTGTTACATCTTGTTTAGAGATTGATTGCTTGAATGTGATTGGGAATACAATTTCATTTTGAAAGCTACTTGGTTAAAAACTTTGCCTTGTTTCTTTTACAATGGGAAGATTCAAACATGGACTATTCCAATAGAAGTTGGGATGATTTCTCCAACTTTAGTTGTAAGTGTTTGAAAACTGAGGAGGTATGTTGTGCACGTAGTTAACAAATTCAGAGTTTAGGCTGCATTGGTCAAAAGTATAACCTTCATCATAGTACACACATTGGACAGGCAAGGATTCAAAGACAGATGTTGCATCAACAGTGTTTGCAGCAGGGACAACTAAGTTTTTCAACAAGCTAGTCATAGCTTAAAGTACTGTGCAGTGATAGCAATGTATGGATTTATCTCATGAACTCCTGAAGCCTTCCAAGGTACTATTGCTCTAGGATCTGCCCAATGACCATTGTTGTTTGAAATCTTATATAGAATGTCATAGCCATCATTATAGGTACTAGCAGTAAAGGCTCCACCTGCAGTAGCATCAAGCATCTGTTTTGCAATGGTATTAAGAACATTGTAAGACGTCTCAAACTGTATACAGTATGGAATGCCATGATATGGGCATTTCCTTAACAACTCCTTGTACCTCTCCCAAGCATCAGGAACTGCCTCATCCTCATGTTGTTTAAAAAGACAAATTTCATTTATGAATTTGGTATTCCTGGTTGGTGGGAAGTATTTTTTTCAAAACCTTTTCAGCCATGTCATTCCAAGTGGTTACAGAATCTGGTTGTAAATAATTGTACCAAACTTTTGCTCTATCCCTCAATGAAAATGGAAATAACTTCAGCCTTAAGGCCTCATCCGTCACTCTATGGAGGTGAAAAGAATATGTGATTTCCACAAATGACTTAAGATGTAAGTGTGGGTCCTCTGATGGTAATCCAACATATTGACCATTTGTTTGTAACATGTGAAACATTATAGGCTTGAACTCAAAATGATCAACCTCGATGATGGGCCTACGTATCCCTGTGTGCAACTGGTTGAACACAGGAATATCATAGCTCATGATGCCTTCATTTCTAGAGTTAGCAAGTCTGATTACTTCTTCCTCAGGGTTGGGCCTAGGAGCAGGTCCAAATTGAGCATCCATGGGAGGAGAGGTTAAATCTGAGAGCAAATTTCTTTGCACCCTCCTTCTTCTTCTGAATGTTCTCTCAATATCAGGATCTAACTCAAAAACTTCCCCATGAGGTAATCTTGGCATAAACCATTTAAAAATACAATGATGGTAGAAAAATCAAATTTTAAAATGACTTAAAGAAAACTCTTTTTGGAAAAAATCCCTGGAAACGGCGCCAAAAACTTGGTGTAGATTGGATATAACGCCAAAAGGCTATAGCAACTGGAAAATCATGCAAGTATACATGGCTCACTAGTATTGTCCAACGCAAGTAATAATGGTAAGTAATACCAGATATCGTACCTCAAGGATTTTCAAAACAAGAAGAGTAACCAAAGTCAACTTTAAAACAAGATTTTAAGAGTGAAAACGAAGCAATATCTTTAGAGTGTTGGTAACTAAAGTACTGAAATGTAATAATAAGTAAAATATAGTATGGGTGTAAGATTAGGTTGGATTTAAGCTAACAGAGTGCAGTGAACATTGCTACAACATCACAAGGGTGCTGCAGCAATAGCTCTCTATAAACACTACTGGATTGAACGACCTTCCAAGGAAGTGCAGATTAGACCATATGTTGGCAGTGCACATGGTGATGCATCAAGAACCAAACTAGTACAGATCTTGCCTTTCTTTCCATATAGTTTCACAACCCATAAGGTTGATGCAGCTCTTTGTAGCCTCTATCACACAACTAGTAAAACCATTTGCGTTGTCTTAATTTTAAGGTCCAACTCATCAAAGTAAAATAACATGTGTCAATTTGTCATATATTACCAGATGAAATGTTTGTACCACTTATGAATAGTGAAGTAAATTGCTATTAACAAACAAATATCCACTAACACTTTGGCTTAATCTCACAACCTTCCCTTACACCCACACTAAGGTTTTTAGCCTAGCATGGCTGAAAGTAAAAGCATAAAAGTAAATGACATCAAAATAGAAGACATGAATGTAAAAGATTTGAAGTAAATGACTTCAAAAGTAATTTGCAAGAAAAGTAAATGAAAGTTGTAAAGGTTGTTGTAGCAACTGAAAGAAAATAAGAACAATTTCAAAAGATTGTAATATATTAAAAACTACTAGAATGCAAAGCTTGTAAGAAGCTTTGATTCAGCCAATGTATGCCTAAGCATAAAATGAGGATATGTTTAACTAAAACTATTACAACCTATTTATACTAAGCTAATGGAATCAAAAGATGCTTAAAAGTATAAAAGATAATTGTTCACTGGTTATTAACCAAGCATATTAAGTACACTAATCAAAAAGTAAATATGCTTAAGGAGGTAAATCAAGGCATCTTCAGGGCATCTTCCATCATCCTCCTCCAGTCTTATACTTCTAAGATGCCTTCATGAGTCTCCAACAAAAAGTAAATCTTCCAAGGATTGAGCCTGTTGCTGCCAATATCATTGTTGTAGCAGTACCTGCTGTAACAACAGTTTGTTACCATTGTTTTCACCAATAAACATTACCATTTTATACATCCTAGCTCCAATCAAACAAAAAGTGCAAAATAAGACAAAAAGACTCAAATTTGGCTTGGGAAAGATGAAAAATAAGGTAAAATGAAGTCCGAAATGGGTGCTAAAGTGTTTAATTCTATACACTTATCAGGCACCCACCCCAATCTGCATCCGTATAGGAGATGAGACTAGATGAGTTGGGAGGGTATAAATGTAAACCATGATCGATAGTTGTTAGTGCACAAATCTATTGTATTCAAGATCATCCAATCTGAAGATCCAATCTGAAGCTAAAGCCGGAAAGTCGACTCTTAAGTATTAGTCTAATGTCGTTTGTAATAAAATGTCAAAGTTAATTATATTTTAGTTTTAGATATTATGTTTAGATAATATCTTGTTAGATATTATGTTTTAGATAATATCTTGTTAGATATTATATTAGTTTATTTTAGATATTAGTTTTTGTTATCAAGTTGATGTTAGTGTGTTAGACAAGTTAGACAACAATCAGATCGCACACAACACACACACTCACGGTGTAAATCTGAGAGAGAAAAACGTTGAGAGCTTCAAAGTGTCAAACACCAAACCTTGTAATCGTTGAATATTAATCAAACAGGTTGGTAATCTTGTTATTGTTATTGTCGATAAGAACTTGATCATAATATTGTGGACCGACAATTGGTATCCGAGCCTAAAAAATAGATCAAAATCAAGTTTAAAACCATCGACTCTATGTTCTTCCTTTCAAAACCATTCTCGAGTTTTAGTGTGTTTTAGGAGTTGAAATCGATCAGGTTGTGATCGAATAGGGTGCTAAATCGAGTTGTTATAGTTTGATTTCATTTTAAAGCTTCAATCGATTCAATTTCTGTGATTTTATTGCAAAACTTTTCACGAGTAAAAACTCACTGTGCCATTGATCATTTCGTCAAAAAGTGTTTGTTTTCGAGATCAAGTGGTTATAATCTGTTCTAGATTGGTTAGTGGTCAACTTGTTAGAATTTGGGACTGTTAATCGTTGCCAAACAGGTTTATTTGAGCGAAACAGATCGATTTTTCGAAGTACAGGGACGAACTCGTGCAAAGTTCAAACTCGCGCCAGTTCATAGTCAGTTTTGCGCCATCAACTATTAGCTCAAACTTGATTTTTTGCGCCATCAACACCTCGCGCAAAGTTCCTTTCGCGCGACCAACTTCTCACGCAAATCTACCTTTGCGCCATTCACACCGGACGAGAATAGCATCTCCGCTTTTTGCGCCATCAACGACTAGCGCAAACCTCCAGTTCGCGCCATCAACTACTCACGCAAAAGACCTTTCGCGCGACCAACTGTTCACGCAAATCTTCAAAACGCGCCAACCACTTCTCACGCAAACTTTGTTTTGCGCCATACACGACTCGCGCAAACCTCCAGTTCGCGCGACCCTCTTCTCGCGCAAAACTCTTTTGCGCCACCTTAATTAGCGCAAATTGTGCTTTTTGCGCCAGTTCCTGACTTAGTCAAATTATTCAATTTTTATCTGATTTTATCTGGACTAACTTTCAGTACAAGTTCTTATTGCAAATCTAATTAAACAGATATTCAAGATGGAATATTTTTCTGATGATGATGATAAGATTGAAATGCTCAAATTAGAACTTCAGAAGTTTGCTTATTCAGCTGCAAATTGTTCGGAGAAGTCAAAGAACTATCGTGATGAAAAGAAGGTACTGAAAGAAAAAGTCAATGCATTGAAAAAGATCAATGAGGATCTTCGGAAGCAAATTTCTGACTCTCACCATTTGACAGATGGTGAAAGCATTAAATATAAGAAAGAGTTTGAGAAGAAGTTCTCAGATCTTTCCAAGAAGAGTGTTGAGGAGAAGAAGGTGCTTGAGCTCAAATGTTTAAATCTTTCTCAACAAATTTCTAACCTTGAGAAAGTAATCATTTTGGAAAGAGATCAGTTTGCCAAGGAGAAGAAGGCATTTGATCAGAAGAATGTTAGATACTTGAAAGAAATATCAGATGGAAGAAAGGATGCTAAGAAGGGATTTTAAGAAGAGAGAAGCACCTTTGAAGTTGCAATTAGAAAGATTAATGCAAAACTATCTGAACTTTCTAAGTGTACACAGAAAGAGAAGAAAAAGAATTCTGAGCTTGAGACGAAGATTGACCTTCATGTCAAAGAAAGAAACGTTTATTCTTCAAAGGTTAACGAGCTTGAAAAGATTATTTCAATGGTGGTGGTGACTGAGCGCAAGACTCCAGAGTCAATTATCCACTCACCTAGAGATGATTCAGTTGATTCAGAATGCTCATTCAAGTCAGCTGCAAGTTCAACATTCAAACTTGTTTCTTCAAAAAGGTCAGTTAAATCTTCTGATCAAATTCGTAATTCTAACCTTTTCTTTGATAGAAATTTAGATGATTCAGGTACACATCAAATAAGGAGAAGCAAGTACAAAGAAGTTGAACTGGCCTGGAACAGAAAACCAGTTGAAGAAAAGAAGAAATATGAGCTGAAATGTAAAAACTCATGTGTACATACGCCTAATGCCAAGAAGAACAATGTGCCTAAAGGTAAACCTGATTTTGTCTACACGAGAGATAAATTAATCAGTTTATCAGGTAAGAAATTCTATTGTTCTTATTGTCGTACACATGATCCTGTTCACAAGACTAGTGATCATTACTGGTATGGTTCTTACTTAGTAACTCCCATAAGAACTGCAACTAACACAGTTGGACCCAAATTTCAATGGGTACCAAAAGCTAAATCTGTGTGGCAGGAACTCAAAGTTTAAGAGGGAGCATAGAACATAGGCTTTTGAACAAATCAGTTCAAAACCCGGACTTAAATGTCAAGATGGAGGCTTCTAAGCAATTCAGCTTAGAACCCGTACTTCAACGAAGTATGACTTCTAGACAAAACAGTCTAGGACTCGTACCTTACAGAACAATGGCTCTTGAATACAACAGTTCAAGACCCGCACTTCAATGCTCAAAAGTCTTTACTTCAAATTTTGTTTTAAGGATATCTAAATCTCTTGTTTTGTAATTTCTCTTGTGAAGATCCGTCATATGTGGTACTTGGATAGCGGATGTTCCAAGCATATGACTGGACAAAAAGGTATGTTGACCAACTTTACAGAGAAGTATTGCAGAACAGTTAGATTCGGCAACGATCAGTTTTCACCAATATTAGGTTATGGTGATATGGTACATGACAAAGTCACGATCAAGAAGGTGAGCTATGTTGAAGGCTTAGGACACAACCTGTTCAGTATAGTCCAGTTTTGTGACAAAGGCTTAGAGGTCAATTTCAAATCCAAGAGGTGTTATGTTCGCACTGAAGAAGGTGAGGAACTCTTGGTCGGCACGAGAAAGTCCGACATCTACACAATCAATTTGTCAAATTTCCATACTGACAAGAAGGTTTGTATACTCTCTAAAGCCTCGATGCAGCAAAGCTGGCTATGGCATCGACGGCTCTCTGACCTCAACTTTAGATACATCAACAAGCTGGTCAGTGGGAAGTTAGTGAAAGGGCTTCCAGAGCTCAAGTATGAAAAAGAACACTTATGTGCTGTGTGTGAAAAGGGAAAGATGAAGAGAGCTCCACATAAACCAAAGCCTGAACCGAGTACCAGCGCTCCGTTAGAGTTGTTGCATATGGATCTCTGTGGTCCGATGCGAACGCAAAGTCTAGGCGGAAAGAAGTGCATACTAGTTATCGTGGACGATTACTTGCGATACACTTGGGTCAAATTTCTACGTTCGAAGGATGAGACACCTGATGTTCTCATTACATTCCTGAAGACGACCCAGGTAAATCTGCAGAAACCGGTCAAGCTTCTATGAACTGACAACGGCACAGAGTTCAAGAACAAAAAGGTTGAAGAATATCTCAAATCTGTCGGGATTTCACATCAATACTCTGCTGCTCGTACGCCTCAACAGAATAGAGTGGTCGAAAGAAGAAATCGTATGCTAGTCGAGGCTGCTCGTACTATGCTAAGTCAATCTGACTTACCTCTATTCTTGTGGGTTGAAGCTATATCGACTGCGTGATACACTCAGAATCGCTCCATGATACACCACAGATTCAAGAATACTTCTTATGCGTTAATCAACAACCGAACACCGACAATCAAATATTTCCATATATTTGGGTGTAAGTGTTTTGTTCTAAACGATAGAGAGAGTCTGAACAAGTTCAGTGCCAAGGCGAACGAAGGCATCTTCATTGGTTAGTCATCTACATCAACTGCATACCGTGTATATCTGAAGAAGTCAAAGACAGTTATTAAAAGCGTCAACGTTACGTTTGATGAGGAAATGGCTTCTGAACAACACAGTTCAGAACCTGTGATAACCGGAGTACTAGCTTCTGGGCAAATCAGTCCAGAACCTGCGTCTCAAACGAACAAATCAGATGAAGCATCAACATCTACTAATCATTTATCTGATTTAGATTTATTATTTGAACTGTTTTATGATGAATTTCTTGGATCTAATGTGAAGAAATCTGTTGTGGTTGACAGGATGGAAGACTCAACGACTACTCATCCAACCAGTTCAGATATCTCTATTGAAATTCCAGTTCAAATGTTGACTTCAACAGTTGAAGTTGTGGTCAATAATGAAGAGACAGAAGTTGCTGAACAAGCTGAACCTGCTGAGACTTCTGCACCTACTACTTCAACTGCAACCATAATTCCTCCTGAACTACCAGAAGAAGGTACCAGTGGATTCATAGATGATAATATTGATATATACTCATATAATCCACTACCTCATGAACATAAATGGACCAAAGAGCACCCGATAAGCCAGATCATTGGTGATCCAACCAAATCGGTGCAAACTAGGTCAGCGTCAATGAATATGTGTATGCATGAATCCTTTCTGAGCAAGATCGAGCCTACTCGCATATCAGAGGCTCTTGCCAATTCAGACTGGGTAACTGCAATGCAAGAAGAGTTGAATCAGTTCGACGCACTTAAAGTTTGGAGACTCGTACCCAAACCTCAAGGTAAAACTATTATAGGTACGAAATGGGTTTTCAAGATCAAGAAAGATGAAGATGGTACCGTTATCAGAAACAAAGCAAGACTTGTATCCAAGGGATATAGGCAAGAGGAAGGAATAGACTACGACAATACTTATGCTCCTGTGGCGCGTTTAGAGGCAATTCGAATGTTTCTAGCCTACGCTGCTCACAAGAACTTCACGGTCTTTCAAATGGACGTGAAGACCGCCTTTCTGAATGGCATTCTAAAGGAAGAAGTCTACGTCTCGCAGCCAGAAGGCTTTGTCAATCAAGAGATACTGACTCATGTTTACATTCTCAACAAAGCACTCTATGGACTGAAACAAGCTCCTCGCGCCTGGTATGATGTCCTATCTCAATTTTTAGTCAAGTCTGGTTTTACAAAAGGTACGGTAGATACCACTTTGTTTATTAAAAAGGAAAAAGTCGATATCATTCTTATTCAAATCTATGTGGATGATATTATTTTTGGCTCTACAAATCCTAAGTACTGTAAGAATTTTTCAAACCTTATGGTGTCAAGATTTCAGATGAATATGATGGGATAGATGAATTTCTTTCTCGGATTACAAGTCAAACAATTCTCGACGGAGATTTTTATCAATCAATAAAAATACATTCTTGAAATTCTTCGGAAGTTCAAAATGTATAATTCAAAACCGATTGGTACCCCAATGGCACCAGGTACTAAGATTGGCACCGATCCTTCTTAAAAGGTTGTTGATGTTAGGACTTATAGAGAGATGATAGGTTCTTTGATGTATCTTACTTCTAGTAGGCAAGATATAATGTTTTCAACATGCTTATGTGCAAGATATCAGGCTAATCCTAAAGAATCTCATGTGTCTGCAGTTAAGCGTATTTTTAGGTATCTAAAGGGCACTGCAGATCTTGGTCTGTGGTATCCTAAAGATACTGGCTTTGAACTAACAGCATATACAGATGCAGATCATGCTGGTTGTATGTTAGACAGGAAGAGCACGTCTGGTCATATACAGTTCATCGGTGATAAACTCGTAAGTTGTGCATCGAAGAAGCAACTTTGTGTTTCAACTTATGGAGAATATGTAGCTGCTGCTAGCTGTTGTTCTCAGGTCTTATGGATGAGAACACAACTGTGTGACTATGGTTTTCACTTCAACCATATCTCGATATACTGTGACTCGAAGAGCGCAATCGCGATAACAGCTAATCTTGTTCAGCATACAAAGACCAAACACATCGATGTCAGGTATCACTTCATAAAAGATCATGTTGAAAAAGTAACAATTGAACTTTACTTTGTAAAAACTGATTAACAGCTTGCAGATTTGTTTACCAAACCCTTAGACGAAAAGAGATTCAATTTTCTTGTCTCTAAGCTTGGTATGCTAAATCTTAAAACCTAATCGGTGGTTACCTATTAAAGTTTCTTATTGTAAATTTTTCTTCATTTCTTCATTTCCGCAAGATATCTGCACTTCAAATATTTTGTTCATGATCAAAGGGGGAGTATGTGAAGAAATTGACAGATGGTCAATATTAATTTGAGGAGAAGACTCACTGATTTCTGCATTTACCTTTTTAATGTCAAATTTTTGTGATGCATGATTTTAGGGGGAGTTTTACAACTCAAAGGAGTTAAGATATGACTTCTGATTATTTTAGATCAGAACTCGTACTTAAATTGTTTTTCTGCTTTTTTTCATTTTAATTTAAGTGAATAAATTTACTTTGACTATGACATAAGACTTTTGCAGTTTTTGAGAGAAGCTTACAAGATCATATCTTTATGACTTTAAGCTTAGATTCATGAGATGTAAGATTGCACTCAAAAGGTATCATTCCTTATCTTCATCTCATATATGGTTGAAAAGAGGACAACTTTCAATCATAGAAACATTGTTCTTAAAAGTTCAAACCACTTCCTGATTTTCAAATCGAATTCATGATTTGGAAGTGTGACTTTAAATGTTTTCAAGATCTACATTGTGCTTTAACTGATATAGTTAAACCATTTTGAGCATCACATGTTTTATAGGAAAACAGGATTTCATTGTGCTAGGACTTAACACAACTTCTATGGAATCACGTTAACTAGTGATTTCTACCCACAAAGTTAATCCATAGTGATTGAGTGTGATAAGACGAAAAGAAATGAGTGTGGTTAGAGTGAGCTTAATGTTTAAAAGAAAGAGGGTGTGAGAACAGAGTTAAAAGAATATCAGAACTCTGCACCAACTTTTTCTGAGTCGGGCAGCCACAATTCTAATGTTTCATAATTCTTTGGTGATCATTATTGAAACAGGCAACTAGCCCAAGCCAACTCTTGATCAAACCTCACCAACTACTCATTTTCTTCTTAACAAGAAAGTGTTTCACATTTTCAAAGGGGAAGCAGCACATTTGCTATCTGATTTTCATTTGGAAAATCTGGATATTGAAAAGAAGGAAGTCTGCCCCACCTTCGCACTTCAATCATGCACATTGAGTTTGTGTTTAACTTACTGTTGTCTCAGTGGTTTACACAATTTTGAGCCTATAAGCAATCATTCGTGCTTAATTCTTTTTATCACAAGCACGAACACATAAGGAATTTGTTTCTTTGTCATAACGTTTATAGAAATTACCTTTGTGGTGTTTCGATGATTGAATGGAAGCCCTGGAGGAGTGAACATCACAAAGCTCCTTTCCAATGTGTATTTGTTACACACAGTGACTTAGTATTACTGACAGCCATTTTTAACTGATTCATTTGTTGATTCAGGTGTTACATGACTATTTTGTCTGGATTTGAAAAGATCTGGATGAATATCTTATGAATTGACGGATCAGAGACTCCGTATGGAAGACATTTCTTGACATAAAGTTTTGATGAACTCGTTCCTCTTTTCATCAAAAAGGGGGAGAAGCGCTAAAGATCCAACTCAAGAAATGTGGAACAACACAAGATTAGAGAAAGTATTCTGAAGACATGCTGAATTGCAAGAAATTTTCTTTGAAGATACTTTGCTACAACAATCTGAGCTACAACTAGAGATAATTTCTTCCCAAAATCTGAAAGAGAGTTTATCTACATCAAAGGTGAAGATTGTTACATTTTGAAGACTAAAGAAGGAGATTGCATCTTCTAAGTTGTAAGAGAAGATTGAACTAAACAGGTCTATTGGATAAATCTTTTTAGAATGATCTTGATCCAAAGGGGGAGATTGTTAGCGCACAAATCTATTGTATTCAAGATCATCCAATCTGAAGATCCAATCTGAAGCTAAAGCCGGAAAGTCGACTCTTAAATATTAGTCTAATGTCGTTTGTAATAAAATGTCAAAGTTAATTATAGTTTAGTTTTAGATATTATGTTTAGATAATATCTTGTTAGATATTATGTTTTAGATAATATCTTGTTAGATATTATATTAGTTTATTTTAGATATTAGTTTTTGTTATCAAGTTGATGTTAGTGTGTTAGACAAGTTAGACAACAATCAGATCACACACAACACACACACTCACGGTGTAAATCTGAGAGAGAAAAACGTTGAGAGCTTCAAAGTGTCAAACACCAAACCTTGTAATTGTTGAATATTAATCAAACAAGTTGGTAATCTTGTTATTGTTATTGTCGATAAGAACTTGATCATAATATTGTGGACCGACAATAGTGCCTTGAATGTATTATACAATTCGTTTAACAGCATTCATGTGTTCAACTCATGGATCATGCATGAATAAACACACTTGTTGCACCGCATATGTAATGGCAGGTCTTGTAAATGTAAGATATTGAAGTGCCCTGATAAGACTGCGATAATGTGTCGGGTCCACATATGGAGCAGAATTAGTGGCGCTCAACTTCTGTTTCGTATCAACCGGAGTTGAAGAAGGTTTGCAATAAGACATGCCGACTCGATCAACATTTTCAGCCACATATTTGCTTTGAGATAAGAAAAGACCATCATTTTTCCTAGTATCTGCAATCCCCAAAAATTAGCTAAGTGGCCCCAAATCTTTCATAGCAAGTTCATAATTAAGCAGAGAGATAATAGACTTACGTAGATCATCAGAAGAGGATGTCATGATAATATCATCGACATACAACAATAAGTAAGCAATATCATTACCTTGACGATAGATGAATAAAGAATGATTTGATTTGCTATGAGTAAAGCCAAGAGAAGAGATATAGTCAACAAATCGGGTATACCAAGCTCGTGGAGCCTGCTTGAGCCCGTATAACGATTTTTTCAGGAGGCATACATGATTGAGAAAAGTCGGATCCCGAAAACCCAAAGGTTGATGCATATAGACTATTTCCTTGAATTCACCGTGTAGAAAAGCATTCTTGACGTCCAATTGGTGTATAGGACAATCCTTGACAATGATAAACTCATAACCATTTGGATGGTGGCCGGTTTGATAACCAGACTAAAAGTGTCATCACAGTCCAAGCCAACCTGTTGAGTCTTACCATTACCTACAAGACGAACCTTATGTATCTCAAAAGATCCATCAGAATTTTCTTTATGAGTGAAAATCCACATTGATCGTATGACATTAACATTAGGAGAACGGGGCACTAACTCCCACGTCTTATTTGCAATTAGAGCATTAAATTCATTAGTCATAGCCAATTTCCAGTTCGGGTCATGAAGAGCTAACACAGGGTTACGGGGTAAAGGAGATCTTGAACATTGTGTGTGAAGATTGAAGGGAGTTTTGGGTTTAAAAATCCCACATTGGCTGCAGGTCACAGGGCGCTGGGATGGCTCAGATGGAGGTTGTGTTTGGGCAGAGAGTGTAGGGGTAGGGGTTGTTTGTTGAGGCAACATTCTAGGTGAGGCGAGGGTGTTGTTTTTACCATAATTAGTGGATGTAAGAGCCGAGGGTGAGAGAGGCACCTAGGGTAAGGGTGGGTCGGTAGCCAATGGGTTGGGAGGATTGGCGTTTGGAGGTTGTTGGGCCTGCATAGAACGAGCCCTATAATCCAACATATATGGAGATATACCAGAGTCCACAAAATCGTAAGAAATCGGAGAGTTATGTTGTACCTTAGAAAAGGGAAATTGAGTTTCTTCAAAAATAACATGACGGTTGATAAGAATTTTGCGAGAAGATAAATCATAGCATTTATAGTCACTGTGATTGTCCGGAAACCCCAAAAAGACACACGGAGTGGAACGGGGATGAAGCTTATGGATAGACGAGGAAGGAAATAATGGGTACCATAAGCATCCAAAAACTCGGAGATGAGAATACCACTAGTCTCTAAGGTAGAGCATTTTGAGTGGAGATTGGAAAGACAAAGTCTTACTTGGAAGGATGTTAAGGAGATACGTAGTCATTTGAAGAGAATGATGCCAAAAGGACGGAGGGAGGGAAGCATGAGCTAATAGTGTACGAATGGTATTGTTAATGGTTCAGAATTTTCATTCGGCTTTGCCATTTTGTGAGGAGGTGTATGGGCAAGATAGACGAAAATATAAACCATTTTTGTGACAAAGATCCCAAAATGAAACATTATCAAATTCCCGACCATTAGCACATTGTATATTTTTTATTTCTCGTTCAAATTGTGTACGTATAAAAGCCCGAAACTTAAGAAATGTTGCAAAGACTTGAGACTTTTTAGATAAAGGAAAATTCCATAAAAGATTTGAGTAGTCATCCAATAATAACAAATAGTATCGGTGCCTCGAAGTGCTTAAAACCGGAGACGTCCAAAGATCACAATGAACAATATCGAAAGGTATCGTAGTACGAGAAGATGAAAGAACAAAAGGAAGTTTAATATGTTTACCAAGGGAACAAGCATGACATAAACTTGATATCTTTTACGGATTACACTTGATAAATTTATTAATCCTAAGGGAGTCAACAATCGAAATTCCCGGGTGTCCTAGAAGATTATGCCACATCGAAGTAGATAAAAGAGCAAAAGTTGATGAAGAGGAGGTATAATATGTGGTGTTGGTGATGGGATAAAGATCTCCTTGACTCTCACACCTCATTAGATTCGCCCCGTCTTGAAATCCTTGACAGAAAAACCACAAGAACCAAACTCAATAGAAACGGAATTATCAGTGATAAATTTGCGAACATAAATTAAATTCTTTATGAGATTGGGAGCATGAAGGATATTTTTTAAAGCAAAAGGTGGGTAAGGTGGGTTTAGGTGTGTATTCCCATAACCATGAACCGGAATGGAATGACCATTCCCAACGATAATACCCCGATTGTTGCTCAAATTGAAATAAGACGAGAGTGTACCTGAGGAAGATGTCATATAAGATCTCCTTGATACCGGTTGGTTCTTTCGCTTTGCCGGTTTTGGGGGGATAGTATGGTGAAGAACCTGATGGGATTTGGCATGAATTTTAAATAGTTCAGCCCAAGTAGCGTACCGAACATTCTCCATCTCTAGGGTGATGGTGATGTTGTTTTTGATGTTCTAGACAACTAGAGTGGGATGAAAAGATGACTTGATACCCATGATTGACACGAAAGGAAAAAAAATCAGGAATAGAGATGATCAGAGATGGTGGCGGAAGCAAGAAAGATAGGAGGAGATGTGCCTAGTTTGATACCATGATAGAAATTAATCTCCTTACCTTTTCACAATACATATATACAAGAAATACCTCCATGATTCTAGCCAATATAACACTATAGCAAGCCCTAATCAAGGAGATATACATGGAAGGAAATAATTAAGATACCATTACAAAATATTTTGACAGATTCTAACAGTTCATTTTATCTGATTTTGGGAGCTTTTCTAGGTCGTTTTTTCTGCAGTTTTTGGGTAAGTTCCTTCCCCAATCATCTCTCTTCATTAACTCTCTTAGCAACCATTTCTTTTGAGCATTTATGGTTATCCTAGTTTGTCATAACCTTTAAGTGGGAAAGATTCTAGCCTCAAGAAAACTCAAGTGTTCATCTCCTAGGGTTTGGGATTTTTTATAAAACCTAACGGGTGAGTTCATACTACCCTTTTCTAAACATTATACATGTCAAAACTCTATATTTTGAACTCCTAATCATCTCCCTATTTACATTTTCTTATTTTAAAGATTTGACCTAACTTGATATTTTTGGAGATTTTAGGGTTTTTACTATTTTGAAAAATGATGAAATGTTTTAAGATACGCGTTATAAAATGGGATTTAGTTTACATATTTGTGGTTAAGTACTTGGGTGAACACATTTTAGTCACATTTATAGTTTTCATTATATTGTAAGATTTACTTGTTAAAAGTGAGTATTTTGGAGAAAGAAACATGTGGATTGTTGTTGGTATTAACAATGATCGTTTTAAAGTTGTATAAATTTTGGGAAATCTATTTTACGAAAGATTTATTTGGGAAATGGAAATGGTCATGGTTGGACCTTTATATTGATTTAGTTCCATATGGTATTGATTATGCAACGAAGTGCATGTTTATGGAATTATGATTTGAGAAACTATATACGTGATTATAGTTTGGTCACAAATGTAATTGTGACAAGCCTTAGACTGTTACTAATAGATCCATAGGTATAGAGTCGACTTAAGTATGGGATAACTTTCGTTTGTAACTAGTTGAGACATTGGGTCCTCGAAAGGTAACTTGGTATGGTTATGTGGGACCAGATACTAGCCATGGACTGTAAATGTAATCCTAGTGAGTGAGCATGATTATGATTATTGGATGCTCTCCCTCACATCTGAGTACGAGTCGACGAGCTCGTGGTCTTGATCCTAATATTGAGGTTACAACTTGGAAAATGACTTACTTTTGTGTTTCGCCATAATCCTTGGAAATTGGGTCTCCCCCGTCATTGTAAGATGTTTTTGGACTGTATGGTTTGTATGTGGTATTTTGGGAAAGTAAAACCACTTATCGTATTTACAAGTCATTTATTATCGATTGTACGCTTAACTGATTTATATAAAATGTTTGTTCTCACTAGGCGTAAAGCCTAACACTTTTTCTCAAATGGCATGTATAACAGGTCCCTTTAGCGACGAGTCGCACAAGGGTTGAGGGACGACTTAATCTTTTGGAGAATTGGCGCACAGATAGAAATAGATATTTTTGGGAGATTGAACCGACAACCGTTATAATCTAGATATAACTATTTAGATTACTATGTTGTTGATCTTAATGTCCAATTACAGAATTTGTAAACGCTATTACAATTTCCCCTTTTTTGGTGATTTTCATTTATTCATGATGTCATATTTCGTAAGATTTAAGGTTTAAATTTACTCCTACTTTTAGGGTGTTGCAAATTAGCTATATGGGGGAAATCATCCATACGTTGGAGATAGCAACATCTTGGTTGGGTTTTAGTGACAACCGTCCCTAAATGTAAACTTGTATAAGGTTTTGAAAATATTATATTGATGTTAAATCTTAGATTGCCATTATAGGTAATCAGTTGTTGACTTTTAAGAAATAGATTTATTTATTATTTGATTTTTTATTGGAAATTTTAATTTAGTCGCTCTTTCAAATTTGAGGGTATTATAGAGTCGGGCCCAAGGACCACCGACTTGTAGGCGTATCTCTATGGTGTGTAAGTGGGCACTAGGGTCGGGGTATTGCAAAGATGAACTCATATAGGTCGGGCTCCGGGACCTTTGGTATTGCTGTGGAAACTTGAGAGGAGTTAGACGCTTAGGGTGCTACTTGACAACGTTTATGAACGGCTTACTATGTGTTTCTCCACGATCGATGGAAACGGCGGTCTCCCCCGTCAAGGTGGTGTTTTGGGTATTCAGTATTATCCATGTTTTCGGTGACGTTTTGAGTATGGATCATTATCTATGATTTGTGGTTTTGGGTATTGAATTTTATACATGTTTTTGGATGTTTTGGGTAATAGAGTTTTACCCATGTTTTCAGTATTTGAGTATTATTCCGTATTCACAAATTAGGTGAGTATTGAGTTTTGGTGTCATGACAAAAGAGTGTTTTTTGGTTAATTATATTTCATCACGAAAATGAAAGGTTTTGAGAAAGATGATGCTTTTTATATTAATACATTTAGTTTGGAAGTTGTGATTTAATATAGCATCCTTTTAATTTTATCGTTTTATATATTTGATGAGAACTCTTGAACTTACTAGGCGTTAAGCCTAACTTTTTTATTTGTCGGCATGTGCATCAGATCCTTGTTGGGGTTTGGTACTTGCGATACCATGACAAAGTGAATGTTATTTATAGACACGAGAAGGATTTAGTCGTTATACGTTGACGTCTTCCGCATTTGGAGATAGCGACTGTTATTGGGTTCTAGTAACGCCTAACCTTAATTTAGTCATGGTGTAAGGCTTGGTTTATCTTTTTTATTGACATTAAATGTGGATTCAATATTGTAACACCCCAAAAATTGGGAAAAACAAAAATTTCCGGAAAAGGAAATTGGTATATAAAATAATGCCAAAGCACGAGCTTTCCCAAAAAAAGGAACAGTATTACGCCTGTTATAATTACAAGTATGTAATAATAAAGTAATGAGGGATAACAACCCTTTAATCTAATTCCTATCTAGAAAATATATTATATTAGGTTGTCATCCAAATCTCTAAAATATGCATCATCTATGTTTGGCGTCTCAAAAGTGCTCCCAAGCTCACATCTAAAGCCTACTAAACCTTCTTGGCGTTCACGCCGCTAGAACCTGAGATACACATCAACCAATCAAGTGTTAGGCTAAACGAGCCTAGTGAGTTGAACAATAGCATGGTATAAAAATTTAAGAATTTATAAACAATAAGAACCATAAATGAATCAATGGGGGAGACCCAAAACACCAACGAGTTTCACCTCAAGAGTCGATGTACCTTGATGCTCACTCTCATGAGCACCATCCCGAAGGTCTGGCATAATTGAAGACTACCTCCAAGACATTACTCCAAAAGACAGAGATCTAGGCACATACCAAAAATGTGGCACCCCAAGACTACATCCTCCTAGTGCCTACTCATGGTTCATCCAATATACAATCCATCACCATATATATTTCACATCACGTAAAACACATGTATAAGATCCCAATGATTCTAATCCCACTTTAGGTCAAAACCCAAAATCATGTAAGTCCAAATACAATATCCATCAACCACATAACATCATATGATCATATTTCAACTCTTATAAACGAAATATCCTCATTAAAACCCACATAGTGATTAGTAGCCAAACCCCCCCCCCCCCCACATTTACCAAATATAGCAATATGAGACAAACTTATCAGATGATTAACATATGTAAGGAAGCATGGAATAATGACAAGAAACATGTTAAGAGGTGTATCTCATTTAAAAATAGTTAAGAGAAAATTCACAATCTAGGTTTTATAGAAAACCCCTAGAAACTTGCAAAAAATCCTAGAAGTGAGGATGGAGAAGGAAGATGATCTTGAGACTTGGGATCCTTGGTTGAAATCTTTGATTGATGAAGCTTGATTCTTGCAATGAATGTGGAGAAGATAGCTTGGAGGCTCCTAGGTATGATCTTGAAGAGTATTTAGTGTGGAGAGAGCTTTGAGAGAAAGTAGATGGAGGAGTAAATAAGGAAATGGTTGATTTCCCTCTTTTAAATCGTCAGAGGCCGCATGCGGTTAGTGACGCGGTCGGACTCGCGGGGGAAGGCGCGCCAGCCTCTGGATTCACGAGGGAACAAAGCCTCACGCGACTCGTGGCGCGGATCCACTCGCACGGCCACCCGCGCGGGACACTGCCCACTTCACTTTTTCCTTGGTCAAGAATCGGGGTGTTACAAATATTCAGTATAATTTAAGTATTGAATTATAGAGAGGGAATTAATTGTTATTTGATATATAATTGAAATTTTTTAACTTAGTCACTCTTTCCAGATTTGAAGGTGTTATATAATATATGACTCATGCTCCTTTAGGTTTCTTAAATTCCATGGGTGGCATAGCTACTGTCCCTTAACGATTAAAATACTTACAATCCGCTAGTTTACTTATACGCCCCAAAGGGCAGATAACTTGATCGCATATGAGCGTTTCCACAGCCGAATCCACTTTGAATTTGATAAATGATTGCTTGAGTACAACATTTGTAACACCCCTAAAATTCGAAAATAGCAGACAAAATAAAACTTCCAAAAACTCTTAAATACAAAGCTTTGAAACGACAAGAATCTAAAGTTACAAAAGAGAATCTCTACAACAATGTATCAGAGTTCTAACGGAACTATCTAGTCCCACAAACTAGGGACAACATTAGTCGGGTGCTACTAAAACCACCAAATCTGCTATCTTCACCAAACGTATCGATATCTCTACCGTCATCCTACCGGAACTTCTACCAAGCTCCACTCGCCACTCAGATCCATCTAAGACCTGATATACATGTCGAAAGAAAAAGTGTTAGGCTTAACGCCTAGTGAGTTAAAGCAGTTTACATCGCATAATTCATAAAACATATAAAACGAACGTTTTACATTAAATAAAATCATTCCGAAATTCTGATCATAAAGAGACTTCATTTATAAACCAAGTTACTTCTAATTTCCAAATACCCATTTTAGATAGTGATTCGACATCCACATTTCCCCAAAACGCACCCACACGGTATTTCACCAAAAGACTATTTGTTTAAACGAAAGGTACGTTCCAAAACCGAAAGTAAAAGTAAGGTAATACTCCAAATAACACCTCTCGGTGACGGGGGATGCCCGATTCCATCGAAAGTGGCGGGCACACAAAGTTAATCCACTCATCAACGTTCACGAGTTTCACGTAATACCATGGTTCCCCGTATTCGGCTCATCTGAGCTACTACCGCAAGACACCACTGCGTCCTAGTGTCTACTCGACCTCTAGATGAGTCTCACCACAAAGTCACAAGTCTCAGTATCTGGCTCTCTCTGGGCACCCACCGCAAGACTTAGCTCCGTATACGGCTCTACAAGAGCACCACCGCAAGCTTACATAACAACATGACTTGGGGACCACTCACTAGACTCAAACATGGACATTAACACTCCATGAAGAACATGATGACTCATATGCCTATGGATCCAATGCATTACAGTCTAAACATTACATGACTCCGTAAGAATGAACTGACGCATCCAAAACATGTAATTAACCAACATTTATATAATAGTTGTTTTTCAATGAAACACTCCATAAGGAGCCGTTTAAACCGGACAACGTCCCAAAACCCGTTAAGGTACAATTCAAGCCGAAAGGCTTCATAAAACGTTTGATACTCAAAAGAGCCAATATGGCTATACAAATCGATGAACAACTTTTCCAAATATCCCCAATTCAAAAGGTAGCCATCCTAACAACTCGCACTTTTAAAGTCAAGGAGATCAAAGTTTTCAAATATAAAACCCATAGGATGAGTAAACCCCAAATGACCATATTTCCATGGCCGCTCTTTAAAATCTCCAACCCACACTAAGATCCCCTTTAAAACCATTTGTACTCCAAATATTCTCATATTAGTGACTCAAGCAACCAAATACCCAAATACTTCCAGTAACCAAGAAACAAGTGTGTCGGATTAAAAATCTCCTTTTTGTGACTCAAACACCTTATAAAATAACGTAATCCATTTTCCAAGATTTATATCCCCAAATAAGTGTAGTGTACAAATATTCCCAAAAACTTATCAAAATGAAGTAACTCATGGATATACCTTTAAAACCCAAAAAATGTGCATTTTGACATGTATATAGTTTTTCAAAGCAACTAGAACTCACCTTGCTAGATTTAGACTAAATCTAGGTTTACCCACAACTTGAGTTCCTTAGAAGAGAAGATCTTGAATCTTTCCACTAGCTCCAAGCTTTCTATAGATCCACTACTACAAACATCTACAAAGTTATACAAACTCTAGGAATGCCAAACAAGATGAAGAACACCAAATCCTAACTTTATAAATGGAGAGAAAGGGTAGATTACCTTGGTTATAAACTCTTGGATTCACCTAATACCTCAATCAACTTCCTTCTCTACTTGAAAAGCTCCAAAAGACGAACCCTAGGTTCAAGAATCGCTCCAAACGACTTTGGGAAGAAGAAGATATGAGAGAAATGAGGTTGAAGCCCTAAAATCGCGATTAAAACCCATCAGATGGCTTCCGCGACTTATGCCGCGACTTGCAAGTCGCGGCACAAGTCGCCCGTGTCCTGAAAACTCACATCCAGTGAGTTACGCGGCTTATGCTGCGACTCCAAGTCACGCCACAACCCGCGGCAGCCCCAAAACTCGGTTCTCTCATGACTTTCGCACCTGATTCGATTCCCGATGATTCCATTATGAACTTACCTGATTTCCCGGTACTTTTACGACCCAAGAGCCAAACGACTCTCGTAACACCGTTGAGGATACATTATGAAATTACGGGTGTTACAATCCTCCCCACCTTGAAAATGATTTCGTCCTCGAAATCTTGATCGAGATTCCCAAAGCTCCACGGGGTACGGGGAATTATTAACAAATCCAAAATTACCAAAATGAGCCACACTCAGAATTTGGCTCCATACCCGAAAAGAACATTGCTGCCGTTCTTACTAGCAATTCCCACCAATGGAGGAACATTAATTAAGGGGTACTACACCCTTTTTACTTCGCACGCATTCTTGTGTACACAAAACGGGGTTACGAGAAGTGGTTCCACCACCTTACTGAGCAATAACAAATCTTCCCACAGTCTTTCACCAGAAAGACTTGGGCGGTTACCCGATCACTAAACCTTCAACTATCCCTTGCCCCACGAGGTTTTGTGAAGAGTCGCCGACCTACCGGTCCCCGCATCCTCGAAGGGTGCACCAACGATTCGCTTCTTCTGGTAGACTCACTTAGAACTCCAAATGAAAGTATGATTTACGAGCAAACCTACGGATGGACCTTGCCACAAGGCTACCTAACGAGGGCCCAAGCCTAGGGGTACATCTCCCAACTCTGAGATCATTCCTAAAACCACCACCGATCTCAATTTAGCTCTCGCCCAACAAACTGCAAGAAAGCCTAGCACGCTTACACGAGGTAAAAGCACTTAACAAATAAAAGCAAGACCCTAAGCACGAGTCACCAACAAGGTCGCCAAGGTTCCCAACCTTTCTTAGAGTCAACAATCCTCCAAAGTTCCACAATCCTTACGGCACTCACCGCTTACTTCTACCTTTCGCCCATAATGCCACACTAGCCTCCTAATCGATTGCACTCCAAACCATATACCTAGTCATACCTGGCCGAGCATCGGCACTACTCGACGGTTGATTTAACTTATCATATTAGAGGGTGTCTTACCTTATAATAAGCCAGAATCTTAAGTCTAAGATTCGGTTGGTTCTACAATTCCGCGATAGCCTTGAGTCGACCAACCCATGGACTCATAAATTCTTAAAAGTCCGCCCGACAAGGTATTCCAAAACGTCGTGCAGATATTTATTGCGCCCTTTTGGCCAATTATCCTCTACTATTCCTCTTATTAACTTCTAAAGACATTCCGAATTCTTAACGGTCGCTGGCTACGACTTCTCCTATGGTTACGGGTGGAAGCATTTCCTTGGCCTATACGAGCAAACCGACACTTGACTCCCAACAAGAGACCTCCTCTAACTCCGATACTATACAACCTCGATTATTAACATCTTCAATTTTACAATCCCGGTGTTAGTTCTCAATTAAAACAACCACAACGGTTGGTCACCAAACTTGGCGCTTATGTCTCAAAACTCCTACTCCCTACCTATTATCGATTCAAGCCTTAACTTATAAGACTTAACACCCAAAGTCCCCTTACCGGACCCCTATGGGGTTCCCAGAAATGCTAAAAAAAACATTAGTCTCTAGCATCCGATACTACACGCGGTACAACCTACCCGCTCGGATGAGGTAACGGCAACCCACTCTGACAAAGACTCGAACACAACAACTTAACTATCTGACAAAACGAAACGAAAAGGGAAATGTACCTGTCGTCACGGACGTGCCATTCCAGACTAGGCATACTGTGTCCGCTTCCCGAGTTCCCGAACCTTCTCTGATCCCGGCATGAGGGCAGTCCCTCTTGACATGGCCCGCCTCTTTACACACAAAACAGATAGTGTCCTTGATGGAACAATCACGGTGAGAGTGACCCAACATTCCACACTTGAGACATGACATGGGGTTGGGGTTGCACCTACCTGCATGTTTGACTCGGCACCCTTGACACCACTTTGATTTCCTACGATGTCCAACCTCCCTTTTATCGCCATGATCATTGCGCTCTTGGGATGGACTCCACTGGTCCTCCCGTTCTCTCTTTTCCTTAGTCGCCACCTCTTCTTCTTTACTACTTCGGATGCACACATCTTCCAAGAATAGCGATTCTTCCATTACTTCCCGGAGGGTGGAGGCTTTAGAATTTCGGACCATTGCCTTCATGCGGGCGGGTAGCCCATTCATATAGGCCTTGACTCTGTCCTTCTCACTCGGAACGACATGTCCCACTAAATCCAATTTCTCCATAAAGAGATTAGAGTATTCTCTCACCGACATATCCCCTTTCTTGAGGGCTCGGAACTCCTCTTCTATTCTGTCTAACGCCATTTCGCTGCAGTACTCCTTCAACACTTCCTTCTTGAATGTGTCCCATGATAGTGACGAAACAGCAGTAGTCCCCATAGCGGTCTTGGTGACGTTCCACCAAGTAAGAGCTCGTCATCTCATCATGCGGGAGGCAAATTTCACCTTCTGCCCCTCTTCACACTCACTAGTGTCAAATGCTTGTTCCATCTCTTGTATCCAATTCAAGCACGCCACTGGACTGTCAGTTCCCAAAAAATCTGGCAGCTTGTTGCACAGAAAATTCTTGTATGCGCGGGTTCTCTCGCTATATTTCATATTAGCAGCAACAAGATCCTCCATCCGGATCACATTCCCGGTGCCTCCAAGACTCCGCACATCAAGCTCATTAATTGCTTCACGTCTCCGGTCATTGGCATCCCTGACCTCTAACGCCTTCATTATCCTTTCCTCTTGTTGCTCCATGGCCGATTTCATCAACTGTACCACGCTATCCCACAACTCACCTTGAGGACTCGCCTCTTGAGTTTGTGCTTCTCTCCTTGCATCCGCCATTCTTTTCTAACACACACGAGAACGAGATTAAGAAACTTAGACCAATACTATGAAAGCAACTAGGACGTACTACTACACACATCAAGTATCGTAATAATGGTAGAGTCAAGCACACTTACGTAACATCGTATTCATAATAGCAGTAGCTAAGTGAAATTATGAACATAATATACATAAGGATCCTCGTCACCATAGCCACGACTCTAAACTAGTGCATTCCTGTCGACCACAACAACTCACTCTCTTCTTAACAGTTCTATCCATAACGAACAAGTCATAAATTAAAGTCTCATCTTAAGTCTAGGCATCTAAATCTCATACCTAGTTCACTTAAACTAGAGCTCTGATACCAACTTGTAACACCCCTAAAATTCGAAAATAGCAGACAAAATAAAACTTCCAAAAACTCTTAAATACAAAGCTTTGAAACGACAAGAATCTAATGTTACAAAGGAGAATCTCTACAACAATGTACCAGAGTTCTAACGGAACTATCTAGTCCCACAAACTAGGGACAACATTAGTCGGGTGCTACTAAAACCACCAAATCTGCTATCTTCACCAAACGTGACGATATCTCTACCGTCATCCTACCGGAACTTCTACCAAGCTCCACTCGCCACTCAGATCCATCTAAGACCTGATATACATGTCGAAAGAAAAAATGTTAGGCTTAACGCCTAGTGAGTTAAAGCAGTTTACATCGCATAATTCATAAAACATATAAAACGAACGTTTTACATTAAATAAAATCATTCCCGAAATTCTGATCATAAAGAGACTTCATTTATAAACCAAGTTACATCTAATTTCCAAATACCCATTTTAGATATTGATTCGACATCCACATTTCCCCAAAACGCACCCACACGGTATTTCACCGAAAGACTCTTTGTTTAACCGAAAGGTACGTTCCAACACTGAAAGTAAAAGTAAGGTAATACTCCAAATAACACCTCTCGGTGACGGGGGATGCCTGATTCCATCGAAAGTGGCGGGCACACAAAGTTAAGCCACTCATCAACCTTCACGAGTTTCACGTAAGACCATGGTTCCCCATATTCGGCTCATCTGAGCTACCACCGCAAGACACCACTGCGTCCTAGTGTCTACTCGACCTCTAGATGAGTCTCACCACAAAGTCACAAGTCTCCGTATCCGGCTCTCTCTGGGCACCCACCACAAGACTTAGCTCCGTATACGGCTCTACAAGAGCACCACCGCAAGCTTACATAACAACATGACTTGGGGACCACTCACTAGACTCAAACATGGACATTAACACTCCATGAAGAACATGATGACTCATATGCCTATGGATCCAATGCATTACAGTCTAAACATTACATGACTCCGTAAGAATGAACTGACGCATCCAAAACATGTAATTAACCAACATTTATATAATAGTTGTTTTTCAATGAAACACTCCATAAGGAGCCGTTTAAACCGGACAACGTCCCAAAACCCGTTAAGGTACAATTCAAGCCGAAAGGCTTCATAAAACGTTTGATACTCCAAAGAGCCAATATGGCTATACAAATCGATGAACAATTTTTCCAAATATCCCTAATTCAAAAGGTAGTCATCCTAACAACTCGCACTTTTAAAGACAAGGAGATCAAAGTTTTCAAATATAAAACCCGTAGGGTGAGTAAACCCCAAATGACCATATTTCCATAGTCGCTCTTTAAAATCTTCAACCCACACTAAGATCCCCTTTAAAACCATTTGTACTCCAAATATTTTCATATTAGTGACTCAAGCAACCAAATACCCAAATACTTCCAGTAACCAAGAAACAAGTGTGGCGGATTAAAAATCTCCTTTTTGTGACTCAAACACCTTATAAAATAACGTATATCCATTTTCCATTTTCTATAGATCCACTACCACAAACATCTACAAAGTTATACCAACTCTAGGAATGCCAAACAAGATGAAGAACACCAAATCCTAACTTTATAGATGGAGAGAAAGGGTAGATTACCTTGGTTATAAACTCTTGGATTCACCCAATACCTCAATCGACTTCCTTCTCTACTTGAAAAGAACCAAAAGACGAACCCTAGGTTCAAGAATCACTCCAAACGACTTTGGAAAGGAGAAGATATGAGAGAAATGAGGTTGAAGCCCTAAAATCGCGATTAAAATCCATCAGATGGCTTCCGCGACTTATGCCACGACTTTCAAGTCGCGGCGCAAGTCGCCCGTGTCCTGAAAACTCACATCCAGTGAGTTACGCGGCTTATGTCGCGACTCCAAGTCGCGCCACAACCCGCGGCAACCCCAAAACTCGGTTCTCTCATGACTTTCGCACCTGATTTGATTCCCGATGATTCCATTATGAACTTACCTGATTTCCCGGTACTTTTACGACCCAAGAGCCAAACGACTCTCGTAACACCGTTGAGGATACATTATGAAATTACGGGTGTTACAACATTCATGATTCATAACATGTTCATATTTCTACTTGTGTACAACATTCGTGATTAATAACATGTTCGTATTCCTAATTTAATGTCATGTGTCACGTCGTGGACGGCTTCTGGTTCCTAATCAATTTTAGGTTCCTAATAGAACTTGCCCACATATATATATATGTGTGTGTGTGTGTGTGTGTGTGTGTGTGTGTGTGTGTGTGTGTGTGTGTGTGTGTGTGTGTGTAGTAGTGAGATCGGGAGAGTACACTAAAACAAAGAACGAAAGAACAAGTCCAAAGCGTTAGATTGAGATAATCCAACTAAAAGATTATAAATCCGTGATAACCGATTTTTTAATGAATACTATGATTTAAGGTATTTTACACATATGTTTGTGTTTACATCATGAAAAAAAAAGACATTGGAAACTTTTTTTTTTGGTTTACATAGTGAAACATAAAATACATGTAATTTTTTTCACGTTGTGAGACAAATATATGTGAAACTATAACATCATGAAACAAATGCATGTGACATGATACCTTAAATCTTAGCTTTTGATGAAAAATATCATGTAAACAAATATTTTTATGTCGCTTTTACAAGTTTATACAATTTTATGATTCTCAATTGAATTGCCACCTAAGAACTTGCAAAATTGTGATAACACTGAGAATTAGTGCATCATGTGTTATTTCATATGATTTTTTTTCCAACTAAGGCTAGGATTAGAGTATTAACTAACATATATTTATTTCAGAATATGTTTGATTCACAATGTGAATCTTTTGGCATGTGTGTGAAACAAAAAACACACTGTAAAAAAGTTTTTCATTGTGAACTGACTACATATGAAACAATCACATTGTGAAACAAATATATGAAAATAAATACATCAAATACTAGGTTTAGATGGAAAAAAGATAATGTGAAACAATACTTTAAGATAAAAGTTTTCACGGTTATCATAATATATGGGATTCTCATTTGGTTACGTTCAAATATTTGTTACAAATTATGTGGGAAAAAATATCATATACACATGAAACAATATGAATTATAACTTAAGATCAAACTCATTAAGAGCATCTCCAACCTTAGCACCAAATAAAACACCAAATTTGGTGGGTCCATCAACACCAAAAAAAAACTCAACTCCAACTATACTCTAAAAAAACACCAAATCTGTGGACCCCACATTAAAAAATTAATAAGATATATATATATATATATATATATATATACATATAAATATTAATTATTAAAAGCATTTTAGAGTAAAATAAAACAAAAAATATGAATAAAGGTGTTTTATGTGGGCCCTCTCTTGGCCGGCAAAAATAAACCACACGGTATATATGGCGTGCAAGAACCCTGACCGGCAAAAAAAAAAAAAGAATTGCCGGTCGATTGGAGAGGGAAAAACGACAAAAAAAGGCCGATTGCCGGTTGGTTGGAGATGCTCTAAATGATTTTAATTGCTTTGTACAAGTTTGTAACGTATATCAAATTTGTATTTGAAATGTGATTAGTATATACACACATTGGATTCTTATGTATGTGAGTCGTTTGTGATTTGTTCTACATGTGCCCACTAAGTTTTAAAAAATAAAAAAATAAACAAATACACATGGTATAATATTCTATTTTTTCCACAAAGATTTAATAAACGGTATAAAAGCCGTAATATTCTTATCATTTGTTTACTCATAAAGTATTCATTGTCTTTATTCTAAATAATTTTAATAACTTTGTATTATTCTAAAAATGTTTAATTCATGTTATTTGTCTGGTAAAACTGGTCAGTATCAGAAACTAAAATTATTATTTCCTTGATTTAATATATTTTAAATTAAATGTTTTTTTTTAGTTTATAAAATATTTAAATTATTTCCTTCAAAAAAAAATATTTAAAAGATTAGCCGCTTAAGGAGACATTTGTCGTGCCAAGCACACATAAATTGAAAAAGGAAAAAAAACAGCTCAAAACGTACAATTTTAATTTGGGAAATTGGTTGAAATAGCCATATTACAAAAGCAATTGCATCTCCTAGTCATTTCTCTCCCCGATTGATCAAAATAGACCTAGGTCCGCAATGGCGGACCTGCAGGTCCGCTACCATGCAGAAAGAGAAATGGCTAGGAGATGCAATTGTCTTTATAATATGGCTATTTCAACCAATTTCCCTTTTAATTTAGAGTAAATTACATATTTAGTCCTTCAGCTTATATTCATTCCAAAATCCGTATATTTTAGTTGATTTGTACCAATAGTCCAAAATCTAGAAATTCGATGAAATCGTCGATCACTATTAGGTTGAAGGATTCTTACTTTTGTTTTTCATAAATAAACAATAATCTGTTTTGAAGTATACAGTAACAGTAACTAGCCCATTAATTTCATTTGAATAATCTTTTTTTTCCAGAAGGTATGTATATGTGTGTATATGAAGGATACAGATTTTTCCTCCACTGTTAAGTGGATATTAGGTTTTTATCATTTATGTTTATGCTTTGTTTATGATGTATTTTGATTTTTTTGATATTTTTTCCTTTAGAAAAACAAAGACAAAATTACATTTTTTTTTTTGTTTTACCTTTTATATGGTTAAAAAAACCAAAACACTCTTAACATGTGTGTAACTTAGTGAAATATAATTAAGAGGTTAGTTTAATGGACTTGATTGTAACACAACAATAGAATTTAAGCTACCAATACAAAAAAAGGTTTATAAGTTAAACATGCAAATTGGTAATAAGAAGAGGACCAAATTTGTAGCTTAGTGTTTAAAAAATTATGGAGTAAACTATGGATTTGGTCCCTGGCATCTACTGCCGGTCTATCATCATCGTTAGTGGTGGCTACATGGGCCCGGCCCGGCCCTATCCGGTCGGTTAACCGAGGCCTGGTTCGGTGCGTAACCGGTTAAGAGCCCCAAATCATGGACCGGTTATGGTTTTGGCGAGTTTCGGTGGCCCGGCCCGATCCGGCCCGGGACCGGTTAAGGGCCCGGCCCGGCCCGGATCCGATTTTTTTCAAAATATAGCCGTTAGATGATCGTTTTAATCGATTTTTGACCCTTTTTTTAATCCAAATACCCCCCCCCCCCCAAAAAAAAAAAAACACTAAAAATAAGTTATGTGGAGTATAGGGTTAGACACCAAGTTACAAAGCGCAAAAAACGCAATCATTTATCGCTATATTCGTTTCTCACAAGTTCTAATATCTCTAGTTCTCTACTCTTAAGTCTCAATTCTCAAGTTCTAATATCGTCCAATATCTCTACTCTCAAAATGGCCGGTGAACAACACGACGAACAAATTGCCCAAGTTCTTGCCAAGCATGGACGAAAAGCACCGGTTTGGGTCCATTACAACATGGTGATCCTCACCAACGCTAAGAAAAATGCGCAATGCAAACGGTGTGGATCTCTCCTTACGGCGGAAGGAAATTCCACGTTAAAGCGCCACAACGATACTTCGTGTCCCTCGTTGAAATCTGGTGACGATGTAAATCAACCCATACTTGACAATTCCGGTCAAATATGGACGTATGACGCCGAGTTGAACCGACAATTTACAACAAAATGTGTCATTCAATCCGGGTTGCTGTTCGGACATTTCGAAAATCCTCACATTACGAACTTGATCAAAGTCACGCTCCAACCACGCTACGAGAAGGTAAGTCGTCAAATGCTTAGACGTGATGCTTTAAAAACTTGGAAATTTGCTAAAAATGAAATGCGGGAAATGTTTTTATCATTACCCAACCACGTTTCTTTAACGTGTGATGTATGGAGCGCACCATTCGGATTGCCATAATCTTATATATGCATAACGACAAAGTGGATTGAGCCGCAATCGTGGCAATTATACAAACGTGTAATCACGTTTGAACCGTTTGGTTCGTCACATTCGGGTGATCGTCAATTTTCTATAATTAAAAGAAATCTTCAATATTATAATTTATATTCTAAAATTATTAGCATTTCGTTTGATAATGCTAGTAATAATACGGCATGTGTGGACAAATTAAAGTTTGGCTTTAACCCCTATTTTAAATGGGCAATTATTTCATACACGTTGTTGCGCACATATAATAAATCTAGCCGTTCAAGACGGTATAGAAAAATGTAGACGTATTTGAAATAAGTTTAGGCTTATGTTACGTCGGATTTTCTCAAAAGGTAAAAAATGCAAAACCTATATAGACGATATTGGCAAGAGGTCGGTTTTCGTGCTTTGGGACCGGCGTTTGATATGCCGGTTCGATGGAATTTGACTTACAAAATGATGGATAATTTAGTAAGACAAAGACAATATCCTACGGCATTTTATAACATTCATTACGTCGGGAACACTATTGGAGAACATGATTGGCAAATGCTTGAAGGCTTACACGATATTTTGGGCAATTTCAAAACTGCAACAACTATGTTATCCGGTATTTATTATCCAATAAGTTCTTTACTTTGAAATCAACTATATATTTTGGTAAATAAAATTTCACAATACGAAGACCATTACGATTTTGAAAGCTTGCTAGCACCAATGAAAGAAAAATTGTTAAAATATTTTCTCGAGATCCCTTCACTTTTCTTTGTGCCGCGGCATTAAACCCGTATTTAAATGTTACGGGTGTCGAAGTTTTAATAACACAAATATGTATGGCGTTTGGTTTAGATACGCCTACAAATACTACTTTTTCAAGGGACCGCATACGACAATTTAATCAAAATTTTCATGAATTATTTGATATTTATAAAATCTATTATGGGGGAGGAAGCCAACAAACCTCTACAACTCAATTATTTTCACCATGTTTTAGTTCTAGTTCTCGTGGTAAAAACCGGGCCGACTTAATGACCAATTTATTGAACGAGGTTTTAAATGAATCTAGTAAAAAATTCAGATTTGTTGGGGGCGATTTGGGTGAATTAAATATTTACATGCGTACTATATTTATTGCTCCCCCACACCCGTCGTAAGTTTTTAACAAATAGATTTATTAGACTTTTGGAGAAAGAAACAACCTCAATTCCCAATTTTGGCCGCTATGGCCCGTGATATACTAACAATCCAAGTTAGTACCGTAGCTTCGGAGTCCGCTTTTTCTCTTAGTGGTAGAATCATTTTGATGCGTCGGACAAGACTAACCCCGGAGTCGGTGGAGTGCTGCATATGTTTGAAGGATTACTTGGATAACATGCAAAGAATTCAAGATCAAACATCACTCGATGCGGATATAGACGATGTGGAAGCAAATTTAGCCAAAAACGAAGTGGATCAAAGACTAAGTACGCCGCCAACCACAACCGACGATGATGCTAGTAGTGTCGGCCGCGTCTCATATTACGACGATGATAAATAAGTAGACGTCGACCACCTTGATGATAATACGGCTGTTGACCGACTTGAAAAGCACGGGACTCTTCACGAGTACAATAATCCATACTACAATCCATGGGGTTAGGAGGGGGGGGGGGGGAGTTCGGGTGTTTAATAAGTGTGTTTTTTTTCCTTATAATTGATGTAATAACATTGAAACTTGAAAGTATAAATAAAACGTATTTTTAAAGTGTACTTGAGTGATCCAATTTCATTTTTTAAAGTTTATTAATTGATATAATTAAACCTATTTTTTAAAGTTTATTACTTTGATATAATTAATTATATTATAAAAAATTTTAAAAAAAATGAATAACCCTTAACCGGTTTTGGGCCCAGCCCAGGACCAAACCGGGACCGGTTATAGAGTACCTAAACCGGTTACCCGAAAATAATACCCGAACTGTAACTGGCCCGGGACCGGTTGGGTTTAGCCCGGTTAAGGGCGCCACTGTAGCGGCCTGAAGCTCGATTGGGTCCGGCCCGAGCCCGGTTTTTGGCCACCACTAATCATCGTTAAACTTAAAGGTATACAAGATTTTTTACAACTTTCCTTTATTTTAACAGTTTCAAATTTAAAATTAAAATCCAAAATTAGAACCCTAAAACATTTATTATTTTTGTTCTTAATATACATGAAAAACCCTAACTCAAATTAGAAAAAAGAACGATCAAGAATCCCCTAACTAAAAAAAAAATCAAGAATCCTAACTCAAAAACAAGAACAATCAAGAATCCTAACACAAAATAAAGAATGATTGAAAGTTTGAAACCTTAACTTTGCAATCACGCTGGTTTGATTTCATGATTTCACGAAGCAAAATTAGTTATGCTAGTCTGATTTCACGATTTCACAAAGCAAAACAAGTCACGACAGTTTGATTTCATGAAGCAAAATGGAACCTCTTGTTACTGGTCAACCTTGTTGCAAAATAAAGCTAGTTTTAGATTTGGGTTTGAACGAAATTTGGTTTCATGAAGCAAAATCACACTGTTTTGTGGAGGTACGTTGGTGGCCAGAGAATAAGCATATACTAGAGGGAGATAGATGGGAAGCCTAAACCCAACGATCTCAGAGATGGTTGCTTGAAAACCCAACGAACTAAGATGATTTCATGGATTTAGAATTGAGAGAGAGAGAGAGAGAGAGAGAGAGAGAGAGAGAGAGAGAGGAGTGGGTCGTCAATAATGGAGTTGTGCGACACTGGAGAGGAAGGTGTGGGGGGCCGCCGAGATCTGGCATCAATTGCGTAGATGTATGAGTGTGTAGATATTAAAAAATTACTAAAATAAATAAAAATGGTAAATTGACCTTTTTACCCTCGGAGTTAATAAAGACGGTAGATGACTATTTAGGGAGAAGGACCAAATAAAAAACAAATTGTACATATGAAGGCTTATCTCGTAATAAATAAAACTTAAAGACCAAATCCATAAGTTTTAAAATACATTATAATTAAATTAAATACGACAATAATGTCTCCTTGGGGTTCTTCCACAACGTGGTGGAGTGGTTACCCACGTACTTCGTATCAAGTATTTAGGGTTTTTTACTCAAATAAATTTACCTCATGGTTAACTATTTTTAATCATTGTATAAAAATAAAATAAGATACTTTTTATTAATTAACCGAATAATTTATTAATCCACTTGACCAAAAAAAAAATTTGATTTTTTCTATTGTGACATTTAAAAAAGATAGACTCTATTGGGATCATGCATGATTCTCTAATGTACAAGTGAGCAATGGATAACGAAAGCTACTTTTTGGAAGTTGATCTTCAATTGCTTGTAAAAAGAAAACCTTTTGCTTTTATTCTTCTTCTAATGGCAATGGTACAAGTGACCACAGCGTAGCCAGCCAGCCAGCCCCCACATTAATTGATTCGTAAAACTTAGCTGGCCTCTTGCAGAATCTCACTTCTACAGCCTGGAAGGAAGATCATTCCAACCCACTTGCCTTGCATCTTCTTTAAATTAATTAATGGACACATAATGGACCCAAATCTAACAAATGTACTACCCTTTAATGCATAATACATATATATATATATATATATATATATACAAAGAGCATTGTACAACTGCACAATGTACATGTTAATATAAAACTAACTCCCCAGATTTAGTCATACCCGAAAAGGTACTACTACTTTCAAGGCACCATGTAAATCTTACTTTCAATGCACATGTGAATATGGTTATTTATATTTTATGCTCTCATTAGAAAGTACTCTCTTACATCCCACATGCCCACACACAAAAATAAACGAATAACTCGATTTGTGTAAACAAGGTGGACTATTATACATTTCAAGAACAAGTTGTAATACATATGGTACAACTACTTAATGCAGTGTTCAAGCAACCGTAAGGTTACAACACATTCCAAACACCAGAAACTCTATCATCATAATAACATACAAACAACTGTTCAAATTAAGCTTTCTGTGGCATAAAAAATGAATGAATTTGAAGAAAAACAATTGTAACCTGTGTTTTTTTCTCCGTTCGATCTATCGGCAATCCATCGAGTCAAAAGAATCGGCAAATCCCGATGGTTTAGAGGGAATGCTCGATTGCGTTTGATTGAATGACATATCGAACGTTCTAGAAGTACCCTCATCGGATTGCCATCTTTGAAGGGCTTGCGGAAGGCTCATATGGAGGTCGATTCCATAGCCGTCTTCTTCTTCGGGTCGAGATGGTTTCCATTGCTCCACAAGCGGACCCAACACGTTAACCGCATGACCCATGTCGGGTCTCTGAAACGGCTCACGGGCCGTGCAATGACCGGCAAGCTCGGCTACCTTCGAGATGCTATCGAGCGTTTCTTCGTCTTCAGTTTCGAGAGTTTGGTCGATAGCCTTTAACATGTTTTCCTTCGAGATAAGGACCCTACGAAACCATGTGACCAAATGACACCGCTCGTCGGGCATGGTCTCATCCAGGGCTTTTCGGCCCGTTATCAACTCCATCAACACCACCCCGAATGCATAAACGTCCACTTTCGTGGTTACTCTCCCGGTAGCTGTTTCGATCAAGAAAAATCCCAAAACATTGTCAAATTTCGGCTTTTTAGGTCGCTTTAACACCAAATATCACAAATCTTGATACAAAATGTGAAATCAGGCACGTCTAATATGTCTAAATGTTCTAATAAACTACTTACAAGACTTAAATTTATAATAAACTATTTACAAGACTTAAATTTATACTTACTACGTAATATGTTACAATAAGTTAATAGAATGATTTTGGACCCCGTAATAAGTTTTTAGGATATTTTTAAAATAAAGCGCCTATTTTTTACATATCGTGTAAAAAGATGCATTATAGCCCAAAAGCGTCTATCAACTTATTGTAACAATTAATTTAAACAGGACAAACAGTTCTTATAAACTAAAGTTCTAGACATTTAGACATTTAATATCGTTTAAAGCTCAATTTTAGTGTCTTGAAACAAAATACTTAAAAAAACAAGGGCTTACCAGCATACTCAGGTGCAAGATAACCAAAGGTTCCAGCCAGTCGGGTCTCAACGGAATACTTCCCATCGGGAGCGTTCTTCACCAAACCGAAATCCGCAACTTTGGCTCGCATGTCGTCACCAAGAAGGATGTTCGATGGCTTTAAGTCTCGATGAATGAAGCTTTGTTGTGCCAAACTATGCAAATACTCAACTCCTCGTGCCACGTCCAAAGCGATCGATACCCTTTGTTTCCAACTAAGAGAAGGCGTCTTATGTTCGCTCCATTCGAACAAATGTTGACTTAAGGTTCCTTGTGGCATGTACTCGTAGACCAAAAGTCGCTCGTTGCCATTGATACAATAGCCGAGAAGAGCCACCAGATGCCGGTGTCGGACTTTCGTAAGGACCGCAATCTCGGCTTGGAACTCATTCAAGCCCTTGGTGCCCATCACGCCCGATTCCATCCGCTTGACCGCGATCTTGGTTCCATCATGTAATTCGCCTTTGTAAACGACTCCAAATCCACCTCTCCCCAACACGTTGTCGGCACTAAAGTTGTCCGTCACTTGTCGAAGAACTTGAATCGAGATCACGACATTTCCCCCTTCGAAAACGTGCATTTCGCTATGATCGCCGCTGCTTTGAGACTGTAACTCGCTAAAACCGCCACCACCGTAACCATTCGAACTACTTCCCACCACGCTGGCTTTCATCAATTCTTTACCGATTTCGGGATTCTCGACCCGCCCGAACTTCTGGTGGCGCTTCTTGGCACAACACTTGTAAAACACAAATAAGACTATTCCGACAAAAACAAGAACACCAAGAACAATTCCGGCAATCATACCAGCAGAAACCGGCGACCCTTTCGACTTCCCAGGTGGGTTTCCACCGGGATTGTTGGAACTGGGTACGGACCCAGGTGGACCGTTGGATCCGGTAGGAATGTTTTGACCTAATAACGGATTACCATCATGTGAAAACTTGACGTTTTTGAAATCTGGTATTGGACCAGAGAGATTATTGTTGGACACATCAAAGAGTTGAAGATTGGGCAGAGATGTCAGGATTGTAGGAATAGAACCCACGAGATTGTTTTCATTCAACGATAAACTCCTTAAAGAAGACAAATTTGCAAACGCCGGCGAAATGGTGCCGGAAAATTTCCGCTTAGCAAAGTTAACGGTGGTCACATTCTTCCCAGAAGAATCACAGCTAACAAAGGTCCATCCTTGGCAAGCATCGTTACCTTGCCAAGATTCCGCCAAAGACATCGGATACCCAATTGCTCCGGCGACCTCAAGGAGTGTCGTCACCTGAGGATCACAAGGTCCCGGCGTAGGTAAACAGAAACTGTTAGAAGTAATATCAGCTTTAATACCAGTTTGAAACACAGGCAATGCACCTTGTAACTTGTTGTTTCGTAGCGTGATGTTTGCTAAGTTAGGGAGAGACATTAAAGAAGAAGGAACCATCCCGGTGAACTGATTATCCCGGAGTTGCAAATCGAACAAATTGACGCATTTTGAAAGATCCGGGATAGCTCCGGTGAAAGCATTAGCTTGCAACCATACTTGAGAGAGTTGGGTCATAGAAGAAAGCACATCAAGCGTACCAGAAAGGCCAGTGTCCTGATTGTTGAGCCAAAGATTCATAATCTCCGACCCACCAAAGCTCTTGGGTAGGCTTCCGGTGAGATTGTTGTATGACAACCGGAGATTCTGCAAATTAGGGAAGCTATCAAAGATATCGGGGATGGAACCCATTATGTTGGCGCTACTCGCCTGAAAAGTCTGTAAATTTGTGCTCTCTGTGAGATCACTGGGAAGAACCCATGGAGACAGATCTGAGTTGTCGGAGATGGTAAAGCTCTGTAGATTACTGAGACCCAGAAAGAAATCCGGCGGGACAGAGGTGAAATTGTTGCCGTCAAGGTATACTTCTTCGAGATTAGTTAGGTTCGCCAAGGTGGGTAAGGCGCCGGAGAGAGAGTTGTCTTGGAGGAAGAGGGTTTTGAGCTGGGAGAGCTGGTTTAGATCGGATGGGAGGCTTCCGGTAAGGGATCTGGAAGCAAGATTAATGGCGGTGACACGTTTGTTGTCACATTTAATTCCATCCCAGACACAGAAGTCATCGCCTTTCCAAGAGGATGGGAAAGGAGAGAGGGAGGTGCGGAACTTAGACATGACGGAGGTATCATCGGCGCCGGAGAAAGAGATGAGGAGGAGGAAGAAGGAGATGAAGAGACGGTGGCGGTTGGCATCGCCATGTGCCATTGTCGTTAAGCCTTGAAGAAGTTATGGTGGGGGTGAAGAGACCATCCATATAAGGGGGAAAGACAGATGGGTTTCTTTAATTAATTCTTGTCGAAAACCAACGCCGTGGATACCGCGTTGTTTTCGACTTTCACCGTTTACCTGCACTGCATTTGTTTTAGTATTTTTCATGATTCACCTTCAACTGTTACTCATTCTTCAGATTTGATCCCCTTACAATTTCTTTTAAAACAAATCAATACCCCCATCTAGACATGGGCACAAACTGGTTTTGAAAAATCAAAATCTGGTATTAAAGTTTGGAGCGATTAAGGACGAGGGTCCAGTAAGTTCCAACCTCATGACGTCATGGTATTGTTCGAAACTTGCTCGATCGGGTCTGGACCAGACAATATGGTCCTTTTGCCCATATAGACCTTATCAAGAGACACATAAACGAGATTGAGACCGAGGACCGACCTAGTTACATTAGAACAAGATCAAGGTCCACTCCAGTTTTAGAAAGATCGTTCTTGCCACATTTGGGAAATGTCCGGTTAGAAGCGATCCTCATTGACTCTGAATAAAGCCCAGTTTCAAGGTCGGGTAAAAACTTGGTCAAACTTGATTTTCTTTGTAAATTGAAGGACTAAAAAACTCGGTGACCAACTACTTTTAACAGCTACGCTAACTTATAAACTAATTTATTTTTTGAGTAATCGTTTGGATGCAAATAAGTTAGTTTATAAGCTAGTTTATTGATAAGCTAGTTAGAGTAGCTTATAAGTAGTTTTTTTTGACATTTTTTCCAATTATAACCATAATTAATGTTAATTATTAATTATTGTTATTAATTATAAATAAATATTAATTATTCATGAAAATTAATTTATAGTAATTAAAATTAATTTTAATTATACATTATTAATCAATTTTAATTATATAATAGATATTAATAATAATTATTAATTATTTATTAATGTTATTGATAACTCTCATTTTTTAGTGTTATTTGTTACTTTTTTCCTTCATTTTATTTACCTTTCTAGCCGCTTTTACTTCCATCCCTTTCCTTTGGTCTTTAAAGTTTGTAAATATGATGAAAACACCAAAGGATGCAGTTTTGTCAAGAAAATATTGTTTTTGTGGGACTGTGGGCACTGTATGCCCACTGTGGGCACCCGAGGATACATGCGGTTTTAATACTACGTATTTGTATTAAGAGGGTATTGCAGAAAAATGATGGAAATTAGCTGGAAAATACAAGATTGATGCTAACTGGAGGAATCTTCCCAATCATTGTACTCTTTTACCCAATAGTTATTATCCTTAAAATTTTGGGTATTATCCATTGGGTAGTTAGTTTAGCATTAAACATCCATCAACATTCTCCAGCTCCAAGAACTCTCTCCTTGGAAGTGTTAAAAAGTTGAGAAAGTTGTCTTTACTTTCAAACATTTAATTTCTCGTAATTTCGTTGCAGTAGGCACGTCTGTAACTTAGCTTTAATTTTATGCAAGTAGTGTAACAAGTATTTATTTCCTTATTTTAAGTCTTTTATTATTTCCAAGTCTTTTATCATATGTCATTTATTATTATGCCTTTATTTATTATGTCTTTTATTATTATGAACTAACCATCTTTTGGGTAGGGGTGTGAGCCAACTTGAGACTAGTAGGCAACACTTGGGTGTTGTCATCGTTATTAGCTCTTAAGCTTGGTCACTTAAGTCAAGACTTAAACTCAACGCTGATAAGCCGATCACTTTGAAGTGTTAATATTAAACTCAACGCTGATAAGCCGATCACTTTGAAGTGTTAATATTAAATCTGAGAGGGGCGAATTCGAAATAACGACTTAAGGGATGCACAAAGATTTGAGAGAGTCTTTGATAATCACGTAGAGATACGGGTTTTGCATGATTTATTACGGTTCAAACGTCGGAGGAGATTTATATCACAAAGAGATTTGGGTGTAAATCTCCGTACCGGTAGAACTTGATTTATTTCAACGTAATTAATTCGGCAAGATTAAGAGTTGGTAACGATGGACACTTTATGGGCATTTTGTAGGACCGGTCTTTAAAAATCCACTTTCGAGAGATCGGACTTTTTATAGATATTTCGTAATACAAAAGGCTTAACCATTTGTCACTACGTCCATCTCAAGAAAAGCTTACACCCGTACCCATTTCTTAATTATAAATTTTATTCCGTACTCTTAGCATTAATCAACCACCAAACAAATATTTTTCTCACAACTTGAAACTTGTGCAAGAAGTTCATGAAAATCTCTGCTTCTCAATAAGTCAGTCCCTGTGGATACGATACTCGGTACTTGTACCATTATATTACTTGTAGTGATCCCAGTGGTGGTATATACTTGTGCCCTCACTTGGAAGTACTGTGCCCACGTTGTACGTGCACGATAATTAGCTACCAAGTTTTTGGCGCCGTTGCCGGGGACTGGCACGATTTTTATCCTGAGGTCTTGATCTTCATTTGAGCCTGTGTCGCTTGTTTCATTTTTTAAAACAATTTTTCGTGTTGTATGCCACGGCTGCAACACGGGGAACTTTTACCTCTTGATTTTGAAATTGAAAAGACTTTTAAAAGAAGAAGAGGTAGAGGAAATCGGCAAAATCTAGTTTTAAATCAAACCATGGCGGAAGAGGCGGTAAATCCTCCACCTCCGCTTGTGGAAACAACGATTAAAATTGTCGATGACAAAGAAAGGGGACTACGGGACTATGCAACACCCGAATATGATCAACTCAAGTCGGGTATTCTTAGGCCCAATATTGCTGCACAAAGTTTTGAACCGAAACCGGTAATGTTTCAAATAATCCAAGCAATGGGTCAATTTGGAGGATTACCTTCGGAAGATTTGCACTCTTATTTAAAATCATTTTTAGAAATGATGGATCATTTTCTCATTCCCGGAGTTTCCGCAGAAGCCTTACGGTTGACACTCTTCTCTTATACATTGAGAGACAGAGCCAAAGTCTGGCTAAATTCTCATCCACCTCATTCAATTGATACTTGGACGAGTTTAGCTGAAAATTTTTTGAAAAAATATTTTCCTCCCACCAGAAACGTGAAATTCAGAAATGAAATTTTAATGTTTAAACAAGAGGAAGATGAAGCAATATCGAATGCTTGGGAGAGATTCAAATATTTAATTCGAAAATGTCCTCCTCACGGAATCCCTCACTGCATCCAATTAGAAACATTTTATAATGGTCTTTCTAATGCTGCTAAAATCATCCTCGATGCCACGACTGGTGGAGCTTTTACTGCAAAAACATACAATGAGGGGTATGATATTTTGGAAAAAGTTGCCAACAATAACACTGATTGGTCGAACCCTCGTGCTGTAATTCCTAAAACTGCATCAGGAGTTCGTGAGGTTGATGCCATCATCGCTTTAAATGTATAAATTGTAGCTTTAACTAATTTGGTTAAAAACAATTTGAACATTAATGGAGAAAAAAGTCATGTGTAGGCAATAAATCAAGCTTTAATTGAAACATGTACTTTTTGCGGTGAAAATCATCCTTTCGAGTGTTGTCCCGGTAACCTCGTTTCGGTGAACTATGTCGGAAATCATTCTAGAAATAGTCCATTTTCCCAAATATACAACCTGAATTGGAGAAACCATCCGAACTTCTCTTGGTCTGGAAATCAAGGACTTCAACCCCCCGGGGCAAGTCAAGTCCAAAACCGACCACCAAATCCCCTGGGATTTCATCAAGGCCCACCTCAAAATTATCAACATGGACAGTCTTCACAATCCTATAATTACCAACATGGTCAGTCTTCACAATCACATGCACCTAGACAACAAAATGCATCGGACGGTAATTGTTCGATCAAATCATTACTTAAAGGTTTTATAAACCAAACCAATGCAACTTTGAGGGGTTTCGAAACCCAACTTGGACAGTTTGCTGTCGAACTCAAGAACAGACCACAAGGGACTTTGCCTAGTGACACGTAAAATCCCAAAGGCATTCACAAGGAACACGTCAAGGCCTTAAGTATTAGAGAGATTGAAAACATAAGTGAGTCTAAAAAAGTCGAGAAAACCTCTCCCATACCAGTTGTGCAAGAAGACTCACATTTGTTTAATGCCTCGAACTTTCCAGACCTATTCCCATCCTCTAGTGAAGCACCAAAACCAGAATTCGTGGCCCAAACTGCAGGCCCAATTGTCCCAAGTTGTCCAGCACAGACTGCACCCACTCCAGAACCACTCATCTCATGCACTCCCGACATGAGCAAATCTGTCCCGGATTTGAGAGACTTACCTTTCCCTGAGATATTTAAAACCAAAAATGTTGAACAATTCAAAAAGTTTTTGGACGTTTTCAAACAACTCCACATCAACATTCCTTTGGTAGAGGCTCTCGAGCAAATGCCAAGTTATGTTAAATTTTTGAAAGATATCCTCAATAAAAAACGAAGGTTGGGAGAATTTGAAACCGTTGCCTTAACCAAAGAATGTAGTGCACTTCTTACTTGAAAAATCCCTCCAAAACTAAAGGACCCGGGGAGTTTTACCATCCCGTGTTCTATTGGGGGACAAGAAGTAGGGCGTGCGTAACACTCTAAAATCTGGAAATAGCAACTAATTTAAAATTTTCTAAATACATCAAAAAAATGATTCATAAACAATCACAATTTAAGGTTTAATCTCAACACACACAATTTATTCTCTACATACAGTCTATAACAAGGACGGGTGCTACTAAAACCCAATAATAGTCGCTATCTCCAAACTGCGGAAGACTTCACCAACTACTTACACTTGTGTAAAACTAAAGCACAACACATCTCTTCATAGTACTGCTAGAACCAAACCCCCAACTAGAACCTGATGCACATGCCGACAAATAAAAAGGTTAGGCTTAACGCCTAGTGAGCTCAAGAGTTTTCAACATATATAAATTAATCGTTTAAAAAGAAAGAATACAATTACATCATAATCTTTCAAAATGATATGCTTCACTTATGAAAACGACTCGTTTATCAATAATTATGCATTTTAAACGAAAGAGACACCGCGTTAATCGTTAACTAAACCAAACTGTTTTAAAAGCGAATATCCCAGTATAAAACGTTCTTTCGTAAATTTAAGTTCAACCCAAAACTTGGTAAAAAGAAAATAGAGAGAGGACTCCCACTTTTATAAAACATGGGCAACATTTTATATTTTGGAACACCCAAGACACGGGTGGGACACAACACACACAACTGTTTATCCATTGACGAAAATCCAAATAAATAAATATCACCGTAAACACGGACATTAGATCCAATACTAACACAACCATAAAACGGAAGGAACCAAATACCGAAATGTAGAAATGACGCATTCCATTCAAACCTTAATATACGCGGGGGAAACCCAATATAAAGGTCATCATTTACCGTCGACCGCACAAAAACCAAAGTTGATAAGATACGACATTAACATTTAAAAATACCACGGATCGACGACGGGAGACCAGTATACGTTGAGAGTAGAGGAACATGCAAGTAGGCCGCCCATACAACTTACTTGCATGTCATCTCAACGTTTCCATCTTGGATGGCGAGAACACGTGAATGGGGCCACCTGTGATGTTATTGGATTTCATCACATATCCCGGTCCTAGTTCCCATGCCATACCAGACATCACAATCCTCGGACCGTTTATTGCCTCTTGCCATACTCCGTTGAGTTCCACCCCAAGTACTTACGGACATGGGTGCCTATCCAATCTAGAGGAGTTTTAACTCGGAGGCTCGATCCACCTACTATTGCCTACTCACTAGCAAACCCAAGCGGTCAACGGTCATAACCAACCTTACCCGCTTTTCCAAAACAGGCAGACTTACGTGCCTATGGATCCAATACAACACTGTCTAAAATTACATGACTCCAATTGAATGACCAAAACGCCCAAGACATGTAACTCTCAAATGACACGAAATAAACGCCATCATACTCAAAACTCCCCAACGGTTATTAATTCGGACAAATGTCCTCAAGACTCAAAATAAGTCAAAACCGAGCCAAAGGCCCAACAATTTACGTAAATCTCCAATGAAAGCCAGTATAGACATTGAAACACGTTTGACCAACAATTATGCAAACACCACAACCAAAAAGGGTAATTAACCCAAAACTTATCATTGGTTGAAACAAAACGTTTTCCAAATGAACTCTTTCTCTTCATGTTGCCAAAATGACTCATAGTACAATGATATGCATTTTCCAACGGTTTATAAAATCGTATGCACCAAATGGACAATTATATAAAATGACCTCCATTTATATATTACGTCATCAAAGAAATATATCAAAGTGATTTATCTATCAAAATGCCCAAAAATCACAAAGATGTGTGTTACATAAGTTTATAAAGTTAAATATATCCAAATAACCAAAACTTATCAGCAGTTAACAATTTAATGTAAAACACAAACACTTTTAAATAAACATTTTGGCATGTACACCGTTTTCACAAATCAACTTGAACTCACCTTGCTAGACTTAGGCTAAATCTAGCTTTTACCCCACTTCGAACTCCTTTGAAGAAACTTAAATCTTCAAGGTCAAAACTTCCATAAACCTAGATACATAAATTTTACACCATAAATATACATCTAAAACCATATAGAATCGATCCCCAAACACTTTACATCAAAACCTCCATTTTGTTCAAAACTCTATTTTTTGACCTAAATCCTCCAAAATCTTCCAACCCGAAATTAGAGAAACCAAACACTAGAAAATCATCAATGAAACATTTATATCACCTAATAAGGTTTAGAAATGGAGTGGATAAACTTACCACTTAGGTTTTCATGAAAACCTAGAAAACTCCAAATTTCTTGAAGGTGGAGGTGATGATGATGAGCTCTTGACATTTGCTTCCAATCCACCACCTAATACTCTTAAATCTTCCCAAAACTAACAATATAAACTTGAAAACCTCTCAAATACGAGTCCATAGCAAAATGAATCGTCTCAAATGGAGTTATGGTGAAAGAGATATGAGAAAATGAAGAAAACCCCCAAAAATTGGATTTTTAACCTCCATACCAGCTCCGCGATAGTGCCTGGATAAAGTGACATATGTCACTTTCGCTAGGCACTCTCGTGCCAGAAGTACCTAGTGTTTTATACTCTCAGCGATAGTGCCAAGCTAAAGTGACACATGTCACTTTCGCTAGGCACTTTAGCCGAACTTGTACCGACCCCTGTTTTGGCCATAACTTATTCGTTTTAGCTCCGTTTTTGCTCCGGAAAGAACCGTTGTTCTCGTAACTGAATTCCTCATCCAGCAAGACTATAAAATCTAGAATTTAATCCCAAAATCCCATTTCCTTTATTTCTCTCAAAAGATCGATTCCTATACTAACTCGAAATAGTACTGTTGGTCCCGAGATAGCAAAACAAGTATTGTAGAAGGGGGGGGGGGTTGAATACAATACACAAATTTTACTTAATTTTTAATTCTTTTATTGATATAAATATCAAGAATTAAACAAAGGAAACAAAAGATTGTTGTGGAAAAGAATAGCTAAGAACTACTCAAACAATCTAATACAAGAAAGACTTATAGAACACAAAGACTAAATCTTAGAGAGAGAATAGCTAACAACCTGTTTGATATCTTGTAAGTGAGAAATCTTGAGCTGAAAGCGTGAGAAGCAAGTAGCTAGCTCCACCCTTTATATACTATCCAAGGCAATGAGTGCAAAGGACATTGAACATTTAAAGCATGGGTGGTTGAGATATTGTCAACAAATTATAAGATATTTGAAGTGACTTATCACAATACAAAAGGTAACTTTTGTACTATGAAAGTACAATATCTTAATAAAATATACTTGGTTAAAATCTTTTTGAGATCTTTTAGAAAATAAACGTCTCAATCAAATCAGAACTCAAGTGAATATCTTCTAGGAGAAGGAAGCTTCCATTCCCATTGTCAGAAGTACATTGGGAATGATGAAGTATGTCAAATCGAGAGGGTTTGACATAATGGGATGTTGCCGACATAGAGAAGATCGACAAAGATAGATTCTGCCGAAAGAATGGCAGAAGGATGCCGAACAGAGGAGGGTTCAGCATATGAGTAGTCTGCCGAAAATGATTTTGGCACACGAGGCTTAGTCTTCTTGAAGTTCATCTTAATACGCAAAGTAAACTTCCTTCAGTTGATTTCGGTATGTCTTCGACTTACCGATCTGTTTGAGCATAACTAAGCTATTACAAAGAACCATACTAATTCTAAGATGTACAATCATTTACAGTAGAGTAAACACAAACTAAAGGAGATGTTATCTTCAAATCTTAGATGACCCAACAATCTCCCCCTATTTGATGATGACATCTCATACCTAGAAAAAGATAAAACATGAGTAATGCATTTAGACCCTTGTTTATATTCTTTTGGGTTCTTTTTCACATAGAACAATATTTTTGTTTCTTTTTGTATTTTTTAGAGTATCCAACATTTACAAGTATAAAAGAATGAAATAATGAACTGTACAAGATATTTACGTTAAACTAGAAAAGCTCATTGTATTAATCTTATAAGAAGATTACAATACAAGATAAAAGAAAATTTGTACAAGAACATACACCGAGATTATTCAAAAGGCAGATGAGGATCGACATCTCTTTTCTTGAGTTCATCGGTGGCAGCCACATAGAGATCCTTTGCAGAAAGCGGGATGATTTGAATAATCCCATGAAGAAAGATAATGTCGGCAAAAGGGATTTGACTTGCTCTGAAGAAACGAATCTGCCCAAATGCGTCGTTGAAGAAGATTCCATGAGTAGGCTCATTAATCACAGTGGTAGAAGGAAGAGGAACCAGAGTCGGTAAAGATAGATCGAGATTTGAAACATCTGGAACCTTTCTTTCCCTTGCCCTTTGAACAAACACATCTTCCTTTTTAGATCTCGGCTTCGATTTGAGAGGAGGAAGACCAGACTTTAAATTCTTGATGAGTTCCTCTTCGGCTGGAGTGTGGACTATATTATAGGTCCTTCGGTAGGATCTGAACTTAGTTTGGAGATCTGCAAGATATTTGTCAACATCAGGCTTAAGAGCATTTTTGTTGTTTACCAAGCAGATACCAATCTCCATCCATTCCGCAACCCCAAACCGAATGAGAGAATCCAGCCTGTCAACTGATCTTGAAGCATCGTCCCTTGTAATCGTTAGCCGAATGACTTTGCAGTTGGAATATGGTTTGATGATTTTAACATCTGTGATTTTGGCGGAGGGTCGGCGTTTGGTGAGTACTTTATGGTACCAATCGATACACAAAGATTTAATCTTTTCATTATTCTTAGCCGAATCCACCAGAGCACTAATCTGAGCTTTGATAGCGTCGGTAGGAGATTTTGTGATATCGGCTTCTTCCTCGGCCAACTTTAAAGCTAGCTCGACATCTTTATCTCGAACCATCTGGGCCAATTTAGTAGCTTTCAATTCTTCTTCAGATAAGCCCAAATCAGGAGAGGTAATCTTTGGGGGAGGAAGATGGATTCCACCACCATCGACAGATACCTACACTTTTGGGTGGTCGGTTTCTTCCTCTTCAACAGATGGTCGGAACTTTGGCGGTTTCAGTTTCGGTAGGAGTGGCAACAGCAGTAGAAGGTTCTCCCCAACTCGTACTGGTAATGATAATTTGAGGGGTAATTTGCTCCCCTTCAACTTGTTTCTCCCCCTCAGTACGTGCCGGGGAGGAAAGACCAGCCTTAGCCGACACACGACCAAGTCTTCGGTCTATCCGATCAAGAGTAGGCCTGTCTTCTGGAGTGAAGGCCGACTCCGTGATGTCAATATCTAGCGACCCAACACAGTACTGAGCCACATCGGCAGGCATCGAGTCAAGTCGTTGATTTATACCCTGCAGAGCACTTATAATCTGAGAGTTGACAGAATCTTGAACCGTAGCCTGCTGCCGAAGACGAATAAGATCCTGATCCCTTGCATCAGAAGTAGCTTTGAGAGCTTCCACAGAAAGAGTCAAGGAGGTATTGTTATCAATTAGCCTGATAACCTCCTTGAGTATGGCATCCAAAGCGTCGGAGAGAGGGGCACGAAGACCATCAACTTCATGATGCAGAACATCCAAGCACCGAAAATGTATTTGTTCAAATCTATGCACTCAGAATTCTTCTCTTTCACTAGCTGTAAAAGCTCAGCTAGAGAAGTGTTGGTGATGTTTAGAGAACTCATTAGCTCAGGCTCACGAACAGATTTGCGTAGTAGTTCAAATTGAGTACCGAGCATCCTCACCTGCCGATTGGTATCAAGAACATCGGCTAGAAAGTCGGCAGGCTGAGAGATAGGCACCTGTTGAGCAGAAGAAGAAGAGGCTGAAGGCCCAGCCCTGTCGGCAGTGGGAGTAGGGGGATAATGGGGCAAGGTGCGTTCTTTCGGTGGAGATTGCCTCTTCGGTGGACAATCTGGATGGAAGCCATCCGAAGAGGAATCTGAGGAAGAGGGTGAGTGTTTGGGAGAAGGGGAAGGAGTTTTCTTTGGGGAAGGAGGGGGTGAGTTTTTAGGAGAGGGATACCGTGTTGGTGAGGCTATATTTTCGGATGGATTAGAAAATAATAAATCAAACATGTCCACGGTATTTCTACCGATATGTGCAATATCTTCGGGTGTGACCCCGGGTGATAGGCTGTGCTGTGGAGAAGAGAGGCGTTGGTCCAGAGAAGAGGCCAACTCATCTTCGTCTCTCAATTGAAATTGAGGAGAAGGGATAACATGGTGTTGGATCAAATAATTGTATTCAAGATTAAAGGGTCTAACCTGTATTTGTTTGATAGTTCAAGTTAGAGGGTTTATTTTATAATAAGCTAATAGTTATTAGTTATTGGGCCTCAAGCCCGCTTAGCATTTAGCAAAGCCCATTAGGCATTAGGCCTGGGTATTTAAAGTTTTGATTAGTTTAGTTTTAGGGTTAATCTTTCAGAATACTCATATTCATAATTATAATCCTATAGTGAGGTAGCCGTATTCTCTGTATTCAAGGGTATCAAGAACACACATGGTTTAACTGTTTATTCAAGGGATTGGTATGTTATTCTGAATCTTTATATCTCTTGATATTATTGTGTTTGTGTGTTAATTATCAACTAGATTAAACTGGGATAACAAGTGGTATCAGAGCCTAAGAATCAAGTTGTGAATTAAAACTGTTCATCGACTTTTTCTGGGTTCATCAAGTGAAAATCAAGTTCATGATTTAACATGTTTTTATGCTTAAAATCGATATGATTAGATGTGTTTTATGCTATTGAACGTGATCTGATAGTTTAATTGCGTTGTAAATCATCAATTGATTGATTTTTTTTGATAATTTTTGGTATCTGGGTTCGGTGAGTTTTTTAGAAACTGTTGATACTGTGTTCTTCGAATTAAGGTATGAAAGTTGAAATTGATCATTGATTTTGATTGAATACTGATCGATACTTGTTTTTGGGACACAAAAGACTGATTTATTGCACTGAATTTGAGTTCTTGAAGTTTCTATGGGTTAATTTTCTGGGTTCATTGTCGTCAATCTAGGCTGGAACCAAGAACATACCATTCGAACAACTTATCGGTCGACCAATCATATCGGTCCATACACTATACCGGTTCATACATCATACCGGTCCACTTTCCATATCGGTCGCACGATACACTCACAACCACATCTTCTCGGTCCATATCCTTTATCGGTTGAATTTACCTTTGTCCTTTATTGGTCACAAGGAATACCGGTCAAAACTCTTTCCCGGTCGTTCTTTAATTACACTATATCGGTCCATATCGGTTCCGGTCTCAGTCCATACCGGTCAATATCTTATACCGGTCGACCTCTTCTTACCGGTCGAACACGTTTACCGGTCGAGCATAACACCGGTCATTACATCTTACCGGTCGAAAATCCTTACCGGTCGAAGCAAGTTCCCGGTCTAAGCAAGTTCCCGGTCGACTTCTGCTTTGCGTGACACCCTACTCGCGAGAACTTCCCTTTGCGCGACCCAAGGCTCACGCAAACCTTACTTTGCGTGACACACTGCTCGCGAGAACCCCTGCTTTGCGCCACCCGTTACTTAGCGGGACCCCCGTGCTAAGTCTGCGAAGGGGGACAAAGTTCTATTCGTGATCAAAATTTTCTTATTTTCAGTATTACTCTGTTTGATTTTATCTATTGTTTGAGAATTCTGCATTTAATTATTTTTGGAAATTTATTTTTCTGAAAATTTTTGAGTGTAGTTTTTATCCTATTTTGATTCTACCGATCTCATCTAGTTGGTTGTCTTGATACAGAAAAGTTTGCTTACTAACCATACAGCTAAAGATGTCTGAAGGTTACAACCTTGATTTTGAAAAGATGACACATTCTGAAGCAAAAGCAAATGCTAAACGTATTGCTAGATAGTTGTCAAGATATACAAACATGGCTTATGATTGTGAAAAGGAGATTAAAAAGCTCAAATCTGAGATGTTACCTCTTGAAGCTGAGAATGAAAATCTAAAGATTCAGAACTCATCTCTTCTTACTTAGATCAATGTTTTAAAAGAAAATTCAAAAGATTCTGATTCTAAAATTGACTTTGCAGGAATTATTGAGTCTAAAGAAAAAGAAATCTTAGATCTTCAAGCAAAGTTGAAAAGATCTGAGTCCAGCTCTACATGGTTAAAGAAGGATGCAATGCAAAGAGAGCTTGAGGAGCTTAGAAGGAATACAAGTGATGCAAATGATACTAGTAAAGGACTAAGACAGATAAATTCTCAAGTCTTTGCGGAAAGAGATAAACTAAAAGATAAAGTTCTCAGTCTTGAGGTTGAAATTAAAACGCTGAAAGAAAAGGCAACCCAAGACAGAGACAATGCAACAGCTCAAGATGAAATGTTGAAGATTGAGAAAGAAAGAAAAGAATTTGCCAAGAAATTCTCTGAATTCTCCAGAACAACCTTTGAAGAGAAGAAATCATTAGAGCTTAGATGTGTTAAGCTTTCTCAACAAGTTTCAGACTTTGAGAAGGTTATCATTCTAGAGAGAGAAAAGTCTGAGAATGAGAAGAAGAAAGCTGAGCTGAAGGAAGCAAATATAGACTTTTCTGAAAAAAAGAAAATATTTGAGACCGAGATAGCCAAGCTGACAGGAAAGCTATCTGAATTGTCAACAAACATCATGAAGGAGAAGAATGCAAAATCTGAGTTGCATAAGAAGTTTGATCTGATTGAAAAGGAAAGAAACAGTTTGTCTTCAAAGATAAAGGAACTTGAAGAGATCGTATTCAAGGTGAAGCTGACTGAGCACAAGACTCCAGAGTCAATAGCTCAATCACCTAGAGATGATCTAGCTGATTCAAATAGTTCATTAAAAACAGCTTCAAGTTCACATGTTTCAAATGTTTTCTATAATCCTTTCTGTGATTCAGATGATAGTCTTACTTCTAAATCTACTGATCAGATTCGTCCTTCTAACCTTTTCTATGACAAAAATGTTGATGGTTCAGGTAACTTAAAGAAGAACAAGTCTCAAAAGAAAAACTTCTAGAGAAGAGATGATGAGAGAGATAGAGGAAATTGGATCTGGAAAATTAAAGGATCTTCGGAGGAAAAGAAGAAAGAAAAATCATTTGTGCATACATCAAATGCAAAATGGAACTATGCCTCAAAAGGTAAAACTTTTGGCAAACCTAATCTGGTTTACACAATCAATCAATTGATCAGGTTAGCACAAAAGAAGATTAGTTGTTCCTATTGTGGCTCAAATGATTTTGTAAGAAAAGATTATGTAAATAACTGGTATGGTTCTTATTTTATCTCTCCTACTAGAGCTGCAACTAACCCATTAGGACCCAAATACCAGTGGGTACCAAAAGCTAAATCTGTGTTGCAGGCACCCAAAGTTTGAGGGGGATAAAGAACGAAGGCTTCTATGTAAATCAGCTTAGAACCCGTACCTCAAAGAAAAGATGGCTTCTAATCACTTCGGATTAGAACCCGCACTTCAGTGCTTTATCTTTTTGCTTTCTGTTTAAAAAAAAAAATCTTCAGTTGAGGGGGAGCTTACTTGCCTATAAGCTTAATTGAAAAACTCCTTAAGAGCTTAAATTGTCAAACTCTTTTTAGTTTCAGGGGGAGAATCGTATTGTCAAACACCGAATGTTTTGACTTCTCCAAATTTTATTCTTCATGTAACTGTATTCCTATGTGCTTTCATGTACAAAAGCTTGTTGAACAGTATGTTCTTTTAGGAAAATACATGGGATTCAATGTGGGAACTTAACAGAACTTCCATGGATTCACGATAACCAGTCTTTCCTACCCAAGAAGTATTCCTTGAGTGATTGAGGGGAGAGGGGTCAAAAGAATTGAGTGATGGTGTGTGAAGAGGTAAAATGAAAAGAGAGATTGGTTAGAAGTGAGATTTAAAAGATTTAAAAGAAAGAGGGTGAGAGAACAGAGTAAAAGAATATTAGACTCTGCACCAAACTTATTTTTGAGTCGGGCAGCCACATTATCTGATTGGTTCACATTCTTTGGTGACCATTATTGAAATAGGCAACTAGCCCATGCCATCTCTTGCATACAACCCCACCAACTACTCATTCTTTTCTCTAAAAGAGAATGTTTCACATTTTCTGGGGAAGCAACACATATGCTATTGGTTCTTCATTTGGAAGATACTAATATTGAAAAAGAAAGAAAGTTGCCCCACCTTCGAACCCTTTCTCATGCACATTGAGTGTTTGTATAATTTGTTGCTGTCTCAACAAGTTTACATATTTTGAGCCTAATAGAAAAAGCAATCATCAATGCTTAATTCTTTCATACACATGCACGAGCACACAGAAATTTGTTTTCTGTCAGAACGTTCATAGATAACCATGTGTTATTCGATGATTGAATGGAAGACCTGGGGAGCCAACATCAAACCAACTCCTTATATAGTAACTTTGTGTTACTCAGTGACTTTGTGTCATTGACAGACATTTTAACTGAGTCATTTGTTGATTCAGTGTTACACCTATTAACTGTTTGAATTTGAAAAGATTCGAATGGTTACTACTTTCTATTTTAATCTGAATAGATTGAAATAATCACTTTCTCCATTTGGAGAGACTGCTCTTATTTCACACAGGGCTCATACATGAAGACAGTGCTTACTGATGATCATACTCAAAGGGGAAGATTGTTTTGACAAGTTTTGATGATGATGACAAGTTTTGAAGTCTTGAAGCTAACTATCAACGTCATATCTGAAGTTTTTCAAGAAAAGAGAAGAAAAGTGAAGACCTGAAGATTATTGTCAATTTTTTTTAATCTTGAATCCAAAGGGGGAGATTGTTGGATTAAATAATTGTATTCAAGATTAAAGGGTCTAAACTGTATTTGTTTGATAGTTCAAGTTAGAGGGTTTATTTTGTAATAAGGTAATAGTTATTAGTTATTGGGCCTCAAGCCCGCTTAGCATTTAGCAAAGCCCATTAGGCATTAGGCCTGGGTATTTAAAGTTTTGATTAGTTTAGTTTTAGGGTTAATCTTTCAGAATCCTCATATTCATAATTATAATCCTATAGTGAGGTAGCCATTTTCTCTGTATTCAAGGGTATTAAGAACACACAAGGTTTAACTGTTTATTCAAGGGATTGGTATGTTATTCTGAATCTTTATATCTCTTGATATTATTGTGTTTGTGTGTTAATTATCAACTAGATTAAACTGGGATAACACATGGGTCTCCATCTGTACAACCAAACCTTGTGGAGAAGATTTGGAGGAGGTAGGATGGGTTTCAGCAGATCCCCGCGACCCAAATGGAGGAATTTCAACTTCCTCCGATTTTTGAGAATCGGTAGAAGGCGTGTGTGGTTCGGCCATTGGTTTCCTAAGCCTCTTAGAACGAGACCTAGGAGGGGATTTTGAGCCTCGTCACTTAGTAGAAGGAGATGAAATGACCGGGGCAGCCACCGAAGGTTGTTTTGGTGGCATAGTCATAGAAGCAAGTGCGACGTTACCAGTGGCCTTTTTCTTCTTAATGGCCATCGATTTGGCTCGGGTAGTTTTAAGGGCAGAAGGGACCACCGATTGGGAAGCACTTTGAGAAAGTGGGAGCCTTTCGGTACCACTCTCCAAAAGAGTACCCCAAATTGAATTGGGAGAAGTAAGGAAAGAGATCATACCTGAGGTGATTGGAGTGTCAGTAGGTTTGATCGGATTGAAGATGGTATGCTTGCTTATCTGAGAGATAGGCAAGTCATATGCGATGGTCGGTTCGGACAGACCTGCATCGGCACGAAGCTCTACAGAAAGTTTCTCATTGATGATGAGAGAGATGAACCGTGGAAGTGCCACGTTGTGAGTCCTAGATGGCGTGATGGCAGTGACCAAGGAATCAAAAATCACCTGGGCAAAGTCGATGCGCCTCATAAAGATGAGAGCATGTGCCAACCTGGTGATAGCAGCAGGTGACTGATCCCACCCCGATGTTTTGTGGGAAATGCAGTAAAGGAGGTGAGATAAGAAGTAGTACCAAACAGCACCCATGTTCTTGCGAAGGAGAGTGCTAGAGCCCTTGGTCTTCCCTTCGTGCACACGAGGCTTAGTCTTCTTGAAGTTCATCTTAATCCGTAAAGTAAACTTCCTTCAGTTGATTTCGGTATGTCTTCGACTTACCGATCTGTTTGAGCATAAGTAAGCTATTACAAAGAACCATACTAATTCTAAGATGTACAATCATTTACAGAAGAGTAAACAAAAACTAAAGGAGAGGTCATCTTCAAATCTTAGATGACCCAACAAGTAGTTACTCAAAAATTATTGGTGTTACACCATTGACATCATTACATGGCACATTCGTTGGGACGACCAACCACTTGGTAATCTCCATTGCTATTTTGACATATGTCACAACTGCATGACACTATATCTAAGACGACCATACTCTTAGTACCATTGGTGCTATTGTGACAATGTCACAACCATATGGCACTATGGCCGAGACAACCATATGTGTTTCTTCCTTTACCGATTCACCTAATTCAACACTCTTCTCCAATTAGGATAAAAATTCAGGTTGTTACAATCCTCCCAACCTTAAAAGAGATTTCGTCCTCGAAATCTAGCTTCCCGATTAACGTTGCCCTCATGATAGCTTGTCTCTGTTTACGAGTAATTGTCTCTAATCCACTTTCCAGAACAACCACGATAAACCTAATGTTGATACTTCCGACAACTGTTCCCTTAGGCATATTACATTTATACCAGAGTGAACGCTTAACTTACTATAGTATCTTCTAACCACAAAACTACGGTTGTCTCCCAACCTTGGGTGACACGTACTACCTCAAAGTAGCTTGTGACCTCAACTTCTCTCTGACAAATCTGTACCAATTCCACACGATTTTGGATCCGTATCCCGATGATCAACACCCGGCCCAAAGAATCCCCAAAATTCCTTAATCATTCTCCCTTGTTATTGGTAGAGTCGTCCTTCCAGGGACGTGCCAAAACGTTCTCCGGGTAGCTGGTTAATGTAGATCCGACTATCACTCAACTCCGATCTACCCTCAAATCTCAAAACATCCCCTCAATAAGATCTTTATCGCAACAGGAAAACCTATACACATCAATACTTAATTATCAACATCTAATCTTCCTTTAAATCCCACCACCGAGAGGTCAACAATTCTCATGATTAAACGGGGATACTTCTAAACATTCCAAAATTCATTGACTTCAAGTGGACAAGTCGACGTCTAAAACCAAAATGGTGATATAAAAAACGTGGACATCCCGCCCAACATTTCATTCTAGAAGCATTACCGCATTAAGGTTGACACCTAACAGAGGGCTAATATTCCCACTCTTACATCCCTAACAAACGGACCACAATAATTCCCTTGTTCATGGAAACCCATTAAGACAGTACACCATCAACATATAACATGATGTCAAACAGACAAGCAACCCATCAAACCGAACCCAACCAGGCACAGATAATCACACAAGACCTCAACCCGCAGGTTTACCGAAGCATAAAGATCACCCCTTAATTAACTGGTAAGACATAAATCTAATACCTCCATTATTCATGCGTGCACATATTCAAAAACTGTAACCCAAAATTCAAGACTGACCAGAAGTCGGATCATCCGACGCTTCAATTCCCAAGGACTCCCCTAGTCCCTAATTACAGCTCTTTTCAAGATAGGGTTTTAAATCCATATCCCTAATGAGTTCAAGGTTTTTCAACTAATATGCCAATTGAAAATTTTTAAATCTTTCAAATACCTAAACTTTATAACAATTAAACGTATGAGTAAAATCCACCACCGATTTCTCGATAGGTGTGCAAAATGGTCATCAAAGTCACATATATAGAGAAATTTCGAAATTCGTTTGGTTCTCACTCACATTAATAATGGCAATAACAAAATATATGCAACAAAATTTTCAGATGGATTACCATGGTCCTAACATGCATCAACGTACAGTATATACGTGAAAATAGTTTTCTGCACTATAACATGTGCAACGAATGTTTGTACAACTCCAAAAGGGACCTTCACAATTTCACCTCAAAATTATTTCCTTTAAACTACAAACGTCGTGGAATAAAATTTCCATCAAGACCCAGATACATCAGTTTATTCCCCAAACTTAGTAAAACGATGGATGCATGCGATTTGATCGAAACGTAAAATAATTTAAATCGACTCTAAACATTTATGATGCACAAACAAGACATTCTTTGTTCCGAAATAGTGGCCACCATGACCTGCATACCAATAGACCAATAAAATGCATTGCGCGACAAAATAACAGTAAGACCTAACAACCCAAAAATGTTCAAAGCAAAAGTCCAACACGAAATGCCCTTGTATATAACCCAAAAGCGCAACTACGCAATATGAAGACTTTCAAGACGCCTCTTGCGGTTATGAAATGACGTGTGCAAAACCCGCATGAGACATGACGCTCAATAAAACTCATAAATTTACATCTACCATAATTAAAGCTTACGCAGATCGAAGTTCATCTACGTGACGCAAAACATCGAAAAATAGAACTCCATAAGACCCAACAAAATTTCCATAGAACTCAATAAAACTTAACGACACCCAAAATTAAATGGAACCAAAATTCTCGTTTACAATAATCAAATATCATAATACAAAGTTATAACTAAAGTGTCATGATTTTAAAAAATCTCTCTTTTATCGCATCGTGATATAAGGTGACACCTTTCAATAAAAACTCGCATGGAATAAAATTCCCAATAGGACTCAATCACCAAAATAATGGAAGGTAACTCTTCGTCCAAAACCTTAACATACATGGAGGAGATCCAATGTTAAAGTCATAAATTACAGTTACTTGGTTTTGCGGTTTTAAGGACAAACGCAAAGTAGAAGTGTTTGGGCTCAAAGACAAATTGTTGTTTGCGTTTGCAACTAGAAACGCAAAGTGTATCTTGCGTTTGCAACTTGAAACGCAAAGTTCATCATATGCGTCTTATTCATGACCCGCAAAGTCTGATTTGAGTTTGCTTTTAGTCAGTGTATTTTGGGCAAGTAAAGAGAAACGAAAGATAGAGGTTTGCGTTCATTGTGAGAAACACAAAGTAGAGGTTTGCGTTCCCCGTGTGACACGCAAAGTGAAGGTTTGCGTTTTTCTGTGAGAAGCGCAAAGCGTGAAAGATTTGGATTTTTTTTTTATTTTTCGCATTTCGATTTTTAGTGAATATTTTTGTGTTTCTTATTGTTTCATTTGGACTAACGATCAGTTTCTAGTTTCTTATTGCATATATTTTTCAAACAGGTTTAAACAAGATGACTTCCAAAGATGCTCTTTCAATTGGCACTGATGTCAAGCCACCTGTACTGTTCAAAGGAGAGTATGAACAGTGGAAAGACAGATTCCTTGATTTTATAGACAGACATGCAAATGGAGAGAATATTATGTTGTCAATCACAGAAGGTCCTATGGCACCAATCATGGTTCAAATACCATCTGATGATTCGTCTGATAGTGAAGATGGTACTGAGGAAAAAGATCAAAAGATGAAAACAGTGGCAGTGGATATCTCTCAGTATTCTGAAGAACAAAAGCCGATACAAAGCAGATAAACAAGCAAGATCCTTACTTCTTCAGAGCATTCCGAATGAGATATACATCAAGATTGATAGTTACAAAGCAAATGCTAAGAAGATGTGGGATCAATTGCAAAAGATGATGATGGGATCCAAGGTCGGGAATCAGATGAAAGTGGCTAACTGCATCAACAGTTATGAAGAATTTAAAGCCAAAGAGAATGAAAGCCTAGAAGATACTTATGAACGGTTTGTCTTGCTTCTGAATGAACTGACAAAGAACAAAGTGAAAAAGAAGTAGTTGGAGAATAATGTCAAATTCCTAAGTATCCTACAACCTGAATGGAAGAAGCATACGCGTAGGATGAAACAAATGAAGGATCTGAATGACATACCGTTACATGAGGTTTATGAGACTTTGAGGCAGAATGAAGAAGAAGTGGAAGAGAAAAGAGCTGAGAAAAAGAAGGCAGAAAAGGTTCCCGATCCTATTGCATTGGTATCCGGAGAGAAAAAGAAAGAAAAGAAAGAGAAGAAGAAAAAGAAGAAAGTGCTTACAAGTTCTGAGTCTGAATCTGAATCAGATGGTGATGATGGAGAAAGTCTGAAACAAGCCATGCTTTTACTGACCCGTGCATTTCAAAAGAAATTCTACAAGAAGACGGGATCAAATTCTCAAAGGTATTCTTCATCAAGTTCAAAGAATCATGAGGACCGAGAAAGGGTGGAAGGAAGAAGATATGAAGAGAACAAATATGTTGAGAAGAAACCTGATGAAAAGAAGAAGTTCATGAATGACTACACTGTTGCAGAAAAGCCAGCAAGTGATCCAGTCAAATGCTATAACTGTGGCAAGATTGGTCATTTTGCAAAAGATTGTCGAAAGCCAAAAGTTCGTAATTCTCAGTATTATCAGAACAAACTTCTTTTGCCCAAACAGCAAGAAGCAGGCATCGCTTTAATGGCGGAGGACGAATTTTGGCTGGATCATTCAGAAGGTGAAGAGGAAGAGAAGGAAGAAACTGCTCATCTCTGTCTTATGGGAAAAGAAGTGAAGTATGATGAGTCAGATGACGAGACAGCTGATGAGGTATTAAACTTAACTGAAAAAGGTTTTGTAACCAAAATGGAAGCTATGATGGTTGAGCTTAATGATCTTCAAGTAAAACTGAAGAAAGAAAAAGACAGAGTTGCTAAAGAAACAGTAAGATCTTTGAACTCAATAAGTATGTTATTGGGAACAAAGATCTGATTGATTCTTTACGTAAGTCTGCTTCTGATTCTAAATCTCAAGTAGATTGTTTTGAAAAGAAGATTTCTGATTTTGAAGTTAAAGTTAAAGTTTCTAAATATGAGTTTGAGAAGAAAGAATCTGCACTAATTATTCATAAACTGCAGGTTGAGAACAAGCTTTTGAATAAGAAGGTAAATGGTCTAGAAGCCAAACTTTACGCAAGAGGACAAACAGATCAAACCATTTTTCTTAATGCACCTGATGAAGAGGCTGATGTTAAGGAAAAATGGGGACTTGGTTTTAAAAACCCCCATTACTTAAAGAAAGCCATCAGAAAACAACCAGCATTATATAATTTTGATTTTCTTGATTGTGCTGGTAAACATACTCATTTAAAACCCAAATTTATTACCAAATTACCGGAAGAAGTTGAGGCCAAAGAAACTGAAAATAGAAAGAATGTAAAGAAAATGCAACTACCATTTAACTATGCAAAGTTAAATGATAGTTATCTTTTAGAAACACCAAAAGTTCTTTCAAACGATTATTTTGCTAGTTATTCTGTTTCTGAGATGAAGACAAAACCTTCAGTTGCAAAGGTTTATGTTCCTCCACTCATTCTTGAAAGCAAAATAATTGAGTTGGAAAATGTTTTATCTGATGAAAAACTTTTGGTTGATATTCAACAAAGTGTATTTTCTACTGTATTAAAGAACACGATTTTTCAATCTACATCTACAAAGTGTTCTAAAGTTTCTAAGGCACCTCAAACTTCGTCTGATAATTTTGATGACTTATTTGAGTCTGCAAATGATTTTCTTAATTCTGATGATGGGTGCATAGACGAAATTGATATGTTTGACTTTAATGCTCTTCTTCCTGATCATTCTACTTGTCTTTTAAATGAAAAAGTGTTACCAAGTGTTCTTAAAACTGTTAAATCATCAACTAAGGTTGATGAATCAGTTTCTGTAAGTGCTGATTATTATTCTCAAGGTAAGAAACATAAGAAACAGCGATTACAGAAACAGAAACACACTGGTACACAAAAGAAAACTCAGTCTCAGAAATCTGATTTTCCTAATAAATCTAAATATTTTGTTTCAGATATAAACAAGAAAAGGTCGAAAGCTCGAACTGAATGGCGACCAAAAAGGAAGGGTGATGAGAAAGCTGAATCAGTTTATGATAATTCTTGTAATAGATCAGTTAGTAGTGATACTGATGTAGTTGATCAATTTGCTTCAAATAAACAAAACCTTGTAACTTCTTACAAGTGGTATTCAATAACGCAATTGATTCAATTATCTCCTATTTCTACTACATCTTATTATGATCGGAGAAATGATTTTGCTTACTCTCATAATTCTTCTGATTGGTTCGGATCTTATCATGTGTATTCTTCAAGATCAAATATTTTTAAAGGTTTTCAAAAGAACAAAGGGTCCATTTTCAAGTGGATACCAAAATCTTGTGCTAATCTGTTAGGGCCTGTTTTTAAATGGGTACCTAAATCTATTGTCTTCTGATTTCTCTTGCAGACCCGGCATATGTGGTACTTGGACAGTGGATGTTCCAAGCATATGACTGGGCAAAAAGCTTTATTGTCTAACTATACAGAGAAATTCAGTGGAAATGTCAGATTTGGAAACGATCAGCTTTCACCTAACTTAGGATATGGTGACATCATTCAAGACAACATAACGATCAGTAAAGTGAGTTATGTCGAAGGCTTGGGGCACAACTTATTCAGCATTGGTCAATTCTGTGATAAAGGGTTAGAGGTCAACTTCAAAGCTAAGAGATGTTCGGTTCGTACGGAAGATGGCAATGAACTCTTAGTCGGAAATCGAAAGACGAACCTCTATACAATCAATCTTTCAAAGGTACAGAATGACAATCAAGTTTGCTTGATGACAAAGGCTTCATTGCAGCAAAGTTGGCTCTGGCACAGACGTTTATCTCATTTGAACTTTCGTTATATCAATAAGCTGGTTAGTGGGAAATTGGTAAAAGGACTTCCTGAGCTGAAATACGAGAAAGAACACTTATGTGCTGCATGTGAGAAGGGTAAGATGAAGAGAGCTCCGCATAAACCGAAGCCTGAACCAAGCATTAGTTCTCCGTTAGAATTGTTACATATGGATTTGTGTGGTCCAACGAGAACTCAGAGTTTGGGTGGAAAGAAATACGTGTTAGTTATTATGGACGATTACTCAAGATACACATGGGTCAAATTTCTTCGATCAAAAGATGAGACACCCAAAGTTCTCATTACTTTCTTAAAGACGACCCAGGTGAAAATGCAGCGACAAGTCAAGTTTCTTCGAACGGACAACGGCACAGAATTCAAAAACAAGATAGTTGAAGAATATCTCGAATCGGTCGGGATATCACATAAGTACTCTGCTGCTCGAACGCCTGAACAAAATGGAGTAGTCGAAAGGCGAAATCGGACGCTAGTCGAGGCCGCTCGAACTATGCTTAGCCAATCGGACTTACCTCTATTCTTGTGGGCAGAAGCTGTGTCGACTGCATGCCATACTCAAAATCGGTCCATAATACACCGCCGTTTTCAAAAGACTCCATATGAGCTGATCAACAACAAAACACCAACAATCAAGTATTTTCATATATTTGGGTGTAAATGTTTTGTGCTTAATGATAGGGAGAGTCTGAATAAATTCAGTGCTAAGGCGGATGAGGGTATCTTCATTGGTTATTCTTCAACATCAGCAGCATATCGTGTTTATCTAAAGAAGTTAAAGACAGTTTTCAAGAGCGTTAATGTAACATTCGATGAAGATATGGCTTCTAAACAACTCAGTTCAGAAACCGTGATCACTGGAGTATTAGCTTCTGGACAGATCAGTCCAGAACCTGTTTCTACAGAGAAAAATTCGAATAATGCTTCTACGTCTATTTCACATTTAACTGATTTAGATTTGTTATTTGAATTCTTTTATGATGAGTTTCTAGGATCTAATGTATCTAAATCTGTTGTGACTGACAGGTCTGAAGATACAAGTTGCAATCATCCAGTTACTTCAAATGTCATAACTGAACAAGCATCCCCCGTTCAGTCAGAAACTCACATTCCAACATCTTATCATACAGTTGAAGATATACAAGTAACTGCTGAGCCAGAAGTAACTGTTTCAGTTGGGTGTAATACACTGTCTACTCAACAGCCAGAGTCTACTGTTCCAACTGATACTTCTGCACCTGAAACTTCAACTGTAAACCCCCCTCCTGTTATTCAAACTGAAGATTCTGATAGTGGATTTATAGATGATGATCATGTTCAATCAGTAGCTACTCCACTCCCTCATGAGCATCGCTGGACCAAAGATCATCCATTACATCAAGTAATTGGAGATTTTGACAAACCTGTACAAACGAGGTCAGCGACTCTTAATAAATGTATGCATGACTCACTTCTTAGTAAGATTGAGCCAACGCGAGTATCAGAGGCTCTTGCTGATTCTGACTGGGTATCTGCTATGGAAGAAGAAATCAATCAGTTTGAAGCCCTAAAGGTTTGGAGATTAGTTCCAAAACCAGAAGGTAAAACAGTGATAGGAACTAAATGGGTATTCAAGAATAAAAAGGATGAAGATGGTATCGTCAAAAGGAACAAAGCTAGACTTGTTGACAAAGGTTACCGGCAAGAGGAAGGCATAGACTACGATGAGACGTATGCTCCAGTAGCGCGTATAGAAGCAATCCGCATGTTTCTAGCCTATGCAGCTCATAAGAATTTCACAGTCTTTCAGATGGATGTGAAAACAGCCTTTCTGAATGGCATTCTTAAAGAGGAAGTGTACGTGTCTCAACCAGAAGGGTTCGTCAATCCAGAGAAGCCAGATCACGTTTACATCTTGGACAAAGCCTTGTATGGTTTAAAACAAGCCCCTCGAGCATGGTATGACGTTTTATCTAAATTCTTGGTCAAGTCCAGTTTTTCTAAAGGTAAAGTTGATACCACTTTGTTCATCAAAAAGGAAAAAGCCGATATCATCCTTATTCAAATATATGTTGATGATATAATATTTGGTTCTACAAATCCAAAATTTTGCAAAAACTTTTCTAACCTCATGGTGTCACGTTTTCAAATGAGTATGATGGGAGAGATGAATTTCTTTCTCGGATTACAAGTTAAACAGTTTTCTACGAGGATTTTCATTAACCAATCTAAGTACATTTTGGACATTCTTCGGAAGTATAAAATGGAAAATTGTAAACTAATTGGAACCCCGATGGCACCAGGTACTAAGATTAACACTGATCCTTTGGGTAAAAGTGTTGATGTTAGAACTTATAGAGGTATGATAGGATCGTTAATGTATCTTACATCTAGTAGACCAGATATTATGTTTTCAACATGTTTATGTTCTAGATATCAAGCTGCTCCCAAAGAATCCCATTTGGCTGCTGTCAAACGGATTTTTAGGTATCTGAAGGGGACTGCAGATCTTAGTCTGTGGTATCCTAAGGATACTGGGTTTCAACTGACTGCCTACTCAGATGCAGATCATGCAGGTTGCATGTTGGACAGAAAGAGTACTTCTGGTCACGTTCAATTTCTTGGAGACAAGATCGTTAGCTGGGCATCAAAGAAACAATTATGTGTTTCCACATCGACTGCTGAAGCTGAGTACGTAGCTGCTGCCAGTTGCTGTTCTCAAGTTCTGTGGATGCGAACACAGCTACGAGACTATGGATTCAAGTTTGATAAAATTCCAATATATTGTGACTCGAAGAGTGCAATTGCCATATCTGCTAATCCTGTCCAACGTACGAAAACCAAACACATTGATGTCAGGTATCATTTTATAAAAGATAATGTAGAAAAAGGAACAATTGAACTTTATTTTGTAAAAACAGATTATCAACTTGCAGATTTATTTACCAAACCCTTAGATGAAAAGAGATTTAATTTTCTTGTCTCTAAGCTTGGTATGTTAAATCTTAAGACATAATCGGTTGTTACCTACTAAAGTTACGAATTGTTAGTTTTCATCATTTTCTTTATCTTTATGTCTAAAGGATATCTGCACTTTAATTGTTTGCTCATGATCTCAGGGGGAGTAAGAGAAGATTTTAGATGATCTACATTATTTTGAGGGGGAGCATAACTAATTTCTGCAATTTTTCTTAATTGACAAAATTTTTGTAATGCATGATTTTAGGGGGAGCTTATATGTCATACCAAAAGGAGTAAGACTATGATTTCTGATTATTTCAAATCAGAACTCGTTTTTTTTAATCGTTTTACTGTTTTACATCTTTTATTTTCGAATAAATTTTGTGAATAAATTTTTGACTAGACTTTGAGACTTATGCAGGATGAGAGAGGATGACAAGATCATATCATTTTGACTTAAGCATGACTTCATGAGAATTAAGATTGAGTGAAAAGGTAAATTTCTTATCTTAATCTCAAATATATCTGAAAGAAGGACAACTTTCAGATATAGAAAACATGTTCTAAAATGTTCAAACCACTTCCTGATTCTTCAACAGATTTTATAATTTGGAAGTGTGATTTTAAATGTTTTCATTTTATTTTTTGTGCTTAATTGATAAATAAACCGTGTGTTTCCAAAGATAAATACTTGCGTATTGTCTTTTCTATATACTTTCAAGTATTCACACACATCGGTTTAATTTTTGATCAAATTGTTCTTACCATGTCTCAAAATTGAAACAATTTTTCGATGGTAAGACACCCCGCTTGTACTTTAAAGAATTTTGAGCGATATTTCATTTCGAAACGTCATTTCAAGAATGTCTATGTTTTGTTTCGTATAGACACATATCCATTATTCTTGACCATAAGCCTTAATTGATATATCATTTCATTTCTGATCATTTTCATACAATGTCAGATTTTCAAACAAGTCTCTTGCATTCATGTTCATTTATTCAATTAACTTGTTTGAAATATCGTCAATGTTTTAAAATGCTCATATCTTCATGATTATATTTCTGAGCATATTTACATCTGACATTTGTATATGAGCTTTAACTGTTAAAGTTAAATCATCTGAGCAACATTATGCTTTTATAGGAAATATGGGTTCTTTGTGCTAGGAATTAACTGAACTTCTATGATATCACGTTAACCAGTGATTTCTACCGAAGAAGTTATCCCTTAGAGATTGAGTGTGAGGAGTCTAAAAGAAATGAGTGTGGGATGTGCGTTGAGGTAAAATGGAAATGAGAGTTTGGTTAGTTGTGAGTTTAATGATTAAAAGAAAGAGGGTGTGAGATCAGAGTAAAAGAATATCAAACTCTGCACCAACTACTTTCTGAGCCGGGCAGCCACATTACTAATGATTCACAATTCTTTCGTGAACATTATTGAAACAGGAAAATAGCCCATGCCAACTCTTGCTAAAACCCCACCAGCCACTCATTTTCTTCTCAAAAAGAAAATGTTTCATATTTTCTGGGGACGCAGCACATAATCTATCTGATTTTCATTTGGAAAATCTGGATATTGAAAAAGAAGGAAGTCTGCTCCATCTTCGCACTTCAATCATGCACATTGAGTCAGTGTTTATCTACTGTTGTCTCAGTAATTTACACAATGTTGAGCCTTATTAAAAGCAATTATTCGTGCTTAATTCTTTCTACACATGCACGATCACACAAAGAATTTGTTTCTTTGTCATAACATTCATAGAAATTGCCTTTGTGGTATTTCGATGATTGGATGGAAGCCCTGGGGGAGTGAACATCAAAAAGCTCCTTTATATTGTGTATTCGTTACACACAGTGACTTTGTGTTACTGACAGGCATTTTAATTGATTCATTTGTTGATTTAGGAGTTACATGTTCTTATTTTGTCTGGATTTGAAAAGATCTGGATGATTACTTGATTATGGATCACAGAATCAGAGGCTCTTAGACAGATCAGAATGGTCAAAGACATTTCTTGGGAGAAAAGTTTTGATGATATAGATGCTCAAATCATCAAAAAGGGGGAGATGATATCAAGAAATGTTAAAGTTTTGAAGTTTGTGGGAGATGGTATCAAGATCTGATAAAGATTTGTGAGTTGATTTTCTGAAATGTTCAAGTCAGAAAGTTTAAAGGGAAGATTTGAAGACAATCAAAGAATTTCTGAAGATTTGAGGAAATTTTCTTTGAAAATTATTTGCTAAAGCAATTCAAGCTGATTCTAAAGATAATTTCTTTCCAAAGTCTAAAAGTATGTTGTGAAAGTTTTGGGGAGATTGTTAATCGTTTGGAGATAGTTTTGGAAAGAATACAGTCAAAGAAAAAGAGGAGATTGTACTGACAGAGCTTAAAGTGAAGACTGAATTGCTAGATCTTTCAACAGTGATCTTGAATCCAAAGGGGGAGATTGTTAGAGCATAAATATGTTGGATACAAGATCAAGAAGAAAAAAGTCAAAGTTCAAGAAGTCAAAGCTGAGAAAGTCAAATCTCATCAAAGTCAAAGTCTTTTGTAATAAAAGTCAAAGTATTGTATTTGTATTTTACTTTCCTTGTTTTAGTTGTAGGTATAAATAGTTTATTTTCCTTTGTAATTAGTAAGGTGTATAAAAGTGAAATACCGAACTCAGTAAATTTAGAGAGAGAAATATCTGAGAAAGAGAGAGAGTTCGTTAGAGAGAGATTGTAGAGAGAGAAAGTGTAATCTTGGAATTGAATTGAAATCAAACAGGTAATTGTCTGTGATTTCTTGTTTTGTTTGATTAATTTTGAATAGAAACTAGAATCTGGGAATAACAGAACTTATGGTGTAAAATCTCATGCATGTAAAACGTCTTTCCAAGCATTCCAAATATGACCCGCATAATGGTTTGAGAAAATATGAAATACTTTGTGCAAATTATTTTAAAACAAGTGTCGTGCATGAATTTTGGTCAAGACCCAAAATCTTAGGACCGAGCTCACCAAGTCCAGCGATCAAACTACCGACATCCGTACGTTCAACACCTTAGGGTAATGATAGACAACTAAGATGGTTAGCCTTACAATTTCTTCTAGAAATAAAGTCGATTCAATAGGTCTACGGTTCAAATTCCACCAATTGCTCCGACCCAAAATGGTTAACTTAATGCATTCATTATTCTTAACCGTCACACCAAATGACAATGCTATAAACATCAATTTCTTCAAGCTACTACTCCTTAGAAACTCCTCCATTATCCCATCGATCCTCACATCAAGATGATTTAAGCATACCCATGTAACATGTAAGTTCACCATTACACTGGCCAGGTGCAATTATGAACGTATCGTACATGATTACTCTTGCTTCTCCTGACATGATTCCCGATATAAATGACTCTATAACCTCAAAGTATTTTATTCTCAAGGTGCCTAATTGTGCGAATCCCAATTTCATTACTTAAAAGAATGCTAGTTTGAGTTTAGGTATCCGAAATCAACACCTAAATCTCTCAAACTTAAGCTCTGATACCAACTTGTAACACCCTCAAATCTGAAAATAGCAACTAATTTAAAATTTTCTAAATACATCAATAAATTATTCATAAACAATCACAATTTAAGGTTTAACCTCAACACACACAATTTATTCTCTACATACAGTCTATAATAAAGACGGGTGCTACTAAAACCCAATAATAGACGCTATCTCCAAACTGCGGAAGACTTCACCAACTACTTACACTTGTGAAAAACTAAATCACAACACATCTCTTCATAGTACTGCTAGAACCAAACCCCCAAATGGAACCTGATGCGCATGCCGAAAAATAAAAAGATTAGGCTTAACGCCTAGTGAGCTCAAGAGTTTTCAACATATATAAATTAATCGTTTAAAAAGAAAGAAAGCAATTACATCATAATCTTTCAAAATGATATGCTTCACTTATGAAAACGACTCGTTTATCAATAATTATGCATTTTAAACGAAAGAGACACCGAGTTAATCGTTAACTAAACCAAACTGTTTTAAAAGCTAATATCCCAGTATAAAACGTTCTTTTGTAAATTTAAGTTCAACCCAAAACTTGCTAAAAAGAAAATAGAGAGAGGATTCCCAATTTTATAAAACACGGGTAACATTTTATATTTCGGAACACCCAAGACACGGGTGGGACACGACACACACAACTGTTTGTCCATTGACGAAAATCCAAATAAAAAAATATCACCGTAAACACGGACATTAGATCCAACACTCACACAACCATAAAATGGAAGGAACCAAATACCAAAACGTAGAAATGACGCATTCCATTCAAACCTTAATATACGCGGGGGAAACCCAATATTAAGGCCATCATTTACCGTCGACCGCACAAAAACCAAAGTTGATAAGATACGACATTAACATTTAAAAATACCACGGATCGACGACGGGAGACCCGTATACGTTGAGAGTAGAGGAACACGCAAGTAGGTCGCCCATACAACTTACTTGCATGTCATCTCAACGTTTCCATCTTGGGTGGCGAGAACACGTGAATGGGGCCACCCGTGATGTTATTGGATTTCACCACATATCCCGGTCCTAGTTCCCATGCCATACCAGACATCACAATCCTCAGACCGTTTATTGCCTCTTGCCATACTCCGTCGAGTTCCACCCCAAGTACTTACGGACATGGGTGCCTATACAATCTAGACGAGTTTCAACTCGGAGGCTCGAGCCACCTATTGCCTACTCGCTAGCGAACCCAACCGGTCAACGGTCATAACCAACCTTACCCGCTTTCCCAAAACAGACAGACTTACGTGCCTATGGATCCAATACAACACTGTCTAAAATTACATGACTCCAATTGAATGACCAAAACGTCCAAAACATGTAACTCTCAAATGACACGAAATAAACGCCATCATACTCAAAACTCCCCAACGGTTATTAATTCGGACAAGTGTCCTCAAGACTCAAAATTAGTCAAAACCGAGCCAAAGGCCCAACAATTTACGTAAATCTCCAATGAAAGCAGTATAGACATTGAAACACGTTTGACCAACAATTATGCAAACACCACAACCAAAAAGGGTAATTAACCCAAAACTTATCATTGGTTGAAACAAAACGTTTTCCAAATGAACTCTTTCTCTTCATGTTGCCAAAATGACTCATAGTACAATGATATGCATTTTCCAACGGTTTATAAAATCGTATGCACCAAATGGACAATTATATAAAATGACCTTCATTTATATATTACGTCATCAAAGAAATACATAAAAATGATTTATCTATCAAAATGCCCAAAAATCACAAAGATGTGTGTTACATAAGTTTATAAAGTTAAATATATCCAAATAACCAAAACTTATCAGCAGTTAACAATTTAATGTAAAACACAAACACTTTAAAATAAACATTTAGGCATGTACACCGTTTTCACAAATCAACTTGAACTCACCTTGCTAGACTTAGGCTAAATCTAGATTTTACCCCACTTCGAGCTTTTTTGACGAAACTTAAATCTTCAAGGTCAAAACTTCCATAAACCTAGATACATAAATTTTTCACCATAAATATACATCTAAAACCATATAGAATCGATCCCCAAACACTTTACATCAAAACCTCCATTTTGTTCAAAACCCTATTTTTTGACCTAAATCCTCCAAAATTTTCCAAACCAAAATTAGAGAAACCAAACACTAGGAAATCATCAATGAAACATTTATATCACCTAATAAGGTTTAAAAATGGAGTGGATAAACTTACCACTTAGGTTTTGGTGAAAACCTAGAAAACTCCAAATTTCTTGAAGGTGGAGGTGATGATGATGAGCTCTTGACATTTGCTTCCAACCCACCACCTAATACTCTTAAATCTTCCTAAAACTAACAATCTAACCTTGAAAATCTCTCAAATACGAATCCATAGCAAAAAAAATCGTCTCAAACGGAGTTATGGTGAAAGAGATATGAGAAAATGAAGAAAACCCCAAAAAATCGGATTTTTAACCTCCAGACCCGCTCCACGATAGTGCCTGGCTAAAGTGACATATGTCACTTTCGCTAGGCACTCTCGAGCTAGAAGTACCAAGAGTTTTATACTCTCAGCGATAGTGCCAAGCTAAAGTGACACATGTCACTTTCGCTAGGCATTTTAGCCGAACTTGTACCGACCCCTGTTTTGGCCATAACTTATTCGTTTTAGCGCCGTTTTTGCTCCGGAAAGAACTGTTGTTCTCGTAACTGAATTCCTCATCTAGCAAGACTATAAAATCTAGAATTTAATCCTAAAATCCCATTTCCTTTATTTCTCTCAAAAGATCGATTCCTATACAAACTCGAAATAGTACTTACCCAAAAATTACGGGTGTTACACCTAGGGCTGGCAACGGGTAGGGTATGGGTAGGGTAAGGGTTAATCCGTTATCCAATCCATTTAAAATAGCGGGTAACGAAACGGGTAATTATCAATCTCATAAAACCCTTATCCGTATCCTACCCTACCCATTAAAAGTTGCGGGTAACGAAACGGGTAATGGATAAATGGTAAAACAAAATTTCATTTTGGACTACAATTAATATTGTTAAACCTCAAACATATAAGTAAAACATAAGTTCATAAATATAGTTATTATTTTATATCTAATTTGTTGTAGTAAACATTTTATTACTCTAAATTTAATCGTAGTATAATATTTTAAAAACAATATGAAAATTGTAAGACTAACACTTTTCGTTTTATTTATTTTTCTAAATCTGTCTTGTTTCTCATTTAATCAAATGAAATATAAAAAATAAATTAAAGTACACGTTAATATACGACAAGATTATAAAAAAATACTAATAATTAACTTAATATAATTATGTGTATATATACTTACATTTAGTTTTATATAATTATACATACATATATATTATATCGTAACGGGTAACGGGTAATGGATAACGAAAAACCGTTTATCCATACCCTACCCACTAAAATTTCGGGTAAACGGGTAATGGATAAGTGGATAAATTTTTCTTTATCCATACCCTTATCCAACGGGTGAAACATAACGGGTAACGGGTTTACCCTTACCCATTGCCAACCCTAGTTACACCATTGACATAATTACATGGCACATTCGTTGGGACGACCAACCTCTTGGTAATATCCGTTGCTATTGTGACATATGTCACAATTGCATGACACTACCGAGACGACCATACTCTTAGTACCATTGGTGCTATTGTGACAATGTCACAACCACATGGCACTATGGCCGAGACAACCATATGTGTTTCTTCCTTTACCGATTCACCCAATTCAACACTCTTCTCCAATTAGGATGGGTGTTACAGCGTACACTGTGTGATTTGGGAGCAAGCATAAACCTCATGCCTTTGTCTGTTTTTAAAAAAATAGGAATTGGTGAAGTTCGTCCCACCACAGTCACTTTACAACTGGCAGACAGGTCTTTGGCATATCTGAAAGGGAAAATAGAGGACATATTGGTCAAAGTTGATAAATTTATCTTTCCGGCCAATTTTCTAGTTTTGGACTATGAAGCAGATCGAGATGTCCCCATAATTTTAGGAAGACCTTTCCTTGCGACTGGTCGAACGTTGATTGACGTCCAAAAGGGTGAACTTACCATGAGGGTAAATGAACAAAAAGTTACATTTAATGTTTTTAAGTCCCTTAAGTTATATGGGCGATTTGGAAGATTGTTCAGCCATTAATCTACTAAGTGAAGACCTTGGTCTAAATATTGAAAAGTGTGTTGAGCATTTTGAAGAGGGAAGTGATAATGAGAGAAAATTGGAGAGTTCGATTAAAGTGCAACCACCAATGAAAGTGAATCAAGGTATGAAAGAAGTGAGGATGAACCATCATAAACACAAGAAAAAATGGTTTTTGTCGAAAGATGTGCCTTCACCCCCCCCCCCCCCCCCCCGTCTTGTCATCCTAAAAATTAAAGTGTTGGGTTGGAAACAACCTTGTAAATAGTCTTATCTAATTTTAGTAGTTTTGTGTTTTTGTTATTATGTATATACAGGACTTGGTCGTGATTTTTGAGAAAATGCGCCTACGAAGAATTTGGGCGGGATTTTAAACAAAAGAAGGATGATTTATCACTTTCAAAATGAACCCTCTCATCTTCTCCATGGCACGCTCCAAGAAGTTGGTTCCCAACCCTCACCCAAATCCTTCTCTCCGATCACATCGCCTTCTGTTGGCCACCACCATACCATCCACCATAGCCGACGCTAGCTCCGCCATGCCACCACAGATGCAATCGTCCACCTCCTTGAGTACCGGATCATCAACTCTCGCCGTGCAAATCACCGCCGGTTTATCAATAGCCAGCGCTGACGACGACCAAACGCACTCCTCCTCACTGGTGACATTCATCCATAGTTTTGACGAGTGTCACGACATTTCCCATGGGTATCTGTACCCCATAAGTTCGCCATGCAGCTCCACCCCCTACTTCTCATGTTCCAACGTCCAGCGACCGATTGATCTTTTGGTGTGGGAATCATCTTTTGCGAACTTTAACTCTTTTTATGCTTCTTTTGCCCGTTAAGTATTGTTTTAAAATCCGGAACTCACCTTATCATCGTCCTTTTGTATTTTGCCATCGATGGATTTTCAATCTAATTCTTAGTATGTATTTTGGTCACATTGTGTTATTATGCATCTTATTTTTCAGGTACAACTTTCCATGGAAATCATTGGCTTTTGCATTTAAAAGGACGTAGGCCATTTTTCGTAGTTCGGTCGAAACACTTCCCCTCCTTTCCAAGTCTTTATGCCCATAAATTGTTTTAACCTTTACCAATGAGGACATTGACGTGTTCTAAGTTTAGGGGGGGGGGGGTTGATGATTGGAAGGCGTTGTGACTTTTATGGTCATTTACCAATTTTTGATCATAGAAAAAAAACAATATATACATATATACATATATATAATAAGTCTTCAAATAAGAAGACATGTGGAGCCCAATAAATAAGATTGACCCATATGAAGAAAATATGGGGTTTCATGGCCCAATTCACTAAAGGGGGCCCAATTTTGAAAGAAAAAAAACCCAAAACCTTTTTTTTTTGTTTACCACAAGTTTGGGGGAAGAGATGAGAGACAAATTATAGCCATATACACAAACCCAACTCAAGGCCTATCTATTTGTTGCAAATGCGGTGATTTCCACAATGAAAGTTTGTGCCTCTTCAAGATCATGACGGATGCATCAATACCTTTGTAAGTTTTCTTTGTCTCTTCGTAACATTCTTTGCATTTCCTTTTCTTTCATCACTTGAGGACAAGTGACATCTCAAGTTTGGGGGTGTGATAACCCTCATTTTTAGTGTTATTTGTTACTCTCTTCCTTCATTTTATTAACCTTTTTAGCCGCTTTTACTTCCATCTCTTTCCTTTGGTCTTTAAAGCTTGCAAATATGATGAAAACACCAAAAGATGCAATTTTGTCAAGAAAATATCGTTTTTGTGGGACTATGGGCACTGTATGCCCACTGTAGGCACCCGAGGATACATACGGTTTTAATACTACGTATTTGTATTAAGAGGGTATTGCAGAAAAAGAATGGAGATTAGCTGGAAAATACAAGATGGATGCTAGCTGGAGGAATCTTGACAATCATTGTACTCTTTTACCCAATGATTATTATCCTTAAAATTTTGGGTATTACCTATTAGGTAAAAGCTTAATTTTCCCTTATAAATAGGTAGTTAGTTTAGCATTAAACTTCCATCACCATTCTCCAGCTCCAAGAACTCTCTCTTTGGAAGAGTTAAAGAGTTGAGAAAGTTGTCTTTACTTTCAAGCATTTAATTTCTCGTAATTTTGTTTCTGCCCTCGGGTTCCCACCGTGGGCACATCTGTAACTTAGCTTTAATTTTATGCAAGTAGTGTAACAAGTATTTACTTCCTTACTTTAAGTCTTTTATTATTTCCAAGTCTTTTATTATATGTCATTTATTATTATGCCTTTATTTATTATGTCTTTTATTATTATGAACGAACCATCTTTTGGGTAGAGGTGTGAGCCAACTTGAGACTAGTAGGCAACACTTGGGTGTTGCCATCGTTATTAGCTCTTAAGCTTGGTCACTTAAGTCGAGACGTAAACTCAATGCTGATAAGCCGATCAATTTGAAGTGTTAATATTATTTCCAAGTCTTTTATCATATGTCATTTATTATTATGCCTTTATTTATTATGTCTTTTATTATTATGAACTAACCATCTTTTGGGTAGGGGTGTGAGCCAACTTGAGACTAGTAGGCAACATTTGGGTGTTGCCATCGTTATTAGCTTTTAAGCTTGGTCACTTAAGTCGAGACTTAAACTCACCGCTGATAAGCCGATGACTTTGAAGTGTTAATATTAAATCTAGACCTTGAGAGGGGCGAATTCGAAATACGGCTTAAGGGATGCACAAAGATTTGAGAGAGCCTTTGATAATCACGTAGAGATACGGGTTTTGCATGATTTATTACGGTTCAAACGTCGGAGGAGATTTATATCACAAAGAGATTTGGGTGTAAATCTTCGTACCGGTAGAACTTGATTTATTTCAACGTAATTAAATCGGCAAGATTAAGAGTTGGCAACGATGGACACTTTATGGGCATTTTGTAGGACCGGTCTTTAAAAATCCACTTTCGAGAGATCGGACTTTTTATAGATATTCCGTACTACAAAAGGCCTAACCATTTGTCACTACGTCTATCTCAAGAAAAGCTTACACCCATACCAATTTCTTAATTATAAATTTTATTCCGTACTCTTAGCATTAATCAACCACCAAACAAATATTTTTCTCACAACTTGAAACTTGTGCAAAAATTCATGAAAATCTCTGCTTCTCAGCGAGTCAGTCCCTGTGGATACGATACTCGGTACTTGTACCATTATATTACTTGTAGCGATCCCAGTGGTGGTATATACTTGTGCTCTCACTTGGAAGTACTGTGCCCACGCTGTATAGTGCACGATAATTAGCTACCAGTTATAAACTATATCAATTATTATTTTTAATTATTATTCGATATATTTATATATCAAAAAGTAAAATATGAAATTCTAAAAATGTTTATCTAAGTTACATAAAAATTAAAGTTATACTCATTTTATATCATACATCATTAAAATATGCTAAATAATTTTAATAAAATATTTAATTTAATTAGTAATAATATTTTTGTAAAATATTAATTAATTAAGACTAGTTAAATACCCGCGCAATGCAGCGGATACAAAATTTTGTTGTATACCAAGAAGCGGTTTTTAGTGTAAAAAGCATTGCTTTACATGAGACGGCAAGTCATCAAGCATGTGGCTTTATCAAGATTATTAACACCTAATTTTATCTATCAAGTTGCCTCAAAACTACAGGTTAAGAATCCAGAAAAGACAATAAAAAATATTTCACCACTTCAATGCTAGGCAACGATTCTAGCTTATATGGCCTTTAACAAGAGATTAGATGCAATTGAAGTGAGGCATATTCATTTGGATAAAAAAAAATTCATTGCCAAATATACTCTTGCTGCCACCTTTCTCCTTTCATTTCATACTCATCCGTTGCTCTTGCACTAAATTCAAATAAAATGGTAGAAATGAGTTCCAGGGATACCTACTTACCTAGTTAAATCCCAAATAAGAGAGTGACTGAAAAAAAGAGAGAGTATGATAACCTACAAACTATGAAGGAGTACAAAGAATTCCATGCCACATTTAACCTTTATAGATGATTTTCCAAGAAATGTTGAATAAACTTATTGGAATATAATACCTTAAGAAATGAATCCCACGATGCACATTCGGGTATACAACATGACTTTAATACAGATTCAAATTTTGATTGATCACTTTTTTTCATCATTGTTGAATGTTATTTTTCAATTGAGCAAGAAGCTTATTAGTCAAACTATAACCGGATTTCTCGTGCCTTTAACTCTCGGTTAGGTACTCTTTGTCTTGAAGGTCCTTCCGTATCTTTCATAATATATCATAGGCAAAGAAGGAATCGAAATTGGATTACCTTTCTCGATTTCAAGATTTTCGTGATCTCAAACTGAGTACTTAGGTGTTAATGTTTCATGGTCTCCTCCTTCACCATATACATATCTTCCATATTACCTGCCAAGATAGCTTATAACTTGAAATATTTGATAAAGGAAGCAAAGATAAAACTTCAAGAGGAATGAGCTTAAGTTAAACAACCATTAAAGAAAGTAAGATAGTTGTATATAACTGTACACTACAAGACTACATCAGGAAGACAAAAAGTAGCTAGTCTTGTAGATAAAAAAATCAAGTCGATGATATAGTTAAGGGGTTGTTTATCAAACGTTTACCGGGTAAGCGTTTAACGAAAATTCAACACTATCACTCACTGGATGCCAAAGATTAGAGATAATGTTCATTCCCTGGACATTGAGAATACATTTCATCACAAACATTCACAATCAGATCTTATAAGCATGTTGGGAAATGTAAATTTTTTATAGAACTTTTTTTTTGACAAAAAACTATTTCTTGGACTTCTTATATTCCTTTTTACAAAATTAAAATTAAATTTAAGGGTTGTTCCACTCAGGAGATTATGTGAATGACATATAATTAAGTTCTGTGACGAGTTCAAGTAGATAAGTAATTGCAAAGTTCATATGTACAAAATACCAACAAAAGAAATTAAGGTGATTATCCGGGGACTCCGAATGTAGAATTTAAAACACCAGATACAAAGGGAAACTTGTTTTCTGGTGTGAAAAGCATACTTGAAGCAAAGAAGGAATCTATTAAAAGACTCTAGGCTAAAGAAAAAAAAGGAAAGCTAAGAAAGCCTATTTTTGGTCAACTGCGGCTTAAGCAAGAGTTTGTGATTAATCAAAGTTCACCTGAAATTCCCGAGGGTTTTGAAGCATGCTCGCCAATGGATGTTTCCCTATATCACGAACCACAAGAAGATAGTTATTCTAGCGGAACTTATGATAATTCACTAATGAATGACGGCAACAGTGTGTCAAGTGAATCACGTATAATTAACTCAAACGCCACAACAGATGAAGACTTGCTTGTTGCCACACAATGGTTCGATGTTAGCAATGGCGATGTTATGTGCGCTATAGCAAAAGATGAATTTTCGTAGGCCAAAAGCTTTAGGTTCGCAGCTGAAAACATGGAATATAGTAATGATGCTTTTGCTACGGTTGATTCTAAAATGAGTTCCACTGCTACCTCCGGTAGGCAAGAAAAAGAGGGCACCCGACCATTTAAATTCGGTTCAAAATTGGAAAATATAAGCAAAGAAAACTTCACCTTTTTTGCACCTTTCACAAACATTTAACATTCCATGGGTTGAACCTATAACTCCCCAGTTGTATTTGAAACCCATCAAAATATATTAAAGTGACCAAAAATGACTCAATCAAAAGAATTGTATTTGAAACCCATCAGTTGCAAATTATATATTGTGTTGTTTCATCATTTTATCAACTAACCTCACATATATGCAAATTATATATTGGAACTCTTGTCGGATTTTCCAGTCTGTTTATGAACAACCGTCCATGAAAAAAAAATGAAACTGATATACCCGTTACTGAATTTGTATGAGTCGTATATAGATCCTGAATGATGTCTTGTCTATGTGATTGTGATGAGACCAACGCCTTGTACTTTGTAACTTGAGGCCAATTCATTGAAGCAACCGCCTGTAAGAACAAACTTTGAAGCTAGATCAACTAATTAAACCTTGAAACTTTGAAGTCGTGATCAAATATAAACTTGGGGTTTCTTAATTTTTAAAATATAAATCAAATTTCATTTTAAATTTAAAAGATAAAAAACCAAACTTAGAGACCGTTTATCCAACGCTTACCGGTAAGAGTCAACATTTTCATTTAATTTACCATATAAGGTTTTAGTCTACTTACGCTTCCCACCCTAACTCTTATTCTCACTTGATACTTTGCCTATATATATATATATCAACAAAGAAAACATGTGTGTGACCAAAAACTGCCATTTGGATCATGTTCATGGTCATCTCATTGAGAAAAAAATCATGTTGACTAATAATACTAAAAGGCCGCATCAAGATAAGAATGTTGAACATATATATATATATATACAATTATATTAAAGTTCTACTACGGTTTTTGGAAAAAGCGGTTTTTAGAAAACGGTTTTTGGAAAGCAATAGTATAATTAAATTTTACATTTACCACTCTTACAATTAATTATTTAATTTACTTTATATCCCTTGTTTTTTCATTTTTCATTTTACACCCTTATCATTTTAACACAAATAATCGTATATAAACAAAAATTCAATGAAAAAATACGTTTCTTTTTTTACAAATTATATCATTATAATCGTCTCGTCAATACCTTCAAAACGAGCCCAATATTGAATATTTTTTAATTTAACCGTACTATTAAATATCTACGAATTAATTGTTTTCTATCCATACGTTTTATTTTTTTTTCATAACATATTAAAAATACATAATAGTAGATCAACTGAAATATATTAAAAATATGTTTCATTCTTAATATAAATTATATCATTATAATTTTTTCATCAATAATTTTAATATAACTTAACTATTGATTTTTTTGGGGTTTTATCTCTACTATATTATTAAAATTCTAATACGGTTAATTAGTTTTTTGAAAAGTTTTGAAAGCCAAAAGTGTAGCTTCACTTTTCTTTGAAGTTACATTTAGCACTCTTATAATTAGTTATTTAATTTACTTTATATCCCTTGGTTTTTCATTTTTTAATTTTCATTTTACACTTTTATCATGTTAACACAAATAATCATATATGAATAAAAGAACTAAATTGCAGAACTCCTTCAGGTCCTTAAGAATCTTAGTGTCTCTAAAATCTTTTTTCTGCCCCTGGACAGTTGTCAAACTAAAAGAACTAAATTCTTGAACTCAAAGAACCATAAATTGGTAATGGTAAACTAAATTCTAATTTTAAGTAAACTGTAAATCTAATAAACGATTATTTGTAATATTAAAACAATTAAAATTTGAAAGGCTTATATGTATTAGCACAATCTATAAATCTAAAAGTCCAATACTAAAAGGCCTAAACTTCATACAGATAAAAATACAAAAAAATAGCCTGAGCCAGTTAAAAAGAAAACATGAAAAAGCCTCTCCATCGTTGTTCCAAGGCTAGTTGGTTTTCATTTCCATTTCCACTTTGCAATAGATTACATGTAAATTGAGGAGCATCATTAGTTCCATTTCCACTTGGTTTCCATTTCCATGTAAATTGACCTGATCAACTAACTTGACTGTTCCAGCAAATCAAGTACCCAAAGCCTATTGATTTTCTTGACCTTAAGATTATGGACATACCTTTCTCCATCTATGGTATGACTTGAACGACCAGAGGTTTTTCTGCTTGCCCTTTTTTTATGAAGTTCCTGTAATGAATTCTTCTTGTTGAAGAGAACCTAAATACTCAAAGAATATATATACAAGTTTTGTTTTTTTCTTCTGGATATAAGTGCAAACAGTTCATCCTCCCTCAGTCTGAATCCAACTGCTAAAAAAGTCCTTGTGGTCAGGTTCACTTGTGTTGACTTCAGACAAATTGTTGTGCTTGAGAGATGGATCCCTATAGCAAGAAATTGTCTGTAACACTCTAAAGAACATACTAAATGAAAGAGGTGATTTTCATATTTATCAAATATGAAATTAGGAGTAAATAGCTAATTGTTCAAACCAAGTTCCTGTCAGCAACCAAAAATAGCTAAAAACTTGTTTTAGTTCATGGATTTACAAAAATAAGAAAGAAAAAAACAAAGTATGCACAGTTCGAAAATACCAATTTGATTTACTTGAACCGGGCATTAGAATATGCTTTCCTCTTCCCCTGATTAATTGTGATAATCTAAAACCTGCAATTCACAACTGATCTAATTTTAAATCACAAATATCCGGGATTGTATCTTGATTGCAATCCAACCGAGTATATGAACATTGGCCCTTATTTCAATATCTGGTTCTATTCCGCCCTGTTCAACATACAACAAAATTTAGCGTATTAGCTATATATATATATATATCTATAAACCATTCTAAAACACATCTTATGTTGGTTAAAATTAAAAATTGGACCATGAGAAGAAATTTAACAAGCCTCTTCGTACAGGGAAGACCTTCCATAAAGCATACAAAGTTGGATGTCTTGAATTTCCCACCCATTAGCATAACCATTAAAAAAGGTAATTAACCATCTGATGCTTCAAAAATCAGAACTTTTAGATGCAGCGGAAATCACTGAAATGCATACCTTCATATAACCGATTTTATCCATTGAAGTACTTACTAATTTGAAATTGTAATTCCCACATTCAATCAAGCTATTCAAACACTCTCAATCAAGATCATGATATAACAGTGTATATATTCTAGAGAGAGAGTAGAGAGAGAAAGTAAATCTGAATTATGACATTAAGCTCTTTTGTGTTTCATGAATACAAAGAATACAAACTATTTATACCCACTATGAAACTCTCAAGTAACTTGAACAAAATCCACTCAAACTCTCAAGTACTTAAACTCTCAAGTACTTAAACTCTCAAGTACTTAAAACTCTCTAAACCTAATGTTGACTTTCTACATTTTGACTTACATTGACTTCCTTTGACTTCTCAGATACAAGGCTTTTTACAAGGCTTTCCTAATTAAATCTTGTATACAATTAATGCACTAACATTCTCCCCCTTTGTATTCAAGATTTAATAAAAATTTGACAATAGTCTTCAGCGCTTTGATTCTTCAATCTTTAACTCTGACGACTTTGAACTTTGAAGCTCTTTCTGAAGTTGTTGAAGAATCTTGAAAAGTCTTTAACACTTTGCAGCTTTAGAAAGTCAACAAGTCTTGAAAACGAATCATTTAAAGTCTTGAAACAATACTATGAAAACTTCATCTTTGAAACTTCTTTAAACTTCTTTGAAATCTTTTGCCTTTGAGAAACTTAGAGGAATCTTTCAAAAACTTTATCTTCATCACTCTGATCTCTTGATCGTCTTTGGAAAAACGAACTTTCACGAATCTTCTAATTTGACTTTGAATAATCTCAGAATGATTTCTTTTCAACTGGCTTGGACTTTCAGAATCATCTTTCTTCAGAAATCATCTTCAGAATCTTCTGAATTCTATGACAAAACTTTGATGATTTTGAAATTGATCTTTGTAAATGTCTCCCCCTTTTTGATGATTGTGAGCATCATGATCATCAAAACTTTCTCAATTTCAGCACTTTCTTTGAATCTCCCCCTTTTACAAATATTCTCCCCTTTTGAGATACATTTAACATTCTCTGCACTTTGATCTGAATAGTTGAATCATGAACTGTATATACCCGAATCTTTTCAAATCCAGATATAAAGAACGTTGTAACCCTGATTCAACAAATGAAACAGTTAGGAATGCCTGTCAGTAACACGAAGTTACTGTGTACAACGAATGTACAATTTAAGGAGTTGGTTTGATGATGACTCCCCAGGACTTCCATTCAATCATTGAAAAACACAAGGTTTATCTATGAATGTTCTGACAGAAAAACAAATTTTCTGTGTGCTCGTGCTTGTGTATGAAAGAATTTCGCACAATGATTGTGTTTCATAAGGCTCAAATTGTGTAAACTGTTGAGACAGCAACAGGTATTACACGGACTCAATGTGCATGAAAGAGGTGCGAAGGTAGGGTAACTTTCCTTCTTTTTCAATATCTTAATCTTCCGAGTGAAGATCAGATAGCAGATATGCTGCGTCCCCAAAGAAAATGAAACATTTCTTTGTCAAGAAAGAAACGAGTGGCTGGTGGGGTAATTGCAAGAGTTGGCATGGGCTCATTGCCTGTTTCAATGATGGTCACCAAAGAATGTGAACCAATCAAAAGATGTGGCTGCCTGGCTCAGAAAGTAGTTGGTGCAGAGTTCTGATATTCTTTTAAGTTTGTTCTCACACCCTCTTTCTTTTTATCATTATGCTCACTTCTAACCAAACTCTCATTTCCATTTTACCGCTTCACACAATGAGAAAAACTCAACCGGATGAGTTATCTCCCCCACTCTTTGATTTTGACCCCTCACCCCTCAATCACTCGAGGATAACTTCCTGGGTAGGAAACACTGGTTAACGTGAATCCATGGAAGTTCTTATAAGTTCTCATACGAATCCCATGTAAGTTGTCCTAAAAGAATGATTGTTCAACAGTTTAACTTTAACAGTTAAGCTCAAAAATGTATGATGACATTGTCAAAATGTATGCTCATGAGATTTGAGCAATTGAACAATGAAGATCTCTCAAAACAAGATATTGAATGAATGAAATGAAATCAAGAGAATTGTTTTGAGAATCTGATAATGTATCAATCAGATCAAATGAAATGGTTAGGGTATCAAAGAATTGGATAATTTGTTTATATGAACAAATATAAACAATGTAGCAATGAAAGCACAAATTTGAAATGATGAATGATGCTCAACAACATTGAAAGCAAACGAGGGTATTACCATCGAAAAATTTGGTCGTGATGAGACATGGTAATAACAATTTCAAGTAAAGTACTGAACCGGTGTGTATGAATACTTGACAGTATATAGACAAGATAATACGCAAGTATTGATCTTTGGAAACACACGGTCAGTTAAACATGAAAGCTCAAAATTAAAAAAACATTTAAAAGCTCACTTCTGAATTCATGAAATCTTTTGAGAATAGTGAAGTGGTTTGAACATTTAAGAAAATGTTTTTCATGCTTGAAAGTTGTTCTTCTTTCAAACAATCAGAGATGTAAGATTAGAAGATATTTACCTTTAAGCTCCCCCTCAAATCATTATAGAATGATTTATATCATATAAGCTCCCCCTGGATATTTTGCATAATATCCTTGTCTGAACATTGAAGAACGGGTCCTGATCTGTCATGTGATCAGAAGCCACAATGACATTAAAGTTCAGGTTCTAAACTGAAGTGTTTAGAAGCCAAACTCTTTGACTTTGAAGTCCGAGTCCTGAGTTAAATTTACTCAGAAGTCATAATTTTGTACTTTGAAGTACGAGTCCTGATCTGTACATGATCAGAAGTCAAACATCTTGCTCCCCCTATACCTGTGGTACCTGCGAAACAGATTTAACAGGCTTTGGTACCCACTGGTATTTGGGTCCTGGTATGTTAGATTTAGGAATCCACTTCTCATTAGATGTATATCTTTTAAAATCCGAAATCTGAGAAGTAATTCTATAAGAACCGTACTAGTTATGAGCAGATTGTTTCTGAACGAAGTCATTCTCTCCACAGTAAGAACAACAGATTTTCTTCTGTGCAATCCTGATCAAATGATTAGTAGAGAAATATATATCAGGATTACCAAAAGATTTACCTTTATGTGTACTGTTCTTCTTGGCATTTGTTGTGGATTTGAATGCTTTGTCCTTCTTCTTCTCTTCATCTGAAGAACTCTTCACTCTCTAGACCATCTGATTTTTCTTAGAATTCTTTCCAAGAGTTTTAACATAGAAGCTCGTTGAACCATCAACAGATTTATCATAAAATAGATTAGATGATCTGATCTGACTTGATTTGACAGTTTGTGGTTTGGTACTTTTCTTTTTGAAAACATTTTTGTCATGAATAGAACTTGAAACTGTTTTGAAAGAACAGACTGATTCTGTTGAGTTATCAACAGGTGATTGATCAATCACATCAGCTGTAATCTTTTCTGACAAATCAACGTTTGCAGCTTCTAAGTCATTTATCTTTTTAGTCAAAATGTTTCTTTCAGAAGTTAGTGTGTCAAACTTGTGTGTAAAATCAGATCTGGCCTTCTGTTCTTTAAGAATATCTGATGACAGAACAGATAATTTGGATGTGAGCTTAGATATTTCAGATTCAAAATTTAAACGTTCAAGCTCAAAATCTTTTTCCAAGTTCTTGGATTTTTCAGATATTTCCTTGAAAATCCCAGTATTTCTCTTTTCCGCGTTTTTCTTTTCAAGCTCATAAGACTTTTTGTTTTCTTTGAAGATTTGTTTTTCTTTTTCGAGCAAGTCTTGTAAAGTAGAAATCTGTTTGGGAAGTTCAGTAATTTTGGTTTCAAGAACTTGTTTTTCTTTCGCAAAAATGTCTCTTTCAGTTATTATTATTTTTTCAAAATCCGACATTTGCTTAGAAAGTTTAATGCATCTCAGCTCCAAATCCTTTTTCTCTTGGTTAGCTTTCTTAGAAAATTCAGATATCTGTTGAGTTGAAAATGTCTCCAGTTTTGATTTTTCTTTATCTGCTTGGATGCTTTTTATTAATTCTGCATTTTTGATTTCCAAGGCAGATATTTTATCTTCAAAAGCCTTAAACTTGTTTTGAAGCTCAACTGATTCAGCTTGGAAATTTGATGATTTTCGTTCAGTTGTCTTCAGTTGGCTTTGAAGATTCGTAATCTTTCTCTCTTTTTGCATAATAATCTTCTCTTTGACCCCTATGATTTTTTCTTTCATTTCAATTTGATTCTCTTTATCTTTAATCTCTTTCTCTCTTTCCTTTATGACACCTGCAAAATCAGATTTATCAAGATTAGCACATTTTATACAATCAGGAGTTTTATCAGAATTTGACAATTTAGATTTGAACTCCTGAATTTGATTTAGAAGCTTTGAATTCTGATTTTTCAGCTTGTCTAATTCAACTTCCATCTTTGGTATTTCTGGCATGTACAAAACAGCCATAACTCTTGCAGATAAAACAATATTTCCTCTCTCGTCTGTAACACGCATCTTGTCAGAATGTTAGCTTAAAAAAAATGATCGTCAAAAATCAAAAATTATGATCACTATCAAAATATGTCCCCCTCCGCAAACTTAGCACGAGGGTTCCGCTACCCGGTTAGCGGATGGGGTCAAGGGGCAACGCCCTTGCGGGGGTATGGGGGCAGCGCCCCTAGAGAAAATTTTTCTGACATATTTTTCTCTAGAAAGAAATGCTTGAAAAAAAAATGATCGTTCCCAAACCAATTCAGGAAAGTTGACAAAAAAGTCAAACTTGGATCACACAAAAAATTTAATTTTCAGAAAAAAAATCTAAGTCTTGAAACTCGCAGGTCACTGTACTCGCAGACCACTAAACACGCTAATCACTATTCACACTGAAACACGCAAATGGTAATGTGCGCGTTTCTAGAACTCGCAGGTCAATATTAGCGCGTTTGCTCAAACTCGCACGACGATGAAACTCGCAAGACACTGAACTCGCTAATCACTGTTTCGAACAAACTCGCAGATCAAACAACTCGCAGAACACTGTTGTTAGCGCGTTATGCTTAAACTCGCACGCTTCTCTAGCGCGTTTCTATCAAACTCGCACGTCTCTCTATCTGCGCGTTTTACCCAAACTCGCACGTGTTGCTTGCGCGTTCTTCAGACACTTGCGCATTCTTCAGTTTGCGCGTTTTGCAGATGAATCTTGCGCGTTCTTCGATGAACTTGCGCGTTCTATGAATGTAGCGCGTTTTGACAGTTCAGTTCACAAAATCGATTCAAATCGACTTAAACCTGCAAATTTAAACATAAACTTGCACCAATATGATCGATTTAGCAATTAGAACACAATTCTACCACAAGATTTCCATTAAAACATCAAAAATCAACAAATTGAATCAAGAAACAGTGCTCGTGTTCGTTTTTCAAGAAACTGATAATTTGATCAAATTGATCAATCTAAAGTTCGAATTTGACAATGTGATCTGAACGAAAATTGATCCAATTAATAAAACGTATACAATCAAATCAATTTCTTGATTTAATTGTACACAAACAAGAAAATTTGTGATCAAACAGTACTTATTCAACAAACGAGTTCTTGACAAAAAATTTCAGAAAATCAATCAGTTTGATAAATCCAATCACTCTGAAATTGTTTGGTTTGCTCTGATACCAATTGAAATTGTAATTCCCACATTCAATCAAGCTATTCAAACACTCTCAATCAAGATCATGATATAACAATGTATATATTCTAGAGAGAGAGTAGAGAGAGAAAGTAAATCTGAATTATGACATTAAGCTCTTTTGTGTTTCATGAATACAAAGAATACAAACTATTTATACCCACTATGAAACTCTCAAGTAACTTGAACAAGATCCACTCAAACTCTCAAGTACTTAAACTCTCAAGTACTTAAAACTCTCTAAAACTAATGTTGACTTTCTACATTTTGACTTACATTGACTTCCTTTGACTTCTCAAATACAAGGCTTTTTACAAGGCTTTCCTAATTAAATCTTGTATACATTCAAGGCAACAAGTTCAACCTAATAATCGAACACACATACAATTTGTACACTGTTTGAAGAGACAAATACAAACGTACACTATATGTATCAAAAGCACAAACCGGCGAACATGAAACCAATCAAAAGCATATACACATACACATTTTGGTTGATAAAACCTAAAAATGTAAGATCAAAGCAAGAAATTGAAAACCCATGGATCTTACCCTAATCTACAATCGAGTCCTAATACATACATAAACAACCCACAAATATGAAGCATTATTTCAAGAACATCATCATAAGTCGAGATTTTGTAGAGAAAACGTATAACCCGAATTGCAATAATCGTTCGATTTGGAGAATCAACAAACGATGGTGGTAAGAAGAAGAGGAATGGGAAAATGAAGATGAAGAAGATGGCAAAGGTGAAGCAGGAGCAGACGAATCTTCGATTAAGTTCTCGGATTTGGCAAATTCGATAACCAGAACATCTAAGGCTTCCCAATTACCGGCGGTGGTGACAGTGACGGTGAATCCATTGACAACCAAAATTGAGAGTGTTTCGGGGAGTGGTCGTGCGATTGGGAGAGAATTCATTGAACTGGAGCAAAATCAGGGTAATTTTGGAGAGGAGACATGAGGAGGAAATGGATACAGTAATTGAGAGAGAACGTGGGAGGGAGAGGGGGAGAGAAAATTGGGTTTCCAAAAACGGATTTCCAAAAACGGATTTTTCCAATAACTGTATTAGAACTTTCATATAATAGTAGATATATATATATATATATATATATACATACTAGGCATACCGTGCGATGCAGCGGAATGTAAGTAAATAACGAACAATTAATGTTATTTCCTTATAGACATGTCATCAACAATCAACCATGACCTATATGAATCACAATTTATGAAACCCTAAACCCATAAAGATATTCAATAATTAGTTTATATTACAATTATTGACAAAAAAAATTATAATAATATAATTTATAATAAAAATGAAACGTATTTTACGATTATGTATTTTTAATGTGCTAACGGTGGAAAAAAATAAAACGTATGGATAAAAAAAAAATTAATTCGTAGATATTCATGATATTTAATAGTACGGTTAAATTAAAAAATATTCAATATTTGGCTCGTTTTGAAGATATTGACGAGATGATTATAATAGTATAATTTGTAGAAAAAGAAACGTATTTTTTCATTGCATTTTTGTTCATATACGATTATTTGTGTTAATATGATAATGGTGTAAAATGAAAAATGAAAAAATAAGGGATATAAAATGAATTAAATAAGTAATTATAAGGGTGACAAATGTAACATTATAAGGGTGATAAGTGTTATTGTATAAAAGTTTAGGGTAATAAGTGTTATTGTATAAAAGCTCAGGGTGATAAGTGTTATTGTATAAAAGTTTGTACAATAACCATATTAGTTTTTTATATAGTAGTAGAGATTTAATTCGTAGATATTCATGATATTTAATAGTACGGTTAAATTTAAAAATATTCAATATTGGGCTCGTTTTGAAGGTATTGACGAGACGATTATAATGGTATAATTTGTAAAAAAAGAAACGTATTTTTTCATTGCATCTTTATTTATATACGATTATTTGTGTTAAAATAATAAGGGTGTAAAATGAAAAATGAAAAAACAAGAGATAAAAAATAAATTAAATAATTAATTGTAAGGGTGATAAATGTAAAATTTAACTTTAATAGCTTTCCAAAAACCGTTTTCCAATAACTACTTTTTTCAATAACTGTTTAAGAATTTTAATATATAGTATAGATATGTGAAGTTGACCATTTTTATTGTTTTTCATATTATATGTAGTAGTTATTTAAAAATTAAAATCATAGATTAATGTAGTTTTTTTCTAAAATTTGTTTTAACAAATTCAAAATTTATAGTATATATATGATATTTAATTTTAAATTCTTTCAATTAACATATTAATTATATTATTTAATCGTTCTTTACTATCTTATTTATATTAATTAACATTTTAAAATTATTAGAAATTTGTTTTAATTATATGGATCCATTGCATTACAGTCTAAATTATATGACTCCAAATTTGAATGACTAACATACTCAAACATGTAATTTCCAAATAAATGCACAATAAATGCAACTCACATCCAAAGTTTAATATTAAGTAAATTTAAACCGAACAAATGTCCCCCAAGACTAATTTGAGCCAAAAGCTCACCAAATCAATTGACCCATCAATAGTAGTCAACTTAAACAATAAAACATATTTAACCAATAGTTATGCAAACACATGCTCCAAATGCGTGATTAACTCAAAAACGCAACTTTAGTTTGGGACAAACCATTTTCAAATGGAATCATACCATTTATATTTTCAAAACGTTTCATAACACAAGAATATGCATTCTTCCAAACCACCCCCACTAAAAGTGCAGTTTCACCAAATGATCTGCATTTTTAAGATAAATCATTAAAGTACTTACACTTATGATTTATTATCAAAATGCCCAAAAATCCCAAATATGGGTGTTTCACAAGATTCATAAAATCAAATACACCATGTAGGAAAAACTCATCAAATAATCCAACAATTGATAAATATCAAGTAAGACACATTAATGCTTCAAAATGGACATTTTTGGCATGCACAAAGTTTTCACAAAGCAACTTGAACTCACCTTGCTAGGTTAGGTTAAACCTATACTCCAAACTCCATCTCTAGCTTCCAAAGATGAAGACTTTAGATCTCTATGCTAAATTCTAGATCTATGGTGTAAATCTTCTCAATAACACCTTCTTTACTCCTCAAACATATACAAACAAATCCAAAAGAAGAAATGAGGCTTGAGGTGAAAAGAACCAAATCCTAGGTTAAGAAATGGTTGGTTATAGGCTTACCTTTAGACTATTAGGGACCCAAAACCTTCAAGGAAACTTCAGTACCCTTTGTTTCCACCTTTAAGAGTTTCGAAATATGAAACCATGGGCTCAAGAATAACCCAAAATGGATGAGAAATGAAGTTATGGCCAAATGAAGAAACACTCGAAAAATCGGATTTTAAGACACTGGACCCCGTTTGCTATAGTGCCCCGCAATTGTGACAGTGTCACAATCGCATGGCACAATCTCTTGGATGTACCATTTCTCTGTACACCTCATGCTACAGTGCATGACGATTGTGACAGTTTAACAATCGCATGGCACAATCGCCTCAAATGTTGTTATCATGCCATTGTCATAATCACATTTCACAATCGCGCCCCAGATGTACCAACTCTCACCAACTTCTCGGTACATTTGATGCTATTGTTCCCGTTATCCTTCCATTATCACAATTTCATGGCACATTCGTTGGGACAACCAAACACTCGGTAACACTGGTGTTATCGTGACGTATGTCACAACTGCATGACACTATAACTAGGATGACCATACTCTTAGTAGCATCGATGCTATTGTGATAGATGTCACAACCAAGTGGCATTATAGCCGAGATGACCATACTCTCAGTAACTGTTGGTCCCGGAGGTGCTTAACAAGTTTGTAGAAAGGGGGGGGGGGGTTGAATACAAACATAGAAATTTAAAGTTTAATAAATTGTTTATTGATAAATCAAACACAATTTACAAGTTTGTTACGGAATAAGATTAAGACAAACTCAATCTAAACAAACTTAAGAAACACTAAGATGATTGCACAAGAATTTCAGAGAATGGGGGATTAAGGAATATAGAAAACAAAGGTTTCTATTTGGAGTTCAAGGATTGAGCACACCCTCAGATGGAGGGGGTGAACTTCCTATTTATACCCTATGCATTAAATGCATGGCAGGGCACTTTACACGTGGCATTCACTGATTGGCTTTGGAAGTCTGACTTTGGGAGACATGCTTTCGGCCGGATCATGAACAGTGTAGTTGACAGAGTTGTTGTACGAATTGTGGCAGAGGCATGTCCGTTCTGACACATCGTACTGAGTTGTGCAAGGGAAGACAAATGGAAACTTGAGGTATAAGATTTGTGATCATTCAATCGCTGAATATCTCTTTCTTCAGAGATATCAAGAGTTCAGCGATCGCTGAAGCTTTCCTCATGTTCCTTCGCGTATAAGTAGAGTTCTCTTGCTTCACTGATATCCGCATCAGGTCACTAGTAGACTTCTCTTTGTTCAGCAGCTTCGTCTTCGATTCAGCTATGAACATCTGTTGACGCGAGACTTGTCTTCAGGGATTACGTTACTGTTTACATTAGAACTACCAGCGATACTGAACAGAATCAGTTTGATCACTGATAGTGAAACACTAATACATACTAAATGTTTATAAGAAGACTATCAGCGATAACTGAACAGACTCAGTCTGATCGCTGATGGTGAAACACTAATACATATTAAACGTAATTTTCACTAAGTACAGAAAAGGGTCGTTATCAAATCACTGAGAGAGTTTGGATCAACAATCTCCCCCTATTTGATAATGACAAAGTAAATGAAGAAAATTACTTTATAATTCAAAATGATGGAATAATCAGGACTCATAACATACATGTCCCAATTACTATTTTGAGGGATCTTTTACAGTACTGATAGAGTTAAGTGCTTCACTGAAATTTTCATTAATCCAGGAAAAGAATTACAAGGTATGAAAATTACAAGTACAAGTGATGTACTAACTACTGTAAGTTTAAACTAATAGATTACAAGAAAACTAATCTATCAGCTATCTAAAGAGGATTAGGAGGATTGATCAAATACTCAGGTATATCTTCTCCTTTTTGCTTTCGCTCTAAAGATTCTTTGCTAATTATCACTTTGATTTGCTCAGCAGTAGGAGAGACATCACACCATAAGCACATGAGATCCTTGAGAAGGCCGAGGGGACAGATAGGGATTTCAGAGATTCTTTGAAATCTGAGTTGTTCCTCGTCATCTCTGAAGAAGATTCCAAAAGGTTCTTCAAGTACTTGTCCCGCAACATATGGTCCACCAGGAGGCAGAGATAGATCCAGAACTGAAAGATCAGGAGGAGGACCGAACAGAGCTTCTCTTGAAAATTTGATGGAGGTTTCATTCCTGATCACCGCGACATTTTCAGAGGAGGAGGAGACAGGCTTTCTTCTGATCTGCTTTGGCTTAGAAGGAAGAGCAGACGACACCTTTAATATTGCAGCGACTCTGTTGATGAGAGCATCATTTATCCCTTCAACATAACCTCTGTAGATTGACTTTGATTTCTTCAGTGCGTCTTTGAACTCAAGCCATTCCATATAACCGAGGCTTTCCAGCTTTGAAACAAACATTGCCTTGTAGCTTCCATCCTCTCTGGTAATCTCCATAGTGACAGAAACTTTGTCCTTCTTCTTTCTTCCAGAGATAGCGACTGAAACAATCTTCATTGGGTCAGATCGATAGTCGAGTTTATGTTTGTACTAATCAACTGAGCTATCGCTGACCACTAGAGCTTTTGAGCGTTCCTCTTCAATCTCATTCAAAAGAGCAGCCTGGACTTCAACTGGTTTCTTCTTTACTTTCTTGTCTTTGACTTGAGAAGACTAAATTTTGAGAGCCAGAGTGGCATCTTTTTGACAGTTAGCGATCAGCTTCTCAGCCCTGACGGATTCTTCAATTTCAGCTTCAGTCAGGAACTCTAGATCTGTTGATTGAGAGGAGATCTTTAGCCGTTGACTCTCCAGATGAGAGATCATCTCTGTTCTTTTCTTCATCTCTTCCTTTGACCAATGAAGTGATCTAGAGGGCCTCCGTGGGTGTTGCAGGGACTCATCTTCTTCATCCTCTTCATCAATCTCTCTTACAGAGATTGGGATTATCTGGTCATCAGCTTCAGCAGCTGGGATTATTTGGAGCTCTTTAGCCTTAAGCAGGGGAGAGAACTGTCTGGTCAGAAAATGAAAAAGGTTCGTTTATTTTTATGGAAGAAGAGAGATAAAGGCTGGAAAGAAACAGGGGTGGGATTTTTATAGAAGGATAAGGGAACGAGGGAAAGGCATACCTGAGAAGGATTCTCCTCAGATAGTGAAGTCTTCTTCAGGCTTCCCTCAGCAGTAGCACCTTTGCTTTGGGAAGGGGTCCCTGAAGAAGTTCCATGGCTCCCCCCTGCTTTGATAACTTCTTTCGAAGCTATCGCTGATGAAGTGACGGCTGAAGAACATCATAGCGATGAATCTTCTTCATCGTCATCATCATCATCTTGATGAGGTTCTTCCTCTTGATCTTCGAGATCAAGGGCTTCATCTTCATCGTCCTCTTCTTCTTCATCATCGATTAAATCTTCTAGAGGAGGAGGGGCTTTTTCAGCAGCTATCTCCCCCTCAACCTGAGAGGGAGTTTCCTTCTGTTGGACCTCAGCAGCGACTTCAAACTCTGTCTTTTCTTCAGCTGCCTTCTCCCCCTCTTTGTCATTATCAGGGAGGGAGAGATATTTGGAAGGAGATGAAGCTTTTGCAGCGGCCAACACCTGAACTTCAGCCTCCAAACAGTCCAGACGGCCTTCAAACGCAGGAAGATCTGACGTAGCCTGATGAATGAACTCCACGGCAATGTTCAGCGATGTACGATCGTTCTCTGTGAATGAGGGAGTAGGATTCGAAGCTGGTGCCTTCAGGTGAGTCAGGATTTGCTGAAGAAGAACTTCACAGGAATCAACCTTTGTAGCCAGGGCTGCAAACTGTTGCTGTGAGTCTTCCCTGACTTTGACAATCGCTTCTTGGAGAGTAGCGATTTGAGAAACGTCGGCTTTGGAGGCGCATTGATCTGCCAGCGTCTTCAGTGCTTCACCAGCGGTATGAACAGCGTTGGTGGTGTTGTTGAGAGAGGCAGTAAGAGACTCCACCTTTGCACTCAAACTGTTGACATTGGTGTCAATAGTCTCCAAACTAGGACCTGAAATATAAGTTAGTTGTTGAGAAACAGGCTTATATGGTGAGTTGGGAAAAGTATTTAAGGTTATAGGGGTACCTGAATTATCAAAAATTTTGTAGAATTGTAAAGATTCCTCAAAAGATTGATGTTCAGGTCCTATGGGTCCAAACTGTGGTTGAGTAGAAATAGATGGAGGGTTAGAGATCAAAGAAATAGAAGGACTAGAGATGGGGATAGAATATGTAGGGATAGGGGTAGTTACCTCAGGTTGTTGCTGAACTGAGATTGTAGGTTGCGTCACTGTTGTTGTGACAGCGACCGAGATCGCTGGCACGGTTGAAGTGGGTATCGCTGAGGATGTGGAGGAGAGACCCACAAATGCATCCAAGGAAGTTTGTTGATAAACATCCTTAGTGATTGAGCTAGAGGTAGCTTTCTCCTTGGTCACCTTGGCCTTCTTTGAAGGACCAAGGGAGCCAGTTCATGGTCGTTTGGAAGGGGTAGCGGCAGGGATAGCAGAAGAAGGAACCTCCTGCGTGGCCGCTGAAGACGAAGAAGTGAGGAGAGAGAGTCAGGAGCGAAGTTCAGAGATACTTACCTCGTTGGGAAGCGGCTTGACCTCCAGGGAGCGCTGACCCACTTTTGGAAAAGATGCATCAACATTGGTGGGGTAAGTAGCAGGGTATAGGAACTTCATGTACCCACAGATGAAGTGTACATAAGGAATCTTTGGATCCCTCTCGGTATTCTCTATCTTTGACCTTAGATCGTCAAAGATAACTGTTGCGTAGTCGAAATTTCTTCCGGCGATCACTGAGTAAGTCATCTGGACCTGAATCTTGCTGGCCTGGTCCAGTGACCCACTCTTCCCACTCATACACTGAATGAAGTGAGAGAAGATGTAGTTAAGCTGAGAAGGCATGAGCGCCTTCTTCACCAGAGTCAGCTTCTTGTTTGTTATTGTCGTTCTTGGCTTGGATTCCCAATAGTATTCCATAGCATCCAGGAATTGGATGAGTTCAGCATCAGTGGGTAAAGCGTCGAATCCATTCCTGGGTTTGTCAGGAAATCGTTGAGCTTTCCTCAGCCCTAAGGCTGTCATCATCCCTGTTCCAAGTTCAGTGCTGAAGGAGATAGCAGGAACTAGTTCACCCTTTTTGTTAGTGAGAGAGGTCTCTTCAGTGGTAAACCAGAATTGTTGGAGAAGAGCTTTGGAAGGTGTGGGATCCACAGTGATAGCATAGGCAATGCAGGATTGCTTCAGAAATTTTGCGGCTTCCACCAGATGTGGGTTTTTGACACCATCAAAGTCAAGGCGAGCAAGATGATTGTTTTTGGGAAGCTCAAAATCAGCGATGGCGAACTTGACGTTCTTAGAGGCGACAAGTGCAGATTGAGACATTCTGAATATGAACAGATAGAAGAATAGAAGAAAGATTTAGTCTAAAAATAAAGAAGGTTTTCCCAGTTTCTATTTTAGGAAAGAAACATAGAAAAATCAACATATTTGAAGATTAAAGAGGTGTTCTTAATGTAAGATATAAGAACAAGAAGAAAAACCAAAGATTTTGAATGAAGATAATAAAAAAATTGGTTTTGAATGAATAAAATCAAAAGAAAGATGATTTTATTAAAAAGAATCTTATAAACCCATAATGGAAGTCCATAAATGGAGTATTATGTAAAAAGATTTAGAACAAGAATAAGAAGATGATCAAGAATAACCTGCTGATCTTGAAGGAGATGATGCAAATGCTTGAAAATGCTAGAATTCTTTTGAGAGAGTTTTCTTGCCTTGAAAGTATTTCCAGAAAGCGTAAAATGATAAGAATGGAAAAACATTCTTTTTATACGTTAGAGAGAAGGAGAGAGAGTGTGAGAGGCGGGAAAACAAATGTTCATCATGATATGGACAAGTCCCACGAAGTTGATTGGATGGAAGGGCAACGGACGAACGTGTCAGAAAAAGGCATGTCGTGGATTGTCGGTTCAAATGACGTCATAGAAGAGAGAGAGACTGTTCATTTGTCCGTTTTGAAATTATCGCTGAAGAAAAGTCAGCGAAAGATTTTTCTTTTTGAAAGTATCCCTGATGGTAAAGATAGGGATGAATTTTCTTTTAAGAAGGATCATTGACTAGAAATATCAGTGATAAATTTATTTTTCAAAAAGCTTTTAATCATTTGAAGAAAGTTCAGTGATTAAAGTTTATATTTTGAAAACATCTTAACTGAATGAAGATTCAGTTGTAGGGATGGAGAGAACATACCTGAGAGTCAGAATGTTTATCAGAGTGATAAAAGGGGAACTTATGATTACTGACACAATGCATGAACGCTGAAGAGTTACTCTTCAAGATTCAGCATTCCAAGCTCACTAATGAGAAAGTTGAATCTTGTCTCATCAAGAGGTTTGGTAAATAAATCAACGAGCTGATAGTCAGTAGGGATGAAATGAAGTTCAATATCACCGTTCATCACATGATCTCTGATAAAATGATATCTGATCTCTATGTGTTTTGTCTTTGAATGTAGCACTGGATTATTTGCTATAGTGATAGCACTAGTGCTGTCGCAATAGATTGGAATCTTTGATAGGTGAAGATCATAGTCTAATAGTTGATTTCTCATCCATAAGATCTGAGAACAACAGCTTCCAGCGGCTACGTATTCAGCTTCAGCTGTGGAAGTGGACACTGAATTTTGCTTCTTGCTTGTCCAGCTTACCAGCTTTCCTCCTAGGAGTTGACATCCACCAGTGGTACTCTTTCTGTCAAGTTTACAACCTGCAAAATCACTATCAGAATAACCAGTTAGATCGAACCCTGAGTCTTTGGGATACCAAAGACCGAGGTTAGGAGTTCCTTTCAGATATCTGAAAATTCGCTTGACAACGATCAGATGGGATTCCTTGGGTTCAGATTGATAACTTGCACATAAATAAGTAGAATACATGATGTCAGGTCGGCTCGCTGTAAGATACAGCAGGGAGCCTATCATTCCTCTATAGGCTGTGACATTAACAGGTTTTCCAGATGGATCTTTGTTAAGTGTCAGGGGAGGTGCCATAGGATTTTTCATCGCTGAAGTTTGTGTATGATCAAACTTCTTCAGCATATCTTTAACATACTTACCTTGGCTGATAAAAGTACATTTGTCAGATTGTTTAATCTGAAGACCAAGAAAATATGTCAGCTCACCCATCATACTCATTTTGTATTCTTTCTTCATTCTTTCAGCGAAGCGAGTACACAGAGATGGGTTAGTAGAACCAAATATGATGTCATCGACATATATTTGTACAAGAATAATATGACCTTTTATCTTTCTGAAAAACAGTGTATTATCAATTTTGCCACGTTCAAATTTTTCAGAGATAAGAAAAGATGAGAGAGTGTCATACCAAGCACGAGGGGCTTGTTTTAGACCATAGAGAGCCTTATCCAATTTATAAACATAATTTGGATACTTAGGGTCATAGAACCCTGGAGGTTGTTCTACATAGACTTCTTCATTCAGCTTTCCATTTAGAAACGCTGATTTTACATCCATTTGATAAACGATGAAGTCTTTATAGACTGCATAAGCTAAGAATAGTCGAATTGTTTCGAGCCTAGCCACAGGGGCAAAGGTTTCATCATAGTCTATGCCTTCCTCTTGTCTGTATCCCTGAGCAACAAGTCGAGATTTGTTGCGGGTTACAGTTCCATGTTCATCTAACTTGTTTCTAAACACCCATTTGGTGCCTATAACAGTTTTATCAGATGGTCTAGGAACGAGATTCCAAACATTGTTACGAGTAAACTCAGTCAGCTCTTCTTGCATAGCGCTGACCCATTTTGGATCTCTGAGGTCATCATCAGTCTTCTTTGGTTCTATTAAAGAGAGAAAGTTAACAAAGAGACATATATTACCTGAACTTCGTCGTCGGGATCACCAAGAATTTGATCTATTGGGTGATCTCTGGTCCATCGCTGAGCAGGAGCATGATCGCTTAACTCAGATGTTGGATCAACAATTGGGATGTTTACTGATGAGGACGTTTGAGGTTCATCAGCAATTAACTTTTGAGTAGTGGACAAACTATTGTTATCATAGAGGTTTTCAGACGAAGGTAGATCTGATGGTAGCAGTGTGTTTAGAGGTTCAGCTGAAACCCATGAGTTGGATTCAACATTAGGATGTATGATGTTTGGATCATCATCAGCAGTAGGTGGATCTGTGTGCTGATGGTTTGAAAAGAAAGGTTCTGTTTCTCTGTAATGAGAAAACATCTAAGCATTTAGCTCTTCATTGTCAGCTATTGGTTTAGAGTTCGCTGAGCGAGTTTCATCAAAGGTGACATGAATTGTTTCTTCCACAGATTGTCTTCGCTTGTTGAAAACTCTGTAGGCTTTGGAGATGGAGGAATATCCTAGAAATATTCCATCATCAGCTTTTGGGTCGAACTTTCCAAGCTGATCTTTGTTGTTTAAGATAAAGTACTGACAACCAAAGATATGAAGAAAGCTGATAGAGGGCTTTCTTCCATGAAAAAGCATAAGTTGTCTTTCTAAATCGCTTTACTATCAGCGATCTATTTTGAGTAAAACATGCAGTATTTACAGCTTCAGCCCAAAATTGTGTAGGGAGATGAGAATTGTTGAGCATTGATCTAGCAGCTACAATGATTGTTCTATTTCTTCTTTCAGCGACTCCGTTTTGCTGAGGTGTTCTTACTGAAGAAAAATTATGAGAAATTCCCTTGTTCTCAAAGAAGTTGTTCAGAGAACGGTTTTTAAATTCAGTTCCATGATCACTTCTTATTGAACGAACAATAAGATTATTCAGCACTTCCATCTTTTTAACAAAAGATATTAGTTCTTATGGAGTATCACTCTTGCAGCGAAGAAAGATAACCCATGTATAGCGAGAGAATTCATAACAAGTGTATATTTCTTTCCAGCTATTGATTGGATATTGACAGGGCCAAACAGATCCATATGTAAGAGCTGAAGAGGACTTGTCACTGAGGAAAATTGTTTAGATTTGAAACTAGATTTTGTTTGTTTTCCTTTTTCACATGCTGAGCAGAGAGATTCTTTAGCATATGAGTGTTGAGGAAGACCAGAAACCAGTTCCTTAGATGAGAGAGAATTCAGGGTTTTGAAGTTTAGATGAGAGAGCCTTTTGTGCCATAGCCAGTTGACATCAGAAGAGGCTTTAGAGAGAAAACATAAGTTTTCAGTGGTAGTAGAGTCCATATCTATTACATAGACATTTTCTCTGCGATAACCCCTGAGAGCAAGTTTTCCTTTCTCATTCACCACTGAACATGCTTTCTTAGAAAAACGAACTTCGTAGTCTTTGTCACATAGCTGGCTGATGCTCAGAAGATTGTGCTTCAGTCCATCTACATAAGCGACTCTTCGAAAGGTAGTTGTTCCATTGCTGAGAACACCAAACCCTCGAGTATATCCTTTTCCGTTTCCACCAAAGGTCACAGAGGGACCTTTCTCTTCCTTGTATTCAGTGAGCAGGTCTTTTTGTCCAGTCATATGACGAGAACATCCACTATCGAGATACCAGATGCCCTTTGATCCCTGCACACATAAGGAAGATTAAGCGTTGTTTGGTACCCACTTTTCAATGGGTCCTTTTGGGTTAGTGGAGATGGAAGGTTCAGTAATCTTCAGAGCAGATGAAGATTCAACTTCAGTGGTAATCTTCACTTTGGTTAATTTCTTAACCTTAGTGGTATTCTTCACATTGGTCGATTTTTCAGTTTTAGTGACCTTTTCAGCCTTGGAGGCATTTATCTTCACTTTAGCTGATTTATCAGCTTTAGTGGCAGTTGGACATTTGCTTGCAATATGGTCAGTAAAACCACATTGATAGCATTTTCTATATTTGAAAATGGTTTTAGGACCAGAAGTAGAAGGTTTTGCAAGTTTAAGATGAGCAGGTCCAGCTCCAAGAATATCTTCATCATGAGATCTGGGAGGAATTTTTATTTCTTCAGATCTCGTGGGTTTAAGGTCAATCTTTAGCTTTGGAGGACAGAGATCGAAAATTTCTATCACAGAGCTAGAAGATTGATTCACTGAAGGTTTAGAAGGAACTTTCAGCTTTGCTTTCTTGGTAGCCTTCTGAGGACGAAGAATGGATTTTCGTTTATCCGTAGACTTAGAGCCTTTGGACTTTTCCTCAGGGATAGAATTTGAAGAAGAAGGATAAAATTGATCATAAGAAGTGTCAGAGATAGGAGTGACAAACGTTCCAAACTTAAGCATGGAACTTTCTTCTTTAGGCTCATCCTGTGGTGTCCAAAAGCCAAGACCAGTTTTATCACTTTCAGGAGTTTGAGCATTTATTATCTCAGAGATCTTTGTTGATGATTTGCACCATTTATCAACATGAGCCTTTTCTGCTTTTAGAGCAGCGATGGCTTGTTCGCGTTCAATGCTGATGATTTCATTTATAATGACTTGATCTTCTAACTTCTCTTCTAAAAGAGTTAGTTCTATGATCTTTTCATGACATTTCTCTAGCTCTTGAGTTAAATGAACATTTTTGTTCTCAGCTTGAGTTTTGTCGTTTAGAGCATTATAAAGATCAATCGTCAGCACATCAACAACGCGACTTCTCTCAGCTTCAGGTAGAGAGGGATTAGTAGAGATAGATACCTGAGATGATATGTAGCTCATAGAAGGTTCTGATGGTTCTTCCAATTCTTCTTTAATCCCAGCCATGAGGCAGAGATTAGCGACTTCTTCTTCATCAGAACTTGATTCTTCTGATTCAGCCCAGTCATGTTCTTCAGCGATGAGACCTTTACCTTTTCGCTTATAGCTTTTCAGCTATTGATATTTGTTCTTCAGCTTTAGGTATTTGTCATCACTGGATCTTCTTGAGGTAGAAGGTTTGAAGACCTTTTTAGACCTGCACTCACTAGCAAAGTGTCCAATCTTTTCACAGCTATAGCAAGTGGCAGTAGCCTTATCAACAGGAGTTGATTTTTGGCTTGTCAGTGAGAGAGAGAGGCTTATTTCTTCGGAAATTGCTCTTTCTTGAAAATCTCTTAAAAGAGTTTGTCAAGAGTGCTAAGGACTCATCGAACTCTGAAAGATCAGGGTCTGATAGATCCTCAGATTCAGAATCTAACTCAGTGATGGTGAGAGTAGATCGCTGAGATGGAATTATCTCTGAAGAGACTAAAGCAACAGGAGTGCTTTTGGAGTCTTTAGAATCTTTTACAAGATTCTTCTTTAAGAGATTCGATTGCTCATAGTTGAGCAATATTCCATACAGAGTGCTGAGAGAAAGAGAATTTAAGTCTTTTGTCAGCTTAAGACATATTGAATAACTGTCCCAGCTTTCAGGAAGACATTCTAAGAATTTTGTTAGGACCTCAGAATTAGAATAGGTCCTACCAATGGTTCTTAAATCAATGATTAAGCAGTTAAACCGCTGATGAACGTCAGAGAGAGATTCATTCTTACCAGCGATGAAACTTTCATACTGTCTTACCAAGTTAATCTTTCGAGTCTCTTGGATTTCAGTGGTGCCTTCGTATTGAACACAAATGGTTTCCCACATTTCTTTAGAAGTTTTAAGATGCATGATGGAATGGAAAACTTCATCAGGCAGAGCCATTGAGATAATGGTCTTTGCTCTTGCATCTATGCCTACCTTCTTTTTGTCTTCATCACTCCACTGTCTTATTTCCTTAACGACATAGCGTTCAGGGACAGCTTCAGTGGTGGCAGTAGCGGGAACTGCAGCTATAATTCTAACAGGTTCATAGGGTCCATTTTCTATATACTCAGGTATAGTAGGATCAGCACCTTCAAGAAATAGCATCATTCGATTTTTCCATAGAGAAAAGTTATCTCTGCTAAATCGAGGAGGTTTAGAGAGTGAACCATTATCATAGTAGTTAGTGTTTGTGTTAAGTGCCATTTAGAACAACAAAGAGGAGAATAAAGCAAGATCTTGTTTATCAGATTAAACAGTCCGCTCTGATACCGCTTGTTGGTCCCGGAGGTGCTTAACAAGTTTGTAGAAAGGGGTGGTGGGGGGGTTGAATACAAACACATAAATTTAAAGTTTAATAAATTGTTTATTGATAAATCAAACACAATTTACCAGTTTGTTGCGGAATAAGATTAAGACAGACTCAATCTAAACAAACTTAAGAAACACTAAGATGATTGCATAAGAATTTCAGAGAATGGGGGATTAAGGAATATAGAAAACAAAGGTTTCTATTTGGAGTTCAAGGATTGAGCACACCCTCAGATGGAGGGGGTGAACTTCCTATTTATACCCTATGCATTAAATGCATGGCAGGGCACTTTACACGTGCCATTCACTGATTGGCTTTGGAAGTCTGACTTTGGGAGACATGCTTTTGGCCGGATCATGAACAATGTAGTTGACAGAGTTGTTGTACGAATTGTGGCAGAGGCATGTCCGTTCTGACACATCGTACTGAGTTGTGCAAGGTAAGACAAATGAAAACTTGAGGTATCAGATTTGTGATCATTCAATAACTGAATATCTCTTTCTTCAGAGATATCAAGAGTTCAGCGATCGCTGAAGCTTTGCTCATGTTCCTTCGCGTATAAGTAGAGTTGTCTTGCTTCACTGATAACCGCATCAGGTCACAAGTAGACTTCTCTTTATTCAGCAGCTTCGTCTTCGATTCAGCTATGAACATCTGTTGACGCGAGACTTGTCTTCAGGGATTACGTTACTGTTTACATTAGAACTATCAGCGATACTGAACAGAATCAGTTTGATCACTGATAGTGAAACACTAATACATACTAAATGTTTATCAGAAGACTATCAGCGATAACTGAACAGACTCAGTCTGATCGCTGATGATGAAACACTAATACATATTAAACGTAATTTTCACTAAGTACAGAAAAGGGTCGTTATCAAAGCACTGAGAGAGTTTGGATCAACAGTAACATCGACTCTATTGTGATAGCTGTCAGAACTGTATGTAATTATAACCATAGTAAAAAAACTGGCTTTTTCCTTTACCGATTAACTAGGTTCAACAATTTCTTCATTTGGGACAAAAATCAGGATGTTACAAGGTTCAAACTTATGACGTCATGGTATTGTCCCAAACTAGCTCGATCCGGTCTGCACCGGACCATATGGTCCTTTTGTGTAAAACCCTCAAATCTGGAAAGAACGACTGATTTAAAGTTTTCTTATTATACACCCAGTGGCGGATCCAGAATTTTTCCCGAGCGGATGCACCTTTAAATTGGATCAAATGCCCGCACGCTCGATGTGTTTTTAGCCTAATTCCGCCTTCATAAGACTTTTTAAGTTTTTTTTTTGGTTGATTTTCGAGGGACTTTTTTGGTTTTTTTTATTTCGAGAGAATTTTTCGATTTTTTGGTTGATTTCAAGTGATCGTTTTTAAGTTCTTTTGTTAATTTCGGAAGACTTTTTTTTTGGCTTTTTGTTGATTTCGAGGGAATACTTCGGTTTCTTTGGTACTAAATTATGAAAAAATTAAAAATAAAAACTCATGCAAAGTATTAACTGTTAAATTTGATTAACTTTATTTCCTTTTCAAGTTATTTCGGATAAAAATGTGTTGTCATTAGAAACAGACAAAAAAACAAATTTAAGATTAATGGGTAAGTTGGAGGAAAAATATTTAAAAAAAAGAAACAAAAGTAAGATTGGGACAATTGTAAATAAAAAATTGATTGTCCAAATAGAATCAAGTTTCTTATCACAATAAAAGATATAATCAATCAAGAGATTAAACAAACCTGTTTTGATTCAACAATATCAAATGATTACAAAGGTTTTTCTCTTGAGAGGATTTTCTCTCTCTAAGCTCTCTCTCTCTAACTTGGCGGCTGATAATTCTCAATTAGGCGCACCACACACAAAACAACCGTAGAGCCTATAAGGCCCACACACCTATTTTAGGAAAAAGACTAAAACAATAAAAATAACTTTCACTATTTATTACAAAGGACCTAGACTTTTATTGAGAGTGACTTTTCAGCATTGACTTCTTGAATCTTTTTCTTCAATATTGATGATCTTGAATCCAATAAATCTGTGATCTAACAATCTCCCCCTTTGGATCAAGATCATTATTAAAAAGATTAAGGGGTTGTTTGTTTTTCTTTAAAACCTCTTAATGGCTCTTAAGTCTGAATCATTCAGACCTTTTTACACATCACCTCTTATTAATCATAACTAAAATAAGACTTCAGACTTTAGACCTCTTAAAAAACAAACGACACCTTAGTAATCCAATTTTCTCTTTGAGCTCAGAAAGATGTAGTCCCTCTTTGTCTTTAATAATATAGCAATCTCCCTAAAAGATGTAGATAAAATCTCTTTCATATGATGGAAAGAAATTATCTCTCAATTCAGCTCAGAATGCTTTAGCAGAGTATCTTCAAAGAAAATTTCTTCAAAATTTGAACTTTCTGACTTGGACATTTCTTTAATCTTGTATTCTCCTCCTTTTTCTTGATAAGCTCTCCCCCTTTTTGATGAATTGAGAATCGATATCATCAAAACTTTGTCACAAGAAATGTCTTTGAATTTTCTGACCACTGATCTTTCACGAGCCTCTGATTCACCGCCAATCTGCCAAGATATTCATCTAGATCTTTTCAAATCCAGACAAATTAGAAATGTAACCCCTGAATCAACAGATGAATCAATTAGAATGCCTGTCAGTAACACGAAGTCACTGTGTGTAACAAATACACATTGGAAAGGAGCTTTTTGATGTTCACTCCCCCAGGGCTTCCATTCAATTATCGAAACACCACAAAGGCAATTTCTATGAACGTTATGACAAGAAAACAAATTCCTTGTGTGTTCGTGCAAGTGATAGAAAGAATTAAGCACAAATGATTGCTTATAAATGCTCAACATTTGTGTAAACCATTGAGACAACAGTAGATAAACACAGACTCAATGTGCATGATTGAAGTGCGAAGGTGGGGCAGACTTCCTTCTTTTCAATATCTAGATTTTCCAAAAGAAAATCGGATAGTAAATGTGCTGCGTCCCCATTGAAAAATGAAACATTTTCTTGTTAAGAAGAAAATGAGTGGCTGGTGGGGTAATGTCAAGAGTTGGCAATGGCTAGTTGCCTATTTCAATAATGTTCATGAAGAATTGTGAAGCATTAGTAATGTAGCTGCCCGACTCAGAAAGTAGTTGGTGCAGAGTTTGATATTCTTTTACTCTGATCTCACACCCTCTTTCTTTTTATCATTAAGCTCACATCTAACCAAACTCTCTTTTCATTTTACCTCATCACTCATCCCACACTCATTTCTTTTGACTCCTCACACTCAATCACTAAGGATTAACTTCTTGGGTAGGAAACACTGGTTAACGTGAATCCATAGAAGTTTCATGAAAGTCCTAGCACAAAGATCCCGTATTTTCCTATAAAGCACGTGTTGCTCAGATGATTTAACTTTTTCAGTTAAAGCTCAAATACAAGTCAGATGTTTGTATGCTCAGAATATAATCATGAAGATTTGAGCATTTGAAACATTGAAGTATTTTCAAACAAGTAAATTGAATGTCCCAATAGAATCAAGTTTCTTATCACAATAAAAGATATAATCAATCAAGAGATTAAACAAACCTGTTTTGATTCAACAATATCAAATGATTACAAATGTTTTTCTCTTGAGAGGATTTTCTCTCTCTAAGCTCTCTCTCTCTCTAGCTTGGCGGCTGATAATTCTCAATTAGGCGCACCACGCACAAAACAACCCTAGAGCCTATAAGGCCCACACACCTATTTTAGGAAAAAGACTAAAACAATAAAAATACAATAAAAATAACTTTCACTATTTATTACAAAGGACCTAGACTTTTATTGAGAGTGACTTTTCAGTATTGACTTCTTGAATCTTTCTTCTTCAATCTTGATGATCTTGAATCCAATAAATATGTGATCTAACAAAAATAGTTGTAGTTGATTGGTAAGATTTTGTTATTTTATAGTTGAGGTTTTGAATTCAATTCTTTTGTTGTATATTTATTTGCCTTTTTTTAGTAACTAAAAATTAAAATATAAAGGACTAGAGAACATGTTGCCAACAAGATTTGAACCCATGACCTTAAGAAAGAGAAGTGACACTCCAACCATTCCACCAAACTCATACTATTGTTTTAATTTCCGTTTGAAAAACATATGAGAGCACACTTCAAAATTAAGCAGGTGCACTGATACAACCGGTAAAAAATTCCATTACGACAGGACGATCGAGTAGGGGCCCATGCACCCCCTCCTCTCTGTGTAGGTCTGCCCTTGTATACATCGAATAAAGAATAAATATTTTTCTATAAATCACTACTTGGATAACCTCGAATAACAATGCTAGATTTAACGTTAGCAATTGATAGATCAAGCACGGGTGTTACTAAATCCAACAACGATCGCTATCTTCAAAGCAAGGAAGATGTCTCTAAATCACTAATTCATTCTTGTGCCTCTAATTAGCACTTATCTCATCACTGTGTCGCTAGTACCATTCCCCAACGAGGACCTGATTAGGGGTGAGCGTGGGTCGGGTCAGAGCTGAAAATTGAAAACCCGATCGGGGTTCGGGTAAGGAAATACATCCCCGAATACGACAAACGAGTTGGAAGGGTCTTTGGGGTTCGGACCATCTCGGGGTCGGGTAAGCTTGGGTCGGGTGGACGGGTTTCCATACCTTTTCCCCTTTTGCAAACTGCAGTTTTTGTCTTTAATTTCTTAATGGAATTATGCATTGCACGATATATAGAGCATGTAAATTGCAAAATGGATGTATTTTTTTTCAACAATACTAGTACTACAGAGTAATAGAGTATGACAGAGTGACAATACACTCAGTCACTCACACTCTCATGAGTCATGCAGAGATCAAAATTGCAATGTGCATTGCACAATTACATTACTATTTACTAGGGTGAAGTGATTAGGGACTTAGGTTAGGGTCTAGCTATCTAGGGTGGTGGGTGGATGATTCATGGCCTCATGCATAGACTATAGTTGTACACATACACCTCTATCTCTCTTTCAATTATATATATATATATATATATGTATATATTTACGTTTCAATGAAGAATTGAAGATGCAAACGTAAAGTGAACATCAAACAATGGCAACAGAGCAGACCGAGTTTCTAACTTTCTAACGTGAACAATGAGTCATCATCAATCATGCATGGTGTTGACTGTTCGTGGACTAGTGAAGACCGGTATGGACTATCGTGGACTGGTGATGGTGTGCAGCGGTGGACCGGTGGACTATCGTGGACCGATGATGAATGGGAGAGGAGAGGAGTAGGACTTCGAGGGCTCGAGGCTTCTCTTCTGGAGTTCTAGTTCTAGATTCTTTCTAGAGTCTGGACTGGCGATGAAGACGATCCTGGATAGGGACGACAGTGAAGACCGAAGAATAATATAATGTTATGTTAGGGTTTAGAAAAAAAAGAAATATATATATATATACTAGAAGTGTACTCGCGCAATGCAGCTAGATACATCACGATTTTAATGTTTCATTTTATTTTCTGTTTTTTGTCAATTTACATTACCATTTTGGATGGTTGTGAGAGAGTGATAATGATTTTTTTATATAAATTTGTTTAATTTAGACATAATAATATAATGTAATTTATTTTGGTTTAATAATATAATTTTTTTATAAAATATTCTGTAAGATTTTTTAATTATATTTTAGATTTTTTATATCTAAAATATGCTGAGAGTTATTTTAGGGAAGTTAAAGTGGGAAATGATTTTAGGGAAGTTAAAATGGTTATAGATAATGATTAAAAATTAATGAATAACATTAAATGTAGTACATACAGCTTTTATGGTTGTTTTTTAAGTAATTAACATTAAATAGCGGTACATTAAGCTTTAAAACTTGTTTTTAAGAGTTTTTTACGTCATCTTTATAATATAGTATAGATAAAGCTAGTTCGGGTATCAGATGGGTTCGGGGCGGGGTTTTGAAGACCCTAACCGAACCTCCCAACACACTCAATTCCTCGGGTTTCGGGGGTTGGGTCAGATCGGGTCATATGGGTCGGCTTACTTCGTTTTTTTTCGATTCGGGTTTTTCGGGTTGGATCGGGTTCTGCATAGCCCTAGACCTGATGCATATGCCGACAAATAAAAAGGGTTAGAGTTAACGTCTAGTGAGTTCAAGTAGTTTTCATCATAATTATAAAATGGTAAACTGAAAGGACTGTTTATTTAAATCATAATTTCCAAAATGAAATGTACTAAATATAAAAGCAACATCTTTTACCAATGACCTACTATTTTAGTGATGAAAACTCATTAATCAAAACACTCATTTAAATATGAAACCAAATCCAATACTCACTCGGTGACACCCCAAAATGGGGCAAATAAATAAATATGAAAAGAAAGGAAAAATAAAAATAAAATAAAATGCGTTTTATTTTATTGGACCAAAAATGTGAAGAAAAGTGTGAAAATGGTCCAAATATGCTATTTACTGAAAGTGAGAAGTGAATAAATGAGTTATTATGCAATCAGACTAAAAATAAAAGAAAATGTCAGATTGAGGGTGAAAAGTGTGAATTTGGCGAAAGTGTTGAAGTTAGGGGGCCGAATGTCATTTCTGAAAGTTCAGGAGCAGTGTTAGTTGTTAACTGGTCCAAACTAGAGGGATTGTTATGTAAATATGGCAGGTATGAAAAAATTTCAGATTTGAAAACGATGGGAGTACTTTGAGGCTTGCTATTGGCTTGTTTAGTCAACTAATACGCCAAAGTTGCTAAAGATAAAATGCAGAGGGCATTTCTAACTACATTTTAGCTCAAAAAGATTGGGATTTCGCGTCGAAACGAGAGAGAAATCGGAGCTCAAAGTTGCCACATGAAATTTCGGTTTATTGATGATTGGAGGTAAAATACTCAACCAAATTTCGAGTTCTTTATATCGATAGTTTCGTTTTTAAGTCCTCTTTAGAACCTTAGTAGCCTTATGTCTCATATTTTGGTTTTGAAGGTCCGATTTTGAGTTTTTACGGGTTTTTGAGTTATTTGAAAACCGAAATTTTAAATGAGCAAATGAGATTCAATACTTGATGATTTTCGTTGATTTTTGTTCCTATGATTAAGGAAAATGATTTTCTAGAGTTTTAGCAAAAGAAATCGTCGAAAACGGTCAAAAAACGAGGCCAAACGCCTGAAGAAGTCGCTGCCGGCGACAGGTACATACGTCAGGTCAGAAATGCAACTGGGTCGGATCAGATGTGGTTTTCGGGTCCTGACTTAGGTCTAGATCTGAATGATGGGCCTGATGCTTTTGGGCTTTTTCTAGTTGCTAGGCTTATCATTTGAGCCATATAAAATTAAATTTTGGGCTCATCTGCTGATTAATTTAATTGGATGAATATTAATATATTTCAATTTAACCAATTAAATTTATTAAAGAGTTAATTATTATGGTTCTATTAATTAAGTAATTTAAATTTTTAACAATTAGTATATTAATTTAAGTACCAACTTAATTAATATATTATTTTATTTTAGAAAACTATTTAATTTAATTAATTAATTCTTGAAGGTCTTTTATAAGTAATTTAATAAGTGTTTTAAATTGTCGTAATTTAAGATTAACGATTGTTTAGGATAAATCGACGTTAAGAGTCGTTATCGAGCGTAACGCTTGGAGGTTTATTAAATTATTTTGATGGTTTTAATAAAGCGTCATAACTTGAGTTAAATAATTATTGAGACGTTTTAATTTAGATAGATAGATTTATAATTTATAAAATGATTATTTTGACGTTTTGGAACGTCATCGAGATTTAGAGTTGGTTTTTGACTATAGTTAGCGGAGGTTGATCGCGTTGACTTTTACCTTATTTGACCCACACATATTCTAACGATAAGATCAAATGGAGATATTGAGACATTAAGAGACTCGAATTTGGAGTTTGACTTTAGGTCGGGTCAAATTTGACCATAGTTGACTATTGTTGACTTTTGGAGAAATAATTGGATATTATGATATAAAATGTGTAGGTTTTCGGATGAGAGTTATGAGTAGCCGACTGTTGATGCCAAAAATTACCCAAAGATAACTGAAAGTCGTTGTGGAGTTTTTAACAAATAAAGAAAAGGATCTATGACAAATCGTGCGTCGAACGATCTTTACATGGAAAATTGGTAACGAGGAAAACCCCATTGAGGGTAAAAACCGCGGACGATAGCAGATATCGTCAAGTGCACTATGGACGTCAAATAGGTACGTCGTCCTTTAGAAGGAACGATCGAGAGTACAATTAACGATATTACATGTAAAAATAGATAAATCGTAAGATTGTGTCGTTCGTCGTGAAGTATAGCACTTCGTCGAGAGTTCTTGCTTGAGAGGAAGAAACTTGAGTATGCTTGAGCACTGTGTGTCCAACGGCCTGTGTATTGAATGATCTTGATGATGCTTTTCCGTTATGACCGTTTGTCTATAAATGTGTATTAACCTGTAATGAAGAATCATAATAGAAACGTACGTTTGACAATAAACAAGTCATAATCGCTAGTTACATTATGAAACTTGTAAGAGGTTTAGTTGTTGAGAGTTTTCATGGTCGTGAGTCATAAGAAACTTGCGACCATCGCCATAAGTGGCGACCATGGTTCTTAGCGCATGTGGTCTTGAAGACCTTATCTTAATACAAGAGTTGTCTTAAGATTGGAAACGTTTGGTCTTCTCGCGTTGGTCGAGACTTGAGAATTTTACCCAAATTGTTTGCCCGCAAAATTCAAAATTTAGGCGGCAAGTCGACTTTTTGAATTTTCGTAACCGAATTTTGACATGTGTCGACTAAAGTAACCAAATCGGTTTCTTGATAACTGAATCGATGCGTGGGGAACCGTAAAGCCGAATAACAGACGTGATGTCATGGCGACATAGGGTGTGTGGTGTCAGGCGTATGGACAGGTGTCGTCCATCCGACGATAGCACACGAAGGGTCGATGATAGGTGTCGATCATCTGTCGAATCGACCTGACACCGAATATAAATATCGATCTCCAGTGATTTCCTTTCCTTTAAGTTTTTAGAGAGAGAAAACTTCCCTGAGTCCTTTCCATAACCTGAAAAAAACCACAATCCTTGCCATTTTCAAGTTCGAGGTTAGAGCAATACTTAAGGTACGATCTTCATACCCCTTTTATGGGTATTAAGTCGATAGCTAGAAAGCGTAGGAATAATTGGGAGGCCCTCACATTCTACCAAGCCACAATTTCGGTTCTAGATTTTGTAATTGACTTAGACCCCATTAGTACCCTCACCGAAGAGGATGATCTTGAGGCTTTTCGACTTTGCCAAAATCCCTGATGCTGTTCATCTTTACCCTCCGGCCCTATTGAGGCTGGAGCAATGTCCGAATGGGTATTTCGTCTTGTATGAATATCCGTTCAAAATAGGGTTTACTTCGCCCTATTCTCCACTATCGATATCGTTTTTGATGATCTTCGACTTGTCACCGGGGAAGATGATGCCCCAGTTCTGGCGGATCGTTCAAGTCATTGAACGATTGACAGCTTAATAGGCATTGCCATTCAATGTCAACGACCTCCTCTTGGCCTACACGGTCAAGGCGGAGGCAAACCATAAATACAACCTCTTCTCGCGATACAGAGGGGCTCGTACATTGATCCAAGTGACTGCGGTGAACGACCACAAATGGAAGACGCGATACGTCTTTGGTCACGTGTCGTCGCTTAGTGACGACGATCAATGGCTCACCGATGGGTGGAACACCGAAGGTAAGACTGATAGGCTTTTAGTCGTTAGTTTTGGTCGTAAGTTTTATGTATGTGTCTCACGACTTTGATGTTTTTTGCTATTTCAGCGATCAACTTCTCTTCCTTTGCACTTTCTCCAGATTCAGCAGAGAAGGTCGAGAAGTTCCTCGAATATAGCATCGAGGACCTCTCATTCTTCACCGACCCCTTATCGACGAGGACTAGGACGTGGTGTGTATTGGGAGTTCTGCTGCCCTGACCGCTGAAGAAGAGAAGGAAGGGTCTGACGAAGAGACTCTAGAAGAGCCGATGACGGGTAAGTAAAAATATTTTCCTTTTTCGTAGTCATAAGGTCTAGTCATAGGACGTCACTTACTGGTCGTAAGATCATGTAAGGTCTAGTCATGAGACGTCACTTACTAGTCGTAAGATCATATAAGATCTAGTCATGAGACGTCACTTACTTGTCGTAAGATCGTAAGGTCTAGTTGTGAGACGTCTCTTACTTGTCGTAAATTTGTAAGGTTTAGTCGTGAGACGTCATTTACTTAATGTCTTTATTTTGTTTTCAAGAGGATCAACCACCGCGAAGCCGACGACTGGCCTCTCGAAGAGAGAGGCGCTGGCCTAACTCGCTCGCAAAGGGCGAGAGATGAATAGAAAGGCTCCCCCTACAGCAGGGTCGGGGGTCAAAAAACCGAAGGTGGTCCCGAGGAAACTGTCTTCGAAGAGAAGTGGCCCCGAGGTCACTGCTACCGAGAAGGCGATGCCGCCCCCAATCGTGGAAGTTGCGCTGATTTCCCAGGTTCCACCATCGGGGGTGGAGGCTCAGGCTTTCCTGTCGAAAGACAAGGGAAAGGGTCCTCGGGTTGAAGAGGATTTGAGCCAAATGTCGGTTAACTTTACTTTACTGGTCGACTTCATGTCGTTCGGTAAGTTGAGTAAGAAGGCGTTGTTCCCACATCTGGGCAGTTTCCTTCTGTCGACATTCTGCGAGCGATACAAAAATTTGTCGGTAAACGACTTGGGAGCCCACGTCTTGGGTCTCTCCTTCATGGTAAGTAACTCGTCGTTACTTTGTCTTCTTTGTATTTTAATTTCGATCGTACGATCTAACATTATTTTGTCATGTGTTTTGCAGGTGCTCGAGGCATCGCTGGTCCTCAACTCACGTCTTGACGACGTGAGGAGGCTAATCCCTATTGCTCTTGAGAAAGAGAGGGAGGCTTTGGCCAAGTCTAAGGAGGCTTGGGGCCAAGAGGGTGGATGAGTACTCCGAACGTTTCGACGACGCCCTCAATACCGTTGAGGTCGTCGGACATGACAAAGAGGATCTCCGAGGGCAGCTGAAGGTGGCCCTTGAACGTGCGTCCCTGGCGGAGGCGGAGTTGGAGGTGACTAGGGTAATCTCGGCTGCGACTGAAAAAGAAGTTGAGTCCCTTAGGTCGAGGTTGGCCGCATCGAAAGAGCAGGTTGCGGCTCTTGGGGAGAGGGTGGCATCCATCGAGGCGTTCACGCGACTCAGGGTGCGTGCGACCATCATGCGACGCCACTTGATGGGGAAGAACCCCATGGCAGCGGCCGAGGAAGAAGTGAAGTTCTTCCTTCAATCTGTCGGAGTCAAAAGAGATCTCAATTCCGAAGATGAACAAGAGGTCGAGGATGAGGGTGACGCCCTGATAGGTGGAGATGCTGAAGGCGTGGCCCAACATCAGCAGGAGGAACAGGAGCAGTCGGCTCCTTAGCTTAACTTTTTCTTTGTTTTGCTTTGTATTTTCAATCGAACGACCATTGGTGGTCGTGCCTATTTTTGTAATCATTTTTGAATATTAATACAAGATCTTTTGACAAATGACTTGTCGTAATTTTAATTTGTCTCAACAACTAATCAAAATATAACATTCACGACGATCATAAATGAAAAGATAATAGAAAACAAAAAATTTTCTAAGTAACTCACGTCATTAGATAAGATTGATCATAAGCCAATAAACTTGCGACTAGGCAAGTAAGTAACTTGTTAAGGAACTTACGACCGGCGTAAATCATAAATTTGTGAAATGATTAGAGAAAACCTTAGGTCGAAGGAACTTGCATGTAGGGAAAGTAATAAATCAAACCTAAGATAGAGTTTAAAGAAACTTTCGACTAATGGCAAGGTTTTAGTGTTAGATTATAGATCGCATGACTCGGTTGCGATATGATTGTAAAACCATAAGCAAGGTCGAATGTTCGACTGATTCTGCGATGAAACAACATTAGAGTGGGTCATTGGCTAGGCCAACGACACTCTGATGCTTAAGTTAGTAATCATTATGAAAAAGATAATCGAAAGGAAAAAAGATAGAATTTAAAAGAAATACTTCTTTAAATGTACCGCATTCCAACTTCGTGGGATATCCCGATTGTCGAGGGTTTGAAGTCGATTAACACCTTTTCCAACGACTTCAATTATACGATATGGACCTTCCTACTTGATGGATAACTTACCTGCGTTTGGCTCTTGAGTGTTTTGAAACACTCGTCATAAAACATAATCGTCCTCCTGAAAGATTTTGGACTTGACATTTTTGTTGAAGTATCGTTCGGCTGATTGTTTCTGAGGCGCCATCTTGATTAACGCCAACTCCCTTAATTCTTCCAACGCATCGAGGTCATAACTTAGGTCGACTATGTTGTGATTGACCGACGTGTGTCGTGAGGTTGGCAATTGGGTCTCGACCGGCAAGACCGCCTCGCAACCATAGACCAAAGAGAAAGGGGTTTGTCCAGTAGACGTTCGAGGTGTCAAACGGTTGGCCTAAAGAACTGTCGGAAGTTCTTCGACCCATTTGCCTTTAGCCTCCTTGAGGAGTGTCTTCTTTCTATAGTTGATGATCGTTTTATTGCTTAACTCGGAAAGTCAATTCGACTGAGGGTAGCGTGGTGTCAAAGTCGTAAGTTTGATATTACGATCTTCCCAAAACTGTTGAGTCCTGTCACTTATGAATTGAGACCCATTGTCACATACGATTTCAGATGAGATTACAAACCTGCAGATAATGTTAGTCTGGATAAAAGAGATGACTTCTTTGTCCCGTACTTGGGAGAAGGCAGCAACTTCTATCCACTTGGAAAAATAATCGGTAAGAACTAGTAGGAATACCTCTTGCCTAGGGGCTGGAGGTAATTTACCAACGATATCGATTCCCCATCTCATGAAAGGCCATGGATTTAGAGTCGAGTGTAGAGTTTCAGAGGGTTTATGAGACATACTTGAGTGTCGCTGACATGCATTGCAACTTTGGACGTACTTTATGGCATCTTGTCGTAAGGTTGGCCAATAGTATCCTTGTCGGGAAATTCTATTTGTTAAGCTACGGCCGCCTGAATGGTTGCCACACTATCCGTTGTGCATTTCTTATAAAATGCTTTGGATTTGATCTTTACCGACGATGCATCGTAAGTTCAGTCCTATTGACGATCGTCGATAAAGTTTTCCTCTGATCAGGGTGTATTTGGATGCCTAAAATCTGATCTTTCGGGATTCCATTTTATCTTCAGGAAGTTAGTCATTCGTTAAGAAATTTTTGATGTCGTTCGACCAATCATCTTCCTTTTCTATCACATGGATGTGGTCTTCACTTTCGATATATGATGTTGCCAAGTGAATTATTGGAACGACGTCAAATAGGGATTGTCCAAGTGCCGACCTGAGGTTAGCTAGTGCGTCAGCTTGGGTATTTTGATCCCTTGGAATCTGTGTAATGGAGAAATGTTGAAATTCTTCAGATTTGGCTCTAGCTATTTTAAGATATGCCGTCATCTTAGAGTCTTTGGCTGCAAACTCTCCATTCATTTGATTTACAACCAAGAGGGAATCACTTTTGACGTAAAGTCTTGTTACCCCCAGGTTGTGAGCCATATTCATTCCTGCGATCAAAGCTTTGTATTCAGCTTCATTGTTTGTGGCTTTGAAGTCTCATCGTATGGAGTACACAATCTTGACCCCCTATGGCGACTTGAGGACGAAACCGAGACCTGCCCCCTGATGTTTGAGGATCCATCGACGTGCAGAGTCTAGGTCGTGTCATCGAGAGTTGCCACAGACTCCATCTGTACATCTAGTTCTGGACTGAAGTCGGCGATGAAGTTAGCTAGTGCTTGTGATTTGATAGTTGTCCTTGGTTTGTAATCAATGTCGTAACTACTAAGATATATACTTCATTTCGCCACTCGTCCTGTCAACTCAGGTTTTTTTAAGACAAATTTAAGAGGAAAGTTAGTCACGACAGTTATAGGATGTGATTCAAAGTAATGTCGTAACTTCTTTGCAACTTTTACTAGCGACAATAATAATTTTTCCATAGAGGAATACCTGGTCTCTGCGTCTAGCAGTGATTTACTTACATAGTAAATCAGGGGTTGCTGTTTTTCTTCCTCTCGAGTTAAGACGACACATACAACATTTGCACTGGCAACTAGATAGAGCTGTAGGACTTCATGATCCTTGGGTCTCGATAGTAGGGGTGGCGATGCCGTGTATTCTTTTAACTTTTGAAGCGCGTTCTCATGGTTGTCCGTCCATTCAAAGCCCCTATTTTTTCTTAAGACATTGTAAAATAAATGACATTTATCCGAGGATCGTGAGATGAACCTGTTTAATGCCACGACTCGTCCAGTAAGTCACTAGACTTCTTTGAAATTCCGAGGGGACTTGATATCCATGATAGCTTTGATTTAGCCTCAATCCTACGATGGGTGACCATGTATCCCAAGAATTTTTGCGCACTCACTCCGAAGGAGCATTTCGTCGGGTTTAGCTTCATATGGTACTTTCTGAGGATATCGAACGATTGTTTCAAGTGATCGATATGATCAGTTGATTGTTTTGACTAGACCAACATGTTGTTGATGTAAACTTCCATTGTGTCGCCTAGATGTTCTTTGAACATCCTGTTGACCAATCGCTGGTACGTCGAACCTGCATTCTTAAGACCAAAAGACAACTTTGTAACAATAAATACCTTTATCTGTCATAAACGCAGTTTTCTCTTAATCATCATGATGCATCAAGATTTGATTATAGCCTGAATATGCGTCCATGAATGTCAAAAGTTCATGACCGGCTGTCGCATCGACCATAGCGTCGATATGAGGTAGTGGGAATGGATCTTTATGACAGGTCTTGTTGAGATCAGTGAAGTCTATGCAAACTCTCCACTTTCCATTTTTCTTTTACACGACCACGACATTAGCCAGCCAGTCGGGATATTTGACTTCTCGGATCTTTCCGGTCTTAAGCAAATTGTCAACCTCGTCATTGATTACTTTGTTCTGCTCTGGAGCGAACTTGTGTCGCTTCTGATTGATGGGTTAAAATGAAGGATCGACATTGAGTCGATGCGAAATGAACTTGGGGTCGATGCCGACCATGTCTTCATGCGTACAAGCAAAACAATCAGCATGTTCCTGCAAAAAAGATATTAGTAGTTCTTTTATAGCAGGATGGAGAGACATACCGATGAAGACGACTCTGTCATGCTTGTCCTGATCTAGAACGACTTCTTCTACACAATAGTCGTCGACAAATTCAGGGTCAACCTGGATCTGTAATTGATAGATATTCTGCTTTCTAGGATTCATTGTGACTTTGTAACATTCACGTGCGATCTTCTGCTCACTCTTGATATCCTGGACACCCCAAGGTGTTGGAAACTTGATCGTCTGATGATACGTTGAGGGGAAAATCTTCATATCATGAATCCTGGGTCTCCCTAGAATGACGTTATAAGCGGACGAGCAGTCGATGACGTTGAACTTGGTTTGCTTGTTGATCCCTTTGGCGTACACTGGAAGAGTAATATCCCCGATAGTGTTAGCCATGTCACCATTGAAGCCCAGAAGTACTATCGAACGTCGTACGATCTCGGACTTCTCGATTCCCATAGCTTTGATTGTGTTAAGGAAGATAATATTGGTAGAACTCCCTCCGTCGACTAGGATTCTTTTAGTCAAGCAATTCCCGATCGTGAGTTGTATGATCAACTCATCATAATGTTACTGCCATGTGTCACCAAGGTCGTCTTGATCGAACATTATGGGCATTGATACCAATTCCAACTCCTGCTTTGGTCTTGTTGATCGTGAAATTGGATGCTCTTCAGGACCTCGACTAGTGTGCCTCTTGGCTACGGAATAGGTCAATCCATAGACATCCGATCCTCTAGTTACACAATTTATGACTTTTGTGTGCTCTGGTGAGGCTTGTTGAGCGTTAGTACCCAATAGATCTTGCAGACGACCTTTAGGAATTAACTAGGCTAACTCTCGACGTAGAGCTAGGCAATCGTCCGTCGTATGCCCAAGGTCTCCATGAAAGTCGCACCATTTAGACTTATCATTCTTGGCCTTGTTAGGTCTGAAAGATATTCATGGATGGATACTACTGTTGAATGTGTTAATATTGCTAGTTCAACATGGTTACTACTTCTGAAGTTAATGCTGCTAGAAGAACTTAGTTAATACTTCTGAGGTTAATGCTGCCAGTTAAAGTTAATGCTGCTCTTCAAGATTAATGCTGCCAGTTGTAGTTAATGCTGCTGGAACAAAGTTAATGCTGCTAGAAGAAAACAGTTAATACTTCTAGTTAGTACTTCTGTTATTAATGCTGCTAGTTGATGATTAATGTTGCTCAACAAGATTAGTACTGCTAGTTCAAAGTTAGTACTGCTTGAAGAGATTAATGCTGCTGAGCATGGTTAGTACTGCTAGAGTTAATACTGCTCAGAGTATTAATGCTGCTTATGATTAATACTGCTTATAAGATGGAGATCTGTATGGAGAGGATGACAGCTGGATAAACTGAAGATATTCATGGAAGCTTAGAGATAATGATGGAAGATATTCTGGGGATATTGTATAAATTGTAATTATCTTTTATCTTCAGTATATATATTGTATTGTTTAGAATAGTGAGATAACTTTTGATATTATCATTCATTCTAAGTTTTTAGTTCTAGAGAGAAAATCAACCTAAAGGCATAGTTCCTAATTCTAGAGAAGTAGAATTCGTCTTGAAAGAGCTTGTTCTTCAAGATTGAGGTTGTGTGTGTAATCTTGTGATTTTAATCATTCAATACAAGTTTACAAGTTGTTAATCATATACTGTTTGTTTACTGTTATATTGAATATCAAAGTGTTATTCCGCAACTTCTTTGATATTGTTTCTGAGACTTTATTCTTGTTAAGAATTCGATCCTGACAAGTGGTATCAGAGCAAGTATTCTCAGAAACCTACATTCAAAATCACATCATCATGGCTAAAGGTTCAGAGTCTTCAAGCTCAGAGATTCCTACTAAGGTAACATCTAATCTTTGCTCTAAATCCTGTATTGAAACTGTTACAAGGTACAGGGATCACAACCAGACAATGAGTGATGACCTTAAAAGATTAGAGAGAGATATAAAAGACTATGTAAGAATTGTTGAGAGTTTTGAGGAACAGATTAAGAGTTTCCAAGCCAATGAGCTTCAACACTCTTATGACACAAACTACTGGAAGTGGGAGAAAGACCAGTATGAATTTAAGCTTAAACAGAAAGAAGAGGAGAATGAGAAGATAAAGAGGGAGTTTGAGAAAGCCAAGCTGGATATTGAGAAATTTTCCAATGCTTCTAAAGCAATGGACTCTTTGCTCCAAACTCAAATCCATGACAAACTCAGAAGAGGAATAGGCTATAACACCACACCACCACCATACAACAACAATTACATCCCTCCTATATCAGACTTGCTAGAGACCAAGAATAGGAAGGAATTATCTAATGGAGCCACTAAGGTAGATCCATTAGAAAAAGTGGTGGTTGAAACAGACTCTGAAGAAGAGAACTCTATTGAAAAAAATAAGGAGAACAATGTGAGTGGTGAGATTCCTATAGAAAACCACATAATCACCAATGAGGGATGTGGAAAGACTTGGGTCAAATCTAAGGACATAGAGAAGACTGAGAGAAAGTCTGAGAAGGTCCATTATAAGCAGACCACAGTTGTGAATCCTGTCCCTTGCAAACAGTGTGCTTGCAATAAGTCTCAGCCCCAAAAACATGATAAACCAAGGGGAAATCAGAGAAATTGGAATAATCAGTGGGCACAAAAACAAGGGGTTGATCTAAGTAAAATCAATAGACCAAAACCTTGTTTTATTTGTGGAAAGCTTAATCATGTTGCCAAATACTGTTATTTCAATCCTATAAACCAAAGAGTAAATTTTCAAAGACAAACTCAAAACTCCTTTGGTTATAGGAAGCAAGGAAGGAATCAAATGGCTGAGAACAGAGCACCTAAAAAGTCTCATGTTCAAAACAAGTTTGCTAAAACTAAGAAAAATACTTCAAATAAACAAAGGAGTAACATAAAGACAAAGAAAGCAAACAACTTTGCTCAAGTTTGGGTTCCAATTGCAAAGAAACCTGTTAGTACTACTATCCCAGATAGTACTGCTAACAAGAATAGTGCTGCTAACTTGATTAGTACTGCTAACCAAGTTAGTACTGCTAACAAGGCTAGTGCTGCTTCTAGTAGTAATGCAGCCAAGCCTATAATCTTGACAAAGTACTCCAGTCATGAGATTCCTAAACAACTCATCCAGACCAAACTGACAGATTATATTACTGAGAAAGGTCAACCCAAGATCACTTTGGCTTGGGTTCCATCAAAGACTAACTGATTTATCAAGTGTGCAGGGCAATCAAAAGCTCAAGAGGAAGAGCATTTGGAATGAAGATAATGGTTGCTCTTGGCACATAACAAGGAACATGGACTGCCTTCAAATTCTTTAAAAGATTTGATGGAGGACATGTTACTTCTGATCCAGCAGAAGGTAAGAAAAGTGAAAAAGGTTGCTAATACTGAAAGGTAGTTAGTACTTCTAGTTCAGTGAATACTGTCAGACTGTGTTAATGCTGCTGGTATGTGTTACTACTGCCAGTCTGTGTTAATGCTGCTGATAAGTGTTACTACTGCTAATGTAAGTTTTCTATACCTAAAATGATCTTCAATAATTTAATGTCAAACCTGGATATCAATCAAAAAGCTTTTATCTATATCCAAGGTTTGTACAAGAAGTACTTAATAATGAATTGACGGACATACCTCACTTTGATGAGGTATATGTACCTAAACCCCCTAAAGGCAAGGTTTTATCAAACATGAGAAGATCTGCTAGGGACTCGGAAGGAGTTGACACACAATTGTTCTCTACAATGATGGTGATGTCCCACAATCAAGAAGGTAAGGCATCAGGGTCAAAGCCCTCATTAGACCAACCCACTGATGACCTATCCACACCTTCCACTACAAAGCATAAATCTTCAGATTCCTTTTGTCAAACCAACATTCCCCATTACCATACTATATAAGGAAAAGATACAGAAGGTTCCTTCCCTTCTTGTATCTTCAACCTCAAAACCTACAAGCCCTCTGATGGAGCATTTTTCATCAGATAATATCTAAAGGGAAACCATAGGGGTGTATCCCAACCTCAAGAAGGTGCTCAATAAGGAGATGCAAGAGCATATGGGTTGTAAGGCTCACACTACTGACTTTGCACAAAGTGCAGGACAGGACAGTGTGAACATTACTAAGACCTTCCCCATGGCAACTTTAGATGAGTAATTATCTAAAGGTCCCAGGTGCCAAGAAACCAAGGGAGTAGAAGGTGCTTCTGCTAGGCAAAAGATCTCTACTAAAAGATCCAAGGATCCTTCAAGGGTGGTAAACACACCTAAAGGAGGTGAGGACAGTTTAACTACAAAGAATTGATGGATACACTTGGTACAATTAGTCTGAAAGTTCACAATCAAATTATGGAGATAAAAGAGATGAAAAGGTGATCACTTCTTATCACTAGCAGATAGATCATATCAAGAAGTTGGTACTAAAAAAGAAGAAAATTAAAGTTTGTATTGATGAAAAGGAGCACAGATCATGATAATTTCAAAAAGGGGGAGACTTAAACAACTGAACTTGAGAAGACATGAGAAGGGGAATCAAGTTGATATGAAATCTTATTTTGAGGGGGAGATAAGTGAAGAAGCTGAAACAAAGCAGTAACTACATCAGAAACAGAAAAGAAGATAACAGTAGAAACAGAAAAGAAGATAACAGCAGAAACTGAATCAAGAAGAACTAGAAATTACACATAAAGACCTTATGCTGAAGAACTTAACTTCTCAGTTTTGAAAAGTTAAGTTAGGGGGAGATTGTTGGGTCTGAAAGATATTCATGGATGGATACTACTGTTGAATGTGTTAATATTGCTAGTTCAACATGGTTACTACTTCTGAAGTTAATGCTGCTAGAAGAACTTAGTTAATACTTCTGAGGTTAATGCTGCCAGTTAAAGTTAATGCTGCTCTTCAAGATTAATGCTGCCAGTTGTAGTTAATGCTGCTGGAACAAAGTTAATGCTGCTAGAAGAAAACAGTTAATACTTCTAGTTAGTACTTCTGTTATTAATGCTGCTAGTTGATGATTAATGTTGCTCAACAAGATTAGTACTTCTAGTTCAAAGTTAGTACTGCTTGAAGAGATTAATGCTGCTGACCATGGTTAGTACTGCTAGAGTTAATACTGCTCAGAGTATTAATGCTGCTTATGATTAATACTGCTTATAAGATGGAGATCTGTATGGAAAGGATGACAGCTGGATAAACTGAAGATATTCATGGAAGCTTAGAGATAATGATGGAAGGAATGATAGAGGGTAAAATTAACGATATTACAAGTAAATATAAACAAATCGTAAGATTGTGTTGTTCGTCGTGCGATGGAGCACTTCGTCGACAATTCTTGACTAAAAGCTTGAATGTTTTTTGTATGCTTGAGTATTGTATGCTTCTGGAATGCTTCACATGTCTCGGATGATTCTTCGAGCTTGTATATATATATTGAATCACCATAAATGAGCTTTTAATGTCCAACGGTCTGCACATTGAATGATCTTGATGATGGTCGTCCGTTATGACCGTTGCCTATTAATCCTGTAATAAAGAATCATAGAAGAAATGCATGATTGACAATAAAGGAGTCATAATCATTAGTTACGTTATAAGTGTCCTAAGATATTTAAGTTGTTGAGAGATTTTATGGTCGTGAGTCGTAAGATAACTTGCGACCATCATCATAAGTGACGACCAAGGTCGTCGGTGTGTGTTTTCTTCAAGACCTTATCTTAATACAAGAGTTGTCTTAAGATTGGAAACGTTTGGTTTTCTTGCGTCGGCCGTGACTTGTGAATTTTTACCCAAACAGTTTGCCCCCAAAATTTGAAAATTAGGCAGTAAGTCGACTGTTCGAATTTTTTAACCGGATTCGACATGTGTCGACTAATGTAACTGAATCGGTTCTCCGAAAATCGAAGCGTTTGCGGGGGAAAGCATGCAGTCGATTAACGGTTGTGACGTCATGGCGACGTGGGGCGCATGGTGTCAGGTATAGGGACAGGTGTCGTTCATCCGACGGTGGTGTGTGAAAGGTCGATGACAGGTGTCGACCATCTGTCGACTCGACCTGTCACTGAATCCCATATAAATAGTGACCCTGATCAAATCCTTTACTTTTTACGCGACTTCGATTTCCTTGAGATGGAGCTTCATATCTTCAACGAATACTTGCCAAAACCTGCAAAAAAGAAACCGAATCCTTGCACAAATCGATCGAGGTATAGATCCACATATAAGGTACAATCTCCATACCCCTTTTATGCGCTTTAAAACCCTAGCTAGGAATCCTATGAAGGATTAGGAAGCATACAACTATTATGCTGCAACAGGCGTTGATCCTGACTTCGCAGTGTCGTCGGATCCCATTAGCACCATTAATGAGGAGGAAGAGCTTGACACCTTTAGACTTCTGGCCAAAGTGCCTAGGATTATCCAAATCTACCCTCCGGATCTCTTGAGGCCAGAGAAATGCCCGAACGGGTACTTCGTCTTGTACGAGTATCCGTTCAAAATTAGGTTTTCATGGCCTTTCTTGCCACTGTCGAGACCGTTTCTAACGATCTTCGACTTATTGCCGGGGCAGATGATGCCCTAATTCTAGCGGATCGTTTAAGTTATTGAACTGTTGACGACTAAATGGGAGGAGCCATTTACCATCTACGACCTCGTCTTGGCCTACACGTTCAAGGCGGAGGTGAACCATAGGTACAACCTTTTCTCTAAATATCGAGGGGTTCGTACTTTGGTCCAAGAAACTGCGGTTAACGACCGCAGGTGGAAGATGCGATATGTCTTCGCTTGCCTATCGTTAGTCGACTACGACGTCCAGTGGCTCACCACTGGGTGGAACACCGAGGGTAAGACTCAAAAGTCTTTATTCGCATATGGTCGTTAGTTTTAGGCTTTGCTCGCCAGTTTTCTAACGTTTTTTTGTGTCTTTTTTTGTTTAAGTTATCGATTTCTTGGTGGTTACACCTGCTGACGACTCGACAGTAAAGGCCGAGAAGTTCCTCAAGTTCAACGTCGAGGAACGATCCTTCTTCACTCGTACTTCTACCGACGAGGATGAGGACGACGATGTAACAATCAGTTTTGGAAATTTTATTAGTTTCGAAATTTTATTAATTTTATTACTTCTATCTGCATGTTATAGTCGGTAAATAGTATTGTTAATGAAGCTTTTAACCCTGTATTTGATCGATTTATTGATCAAAAAGTTTTCTGGGTTTAAACTGTGAGTCACCGACTTAAGTTTGAGCTCGACCGGGAAGATGATGTATAAGACCGATATAAGTTTAACCGGTAGTTTGCATTCGACCGATAAAGTGTAAAGGACCGGTAGTTTGCATTCGACCGATAAAGTGTAAAGGACCGTAGTTTGCATTCAATCGATAAAGTGTAAAGGACCGGTAGTTTGCATTTGACCGATAAAGAGTAAGGACCGGTATGTTGTTTGACCGGTAGATTGTAAGGATCGGTATAGTAGTTCGACCGATATTTTGTTAATTGGTCCTAAGAAGTTTTGATGAGTTTTTAGAAAGAAAGAGTATTAATAGCGAGTTAGCTTACCTTTGTTTTAATACCATCGTAGGTGGTATTAATCAGTAGAAGTCAGAGTTTAATCCAGAAGAATAAGAGGTGAGTTTTATAAACTAAATCTTTTATGATTTTAGCAGTTATTTGATAAATGTGAGTTTTATATACTGCGCATTTATAGAATTGAAAGTATGCAGAATTATTTCAAAAGATTGATTTAATCAGTTTGGCATGTTTAATCTCAGTTTATATAAACTTGTTTTATATACAGTCAGGACTAGGTGTATGCATACATTTGAGTCAGAAATCTGACCTAAGTCGGGAAGTGTGACCCGCCTGCTCGTACCGGGGAGTGTGGCCCGTTTATGCCATTAGGGTGTGTCCCTAAAATAAGGCAGTGCGAGATAGACATACCGTCTTTGACGGATATGTTGGTCAGTAGCTTAAGGTACGCTTGCGAAGTGTAAAAAGTGGTCAGTGACGGCCAGTAGATTGAGTTATGCCTGCGAAGCATAAAGGTTTTTAATGTTTGATTAAAAGAGCAAGTTAAGTTTTGAGACATAAAGCTTTGTTTAAATGTTTTAATTAATATTTGAACTGTTGCAGTAGTGATTGGAGGGGACTCACTAGACCATTGGTCTAATCCTCGCTCTTTCAAAATTATAATCCTCTTTCAGGTTATCGCAAAGTAGCAGGTACAGATAAGGGTAAGGAGAAGATGTGAGCTATTTCTAGGAGATAGAAGACTTCCTGCAATAGTTTACTTTTTGAACTCAGTTGTGTAGTAAGAGATAATGTAACCTTGTACTCTGAAATGTAGGCTTGGGGCAGTGTTTAGACTGAAATGTTATTTTATTGTATGTATAAATGTCTAGGTTGCTACAATTGGTATCAGAGCATTAGTTTAAGGGATCTAGGTGACCAGATAGGCCTAGACTTAAACTGAGATAGTAGAAGCAGAACTGAATAGTAGGAAGACTGTAAGAAGATAACATTAAGGTAGTAAGGACTAGCATGTAAGGTAAATTTGGAATTCCATCTGGCCAGTGTAATTGTGAATTTACTAGTACATGCTTGTGCTTAAACTGCCGTAATGTGTAGTATGTTAGATTGAATATCTTATATTTCTTCTTATCAGAAGTATGTCTGAGCGAGTGACCAGGAGTAGATCTATAGTGAATCCTGAAATGGAGCCAGATAATGAAGTCATTGCCGAAGAGCGAATGACTGATGTCAACCCGACTGCTATCCAAGGAAAGAGTCGCGGTCGACTTAAAGGTAAGACAGTTCAGAAAGCACCTACTCAGGCAAGAGTTTCCAATGTAGGAACTCGAGGTGGGAAGACGAGTCGTGGGATTCGTCAGGATGAAAGTGTAGAGGTAAGAGTTGAACAAGAAACTTCTCATCAAGAAAGTTCGGCTTCTGTGAGAGGTCGAAAACAGACAGGAAAACGTGGTGGGGGTAGAACGCAAGGTTTTGTTACACAAGAAATCTTCACTGCAGAAATGGAAAAGTTACAAGAAACGTTGAATGCTTTATTGGTTCAGCGTACTAATGAGGTTTCTTCAAGTAAAGAAAAGAGTGAAGATAAAGTAGTGACTGAGGTAGCAGAATCACCAGTAACTGGAATGGGTAGTCCCCATCAGTCAGGTCCCATTGTGTCAATTAAAGCTGTAGCTGGAAAAGGATGTAGTTTTAAGGAGTTTGCTGCTTGCAAGCCTCCTACTTATAAAGGGGAATGTGATCCCGTGGTAGCGTTAAGATGGGTAAAAGGTATGGAGCTAGCGTTTGATACGAGTAAGTGTGCGGAAGAAGATAGAGTAGTCTATGCTTTGTCAATGCTGAAAGATGAAGCGGTAATGTGGTGGGATGTGGAATCCGGAGGTCAAAGTTCGGCTGTAGCTAAAGAAATGGTTTGGAGTGAGTTTGTGAAAAGATTTAAAGCACAGTTCTGTCCTCTAGCGGCAGTTAAAAAGTTGGAAGAAGAGTTTCTGGGTTTAGAGCAGAAAGGAATGTCAGTTCGAGAATATGCCACAAAGTTTATTGAAAAGTCTTGATTTGCTGGAATATATGTGCCTAATGAAGAAAGATGAGTAGAACGTTTTGTCTTTGGATTAAGAAGTGATATTCGGGAATTTGTCTCGAATAAGTAACCGTCTACTTTTCAAATGGCAGTAAATGCAGCTGAAATGAGAGAGAAAGAAAAGAATAGGCAAGCTACTGAACGAACTGGAGATAAAAGAAAATGGGAAGGAACAGTTCGTGATTGCAAACCGTTTAAGTCAGCAAAGTTTGATCAGCGTTCTGTCAATAAGTTTGAAAATAAGCCCTGTAGCAAGTGTAATCGAAGGCATAAGGGAGAATGTAAGATTGATCAAGATGGCTGTTATAAATGTGGGAAGGTTGGGCATTTGGCTCGGGATTGCCAGAATTTGAGGCCTTGTTATCAGTGTGGATCTCCTGATCATATCAGGACCAATTGTCCACGGTTGAAAAAGGGATAGGTTGGAGGAAATGTAGAAAAAGGAAGTGAGAAAAAGGTGGAGCCAGCTAAAGCGAGGGCTAGAGTTTTCAACATGTCAGCAGAAGAAGCGGCGGAGATACCTGATGTAGTGACATGTACTTTCTTTATAGATTCGAATTATGCAAAAGTATTGTTTGATTCAGGCGCAAATCTTTCGTTTGTGTCTCCAAATTTTGTGCATAAATTGATTAAGAAACCTAAGAAGCTTAAGCATGAATTGAAAGTAGAAGTGGCTGATAATAGTCAAATCTTAGTAGAAGAAGTGTATGATGGAAGTAGTATTGTCATCGATGGGCATTCATTTCCACTTCGACTGTACCTGATGGGTATGGGAGAATTTGATGTTATTGTAGGAATGGACTGGTTGGCGTCTAATGATGCTCATATAGTATGCAATAAGAAATTGATTCGTATAACACATCCAGGAAAAGAAGAGATAGTAGTATTTGGAGATCGAAGGGATAGAAAGTCATGTTTAATTTCTAGGTTTAAGGCTAAGAAAGGTTTAGTAAAAGGATGTGTGGGGTTCTTAGCTTATGTAATAGATGCTAAGAAGGAAAATAAGGGTTTAGAGTCAGTTCCGGTAGTCAGTAAATTTCCAGAAGTATTTCCGGAAGACTTAACCACTTTGCCTCCTGATCGACAAGTGGAATTTTGTATTGATTTAGTTCCCGGAGCAGTGCCGATTGCAAGAGCACCGTATAGATTGGCACCGGCAGAAGTGAAAGAAATGATGACTCAACTGCAGGAGTTGTTAGACAAAGGGATTATTCGCCCTAGTACCTCACCTTGGGGAGCGCCTGTATTGTTTGTTAAGAAGAAAGATGGGTCTATGAGAATGTGCATAGACTACCGTGAGCTCAATAAGTTGACTGTCAAGAATAAATATCCGCTTCCCAGAATTGACGATCTTTTTGATCAACTTCAAGGAGCGAGTTACTTTTCGAAAATAGATCTACGATCTGGGTATCACCAGTTGAAGGTGAGAGAGGAGGATGTGTCTAAGACTGCATTTCGTACGAGGTACAGACATTATGAGTTTCTAGTTATGCCATTTGGTTTGACCAATGCGCCAGCAGCTTTCATGGATCTGATGAATAGAGTGTGTAGTCCGTTTTTAGATAAGATGTCATCGTCTTTATAGATGATATACTGATCTATTCACGTTCCAAAGAAGATCATGAAACTCATTTAAGAGCGATTTTAGAATTGCTTAAGCGTGAGAAGTTGTATGCCAAGTTTTCAAAATGTGAATTTTGGCTGAAAGAAGTTCAGTTTTTAGGGCATGTGGTGTCAAAAGATGGGATTAAGGTTGATCCAGCTAAGATTGAAGCCATAAAAGGGTGGGAAGCCCCGAAATCACCATCTGAAGTAAGAAGTTTTCTTGGATTGGCTGGTTATTATAGAAAGTTCATCCAGGACTTTTCAAGGATAGCTACACCATTAACAGCTTTAACCAGAAAGAATGTCAAGTTTGTCTGGGCGGAAGCTCAGAAAGAAGCGTTTGGTAAATTGAAAGAGAGTTTAAGTAGTGCTCCTGTCTTGTCTCTACCCAACGGAACGGAAGGATTCGTAATTTATAGCGATGCTTCAAAGTTGGGTTTGGGATGTGTGTTAATGCAATAAAGCAAGGTAATTGCTTATGCATCTCGACAGTTGAAAGAACATGAAAAGAATTACCCAACTCATGATTTAGAGTTGGCAGCTGTAGTTTTTGCTTTGAAAATTTGGAGGCATTACTTGTATGGGATCAAGTGTCATATTTACACAGATCACAAGAGCCTTCAATATCTTTTCAATCAGAAGGAGCTTAATATAAGGCAGCGTAGGTGGATGGAACTGTTAAGTGATTATGACTGTGACATTCTGTACCATCCAGGCAAGGCCAATGTGGTAGCAGATGCTCTAAGTCGTAAGGAGCATGGAGAAATAACAAAAGTTGTAGCATATCGAGTTGATGTTGTTTCTAATTTCTTAGAAGAAGTTATAAAGTATCAAGAAGAAGCAGCGTCAAAAGAAAATTTGAAAAGTGAAAGAATAGTTGGGATTGTTAACTCGTTAATAGTTGACAATCGAGGAGTAAAGTCCTTCAATAAGCGAGTATGGATCCCAAAAGCAGGAGATCTGCGGCAGAAATTGTTAGAAGAAGTGCATAGATCCCGTTACTCAGTTCATCCAGGAACCAACAAGATGTATAGAGATCTGAAACAAAGTTATTGGTGGCCAGGTTTAAAGAAAGATATTGCTCACTTCGTTGAACGATGTCTGACATGTTTGAAGGTTAAAGCTGAGCATCAGAGACCTTATGGGGAGCTTCAGTCGTTAGAAATTCCAGTTTGGAAGTGGGACGAGATTACGATGGATCTTGTTACTGGCTTACCGCGATCACCTAAGGGGAATGATGCCATTTAGGTGATAGTTGATAGACTCACAAAGTCATCTCACTTCCTACCGATCAAGGAGACGTACTCATTAGAGAAACTGGCTCGATTGTATATCGACGAGATAGTAACTAGACATGGAGTACCGTCGTCTATTGTATCAGACAGGGATGCTCGTTTTACATCAGCTTTCTGGAGAAGTTTGCAAAGGGAATTAGGCTCTCAACTTAAGCTGAGTACGGCCTATCATCCGCAAACTGATGGCCAGAGTGAGAGAACTATTCAGACATTGGAAGATATGCTTCGTGCATGTGTTATAGATTTCAAAGGTTCGTGGGAAATTCATTTGCCGTTGATTGAATTTTCCTACAAAATAGTTATCATGCTAGCATACAAGCGGCCCCGTTCGAAGCTTTGTATGGTCGTAAATGTAGAACACCTTTATGATGGAATGAGGTGGGTGAAAGACAGCTAGCGGGACCAGAAATTGTACAGGTGATAGCTGATAAAGTCGACCCGATTCGAGCAAGATTAAAGAGTGCTCAAGATCGTCAGAAAATGTATGTTGATAAAGAAAGGAAGCCGACAGAGTTTCAGATAGGTGACATGGTAATGTTGAAAGTTTCGCCCTGGAAAGGGGTAATCAGATTTGGAAAGAAAGGAAAGTTAAGACCAAGGTTTGTTGGACCATTTATCATCACGGGACGTGTTGGTGAAGTAGCCTACGAACTTGATCTACCAGAAAGTTTGTGTGGGATTCATCCCACATTTCATGTGTCAAACCTGAAGAAGTGTTTGGCAGAAGCAGATGTAGTAGTTCCTTTAGAATATATTCAAGTAGATGAAAAATTAAGTTATATTGAGGAGCCTGTAGCAATTACGGACCTTAACATAAAGAAGTTGAGGAATAAGGAGATTCGTTTAGTGAAAGTTCAGTGGAAATTTCACCAATGACAAGAGTCCACGTGGGAAGTAGAGGCAGATATGAAATCTCAGTATCCCCATTTGTTTAGTGATGTAATTCCGGGGACGGAATTCTTTTAAGGGGGGAAGATTGTAATAACCAGTTTCGAAATTTTATTAATTTTGGAAGTTGGGGGAAAAAGTTAAGCGAGACCCAAAGTTTAGGGGGTTTATTGAAACATTGGTTATATATATAACCTAAATATCAGATATTTGATTTCATATCTCATACTGATATTGTTTTGAAACCAACTTAGAGAGAGAGAGAGAGAGAGCAAAGAAGCAGAGAGAAAGAGAAAGAGATCTTGAAGGATCGTTCAGTTTTTGTCAAATAGAGGTATGATTCTGGCTTAATACTTCTATCTGCATGTTATAGTCGGTAAATAGTATTGTTAATCAAGCTTTTAACCTTGTATTTGATCGATTTATTGATCAAAAAGTTTTCTGGGTTTGAACTGTGAGTCGCCGACTTAAGTTTGAGCTCGACCGGGAAGATGATGTATAAGACTGATATAAGTTTAACCGGTAGTTTGCATTCGACCGATAAAGTGTAAAGGACCGATAGTTTGCATTCGACCGATAAAGTGTAAAGGACCGGTAGTTTGCATTTGACCGATAAAGAGTAAGGACCGGTATGTTGTTTACCGGTAGATTGTAAGGATCGGTATAGTAGTTCGACCGATATTTTGTTAATTGGTCCTAAGAAGTTTTGATGAGTTTTTAGAAAGAAAGAGTATTAATAGCGAGTTAGCTTACCTTTGATTTAATACCATCGTAGGTGGTGTTAATCAGTAGAAGTCAGAGTTTAATCCAGAAGATTCAGAGGTGAGTTTTATAAACTAAATCTTTTATGATTTTAGCAGTTATTTGATAAATGTGAGTTTTATATACTGCGCATTTATAGAATTGAAAGTATGCAGAATTATTTCAAAAGATTAATTTAATCAGTTTGGCATGTTTATGCTCAGTTTATATAAACTTGTTTTATATACAGTCAGGACTAGGTGTATGCATACATTTGAGTCAGAAGTCTGACCTAAGTCGGGAAGTGTGACCCGCCTGCTCATACCGGGGAGTGTGGCCCGTTTATGCCTTTAGGGTGTGTCTCTAAAATAAGGTAGTGCGAGACAGACATACCGTCTTTGACAAAAATGTTGGTCAGTAGCTTAAGGTACGCTTGCGAAGTGTAAAAAGTGGTCAGTGATGGCCAATAGATTGAGTTATGCCTGCAAACTTGTCAGGATCTGATTTTTAACAAGAATAATAAAACTCAGAAACAATATTAAAGAAGTTGCGGAATAACACTTTAATATTCAAAATATCAATGTAACAGTAAAGAATGAATCACAACTTGTAAACTTTATTGAATGATTAAAGTTACAAGCTTTCAAACAAAACCTCAATCTTGATGAACAGGCTCACCAAGACGAATTCTACTTCTCTAGAATTAGAATTGTAAACCTTGAGGTTAATTCTCTCAGAACAAAAACTTAGAAATCTCGTATATCAAAACTATTCTGAATACATCTATACATATACTGAAAATAAAAGATAATTACAAAACTTAAAAGATCTTCAGTATATTCTTCCATAGTTATCTTCAACCTTCCATGATTATCTTCAAGCCTTGATCTGTGCGTATCTTGATTATCACATAAGCAGTATTAAGTCACAACAGCATTAACACTCTGAGCAGTATTAATCTTCACCAGCAACACTAACTATGCTCAGCAGTATTAATTTCTTCAAGCAGTATTAATCTGGCTCAGCAGTAGTAACTTATCTCAGCAGTAGTAATCATGTTGTATTGGCAGCATTAATCATACTTAATCAATTCTTCAGTTCCCAACAAAAGCATAAAGTGTTTTAAAGTTTGATTAAAAGAGTAAGTTAAGTTTTGAGACATAAAGCTTTGTTTAAATGTTTTAATTAATATTTGAACTGTTGCAGTAGTGATTGGAGGGGACTCACTAGACCATTGGTCTAACCCTCGCTCTTTCAAAATTATAATCCTCTTTCAGGTTATCGCAAAGTAGCATGTACAGATAAGGCTAAGGAGAAGATGTGAGCTATTTCCAGGAGATAGAAGACTTCCTGCAATAGTTTACTTTTTGAACTCAGTTGTGTAGTAAGAGATAGTGTAACCTTGTACTCTGAAATGTAAGCCTGGGGCAGTGTTTAGAATGAAATGTTATTTTATTGTATGTATAAATGTCTAGGTTGCTACAGACGACGTGCAATACATCAGGGTTCTGTCATCGAGACAGTTAAAGAGAAAGAGGAATCTGACGAGGAGATTCTGGAGGAGACAATGACAGGTAAGTCCTCCTTTCTATTGTTTTAGGTGTAGGGTCTAGTCGTAGTACGTCACCTACTGGTCGCAAGACTATGTGGCGTTTAGTCATAAGACGTCTCCCACTGGTCATAAGACCTCATAGGGTTTAGTCGTAAGACGTCTCCTACAGGTCGCACGATCTTGTAAGGTTTAGTCTTATAAGACGTCACTTACTTGTATGTTGTTTTTTGTAAGATTTTGTCGTGGACGTTGTTTGGGTAAAAAACACACAATCATGACGAAGGAACATTTAATGCATATTTCCCGCGACTAGTCTTGGATTAAGATAAGGTTCTGTCGACCGAACAGAACCCTAACCTCGGTCGAGACTAATTCGAGGGTCAGTCGAGCGACGTACAATAGTCGTCGAGACTAATACTCATCACACATAGAATTCAAATAACAAATCTAAATATGATAAATGTGAAATAGAAGTAGAAGCGTTATTCGAATTATTCGCTGTAGAAGCAGGTTCTGGACTGATCTGCCCAGAAGCTAATACTCCAGTTATCACGGGTTCAGAACTGAGTTGTTCAGAACTGAGTTTTCCTTCACACCCACACTCATTTCTTTTAGACTCCTCACACTCAATCTCTATGGATTAACTTCTTGGGTAGGAAACACTGGTTAACGTGAATCCATAGAAGTTCATTTAAGTCCTAGCACAAAAAAACCCATAATATCCTAATAAGCATGTGTTGCTCAAGATGGTTTAACTTTAACAGTTAAAGCTCATATACAAATGTCAGACGAATGTATGCTCATAAAATATAATCATGAAGATTTGAGCATTTTTAGACATTGAAGTATTTTCAAACAAGTATACTGAATGAATGAACATGAATGCAAAAGACTTGTTTGAAAATCTGACATTGTATGAAAATGATCAGAAATAAAATGATATAACAATCAAAGCTTAAGGTCAAGAATAATGGATATTGTCTATACGAAACAAAAATATAGACATTCTTGAAATGACGTTTCGAAATGAAATATTGCTCAAAATTCGTTAAAGTACAAGCGGGGTGTCTTACCATCGAAAAATTGTTTCAATATGAGACATGGTAAGAACAATTTGATCAAAAAATTAAACCGATGTGTGTGAATACTTGAAAGTATGTAGAAAAGACAATACGCAAGTATTTATCTTTGGAAACACACGGTTTATTTATCAATTAAACACAAAAATAAAATGAAAACATTTAAAATCACACTTCCAAATTATAAAATCTGTTTAAGAATCGGAAAGTGGTTTGAACATTTTAAGAACATGTTTTCTATATCTGAAAGTTGTCCTTCTTTCATATATATTAGAGATTAAGATAAGAAATTTACCTTTTCGCTCAATCTTAATTCCCATAAAGTCACGCTGAAGTCATGAAGATATGATCTTGATAACTTCCTCTCATTCTGCACAAGTCTCAAAGTCTAGTCAAAGAAACTTTATTCACAAAATTTATTCAAATGTAAATGACATAAAGCAATAAAACGATTAAAGTACGAGTTCTGATTTGAAATAATCAGAAATCATAGTCTTACTCCTTTTGGTATGACATATAAGCTCCCCCTAAAATCATGCATCACACAAAAAAAAATTCAGTTAAGTAAAATGCAAAAATTAGTTATGCTCCCCCTCAAAAATAATGTAGATCATCTTTAATCTTCTCTTACTCCCCTTGAGATCATGAGCAAACAATTAAAGTGCAGATATCCTTCAGACATAAAGATAAAGAAAATGATGAAAAATAACAATTCGTAACTTTAGTAAGTAACAACCGATTACGTCTTAAGATTTAACATACCAAGCTTAGAGACAAGAAAATGAAATCTCTTTTCATCTAAGGGTTTGGTAAATAAATCTGCAAGTTGATAATTTGTTTTTACAAAATAAAGTTCAATTGTTCCTTTTTCTACATTATCTTTTATAAAATGATACCTGACATCAATGTGTTTGGTTTTCGTATGTTGGACAGGATTAGCAGATATTGCGATCGCACTCTTCGAGTCACAATAGATTGGAATTTTGTCGAACTTGAATCCATAGTATCGTAGTTGTGTTCACATCCACAGGACTTGAGAGTAGCAACTGGCAGCAGCTACATACTCTGCTTCAGCAGTCGATGTGGAAACGCATAATTGTTTCTTTGATGCCCAGCTAACGAGCTTGTCTCCAAGAAATTGAACATGACCTGAAGTACTCTTTCTGTCCAACATGCAACCTGCATGATCTGCATCTGAATAGGCAGTCAGTTGAAAACCAATATCCTTAGGATACCACAGACCAAGATCTGCAGTCCCCTTAAGATACCTAAAAATCCTTTTGACAGCAGCCAAATGGGATTCTTTGGGAGCAGCCTGATATCTAGAACAAAAACATGTTGAAAACATAATATCTGGTCTACTAGATGTAAGATACATTAACGATCCTATCATACCTCTATAAGTTCTAAAATCAACACTTTTACCCGAAGGATCAGTATTAATTTTAGTACATGGTGCCACCGGGGTTCCAATTGGTTTACAATTTTCCATCTTGTACTTCCGAAGAATGTCCAAAATTTACTTAGATTGGTTAATGAAAATCCCCGTAGAAAACTGTTTAACTTGTAGTCCGAGAAAGAAATTCATCTCTCTCATCATACTCATTTGAAAACGTGATACCATGAGGTTAGAAAAGTTTTTGCAAAATTTAGGATTTGTAGAACCAAATATTATATCATCAACATATATTTGAATAAGAATAATCTCTATTTTATGGATGAGATTAAAGAAGAAGTGGAAGAACCAACTAGAACATCCATGAGCTACATATCCTCTCAGGTATCAATCTCTACCAATCCTTCTCTCTCCGAAGCTGAGAATAGTCGCGCGGTTGACGTGCTGACGATGGACTTGTACAATGCACTGAATGGTAAAACCTTAGTTGAAAACAAAAATATTGATTTTACTGAACAACTAGAAAAATGCCATTTAAGGATCAAAGAACTAACTCTTTTAGAGGAAAGCTTAAAAGATCAAGTCATGGTCAATGAAATCATCAACATTGAATATGAACAAGCCATCGCTACTCTTAAAGCTGAAAAGGCTACAGTTGAAGGATGGTGTAAATCCTCAACTTAGGTCACTGAGATTCCAAGTGCTCAGATCCCTTTCATGACACAACCGGTCTCGGTTATATATATGAAAATGATGAACGTAATAGAGATTGCTCCATGCTTAAGTTTGGAATGTTTGTCTCTTTTATCCCTGATACTTCTTCCTCTTAGTTCGCATCATCTTCCAATCCTATCCCTGAGAACTTATCAAAAATCTCCAAGCTTGCTGATAAAGGGAAATCCATTTCCCATCATTCTCAGAAGGCTACAAAGATAGCAAAGCTGAAGATGGTCCCTTCGAAACCTTTAGCAAATCAATCCTCTGGTTCTGGATCTAAGATCACTGGAAATATTCAAAGATCCACTCCAAACCTAAAGATTGATATCAAGCCTAAGAAATCAGAAGAATTGAAAGTTCCTCCGAGATCTAAATGCTAAGGGCATTCTTGGAGTTGGCCCGACTCATCTTAAGTTTTCTAATGCAAATGCTCCAGGTCTTAATGCTACATTTAGCAATAGAAAGTGCTATCACTGTGGACTTACTGACCATATTCCCAGTATATTTCCAAATGCCACAAAAGCTGAAAAGATAGCTTAAGTGAAGATGAATGCCTCTAAGACTAAGAAGGTCACCAAAGCTGAGAAATCTGCCAAGGTGAAAAATGCCACTAAGGTTAAGAAATTAACTGAAGTGAAGGTTACCACTTACGCTGAATCTTTAGATGTCGTGAAGATTGTTGAACCTTCCATCTCCACTAACCCCCTGGACCCATTGAAAAGTGGGTACCTATCAAAACTTAATCTTCCTTATGTCTGCAGGGAACGAAGGGTATCTGGTATCTAGATAGTGGATGCTCTCGACACATGTCTGGTCATTCCTGCTCACTAAATATAAGGAAGAGAAAAGTCCCTCAGTGACCTTTGGTGGAAATGGAAAAAGCTATACCAGAGGGTTTGGTGTACTCAGTAATGGTACAACGACCTTCCGAAGAGTCGCTTATGTAGATGGACTGAAGCACAATCTTCTCAGCATTAGTCAGCTATGTGATAAAGACTATGAAGTATGCTTTTCTAAGAAATTATGTTCAGTAATGGACAAAAACAAAAGGCTGGCTCTCAGCTGTTATCGTATGGAAAATGTTTATGTAATAAACAGGGACTCTACAACCACTAAGAATGTCTATTTTCTATCCAAATCTTCATCAGATCTCAACTGGATATGGCATAAGAGGCTCTCTCATCTAAAATTCAAGACACTGAACACTCTCTCCTCAAAAGAACTAGTCTTCGGTCTTCCTCAGCACTCATATGCCGAAGAATCTCTTTGTTCAGCATGTGAAAAAGGAAAGCAGAGTAAAGCTAGTTTCAAGTCTAAACAAGTTTCATCAGCAACTGTTATTCCCAAATCTATCAAGTTCTAATTGTAAAACAGAAATCTGTTCAAGAATCTTAATCACAAGTCTTTGATTCAACAATCAAAACAATTACAAATCTTACTTTCTCACTCTACATCATGTTTCTCTCTCTAGAATGACTTTCTAATCAACTCTTCTCTAATCTGCTCACTTACCACATGCTTACTTGTTACCAACTGATTACAAGAACACAAAGACCTATTTATACTCTCACACAATTACAAAGGAAACAAACAAAATACAATTACAAAACAACATTGACTTTGATTTTAATTACAAAATGACTTTGACTTTCACTGAGAGTTGACTTTCCAGCTTTGACTTCTTGTACTTTAACCTTTAGTCTTCATGATGTTGTATCCAACATATTTCTGCTCCAATAATCTCCCCCTTTGGATTCAAGATCATCTTCAAAAGATTTTGCAATTCAGTCTTCTCTTTAAGCTCAAAACGTGCAATCTTCTTCTTTAAAACAAATTTCTTCAATAAGCACAAACATTGCAATCTTCTCTTTCTTTGACTGTATTCTTCCAAAGTCTGTCTCTTTGAAGAAAACAATCTCCCCAAAATATGGTAGAAACGATCTTCAATAATCTCTCCAAAATTATCACATAAACTCTTTCAGACTTCAGAAAGAAATTATCTTCAGATTTAGCTCTGTTTGCTTTAGCAAATAATCTTCAAAGAAAATTTCAGAAAAATCAGTATATCTTCATAATTTCTTTGTACAAACTTTCAAACTTTCAATCTTTGAACTTTATCTTCTTCAAATCTTTCACTTTGAAATTTCTGATTCTGACATTTCTTTAAATCATCTCCCCCTTTTTGATGAATAGAGCATCTATAACATCAAAACTTTCACCAAGAAATGTCTTTGATCATTCTGATCTTAGAAACAGAGCTTCTGAGTCATTGCCAACTCGAACAAAGTATTCATCTAGATCTTTTCAAATCCAGAAAAAATATTCGTGTAACACCTGAATCAACAAATGAATCAGTTAATATGCCTGTCAGTTACACGAAGTTACTGTGTGTAATGGATACACATAGGAAAGGATCTTGTTGATGTTCACTGCCCCAGGGCTTCCATCCAATCATCTAAACACCACAAAAAAATTTCTATGAATGTTATGACAAGAAAACAAATTCCTTGTGTGTTCGTGCAAGTGTAGAAAGAATTAAATATATGATGATTGCTTTTAATAAGGCTCAACATTGTGTAAACCACTGAGACAACAGTAGATAAACACAGACTCAATGTGCATGATTGAAGTGCGAAGGTGGGGCAAACTTCCTTCTTTTTCAATAACCAGATTTTCCAAATGAAAATCAGATAGATAATGTGATGCGTCCCCAGAAAAATATGAAACATTTTCTTTTTAAGAAGAAAATGAGTGGCTGGTGGGGTTTATATCAAGAGTTGGCATGGGCTAGTTGCCTGTTTCAATAATGTTCACCAAGGAATTGTGAAACATTAGTAATGTGGCTGCCCGAATCAGAAAGTAGTTGGTGCAAAGTTTGATATTCTTTTACTCTGTTCTCACACCCTCTTTCTTTTAATCATTAAAGATCACATTTAACCAAACTCTCTTTTCCATTTTACCTCATCACATAACCCACACTCATTTCTTTTCGACTCCTCACACTCAATCACTTAGGATTAACTTCTTGGGTAGGAGACACTGGTTAACGTGAATCCATAGAAGTTCATTTAAGTCCTAGCACAAAGAACCCATATTTTCCTATGAAAGCATAAGTTACTCAAAATGGTTTAACTTGAACAGTTAAAGCTCAAATACAAATCAGATATGTTTGAAACATTGAAGTATTTTCAAACAAGTATATTGAAAGAATAAACATGAAGACAAGAGACTTGTTTGAAAATCTGACATTGTATGAAAAATGATCAGAAATGAATGATATAACAATCAAAGCTTATGGTCAAGAATAATAGATATTGTCTATACAAAACAAAATATAGACATTCTTGAAAGAACGTTTAAAAATAAATTAACGCTCAATATTCGTTGAAGTACAAGCGGGGTGTCTTACCATCGAAAAATATGTTTCAAAGTTGAGACATGGTAAGAACATATTCAACAAAAAGTCAAACCGGTGTGTATGAATACTTGAAAGTATATAGAAAAGATAATACACAAGTATTTATCTTTGGAAACACACGGTTTATTGATCTTTGAAGCACATGTAAAAATGAAAACATTTAAAAATCACACTTCCAATCCATGAAATCTGTTTAAGAATCGGGAAGTGGTTTGAACATTTAAGAACATGTGTTCTATGATTGAAAGTTGTCCTTCTTTCAACCATATACGAGATTAAGATAAGAAATTAACCTTTTTCGTGTAGTCTTAAATCTCATGAAGTCAGGCTTAAAGTCATAAAGATATGATCTTGTAAGCATCTCTCAAACTGCACAAGTCTCAAAGTCATGTCAAAGCAACTTTATTCACAAAAACTTATTGAAAAGTAAATGACATAAAGCAATAAAACATTGAATGTACGAGTTCTTATCTGAAATAATCAGAAATCATAATTCATACTCCCCCTGAAATTATGCATCTGTAATTTATCAGTGAAAAAGCACATGATAGAGATCTACAACTCCCTTTTGAATTGTAGTTCATCATATCTTCCGAATGCATATTTCCAGAAAAATATATATACTACCCCTTGAAGGTTGATTTCCTCATTTAGATCTCGGAGTACATTCCTCATATCAGCCCGGGAGTATCTGCTCTTTTATTCATTGAAGTACGAGTCCTAAACTATTGTGTTTAGAAGTCAAACTTCGTTGAAGTACGGGTCCTGAACTGATTTATTCAGAAGCCTCGGTTCTCTTACTCCCCCTTGATTGTAGGTGCCTGCAACACAGATTTACTTTTTGGTTTTGGTACCCACTGGTATTTGGGTCCATGAATGTTAGTTGCAGTTCTTATGGGAGTAACTGAGTAAGAACCATACCAGTAATGATCATTAGTTTTATGAACATGATCATGTGTACGACAATAAGAACAATAGTATTTCTTACTTGATAACCTGATTAATTGTTCTTTCGTCTATATATGATTAGGTTTACCTTTACGTGCATTGTTCTTCTTGGCTTTATGTGTATGTACACATGACTGCTTTCCTTTCAGCTCATCTTTCTTCTCATCTTCAACTGGTTTCTTCTTCCAAACCAGTTCTTCTTCTTTGTATCTCCTTCTTCTTCGATGTGTACCTGAACCATCTATATTTTTATCATAGAAAAGGTTAGTACTACGAATCTGATTAGAAGATTTAACTGACCTCTTTGAAGACACAGTCTTATGATGTGAGCTTGCCGCTGTCTTGAATGAACATTCAGAATCAGCTGGATCATCCCTAGGTGTGTGGATTTGTGACTCTGGAGTCGTGTGCTCAGTCACCACCATCTTAGAAATGATATCTTCAAACTCTTTTACCTTTGAAGAGTAATTGTCTCTTTCTTTGACGACAAGGTCAATCTTCGTCTCAAATTCAGACTTTGTTTTCTTCTCTTTCAACATACACTCAGATAGTTCAGATAACTTCTCTGTCAACTTCTTTATTTCTGTCTCAAATATCTTTCTCTCTTCTTCAAATCCCTTCTCAGCATTTTTTCTCTGGCTGAATATTTCTTTGAAGATTCCAACATTCTTTTGTTCAATGGCCTTTTTCTCCTTGGTAAACTTTTCCCTTTCCAAAATTATTACTTTCTCAAAGTCAGACACTTGTTGTGAAAGCTTTATACATTTCTGCTCAATTGTTTTCTTCAGCACATTTTCTTGAAAATTTTGAAAATTTCTTTGCAAACCCTTTATTCTCAGTCTCAAAATCATATACTTCTTTGACCATCTTTTTCTCCAAATCAGATATTTTCTTTATAAACTCAGCATTAACATCCTCCAAATTCTTAATCTTCTCTTCATAGCTGTCAACATAAACTGCTTGCTGAATCTGGGCAATTTGATCTTCAATTGTTGGGAACTGAAGAATTCATCAAGTGTGGTTAATGCTGCTGGTTCAATATTAATGCTGCTAGAAGACATAAAGGTTAGTACTGCTGAGTGTTACTACTGCTAGTGTTAATTAATACTGCTAGTCAAAGTTAGTACTGCTTGAACAAAGTTAGTACTGCTTAGCTAGTTAGTACTGCTAGTGGTTAGTACTGCTTAGTAGTTAATGCTGCTAGAAGGAAGTTAATGCTACTGAAGATTAATACTGCTTATATGATGAAGATTCGTATAAAAGGATATACATGGAAGCTTAGAGATATACATAGAAGATATACTGAAGATATTTTATTCATTGTAATTATCTTTGTATTCAGTATATATATATAGTATTGTTTAGAATAGGATGATAACTTTTAACTTTAAGTTTTCATTATTCTTAGAGAAAAACAACCTCAAGGTATAGATCCTAATTCTAGAGAAGTAGAATTCGTATTGGTGAGCCTGTTCATCAATATTGAGGTTGAGTGAGTAATCTTGTAACTTCAAAGCATCAAATAAAAGCTTACAGTTTGTTATTCATATTTACTGTGTTGATATACTGTTTCATTGAATATCAAAGTGTTATTCCGCAAACTTCTTTGATATTGTTTCTGAGAATTAATTCTTGTTGAGAATTCGATCCTGACAAGTGGTATCAGAGCCTGATTTATCAGAAACAACTATTCATCATGGAAAATCTTACAGAATCAAGCAGTACTTTGGTATCAAAAGTTCCAATGCTCAGATCCAATGAATTTGACATGTGGAAAATCAGAATCAAGCAATATATTCTCCTCACAGATTACTCTATGTGGGACATCATTGAGAATGGCCCATCTGATGCAGGAAAGATTGGTGAAGATGGCAAAAGAACCCCTCCAAAGACAGATGCAGACAGGAAGACAAGGCAGATAGAGATGAAAGCCTTGAGCACACTGCTCTTGGCCATTCCAAATGAGTATCAACACCAATTCTGCAATTGTACTGATGCACAGATGCTCTGGAATGCTCTAGAGAAGAGATTCTCAGGTACTAAAAGTACCAAGAGAAATCAAAAGGCAATCTTAAAACAACAGTATGAAAACTTCATCTCAACTAAGAATGAGTCAATGACTCAAACTTTTGACAGGTTTAATAAACTAATTGGTGAACTAGCTACTATGGGAGTACAGATTGATCAAGATGATGTGAATAGAAAGTTCTTAAGGTCCCTTGGAGATGAATGGACCATGTACACTGTGTCATTCAGACAGAATGATCAGTTGGAAGAAAAAGAACTTGATGATCTGTACAATGATCTTAGAGTATTTGAAGTTGAGGTGGAGGCAAAGAAGAAGCCTTCTGGATATATTCATAATGCTGCACTCTTATCAGCACCAATTGATTCTACTGCTAACCCTGAATCAGTTAATGCTGCTACTGGAACAAATCAAGATAAAGGCACTGATTCTGTGTTTGAAGCTTTTCTTTCCAATCATGGAAATTCCTCTTTGATTAATGATGACTTAGAACAACTTCATCCAGATGATCTGGAAGAGATGGCTATTAAATGGCAAATGGCCATGCTCTCCATGAGAGTTAAAAAGTTCATAAAAAGAACTGGGAGGAACAACTTCTCTCAAAGAAGAGAAGATGGAGCAGGATTTGATAAATCAAAGGTGGAATGCTACAAATGCCATCTGAAGGGACATTTTGCTAGAGAATGCAGAAGTGGAGTGTCTCACAACAACAACCATCAACAAACTCAATCTGGAAGCTTCAATAACAACAGAAACTCTGCTCAAGCCCTTGTTTCTCAACAAGGAATGGGGTTTGATTGGAGTGATCAAGCAGAAGAAGCTATTCAGAATCAAGCTCTTATGGCTAAAGTATCTGATCTCCCATCTGAGGTAAGTTCTAATCTCTGCTCTAAAACTTGCATAGACACTGTTAAAAGGTACAGGGATCACAATCAGAAGATGAGTGATGACCTTAAGAGATTAGAAAAAGATATCAAAGACTATGTAAGGATTGTAGAGAGATTTGAAGATCAGATCAAAGGTTTTCAAGCCAATGAACTCCAACACTCATATGACACCAATTACTGGCAGTGGGAGAAAAAGGATTTAGAACTTAAACTGACCAAATCTAAAGAGGAGAGTGAAAAACTGAAAGAGGAGTTAACCAAGGTTAAGCTTGATGTAGAAAAGTTTTCCAATGCTTCTAAAGCAATGGACTCCTTACTGCAAAATCAGATTCATGATAAGTTGAGAAGAGGAATTGGGTATAATGCCACACCTCCACCATATAACAACAATTACATTCCTCCTACTTCAGACCTGTTAGACACCAAAGATAGGAAGGACTTGCCTGAGGGAGCCACTGAAATAGACCCCTTAAATGAGGTAATTGTTGAGGATAAGACTGAGAAAGAGGTTGGCAAGAGTAAGGAGAACAAGGTGAGTGGTGAGATTTCTATAGAAAACAACATTATCACCAATGAGGATTGTGGAAGGGCTTGGATCAAATCCAAGAACATAGAGAAGACAGAGGAAAAGTCTGGTAAGGTCCATTATAAACAGACCACAGTTGTGAATCCAGGTCCTTGCAAATAGTGTGCTTGTAAGAAGAATGAGCCCCAAAAACAGGACAAAAAGAGGGGAAATCAAAGAAACTGGAATAATCAATGGGCACATAAACAAGGGGTTGATCTGAGTAAAATCAATAGACCAAAACCTTGTTTTATCTGTGGCAAATTGAATCATCTTGCAAAATTCTGTTATTTCAATCCTATGAACCAAAGAATGAATTTCCAAAGATCCATGCAAAAACCCTTTGGTTATAAGAAAATTGAAAAGAACCATGTGGCTAAGAAAACTGTTAAAACTAAAAGCCACATGAAGAAAAAGTATTCTGTTAAAGAAAGTGTCAATATGTGGATTCCTAAAAGCACTAAAACTGTTAGTACTGCTACCACAAATAGTGCTGCTGACAATGATAGTGCTGCTAGAAGTAATACTACTGCTAACAATGTTAATGCTGCTAACAATGTTAATGCTGCTAACAAGGTTAGTACTGCTAAACCTGTTAGTACTGCTACACCTGTTAGTACTGCTAACTCTGTTAGTACTTCTAAGGTTAGTACTGCTTCTAGTGTTGATTCTGCTAAGCCAATCATATTGACAAAGTACTCTAATAAAGAGTGCTCTGAGTTTAAAAACCTCATTAAAAAGGAATGTAAATACTTTGATGAGAAAGGAAGACCCAAGATCACTTTGGCTTGGGTCCCCAATCATACTAATTGATTTATCTAATGTGCAGGGCAACCAACAGCTCAAGGGAAAGAGCATTTGGCATGTTGATAGTGGTTGCTCTAGGCACATGACAGGCAACATATCATGTCTTCAGGATTTCACACATATCAATGGAGGACATGTTGCATTTGGAGACAATCTTACTGGTGGTAAGATAAGTGGAAAAGGTAATGTCACCAAAGGTAAGATGACATTTGAGGATGTCTACTATGTTGATCAATTAAAGTACAACCTGTTAAGTGTATCACAGGTTTGTGACAAACAACATAGTATATTATTTACTAATACTGAGTGTATGATCCTTGCTCCAGGGTTCAAGGTAGTTGATGAAAGCATGATACTACTTAGAACTCCAAGGAAGGACAATGTTTACTGTCTTGATTTGGACAATGTTGATAGTGATTCATCTTTAAATTGTCTTGTTTCAAAAGCTTCTATAGATGAATCCTCCCTTTGGCACAGAAGGATGTGTCACATGAATTTCAAGACTATGAACAATCTTGTTAAAAATAACCTTGTAAGAGGTTTACCTTCAAAAGTCTTTTCATGTGATGATCATTGTGTTGCTTGTCTTAAAGGCAAACAACACAAAACTTCTCATAAGACCAAAGAGTTAAATTCTGTTTCTTCTTGTCTCCAGTTATTGCATATGGATCTGTTTGGTCCTACAAATGTTATGAGTATAGGCAAGAAATCTTACTGCTTAGTTATTGTTGATGATTACTCCAGATTTACTTGGGTATATTTTCTAAGGACTAAGGATGAAACAAGTGATCTTATCAAATCCTTTATTCTAAGAATTGAAAACCAAACTAATCAAAGAGTAAAAGTCATTAGATCAGATAATGGAACTGAGTTTAAAAATCATGATCTAAACACCTTCTGTGAAGAAAAAGGTATTGAGAGGCAATATAGTGCTCCTAGGACTCCTCAACAGAATGGTGTTGCTGAAAGGAGAAATAGGACACTAATAGAGGCTGCTAGATCTCTGTTGGCTGATTCAAAATTACCTATTACCTTCTGGGCTGAAGCAGTTAATACTGCTTGTTATATCCAAAACAGAGTTCTAGTGGTCAAGCAAAAGAACAAGACCCCATATGAACTTTTAAATTAAAGAAAACCTTTTATTGGTTTCTTCAAACCTTTTGGGTGTCCTTGTACAATTCTAAATACCAAATCTCACTTAGGTAAGTTTGATAGCAAAGCAGATGATGGATTTCTTGTGGGATATTCATCTCAGAGTAAGGCCTACAGAGTATTTAACTCTTCTTCTAGAATAATTGAAGAAAGTGACAATGTCAAATGCAATGAGAGCACACCAAATCCTGTTGGATCTGGACCTCAGTGGCTATTTGACATTGATTCACTAACTAATTCTTTTGGTTTCAGTAGTGATGATTCTACAGGAACAGGATGTGGAGGATCAGGGATCATACAAGTCTCAGAAAGCATATCCAAATCTGTGATATTTCCCATATCCACAGTGCATTCTGGTGAAGACTGTGAAAAGGAATCAGTTACTGGACCAAATCAGAGTGAAGAAGAAACTAGAGATGAGGAGACTCAAGAAAATAAAGAATCAGAAGTGGCATCTAAAACCACTTCAGTTGAGTTGCATGACTCTAATCTAGAGGCTGGACTGAATGAAGAACCTAGTCATAACACCAGAGTTCAAAAGAATCATCCTCCACAGCTGGTAATAGGAGATATCTCTTCTCCTATGATGACTAGACATCAAAGCAGGCTTCAAGAAATGCAAGATCAACAACATACAGTCCTTTCTTGCTTTTTATCCCAGCTTGAGCCTAAAAAGGCACATGATGCTATGAAAGAATCTAGCTGGATAGACGCAATGCAAGAAGAACTGTTACAGTTCAAGCTACAAGATGTATGGGATCTAGTAGACCTTCCTAAAGGTCACAGAGCAATTGGCACAAAGTGGATTTTCAGAAACAAGATAGATGAAAGAGGTATTGTCATAAGGAACAAAGCAAGGCTGGTGGCTCAAGGCTATACTCAAGAAGAGGGTATAGATTATGAAGAAGTTTTTGCACCTGTGGCTAGGATAGAAGCAATCAGACTATTCCTAGCCTATGCCTCTTACAGGAACTTCAAAGTCTATCAAATGGATGTAAAAAGTGCTTTTCTCTATGGATCAATTGAAGAAGAAGTATATGTCTGTCAACCACCAGGGTTTGAAAACCCAAGCTATCCAGACAGAGTATATAAATTGAAGAAAGCACTTTATGGACTACATCAAGCCCCAAGAGCATGGTATGACACCCTGTCATCCTATCTCTTGGAAAATGACTTTGAAAGAGGAGTCATTGATAAGACTCTATTTATCAAAAGAAAGAAGAAGGATATCTTGCTGGTCCAAATATATGTTGATGACATTATTTTTGGTTCTACAAGAAACATCATGTGCAAGGAGTTTGAGGATTTAATGCATCAAAGGTTCAAAATGAGTTCCATGGGGGAACTTACTTTCTTCCTTGGACTCCAAGTTCAACAGAAGTCAGATGGCATTTTCATATGTCAATCCAAGTATGTGCAGGATATTCTAACCAAGTTTGGTTTCTCAGAATCAAAACCTGCCAGCACACCTATGGAAACACACAAGCAGATCACAGCAGATCTTGAGGGGGAGGACATGGATGTGCATTATTATAGATCCATGATTGGCTCTCTCATGTATCTCACAGCATCAAGGCCAGATATAATGTTTCCAGTCTGTGTATGTGCAAGATTTCAAGTTAGGCCAAAGCATTCTCACTTTCAAGCTGTTAAGAGGATATTCAGATATCTCAAAGGGTAACCCAGATTGGGACTTTGGTATCCTCATAACTCACCTTTTGACCTAATAGCATACTCAGACAGTGATCTAGGTGGGGCAAACTTGGACAGAAAATCTACTTCTGGAGGATGTCAGTTCTTGGGTGCTAGACTAGTCTCATGGCAGTGCAAGAAACAAACCACAGTATCCACATCTACAACAGAGGCAGAGTACATAGCAGCTGCAAGTTGCTGTTCTCAAGTCTTATGGATTCAGAATCAAATGTTGGATTATGGGGTAACCTTTCTACACACTCCAATCTTTATTGACAACAGCAGTGCTATTAGCATTGTAAATAATCCAGTCAAGCACTCAAAGACAAAGCACATTGAAATCAGGTATCACTTTATAAGAGATTGTAATGAAAAGAAACTTATTCAAGTTGTCAAAGTCCACACTGATAATCAGTTTGCTGATCTATTCACTAAAGCTTTTGATGTGGGTAGATTCACTTTCTTGGTCACAAGTGTGGGAATGATAAACTCTGAATAATCTTCTTCTCAAAAAGTGGTTTTATACCTGTATATTTTTATTCTTGGTGTTACTAATCTTCTTTTTCAGGATATGCATAGCAGTACTCAGTGTTTAGCAAGTTTAAAAGGAGTAAGTATAGTTAATACTGCTAGTAGTTAATACTGCTTTCAGTTAATACTGCTAGTAGTTAATACTGCTAGTAGTTAATACTGCTTTCAGTTAATACTGCTAGTAGTTAATACTGCTAGTGGTTAATACTGCTTTCAGTTAATACTGCTAGTAGTTAATACTGCTTTCAGTTAATACTGCTAGTAGTTAATACTGCTTTCAGTTAATACTGCTAGTAGTTAATACTGCTAGTAGTTAATACTGCTTTCAGTTAATACTGCTAGTAGTTAATACTGCTAGTGGTTAATACTGCTTTCAGTTAATACTGCTAGAAGTTAATACTGCTTTCAGTTAATACTGCTAGTTAGTTAATACTGCTAGTTAGTTAATACTGCTAGCCGTTACTACTGCTAGTAGTTAATACTGCTCTAGGTTAATACTGCTTATATTCCGAATACTATAAGTACTCTTTGCCCGCCTAAAAGTTCATAACGACTCTTTGCATACTGTTCCCTTGCGCTCTAAACCCTTTCTCTCTCAAAGTTCAAAGTTTTCAGGCAAGAATCTTCAAGGTCAATGGCATCAATGGCGTTCATTGACGAGCACAATGAAATCGCAATGCTCCAAAAGCCAAAACAAGCAGAAGGCTTTCATCAGATTGTGGATTTCCTCAAGTCAAGCCACATTGCTCATGCTCTTACTGTATCCCCTACAATCTACATTGAGCATCAAAAGCAGTTCTGGGCCAATGCAACCATTGTTGTGGAAAATGGTGTGCAAATGATCAAGACAAGAATCTGTGATCAACCACTAACAGTTACTGAAGAGGTTATACGCATCAGTCTACGTCTAGACGATGCCTCTGGTATAACTTCTATCCCAAATGATGAACTGTTTTCAAATCTTACAAGAATGGGGTATGGAGGCCCATTGGGTGTTTTCAAGTTTTCTAAAGCAAAATTCTCTCCCCAATAGCGTTTCTTTGTCCATACTCTAATGCATTGTATATCCAAAAAGACTACTGGATGGAGTGAGTTCAGCAGCACTATTGCTTATGCTTTGGTGTGCTTGGCCACTACCAGAAGGTACAATTTTTCACAAGTGATTTTCAATGATCTTGTCTCAAACATGGGAAACAAAAAGAGCTTCTTTATGTATCCCAGGTTTGTTCAAGAAGTTATTACTCATCAATTGACGGATATACCTCAACCTGTTGGGGTATATGTACCTAAACCCCCCAAAGGCAAGGTCTTCTCAAATATGAGAAGATCTGCTGGGGACTCTGAAGGAGTTGACACCCCATTGTTCTCTACAATGATGGTGGTGTCCCAAACCAATGAAGGTATGGTAGCAGGGTCAAGGCCCTCATTAGACCAACCCACTGCTAGCCAATCCCAACCTTCCATCTCTCAAATTTTCCCTCAGTCCTTTGCTGCTAAACCCACTCCCATAATATCCAAGACCTATGTCAAGAGAAAGGTACACAAGGCTCCTTCCCTTGTTGTACCTACTATAAACCAAGAGCCTCAAAGCCCTCTATTGGAGCATTCTCCAATAGAGAATATCCAAAGGGAATCCACTAGGGTGTCTCCCAACCCAAAGGAGGTGCTCTCTGAGGAGGAGGTAGAGCATATGGGTGATGAGGCTGCCACTACTCCTGCTAGCACAGAGGAGGACAGTGGTAACATCAATAAGACCTCCCCCATGGCAACTTTGAATGAGCAATCATTTGAAGGACCCTGGTGCCAAGAAACCACAGGGGTGGATAGTGCTTCTGCTAGGCAGAAGACATCTACTAATAAAAGATCCAATGATCCTTCAATAGGGGGTAACACTCCTGGAGAAGGTGAGGACAGATATAACTATGATGAATTAATGGAGACCATGGGAAACATCAACCAGGATGTCATCAAGCAAGGAAAAGAAATAGAGGAGATGAAGCTGATTATTCTATCTCAACAAGTTCAGATCACCAAACTGAAGAAATTGGTGACCAGATTGTTACAGAAAAGGAGAAGGAAGCAGTTTGTGCTCAAGAGGAGAACATATGTTCAAGATGATTTCAACAAGGGGGAGAATTCAGAGGCTGAAGCAGAAAAAGAAAGTATTTCTGAGATGGGATTTGATGGTAAGGGGGAGAAAGCTGCAGAAAAAGAAGCACAAGAAGTAGAAACAGATAATGTTCAAGCAGTAACAGGGCTATCTGTTGAAGAATTGGAAATAGCTGAAACCTTAGTAAAAGCAAAGAATGACACTCCTAAGGCTACTCAAAAGGCTAAGGGAGTGGTCATCAATGAAGGAGACCTTGAAAAGAAGACACAAGAAAGAAGTGAGGCAGGGTTGAAGGATACAAAGGGTAAAGCTAAGATGATTGAACCTGAACAACCTGCAAAGAAGAAAATTCAGATAGAACTGGATGAAGAAGTGGCAAAGCAGCTTCAGGCAGAAATGGAAAGGGAGGAACAACTTCAATCTGAGAAGGATAGAGAGCTTGCACTGAATATGGCCAGAAAACTAAATGAAGAGTATCAGAAGAGCATGAAAACAGCAGCTCAGGCCAAGCAAGTACAAGTAAAAAGAATGCCATTCAAAAAGCAGAAAAGACAACCCTCCAAGACCTTTTTGGCCAATCAGGAAAGAAGAAAGATGATAAACTTCCTGAAAGGTGCAATTGGTGTTAAGGGGGAGATGTTTACTCATATGGCATACTCTCAGGTTGAAGAGCTATACAGGAAGGAAATGACAAAGCTCCAAGGGGATTCCTCTCAAAGGGAAGAAGCAGAAAGAAGGATGAAAGAGAGACATGATCTCAACATCCAACAACCATTCCCTGAGAAAACCACACCTTCCAAAAAAGATGCAGAAGAGAAGAAGGAAGAACCTGGAAATGTTGGTAGAGAAGCCAAGTCTGGAAAAAGAGTGAAAACAATTGCTCCAAAAAGGCAGTTGAAAAGGCCTAGGGTGGAAGAAACTGAAAAGGAAGCAGAACCTTCAGTCACATCCCCAACAGAGCCAGTACAGAGTCCAGAGCAGGTCACTAAGCAAACTGATGAAAGTATGGATCCGTACATGACAATAGTGGAACCTTTGAAAGCTGTTCCAATCTCTATGCAAGCTCCAGAGATCATCTTCTGGGATATTCTGAGAGACAATGGAAAGAATTTCTTCAGAATCAAGAGAGCTGATGGTTCACTTGAAGCTTATTCAACATGGGGGAAAGTCATCAGAAGTTGTTCAAGAGCTGATATAGAAGAACTATATAAAGTTGGGATGAAACTTTATGAACCTGTGTTGAAAGGTGCTGAAGAGAATCTTCTCAAAGTGACATTGGAATACTTGTGCATGATGTTTGAGCCTGCAAGAGTGCACCATAGGATTAAAGATCATATGCATGAGTTCATATTCAAGAAGATTGACAAATGGATACTGTTTGAAAACTGTGGAGTATACATGATCACTATTGACAATTGTTATCATGAATACTACCTGGTGGACAAAATATATGAGCATAGCAAGGAGAAGTTAGAAGGGATGCTTAAAGCTACACTGGTTTGTACAAAGGATTCAGAAATGGCCAAGATTGTGGTGAGAAGAACTGTAAATCAAAGTTTGGGCCTAGATCCAAATTTGGGAAATTGAATCAGAGGTGGTGTTGAAAGCATCTTGAAGAAGATCTGAAGAACTTGACTTCTTTTCCTAAAAGTCAAGTTAGGGGGAGATTGTTGGGAACTGAAGAATTCATCAAGTGTGGTTAATGCTGCTGGTTCAATATTAATGCTGCTAGAAGACATAAAGGTTAGTACTGCTGAGTGTTACTACTGCTAGTGTTAATTAATACTGCTAGTCAAAGTTAGTACTGCTTGAACAAAGTTAGTACTGCTTAGCTAGTTAGTACTGCTAGTGGTTAGTACTGCTTAGTAGTTAATGCTGCTAGAAGGAAGTTAATGCTACTGAAGATTAATACTGCTTATATGATGAAGATTCGTATAAAAGGATATACATGGAAGCTTAGAGATATACATAGAATATATACTGAAGATATTTTATTCATTGTAATTATCTTTGTATTCAGTATATATATATAGTATTGTTTAGAATAGGATGATAACTTTTAACTTTAAGTTTTCATTATTCTTAGAGAAAAACAACCTCAAGGTATAGATCCTAATTCTAGAGAAGTAGAATTCGTATTGGTGAGCCTGTTCATCAATATTGAGGTTGAGTGAGTAATCTTGTAACTTCAAAGCATCAAATAAAAGCTTACAGTTTGTTATTCATATTTACTGTGTTGATATACTGTTTCATTGAATATCAAAGTGTTATTCCGCAAACTTCTTTGATATTGTTTCTGAGAATTAATTCTTGTTGAGAATTCGATCCTGACATCAATGTCTGAGATCTTTCTTTTCAGCTCTTTATTCTCAACTTCTAGACTCAATATCTTTTCATCATTCATCCCAGAGGTCTGTTTCAGAAGATCTTCATTAATGGTCTTTAATGCACTGACTTCTTCTCTCAGTATCTTCCTTTCATCAGAATATCTCTTTGACCGCTTAGAATAGTAGTCAACTGAAGAAGCAAGATTTTTGTTTTCTAATTCGAGCTTGTGAATCTTTTGTTCATCATCATCAGAAAAATATCCCATCTTGAATTATCTGTTACAGAAAGAACTTGACAATGATCGTTAGAAATTCAGAAATAAACTGGACCACAAAAAAAAAATCAAATTTGGACAAATTTCAGAGAAAAAAAAATCAGAAAATATTCTAAATATGGAAACTCGCATAACAAAGGATACAAACTTTGTGCAAGAAACAATAACTTGCGCGTTTTGGAATTCGCGCACAAAGAATGAACTCAGAACAAACTTTGTGCAAACGAAGATATGCGAGTTTAAGCTTCGCGCACGTCGAAGGATGCGAGTTCTGAGGTTCGCGCAAACAGGCTCGTGCGAGTTTCTAGTTCGCGTACACTGAAGCTTGCGAGTTCTTGACACTTTGCGCGTTCGAGACAAAAAATATTGACAATCCACTTCGCACTAAATGTAAACGCGCACGATTACTTCACTTCTCGCAGAACAATACTTCTTGCAAAACACTGTTCGCGCACAACAAAGTGAATGAACAGTACAAACGCGCACAAAGAGATTTGCGCGTTCTTACTTCTCGTAGACCATAGCTTGCGAGTTCTTCATGATCAACAGTACTTTGCGAGTTCTTCACCTTGTGAGTTACTCTTTCTGCGAGTTCTTCATTTAGCGTGTTCTTGCTCTGCGCGTTTTTCAGATCTTGCGAGTTCTTCAGTCTGTCGAACAAAAACTTGATTTTTCCATTGAATTCGACTCAAACCTTTATCTATTTCATATCTCGAACACATTACAAAAGATTAATTTCAGTTTGAAACACCAAAAATTACAATTTTGATCTCTAACAGTACCTTTCTATTTTCAAACAAAAAAATCCAAGAAAATTCAAAATTCTCACCAAATTGATGTGAATTAAAAGAAACAATACAAACAAAAATCAATCTAAACAACAAATCGACCCTGATACAATCAAATTCAGATCAAAAAATCATTAGATTTCAAAAATCGAATATGAACAGGAACTTGCGAGTTCTAGAAAAATGTCGACCAAAAATCTTCAATTTAATCCATTTATGAACTTCTTCTACTCTGATACCAATTGTTATTCCCAAATCTATCAAGTTCTAATTGTAAAACAGAAATCTAATCAAGAATCGTAATCACAAGTCTTTGATTCAACAATCAAAACAATTACAAATCTTACTTTCTCACTCCACATCATGTTTCTCTCTGTAGAATGACTTTCTAATCAACTCTTCTCTAATCTGCTCACTTACCACATGCTTACTTGTTACCAACTGATTACAAGGACACAAAGACCTATTTATACTCTCACACAATTACAAAGGAAGCAAACAAAATACAATTACAAAACAACATTGACTTTGATTTTTATTACAAAATGACTTTGACTTTCACTGAGAGTTGACTTTCCAACTTTGACTTCTTGTACTTTAAACTTTAGTCTTCATGATCTTGTATCCAACATATTTCTGCTCTAACAGCGACAAATCCTTGTCAACTCCTGCACATGGATTTGTTTGGTCCTGTAAATATTCAATCCATTGCTGGAAAGAAATACACTCTTGTCATAGTAGATGAATACTCTCACTATATTTGGGTGATTTTCCTCCGTTCTAAGAATGAAACTGCTGAAGAACTTATATCTTTTGTTAAAAAGATGGAAGTATTGAATAACTTAACTGTCTGCTCAATAAGAATTGATCATGGAACTTAATTAAAAAATAGTTCCTTTAACAAATTCTTTGAGAGTAAGGGAATCTCACACAATTTCTCATCAGTGAGAACCCCTCAACAAAATGGATCTGCTGAAAGAAGAAATAGAACAATCATCGAAGCTGCTAGATCAATGCTCAACGATTCTCATCTTCCAACTCAGTTTCGAGCAGAAGCTGTCACCACAACCTGTTTCACTCAGAATAGGCTACTGATTGTTAAACGATTCAATAAGATTGCCTATGAACTATTCCATGGAAGAAAGCCATCTATCAGCTTTCTTCACATCTTTGGTTGTCAGTGCTTTATCTTAAACAACAAAGATACACTTGGAAAGTTTGATCCAAAGGTTGATGATGGAATTTTTCTCGGATATTCCTCAATCTCCAAAGCTTACATTCATGTCACCTTTGATGAATCAAGATCAGCAAATTCTAAACCTGTACCTGATAATAATGAACTAAATGCTAGGGTGTTTTCTCATGACGTGGTAACTGAACCTCTCTTCAACTTACATCATCATGCAAACTCTTCAAATGCTGATGATGATCCAAACCACTGAATCCACTTCATGGGTTTCAGTTGTTCCTTTAAACACATTCCCTCCATCAGATCTTCCAACCTGTGAATCACCTAACATCTCTAAAGACCTCTCAGTGAATGATGTTCTATCTGAAACACAACAATTGATAGCTGAAGAACCTCAAGATGAAGCTTTATCATCAGTAAACATTCCTATTGCTGATCCAATGCCTGAATTAAGCGATCATGCTCCAGCTCAGAGATGGACAAGAATCACTCCATAGATCAAATCCTTGGTGATCCAGATGCAGGTATTCAGAGACGACGAAGTTCAGGTAATATATGTCTCTTTGTTAATTTTCTTTCTCCCATAGAGCCAAAGAGAACTGATGATTCCCTTAGAGATCCAAACTGGGTCAGCGCTATGAAAGAAGAGCTGACTGAGTTTCAAAGAAACAAAGTTTGAAATCTCGTTCCCGACCATCTAACAAATCTGTTATAGGCACCAAATGGGTGTACAGAAACAAGTTGGATGAAAATGGGAATGTAACCCGCAACAAAGCTAGGCTAGTTGCCCAGGGATACAGACAAGATGAAGGCATAGACGATGATGAAACCTTTTCCCCTGTAGCTAGGCTCGAAGAAATTCGATTATTCTTAGCCTACGCAGTTCACAAATATTTCAAAGTATTTCAAATGGATGTCAAGTCAGCGTTCCTAAATGGAAAGTTGAATGTAGAATCTATGTTGAACAACCCCCAGGGTTCTCTGACCCTAAGCATCCACACTATATATATAAGTTGGATAAAGCTCTCTATGGATTAAAACAAGCTCCTCGTGCTTGGTATGATACTCTCTCTTCTTTCCTTATCTCTGAAAGATTTGAGCGTGGCAAAATTGATAACACCTTATTTTTCAGAAAGATAAAAGGTCATATTATTCTTGTTCAAATATATGTTGATGACATTATATTTGGTTCTACTAACCCATCTTTGTGTACTCGATTCACTGAAAGAATGAAGAAAGAATGTAAAATGAGTATGATGGTGAACTAACTTACTTCCTTGGACTACAGATCAATCAATATGAAAAAGGTACTTTTATTCATCAGGGTAAGTATATTAATGACGTGCTGAAAAAGTTTCATCTTACTCAAACCTCAGCAATGAAAACTCCTATGGCACCTCCACTGACATTAAATAAGGATCCCACTGGAAATCTGTTAATGTCACTGCCTATAGAGGAATGATAGGTTCCCTGTTGTATCTTACAGTGAGTCGACCTGATATCATGTATTCTACTTGTCTCTGTGCAAGATATCAATCAGAACCCAAGGAATCCCATCTGATCGCTGTAAAGCGAATTTTCAGATATCTTAAGGGGACTCCTAACCTCAGTCTTTGGTACCCCAAAGACTCAGGGTTCGATCTCACTAGCTATTCAGATAGTGATTTTGTAGGTTGGAAACTGGATAGAAAAAGCACCATTGGAGGTTGTCAACCCCTAGGTGGAAAGCTGGTAAGTTGGACTAGTACCACGGCTGAAGCTGAATATGTAGCCGGTGGAAGTTGTTGTGCTTAGGTCTTATCGATGAGAAATCATCTATTAGACTATGGCCTTCAGCTATCCAAAATTCCAATCTACTGCGATAGCACTAGTGCCATCGCTATAGCAAACAATCTAGTGCTACACTCAAAGACGAAACACATCGAGATCAGATATCATTTTATCAGAGATCATGTGATGAATGGACACATCGAACTTCATTTTATCCCCACTAACTATTCGCTCGCTGATATTTTTACAAAACTTCTTGATGAGACAAGATTCAACTTTCTCATAAGTGAGCTTGGAATGCTGTATTTTGAAGATTAACTCTTCAGCATTCACACATTAAGTGTAACAACTCGTCCCACATTGGTAGAAATTTGGATTTAGGAGCTCCTTATAAACTCTAAGTTATGGGCTACCAATAACTTTCACCATGGTTTTAAGTTGGACTCGAAGTTATTGGGTCAGCTTGTTGCTTTGGGCTTTGGGGTGTTACAAATGGTATCAGATCCGCTCCTTGTACCATAAGGATGGTGGGGCAAACCTCATCGGGTATGATGAGTCCTCGAGAGGGGGTGTTTGTAACATCTTAGGCGAATCCCACATCGCCGATTATAAGGAGGAAGATTCTGGGCAGGCCTGACGAGGACTTCAAGAGTTTAAGTGGGGGAGTTTGTAACAACTCATCCCACATTGGTAGAAATTTGGATTTAGGAGCTTATAAGCTCTAAGTTATGGGCTACCAATAACTTTCACCATGGTTTTAAATTGGACTCGAAGTTATTGGGTCAGCCTGTTGCTTTGGGCTTTGGGGTGTTACATTAAGTCAATTGTAAAATTCTCTCTCATCTCATCATCTCTGACTAAAATCTCTCTGAAAGTCAGGTATGTTTTCACATCTTTCCTTACTGAATCTTATTCAGTAGAGATGCAAAAATCTCAAAACTTAATCACTGACTTTCTTCAAGTGATTAAAAGTTTTTTTTAAATAAAACTTATCACAGACATTTGTCATCAATGATACTTTAATAGTAAATCATATCCCTGATTTATATCAGAGATACTTTACAAAAACTGAAACGACACTCTTTCTCATGTGATGTCATTCGAACCGACAATCCATGACACACCTTTTTATGACACGTCGTTCGTTGCACTTCTTGTCCAATCAACTTCGTGGGACGTGTCCGTGTCACGATGAGCACCTTTTCCCGCTCTTAATTCCTTGTCTCTCCTCACTATCTCATATAAAACGCTTGCCATTCATAATTTTACCTTTTACACTCTCAAAGTATCAAAAGGCAAAAAATTACTCTCAGCAATTAAGCAATCTAAAGAACTCATTTGAATCTTCAAATCTTCGAGAAATCCAGGTTCTTGTTCTTCATTTCTTTAACCTCAAAACCCTTTTTTAATCCTAAATCTTGAATTTCTTTGGATTAAAAACTGTTTCTTCTCTAAAAATCATTTTGTTAATTCCTAAATTATCAAGTTCTCATTGCAAAACAATCACAATAATAAGATGAATACAATTTCTTAATCACATGTCATTGATTAAAACTCCACAGATTATAGTCACTCTCTCTACTTTCTCTCACTAGAATATTCAATCTGAACTCTTCTATAATAGGCTCCGCGTACAAAGACTTACAAAGACAAGGGCAATTTATACTAGCCATCAACAACAAGAAAACAAAACACAACTACTTTGACTTTGATTTTATAACAAGGACTTTCACTTTCACTTTGAGAGTTGACTTTGAGCATTTGACTTGGTTACTTTCAGCTTCAGTCTTCATGATCTTGTATCCAACAAATATGTGCACTAACAATCTCCCCCTTTGGATTCAAGATCATCTCTAAAAGATTTTGCAATTCAATCTCCCTCTTTGTTGCAATGAAGAACTTTATCAACCCGTCTCCCCCTTTGTAGACTTCTTGTCAACTTAGAACAGTTTCTAGAAATAATCATAAGAAATGAAGTGCAATCTCCCCTTTTTATACTCAGAACAATCTCTCCAAGGTTATAAAACCTATTTTCAGATGCAGGAAATAAATTATCTTCAGGTTCAGCTCGGATTGCTTTAGCAAAATGTTTTCAAAGAAAATTTCAGTAAAAAATCTGCTCATATTCTGAAATCTTTGAACTTTCTGTTTCAGCTCTGAACATTCTTTAACAATTTTTCTTCATACTGACAATTCTTGATCATTTCTAAAATTTCTTGATTCTGTCTCCCGTTTATAACAATTCTTGAACCTCTCCCCCCTTTTTGATGAATGGAGCATTGACATCATCAAAACTTCTTCAAGAAATGTCACTAAAATTCTGACCACTGATCTTTTCCAAGAGCCTCTGACCATCTATTGATCCAAAAAGTTATTCATCCGAATCTTTGCAAATTCAGACAAATTATGAATGTAACACCTGAATCAACACCTGAATCAGTTAAAATGCCTGTCAGTAACATGAAGTCACTGTGTGTAACGAATACTGTGAGTCCGTGTGATTGAACACGATCTTTACCAGATAATCAAACAACACAAAGAGATGATAAACCAACCTGTTTCGATTAATAACAACGTATTACAAGGTTGATGTTCTTGAAGCTCTTTCTCTCTTTTTTCTCTTGATAATGTGGGTCAATAATATGTATGTGTATTATGTGTGTTCTCTATTAGATCTGATCTATCTCTTGAGATAGCTTCTAAGACACACTTCACATAATATCTAAAACTTAATATCTAATAACCAATATCTAATCTAAACTAATATCGAGATATTTAAAGTAATTAAACTAAATACTAAAATACAATAAACAATAATTAACTTCGACATTTTATTACAAACGACATTAGACTTAATATCGAGAGTCGACTTTCCGGCATTAGCTTCATATTGGATGATCTTGAATCCAATAGATCTGTGCGCTAACAATCTCCCCCTTTGGATCAAGATCAGTACTAAAAAGATTTTAGCAATTCATTCTTCTTTTTCAGCTCAGAAGATGCAATCTCCCTTTTAGTCTTCAATATGTAATAATCTCCACAGAATGCTTTAGCAAAGTATCTTCAAAGAAAATTTCTCTAAAATCAGCATGTCTTCAGAATACTTTGATCTCTCGCATTTCTTGGTTAGCTTTTATGTTCTCCACCTTTTTGATGAATAGTGAAACGATTTCATCAAAACTATGTGTAAGAAATGTCTTTCATTTGGAGCCTCTGATCCGTCAATTCAAAATATATTCATCCAGATCTTTTCAAATCCAGAAAAAATAATCGTGTAACATCTGAATCAACAAATGAATCAGTTAACATGCCTGTCAGTAACACTAAGTCACTGTGTGTAACGAATACATATTATAAAGGAGCTTTTTGATGATGACTCCCCCAGGGATTCCATTCAATCATCGAAACACCACAAAGGCAATTTCTATGAACGTTATGACAAAGAAACAAACTCCTTGTGTGTTCGTGCATGTGATAGAAAGAATTAAGCACGAATGATTGCTTATAGGCTCAAAATTGTGTAAACCACTAAGACAACAATAAGTTAAACACAGACTCAATGTGCATGAGTGAAGTGCGAAGGTGGGGCAGACTTCCTTCTTTTCAATCTCCAGATTTTCCAAATGAAAATCAGATAGCAAATGTGTTGCGTCCACTTTCAAAATGTGAAACACTTTCCTTTTGAGAAGAAAATGAGTAGTTGGTGAGGTTTGATCAAGAGTTGGCATGGGTTAGTTGCCTGTTTCAATAATGTTCACCAAAGAATTGTGAAACATTAGAATTGTGGCTGCCCGACTCAGAAAAAGTTGGTGCAGAGTTCTGATATTCTTTTAACTCTGTTCTCACACGCTCTTTCTTTTAAACATATAGCTCACTCTAACCACACTCATTTCTTTTCGTCTTCTCACACTCAATCACTATGGATTAACTTCATGGGTAGAAATCACTGGTTAATGTGATTCCATAGAAGTTGTGTTAAGTCCTAGCACAATGAAATCCTGTTTTCCTATAAAACATGTGATGCTCAGAATGGTTTATCTATCTCAGTAAAAGCACAAATAGATCTTGAAAACATTTAAAGTCACCCTTCCAAATCATGAAATCAGAATAAGACTCGGGAAGTGGTTTGAACATTTAAGAACAATGTTTTCTATGATTGAAAGTTATCCTTCTTTCAACCATATATGAGATTAAGATAAAGGATTAAGATAAAAATATGATCTTGTAAGCATCTCTCAAAAATTGCAACAGTCTTATGTCATAGTCAAAGTAATTTTATTCACTTAAATTAAAATGACAAAAAGCAAAAAAACAATTTAAATACGAGTTCTGATAAGAAGTAATGAGAAGTCATATCTTAACTCCTTTGATTTGACGAGCTCCCCCTAAAATAATGCATTACAAAAATTTGGCATAAAAAGTAAATGCAGAAATTAGTGAGCTCCCCCTCAAAATCATATTGACCATCTATCAATTTCATCTCATACCCCCCCTTGGATTATGAACAGAATATTTGTAGAGCAGATATCATTCAGAAATAAAAATGAAGAAATGATGAAAAAGTATACAATTAGAAAACTTTGATAGGTAACTACTGATTATGTCTTAAGATTTAGCGTACCAAGCTTAGAGACAAGAAAATGGAATCTCTTATCGTCCAAGGGTTTGGTAAACAAATTTGCAAGCTGATAATCAGTTTTTACGAAGAATAGTTCAATTGTGCCTTTTTCAACATGATCTTTTAATAAAATTATACCTGAAATCTATATGTTTTGTCTTGGTGTGCTGAACAGGATTCGCTGTTATCGCGATGGCGCTCTTTGAGTCACAGTATATCTGGATTTTGTTGAAGTGGAAACCGTAGTCACGCAGTTGTGTTCTCATCCACAAGATCTGAGAACAACAACTACATATTCTGCTTCGACCGTTGAAGTTGAAACACAAAGTTGCTTCTTCGATGCCTAACATACGAGTTTATCACCGATGAACTATATATGACCTGACGTGCTCTTCCTGTCTAACATACAACCAGCATGATTTGCATTTGTATATGCTGTTAGTTCAAAGCTAGTATCTTTAGGATACCACAGACCAAGATCTGTAGTCCCCTTCAGATACCTAAAAATACGCTTAACTGCAGACACATGGGATTCTTTAGGATTGGCCTGATATCGAGCACATAAGCATGTTGAAAACATTATATCTGGCCTACTAGAAGTAAGATACATCAAAGAACCTATCATTCCTCTATAAGTCCTAACATCAACAGCCTTTCCAGAAGGATCGGTGCCAATCTTAGTACCTGGTGCCATTGGGGTACCAATCGGTTTAGAATTTTCCATTTTGAACTTCCGAAGAATATCAAAAATGTATTTTGATTGATTGATAAAAATCCACGATGAAAATTGTTTGACTTGTAAACCGAGAAAGAAATTCATCTCTCCCATCGTATTCATCTGAAATCTTGACAACATAAGGTTTGAAAAATTCTTACAGTACTTAGGATTTGTAGAGCCAAAAATAATATCATCCACATAGATTTGAATAAGAATGATATCGGCTTTTTCCTTTTTAATAAACAAAGTGGTATCTACCGTACCTTTTGTAAAACCAGACTTGACTAAAAATTGAGATAGGACATCATACCAGGTGCGAGGAGCTTGTTTCAGTCCATAGAGTGCTTTGTCAAGAATGTAGACATGATTCGGTTTCTCTTGATTGACAAAGCCTTCTGGCTGAGAGACGTAGACTTCTTCCTTTAGAATGCCATTTAGAAAGGCGGTCTTCACGTCCATTTGAAAGATAGTGAAGTTCTTATGAGCAACGTAGGCTAGAAACATTCGAATTGCCTCTAAACGCGCCACAGGAGCATAAGTCTCGTCGTAGTCTATTCCTTCCTCTTGTCTGTATCCTTTGGCTACAAGTCTTGCTTTGCTTCTGATAACGATACCATCTTCATCTTTCTTGATCTTGAAAACCCATTTCGTACCTATAATTGTTTTACCTTGAGGTTTGGGTACGAGTCTCCAGACTTTAAGTGCGTCGAACTGATTCAACTCTTCTTGCATTCCAGTTACCCTGTCTGAATCGACAAGAGCCTCTGATACGCGAGTAGGCTCGATCTTGCACAGAAAGGATTCATGCATACACATATTCATTGATACTGACCTAGTTTGCACCGGTTTGTTGGATCACCAATGATCTGGCTTAACGGGTGCTCTTTGGTCCATTTATGTTCATGAGGTAGTGGATTATATGAGTATATATCAATATTATCATCTATGAATCCACTGGTACCTTCTTCTGGTAGTTCAAGAGGAATTATGGTTGCAGTTGAAGTAGTAGGTGCAGAAGTCTCAACAGGTTCAGCTTGTTCAGCAACTTCTGTCTATTCATTATTTGTCACAACTTCAACTGTTGGAGTCGGAATTTGAACTGGAATTTCAATAGAGATATCTGAACTGGTTGGATGAGTAGTCGTTGAGTCTTCCATCCTGTCAACCACAACAGATTTCTTTACATTAGATCCAAGAAATTCATCATAAAACAGTTCAAATAATAAATCTAAATCAGATAAATTATTAGTAGACGTTGATGGTTCATCGGATTTGTTCTGTTAAGACCCAGGTTCTGGACTGATTTGCCCAGAAGCTAGTACTCCGGTTATCACAGGTTCTGAACTGTGTTGTTCGGAAGCCATCTCTTCATCAAACGTAACGTTGACGCTTTCAATAACCGTCTTTGACTTCTTTAGATATACACGGTATGCAGTTGATGTAGAGGAATAACCAATGAAGATGCCTTCGTCCGCCTTGGCACTGGACTTGTTCAGACTCTCTCTATCGTTTAGAACGTAACACTTACACCCAAATATATGGAAATATTTGATTGTAGGTGTTCGGTTGTTGATTAACGCATAAGGAGTCTTCTTGAATCTGCGGTGTATCATGGATCGATTCTGAGTGTAGCACGCAGTCGATACAGCTTCAACCCACAGAAATAGAGGTAAGTCTGATTGACTTAGCATATTACGAGCAGCCTCGACTAGCGTACGATTTCTTCTTTCGACCACTCCATTCTGTTGAGGCGTACGAGCAGCAAAGTATTGATGTGATATCCCGATAGATTCGAGATATTCTTCAACCTTTTTGTTCTTGAACTCTGTGCCGTTGTCTGTTCTTATAAGCTTGACCGGTTTCTGCAGATTCACCTGGGCCGTCTTTAGGAATGTAATGAGAACATCAGGTGTCTCATCTTTTGAACGTAGAAATTTGACCCAAGTGTATCGCGAGTAATCGTCCACGATAACTAGTATGTACTTCTTGCCGACTAAGCTTTGCGTTCGCATCGGACCACAGAGATCCATATGCAACAACTCTAACGGATCGTTAGTACTCAGTTCAGGCTTTGGTTTATGTGGAGCCCTCTTCATCTTTCCCTTTTCACACACTGCACAAAAGTGTTCTTTTTCATACTTCAGCTCTGGAAGTCCTTTAACTAGCTTTCCACTGACCAGCTTGTTAATGTATCGAAAGTTGAGGTGAGAGAGCCGTCGATGCCGTAGCCAGCTTTGCTGCATCGAGGCTTTAGATAGTAGACAAACCTTCTTGTCAGTCTGGACGTTTGACAAATTGATTGTGTAGAGGTCGGACTTTCTCGTGCCGACCAAGAGTTCCTCGCCTTCTTCAGTGCGAACATAACACCTCTTAGCTTTGAAATTGACATCTCTAAGCCTTTGTCACAGAACTGGCCTATACTGAACAGGTTGTGTCCTAAGCCTTCAACAGAGCTCACCTTCTTGATCATGACTTTGTCATGTACCATATCACCATAACCTAGTATTGGTGAAAACTGATCGTTGCCGAATCTAACTGTTCCGCAATACTTCTCTATAAAGTTGGTCAACATACCTTTTTGTCCAGTCATATGCTTGGAACATCCGCTATCCAAGTACCACATATGACGGATCTGCACAAGAGAAATTACGAAACAAGAGATTTAGATATCCATAAAACAAAATTTGAAGTAAAGACTTTTGAGCATTGAAGTTCGGGTCTTGAACTGATTTGTTCAAAAGCCTATGTTCTATGATCCCTCTTAAACTTTGAGTTCCTGCAACACAGATTTAGCTTTTGGTACCCATTGAAATTTGGGTCCAACTGTGTTAGCACAAGATTTTGGTACCATTGAAATTTGGGTCCATTTTTCATTTTAGAATCAAATGAAGAATTAGTATGATAAGAGTGAACATTATAAGTTTCATACCAAACATCAGAATCTTGACAAGAAGCATAAACATGTTTATCATAATATGAAGACTTTCTAGCAGATAAAGATAACTGGAATAATTGCTTCATAGAGTAGTTCTTGCGATAAACGACAAGTTTTGGTTTCAAAATAGAAACGTCAGCAATTAAAACATCTTTAATAGGCGAAGTCTTATTACAATCAACAGTACAAAAAGATTTATCAGTCTTGTCAGTCTCCTGTTTTGGTTTCCATTGAGATTTAACTTCTGTCCTTTTCTTGCTCAGATCTGAAACAGGTTAAACTTGTGAGTTAGACTCGTGAGCAACAACTGAATGCTTCTTTTTTGGGTTACCAGTAGTGATCGGTTTCTATGAATGCTGAGATTTAATCTTACCTTTCGCATTCTTAGGTTTCATAGAAACTGATTTATCAACTTTCGTTGATTTTGCACTTTTTACAGCAAAAGATGAATAGTTAGGAAGTTTCGCATTAAAGTCAAATTGATCAGAACAACCATCTAAACCACCTTCAGAGTTTAGAAAATCAAACCCTCCATCAGTTAGACCAAAACTATCATTAGATTTTGAAGCCTTAGAAAGAACAACATTTTTAAACACAGTTGAAAAAACTTTTTGTTCAATATTAATCAGAAGTCTTTCATCTGTTAAAGAATTCTCAAGTTCATAAATTTTACTTTCCAAAACGAGAGGAGGGACATATAGTTTACCTTTAATAGGCTTCGCCTCCATTTCTTTGACAGAATAACTCTGAAAGAAGTCATTTGAAAGAGTTTTCTTTTGATATATTGGATCATCATTATAACTATTATTCAGCTTCACATAACGAAATAGAAGTTGAACTTTAGTTGTGTTCTTTCGTTTTTCCGTTTCCTTGGCTTCATCCTCTTTTGACAATCCAGTCCAGAAAACTTGAAGCTCAGGGATTCTTCGAGCTAGTTTCAAAAATGTTAAATCATAAAGTGCAAGCACTTCAGATTTACTCTTTTTAAGGTAGTGAGGATTCTCATACCGAAGTCCCCATTTCTCTATCTCCTCTTTGGGTTTGTTCAGATGAATAGTTTGTTCAGTTTGACCCAATTTGTATAACTTTTCTTCCAAACTTTTTAATTTTGCATGTAAAGATTTGTTTTCTTCGATACACGAAGAATACATTTTCGTAAGTTCTTTGAAATCAAACTCACTCTTTCTCAATTTAGACTTTATTTCAGAATTCTCTTTAAGAATTATGGTCTGTTGTTTTGCGTTGGTGTCAATGTTTTTATGTAAAACATCAATCAATACTTTCTTCCCAGCAATTTCATTGCTAAGTTTCTGTATTAATTGGTTTTTGTCAGATATAACACCCTTTTCCCGCTTAAGCTTCGACTCTAACTCTTCGAGTTTAATCAACATGGCATGCATTTGATTAAGAAATCAGAATGAGTTAAATCACATACCTCATTCTCCTCATCATCGGAGTCAGCTTCAGCTTCTGTTTCTTGCTTTCCCATTAAGCACATGTGAGCAGTCTCATCCTTCTCTTGATCCTCATCTTCCTGGTCTGAATGATCTAGCCAGTATTCATCTTCTGCCATCAATGCCTTTCCAACCTCTTGTTGCTTGGCTAGAAGCATTTTGTTTTTGTAGTAGTCTGAGTTTCTGACTTTGGGTCTTCGGCAGTCTCTAGCAAAGTGACCTATTTTGCCACAGTTGTAGCACGTTGGAGGTTCTGACTGACTGGATCCTTCAGCTTTAAACCTTCTTTCTTCCAGCTTCCTCTCCTCTATTCTCTTTCCTTCAAATCTATTTCCTTCAACCCTCTCCTTGTGAACATAGTTTCTCGGACCAGAAGAATACCTCTGACTGTTTGAACTTGGCTTCTTGTAAAACTTCTTCTGAAAAGCCTTAGTCAACATAAGCATTGCCTGCTTTAGTTGTTCACAGTCGTCCGAGTCAGAGTTCGCTTCAGCTTCGACCTCATCTGATTCAGACATAAGCATCTTATTCTTCTTCTTTTTCACAACAAGAGCAATTGAGTCATCAATTGTCTTCCCAGTCTGCCTCTTTTCATCCAGTATTTCATCCACCACTTCTTCATTTTGTTTAAGGGTTTCATACACCTCATGAAGTGGAATCTCGTTTAGATCCTTGATCTGCTTCATTTGTCTGGCAAACCTCTTCCATTCAGGCTGGAGAATGCTGATGAATTTGACATTCAGCTCTATCTGAGATTTAGTGACCTTGTTCTTGCTTAATTCGTTCAGCATGGTCACAAACCTGTCGTAAGTTTCTTCTAGAGATTCTCCAACTCGGCCTTTGAATTCTTCATAGTTGTTTAGGCAGTTGGATATCTTTAGCTGGTTCCTAACCTTTGAACCTAGCATCATCTTCTCTAGCTGATCCCACATCTGTTTGCCAGAGGCTTTATAGCTGTCTATCTTCACATAAATTTCATTTGGAATACCTTGAGGAATATAAGACTTTGCTAATATATCGCCTTTCGCTCTCTTGAAGTTATCACCTTCGAGTTCTTCATACTTAAGTTGAAATTATGTTGCCACAGTTCCCTCCATACGAGTCTCATAAACTGGTGCCGTAACTCCCTCTTCTATAGATTTCCTGATGAATACTCCCAAATCATGTCTTTCAATAAAGTCCATGAACCGATCCTTCCACTGTTCATACTCTCCCCTGAAGAGTACTGGTGGCTTAGAGTCAGTTCCGATCGCTAGGGCTTCTCTTGAAGTCATCCTGTTTGAATAATGAGTCTAAGTCTGAAGATGGCGCAAAAATTAGTTTTGCGTGAGAAGCAGGTTGCGCGAACTGGAGGTTTGCGCTAGATGTGGTTGGCGCAAAACAGAGATTTGCGTGAGGTGAGATTGGCGAAAAACAGAGATTTACGTATTAAGTGGGTCGCGCGAAAGGAACTTTGCGCGAGCAGTGTATGGCGCAAAGTGAAGTTTTGCGCGAGTCGTTATTGGCGCAAAAGAGAGTTCGACCGGTAATATGTTGCGACCAGAGATGGTTCTACCGGAGCCTTGACCGGTATTATGTTGACCGGACCGTTATAGCGACCGGATTGTATTGACCGAATAGATTTCGACTGGTGAGATGCCTTACGACCGGGGTAGCGTAGGACCGGTATAGAGATGTGGACCGGTATAGAGGTGTGGACCGATATAGATGTGGTCGACCGGTATTTCCTTGACCTACGACCGGTACTAAATAGTGTTCGACCGATACTAAAAAGTGTTCGACCGGTACTAAATAGTGTTCGACCGGTATGGTGATTCAACCGGCGTCCTGACCGGACTCCTGCATTAACCGGTGTTGAGAACGACCGGGATATCGACCGAGGTAAAGATATCGACCGATATTAAGGAATTGACCGGGGTTAAGATATCTCAGTATGAAACTTCGACTGGTATCGTTTCTTCTTGGATAGATCGGCCCTGTAAATCCCAAATACACCAACCTGGAAGTCGTTTTTCAACACCAAAATTTGACCAAGTGATCGACTCACCAAGTACAACAGTATACAACAATTTGATTTCAAAAACAACCACTTTTCGAACGATTGATCGATATCACAGTGTTCTTGAAGAATAAAGAACCCAGAGAGTTTAAAAGTTTGATTTTGATCTGGTATTAGCTCTGATACCAATTGTGAGTCCTTATGATTGAACACGATCGTTACCAGATAATCAAACAACACAAAGAGATGATAAACCAACCTGTTTTGATTAATAACAACGTATTACAAGGTTGATGTTCTTGAAGCTCTTTCTCTCTTTTTTCTATTGATAATGTGGGTCAATAATATGTATGTGTATTATGTGTGTTCTCTATTAGATCTGATCTATCTCTTGAGATAGCTTCTAAGACACACTTCACATAATATCTAAAACTTAATATCTAATATCTAATATCTAATCTAAACTAATATCTAGATATTTAAACTAATTAAACTAAATACTAAAATACAATAAACAATAATTAACTTCGACATTTTATTACAAACGACATTAGACTTAATATCGAGAGTCGACTTTCCAATATTAGCTCCAGATTGGACGATCTTGAATCCAATAGATCTGTGCGCTAACAAATACACATGTGAAAGGAGCTTTTGTGATGTTCACTCCCCCAGGTCTTCCATCCAATCATCGAAAAACACATGTTTATTCTATGAACGTTTGGACAGAAAAACGAATTCTCTGTGTGTACAGAAAGAAGAAAAACCAGCTTTTCTACTTTATATCTCCTTCTGAATGTATCTGAACCATTTACATTTCTAACAAAGAAAATGTTAGTAGTACGAATCTGATCAAATAAATTGACTGACCTTTTTGAAGAAGCAGTTCTTTGATGTGAGCTTGAGGCTATCTTTTTAAAGTCAGTTGGATCATTTCTAGGTGTGTGGATTTTTGACTCTGGAGTCGTTTGCTCAGTCACCACCACCTTAGAAACAATATCTTCAAGCTCTTTTATCTATGAAGATAAACTGTTCTTTTCTTTGAAGTGCAGGTCAATCTTTTCTTGAAACTCAGACTTCGTTTTCTAATCTTTCAATGCACAAGCTGATAGTTCAGATAACTTATCAGTAAGCTTTCTTATCTCTAATTCAAAAATGTTTCGTTCTTCTTCAAAATCATTCTCCACATTCTTTCTTCCATCAGATATCTCTTTGAATATTCCAACATTCTTCTGTTCTATAACCTTCTTCTCTTTTTCAAACTTGTGTCTTTCCAGGATGATCACTTTCTCAAAGTCAGATACTTGTTGAGAAAGCTTAGAACATTTAAGCTCAACCATCTTCTTCTCTTCAAAACTCTTCCTGGAAAACTCATAAAACTTCTTTGCAAATCCTTTCTTTTCACTCTCAAACTCATCTTTGTCTTTAGCAATCTTTTCCTCTAAATCAGACATTTTCTTTTGAAGCTCAGCATTAGCAGTTTCCAAACTCTTTTTCTTCTCCTCATTCTTATTGCAATCTATAACTTTCTCCATTTTTGACATCTTCTGCCTTAACTCAGAATTCCCTGTCTTCAATTTCTCAGATTCCAACCATTTATCTTACAAGACTGAGATCTTTCTTTTCAGTTCTGTATTCTCAGCATGCAAACTCAGTACCTTTTCTTCATTCAGCCCAGAAATCTGTTTCAAAAGATCTTCATTTATAGCTCTTAAAACACTGACTTCTTCTCTCAGTATCCACTTTTCTTCATGATACCTTTTTGACCTCTTTGAATAGTAGTCAACTGAGGAAGCAAGATTTTTGTTCTCTATTATGAGCTTGGCAATATTTTGTTCATCATCAGAAAAACTCATCTTGAATAACTGTTTGTCAAAAAGAACTTGAATTTGATCGTTAGTCCAAGTGAAATCAGTAAAAATACAGAAAAACTCAGAAAAATTCAGAAAATAAGATTTCCAAAAATTTCCAAGTATGGAATTCGCACAACACTATTACACACACAATTCGCATACATAATTCGCATACACAAGCACAATTCACACAAACTACAAAATTCGCAGACTACACACACCAACCTTAGAATTCACACACAAACAAATCTAACAAGAATTCGCACACTTCACAATTCTAACAAGAATTCACACACAAGACCAATCAAACAAGAATTCGCAGACAAGAATATTTCAGAATTCACATGCAAGAAACTTTCAGAATTCGCAGAATCCACCAATTCGCACAAGCCTAGATACGAACTCTATGAATTTGTATAATACTATCTGCGAATTCTATAATTAGAATTCAAAGATCTTCAATCTTTTCGCATCCACTTTTCATACAACAGATACATACGAAACCTGCACTTGAAAGATTTTCAACCTTGAACAATTCGCATGCACCCTTATGCGAATTCAAGGAATTCGTATACCTCACAGATGCGAAATCCTGGCTTTTCGCAAGACACTCAGATGTGAAATCTGATCAATTCGCACAACACTTTATTTGAATTCTGCACAATTCGCACATCATACACATACGAATTATGTACTTGAACATTTTTAGTATCAAATATTATGCGAAATCCTTTGAGATGCGAATTCTAGATGCGAAATCTTGAAATCCTATGCGATTTCTTCATGATATGCGAGTTCTTCGTGAACTTATGCGAGTTCTTGAGACCTCGTTGAAAATCCACTCTGTTTGGCTAAAAAATCTATCAATTCTTCGAATTTCGATCTCAAACTTCGACAATTTGCTCACCAACACTTCTTGAATCGATTTCAACCGCTGAATTTCAATGAGATTCACTCAAATGTACACCTCGATCCTTTCACAGTGTTCGAACTCGTGAACTTTAAAAACTAACAAAATCCAAAATATCATGAAGATTACAGTGCAATTTTGTACCAACCCCTTACAATAGTTATCTAACACATTATACGAATTCAATCAAATCAATTACAACTCCAAAAACTTGTAAAGATTTGAAACTCGATCTAAACTCCAACAAAACAGTGCGACTCCATTTTCTTGATTCATTTCACTCAAACTCTGCTCTGATACCAATTGTTAATTCCCAAATTATCAAGTTCTCATTGCAAAACAATCACAATAACAAGATGAACACAATTTCTTACATTGATTAAAACTCCATAGATTATAGTCACTCTCTCTCTACTTTCTCTCACTAGAATATTGAATCTAAACTCTTCTCTAATAGGCTCCGCATATAAAGAATTACAAAGATAAGGGCAATTTTTACTAGCCATCAACAACAAGAAAACAAAACACAACTACTTTGACTTTGACTTTATTACAAGGACTTTGACTTTCACTATGAGAGTTGACTTTGAGCATTTGACTTGGTTGACTTTCAGCTTCAGTCTTTATGATCTTGTATCTGTTGGATCAAATAATTGTATTCAAGATTAAAGGGTTTAAACTGTATTTGTTTGATAGTTAAAGTTAGAGGGTTTATTGTGTAATAAGATAATAGTTATTAGTTATTGGGCCTCAAGCCCGTTTAGCATTTAGCAAAGCCCATTAGGCATTAGGCCTGGGTATTTAATGTTTTGATTAGTTTAGTTTTAGGTTTAATCCTCATATTCATAATTATAATCCTAAAGTGAGGTAGTCGTATTCTCTGTATTCAAGGGTATCAAGAACACACAAGGTTTAACTGTTTATTCAAGGGATTGGTATGTTATTCTGAGTCTTTATATCTCTTGATCTATATTGTGTTTGTGTGTTAATTATCAACTAGATTAAACTGGGATAACAAGTGGTATCAAAGCTTAAGAATCAAGTTGTGAATTAAAAATGTTTATCGATTTATCTTATTACTGTTCATCGACTTTTTCTGGATTCATCAAGTGAAAATCAAGTTCATCACTTAATGTGTTTTTATGCTTTAAATTGATCTGATTATACTAGATTTATGCTATTGAAATCTATCTGATTAGTTAATTGCACTAAATATCTCAAATCGATCGGCTGTTGGTAAATTTTTAGAATCTGGGTTCATATTTCTATTGGTCACTGTGCTCTTTGATTTGATGCATGAAAGTTAAGTTTAGTTGTTAACTCTGATTATGTTGTGATCGATGCATGCTAGTGGATACAAAAGTCTGATCTTTGCTTTAAATATCTGTGTTTTGTGTGATTTCTGGGTTAATTTTCTAGATTCATTATCGTCAGTCTGGGCTGGAACTAAGAACATCCCGGTCGACCACATAATATCGGTCCAATTAGGACACCGGTCAAATAGTCCGGTCGACCGCATCTTATTGGTCAAGACTATTACCGGTCGAGAGCTTTAAAAACATATCGGTCGTTGGTTACTTACACTAGTCCGGTCGCCCGGTATTCACAAAGACCAATGTCGGTCAAAAGGATCCTATCGCTCCACACATTTTATCGGTCGACCATAGTTTATCGGTCCATATCCTTTATCGGTCCACATCTCACCGGTCCACAGTCCATACCGGTCCATCACCAATACCGGTTGAAGAAGTTTCCCGGTCGTGCATCTTACCGGTTGGACAACATCTCGGTCAAACAAGTTCCCGGTCCAAACGAGTTCCCGGTCAACAACAGTGTTTGTGCCACCCAAGACTCACGCAAACTGTACTTTAAGTGACACACTGCTCGCGAGAACCGTCCTTTGCGCCAACCAAGGCTCGCATAAATCCTATTTTACGCGACCCACGTCTCACGAGAACCTTATCTTGCGCCAGTGCCTTCTCGCGCAAACCGCCTTTTGCGTCACTGTGCTTAGTAAATATCTGATTTGCGCTTTAGATTTAACTATGTTTAATCTATTAGAGCTTTATACTGTTTGAAAGGACTACATTTAGTTATTTTTGGAAATTTATTTTTCTGAAAAAATTTTAGTGTGGTTTTTATCTTGATTCTAATGATCTCATCTAGTTGGTTGTCTTGATACAGAAAAGTTTGCTTACTAACCATACAGCTAAAGATGTCTGAAGGTTACAACCTTGATTTTGAAAAGATGACACATTCTGAAGCAAAAGCAAATGCTAAACGTCTTGCTAGACAGTTGTCAAGATATACAGACATGGCTTATGATTGTGAAAAGGAGATTAAAAAGCTCAAATCCGCGATGTTACCTCTTGAAGCTGAGAATGAAAATCTAAAGATTCAGAACTCATCTCTTCTTACTTAGATCAATGTTTTAAAAGAATATTCAAAAGTTTCTGATTCTAAAATTGACTTTGCAGGAATTATTGAGTCTAAAGAAAAAGAAATCTTAGATCTTCAAGCAAAGTTGAAAAGATCTGAGTCCAGCTCTACATGGTCAAAGAAAGATGCAATGCAAAGAGAGCTTGAGGAGCTTAGAAGGAATACAAGTGATGCAAATGATACTAGTAAAGGACTAAGACAGATAAATTCTCAACTCTTTGCGGAAAGAGATAAACTAAAAGATAAAGTTCTCAGTCTTGAGGTTGAAATTAAAACGCTGAAAGAAAAGGCAACCCAAGACAGAGACAATGCAACAACTCAAGATGAAATGTTGAAGATTGAGAAAGAAAGAAAAGAATTTGCCAAGAAATTCTCTGAATTCTCCAGAAAAGCCTTTGAAGAGAAGAAAACATTAGAGCTTAGATGTGTTAAGCTTTCTCAACAAGTTTCAGACTTTGAGAAGGTTATCATTCTAGAGAGAGAAAAGGATGAGAATGAGAAGAAGAAAGCTGAGCTGAAGAAAGCAAATATAGACTTTTCTGAAGAAAAGAAAATATTTGAGACCGAGATAGCCAAGCTGACAGGAAAGCTATCTGAATTGTCAAAAAACATCATGAAGGAGAAGAATGCAAAATCTGAGTTGCATAACAAGTTTGATCTGATTGAAAAGGAAAGAAACAGATTGTCTTCAAAGATAAAGGAACTTGAAGAGATCGTATTCAAGGTGAAGCTGACTGAGCACAAGACGCCAGAGTCAATAGCTCAATCATCGAGAGATGATCTAGCTGATTCAAATAGTTCATTAAAAACAGCTTCAAGTTCACATTTTTCAAATGTTTTCTATGATCCTTTCTATGATTTAGATGATTGTCTTACTTCTAAATATACTGATCAGATTCGTCCTTCTAACCTTTTCTATGACAAAAATGTTGATGGTTCAGGTAACTTCAAGAAGACTAAGTCTCAGAAGAGAAGCTTCTGGAGAAGAGAATATGAGAAAGACAAAGGAAATTGGATATGGAGAATTAAAGGATCTTCGGAGGAAAAGAAGAAAGAAAAATCATTTGTGCATACATCAAATGCAAAATGGAACTATGCCTCAAAAGGTAAAACTTTTGGCAAACCTGATCTGGTTTACACAATCAATCAATTGATCAGGTTAGCACAAAAGAAGATTAGTTGTTCCTACTGTGGCTAAAATGATTTTTTAAGAAAATATTATGTAGATAACTGGTATGGTTCTTATTTTATCTCTCCCACTAAAACTGCAACTAACCCATTAGGACCCAAATACCAGTGGGTACCAAAAGCTAAATCTGTGTTGCAGGCACCCAAGGTTTAAAGGGGAGAAAGAACTACGACTTCTGATTACTACAGATCAGGACTCTTGCCTCATTGTCAAAACGATGACTTCTAAGTATAACAACTTAGGACTCGGACGTCAATGACAAAGCGTTTGATATCTGAATGCAGATATTAAAGGGGAACTTATATGCTTAATATTTATACTGATATATTTTTCTGATTTAACTGACTTTTTACAGGTATCAAGGGGGAGGATATATGAGTTTTTTCAAAGATATTTCATTGAAAATATTCATTTCAGGGGGAGTTAAGGATTCTGATTTACAGGTATATATTTCTAATCCTTAGACTTTATCATTTGTTGAAAGAAGAACTTTCACTAGTGAAAAACGGTTTCTTAAATGTTCAAACCACTTCCTATTCTTCAAAGATTTTCATGAACTGTGAAGTGTGATTTTAAATGATTTTTGGGAGCTTAATTGTTAAAGAGCTTAATTGTCAACCTTTTTTAGTTTGAGGGGGAGAATTGCATCGTCAAAAATAACTGTTTTGACTTCTCCAAAATTTTATTCTTCATGTAACTCTGTGCTTATTTGTGCTTTCATGTACAATAGCCTTTTGAACAACAAGTTCTTTTTAGGAAAATACATGGGATTCAGTGTGAGAACTTAACAGAACTTCCATGGATTCACGATAACCAGTGTTTCCTACCCAGGAAGTATTCCCTGAGTGATTGAGGGGAGAGGGGTCAAAAGAATTGAGTGATGGTGTGTGAAGAGGTAAAATGGAAAAGAGAGATTGGTTAGAAGTGAGCATTAAAAGAAAGAGGGTGAGTGAACAGAGTAAAAGAATATTAGACTCTGCACCAAACCACTTTCTGAGTCGGGCAACCACATAATCTGATTGGTTCACATTCTTTGGTGACCATCATTGAAAAAGGCAACTAGCCCATGTCATCTCTTGCATTAACCCCACCAGCTACTCATTCTTTTCTCAAAAAGAGAATGTTTCACATTTTCTGGGGACGCAACACATATGCTATTGGTTCTTCATTTGGAAGATACTAGTATTGAAAAAGAAGGAAAGTTGCCCCACCTTCGAACCCTTTCTCATGCACATTGAATATTTGTATAATTTGTTGTTGTCTCAACAAGTTTACATATTTTGAGCCTATTTTGAAAAGCAATCATCTATGCTTAATTCTTTCATACACATGCACTAGCACACAGAAATTTGTTTTATGTCAGAACATTCATAGATAATCATGTGTTATTCGATGATTGAATGGAAGTCCTGGGGAGTCAACATCAAAACCAGCTCCTTATATAGTAACTTTGTGTTACTCAGTGACTTTTTGTCATTGACAGGCATTCTAACTGAGTCAATTATTGATTCAGGGTTACAACTCTTAAACTGTTTGAATTTGCAAAGATTTAAACGGTTACTACTGACTATTTGAATATGAAAAGATTGAAATAATCACTTTCTCCATTCGGAGAGACTACTCTTATTTCACACAGGGCTCATTACATGAAGACAGTGCTTACTAATGATCATACTCAAAGGGGAAGATTGTTTTGACAAGTTTTGATGATGATGATTCTCACCGCTCATCAAAAAGGGGGAGAGTATTCAAAGAGGGAGAATACAAGAAGATTACAAGAATTTTTGAAGTAAAGACTGCTGAAGAATTCAAAGATATCAAAGTATCTGAGCTAATTTGAAGATATCAAAGATAAAGATGAAAATTGTTTCTGAAGTTTTCAAGAAAAGTGAAGACACGTGAAGACCCGAAGACAATTGCAATTTTTTTTTAATCTTGAATCCAAAGGGGGAGATTGTTGGATCAAATAATTGTATTCAAGATTAAAGGGTCTAAACTGTATTTGTTTGATAGTTAAAGTTAGAGAGTTTATTGTGTAATAAGCTAATAGTTATTAGTTATTGGGCCTCAAGCCCATTTAGCATTTAGCAAAGCCCATTAGGCATTAGGCCTGGGTATTTAATGTTTTGATTAGTTTAGTTTTAGGTTTAATCCTCATATTCATAATTATAATCCTATAGTGAGGTAGTCGTATTCTCTGTATTCAAAGGTATCAAGAACACACAAGGTTTAACTGTTTATTCAAGGGATTGGTATGTTATTCTGAATCTTTATATCTCTTGATCTATATTGTGTTTGTGTGTTAATTATCAACTAGATTAAACTGGGATAACAGTATCCAACAAATATGTGCACTAACATATTTCTTTTTCATGATTTTTATGCAAAAATCTTTTGATTTTTAAGACTGTTCATGTCACCTTCTTAAAAAGGAAACTGAACTTTTTGAATACACTCCTTTTACAAGTCTACTTCTTAAAAAGGATATTGGTAAAAATTTTAGTAACCCTTTGTTTCTAAAAAATCTTTGTTCTATTACTCTCTACCATTTTAGCAATGGCCTCTCAAACAACTCTAATCAAATCCAAGAACGTCAAGTTCGACATCACTGCTTCGCAACTACTTGGCACTGGTGGCCACTTATCTGAAAAGAAACCTTGCCCACACCTTCAAAATGATGTTGACTTTCTGAAAGGCTTATCCATTGCCTATGCACTAAAGATTGCACCATCAGCCTCAAAGATTCTTCTTCAGCAGTTCTGGTACACTGCTGAAAAGAGCCAAATCACTACAAAGCAGGGAAACAAGGTGACTGCCATTTCCTTTCAAACCCAACATAGTGTTGCCACCATCACTGCTACTGCTCTATGCACAATGCTACAATTTCCCTCCAATGGTGATGGATTTGAGGATCTCCCCACTGATGAAGAACTAATCAGTTTCCTAGACTTGATGGGATATCAATGGGATCTCAAGCCTCACACTCAAAGCCTAGACAAGAAACTCACAAAGATTCTAAAGGGAAACATGCCTTCTGAACTAAATTACATATTCACCCATATTATCCAATGCATGATCGGAAAGACGGGGTCGCTGGATCAAGCCAACAAAGTGCAAGTGCAGATAGGGTTCTCCTTGGTCGTTGGACGTCACATCGACTACGCCACCATCTTCTTCGACGATCTACTCTCAAAGGTCGAGAAAGCTGAAAGGGATCTTAAAATCATTTACGTATGATTCATCTCTACCTTCCTTCAAGCCATGCTGAAGGATAGTTACCCAAAAGAGTCTGACTGCACACTCTCCAAGGTAGGCTCCAAAATCCTTGACGTCCCCACTGCTGCCAATGAGGTAAGTCTTCTCACCTTACGCTCTCTTCTCTCATCAAATTCTTCGACTTCAGAAGCTACATCGATGGTTCATTCATCAACTATCCCTATTTCTACCACCATTTCAACAAAACACAAATCATCAACTCTCCCTGGTAGCTCTAAATAGGCCTGAAAGACTGCCGAGCAAACCCCTCTGCAACCAACAACTGGGTCGTCTCTCAACAGACCACTCTGGATGGTTTCTTGGATCACTCTTCCATCGTTGGACTCTCAACAACTATTTCAGTGGCTCCCACCACTGACTCAGTACTTATGTCAACCCCTATACCCTTGGTGCCTCACAGCACTGCTGAGGTAATTCCCAACATCACCAGTGATTCTCTTTCCTTCTCATCCCTTTCTCCTTCTATTTCTTTGGTCTCTAACATATCGCATTTACAGCAGCTCGCTTTTCCTGCTGCACATATAGGACCTGATGGTATCCCTCTCGGAGGTATTCAAACAAACTTGTCATCCTCTTCTTTTGAAGGGGATATGGCATTTTATAATATGTTTGATATATCAGGTATTTCTAAATCCATACACACTTCTCCCACCCTTCTAAATAACCCTGAGCCATCTCTTGCTCAACACCTAACTTGTTTTACATGTCCTATTTTGACAACGGTGGATACCTCCCTGACCAAAGTCCACGAAAGGGTGGACTCTCTGGCTACGTCCATCAACATCAACACCTCAGCAATCAATGTTGCTGGTGAAAAATTGAAGAATCTATCCTCCACAATCTCCACCATGGTTGAACCATCTCAGCTCTCAGCACTGCAAACTGAGGTCAACTCTCTAAAAGACAACGTGGCCACCAATACTACTCAGTTGCAATTTCTAAACGGCTACGTTGACAATCTTTCTAGCGAAGTGAAGACACTCACTGGAGAGGTAAAAACTCTCTGTGGAAAAATTGACAGTTCCAATCAGCTGCTTGATGAAATTTTAACAATATTGAGAGAACCAACTCCTACACCTGAGTCTTCCTTCACGGATGACGATAGGATGTCCCTGAATCTCACTGCAAACTTTGTCATAACGACAACCTCTATCATTTCGGAGATTGAAGGGCGTCTGAAGGTGTTGGAGGCTGATGCCTATAAAACCACTGACGCTGATCCTACTGATGATGTTGATAAGAATGCCTCCCCTGATGATGACAAAGAGGGGGAGAAGGATGCAAATGAAAAATATACAGTGATCACACCAAAGGTAAACGTGGAAGAAGCTCCCTCTCAGACTAAGGGGGAGAAGACAGTTGCTGAGGAGGTAGCACCTACTTCCTCTTCTCTAGTGCTCATAGAAGAAGAAGAGGAAGAATCTCTGAGCCATCCATAAAGACCCTCTCGACCTCTCCAACGGTCAGGGGATGATGCTCAAAGGTTCTCAGAGATGATTTCTCAAAGGTACACTCAACCCTGTTTAAAGACAAAAATCTGGAAAAAAACCCGGTAGAGATAAAGATGCTCTTCTAAAAGAGATAGAGGATAAGAACAAAAAAGACAAAGAGACCAACGATCATGATCTAGATTAGTGCAAAAAGAAGCTTGACCATCGATCTGATCCACAAAAAAATCTCAGTTGTAACGATCTCTAGAAGGATCAAGAAGAACCGACTCTCTGTCACCATGGAGATATTCAGAGAGGATTGAAGCTCAAAAGCTATGTACCTGCAAAACTGGAACACTTCGGCTACTATGAGTGGTTAAGTTAAGAGAAGCACTGAAGAAATCAAGATCAATGCACAGAGGCCATGTTGAGAATCTTCTTGAAGCTCTCATCAACAAGGTCACTGCAAAAATGAACGTGCCCTCAGCTTTTCCACAAAAGCCAAGAACAGTCAGACGAAAGCAACCCTTCTTTTCTGAAAATGATGCTATAATAAAAAATGAAACCTCTATCAAATTCTCCAGGGATGCACTGCCCGGACCTCCTCCTGACCTCTTAGCTCTTAATCTATCACTACCCCTGGCAGACCATTTATAGCAGGGCAAGTGATAAAGAATCCGTATGGGTTATTCTTCCGAGATTATGATGAAAACCTTAGATTTCAGAGAGTCTCCGAGATTCCTCTCTATCCTCTCAAACATATACAGGATCTTCTCTACTTGTGGTGCGACTATTCTTCTTCGGGGACCCCCATCAAAACTCTTATTCGAAAGGAAGCAGTTGTTTGAAGACAGAGAGGAGAAATGGTACATGATCATATGTTCATAGTAGAAGAACTCCCTGTCATGGAAGAACCCACGTAGTTGATAGATTCCCTTTTGTATCTTGTAATCTATTAGATAGACTTACAGTAGTATAGGTAGGGGTGTAAATGAGATGATACAACTCGCGAGCTACTCGATATCGACTCGGTCAAAACTCGGTCAACACTCGACTCGAATAGGCTCGACTCGAACTCGAGCTCGACTCGACATACTAACGAGTCGAGTCGAGGGACATGATATTCGACTCGATAAGCTCATGAGATACACGATAAGCAAAATAATAATAATAATTCGTAAATTTATTTTAATTTAATTGATAATAATAATAATAATATATTAATAATAATAATATATTAATAATAATAATATATTGAAAAACTCAAGTTTTTTGAAAAAAAAAAGGAAAATGATGGTGTAAAAGACGTGGATGAACTTTTGATGGTGTATCTAATTCATCCCACATTGGTGGGATATAGAGTCCAATGCTTTGAAATCCACTATATATAGATCTTTCCCCTCCCTTGTTTTTACATCCCTTGCCTTTGCTAAATGAATTGAGCTTGAGGCTTGAGCCTATGTGATTATTTTAATAGGAGTACCCCACGAAAACGGGTTCACCTTGAGTTCTTTTAGGCTATTTGTTCACCTTGAGTTTTTTTATGCATTAAACGATTTTGAGCTTGATCCAAGTTTTTGAGCTCAAGTTCTAACTTGATTCGAGTTTTCGAGATCGAGTTCGAGTTCCAACTTTAATCCGAGCTTGAAACAAGTTCGAGCTCGAGTTTGAGTTTGGAAATTAGTTATCGAGTTCGAGTCGAGTTTGTATTTTCATTACTCGCGAGTTTCCGAGTTGAGTTCGAGCTTGGTAATAGGGTTTCGAGTTCGAGTCGAGTATAATGATACTCGAGCTCGAGTCACATCATTTACATCCCTAAGTATATGACTTCACTTAACTTATAATTTGCACATTACTCTTTGTAATTTCTATTTGCAAATCAATGAAAGTTTCAGTGAAATACTTTACCTCATAAGTATTGTAAAAGATCTCTGAAAATAGTAATTGGGACATGTATGTTATGAGTCCTGACTATCCTTATATTTTGAATCAAAGTAATTTTCTTCTATTGCTTTGTCATCATCAAATATGGGAGATTCTTGATTCAAACTCTCTTAGTGAAAATTACATTTAACATCTATGTATTAGTATTTCACCATCAGCGATCATATACTGAGTATGTTCAGTATCGCTGGTAGTTTCTAATATATTCTGTTAAAAGTAATCCCTAAAGACAAGTTTCGCGACAAAGATGTTCACCACTGACTCGAAGACAAAGCTAATGAACAAACGAAAAGTCTACTTATGATCTGATGCGGAAATCAGTGAAACCAAGACAAGTCTACATCACACGAAGAAATCTGAAGAAAATTTTTAGCGATCACTGAACTTCCTTTGGACTCACTGAAGGAAGAGATATTCAGCAATTGATGATCACAAAGCTTACGCTCCAAGTTACTTTGTCTTATCCTTGCACACAAAGTACAACTGTTAGAAGAGACATACCTCTGTGATAAGTCGTACAACAACTCTAAAGACTACACTGTTCAGTACTCGGCCAAAAGCATGTTTCCAAAATTCAGAGACATGTAACCAATCAAAAGGTGACACATGTAAAGTGCCTTGCCATGCATTTAATGCATAGGGTCTAAATAGAAAGGCTGAGACTCTCTCTTAGAGTAACCTTCTATCTGTTTATCTCTTAGTGAACCGAAAATAGAAACCCTTGATTTCTATATTCCCTCAACCTTTCTTCTCCATTTCTTAGTCCAAACAACTGTGTGATTCTCAGTTTGTTTAGATTAGGTTTTACTTAATCTTGTTCCGTAACAAACTTTAAATTGTGATTTGATTCTTCAATAAACAATTTATTAAACTGAAAATTTGTGTTTGTATTCAACCCCCCTTCTACAAACTTGTTAAGCACCTTCGAGACCAACAGTATCCCTTTCGAGAGATCCTGTTTGCTAAACTGCGACCACCTGAGTGGTTGCCGCATTCTCCATCATGCATTTCTTGTAAAATGCTTTGGACTTTATCTTTACCGACGACGTATCGTAAGTTTAGCCTTCTTGACGATCGTTGATAAAGTTTTCCTCTAATCATGATGTATTTGGATGCCTTGAATCTGATCTTTCAGGCTTCCATTTTGTCTCCAGGAAGTTGATTGTTTGTTAAGAATTTTCTGATATCGCCCGACCAATCATCTTCTTCTTCTATCACATGGATGTGGTCTTCATTTTCAATGGATGGTGTCGCCAAATGAATTATTGGAATGACATCAAATGAAGAGTGACCAAATGCCGACCCGAGGTTGGCTAATGTGTCAGCCTAGGTATTCTGATCCCTCGGGCTCTGTGTGATGGAGAAATGTTGAAAAACTTCGGATTTGCTTTGGCCACTTTGAGGTAGGTTGTCATCTTGGAATCCTTAGCTGAAAATTATCCATTCATTTGATTTACGACCAGGAGGGAATCACTTTTAACGTGAAGTCCTGTTGCCCCCAGGTCGTGAGCCATGTTCATTCCTGCGATCAAAGCTTCATATTCAGCTTCATTGTTTGTGGCTTTGAAATCTCATTGTATGGAGTAAACCATCTTGTCCCCCTATGTCGACTTGAGGATGACGCCAAGACCTGCTCCCCGGGCGTTCAAAGATCCATCGACATGCAAAGTCCAAGTCGTATCATCGAGATTCGCCACATATTCCACTTGTATTTCCAGCTTTGGACTGAAATCAGCGACAAATTTGGCTAGTACTTGGGACTTGATAGCTATCTTTGGTTTGAAGTTAATGTCATAACTACTAACGTAGATACTTCATTTTCCAGTCGACCTGTCAGCTCTGGTTTTCTTAAGACAAACTTAAGAGGAAAGTTAGTCACGGCAGTTATAGGATGTGATTCAAAGTAGTGTTGCAATTTTTTAGCTGTGGTGAGTAGTGATATGTAACATCCCAAAACTAAAACAATAGAGTAATCCAATAATAAGAGAAATCTTGCCAAAACGGCCTTAAACATAACAATTATAGTCTTTAAAGCAAGCTAGGTTGCATCAAAACTACCTATTACAACTGAGATTTTCACTAAACCAAACCATCTATGGTAATCAGCTACTACCACTCCCGATCAAGCCTTCTATTTCCCCTTGCTCGCGCTACCTAATTGTTGGTCCACAATGTTTATATCAAGTTCTTACAAATCAACAACAATAACAAGATTACCGACCTGTTTGATTAATAACAAACGATTACAAGGTTTGGTGTTCGGATTTAGCTCTTGATGTGTTCTCTCTGTTTTTACACCTTTTGTGTGTGTGAAAAAGTGATCTGATTTCTAACTTAGAAGATAGCTTCTACAACACACTAAACAACTAATATCTAAACTTATATATTAAAACTATAATATCTATATTAGATATTATCTACCAACTAACAATATAATATCTAGATATTATCTAACTAATTTATCTAATAATAATAACAACTAACTTTGACTATTTATTACAAACGACTTAGACTTATTATTTAAGAGACGACTTTTCTGCATTAGCTTCAGATTGGATCTTCAGTTTGGATGATCTTGAATCCAATAGATATGTGATCTAACAATCTCCCCCTTTGGATCAAGATCATTACTAAAAAGATTTTTTTTAGCAATTCAGTATTCTTCTTTAGCTCAGAAGATGCAATCTCTTTCTCCAGCTTAGAATGCTTTAGCAAAGTATCTTCAAAGAAAATTTATCTGAAATCAACATGTCTTCAGAATACTTTGATCTCGCGGTTCTTGGTTAGCTTTTCTCTTCTTTCATCTTGTGATGTAATAGACATTTCTTCATGCTTTAGATTCTCCCCCTTTTTGATGGAAAGTGCAACGACTTCATCAAAAATGTGAGTAAGAAATGCCTATCATATGGAGCCTCTGATCCATCAATTCAAAAGATATTCATCCAGATCTTTGCAAATCCAGACAAAATAGTCGTGTAACACCTTAATCAACTAATGAATCAGTTAACATGCCTATCAGTAACACTAAGTCACTGTGTGTAACTAATACACATTGTAAAGGAGCTGTTTGATGTTGACTCCCCCAGGGCTTCCATTTAATCATCGAAATACCACAAAGGTAATTTCTATAAACGTTATGACAAAGACACAAATTCCTTGTGTGTTCGTGCTTGTGATAGAAAGAATTAAGCACTTGATGATTGCTTATAGGCTCAAAATTTGTGTAAACCACTGAGACAACAGTAAGTTAAACACAGACTCAATGTGCATGAGTGAAGTGCGATGGTGGGGCGGACTTCCTTCTTTTCAATATCCAGATTTTCCAAATGAAAATCAGATAGCAAATGTGCTGCTTCCCCTTTGAAAATGTGAAACACTTTCTTGTTAAGAAGAAAATAAGTAGTTGGTGAGGTTTGATCAAAAGTTGGCATGGGCTAGTTGCCTGTTTCAATAATGATCACCAAAGAATTGTGAAACATTAGAATTGTGGCTGCCCGACTAAGAAAAAGTTGGTGCAGAGTTGTGATATTCTTTTAACTCTGTTCTCACACGCTCTTTCTTTTAAACATTTTGCTCACTCTAGTCACACTCATTTCTTTTCTTCTTCTCACACTCAATCACTATGGATTAACTTCTTGGGTAGAAATCACTGCTTAAGGTGATTTCATAGAAGTTGTGTTAATACCTAGCACAAAGAAATCCTTGTTTTCCTATTATGCATATGATGCTCAGATTGGTTTAACTATTTCAGTTAAAGCACAAATATGATCTTTGAAAACATTTAAAGTCACACTTCCAATTCATGAAATCGGTTTGAGAATCGGGAAGTGGTTTGAACATTTAGAACAATGTTTTCTATGATTGAAAGTTGTCCACCTTTCAACCATAAATGAGATTAAGATAAAGGATTATACCTTTACGTACGATCTTACATCTCATGAAGCTTAGCTTAAAGTCATAAACATATGATCTTTTAAGCGTTTCTCAAAAATCTGCAAAAGTCTTAAGTCAAGTCAAAGAAACTTGATTCACTAATATTGAAAAGACAAAAAGCAGTAAAACAAATAACTTCTCTTACTCCCCCTGAAATTATGCATCTAACATATATAATTTCAGAAATAAATATGTACTCCCCCTTGAAGGTTGAATTTCTCGTTGGAGTATCGGAGTACAATCTCTCATATCAGCATTGGAGTAAGTTCTTTTGATCATTGAAGTACGAGTCCTAAACTGTTGTGTTTAGATGTCATCTTCGTTAAAGTACGAGTTCTAAGCTGATTTACTTAGAAACCACTTTGACTTTGATCTCCGGGTCTTGAGCTGATTTACTCAAGAACCATTTCTCTCCTACTCCCTCTAGACAGTAGGTACCTGCAACACAGAATCATCCCTTTTCTTTGGTATCCATTTCCAATTGGATCCAACTGTGTTAGAAAACGATTTTGGCACCCACTGAAATTTGGGTCCGCTTTGCTTTTTAGAATCAGATAAAGAATTGGAATGATAAGAGGGAACATGATATGAACATCAGAATCTATACGAGAAGAAAAATCATGTTTATCATAATTTGAAAACTTTCTAGCAGACAAAGATAACTGGAATAATTGTTGTTTAGAAAATTTCTTGCGAGAATCAACAAGTTTTGGTTTAGAAAAAGCAATATCCACAATTATATCATTTTTACTAGTAGTAATCTTATTACAGTCAACACTAGAACATGATATAGCAGTCTCGTCAAACTCCTGTTTTGGTTGCCATTCAGATTTAACTTCAAGTCTTTTCTTGCTCATTGCTGAAAAATTTGAAACTTGTGAGTTAGACTTTTGAGCAACAAACGAATGCTTCTTCTTCGGATTACCAGTAGTGTTCGGTTTCTGTGAATGCTTAGATATAATCTTACCTTTAGCATTTTTAGCTTTCACAGAGACTGATTTATCAACTTTCGTTGATTTTGCACTGTTAACAGGCATACTGGTTTAGCATTAAAATCAAATTGTTCAAAACAACCATCCGAACCACCTCAGAGTTAAGAAAATCAAACCCACCGTTTGATAAAACAAATATGTCATCAGATTTAGAAGCCTTTGAAATAATAACATTTTTCAGCACGGTTGAAAAAACTTTTTTTTGAATCTCAATCAAAAGTCTTTCATCTGTTAAAGAGTTCTTGAGTTCGGAAATTTTACTTTCCAAAACAAGAGGACGGACATAAAGTTTACCTTTAACAGGCTTTGCCTCCATTTCTTTGACAGAATAACTTTGAAAGAAGTCATTTGAAAGAGATTTCTTTTGAGATTTTTCATCATAACTATTATTCAGCTTCACATAATAAAATGGAAGGTGAACTGTAGATGATTTAAAACGTTTTTCAGTTTCCTTGGCTTCATCCTCTTCAGACAGTCCAGTCCAGAAAACTTTAAGTTCAGGGTATCGACGAGAGAGTCTTAAGAACGTAAAATCATAAATTGCAGGCACTTCAGATATACCGTTTTTAAGATAATGAGGATTCTCATAACCGATTCCCCAATTTTCTTTATTCTCTTTCGGTTTGTTTAGATGAATGGTTTGCTCACTTTGACCTAATGAGTATAACTTCTCTTCCAAAGCATCTAATTTTGCAATTAAAGTTTTGTTTTCTTCAGTACATGAAGAATGCATTTTAGTAAGCTCTCTGAAATCAGACTCACTCTTTTGCAGTTTAGACTTGATTTCAGAATTTTCCTTAAGAATTATTGTCTGTTCTTTTGTGCTGGTGTCATTATTTCTATGTAAAACCTCAACCAATACTTTCTTCTCAGCAATTTCATCACTAAGTTTCTGTATCGATTGGTTTTTGTCAGTTATAACACCCTTTTCACGCTTAAGATTTGACTCTAAATCTTGGAGTTTTATCTTCATGGCATGCATTTGATCACATACCTCTTCATTAGAATCAACTTCGGTTTTTATCTTCATCTGACTCATCAAGCACAAGTGTGCTGTCTCTTTCTTCTCTTCTTCTGCTTCCAAGGCAGAAATCCTTCCTTTATAAAGTACAGGTGTATTCTCATCCATATTGATTGAATTAGCTTCGCTGGAATTCAGTTTGATTGATGAGCAATAAGAACTTGTACTTGACCGTTAGTCTAGATAAAATTTGATCACACAAGAAATTTTGTCCCCCTAGGCAGACTTAGCACGGGGGTCCCTAAGTATGGAATAGCGATTGGCGCAAAATGGAGGTTTGCGCGAAAGGTTGCTGGAACGAAGTAAGATTTGCGCGAGATGTGCGTGGCGCAAAGTATGGTTTGCTCTAGCAGAGGTTGGCGTGAAGTGAGGTTTGCGCTACAAGGAGTTGACGCAAATGTGACTTAGGCTTTGCGTGAAGAGCTGATGGCGCGAACTGAGGTTTGCGTGATACGTTGGTCGCGCGAATTGAGGTTTGCGCTACAAGAGGGTCGCACAAAATGAAGTTTGCGCGAGCTGTTGGTGGCGCAAAGTGGGCTTTGCGTGATCAGTTGGTGGCGTAAAGTGGGTTACGCAAAGTTCAACTTGCGTGATCGTCCCTGTGTTTGCGCGAGTTCATCCCTGTACTACGAAAAATCGATCTGATTTCTTAAATAACCCTGTTTTTCCACGATTAGCAGTCCCAAAAGGTAACAAATTGACCATTAACAGTTATAGATCAGATTTCAAGCACTTGATCGCAATAAACACCACTTTTTGAAATTTAAGACGATGGAACAGTGACATTTTTGAACGTTAACTCAGACAACAAAATCACCAAAATCGAACTCGATTTAAGCTCAATATTGAAATCAAACTATAACAACTCGATCTAGCAGCCTAATCGATCATAACCTGATCGATTTCCACACCTAAAACACTCAAAATCTCGAAAATGATTTTGAAATTATGAACATAGAGTCGACTTTTTGAAAAACTTGATTTTGATCTATTATCAGGCTCTGATACCAATTGTCGGTCCACAATGTTTATATCAAGTTCTTACAAATCAACAACAATAACAAGATTACCAACCTGTTTGATTAATAACAAACGATTACAAGGTTTGGTGTTCGGATTTAGCTCTTGATGTGTTCTCTCTGTTTTTACACCTTTTGTGTGTGTGAAAAAGTGATCTGATTTCTATCTTAGAAGATAGCTTCTACAACACACTAAACAACTAATATCTAAACTTAGATATTAAAACTATAATATCTATATTAGATATTATCTAACAACTAACAATATAATATCTAGAATATAATATCTAGATATTATCTAATTAATTTAACTAATAACAATAACAACTAACTTTGACTATTTATTACAAACGACTTAGACTTATTACTTAAGAGACGACTTTTCTGCATTAGCTTCAGATTGGATCTTCAGTTTGGATGATCTTGAATCCAATAGATATGTGATCTAACACTAACTCACGGCGACGTGAAAAGGTTTTTAATTTTTGAAAGAGTGAGGGTTAGACCAACGGTCTAGTGAGATCCCTTAAAACAGAGTTTAACGCAATTAACGGAGAATAAACGGAATCAATCCTTTCATGTTTACTGAAGAATACAAATCACGTATAAAGATCGCTTCCGGCACACACTACTGTCACTAAAGTGACAGCGTCTCTGTCTCATACTGCCTTAGATGGGACACACCCCCCATATAGCATAAACGGGATTCACCCCCCGGTATGAGTACAGGCGGGCCACACCCCCCGACTTTGGCCGGTCACAACAATGTTTGCATACATTTAATCATCAAATAAACTTATATCGCATGAAAAGAAACTCACATATATAAAGCTTGCGTAAATAAAAATACGTATTAAAAATAAATTTCTCATGTCTCAAATAGTTGAAGCAACACAATTATTTAATTAACTTCCATGTGCATAAAACGACTTTATAAACTTGCGAGGTTTTAAGTTCAGAAAACTCACCTGACGTCCCCTGCTAAAAGCTTTCGTCTACTTTTAATATCTAAACCGAAACCTATAAAACGAGACATTGCTCGATGAATTACGATACTTTCTAATTTAATAGAGTTGATCCTAATCCCCAAAACTCTCAACGGCCTCCCAAAAATAATAAACCGACTCACTAAAAGTATTCCTCTCTAGGAAATAACTAAAACATCATAATCCACTATTCTAGAATTGAATCGGACCATAACCTGAAGCCCAACACCAAAACAATAACTAAAGCTAAACTTAAAAGGAATTAATATAACTTGATTGTCCCAAACAAATATTTAAACTGGGCTTCGACCCACTGTGCAGCACTGACGACCGGGGCCTGCTTGGCCGACCGGTGTGCTGTAGTGATCGGGGTCCAAACTCCCCTCCGGTGACCGAAGTCAAGACTGGGGTCCAAACTCCCCTCCGGTGACCGAAGTCAAGACTGGGGTCCAATAGCACCCCGGTGACCGGAGTCAAGACCGGGGTCTACCCCCTTGCGACCGAGATCACTTACTCGACCGAGGTCCCTTGTTCCTCAGGTACTTGACCGACGTTCACTTCGACCGATGCTAACCTTTTTCGACCGATGTCTAAGTCGGATCAATACCAACGCAGAAACGATCTTCCAAATACTACAAGACCACTTTATTTCCAGAAATTTATATCAATTCTACCCAATTATCCAAAACAGATGCAAGAATTCTATTTCAACAAAACCCATTAATTACATAGATAAAACTCTAACAATCTTCAACCCAAACTCAGAAAACCCAAAGGGAACTGATAGCTCAAATAAACACTACAAGATTTGAAATCGAAAGCTAAACCTTAATGATAAAGAGGTTAAGATTAACAAATTTTACCTTAGAATATTGAAGAACACCAAACTTCAACTTCTTTTCCTTTCAATCGATCGCCTCCGGAGCTATATCTTTCTCTCGCTTTTTCCCCAAGAATTGTCAGCCGCCCACAAACAACACACCAGGTTCTAGGGTTAAAAATCTTCTTTTCAAGTTTTTTTTTCACTCAAGCCCCCCTTTTAAAACGGCCTTTCTACTTTTTACACAACTTTTACATTATTTGATTTAAACGCGGATATTACATGATAATAGTAGATTTTCCATAAAGGAGTACCTGGTTTCAGCGTCCAAAAAAGATTTACTTACATAATAGATCGGAAGTTGTTGTTTCTCGTCCTCTCGAGTCAATACGGCAGTTACAACGTTTGGACTGACAGCTAGATAGAGCTGTAGGACTTCATGATCTTTAGGTTTCGACAGAAGGGGGGGTGGCGACACCATGTATACTTTTAACATTTGAAGCGTTTTTTTATGGTCGTCCGTCCACTCGAAGCCCCTGTTTTTTCTCAAGACATTGTAAAATAAATGACACTTATCTGAAGATCATGAGATGAACCTGTTTAAAGCTGCCACACGTCCAGTAAGTCACTGGACTTCTTTAAAGTTGTGAGGCGACTTAATATCCACGATCTCCTTAATCTGGTCGGGATTATTTTCAATCTCACGACGAGTGACCATGTACCCCAGGAATTTTTCTACGTGTACTCCAAAGGAACACTTCGTAGGGTTTAATTTCATGTGATACTTTCTGAGGATGTCGAAAGATTGTCTTAGGTGGTCGATATGGTCGATCGCTTGTTTTGATTTGACCAGCATGTCGTTGATGTAAACTTCCATTGTGTCGCCTAGATGTTCTTTGAACATCATGTTGACCAATCGTTGGTACGTCGAACCTGCATTCTTAAGACCAAAAGGCATAACTTTATAACAATAAATACCTTTGTCTGTCATAAACGTAGTTTTTTCTTGATCGTCATGATTCATCGAGATTTGATTGTAGCCTGAGTAAGTGTCCATGAACGTAAGAAGTTCATGACCCGACTGTCGCGTCGACCATAGCGTCAATATGAGGCAATGGGAATGGGTCTTTAGGACAGGCCTTGTTGAGATTAGTGAAGTCAATGCAGACTATCCACTTCCCAGTCCAGATATTTTTACTTCCCTGATTTTCCTTGTCTTGAGCAAGTTATCAACTTCGGCGTTGATCACTTTGTTGCATTCGGGAGAGAACTTATGACGCTTCTGTTTAATATGTGTAAACGAAAGATCGACGTTGAGACGATGTGAAATGACCTTGGGTCAATACCGACCATGTCTTCGTGCGTCCAAGCAAAACAGTCAGCATGTTCTAGCAAGAAAGAAATTAGTGATTCCTTTAAAGCAGGGTCGAGGGACGTACTGATGAAAACCACTCTTCAGGCTTCTCCTGATCTAGTACGACTTCTTCTAGTCGATAGTCTTCGAACGTTTCAGGGTCTACCTGGCTCTATAATTTCTAGATGTTTTGCTTTCTGGGCTTCAACGCAACTTTGTAGCATTTACGAGCGATCTTCTACTCACTCTTGATTTCCTAGACACCCCAAGGTGTCGGAAACTTGAACGTCTGATGATACATAGAGGTGACAACCATCATATCATGAATCCAGGGTCGCCCTAGGATGACATTATAAGCTAACGAGCAGTCGATGACGTTGAACTTTGTATGCTTGTTGATTCCTTTAACATACAATGGAAGTGTAATCTCCCCGATGGTGTTAGCCATATCACCATTGAATAAGTCCAACGCAGAAGCACATTTTTTTTCGACCCACCTTGATCTCAACTCCTCTGCATTAACCAAATCTTACACGCTAACATACCTCGCCGCAACGTTATCACCTCAACTTCTCACATTTTGGTAGAAATTTCAACAATTCAAAAACCCTCGTAATCTACCGGTTCCAACTAGCCAAATAATACGGTGCATACCTCCTTTTCTCATTACATCGACAATCACTCAACCAAGAGCGCAATAAAACTCAGCTTCAACCGCTCAGCATAGAGAAGACAAGGTCATGCAAACTATTCCAAATATTTTAACACCGGACACTGTCTCACTTGTAATCCCCCTTTTTATGCATTACCAAGACTGACATTATGGTCCTTCGCTACGATCCCTATATTCCACCACCTCTACCTTCCTTCTTGAAGATTTCAAATCCACTTCTAACGACCGACTCACTGATTAGAGACGTGAACTTTTGGGCCAGCCGCACCGAAACGCCATCTCCTCTCTCTCATACCCACGCTAGGGATTTATAAACTTTCTAACAGAAGAATCTAAAAAACATACCTCCACATTTTGTGTCACTTGCCAAACTTCTTACTCTCTGATTTCCCGCTTTTCGACATGATATCTTCACTTTCTTCTTGTTGCAAGAAGCACCGTTCGCCCAACATTGCTTACTCTATACCTTGATGATTCCCAATTGTCAAAACCCATTTACATTACATTGCTTGATCAACCGACTTTCCAAAGTTCTTACGCGAGATAATCAACCCAACTCTTCTAAAACACTACCCACTATTCGAAAGCGCCGCACAAATCTCGCTCGCCCAACAAGATTGCCCAAACTGCTAGAATCCCTTCATTCTCAAAGAATACTTCAACATGCCCACGGATTTTCTATCTACTGCACAACCCCCTGAATTAAGTAGTTCGACACTTTCAACAATCATTCTAGAGATATAAGGTAATCCCGTCCCAAAACTTGCCGAAAACCAGAACACATAGTTCCTCTCTTTGATAACCGCTAACCATCATTTGAAAATTATTCTCAACTTAGCAATACCCCAATAATTAAACATTCGCACATCCCAACCACATATTCACCACTTACAAACCATTCCCCAGAGATCTTCGAACAAGGACGCTCATCCGGTATCAATGACGCCAGTCTTCTATATGCCCTCCAGAAAGCTCCTTACCACTTTCATGACTTGCACTCCCAAATATGCTATAAAGGCATCACCAACTCATGGATACAACCATCACTCTGCTACCTCTATTCAGAGTAGCTACAAATCTCCACGACCACTGGTCACACATACCAATACCGATATTTTCTCACTGGTCAAAATATTAAAATTTGACTTCAAGGCATTTCACGACCTTGTCTTTCCCGAACCTGAATAAATCGCAACCCTATGAGTCTCAACCCTCCAACAAGATATCGCTCTTTGTCGGCTCATCGCGACCTGCTGGAATCAAACTCCAGTAACCTGAAAGATTAAGCATACTACCTCGAAGACTTAAATGCTCAAAGCACAACCCCTCCCAGTTGTGTTATACATAAACTTCACTCCCACATAACCATCAAAACCTCATCGATAAAGGACCATCTAGCCGAACTAAAGATCTTCCATTTTTGTAAGATCCACACGATGTTGTCCAAGATCGCATTAGGTACACCCCTTTTCTGAATAACTCTTCGCTTCCTCACGAAACTCCTCAAAACTAACCATAACTACTTCTTCATTTCCAGCGTTCCGCCATTCACCACGAAAATGGTTTCTGACTTTTACGGCAACAGCCGGCGTTGAGATATTTCCACCATGTCTCCAACAAACCAGGATCCCCAATAAAATCTACCTCTTTCACTGCAAACAGTTAACTTCTAAAAATATATCTTTAAGACATCAAAATTCCACTCCTGATAGAACCATATGCCGACATTCACATCTCAAGTCTCGGAACAAACAACAAGCCACTATAGTACCATCATCCTTAACGTCATAGGTTAGTGCTTCCGATAACCACATCCGCTATTCACCACCCTTACTTATAAAAATATCAATATCAAGTACCTTCTACCCTTTGATCGAGTGACACACTTCCACTCTCAAAACTTTCATCACCCTTAACTGCAACTTTTCCCTACGACCTAGGGAGTTCATAGCCTTCATGCATGACACACAAACATTTAATCTTTTGTCACATTTGAAAATTTAGAAAATACTACATTATAAAGCAACTTGATTGGACACAACCTAACACTGACTTAGCCATGAGCAACGATTTCATGAATCGTTCCACCTCAACTTCACGACAAATTTCTATTCACCACACCCCAACATCGGTGTTGGCACAATTAAAATCGTTTCCGATGAACTTTACCCACATGGTGTATAAAATACTACAGAATTGCTTATACTTAGTGTGTCAAACGACTCTCATCCTCATTGTTATGACAACATATGCTTGTACCAAACCGACTTATAAAATCATGCGATCAATTGTTGTTTTAATTTTCATAATCAAAAGTTAACTCATTTACGAAGAGATTCATGATATTTCCCCCTACCAAAAATCGAAATTTATCACCCAAAGTCAAAAACTTGTCTTTTCAATTCAAACACATATCCGCATGCGTCGACATGTTTTCAAAACAACTACTTCGTAAGCCACACACTTGCCAAAACGTCTTATATGAATGATATGAAAACTTCAACAATTTGTTTGACACTCAATGCATGGGACTCGATGACATTGAAGGCTATTTACTCTAACAAGGTCAACTGCTTGCACTTAACCCAGCTCATCTCAGACTTTCTACTTCCGACCAACCCAACATGATCCTCACATTTGCCACTACTTCCAACACCAACGCTTCCCAACATCCTTGAATGTTCAGGTACGAGATACCATCGCAACTACGATTTCGCAAAATACGCATCCTCACTCTTACCCTCAAACAAACTTACCAGCCATAACTTGATTCTATTGATCTTCACTACATTTTATCCATCAACACTGATTTCGACTCTCAACCTACCTTCGGCTAGCTACAACTTTAGAAGCCTTATATTCATCCTTCGATTCTTAGATCAACACTCTCTTGTTTCTCCCTAATCGACACACCACTCCTCCGAACCGAAACTCCCTTGGAGCGAAAATCTCACCTCCTACCATCATTCGCTTCCTTATGGACTCAAGACATCCTTTCTCAACGAAATATCTACATCCCGCACGATAAGCATCCTAATCGGTATTAACCTTACTACCAAAAACGAACTTCCACCCCACTATACTAAAACTATCAATCTATGGATAGAACTCTCTACCCTGAACCACACTCACCAATAGCAATTGAGTATGCCCATGCACCTGTAAATTCATAATGGCATTGGCCAGATGCGATTCTGAATTTACCTTACATTAGAGTACTCACTATTTTTATCACACCTCACGATGATCAAGGGTCTTTCTTAAAGGCTTCCTAAATCTCAGTTGTATCCATCTACTCCACAGTTTAAGTTTTGGCCCATTCGGTCACCTAAATCCCTTAAACTATGGCTTTGATACCAATTGTAACATCCCAAAACTAAAACAATAGAGCAATCCAATAATAAGAGAAATCTTGCCAAAACGGCCTTAAACATAACACTTATAGTCTTTAAAGCAAGCTAGGTTGCATCAAAACTACCTATTACAACTGAGATTTTCATTAAACCAAACCATCTATGGTAGTCAGCTACTACCGCTCCAGATCAAGCCTTCTCTTTCCCCATCCTCGCGCTACCTAACTAACGGCAACCTGAAAAGGTTTTTAATTTTGGAAAGAGCGAGGGTTAGACCAACGGTTTAGTTAGATCCCTCAAAACAGAGTTTAACGCAATTAACGGAGAATAAACGAAATCAATCCTTTCAGCTTTACAGAAGAATACAAATCACGTATAAAGCTCGCTTCCGGCACACACTTCTTTCACTAAAGTGACAGCGTGTCTGTCTCATACTGTCTTAGATGGGACACACCCCCCATATAGCATAAACGGGACACACCCCCCGGTATAAGTACAGGCGGACCACACCCCCGACTTTGGCCGCTCACAACAATGTATGCATAAATTTAATCATCAAATAAACTTATATCGCATGAAAAGAAACTCACGTATATAAACTTGCGTAAATAAAAATACGTCTTAAAAATAACTTTATCACGTCTCAAACAGTTGAAACAACACAGTTATTTAATTACTTGCGAGGTTTAAAGTTCAAAAACTTGCGAGGTTTAAAGTTCAAAAAACTCACCTGACGTCCCTCGCTAAAAGCTTTCATCTACTTTTAATATCCGAACCGAAACCTATAAAACGAGACATTACCCGATGAATTACGATACTTTCTAATTTAATAGAGTTGATCCTAATCCACAAAACTCTCAACGGCCTCCCAAAAATAATAAACCGACTCACTAAAAGTATTCCTCTCAAAGAAATAACCAAAACATCATAATCCACTATTCTAGTGAGCAGCTGATTGGATATGTTTTGACAGAATCTGAGTGAGCAGCTGATTGGAGTTGTTAACCTTTCCACTGAGGGTCTTTACTTCGTTGGTGAGATGATCAATGTGTCCATTTAGAAATTGCAGTTGAACAGTGTTGTTGGCCACGTTTTCTTTTAGCGTGTTGACCTCAGTTTGGAGAGAGTTGAGCTGAGACGCTTCAACTTTAGTGTAGATGGTGGTGGAGAGATACTTCAGGTCTTCACCAGCACGGTTGATAGTAGTTGTATTGGTGTTGATGGAAGCTACTAGTGAATCCACTTTCTCAACAAGCTTGTGCAGAGATGCATCAACAATGCCCAAAGTAGGACCTGAAAAACAACTTAGCGGTTGAGCAAGGTGTTGCTCAGGCTTATTTAGAGAGGTGGGAGAAGTGTATAGGGTCGTAGAGTTACCTGATGTGTCAAACATGTTGTAGAATGCCAGGTGTCCTTAGAAAGAAGGAAATGGTAGGGATGTTTGAGGCAAACCTCCGAAAGGGAGGACACCAGGTCCTACATTTGTAGCTTGAAGGATAGGATGTTGAAACTGAGGAAGGTTAGAGACCAAAGAACTATAAGGACAAGTAGTGGGAATAGAAGAAGAAGCACTAGTGATGGTAGATATTACCTCAGTAGGGGGTAGAGTTACTAAAGGAAGCTGGGTAGTCACCAATGGTGGTTTAGCGGTAGAAGTCACTGAGACGTTTGTTGCAGTAGAAGTAGTGGAGGAGAGGGCCACAAAAGCATCCAAGGTGGTCTGTTGAGAGACGACCTCAGGTATATCTGTTGGAGAGGGTTGCTCCACAGTCTTTCTAATCTTCTTGGGAGCACCAGAAAGAGCTGATGACTTGTGTTTGAGAGGGGTTGTAATGGTGGGGATAGTTGATGAAGGAACCATTAACGTAGCCACTGAAAGAGAAGAATTGGGAGAGAGACGGAGGCGTAGAGTTTGACGACTTACCTCGTTTGCAGCGGGTTTGACTTCAAGGATTCGGGGGCCAACCTTGGAGGAGTTATAGTCACTCTCCGTAGGGTACTTTTCTCCCAACAAGTAGTGAAGGATAGCTTAGATGAATCGAACATAGGGAATCTTGATGTCCCTGTCAGCTTTTTCGTTCTTTGAAAGAAAGTCTTTAAAGATGGCTCCAGCGTATTCAAAATGACGTCTGGCGATCACTAAATAGCCCATTTGTAGCTGAACCTTGCTTGCTTGATCCAGCGATCCAACTTTGCCACTCATTCTCTGAATTATGTGAGTGAAGACATAATTCAGTTCAGATGGCATATTTGCCTTTAGAACCTTTGTAAGCTTCTTGTCAGGGATAGTGGTGCAGGGTTTGAAGTCCCATTGGTATCCCATGTGATCAAGGAATTGGATGAGCTCAACATCAGTGGGTAAGGCGTCGAATCCTGCTTTGGTGCGAGAAGGAAAGCGAAGAGTTGCACGGATGACCAGTAGAGTGATAGCACTAGTTCCATGTTGAGTCTGAAAGTTTATGGCAGTGATTGGCTTTCCTTGCTTGTTCAGGACTTCACCCTTTTCAACAGTAAACCAAAACTCTTGAAGAAAAGTCTTTGAGGGAGTAGGATCAACCTTCAGTGCATAGCCCAGACAGGAGGCCTTGAGGAAGATAGCAGCTTGAAGAAGATGAGGACATTTGTTTTTGGGAAGGTCCAAACGTCCCAAATGGTTGTTTTTCTCGATTTCGGAATCAGAGAGTGCAAACTTCACATTCTTTGATGGGATGAGAGCAACTTGGGAGGCCATTTCTTAGAGGTAAGGTAGCGTTTGGTATGCAGACATGATTGGACGGGACAGGATAGGACAGGACAGAACTGGACAGGACAGTAGAGGACAAGAGGGTAGGACTGGACTGGACAAGACAATTGTCTGTCTTGTGTTTGGAACGACTAGGACTGGATAGGACAGAACTGGACAAGTTTCCCTAAAAGTTGTTTGATGATTTTGTATTCCATATAATAATTATAAATAATACAAATAAAGTATGTCTTTAAATAATTTAATTAAGAAACATTTTTATTTTTTACACAATTTTCATACATATAAATACTTACGAAAACAATGGTAGAAAATTTGAATGAAGAATCATAAATAATTGATAGTAGTTCGAAAAAATCCGATTTATATAAAGAAAATATAATATTTTGGTTTAATTTGGAAGATCTTAATGAATTGGCCGATGCATAGTTGAAGCGACACGTAAAGATAAAGGCGATAGGTGGTCGGTGAAAGACTGTAGTTATGAAAAACGTGAAAGATAGTGGATAGTGGTGGTGCAAGAGGTTGTTGTACTTGTGGTTGATGTCGTAGAAGTATAGGTGTTCGACGATGATAGTGGTGGTGGTGGTGGACAGTGGTAATAGAGGTTCTTGTAGTGGAGGAAGAGGCGGAGGTCACCGACGGTGGTTGACAACGAGCGACGGTGGTTGGCTGTGAGCATTGGTGGTGGCAGCGACAATGGGTGATGGTGATCGGTGGAGGTGGCGATGGGCGATGGTGGAGGAAGTTGTTGTAGTAGTGGAGGAAGAGGTAGAAGTGGTCGACGATGGTTTGTGGTGGCTACCGGTGGCCGTCGATGGTAGTGACAGTCATAGGTGGTGGTGATCGGTGTTAGTGGAGGTGGTCGATAATGGTAGCGGAGGTGGCGATGGCCGATGGTTGTGGAGGTGGTGGAGGAGGTTTTTATGGTGGAGAAATAGATAGAGGTGGTTAACGGTGGCTACTGGTGCCCGTCGATGGTGATAGTGGCGGTGATGGGTAGTGGTGAGCCTTAAGACTAATACCATATTAGGATTATATATCAAATGACGTTAGATTAGTGATTTTTAGTTTCTGTCTCACTTTTGTCCCATGTTGTTCCACCTATTTTGGTGGAACAAGAAAATACCCTTTTTGTCCCATCTTGTCCCACTCTGTCCAGTCCTTGTCCCTGTCCCATGTCGCACCAAACATGGGACAGTGAATTTTTGTTATGTCCCATGTCACGCCAAACGTGGGACAGTAAGTTTCTGTCCCGTCCCATCCCGTCCCACCCAGTCTGCAAACCAAACGCACCCTAAACGAATAATAGAACAAGGATGGTTTAAAATCCAAAAACAGTTCAAACAATATCACCAGTTTCTTAATAAAGAAAGAAACTTGTAAAATAAGTTTGTTGTTAGAGGAAAACCAGTTTCCTTTAAAAGAAGGTGATATGAACAGTGATAAAAACCATAAGGTTTTTACAAAAAAAAAAGAAATCATTCGAAAATGATTTTAAGAGAAAAATAGTTTTAATCCAAGAGAAGAAAAAGAATATAGGATTAAACAAGAGTTTTTAGAAGAGGAAGATGTAAAGAATAAGAACCTAGATTGCTTGAAGGTTTGAAGATTCAAGTGTTCGTAAGTTCTTTGCTTGAATGTCGAGAGTATTTTCTTGCCTTTTAAGTTTTTAGAGAGCGTAAAAGGAAAAAATATGAATGGCATTCCTTTTATATGGGGAGAGAGAAAGAATTATGAGTGGGAAAAGGTGCTCATCATGACATAGACACGTCCCACGAAGTTGATTGGACAGGAAGTGCAACGGACGAACGTGTCAGAAAAATGTGTGCCATGGATTATCGGTTCGAATGATGTCACAAAAGAGAGAAAAACATTTCAGTTTTTTTTGAAAGTATCGCTGAGAGAAAGTCAGAGATATGTGTTATTTGCAAATGATCACTGATGAGAAATATCAATGATAACGTTTGTTTTTCAAAAAGCTTTTAACCACTTGAAGAAAGTCAGTGATTAAAGTTTTGATTTTTGAGAACGTCTTACTGAATAGGATTCAGTGAGACAAAATGAGATAACATACCTGAGTGTTAGAGATATTTAGTCAGAGATTATGAGATAAGGTAGAACTTTTTATAACTGACATAATGCATGAAAGTTGAAGAGTTAATCTTCAAGATTCAACATTCCAAGCTTACTGAAGAGAAAGTTGAATCTTGTCTCATCAAGAGGTTTGGTGAAAAGATCAGCGACCTAATAGTCAGTAGGAATAAAGTGGAGTTCTATATCACCATTAATCACATGATCTCTGGTAAAATGATATCTGATCTCTATGTGATTTGTCTTTGAGTGTAACACTGGATTGTTTGCTATAGCGATGGCACTAGTGTTGTCGCAATAGATTGGGAACTTGGATAGCTTAAGGTCATAGTCTAATAGTTGATATCTCATCTATAAGACTTGAGCACAACAACTTCCAGCGGCTACGTACTCAGCTTCAGCTGTGGAAGTGGATACTGAGTTTTGCTTTGTGCTTGTCCAACTTACCAGCTTTCCACCTAGGAGTTGACATCCGCCAGTGGTGCTTTTTCTATCAAGTTTGCAACCTGAAAAATCACTATCTGAATATCCAGTTAGATCGAACCCTAAATCTTTGGGGTACCAAAGACCGAGGTTAGGAGTTCCCTTAAGATATCTGAAAATTCGCTTCACAACGATCAGATGGGATTCCTTGGGTTCTGATTGAGAGCGTGCACAAAGACATGTAGAATACATGATATTAGGTCGGCTCGCTATTAGATACAGTAGGGAGCCTATCATTCCTCTGTAGGTAGTGACATTAACAGGTTTTCAGCTGGATCCTTGTTTAATGTCAAGGGTGGCGCCATAGGAGTTTTCATCACTAAGGTCTGAGTTAGATCAAACTTTTTCAGCATATCCTTAACATACTTACCTTGATGAATAAATGTACCTTTGTCAGATTGCTTGATCTGAAGTCCAAGGAAGTAAGTTAGTTCACCCATCATACTCATTTTATATTCTTTCTTCATTCTTTCACCGAAACGAGTACACAGAGATAGGTTAGTAGAACCAAATATATTGTCATCAATATATATTTGTACAAGTATAATATGGCCTTTTATCTTTCTGAAAAATAATGTGTTGTCAATTTTTCCACGCTCAAACTTTTCAGAGATAAGAAAAGAAGAGAGAGTGTCATACCAAGCACGAGGAGCTTGTTTTAACCCAAAGAGAGCCTTATCCAACTTATATACATAATGTGGATGCTTGGGGTCAGAGAACCCTTGGGGTTGTTCAACATAGACTTCTTCATTCAGCTTTCCATTTAGGAATGATGACTTGGCATCCATTTGATATACTTTGAAGTCTTTGTAAACTGCATATGCTAAGAATAATCGAATTGCTTCGATCCTAGCAAAAGGGGCAAAGGTTTCATCATAGTCTATCCCTTCCTCTTGTATGTATCCCTGAGCAACTAGCCTAGCTTTGTTGCGGGTTACAGTCCCATTTTCATCTAATTTGTTTCTAAACACCCATTTGGTGCCTATAACAGATTTATTGGATAGTCGGGGAACGAGATTCCAAACTTTGTTTCTTGCAAACCCAGTCAGCTCTTCTTACATAACACGACCCAGTTTGGATCTCTGAGGGCATCATCAGTCTTCTTTGGCTCTAAGAGAGAAAGAAAATTCACAAAGAGACAAATATTACCTGAACTTCGTCGAGTCTGAATACCTGCATCAGGATCACCAAGAATTTGATCTATGGGGTGATCTCTGGTACATCGTTGAGCTGGAGCATAATCGCTTACCTCAGGAGTTGGATCATCAATAGGAATATTCACTGATGAAGAAGCTTGATGTTCTTCAACTATCAAATGTTGTGGTTCAGACAGAACATTATTTACTGAGAGGTTTTTAGAAGAGGGAAGATTTCATGGAGGAAGTGTGTTTAGGGGAACAGCTGAAATCCAAGAGGTGGATTCAGCGTTATGAGGTATGATGTTTGGATCATCATCAGTATTAGGAGGATCTGTATGATGATGTGAGTTGAAGAGAGGTTTTGTTTCCCTGTAATGAGAGAACATCCAAGCATTTAGTTCATCGTTGTCAGTGATAGGTTTAGAGTTCACTGACCTGGATTCAACAAAGGTGACGTGGATTGTTTCTTCTACTATTTGTCTTCTCTTGTTGAAGACTCTGTAGGCTTTTGAGATTGAGGAATAGCCAAGAAAGATTCCATCATCAGCTTTCGGGTCGAACTTTCCAAGTGTATCTTTGTTGTTTAAGATGAAACACTGACAACCAAAGATGTGAAGAAAACTGATAGAAGGTTTTCTTCCATGGAAGAGTTCATAGGTTGTTTTGATGAAACATTTTACTATTAGAGACCTGTTTTGAGTAAAACAAGCAGTGTTGACAGCTTCTGCCCAAAACTGAGTTAGAAGATGATAATCGTTGAGCATTGATCTTGCAGCTTCAATGATTGTTTTGTTTCTTCTTTCAGCGACACCGTTTTGCTGAGGAGTTCTTACAGAAGAGAAGTTATGCGAAATTACCTTACTCTCAAAGAAGTTGTTCAGGGAACTATTTTTGAATTTAGTTCCATTATCACTTCTTATTGAGCGAACAGTTAGATTATTCAGCACTTCCATCTTTCTAAGAAAAGATATAAGTTCTTATGGAGTATGTCTTTTAGAGCAAAGAAAGATTACCCAGTTGTAGCGAGAGTATTCATCTACTATAACAAGAGTGTATTTCTTTCCAACTATGGATTGAATATCGACAGGGCCAAATAAAGCCATATGCAAGAGCTGAAGAGGACTTATCACCGAGGAAAATTGTTTTGATTTGAAACTAGCTTTAGTCTGCTTTTGTTTCTCACATGCTGAACAAAGAGATTCCTTGGCATATCAGTGTTGAGGAAGACCAGAGACTAGTTCTTTTGAGAGAGAGAATTCAGTGTTTTGAAGTTGACATGAGAGAGCCTTTTGTGCCATAACCATTTGACATCTGAAGAGGCTTTAGAAAGAAAACAAACGTTTTCAGTGGAAGTAGAGTCCATGTCTATTACACAGACATTTTCCATATGATAACCACTGAGAGTGAGCTTTCCTTTTTCATTCACCACTGAACATGCTTTCTTACAAAAGCGAACCTCATAGTCTTTGTCACATAACTCACTAATGCTAAGAAGATTGTGCTTCAGTCCATCTACGTAAGCGACTCTTCGGAAAGTAGTCGTCCCATTGCTGAGTATGCCAAAATCTCTGGTATAACCTTTCCCATTTCCACCAAAGGTCATTGAGGGACCTTTATCTTACTTGTAATAAGTAAGCAGGTCTTTTTGTCCAATCATGTGTCGAGAGCATCTATTATCTAAATACCAGATACCCTTCTATCCCTGCAAGCATAAGGAAGATTAGGTTTTGATTGGTACCCACTTTTCAATTGGTCCAGTAGGGTTAGTGGATATGGAAGGTTCAGCAATCTTCGCAGCATCTGAAGATTCAGCGTCAGTGGTAACCTTCACCTTGGTTAATTTTTTAACCTTAGTGGCATTTTTCACCATGGCAGATTTCTCAGCTTTGGTGACCTTCTCAGCCTTGGAGGCATTCATCTTCACTTAGCTATCTTATCAGCTTTGGTGGCAGTATGACATTCACTGGCAATATGGTCAGTGAGTCCATAGTGATAGCACTTTCTATAGACGAAAGTAGCTTTAAGACAAGAAGCAGTTGTATTAGAAAACTTAAGATGAGTAGGGCCAACTCCAAGAATACCCTTAGCATTAGATCTCGGAGGGACTTTTAGTTCTTCAGATTTCTTAGGCTTGATATCAATTTTCAGCTTTGGAGTTGATCTCTGAGAGATATCAGTGATTTTTGTTCCAGAGGTGGAAGATTGATTTACTGAAGATTTGGAATGGACCTTCGGCTTTGCTATCTTAGTAGCCTTCTGAGGATGATGAGAAATGGATTTCCCTTTATCAACGACCTTGGATCTCTTTGATAAGTCCTCATGGGTAGAATTGGAAGACTAAGAACACTGAGTAGAAGAAGTGTTAGGGATAGAAGAGACAAACATTCCAAACTTAAGCATGGAACAATCTCTGCTAGATTCATCCTTTTCATGATGATAACCGAGACCGATTTTGTCATGAGCAGGGATTTGAGCACTTATGATTTCAGTGATCTTGGTTGAAGATTTACACCATCCCTCAACAGTTTCCTTTTCTGCTTTTAAAGCAGCGATGGCTTGTTCGCGTTCAATGCTGATAATTTCATTGACCATGACTTGATCTTTTAAACTTTCCTCCAAAAGAGTTAGTTCTTTGATCTTTTCATGAAGTTTCTCCAGCTGTTCAGTTAAGTAAATATTTTTGTTTCCAGCTAAAGTTTTGCCATTTAGTGCATTGTACAAGTCTATTGTCAGCACATCTACCGCGCGAATTCTCACAGCTTCAGAAAGAGAGGGATTAGTAGAGATTGATACCTAAGAGGAGATGTAACTCATAGAAGTTTCAGTTGGTTCTTCTACTTCTTCTTTAATCTCATCCATAAGACAGAGATTAGCAACTTCTTCTTCATCAGAACTTGATTCTTCTGATTCAACCCATTCATGCTCTTCACGATAAGACCTTTACCTTTTCGCTTAAAACCTTTCAGCTTTTGATATTTTTTCTTTCAACTTGTGGAAGGTGTTAGAGCACAGATTTGTTGGATTCAAGATCACAAAGATTTGAAGACCAAAAGTCAAGAAGTCAAGAGCTGAAAGTCAACTCTCAGTGAAAGTCAAAGTCATTTTGTAATAAAAGTCAAAGTCAACATATTGTATTTTGTTTCCTTGTTATTAGTTGGAGGTATAAATACCTTGTTTCCTTTGTACGTAAGCATGTATGTCATTTGTAGAGAATTCAGATTGTAGACAGAGAGCATATTAGAGAAGAGGCAATTGTAAATCATTCTAGAGTGAGAAAGTAGAGAGAGAAAGAGAGAGTTTGTAATTGATTGAGATTTAATCAATGACATGTGATTTCGAATTATCATCTTGATTGTTTGTTGCAATTAGAACTTGAATCTAGGACACACAATTGGTATCAGAGCAGATCCAAAAGTGAAATCAATTCAAGAAAATGTTCGACACTGTGTTCTGGAATATCCAGATCGATTTCTGAGTTTTTCTGCAATTTTTGAGTTGTAAACGATTAGAATTTATATTTTGAGTGAATTCGATCGAGTCTGTATAGTTTAATTTGACAATTGCACTGTATTTGATCTTGATTTAGTGATTTTGTATGTTTCGAGTTCACGAGTTTCATATACACTGTAAATCGAGTCAAGATGTATCAATTTTTGTTTGTTTTTGAAATTCTTGCATTGTAATCAGTTCTAGAGTTGAATTCGAGGATTTCTGCAAAGTTTCGAAACAATTGAAGAATATTTGATCGAAAAAACAGATGGAAAAATCAAATTTTGGTTCGACAGACTGAAGAACGCGCTAGATTGGTGAAACGCGCAAGTTCTTCGATAGAACGCACAAGCTGAAGGATTCCATTTTTGGCCAAAACGCGCAGAGGGTTATCTGCGAGTTTTAGAAACGCGCAGATCGAAGTCTGCGAGTTTGAAGATTGAGAAAATTTTCTAAGTGTTAAAATGCGCAAGACGACCTTTGCGAGTTCTAAAAACGCGCAAGACTAGGCTTGCGAGTTTCTTCGGAATAGTAATCTGCGAGCTTGTTCGATCTGCGAGTTTGTTCAAACGCGCAAGTAGTGCTTTGCGAGTTCAGGAAACGCGCACATCTCTATTAGCGAGTTTCTTCGTGAACAGTGGTTTGCGAGTTTAGGCGTCTGCGAGTTTCAAGTCCTTTTTAGTGATCTGCGAGTTTCCATAGTGGGACCCCCGTGCTAAGTCTGCGGAGGGGGACATAGTTCTTTTTGTGATCAAAATCTCTGAATTTTTATTTCAAGTTTTTCTGTATTTTTTATATTTCATTTGGATTAACGATCAAGTTCAAGTTATTTTTGTAACAGATAATTCAAGATGGGATATTTTTCTTATGATAATGAAAAGAAGTTTGAAAAGCTCAAATTAGAGAACAAAAATCTTGCTTCTTCAGTTGACTACTACTCAAAGAGATCAAAGAAATACAATGATGAAAGGAAGATACTGAGAGAAGAAGTTAGTGCTTTAAAGACTATTAATGAAGATCTTCTGAAACAGACTTCTGGGCTTAATGAAGAAAAGGTCTTGTGTTTGGAAGCTGAAAATACTGAGTTAAAGAACAAGATCTCAGAATTAGAAGATCACATTGTCAAGTTTCAGCAAACAGGGTGTGCTAATGAAAAGAAGATCTTTGAATTAGAATTGCAAATTGTTGAAGAAAGATCAGTTTTTGAGAAAGAAAAGAAAGAGTTTGCTAAGAAATTCTATGAGTTTTCTAGAAAAAGTGTTGAAGAGAAGAAGACGGTTGAGCTGAAATGTTTAAAGCTTTCTCAACAGATTTCTGAGTTTGAGAAAGTAATTATTCTGGAAAGGGAAAAGTTTGCCAAGGAAAAAAGATCATAGAACAGAAGAATGTTGGAATCTTCAAAGAGATATCTGGTGAGAGAACAAATGCTGAAAAGGACTTTGATGAAGAAAGAAGTTTGTTTGAAGCAGAAATAAAGAAGTTGACAGAGAAGTTATCTGAACTATCTGAGTGTATGTGGAAAGAGAAGAAAACGAAGTTTGAATTCGAGACAAAGATTGACATTCTTGTCAAAGAAAGAGACATCTTTGCTTCAAAGGTTCAAGAGCTTGAAAAGATTGTTTCAAAAGTGGTGGTCACTGAGCAAACGACTCCAGAGTCACAAATCCACACACCTAGAAATAGTTCAGTTGGTTCTAACAAGCCAGCATCAAGCTCACATATGAAAATTGTTTCTTCAAGAAGGTCAGTTAAATCTTCTGATCAGATTCGTACAACTAACATTTTCTATGATTGGAAAATAGATGGTTCGGGTACACATAGAAGGAGAAGAAAAAGATATGAAAAAGAGAAGCTGGTTTGGAAGATAAAACCAGTTGAAGATGAGAAGAATGATGAGAAGAATGATGAGAAGAAGGAAGAAAAGAAAGGAAAGAAGGAAGAGAAGACAGGTAACAAATCATTTGTATCTGCCTCAAATGCAAAGAAGAACAAAGTGCTGAAAGGTAAACCTGATCTTGCTTATTCGAGAGATCAATTGATCAAGTTATCTAAAAAGAGGTATTGTTCTTATTGTCGTACTTATGATTTTCTTCATAAAGCTAGTGATCATTACTGGTATGGTTCTTACTCGATTACTCACATAAGAACTGCAACTAACAATTATGGACCCAAATACCAGTGGGTACCAAAACCAAAAAGTGAATCTGTGTTACAGGCACCTCAAGTCAAGGGGGAGTAAGAGAACCAAGGCTTCTAAGTAAATCAGCTTAGGACCCGTACTTCAACAGAGTTTGACTTCTAAACACAACAGTTTAGGACTCGCTCTTCAATGATGAAAAAGAAATGCTACTCCCGGGCTGATAAGAGAGTGTACTCAGATACTCAGAAGAGGAAATCAACCTTCAAGGGGGAGTACATAAATTTTTCTGGAAATATGTATTCGGAAGATATGACGAACTACAATTCAGGAGGAGTTGTAAATCTATATCATTTGCCTTTTATTGACATATTTCAGATGCATATTTTCAGAGGGAGTAGGAATGATGATTTCTGATTATTTCAGATCAGAACTCGTACTTTAATCGTTTTACTGCTTTATGTCATTTACATTTGTATAAACTTTGTGAATAAAAGTTGCTTTGACATGACTTTGAGACTTGTGCAGGATAAGAGGAAGCTATCAAGATCATATTTTTATGACTTCAGCTGACTTCATGAGATCTAAGATTGCACAGAAAGGTTAATTTCTTATCTTAATCTCATATATGGTTGAAAGAAGGACAACTTTCAATCATAGAAAACATATCCTTAAATGTTCAAACCACTTCCCGATTTTTTAAACATATTTCATGAATTGGAAGTGTGATTTTAAATGTTTTCATTTTTATTTTTGAGCTTCAATGTTTAACAAACCGTGTGTTTCCAAAGATAAATACTTGCGTATTGTCTTTTCATATACTTTCAAGTATTCACACACACCGGTTTCATTTCTTGTTCAAATTATTCTTACCATGTCTCATATTTGAAACATAATTTCGATGGTAAGACACCCCGCTTGTACTTCAATGAATTTTGAGCGTCATTTCATTTTGAAGCATTCATTTCCAGAAAGTTTATATTTTTGTTTCATATGGACAATATCTGTTATTTTTGACCATAAGCCTTACTTGCTATATCATTTCATTTCTGATCATTTTTCATACAATGTTAGATTTTCAAACAAGTATTTTGCATTCATGTTCATTCATTTAGTATACTTGTTTGAAAATACTTCAATGTCTAAAAATGCTCAAATCTTCATGATTATATTTTATGAGCATACATTCATCTGACATTTGTATATGAGCTTTAACTGATAAAGTTAAATCATTTGAGTAACATATGACTTCTAGGATAATATGGGTTCTTTGTGCTAGGAATTAACTGAACTTCTATGGAATCACGTTAACCAGTGATTTCTACCCAAGAAGTTAATCCATAGAGATTGAGTGTGAGGAGTCGAAAAGAAATGAGTGTGGGATGTGTGATGAGGTAAAATGGAAAAGAGAGTTTGGTTAGATGTGAGCTCATTGATTAAAAAGATAGAGGGTGAGAGAACAGAGTTAAAAGAATATCAGAACTCTGCACCAACTACTTTCTGAGTCGGGTAGCCACATAACTAGTGTTTCACAATTATTTGGTGAACGTTATTGAAACCGGCAACTAGCCCATGCCAACTCTTGATTTTAACCCCACCAACCACTCATTTTTCTTCTCAAAAAGAAAATGTTTCATATTTTCTGGGGACGCAACACATAATCTATCTGATTTTCATTTGGAAAATCTGGATATTGAAAAAGAAGGAAGTCTGCCCCACCTTCGTACTTCAATCATGCACATTGAGTCTGTGTTTTTACTACTGTTGTTTCAGTGGTTTACACTATGTTGAGCCTTTATAAAAGCAATTATTCGTGCTTAATTCTTTCTACACATGCATGAACATACAAAGAATTTGTTTCTTTGTCATAACATTCATAAAAATTGCCTTTGTGGTGTTTCGATGATTGGATGGAAGCCCTGGGGGAGTGAACATGAAAAAACTCCTTTATAATGTGTATTCGTTACACACAGTGACTTAGTGTTACTGACAGGCATGTTAACTGATTCATTTGTTGATTCAGGTGTTACACGATTATTTTTGTATGGATTTGAAACGATCTAGATAAATACATGGTTACGGATCAAGGAATCAGTGACTCTTGGATAGATCAGAATGGTCAACGACATTTCTTGGAGAATGTTTGATGATATTGATGCTTTAATCATCAAAAAAGGGGGAGAAGAGTTCAAGAAATGTGTGAGTCAGAAATGTTAAAGTTGGGAGAAAATGTTCAAGAATTGTTTGTTAAAGAAAGATTGGTGTTCAAAGCTGAAAGAGTTCAAAGATTTCAGAATTATTGAAGATAATTTGCTGAAGCGATCAAAGTTTTGTCTGATAGAGGTTTGGTCACAACCTTTGGGAGAGAATGTTAATAATTGGACAATTGCTGAAAGTTTTTGAAGATACAGAGTTTATCAAAGAAAGGGGAGAATGTCAGAATTTTCATATGAATAGGGGCAGAATGTGAATTGTTTGAGAAAATCATTTTTGTATCAAAGGGGGAGTTATTTCAAATTGAGCTTAAAGAGAGAAGATCGCATTGCTAAATCTTTTAGTAATGATCTTGATCCAAAGGGGGAGAATGTTAGAGCACAGATTTGTTGGATTCATGATCATAAAGATTTGAAGACCAAAAGTCAAGAAGTCAAGAGCTGAAAGTCAACTCTCAGTGAAAGTCAAAGTCATTTTGTAATAAAAGTCAAAGTCAACATATTGTATTTTGTTTCCTTGTGATTAGTTGGAGGTATAAATACCTTGTTTCCTTTGTACGTAAGCATGTATGTCATTTGTAGAGAATTCAGATTGTAGAGAGAGAGCATATTAGAGAAGAGGCAATTGTAAATCATTCTAGAGTGAGAAAGTAGAGACAGAAAGAGAGAGTTTGTAATTGATTGAGATTTAATCAATGACATGTGATTTCGAGTTATCATCTTGATTGTTTGTTGCAATTAGAACTTGAATCTAGGACACACAGAAGGTTTGAAGAATTTCTTTGACCTGCATTCGCTGGAAAAATGTCCAACTTTTTCACGGGTAAAGCAAGTAGCAGTAGCCTTATCAACAGGGGTTGATTTTGTCTTATCAGATAGGGAGAGAGGCTTATTTCTTCTGAAATTGCTCTTTCTTGCAAATCTTTTGAAGGAGTTTGTCAAGAGTTCTAAGGATTCATCAAACTCTATCAGTGTCTGATAATTCCTCAGAGTCAGAATTTAACTCAGTGATGGTGAGAGTAGATCGCTGAGATGGAATGATCTCTGAAAATACTAAAGCCACAGGAGTGCTTTTTGAGTCTTTAGAATCTTTCACAAGATTCTTCTTCAGGAGATTTGATTGCTCATAGTTGAGCAATATTCCATATAGAGTGCTAAAAGAAAGATGATTTAAGTCTTTGGTCAGCTTGAGACACATTGAATAGTTGTCCCAGCTTTCAGGAAGACTTTCCAAGAATTTAGTTACGACTTCAGAATTAGAATAGGTCCTACCAACAGTCCTTAGATCAATGATTAAACAGTTAAATCTTTGGTGAACATCAGATAGAGATGCATTCTTACAACAAATAAAACTTTCATATTGTCTTATCAAGTTGATCTTTCTGGTTTCTTGGATTTCAGTGGTACCTTCATAAGTGGTACCTTCATACTGAACACATATAGTATCCCACATTTCTTTAGCAGTTTTCAGATGCATGATGGAATGGAAGGCTTCATCAGGCAGGGCCATAGAAATAAGGGTTTTTGCCTTAGCATCTAAACCTACTTTCTTTTTATCTTCATCACTCCATTGTCTAATTTCCTTAGGAGCATATCTTTCAGGAATGGCAGGAGTGGTAACAGTGGCAGGAACTCCAACTATGATCATAAAAGGTTCATATGGACCATTTTCTACAAATCCGGGTATAGTAGGGTCTACACCTTCTAGAAATAGCATCATTCGATTTTTCCAGAGAGCAAAATTGTCTCTGCTGAATCGAGGAGGTTTTGAGAGAGAACCATTATCATAGTAGTTAGTGTTTGTGTTGAGTGTCTTTTTGAGAATAGCAAGGAAGATAATAAAGCAAGATCTTGTTTATAAGATTAAACAATCTACTCTGATACCACTTGTTGGTCCCGAAGGTACTTAACAAGTTTGTAGAAGGGGGGGTGAATATAAACACAAAAATTTAATGGTTTAATAAATAGTTTATTGATAAATCAAATCACAATTTACAGTTTGTTGCGGAATAAGATTAAGTAAAACCTAATCTAAAAAAACTTAAGAATCACACAGATTGTTGCACAAGAACTAGAGAATAAAGATTGAGAGAACATAGAAAGCAAGGGTTTCTATATTGTAAGAAAGATAGAAGGTAACACTCAGATGGAGTTTTTGATCTTTCTATTTATACCATATGCATTAAATGCATGGCAGGGTACTTTACACGTGTCCTTCGATGGTTGGTTGCATGCCTCTGTCTTTGGGAGACATACTTTTGGTCGAATGGTGAACAGTGTAGTCATAATAGTTGTTGTACGATTTGTTGCAGAGGTATGTCTTTTGTGACAATTGTATTGTGTGTACAAGGGTAAGACAAAAGAGACTTGGAGTATAAGCTATGTGATCTTCAATCACTGAATATATCTTCCTTCACAGAGATAGAAGGAAGTTCAGTGATCGCTGAAGCTTTTCTTCAGGTTTCTTTGCGTGTAGGTAGACTTGTCTTGGTTTCACTGATATCCGCATCAGATCATGAGCAGACTTGTTCGTTGTTCAGCAGCTTTGTCTTCGACTCAGTGATGAACATCTTTGTCGCGAAACTTATTTTCAGGGATTACGTCTAACTGTTACAAGAGAGCTCATCAGCGATACTGAACATACTCAGTATTTAATCGCTGATAGTGAAACACTAATACATACAGATGTTAAATGTAATTTTCACTAAGTATTACAACGAGTCATTATCAAATCACTTAGAGAGTTTGGATCAACAAGGAGTCATAATCGTTAGTTATGTTTAAGAGTCGTAAGATATTTCAGTTGTCAAGAGATTTTATGGTCATGAATTGTAAGATAACTTGCGACCATCGTCATAAGTTACGACCAAGGTCGTTGGTATGCATGGTTTTCAGGACCTTATCTTAATACAAGAGTTGTCTAAAGATTGGAAACGTTTGGTCTTCTTGCGTTGGTCGTCTGTTAAGTCTAAATATTGTATCCAAGATTTAATGTGGAAAATCAAAGGTGTAAAAGTCAACATTGTCAAAGTATTGTAAAAGTCAAAGTATGTTTAGCTTTTCTTTGTAGTTAAGTCTTTGTATTAGAAGTTGGTATAAATAGGTTTTGCTTCCTTGTAATCTTGTATCATAGTGTAACATTGAGTAACTAGAGGTCGTTAGTACTTATTGTAACATTGAGATTTGTGAGATCAATGACTACTACTTTCTCTCTCTACATTTTCTCTCTCTAGTTCTTGATCTTAATTGATCGTATATTGAGTAATTGCTCGATTGTTTTGGGATTTTTGATTAACAATTGGTATCAGAGCAAAACCAAACTTTTCGGAAATGATTTGATCATGATTTGAGTTGAAATCTGGAGTTTTAGATTGAATTTTGAGATTTTCTGAAAATTTTCAAGAATTCGTGTTCTTCATTGTTTCATCCGATTTTTATGTGAAAAATCGTTTTTGGTGTAAGAAAATGGAATCATTGTATTCGTTTTATGTTTAGGATTAATTCTTGTATTGATTACATCTTGTGATTTCAACAAATTCAATGTCAATTTTCGAAATTTGAGTTTTTCTGGAAATTTTTGTTCGAACTCTGTCCTTGATCAAAATGTGCAAATTGTTGTTTTTAATCGAAAATTGATTGTAAATTTGTGTTTAGTATTGTTTGTCAATGATTCTGATAAATTTTTGAGATCAAATTTGCAGGTTTGAATCGATTTGAGAAAGAAAGAGCCAAGATTCACGGTTTGCGCAAGTTCATACGGTTTGCGCAAGTTCATCCTCGAGTTCTTAATCATTTGCGCAAGATCTTCGGTTTCCGGACTTTGAAAGTTCAATTTGCGCATCCTTTGGCTCACGCAAAGTTCAAATTGCGGATCCTTGTGATCACGCAAAGCTTAGTTTGCGCAACCAGTGTATCACGCAAAGCTCACTTTGTGTTTCAAGGCAATTACGCAAAGCTCACTTTGCGCATCAAGACACTCACGCAAACCTAATTTGCGTATCCAGCGTGTTACGAAAACCATACTTTACGTATTACGTGAATCTCGAAAGGCATAGTTTGCGCAAACAACTCCTCACGCAAAGTTCATCTTGCGTATCACTTGGCTTGCACAAACATGATCTTTGCGTTTCTCTTGGCTTGCGCAAAGCTCCATTTGTGCAACATACTGTTCACGAAAACCTCTACTTTGCGCTATTTCAAGTGTTGTTTAAATTTTTGTGCTAGATTTAAATTTAATCTGATTTTTGATTTTCTGATATATAGTTTGGAACGATCATTCAAATTAAGCTTATTACTCATTAATCATGGGATTTTTTACAGATCTTGAAGAGAAGATTAAAAAGGTGGAATTAGAGAAAGTTAATCTGGGTTATGCTATTGACTTTCATTCTCAAAAGTCAAGAGAGTATTTTGCTGAAATCATCTCTTTAAAAGAAGAAATCAGTGCTTTAAAGACTCTCAATGAAGATCTTTTGAAAAGATCTTCTGGGCTGAATGATGAGAAGATAAAGAGATTGGAATCTGAGAACGCGGACCTTAGAAAGAATTTATCTAACATTGAAAAATAGCTTGCTGAAAATAAAGTTGATTTTGATTCTGAAAAGAAAGGTTTTTCAAGGTAGTTCTCAGATTTTTCAAAGAACTATTTTGAAGAAAAAAAGTTAGTGGAGCTTAAATGCATAAAACTTTCTCGACAAATTTCAGATTTTGAGAAAGTACTGATTTTGGAAAGAGAGAAATTTGATAAAGAAAAGAAGGCCATAGAACAGAAGAATGTGGGATTCTTTAAAGAATTATCCGGCTAGAGAAATGAGTCAGAGAAAGGATTTGAAGAAGAACGTTTAATCTTTGAAACTGAAATCAAAAAGCTGACTTCAAAGTTATCTGAAATATCTGCTAATGCACTGAAAGTGCAAAAGACGAAGTCTGATTTCTCGAAGAAGATTGACCAACTTGTGAAAGAAAGAGACATCTTTGCATCAAAGATCAAAGAGCTTGAAAAGTTTGTTTCAAGTTTACTCAGAAATCTGTCTCTTCACAAAGGTCAGTTAAATATTTTGATCAGATTCATCGATCTAACATTTTCTTTGATGAATATTTGGATGGTTCAGATACATATCCAAGGAGAAGAAGTTACAAGTCAGAGAAACTGGTTTGGATGAAGAAATCTGTCAAAGATGACAAGAAAGATGAGCTGAAAGGAAACACATCATGTGTCCCTCAATCCTCTTTTCGAGATTCATCGATATTGAATCAATCGAACGCACTTCTAACACCTGTTCCACTTTTGGAAGACCTTGCGTTATATCACCAGATCTTGATTTTTCATATATAAATGTAACTAATGTATCTCCTTCGTAAAGGATTTCCCCATAATGTCCATGAACAGTTGCTCCTGGAGTAGCTAAATAAGGCTTAGCTGGCCGTATTACCACAGAGTCAACTTGAACAATTAGAACTTGACCCGATTTTAAATGTGGTCCTTTTTTGGCTATACATACATTTTCACAAATAAACTGCCCAAGACTAATGATTGTAGATGTCTCTTCACAATAATTGGAATGGAGAAAATACCAATTCAAATTGAATGCATTCAAAAAGATGTTACTGCATGAATAGGGATTATAAATTTTACCATTTTCATCCAGTAAATAATATTTAAGTATTTGAAAAATCTGTTTTAAATTGTCAAGTTGCAAATAGTTAGTTACCAAGATCTGATTATGGGTTATTAAATGGGAAAATAAATCAAAATTATAAATTGGAAGGCCTGTTCCTAAGGGGCCCAACGAATTCCTAATTGGAATTATGGGGTCCTTTTTGATTGATTCTTTTATCATGTTGGGAGATTTTACATCGTTGAATGGGCCTATTCGAGAACAATTGGATGATGACAAAATTATCAAAGATTCAGATTCCTTAGTTCGATTCAACAAGGTATGAATAGTTCCTTGATTTGGATTAAGGGATTCTTGAATCCTTGCCTTGGAATAGGAATAAATGTAAGAAAACGGATTGACATTAGCGCGGTCTGATCTATTCTCAGAGATCAATCCTGAACCTGACAGATCGTTCCTTTTTCCGGTATACGAAATAGGTGACTTCGCTAAGTCGATTCTTAGAAAATCTCTAATTAAACCATTTGTCCTTATTTCAACAAAGGAAGCACAGGCCTTTTCGATCGAAGAACTTTTTTTTGTCTTGATCCCAATTCAACACTAAACAAGTCCGAACTAATTGAAGACTTGTGTCCCAAATTTCAAGAATTGGGTCGTAATAAAGGATATAATTGACAACTCGAAGTTGTAGATTATCACTTTCCTGCAAGGGATCCGGCGGGAAAAGTTTTCCTAAATTTATACCATCCGTTTTTTTATATGGGACTACAGGTTGAACCAAAACAAAATACTTTTTTTCATACCTGGAAAGTTTCATTCGTTGGATATAGAGCCAATTTGTCAATTTTTTGTATTCTTTGGATTTTTGTTTTCCCCCTCCTGGTGGTATCAATCGGAATGCCTTATTTGTCTTTCCAGGAAAATGGATATCTCCAGAAAAGATTATCAGTTTAATTTTTTCTGCTTTTTTCTTCACTCGGACCAATCCGCCTACCCGACTTCTTCTATTTAAAGTGATTTGTGTATCTACCCCAATAATACTATTGTGCCGTACCATTATGGAAGAAGATTCGGCCAAAATGTGGACTTCCACGGGAATAAAAAAAATGGATTTACTTCCATTTGGTATTTTGGCCAAAATACCTTGACTCCTCGATACTCAATCAAATCCTCTTCGTTGATGATTGAATTCAGTTCTCTAGTCTCATATTTAGTAAGTCCCGAGCTCTTTCTTATATATCGAGGATCATCGAAATAAGCAAGAATACTATTTATACGGAGAATACCATTTCTGGGGATTTCAATTGAGATACCTGAAGAAGGTATTCGTTGGTTCTCGCCTTCTTGAATCGATTCGAGTGGGATGATGAATCTATTTCTTCGCCTCTTTGCCAATAAATCAGAATTCTCGTCGAGAATGGCCGGATATCTGAGATTACAACGACCAGTACATGTGATTCGATTAAGTTCTGAATAATCAGGAATCCTATCTCCTTTTTTATTTTTACCAGAAAAATACGAACTAAAAAATTTGTGTCTCGCTTGATTATTAGTTACTGAGGGGTTAGAAATATATCTTCGCTTGACAGAAAGAGAATAAGCGTTCATTTGATCTTGATCCTTGTAGATCGAACAGGGGCCTAGACTGGATCTCCAGGGCTCCCCTAATAATATCCATAAATGACTTGTTTTTGGTAAGAGATGGATATTACCATATGTAAATTCAGGTGCATGGTACACATCGGTATTCCAGTGCATTTCGCCCTCTGAGTCAGAATAAATATGTTTTTGAACCTTCTCTTTCAAATTCAAAGTGGATGTTCTCGCGCGAATCTCAGCAATCACTTGTTCTGATTCTACATATTGATCGTTTTGAACTAAAAGAAAACTTTTGGGCGGAATATACACATTGTGTATAATATCTTCACTCTCAATAGTTACATACAAGTCTCTAGAACATAGAAAAGCAGGATGCCCATGACGTGTACGTGTCGGATGAACCAAATCCTCATTGAATTTTATTTTTCCATTAGAAGGGGCTCGCACATGTTCTGCAGTACCCCCTGTGAATACTCCGCCGGTATGAAAAGTTCTTAATGTTAATTGAGTGCCCGGTTCTCCAATAGATTGACCTGCAATAATACCTACAACTTCCCCCAATTGGACCAGGTCGTCATGAGCTGGACTCCGGCCATAACATAATTGACAAATCCAAGATGGGCTCCTACAAGTAAAGGGGGTTCGAATAGAGATTGGTTGTGCTTTAAAAGTTATGAATCTATTGACAAGTCCAACCCCAATATCTTGATTTCTAGTAGCAATGCATCGCGAACCTATATATATATCATATGCTAATACACGCCCAATTAATGTTTGGATAAAAATCCTGTCCGTCATCATCCCATTTCGAGGACTTACAGAAATACCGCGAACGGTGCCACAATCTGTTCGACGTACAACAATGTGTTGAACTACTTCAACAAGTCTGCGCGTAAGATATCCTGCATCTAATGTTCGGATAGCGGTATCCACAACTCCTTTACGGGCTCCGTAACAAGAAATAATATATTATGTTAAAGAGAGTCCTTCGCGTAAATTGCTTTGAATGGGTAAATCAATCATTTGCCCTTGGGGATCCGACATTAATCCTCTCATACCTACTAATTGATGTACCTGAGATGCATTTCCTCTAGCTCCCGAAAAAGATATTATATGGACTGGATTAAAAGGATCGGTCATCCGAAAATTAGGAGTCATTTCTTGTCGCAAATATTCACTTGTGGCATACCATATCTCGATCGATTGACGTAATTTTTCAACCGCGTGTACATTCCCATAATGATGGTGTTTTTCCAAAATAAAACTTTGTTGTTCAGCGTCTTGAACTAGCCATCTTTTAGAAGGTATTGTTAAAAGATCATCAATTCCTAATGAAATGGATGCGGTGGTAGCTTCTCGGAAACCCAGAGAACCAGTGTTTCCTACCCCGGAAGAAATCCTTTGAGTGATTAAGGGGAGAGGGGTCTAAAAGAATTGAGTGTGGGAGTGATCTGAGGTAAAATGGAAATGAGAGATTGGTTAGATGTGAGCTTATATGTTTAAAAGAAAGAGGGTGTGAGAACAGAGTTAAAAGAATATCAGAACTCTGCACCAAACATCTTTCTGAGTCGGGCAGCCACATTACTGATTGGATCACATTTCTTTGGTGACCATCATTGAAATAGGCAAATATCCCATGCCATCTCTTGCATACAACCCCACCAGCTACTCATTCTTTTCTTAAAAAGAGAATGTTTCACATTTTCTGGGGAAGCATCACATAATCTATTGGTTCTTCTCTTCGAAGATACTGATATTGAAAAAGAAGGAAAGTTGCCCCACCTTCGACCCTTTCTCATGCACATTGAGTCCATGTACAATCATTGTTGTCTCAGTGATTTACATACTTAGAGCCTTATGAAACACAATCATTGCGCTAATTCTTTCAAACACAAGCATGAGCACACAGAAAATCTGTTTTTCTGTCAGAACATTCATAGAATTACCTTGTGTTTTTCAATGATTAAATGGAAGTCCTGGGGAGTCAACATCAAACCAACTCCTTATATTGTACATTTGTTGTACAACAGTAACTTTGTGTTACTGACAGGCACTTCTAACTGTTTCATTTGTTGATTCAGGGTTACCACGTTCATTATGTATGAATTTGAAAAGATTCGGATATATATCTTTCATGGATTGACAGCTCTCAGATCAAAGCGCGTCAACTGTCAAAGGGGAGATTGTTATTTGTTTTCAAAGGGGGAAATCAACGACTGTGTTGAAATTGATGATGTTTTGATGATCATGATGCTCTCAATCATCAAAAAGGGGGAGAATTTTACAATGATCAATTTCAAAGCTGATTTGTCAAAGTTCAAAATGTTTCTACTGATTTTGATATAGTCCACTCAAATCACACACACAAAACAATCAAGAACAATGAAATTCATGGGGAAATCACATGTGTATTAATGTCACAAGTGAAAGGGTTACAAGGTTTTCTCTCTCTAAGGATTCTCACTGAATGTTTACAAATGAGGCTTCTACAATAATAAAAGCAAGGAAGACCTATTTATAGGTCAAACAAGAAACAAGGAAAACTTACAAAAGTCAACACAAATGATCTAAACTAAAATTACAATAACAATCTCCCCCTTTTACATCATTTGACAATTTTTCTCTGGTCCCATCTTCTAAAGCAGATTCTTCTGATTCCAAGGTGTGCTTCAAACCTTCTAATGTGCTCCCTGAAATCAATCTTCTTGTTGATCTCTTCTAGCATAGATTCCATGTTAAGAGACTCAACTGTTCTTACAGCTTCATTCTTTCTTAATCTTTCCTGCTCAGACAGAAACAATTTATCTTCAAGCACTTTCCGCACATACTTCAAAGTACCATCTGAATACTTAACCAATTCTGATGCTCTCATGAACTGCTTCTTATGAGACTTGGTGTTTACATACATTACACCCAACTCTGGATATCTGGAGATCTGAAAGGGCTCTAGAACTTTGATCTTGGGATGGTTGAAGTTTGGTGCCAGAAGGTTTACTCTGTTCTTATTAGTTTCAATGCCAAGCTGAAAATCAAACGAATAAGCATTGTAGACACTCCTTGTCATAAATCTTTTAATAGCATCCAAAGCATAAGCAACAGCTTGTGACCTCCTTCTGTTTCTCCTGTTTCTGAACTCATTCACAATGAACATAATGTCTGAGAAGTTCAAGTTATCAAAATCAGCTTCTGTAAAGGTACTGATCTTCATATCTTTTCTTTGAATTGTGAACTTTGGATAGTGGACATTAAGAATCTTGCAAATATGAATATTTTGAACCTGCAGAATCTCTTTTCTTTTGGCATAAGGGGAAATACTACACATTGTCTTCATGAACCTGATGTAATTGGCTTGATAAACTTTATCTCTCTCTCCAACACCATAAAAACAAGCTTCATCAATCGGTTGTAGAGAAGAAAAAAAGATTTTGGTTGACTCTTCCAGGAATGGTACTTTGAGAGACTTTCTGATGATCTCAATGAACTTAAAAGAATCTCCCTCAACATCATATCCTGTATAAGGAATAGCACCAACTCTAACATCTCCTTTGAAAGTAACTTTCCCTATATCACTGATTTCATAAGAGATGAGCTCTTCTGCTTGCATTGATTCAAGTTCTGGATCATGAGCTTTTGAGAATTCTTTCACTTCCATAGGAGTAGCAAAAACAGGATTTGGCTTTAACTGTATAGAGGTTTCAGCTTTGCTCAATATCTTTGGTCTATCTGGGTTTCGGATGTAAGGAAGTGCACTAGCTTTTGCTCTGGCTTCTTCTTCTTCCTATTTTCTTAACTCAGCTTTAGCTTCCCTGATTATCTGCCTTTCCTCCTTTTCTCTTTGTTTTCTTTCTTTGTACAGCTTATTCCTGAAGTCTTGGATATCAATAATGATTGGCCTTTCTTCTTCAAGATCTTTTGGTTTGGGCTTTGGGGTAGGAATTCTTGATCTTTTTGACTTTCTGGGCTTATCATTTTTTGGTTTCTGCTTGGGTTGTTCAGCTGGTTATTCAGAATCAAAATCTTCAGCCAAGGGAAGAGCAACCCTTGGTTTAGAAGCATCAAGGTTTTCAGGGACAGAGAAGTTTCTTGTGGGTGAGACTATCGGAATAGCAGTCAAGATTTCATCTTCATCAAACAATCTGTAATTTGGTGGAGCATAATCAACTGTACTCGCAATCTGTGCAACCTCCACAACTTCGGCTTGTTGAACTAGAAACGTTTGATCAAGATCTACAATCTATTCATCTTCACCTTCAAGATCATCAAAATTTTCATCTAAATTTTCTCCAAACAAGTCATCCAGAACATTTTCACTCTGACCCAGATTTCCTTGAGAAATAGCATTCTGTACAAACTCTTCAACTTTAACTGTATTCTCAGAATCTGGTCCATCACTTTGAATATTGTGCTCAATAACGTCCATTCCTTCCTCCTTAACTTTCCAGTAACTGTCATACCTAGCAGCAGCCTGTTCATCATCATCACTTTCATAATCATCTAGGTTGACAAAGTTTTCAGCCGTAACTCCCAACATTTCCATTACTTCCTCAACAGTGGCAATCGCAGGCTTTTCAACCCTTGATTCCGTATTGTCATAGATCATCAACTCTACTTCAGCCTCTGGACCATTCTCTTCCAACTGTTCCTTTTCTGATTGATCTCCATGTGTTTCAGTTACTTCAGTCCCCTGCTTCTCAACAGTAACAATAACAGTATCTTCTGCAGTTTTCTGTCTCTTATTCATCTCCCCCTCATGATCTTGATCAGAATCACGATCATGCCTCTTCTTTAAAACTGCATCAGATTGAGCCTTGCAATAAAGTTGAACTGCTGTGGTAAGATCATGTAAGTGCTTCTCTACTGAATCTTTGAACTGGTTGAACTGAGATTAAGTGACATAATCTACTGGAACCTGAGGAACAATTGGTTGAGATTGTTGCCTTAGTAAACCAATAAGATCTGCTTCGGTTTGATCTGCTGGAGCTTCGGATAACAGCTGGGCTAGAAGTAAAGATTTAAGCTCAGAAACTGATTGAACTGGTTGTGGTTGTGGAACAGATGGTGGTGGAACTGTTTGCTCAGGCTCCTCAACAACTGGATTTTTCCCTTTCAGCATCCTCAACACCTTCCCAATCTCCTCCTCAAACTTTTCTGTTGCCTTACTCATCTCCAACTGAAATTTCTGCGATAAAGAGTTTTCAACGACCTTTAGGGCGTCATTGAGAAATTCCCTTGAAATGAATTCGGGTAAACTAACACCGGGGCTACTCAAGCTTCCCGTTAACACAACTGTTGAAGATACAATAGTGTGGCATGTGCTCAAAGCTGGCATAGTGTTAGCAATGACAGGACTTCCACCTGATCCTCGTAGTCCGGAATGCGGATCTACTACAGATGTTCCGATCGGGGCACTAAGACTCCCGATGGTATCAGATATGTTTGGTTGTGTCCTAGGAATGAAAATAGATGTAGCAATTGGCTCTAGACTCAAAGGTGCACTGATAGAAGTCAAACTCGGGGGAAAATGAGTTCTTGTTTCAATACCTTCCATTTCCGAGTGAAAGGCAGATAGAGTATGTGTTAAATCCCCGTGAAAAGATGAGACTATAGCCTGTTGAGAGGCAATAGAATGGCTGGCTGAGGTGTGCATATGCATTAGCGGGCGACTAATGTCTGTTTCAATACCTCTTGCTCGCAACACATGCGGCGAGGTAGCAGATGTGGCTGCCCTTCTAGAATGGTAAGTTTGGATACACTCACGCTCACCATGTTCTTTTTCTACATTCACTCTAGTCCTCACATTTTCTGAATTTTCAACTAATACTCCCTCTTCCTGCCTTATAACTTCAGAGTCAGAAACAATGTTCCTGATTATTGAATCAACACCTTCCAAGTCAGGATCTCTTGCAGTAGAACCAAGACTTTGGTGTAAAGAAACATTATCCAAAAATCCAAAACTATGGCCCAAGTTATCATCAGTATTAACATTTTGATCATTTCCTTGATCTGCTACATCCTGTGCTGATGTTGCTGAAGGTACCGAAGTACTAGAAGAACTTGCTTGACCAACCGATATAGTTTTCTCAGAGTTCTGACTTTCATTGGGATTCTCTTCCTGAGTGCCCAATTGAGGTATGATAGCAATCTCAGGTTGAGATATAGGAATCACTAAATGCGTGGCAGATTGTTCCTGTGTTCCCACACCCTCCAGTACAGAAGGCTGACCCACTCCTGAACCCCTCTCTATATTTTCTCTCTGCTCACTTTCCCGTTCAACTACTCCTGTAGTATGTTGAACCCTCACCGACTCCGCTCTACTAACTGGTTCTGATTCCTGGGTAGGGATCTCCGGCTCTGGGAATCCCATGGGCTCCCTATAATGCCTAACACTTGGAGCATTCGGATTGGCATAAGCAAGCAGTGCAGTAGGAACTGTCATCTCAAAAGGGAAGGATTGCTTCTGCTTTTGAAGATGAGTCATTTCATTTTCTGGGGGCACATTCGTGGTGTAATCTCTTTGGAACATCTCTGCTGGATCTCAGAATACCTCTGACAATAAGTTGTAAAAATCTATGATAAGGCACATATTTTGGCTTCTTTGAATGTCTCTTGCTCAGAACTTTCTCATACAGCTCAGTCCAGATGGCCACAGGATAATCAACATGCAGATCATAAATGATAGCATGGAACAGTCTTAGAGTATGAATGTTTGTATTGTCGTGCCCAGAGTGTCGTGAAGTCAAGCACTTGTTGATCACTGAGAAAAACTGATAGTAGAATGGTGGCAAGTTTGACTTCCGAAATTCACTCATCTTTGACAGATTTCCAACATATCCTAGAGCACGAATACCAGCAAACATTTCATGATCAGTCGGATAAGGATCAAAAACTATCTTTCCTTCTCTGGAATCTGGCAAAGGTAGATCAAGAAGCAATCTCAGTCTCTGAAAGGTCAGAATGGATGTAAAGTTGTCGATGCGAATGGTGAAATACTTTCTGTCTCCTTGCACTACATGCTCAATAGTTCTCCATGCTTGTTGTAAGCAGATCATTGGTACATTAGCAGTTGCAGTTAAGGCAATGCAGATGGGATGATTTCTCAGGATATCCTTTATCAAAGGCTTGACCATCAGATTTTCAAAGATTACATGGTGATTGTTTGGTGATAAAGGAAGATAATCTTGAGGATTGATCAATTGAAGATTAGGATCAGCACCAACTTCAGAAAAATGGGATCGGGAAGAAGGCATGGGCATCTCCCGTGAAACATTCGGATCGTGTTCATCCATCTGAACACTTTGGTCATGAATATTTTCCTACGCCATTGATTTCCTGAAAAATCATAAAATGTATTGGATAAAATCCAATATGTCAATATAAATCCAAAAGCCTGTTTTTCAGAAAAACCAATTTTGAAGTACAGAAAAATGTACTTTAAAATCTTGCAATGAAAGCACAGTAAGTTGCAGAAAACAAGTTGCAACTTTGAATGAATAGAATAACACTTCAACACACAAGACATAAAATTGACAACAACATTTCACATTTCGAATTTATTCTGTCAAATTAATGTTGTATTTAAAAATAATACTTGAAATCTGAAAGATTGTTTATTTTACTGATTTTGCAAGGTATCCAAAAAACATTTGACTCTTTATATTTGAAAAGATTTGAAATGAACTCCAATACCTAATCTTTGCAATTTACTTTTTATTTGAAAATTTTGAAATTCAAATTCAAATTTGACTTTCAAAAATTCAAACTTTTCACCTTTATGAAAAATCTGACTTTTAAACTTCTTTTAATCTTTTAACAATATGATCAAAGATTATGAAATTGTTTATCCATCCATTAAGTCCAGATTAGTTTTAGTTCAGGATATCAGTTCAAGTCCAGAAAATGAGTCGATTTCTGTTCAGTCCAATATGAACAACAGTTCAGTTTCAAACTCCCAACGTCATGGTAACCTGCAAAAAAAATGTATATCGAGCAATCCCAGATTTCAACAAGTATTATTTTCAATACCCAAACATTATTTTGAAAGATTAAATCCAAAATATTCAGTGTCTTTGTCGATTTTATAACATACCGAAGCAAAGAAGATGAACAGTCAAAACATTTTGAATCGAAAATCTTAAAAAAAACGAAACCCTAGAAACGATTAATAGTAAGAACAAACAATCAAAGAAATGTAAAACAACAACCTACACTTGAATCTTCGATGAAAATGGACTGAGAAGATGAAAGTCGCAAAAAAAATCAGAGAGAAAAAAACGCTAAGTGTGAAATCCGCAGGTTGATAATGAGAGAGAAGAAGACGGAATATATATATATATATACTCGACAAAACTCGCAACACAAAGAACTCACAAGTAACTATTCATTCACAGAACTCGCAAGTCAAAGAACTCGCAAGCAACTATTCATTCATAAAACTCGCAAGATACTATTCATTTGAATAAAACTCGCACACAACGCACGATTTGAGTTTTTTCTTCTCTCATATCAACAAAACAATGTATTTGTCTCAAAAATCGACAAATAGGTGTGTGATTTTCACTTAAGAAACAATTTAAGTGAAAATTTTTTGAAACTCGCACGCCTAAGAAAGATGAAACTCGCACACTGAAGGAACTTTCTCGCCCAAACTCGCAAGTAACGCCTTGCGTGTTTTTGAAACTCGCACGCCTCTATTAGCGCGTTTAAAGCAAACTCGCTAGCTTTACCATGCACGTTTTCCAAACTCGCTAGCTTTACCATACGCGTTTTTCAAACTCGCTAGCTTCAGCTTGCGCGTTTTTCAAACTCGCTAGCTTCAGCTTGCGCGTTTTTCAAACTCGCTAGCAATGCCTTGCGCGTTTTAGCTTATGCATAGTGGTTTGTGCGTTTCCTGACTTAGAAAAATTTTGAGAAATATTTCCAAAAATGAAATCTTTCTAAAAATGGAAACTTTTGCTTTCCCAAAATAGCAACTTTTCAGAATTGACTTTTTAGCACAAAATCAGTATTTTTCTCCAGAAAAACTTTGCAGACTTTTCAAAAACTTTTCAGACTTTTCAAAACTTACATACACACTTACAGACTTTTCATTGTGCTCCCCCTTGAAGTATGCACTCATCTTTATTTCTCCCCCTTGATTTTTGCTGATAAGCACAAATCATGAAGTATGAGTCCTGATCTGATTTGATCAGAAGTCATAGTCCAATACAAAACCTGTAAAACAGATAAAACTTTTGGTACTCATTGAGCATGAGTCCAGGTTTGTTAACAATATCCAACTTTTTGAAATTGAGAAAATGAATTTCTCAAGCATACCAAATATAGAGAAATGCTCCCCCTCAGAAAAATAAAGAATGATGTAACTATTCATTAAGGTTCAACATGCCAAATTTACTAACTAGAAAATTAAATCTCTTTTCATCAAGAGGTTTTGTAAACAAATCAGCAAATTCAAGATCAGTTGAAACAAAATGCATTTCTACATCACCTTTTTCAACATGGTCTTTAATAAAGTGATACCTGATATCTATGTGCTTCGTCTTTGAGTGTTGCACAGGATTTGATGTGATGGCTATTGCACTCTTAGAATCACAGTATATTGGTACCTTATGGAATGTGTATCCATAATCTCTCAGCTTGGTTCTCATCCACAGAACCTGTGAGCAGCAGCTTGCAGCCGCAACGTATTCCGCTTCAGCTGTAGATGTGGATACACAATTCTGCTTCTTTGATGACCAGCTGACCAATTTATATCCTAGATAATGACATGCTCCGGATGTACTTTTCTTGTCTAATTTATTTCCTGCATGATCTGCGTCAGTATATGCAATTAATTCAAACTTGGAATCTTTTGGATACCAAAGGCCCAAATTCGGAGTGCCTTTGAGATACCTCAAGATTCTTTTGACAGTAGAAAGATGAGACTCTTTAGGATTTGCCTGATATCGTGCACAAAAACATGTTGCAAACATAATATCTGGCCTACTTGCTGTCAAATAAAGAAGAGAACCAATTATACTTCTGTAAGTATGTTGGTCTACTGATTTTCCGGAGATATCAGCATCCAACAAACTGCCAGCTAGCATTGGAGTTTTCATGGGTGAAGTAGAATTCATGTCAAATTTCTTCAACATGTCTCTGATATATTTAGCCTGATTTATAAAAATCCCTTCCGGGGTTTGCTTGACTTGCAGGCCTAAGAAAAATGTGAGTTCACCCATCATTGACATTTGAAAACGCTTTTTCATGATATTTTCAAATTCTACACACAAATCTTGTGAAGTAGAGCCAAAAATTATGTCGTCAACATAAATTTGTACAAGTATCATATCCTTACCTTTCTTTTTAAGAAAAGGAGTAGTGTCGATTGTACCTTTCCGAAAACCTGATTCAGTTAGGTAGACTGATAAAGTTTCATACCATGCTCTTGGCGCTTGTTTTAGTCCATACAACGCCTTGTCAAGAACATAGACATGATTTGGGAACTTCGGATCCACGAAACCTTCAGGTTGACACACATAAACTTCTTCATGAAGAATGCCGTTGAGAAAAGCAGACTTCACGTCCATTTGATATACCTTGATATTCTTGTGAGCCGCATAAGCTAGAAAAATCCGTATGGCTTCAATCCAAGCAACTGGTGCATAGGTTTCATCATAATCAATTCCTTCTTGTTGATTGTAACCTTTTGCAACCAGCCTTGCTTTGTTCCTCACAATAATTCCAGCCTCGTCCTTTTTGTTTCGGAAGACCCACTTTGTTCCAATAATTAATTTGTCTTTAGGTCTTGGTATCAATCGCCATACTTGATTTCTTTTGAACTCATTCAGCTCATCCTGCATTGCATTTATCCAATCTGGATCTTTTAACGCTTCTGATGGCTTCTTTGGTTCAATGCTGCTCAGAAAAGTTGAAAACATGCAGAAGTTTGCAGTTGCTGGTGGAAAAGCAGATCTGGTAGTCACTCTAGCAGACGGGTCACCAATAATGTTTTCTGGAACCTCCGTTTGATTGTTAGAAGAATCAAACTCATCTTGTATTGTTGGTTCTTCAGGAGTTGAAATCACTTGAATTTCTGTTTCATCTGAATTAGATACAATTGGACTTGATGTGCTTTGCAATGGAACAACTTCTGCAGTGGGAGTTTCCAACACATTTTCTTCAGGTGTAGATGAAACATCTTCATTATTTGTTGAAGTTGTGTTGACTGAAACTTCTTGTACTTGAGATGTAGACGCTTCTCCATTTTCTTCAGAAGGTCCTGATATATCTGCAGTGGTAGTAGATGTATTAGTGATAGGTATATCATTTTGACTTTGTATGTTCCGAAAATCATCAAAAGCATCATAGAACAGTAAATCTAAACCTGAATCAGTGAAAGAGTTAGATGTCTCAGTCTGTTTTTGAACAGGTTCTACTCTTGATGAAGTAGAAGCTTTGTCTTTTTCTGTAGATCCGAGTTCTGAACTGCTTTGTTCAGAAGTCCTTGTCTTGCTTTCATCAAAGATTACATTTGCACTTTCGATCACCATCTTTGTACGAGTATTGTAGACTCTGTATGCTTTGGATTGGAGAGAATACCCAATGAATATCCCCACATCAACTTTTGGTTGAAACTTGGATAAGTTCTCTCGATCATTAAGAACATAGCACCTGCATCCAAACACACGAAGAAATTTAACAGTAGGCTTACGACCATTAATCAATTCATAAGAATTTTTATTAAAGCGTTTATTGATAATAGTCCTGTTTTGTGTGAAGCATGCAGTTGCTACAGCCTCAGCCCATAGAAACATTGGTAGTTCTGAATATGCCAACATTGTCCGTGCAGCCTCTACCAAAGTTCTATTTTTGCGCTCAACGACCCCATTTTGTTGTGGTGTCACCACGGCAGAAAAATTGTGTGATATGCCAAAAGATTCTAGAAATGTTTGCAAAGTAGCATTCTTGAATTCTGTTCCATTATCACTTCTCAGTTGCTTTACAGGGCTTTGCAGCAGAACTTGAATCTTCTTGATGAACTTGATGATTAGATCGGGAGCTTCAGATTTCTTTCGTAGAAACTCAAGTCAGGTATACCGAGAGTATTCATCCACCATCACTAATATGTATTTCTTCCCGTTGATGGATTGAGTACTCATTGGTCCACACAAGTCCATGTGAATTAGTTCCAGACACTTATTGCAGTTGGATAGCATCTTTAGTTTGTGTGAACTTATCTTCATCTTTCCTTTTGCACAAGCTGAACAAAGGGAATCTTGTTTAATCTTTAATTCAGGAAGTCCAATCACTAACTGTTGTGTCCTCAGCTTGCTTAAATCACGAAAATGTTGATGAGAAAGTCTTCGATGCCACAACCAACTTTCTTCTGTTGATGTCTTAGAGATTAGACATACTGATTTTGAAGCTTTCAGTGTTGGAAAGTGAACACCGTATAACAATCCCATTCTTCCGGCTTTAATGAGTTCTGCTCCACACTGATCCTTAATGTAACAATAATCAACATAAAATTCTATCTTGCATTTCTTTTCTGCAAATTGGCTTATGGAGAACAGATTGTAAGCCAAGCCTTCCACATACAGAACCTTTGATATTGTGATCATACTGTTCTTTATAGTCCCGTAACCTCTGACATAGCCTTTCATCTCATTTCCAAAATTTACTGTACCTGCGTAATGATCTACGTAGTCGAACAGCAGGTGTTTATGCGCTGTTATATGTCTTGAAGCTCCAGAATCAATGATCCACACATGACACCCCTGAAATCAAGAATTACTTAACTTTAGGTACCCATATGAATATGGGTCCTTTATTATTAGTACCCTTAACAGTATTTAAATTTGTTGATGACCCTTTAATTCTCCATTCAAATCTTGGTCTGTGTTGGTGGAGTTTGTGTGTTCAGTTTAACTTTTGGAATCCACTTCCACACAAACTTCACATCAGCAAGTTTATTAGCATGAAAATCATTATTTTTCTTCTTTAAAGAATAAATCTCAGCTTTGTTGGCTTTAAAACGATTAAGAGATTTTATGTTCTTAAATTGGATATGTTTATTTTTCTTTGAAGACTTTTGTTTCCAAGAGAATGAACTACTAAGACAATATGAACATTGCAATCTAGTAGTAGCTTGCGTCAAAAACTCTTTTCGGGAAAAGATATTCGTTTTATTGAAATTTCGTTGTTTGACAGAAGAACAAGCATTATCTACTCTACTACATTGACATTTATCTATTTCATTCACAGTCTTTTCCACTACAGTCTTCTTTTGCTCCAAACAGTCTTTCTTCACAGTTTCATCTGAAATAGAAACAGATTTAGAAATGTTAACAGATGATACAGAATAAGAACATTCACCTTTAACTTTTGCTTGTCCAGATTCAGATGAAGACTCACATTTAATCACAGAAATTGGAATATTTTTATCAACAATAACCTTTTTGCCTTTTGATAATTTGAAATTTTGAGATTCTAAACTTCTAATTTCTTTTTGCAAAGATTCATTTTGATTAAAGCTTGAGTCTAGTTCCATCCCAAAATTTTCATTTGCATCTTCCAATTCAACAATCATGATATTGAGATGAGACATTTGCCTTTGTAAAACTTCAATTTTATCCAAGGCTTGTTGATATTCAAGATCAGAAAATTTAGAAGTACAAACGGAATTAGACTTATCAGAAATGACACTTTCATTTTTATCTTCTAAGATTGAGCAGGTCAAGACAATTTCAGAATTGTCAGAATTTGAATTAGATCTTGAAGACTCGGGTTTTTCTTTAAAGATATTTTCATATTCTACAAACGAATCCTTGTTACTTTCGTAAGAAGTATTCAGTTCATCATATGAAAATATAACAGATTTAAAATACTGAGTTTCTGATTCAGTTTCAATTTCTGTCTTGTAGATCCCAGTTTCAGTGCAATCAACAGATATATGAACAATGATGAACAGATTATAGGCCACAGCAACTAGACATATGATTGATATAACTTCAAAGGGTTAAGGTTTACAGAGAAAATTTCTGATAAGGTTATGTAAACCTAACAACTAGAAAACTGAATAATGAATTTCTCTTTTTTTAACAAATGAAACAGAAATAACTTTAAATACATGGGCTCGCAGGCCTAATGGGCTTATGGGCTTTAAGGCCCAACAAGCTTACAACTTTAATAACTTGTCATAATCTACCCTGAACTTCTATTTAACTAACAAAGTAGCCCTAACAATTTCTGTCTTTTCTTCCACTGTCTCTTCCTTTTCTGTCTTAGGAAATTCAGGCTCAGGAGTCTCAGGTTTTACAAATGTTTCTATGATGTGTGGAATTAAAACAATAGGTTCATCACCCGACTTTTTAAAGTTATAAAGATTTTCGGGTTCCTTTTTCAACACATCCACATCCGAGACACCTAATCCTGGTTTTGCTTTATAGAACCGAGTGTCTTTCTGATTGTTTGTTAGAATCTTAAGAGTCTGTTCCGTTTGACCTCTTTTGTAAAGTAAATCTTCCAATTCCTTGATCTTGATGTAAGCTTCCGTCCTATCTTTCAAAACAATGTCATACTGAAGTGTTAGATCAAGATTCTTATCTTTTAAAGTCATGATTTCTTTTTGCTGTTCAGAAATCCTTGTTTGAAGTTTAATTATATCCAATTTCAGAACATTTTTCTCTTCTTCTTTTTCATCAGCCAATGTTTTGTAGATGTAAGCCTGATCTTGATGTCCTTGTATTGTACTCCTTTGTTGTTTGAAATTTTCTTTTAATTTCAAAAACTTAGAGTTCATCAGATTAAGTTGGGACATCAATTTCATTACTTCATCATTATCATTAAAAGATTCAGAATTATCAGAATGATCATCAGAATTTACCTCAGAATCTGACCCATCATTCAGATGTGCCATTAAGTTGTAATGGACTTAAGTCAGATTCACTTTAGCAACCTCAGTCTCTTCATCATCAGAATATCCAAGCCATATCTCATCTTCTGCCTTTAAAGTTGTGCCCTTTTCCATTGCTTTTGCCAATTGAGCCTTTTTCTTGTAATACTCATAATTCTTGACACGCTTTTCTGGGCAGTCCTTGATAAAGTGACCGGGCTTTCCACAGTTAAAACACTTATCAGACTTCTCTTTCTCTTCTTTCTTTTCTGCTTTTCTCTCCTCTTTCTTCTCTTTCTGTTTCCTTTCTTAATATCTGTCTTTATGCTTGTGTTATCCCAGATTAATCTAGTTGATTAACACACAAACACAATAATATCAAGAGATAATAAGATTAACAAAACGTACCAATCCTTTGAATAAACAATGAAACCCTTGAGTGTTCTTGATACCCTTTGAATACAGAGAAAATACGGCTAACTATTTAGAAAATTATCAGAGTTCTTTCAAGGTTAACCTAAAACTAAACTAATGAAAACTTTAAATACCCAGGCCATATGGGCTTTAACCTTAATGGGCTTTCTAATGGGCTTAGGCCCAATAGCTTAATAACTATTGACTTATTACACTTTAAACCCTTTAACTATAACTATCAAACAATTACAGTTTAGACCCTTTACTTTAACTTTAATCTTGAATACAATTTATGATCCAACAATCTCCCCCTTTGGATTCAAGATTAAAAAAAAAAAATTGCAATTGTCTTCGGGTCTTCTCTTTTCTTCAGATATGTCGTTAAAACTTCAAAACTTGAATATCTTCAGATCTTCAGTTTGTATTCTCCCTTTTTGTATCTTCTCCCCCTTTTTATATCTTCTCCCCCTTTTTGATGAGTGGTGAAAATCAACATCATCAAAACTTGGCAAAACAATCTCCCCCTTTTCAAGACAATCTCCCCCATTGTGTATGATCACGTAAGCACAGTCTTCATCATGTAACGAGCCCTGTATGAAATAAGAGCAGTCTTCCCAGATGGAAAGAGTGATTATTTCAATCTTTTCAGATTCAAATAACATAAAAGTAGCAACTATTCGAATCTTTTCAAATTCAAACAGTTTAATAGTTGTAACCCTGAATCAACAAATGACTCAGTTAGAATGCCTGTCAATGACACAAAGTCACTGAGTAACACAAAGTTACTATATAAGGAGCTGGTTTGATGTAGACTCCCCAGGTCTTCCATTCAATCATCGAATAACACATGGTTATCTATGAACGTTCTGACAGAAAACAAATATCTGTGTGCTTGTGCATGTGTATGAAAGAAATTAAGCATAGATGATTGCTTTTCAATTTAGGCTCAAAGTATGTAAACTTGTTGAGACAACAACAAATTATACAAAGACTCAATGTGCATGAGAAAGGTTCGAAGGTGGGGCAACTTTCCTTCTTTTTCAATATTAGTATCTTCCAAATGAAGAACCAATAGCGTATGTGCTGCGTCCCCAGAAAATGTGAAACATTCTCTTTTTGAGAAAAGAATGAGTAGCTGGTGGGGTTGTATGCAAGAGATGGCATGGGCTAGTTGCCTATTTCAATGATGGTCACCAAAGACTGTTAACCAATCAGATTATGTGGCTGCCCGGCTCAGAAAGAAGTTTGGTGCAGAGTTTAATATTCTTTTACTCTGATCTCTCACCCTCTTTCTTTTAATGCTCACGTCTAACCAATCTCTCTTTTTCATTTTACCTCTTCATACACCATCACTCAATTCTTTTGACCCTTCTCCCCTCAATCACTCAGGGAATACTTCCTGGGTAGGAAACACTGGTTATCGTGAATCCATGGAAGTTCTGTTAAGCTCACACACTGAATCCCATAGAAAGATTTAACTTTTGATACATAGTAATAACAAAGTCAAATAGAATGTTCTGAACCGTTAAGTGTATGAATACTTGACAAAGTATATTGACAAGATAAAACACAAGTATTTATCTTTAAGAACACACGGTCAGATAAGCATTTAAGTATCCAAAAATCTGTTAATATCACAGATATTCTCCCCCTTAAATCACTATTGGTTTTTTTTTTTTTTTTTAAATTAATAAGGAAATAAAGCATATAAAAAATAGATAGAGCACTGAAGTGCGGGTTCTAATCCGATGTGATTAGAAGCCATAGTCACTTGAACCAACCTGCATAAGTTAAAGAAACAATGGTAATCATTTATGAAAATGATTCCTTTCTCGTTAAGAACAGTTGGAAAATAACACACTATCAAGATTTGGAATACTCCCCCTTGAATCATGAGTAAGGTTTAAGACATGTTCAACATACCAAGTTTGCTGATTAGAAATTGAAATCGCTTTTCATCCAATGGCTTGGTGAAAAGATCAGCTAACTGGAAGTCAGTTTGAACAAAGTGCATTTCAATATTACCTTTTTCTACATGATCCTTGATGAAATGATAGCGTACATCTATATGCTTGGTCTTCGAGTGCTGTACCGGATTAGCAGTTATAGATATTGCACTCTTGGAATCACAATAAATCGGAACGCGTTTGTAGTTGTATCCAAAGTCCCTTAACTGTGTCGTCATCCAGAGGACTTGAGAACAGCAGCTAGCAGCAGCTACATACTCAGCCTCGGCAGTGGATGTTGAAACACAGTTTTGTTTCTTTGAAGTCCAACTCACAAGTTTGTCACCTATGAATTGACATGATCCAGAGGTGCTTTTCCGGTCTAGCTTACAACCTGCATGATCAGCATCTGTAAAGGCAGTTAGTTCAAAACGAGAATCCTTTGGATACCAAAGGCCTAGATTAGGAGAACCTTTGAGATATTTAAGGATTCGCTTAACAGCAGTTAAGTGCGACTCTTTAGGATTAGACTGATATCTCGCACAAAAGCATGTGGCAAACATTATATCCGGGCGACTGGCAGTCAGATAAAGTAAAGAACCAATCATGCTATGATACACCTTTTGATCAACAGGTTTCCCGGAGGGATCCGCGTCTAAGAGTGTACCAGTAGCCATTGGTGTTTTCATGACGGAACTATCTGACATATTGAACTTTTTCAAAATATCTTTTATATATTTAGCTTGATTAATAAATATGCCTTCGGGTAATTGCTTTACTTGTAGACTAAGAAAGAAATTTAATTCACCCATCATCGACATCTCAAACTTTGTTTCCATTATCTTTGAAAAGTTCTTACAAAATTTTGGATTTGTCGACCCAAATATTATGTCGTCAACATAAATCTGAATAAGAATCAAGTCATCACCATGCCTTTTAAGAAATAAGGTTGTATCTACTGTACCTTTCTTGAAACCAGAAGCAAGTAGAAATTTAGTGAGAGTTTCATATCAGGCTCGCGGTGCTTGTTTAAGACCATAAAGCGCTTTGTCTAAAACATAGACATGATCAGGGTGATGAGGATCAACGAAACCTTCAGGTTGAGCCACGTAGACCTCCTCATGCAGAACGCCGTTCAGGAAAGCCGACTTTACATCCATCTGATAGACTGTAAAGTTTTTGTGCGCTGCATAGGCTAGAAAGATTCTGATGGCTTCGATCCTTGCAACCGGGGCGAATGTTTCATCATAGTCAATGCCCTCTTGTTGACAATACCCTTTGGCGACTAAACGAGCTTTGTTTCTCACGACTACTCCAGCTTCGTCTTTCTTATTTCTGAACACCCACTTTGTTCCAATAACGGATTTACCTTTAGGTAGTGGGATCAAGCGCCATACCTTGTTCCTTTCGAATTGTAGAAGCTCGTCTTGCATAGCCGAAATCCAAAATGGATCACGTAGAGCTTCAGCCGCTTTCTTTGGCTCTAAGGAACTGAGGAAGCTTGAAAACATACAGAAGTTAGCTGTTGCAGATCTTGTTGTGACACCAGATTGTACGTCACCTATCACGTTGTCCAAGGGATGATCCTTAGTCCAACGATGTGTGCTTGGTAGTGCATCAACTGTTTGTTGCGTATTGGACGCATCGTTGTCATCTTGCACGGCAGGTTGCTCCACAGATGTACTCGGGACATCTTGTACTGGTGTTTCTGACACTGAAGCTTCTGGACTAGCGGTTGAAGTGCTCGGGACTTCGTTTCCAGATGAACTATCTGTAGAGACAGATTCAGTATTAGTAGAGTCAGAAACTAACGGTGTAGTTGTACCTGATGGAGTTGAAGTGTCAGTGACTTTGTCGGAAGGTCCAGGCATGTCTTCAGAGATAGTAGGGACCTCCGAGTTTGTACCACTTGTTATTGATATTGATATGCCTTTTTCAAAATCTGCACATATATCATCAAAGGCATCAATAAACAATAAATCTAACTCAGATGAAGTAGAGTTAGAGTTTGAAGAAGATGATCCTGTTATAGCTGGTTCTATTCTTGCTTGAATAGAAGCTTTGTCGTTAAGACCGAGTTATGAACTGTTGTGTCCAGAAGTCCTTGTTGAATTCTCATCAAAGGAGACATTCATGCTCTCAACAACCGTCTTAGTTCGAATAATGTAAATTCGATAAGCTTTGGATGTCAGAGAGTATCCAACGAGATATCCTTCATCCGCTTTCTTATCAAACTTTGATAATCCTTGACGCTCTTTTAGAATGTAACACCTGCAACCAAAAACACGAAGGAATTTGATATTAGGTGTATGATTGTTGATTAACTCATATGCTGTTTTATTAAATCGCTTGACCACAATGGTACGGTTCTGTGTAAAACATGCTGTAGCGACTGCCTCGGCCCAAAGGTACATGGGTAGATCTGAGTAAGCAAGCATAGTACGAGTTGCTTCAACCAGAGTGCGATTCTTCCGTTCAACAATGTCGTTTTGGTGTGGAGTGTAGGCTGCGGAGAAGTTGTGTGAAATACCCACGGAAGTAAGATAACTCTTCAGGGTGTCATTCTTGAACTCCGTGCCATTATCACTGTGAATGGTTCTTACTGGCAGTTGAAGACGTACTTGAATACGCTTGATGAAAGCGATAATCAACTCTGGCGCATCTGACTTGTTGCGAAGAAACTCGAGCCATGTATACCTTGAGTAGTCATCTATCATTACCAACACATATTTCTTTCCGTTGATTGATGCAGTGCGCATTGGGCCACAAAGGTCCATATGAAGAAGTTCCAGTGCTGATGAGGTCGATGATTCAGCTTTGGACTTGAAGGAGCTACGCTTCATTTTGCCCAACTCACATGCGAAACAGAGTGAGTCTTTTTCGAACCTCATTTCTGGTAGACCTTTGACCAGACCTTGTCTTTGTAGCTTCGCTATAGATCGGAAATTCTAATGAGACAAGCGTCGATGCCACGTCCATGATTGTGCTTTAGAAGCTTTGGCTAGTAGACATACTGGACGTGTGGCAGATAGTGTAGGGAAATCTACATAGTATAGATTTCCATGGCGCTCAGCTTTGAAGACTTCGTAACCATCGTGATCTTCTAGATAGCAATGAGTGGTTGTGAAGCGAACTTGATATTGCATGTCACAGAAGTGACTGGTACTTAACAGATTGTGATCAAGTCCTTCAACATATAGCACTTTTTGAATCTTCACAACACCGTTATCGAGCATTCCATATCCTCTGACGTGGCCTTCGGCTTCAGAATTTGCAAATCTAACTGCTCCGGCAGGCTCCTCCACATAGTTATGCAAGAGGTGCTTAAATCCTGTCATGTGGCGTGAACATCCGGAATCTATTACCCACAATCGACAGGCCTGCAAAAGAGACAATTAGTTTTGCTTAGGCACCCATATCAAGATGGGTCCTTCGCGGTTAGCATCAAGCAATTCAGGAATATCCTCAGGTTTGACTTTTACTCTCCATTCATAACGCGGTTTTGGAACCCATTTCCAAACCATCTTAACATTCAATTCCTGAAAGTGCTTTTTAGAAGTAGGATTGGCAACCTTAGCACGATACACTTTTGGTTGTGTAGAAGAATCAGAATTAGAATTAGACTTAGAGTTCAACTTAGCTTTGCTTTTATTCTTTTTGGACTTAGGAGGGGAGTAGTATTTGAATGAATTATCCCAACAGTGTTTGCAATAAAGATTCTTTCGAGCAAAATTCATAAACTTAGATTTATCGGAACAAATCTTACATTCATGTTTATCAAAAGAAGTACTATTCAAAATAACACTGTCTGTAGGACAACTACTAGAATTCAAACTATTCTTTTTATTCAAACTAAGATCTTTATTCTTCTTACTCTTCCCAACTCCATTTCCTCTTATATCTGAAACAGAAACAGGAACCTTGTTAGTCTCTAACTTAGAAGGTGGTTCTTTTCTAGTGCTCTTTGAAGTCTCACCCTTTTCAAAAATACTCGGAGGATATTCAGGACAATCAGAGTAAGCAACTGTAGGTTTTGCAGGAGCATCAAATTCTGGATTGGTTCTTACCTTCCAGCTTGGATCATTTAACATCTGTTTTTCATTTGAAGCATTTTTAAACATAGTAACTTTCAAATCATTGATCTCTATGCAAAGCTCTTGATTTACTTTTAAAGACTTTTCAAGTTTATGTTTGAGATCAAAGTTTTCATCTTCAACCTCATCAAGAGACTGTTGCAACAAATCGATTTGCTTCATCAATTCAGATGTATGATCATTCACAGAATTTGATCCCTTTGAATTAGAAACAGGATCAGAGTCTGAAGCATTCATCATTTCAGAAAATGTAGCTTCAGTCATGGACTCAATAAACTCCGTTTTATCATTTTGAACACAAGATTCATCCGCGGTAGCAGTAACTTCTTCAACCTCTTCAGGAAGTAAAGGTTTAGAAGCAATGGGAGTTGAGACTGATGGTATAGTAGATGGATCAACATCCGATTCATACTGATCAAATTTGCATGCAGTCTCAGGTAGAACTGTGTTGGTGCTCACTGATTCTTTAGAAGGTGTGGTAAATAGTGATTCAAACTCAGTAAATTCGATCTTTCGAGTTGCATAGCTTTCGTTCAAATCACCATATGTAAAACCAACAGATTTAAAAAGATTTTGAGAATCAGTGTCCCCAGACTTGTTCTTTCCCATTTCTTCTTGACCTTTGGTCTCTTCAGAAGGTTTAGGAGAACTTGCTTCAACAAAAGTAGCGCGAATGTCAGGAATGGGTTTTATTGCGGAGCCAAATTTATCAAAATTATATAGGTGCTCCGGTGCCTTTTTCAAAGTTTCATTAATTGGCACACCCAAACCTGGTTTAAGTTTGTAAAACCTTTCGTCTTGGAGTTTATTGGTCAACAGATTTAATGTCTGTTCAGTCTGACCTCGTTTCATGTTAATGTCCTCCAGTTGCTTTATTTTGGTGAAAGCTTCATTTCTTTCTTTATAACAAACTTCAAATTTGATTTGAAACTCACCCTTTTCAGCATTAAGATTCACAAGATCTGTTTCTAAACCAGATATTTTTTCTTTTAAAGACTCTTTTTCAGCTTTTAAATCATCTTTTTCCTTTTCCTTTTCTTCCACAACAACTTTTAAAATAGCATTTTCATCACGAAAGCTTAAAACAGATTGATGTGCAGAGCTCAGTTTGCCTTTCAGTAAAGCAAATTCATCTTTCATGCCATGTATTTGGGCCATTAAAGATTCAATAAGTTCAGAATTTTCACTTACCTCAGAGTTTTCTTCTTCGGATTGTGTCTCAGAGTCTTCATTGTCACCTTCCAGCTTTGCCATGTAAGAAACTTGGGTGAAGTGTGCTTGCTCCTCGTCATCAGAACTTTGGAACAGCCAGTTCTCTTCTTCAGCCATTAGTACTTTTCCTTCTTCAGCTTTCTTGGCAATCAGTGACTTTCTTGAGTAGTACTCTGAGTTCTTCACTTTCTTGAATTTGCAGTCCCTTGAGAAGTGCCCAAATTTGCCACAGTTGTAGCATCTTCCTGGTTCATCCTTTTGCTCTTCTCGCTTCTCCTCTCTCTTTCCTTCTCTTCTATCTTCCTTCTGATCTTCTCGTCCTTCCTCTCTCTTTCCATGCCTCGGCTTGTATCGCATCTCAGACTTCTCTTTCTTGTATCCATCATACTTTGGCTTTGAGTAAAATCTTTTCTTGCCAAAGCTCTTCTTGAATCGTCGCGTAATGAGAGCCAAGTCTTCAGAGAACTTTTGAATATCAAGATCTGAATCAACTTCCAGTTCTTCATTGCTTGAATCAGAGTCAGAGTCAGTAACTTCGGTAACTAAATCTTTAGACGCCTTTTTCTTCGACCTTGCAGAGGATACAGAACCTTTGCCGGCTATGAGAGCCACAGAATCCTTCAGATGATTAGACTCATTATTCATAGATCTCACCTCATCCTTATGTTGAGCAAGAGTAGAGAAGATGTCGGTGACATTTTCTCGAGCCATATTCTTCGACATCTGGAGGTTGATAGCAAAGTTCTTCCATTCTGGATTCAGATTCTTGATGAACTTGTAGTTTATCTCAGAAGCAGATTTGGCGATTTTGTTCCTCCGCAAGTCATTGAGAATAATGTTGTACCTATTATAGGTATCTAAAAGCAGCTCTCCTTCTTTGGCATGAAATCCCTCGTAAGCATTTATGCACAGATTCTGCTTAGCTTGAATAGAAGCTTCACTTCCTTCAAACTGCCTTGCTAGTTCATCCCAGACTCCTTTAGCAGTACTCTGACTGTCGACACGATTGTAGATGTCGTTTGGAATTGCCATCGTCAGATAGATTAGAGCTTCTTCTTCTAACTTGAGCTGGTCTTTCTGCTTTTCAGTGAAGAACTGAACAGGTTTAGGAATATCTCTGTCAGGGATTTCAGGAGAGGAATCTGTAGCAGGTTGACCCTTTATTGTGATCATTGGAGTTTTGGGACCTTCAATGATTATTGTCATGAACTCTCTGTTCTTGTGATTCAGAAACTGAATCATTCTTGTCTTCCACTGCTGATACTCATTTGCCACGAGGACAGGAGGTTTGACTTGAGAACCCATCGAGAGAAGCTGATTCGACATCTTAGCTGTACGGTTAGTAAATAGACTTTTCTGTACCAAGACAACCAACTAGATGAGATCGTTAGAATCAAAAGTAAAGATTACACTCAAAAAATTTCAGAGAAAATAAATTTCCAAAAATAATCAAATGCAGTCCTCGCACACAGTATAAAGCACTAATATCTATGAATAAAATACTGAAAAATTAAGAAGATTTTGATCAAGCACAAAACTTTTGTCCCCTTTCGCAGACTTAGCACGGGGGTCCCTGTTGCAGCTTGCAAACATTTGTCTAGGACTGGAAAATGTGCTTCGAAGAATGAACTGTACCGGTCGAAGGAAAGACCGGAGTATGCAAGTACCCGGTCGAATGGCAAGACCGGGAATACGAGTATCCGATCGAATGGCAAGACCGGAGTAACAAGGTATCCGGTCGAATGGGAAGACCGGAGAAACAATTATCCGGTCGAATGGGAAGACCGGAGAAACAATTATCCGGTCGAAAGTGCAAGACCGGATTAACAAGTATCCGGTCGAAGGACGAAGACCGGAGAAACAATTATCCGGTCGAGTGCTAGACCGGAAACCACTAAGGTCCGATCGATACTCCTATCCAGTCGAAGGAAAGACCGGGGAATACTAAGGTCCGGTCGAAGGAATGACCGGAGATCACAACTATTCGGTCGAAGGTGTAAGACCGGAGATACAACAACCCGGTCGAAGGCTCAGGTCGATTAGGTATCGGTCAAACAATAATATCGATAAACACGATGAATGACCGAAGAACACGATGAATTTCTGGGATTCGACCGAAACCAAACCCAGAAAATTGAAACGACCGATGAACACAATTAAACCAACAATTCAACCACTTTATGATCTATAATGCGATAAATTAATCAGATAGCATTCAGAAGCATGAATCTCAACTAATCAGATCAACTTTTAAACCAATAAGCACATTAATGCATGACATCGGATGAACAGTACTCGCAATGAATAGTAACTCGATGAACAGTGATTTTCGATGAACAGTATTTTTCGATGAATAGTAAAAAATTTTGATTCTTTTGGCTCTGATACCAATTGTTATCCCAGATTAATCTAGTTGATTAACACACAAACACAATAATATCAAGAGATAATAAGATTAACAAAACGTACCAATCCCTTGAATAAACAATGAAACCCTTGAGTGTTCTTGATACCCTTTGAATACAGAGAAAATACGGCTAACTATTTAGAAAATTATCAGAGTTCTTTCAAGGTTAACCTAAAACTAAACTAATCAAAACATTAAATACCCAGGCCATATGGGCTTTAACCTTAATGGGCTTTCTAATGGGCTTAGGCCCAATAGCTTAATAACTATTGACTTATTACACTTTAAACCCTTTAACTATAACTATGAAACAATTACAGTTTAGACCCTTTACTTTAACTTTAATCTTGAATACAATTTATGATCCAACAGCTTGCTGTACTTGTAGGAATCAAACTTTGGCTTGTTGTAAAACTTCTTCCGACCAAACCTTTTATGAAAGCTTGAACTCAGAAGTGCAAGCTTCTCTGCAAATTCATTCAATTCATCATCATTAGAATCTTCTGGAGCATCATTCTCTGAGCTGTCTTAACTGTCAATCATGCTTGTGATCAGTGCTTTTTTTTCAAACTCTTTCCCGAACCAGAACTTGACTTAACTGTCTTTCCTTGTCCTGAACAATTAAAGCCAAAGAATCTTCTACCTTCTTTTGTTTGTCCTTTAACTGAAGCAACTCTTTGTTCACAAAAGCTTGTTCCTTTATCTTGTCCTCATGTTGGTTTAAAGCACATAATAGATCATTCAGCTTTTCTTCATCCATGTCTTTATTTACCTGCATTTGAATAGTGTAGACATCCCACTCTGGATGAAGATTCTTGATAAACTTGAAGTTTATTTTAGATTCAGACTTTTGAACTCCATTTCTTCTCAAATCATTTAGAATGATGTTGTAACGATCATACGCTTCCCTCAGAGATTCTCCTTCTTTTGCCTTGAATCCTTCATAAGCATTGATACTCTGATTCCTTTTAGTCTTGATGGATTTTGCTGATCCTATGAACTGTTTTTCTAGCTCATCCCAAATATCCTTTGCAGATTCCCGGCTGTCAACACGATTAAAGATATCATTAGGGATGGCCATTATCAGATATGTCAAAGCAGTTGCATCTCTTTCCACTAACTCTTTATCAGTGCCACTGTATTGAATAGGATCTCTAGCTACAATCCTTTCGGGAATTTCAAGGCTATTATCAGTAGCTGGAATTCTTGCAACTGTCACATGTGGAAAATGTGGACCATTAAGAATTGAATCCATCAATTTCTTATCTTGATTATTTAAGAAATTGATCATCCTTATCCTCCACTGTGAGTATTCATCAACTTGAAGTACCGGTGGTTTGGATTTCGAACCCATGCTGAGTAGATCTCTAGACATGATTGTAACTGAAATGTGATTTGAACATATCGTTCAAGAAGTGCAGATTACACTCGGTGTGTAAAATTCAATACTGATCAAATTTGAAGCAACGGACTAAAAAAGGACTAAGTACTCAAACTCGAAGGCTTAAAACTCGCAGACCGCTAAAACTCGCACACCACTGTTTCGAGAAAACTCGCAGACCGAGGAAACTCGCAGAATACTGGTTCGAAGAAACTCGCTAGCTGAACCGTGCGCGTTTGGCAAACTCGCAGATGCTTACTCGCGCGTTTTAGCAAACTCGCAGATGAATACTTGCGCGTTTTAACAAACTCGCAAGCAAAATCGCAGATGTACGGAACTCGCTGACTTCGACTTGCGCGTTATAGAAACTCGCTAACTTCGACTAGCGCGTTATTGAAACTCGCTAACTTCGACTAGCGCGTTATAGAAACTCACTAACTTCGACTAGCGCGTTTTAGACCGAATCTTCAAATTGCGCGTTCTAGCGATGAACGTGCGCGTTTCACGAAATCTGCGTGTTCTTGGGAAGAACTTGCGCGTTTTATGGATCTAGCGCGTTCTTGGGTTTCCTTTGCGAGTTCTTCACCTGATCGATCAAAAATTAAGTAAAACTTGATTTCTAATTCTGCAAAACACACAATTAGTCCACGATAACAACCTGATCAAGATTACAACACTGAATTTTCTAAAGAAACCGAAAATTATAGTGTTTTGATCAATTTACAGTGTTCGAATTCACTATTCACGAACCTAACAATTTGATCAAATTGATCAATCTAGAGTGCGAATTTGACTATGTGATATGAACAAATGTTGATCCTTATGATAAAACGTTCACAATCAAATCAATTTCTTGATTTAATTGTGCAAAAACACGAAAAATCAAGATCAAACAGTGAAAATGAAACAGTCCGCCAAAAATATTCAAAAAAAATTTCAAATCTGATCCAAATCTGCTTCTTCTTGTTTGCTCTGATACCAAATGATATAGTCCACTCAAATCACACACACAAAACAATCAAGAACAATGAAATTCACGGGGAAATCACATGTGTATTACTGTCACAAGTGAAAGTATTACAAGGTTTTCTCTCTCTAAGGATTCTCACTGAATGTTTACAAATGAGGCTTCTACAATAACAAAATCAAGGAAGACCTATTTATAGGTCAAACAAGAAACAAGGAAAACGTACAAAAGTCAACACAAATGATCTAAACTAAAATTACAATAACATATTTAAAAACAAAAGTTTCTGAAGAAAGAATGTTCAAAGATATATCAAGATGATTTGTGAAAGTCTGTTCTTCCAAAGATGGTTCAGAGATCAAAAGTGATGAAGATACAATTTTGTTCAGAGTTGAAAGAAATTTTCAGAAGATTTCAATGATGGAGTTTCAAGTTCAAAGAAGTTTCAAGAATTTTGTTTCCTGTTCGAGGCATGTTTATTTTAAAAGCTTCAAAGTGCAAAAGGCTTTCCAAGATTCTTCAAAGGCTGAAAGAGTAAAGTTTGTGAAAGCTTCAAAGTTCAAAGATAAAGAATCAAAAGCTGAAGAATCAAGAGTTGAAGATCTGTATCAAATTTTTATTAAATCTTGAATACAAAGGGGGAGATTGTTAAGTCTAAATATTGTATCCAAGATTTAATGTGGAAAGTCAAAGGTGTAAAAGTCAACATTGTCAAAGTATTGTAAAAGTCAAAGTATGTTTAGCTTTTCTTTGTAGTTAAGTCTTTGTATTAGAAGTTGGTATAAATAGGTTTTGCTTCCTTGTGATCTTGTATCATAGTGTAACATTGAGTAACTAGAGGTCGTTAGCACGTATTGTAACATGGAGATTTGTGAGATCAATGACTACTACTTTCTCTCTCTACATTTTCTCTCTCTAGTTCTTGATCTTAATTGATCGTATATTGAGTAATTGCTTGATTGTTTTGGGATTTTTGATTAACATCGTGAGTTGTGAATTTTTACCCAAACAGACATGTAATGTTCAAATTTAAAAATGTCAAAGTACATCTGTTGGGTATATGTGTGAAGGGTCATCTAGTCGCCTTAGTTGGAACTTGAGTTGTTTCATATATCTGTTTGCAGTAGAAAATTCCAGTAGTTGTTAGCTTTCAGTTATGCATGTTAAGTTGGGTATATGTGTGAAGGGTCATCTACCGGAATACCAGTGGATCATTCAAGGCACTGTAAAGATGCAAATATGGTACATGTACCACGTGGGTGTCTCTGTACATATGTCTATTCAGTTAAGTTAAGTAGCATATATGTATTGTGGTCAATGTACATGGATGGTTCATATAATAGATAACCTACACACTTCGCCAATAGAGTCAAAATATCGAAAGTTACTATCCTTGTATTTTGTTTAAATACAAAGTGTTTAGAGTTTTTACACATCAGATTTTCAGATCAATTTGAATGTTATCGTTTTGAAGTAACATTTGCCCATATATTTTTTAGTTTAAAATTTTGGACTTACAATAACGCCATATGGGTTGAGAAATGCGACAGTAGCATTATGTACCTAGTGAGTGTAATGTGTGGACCTTACTTGAAAAAGTTGTTATAATCTTATTTGCAGTGTGCTTGGAATAAAGCTAAACATGTATAACAACAAAAGTTGGTCCCACAACCGTTAAAGAAGATAAGTTGTAAGAAAAAGAATTTTTCTTTGTGAGTTATAGAAGCAAGGTTTCAATTTTCTTAGTCATGAAGTTGACAAGATAGACATTTAAGTAAAAGTGTGACAAACTTTGAGGTTGTCTCATATTTAAAACAGTCAAAATTTGTGGTCGACATAGAAGTTTATTTTGATTACTAGATTAATGTCGGGAATTCATTCAGTGTTCTTTACATTACAGACTTTAATGTCAGCAAAAACCCAGAAAACACAGTAAGTTAGATTGAGGTCAGAACAATTATTGAAAGCAAATGTAAAGTTATGAATAAATTTGATGGTTGCCAGATGGACTAGAAAACCTTGTAGTTTTCAGAGATGCCATGAATTTTGAATTAGACTTACATTAATGCAACGTGAAAAGTTTATCGCCTACGCATTAAGTCAACTGTATGAACATGAGAAGACTAATACACCACATGATAGAGAGTTAACAATGTGGTAGTTGCACTTGAATCTTGTGAGACATTACCAAGATGACTCAAAGCATGTTATGCACACTTATCATGATAATTAGAAGTTAATGTTTAATTGTAAAATGATAAAGTTTGATCTAGAGACGTTGACTAACATTGTTGAAGATTTTTGATGGTGAAGTTATTATCATCGAGACAAGCAAGAAAGACCAGAGTTGATCAGATGGTAAGTTGCAATGATAGACACCACATTGAGTGCGGGTAATCAGACGCAAAATAGATCAGTAAGAGACTTTTTGATAAGAGAATGATAAGAAATAAATAATGATTAACCACCTTAAATTTATAGTAATAGACCCAGATGAAATCTGGTAGGTTTTGGAACAAAATATGTGTTCCAGTATAAAAGGTCTGAGAAATATAATGTTAAACGGATTATGTAAATCCTTTTGTTTGGGGAACATCGATAATGATAAACGTGCAAGAATTTGAAAAGATTATTTAGAATGTGAAGACAAAAAAAACACATTAAGACCTCAAGTCAGTGACGGTGAGTCGGGGAAAGCTCCATGTTTCAGTAAGGACTAGTATATGCCTGAGGGTCTAAGAGCCTTTAAGCAAAGTTAATTAAGTTTATTACATGTGTTTTCTACCACATAAAGAGATGGTAATGCGAGGTAGAGTATGTATTATAAATTATGTCACGATACCTTGGCAGTTTTTAGTATGAATGCTTAGTAAACATTAATGATTTTATCAGTTATCAGTCTATGCATAAGAGTATCAGCAAAGACATTAACACTGTGCATCACTTTTGCTAAAGTATTCCTAGTGGTGCTCATCTATCTCATGTTTGAAGAGTGTTCTGCTAAATGTTCATGCTAGCGCATGCTATGTTTAAGCATTATATTTCAGCCATGAGAGGTGTGTTTGCATGACTCGTGTAGTAATATGTGATGTACAAAAAGTTGTCCAACATACGAACAAAAGTGCACTAGTCATATATGTTACCAGTATGGGTAAAGTAACGACATGAGTATAGTAGAAATTCATGATGCTTAGAAAGTTATGCTAATAAGCAACATAAACCGCTAGAGATTCCGGCAGGGGACATGAGGATGCTAAAGACATCACTTTGAAATGACATAGTTATATACGGAAAGCGAGATAAATAAAGTCCAAAGTACTTTGTGCCAAAGAATTAGTTGCAAGAGTTGATAGAGTAGCCTATCAACTAAGTTGGCCAGTAGAGTTATAAGTTAAATCTCGGTACTCTTCACGTATCAAATTCGAGGATATGTTTAGCTGTGAGAGAGTCATCTGTCATAAATTTGGAAGGTGTCGAGGATAACGACATGCTCAGTTATATAGAGGGGATCATCGAAGTATTGGTTAGGAAGATGAAAAGATTAAGGAAGAAGAGTACATATTTGGTACTTGTGATGGCTTTGCTGAAATTATAATTCTTAAAGTTCAGAAATGACATGATAGCAGGAAATAGATAAGGACAAAAAAAATCCTAATCAACCTATCCAATACAATTACGAGGACGGAATTCCTTGAAAGATGGGAGATTTGTGACACCCCAAAATGGGGCAAATAAATAAATATGAAAGGAAAGGAAAATGAAAAATAAAATAAAATGTGTTTTATTTTATTGGACCAAAAATGTGAAGAAAGTGTGAAAATGATCCAGTTATGCTATTTAATGAAAGTGAGAAGTGAATAAATGAGTTATTATGCAATCAGAGTAAAAATAAAAGAAAATGTCAGATTAGGGGTGAAAAGTGTGAATTTGGCGAAAGTGTTGAAGTTAGGGGGCCGAATGTCAATTCTGAAAGTTCAGGGGCAATGTCAGTTGTTAACTGGTCTAAACCAGAGGGATCTATTATGTAAATATGGCAGGCCTAAAAAGTTTCAGATTTGAAAACGACGAGAGTACTTTGAGGCTTGATATTGGCTTGTTCAGTCAACTAATACGCCAAGGCTGCAAAAAATAAAATGCAAAGGACATTTCTAGCAACATTTTAGCTCAAAAAGATTGGGATTTCGCGTAGAAACGAGAGAAAAATCGGAGCTCAAAGTTGCTACCTGAAATTTCGGTTTATCGACGATTGGAGGTAAAATACTCAACCAAATTTCGAGTTCTTTATATCGACAGCTTAGTTTTTAAGTCCTCTATAGAACCCTCGTAGCCTTATGTCTCAGATTTTGGTTTTGAAGGTCCGATTTTGAGTTTCTACGGATTTTCGAGTTATTTGAAAATTGAAACTTTAAATGAGCAAATGAGATTCAATAGTTGATGGTTTTCTTTGATTCTTGTTCCTATGGTTAAAGAAAATGATTTTCTAGAGTTTTAGCAAAAAGATCGTCGAAAACGGTCAAAAAACGAGGCCAAACGACCTGAAGAAGTCGCTGTCGGCGATAGGTACATACGTCGGGTCAGAAACGTGACCCGAGTCGGATCAGATGTGGTTCTCGGGTCCTGACTTGGGTCCATATCTTAATGATGGGTCTGATGTTGTTGGGCTTTGTCTAGTTGCTAGGTTTATCATTTGAGTCCATATAGAATTAAATTTTTGGGCTTATCTGATTTGTTAAATCAAATATCAATTTGGGTTGGAGAGTTTGGGCTCTTTAAGCTGATTAATTTAATTGGATGAATATTATTAGATTTCAATTTAACCAATTAAATTTATTAAAGAGTTAATTATTAAGGTTCTATTAATTAAGTAATTTAATTTTTTAATAACTAGTATATTATTTAAATATCAACTTAATTAATATATTATTTTATTTTAGAAAACTATTTTATTTAATTAAGTAATCCTTGCAGGCCTTTATTAAATTATTTTTTTATAAATAACGTAATAAGTGTTTTAAAGTGTCGTAATTTAAGATTAACGATTGTTTAGGACATCTTAATTCGTGACATATGATCCTTTAGCTATTAAGAAGATAAATTGACGTTAAGAGTCGTTATCGAGCGTAACGCTTTGAGGTTTATTAAATTATTTTGATGGTTTAAAAATGAGATTAAAGTGTCATAGTTTGAGTTAAATAATTATTGAGACGTTTTAATTTAGAGAGAGAGATTTATAATTTATAAAATGATTATTTTCACGTTTTGGGATGTCGTCGAGATTTAGAGTTGGGTTTTGACTAAAGTTAGCGGAGGTTGACCGCGTTGACCAAGGGTTGACTCTTATCTCGTTTGACCCACAAAGATTTAAATGATAAGATCAAATGGAGATATTGAGACATTAAGAGACTCGAATTTGGAGTTTGACTTTAGGTCGGGTCAAATTTGACCATAGTTGACTATTGTTGACTTTTGGAGAAATAATTGGATATTATGATATAAAATGTGTAGGTTTTCGGATGAAAGCTATGAGTAGCCGGCCTAAACGCAATTAGGTGAGTCTTCATAAGACTTACAATTAGTGATGGCCAAAAATCGGGCTTGGGTCGAGTCGGGTCGGGCCAAAACGGGCTTCGGGCCCAAACAGTGAAAGCAAAAACTGGGCCAATCGGGCTTCGGGCCGGGCCAGGCCGGGTTTCACCCGAAAATGTGTGGCCCGGTTAAGCTTGGGTTAAACCGGTTTGCAAAAAATCGGGTTGGGTCGGGCCCAAAACCGGGCTAAGATCGGGCCTCGTATATATATATATATATATATATATATTTTAATAATTTCTTTATATAATAATTAATTACTAAACTTTAAAAATTAAAAATTGGATTGGATCACTAAAATACACTTTAAAAGTATGTTTTATTTATAATAAATCTCTAAAATACACTTTAAAAATACATTTTATTTATAATTTTAAGTTACAAACTTACAATACATAAATTCAAGTATTTATAGGGGTTTGGAGGGGTAAAAAATACAAAAAAAAAGGCCAAAAATGGTCACAAACGGTAACAAATGGTAACATAACGACTAGTTTTTTGAATTAGTGAGAATCGGGTCGGGTTGGGCCAAAAACCGGGCCGTGAACCGGTTTCGGACCGAGTCGGGCCGGGTCGACAAATCCTCCAAATACCCATCCCGGTTCATGTTTTCGGGTTTCAAACCGGTTTGGCACCGGGCTGGGTCGAGCCGGGCTTCAGGCGGGTCAGGCCCCGGTAAACCGATCGGGCCGGGTCGGGCCGAGATGGCCATCACTACTTACAATGGGATACATACCTAGTACACATTTATTTTCAACATTATATGATTTGTATGATGATGTGTGCATATGCACGAGGTTTCATTTTTCATACATGTTATGTTATATTTTACATGTATGTTATTTATGACCAGTCACATGTTTTTATGTTTATTGTTTTCAAACAATTATAGCAGGCCATGTTATATGAAGTTTTATGATCAGTTCTAAGGGGTGGACATTTGACTAGTAAGTCACAGACACGTGGCACGACCCAGACAAGTGGGTGATCAAACGGAACAGAAAGTTTAACCCAGGGCGTGTCAGTGACAAAATGACCCATACCCGGCGAGACAGTTTATGAGATCTCCTTTTTCTTTCAATGTTGCATGTTTTCAGAAAATGCATATTATTTGGAATCGAGTTTATAAGTTGATATGTATGATGTGAAATGTTTTATTCACGCAAACCATGAACTTACTGAGCTCTATAAGCTGGCTATATTATGCATCTCAGGGACAGAAGGTTTCAGGTTTGACAAAAAAAAAGGCGCACATAGAGACCTGTCTTGTCCATTTAAATTCAATATTTATGTTCAAGCATCTATGATAGATAAATTTGTAACGCAATCCGGTATCGGATTAGCATCTAAGTTACATATTTATTATTTTAAAGTCTTCCATTGTAAACGGTCTAAAGTTTTTTAATTTAACCGAAATTTTGGAGTATTTTTTTTTTTGAGGAATTGTTTAGATTATGTAACACTTCTCCAGGCGAAAATATGGGTGTTTACACACTCAAAACATGAACATAGTTCAATAATCAAATACTGAAACTTGAATAAGACTCTAATATCCAAAACATCAAAATAAGGGTAAGACTCAACACCCAAAATCACAAACTATGAATAACACTCTATACTCAAAATGTCATCGAAAACATGGATAAACATTATATAAAAAAAACACCTTCAAGTGACGGAGGAGATGCGTTTCCATTGAATGTGGTGGGAACACAAAAGTATGCCATGTATCGATATTATCGAACTACACCTCAGATCATTGACTTTAGTGCAAACTGTATTAAGCGTCACCTCAAGTACCTAATACCTTTAGTACACACCCCTATTGGGCGTCACCTCAAGACCACGGAACCTTTAGTCCACCCGTCGCACTGGGCTTCACCTTAAGAATACTCGATCTTAGTACCATTCGCTATCTACTAGAGTTCCAACCTCAAGGTTCCCATTCAACCTTTAGTCTCTACTCACTAGCATTCAAGATAAAAATCTTAACTCCCTACTTGATAACCAAATATGTTTAACCTTTATGCATAAGGGTTAAAGCATCAAAACTACAACGTCTACGATCGCGTAGTCCGACCCATAAAGGTTTACCTCCGCAATACTGGAACGACCACAATGCCTACTTGAGCATTCTTCTCAAAGTGAGAACATCAAGATGTCTCACTTATCCACTATGAGACTGACTCATATGCCTATGGATCTAATGCATTACAATCTAAATTACATGAGCCCAATTGAAAGACCAACGCACTGAAAGCATGTAATTCTCAAGTAAAAATGCAATAAATGCAAATCAAGCCCCAAGCTCAATTAATGAGCAATCTAAACCGGAAAAATGTCCCCAAAACTCAAATGGGCCAAAATCAAGCTAATAACACCACACATATTTGGCTACTCAAATAAAAACCAACATAATTTAATAAATTGCATTTGCTCAATAAATCGGCAAACTCATACCCAAAAGTATGATTAGGTCAAAACCTTGCCAATATTGGGATAAACCATCCCCAAATGCATACCATATGGTTTACACTTCCAAAATATCTCATAATACAAAATATGTATTTTTGAAATGATTTATTATCAATACACTAAAAGTGTATTGCCGTCAAATGACATCCATTTATAAAATAAATCATCAAAAAGATACACTCTTGAGACTTAGGGGGTGTTTACTTACTACTTATTAGCACTTATTGAATAAGATCCTCTTACCCTAATAAGATATGTAGTGTTTACCTTTCACTTATTATAAAAAGTGCCTCTGACCGTCCCTCTTACCCTATTAAACTCGGTCAGCAACAAACCCCTCTCTTATCGCAGTCAGAGATACGTTCCAGATTATTTTCCCTTTTTATCCTCGATCCCTCCCTATTTCAATCACAAATCAACGTCGTAGAAATCACAGATCTCTCAATTTCAGTCATTGGAATCTCTCTATTTCACCCATAGCCGCTCAATTTACTCAACGGAATCTCTCAATTTCAATCGGAAGTAAGCGAGAGGCACCATTTCTGGCTTGCTTCTTTGGTCGTTGTTCTCTGGCTTTGCTACTGCTCTCCTTCTTCTCCATCTACCATTGCAGCCTTGCAGGTATGAAAAGGGTTAAGGGTATTGCATTTGTTTTTGTGATTTTGTAATGGATTTGTTTTTACGTTTTCAAGATGTTGTAACTAGAATGATATGATAATACAAGTAATGCTTATTTCATCAACAATATAAGTTTTACACAACACATGTAATATTCGTAGTATGAATTCATTTAATTTCATGCAAAAAATGATGCAGAAATAAGTAAACTGAAATAGTTGTGCATATGAAGAAACAGAAAATTCAAAGCAAGAAGAAGAGTTATGCAATCTTCAATTAGATTTGGTATCATTTGGTGTCTTTACAACACGTTCCAGTGATTATTTGATATATTTCCATTAAGCAAGCGAAAGATACACCTAATTATACCATCAAACATATATCCTAATTCTGATTTCATGCTCCTGTGTTCTTGATAATGGTTGGAACCTTGCACTTTGTTAGTTCTAAAGGTTTTATTTGATTGGCTAATAGAGAGGTTGGTATCAATTTTGTAGGAATGAGCCATCTTTCCTCCCATGGATAAACAGAGATGCCAATGATATTGATATTTATTAAATTTCCTAAAGACATACAATAATAATTAAACTATATCAACATATGGTAGGAAGTTTATAGCATTCACCTGCAGAGTTTGATGAGTCCAAGTTTGTAGGTCTTTAATTGTTGTCCTTTGTATATTAGTTAAAGTGTTCATATTATATGTTTGTGCACAAATCAAAGATATCAACTCGGTAAATATGGAACAGTCAATGGTATTTAGAGAACATCAAAACATTAATGTCAAAATTACCTACTGTGTCGTGTATTTTGTTGTTAAATTCAGTTTAAGATTACAAATGTAGGAAACTATCTCAAATCTTTCTTTCGGTCTTATAGTTCTTCTTCTGCTTCAGTTTGTATTTGATTAATTTAAGTATGAGACTGTAAAATCTATCCATTTTTACCTTGTGATTCCAATCTGCCATATGTTCCTCCTGTTGCATATATGTTTGATTAATTTCAATATAAGTATACAAGACCCTAAATTTAACCAAGTTTATTCTCCAATCCATTTCTAAATTGATGTACATTTTTGTCTTTTGATGTCAAATTCAAAATTGATATGGATCCTGTAGAATAACAAAGAAAAACCACCCCTAAGTAGAATAACAAAGAAAAACCACTCGTTGGAAATTTAAGGAGTTAAAACAGTCATCTGTATCTTTCCGGCCAATGTTTTAAAAACTGGTTTTTTGGTTGACCCGGTGTGGTGACCGGGTCACGGTTCAACCGGTTCAACCGGGTGGTTGACCCGGTTTCAAGAAATTCTATGTATTTTTCATTTTTTTTTTGCATACATATGTATATATAAAACCAAAAATTTGATGTCCACAAGTTAAAACATTAAAAATACACATAACAACAAGTTTTACATCAATCCAAAAATATTAAAAGAACACATAACAACAAGTTTTACATCAACTTATACGAAATTGATTTTTTAACCGTTTTTACCGGTTCAATAAGACCGGTTCAACTGGTTCTATCAAAAAACCGGCGGTTCGATCCGGGCCGTAATTTCCCAAAAAACCGGTCGTAATTGACTCGGTCTCTTCACCGGTTTGCGGTTCAACCAATTGAACCGGCCGGGTCAACCCGGGTTTTAAAACATTGTTTCCAGCTATATCGAAAATTCATCTAAAAAACACATGGCATCTTTTAAGTTGTTTGTAGCTTCTTTTAGCATTCTTATGTAGTTTTGATATGTAGTTTAATATGAATGAGGGTATAGAAAAATGCTATCCACACAAAACTTCTTCACTTGATTTGCTTGCATTTTTCTTTCATTTCTAATCAGACTGTTATATTGTGAACCATTGCTTTATGCAATTAGATTACACAAATCTCGCATTAAGGATTTATAACCTTCATAAAGAGTTATAGACATATGTATGTAGTTTGTATGTAATTTTAATAGGCATGAGGCTATGAACATAGTTACTCCAAAAGCCTAGAGTTAATATGTTCATGATATGTTGCATAATGTTTCTAGATATGGAAAATTTCGGTGAATCTTCACAATCAAAAGACCTAGAGTTAACTGGAAAAAAGAGAATGTCGTGAAAACATTTATCGAATCTTGTTTGCATGAAATCTCCATAAATGGACGAGAAGGGGGTAGCCTTAAGGCGGTTTCTTGGTAGAATGTAGCAGCAACACTACTAAAGAATCATGATTTTGTTGTTGAACAACGACAAATGAAAAACCATTATGATTACCTCAAGGGAAAGTATGGAGCGTGGGCAAAATTAAGAAAAAAGACGGGTAATGTTTTAGATGCATCGACAAATATGTTTAACCTGTCAGAAGAGGAATGGAAAATTGAGAGAAGTTGTGTTTAACCCAACTTCGGGATTTCCATTTCCTCCATCAAGTAAGTATCTTGTTTGCTTAATTTTAAAAGATCATTATTTTCTATAATTTTTAAGTTGAATATGTAATTGCAGATAAATATTATCTTTGTTATACCGCATATACTTGCACCCGAGGATTTATGACTCCATATCGTAATACAAGGTACTGGTTAGCGGATTTTCGACGTCGACGTGCTTTAACTAAGGAAGAAATGTTCAATCATGCTCATGCATAACTTAGAAACGTTATCGAACGTGCATACGGTGTACTGAAAGCAAGATTTCCGATCCTAAAGCAAATGGATCCGTATCCTTTTCAAGTACAGAAAGATGTGGTGATTGCTTGCTTCGCGATTCATAACTTTATAAGGGAATGCAATATCAAAGATCAGTTATTTATGGAATACAACGAGAATACCATGTTTACCACTGTTGAAGAACAACATGAAGGAAGCAATGAAATAGAAGTCGATGAAATGCAGTGGAGTTCCCAAGACAATGAATATATGACTAATTTGTGTGATCATATTGCAAATCAGTTATTGTCCAATGCTTCGAATTAGGATATGTACACAAATTGTTCAAATTTAATTGTTTTCTTGTTCAGATATATTTCAATTATGAAATTCTTAATTTTTGTTCGTTCAACATTTATTCAAACATAATATTTGGAAAATAGTTGCATTGTATTTAGCACTTCACTATATATAGGGTTATAATGGTCATTTTTTACCAGTCAGCACCAAATCTAGAATATTTGGTAAACAACTATTTTCTAGACAACACTTATTTTAGATAGAACCACTTACTCTAGTCAGACCTCTTATTTCAGACAGCGCTTACCAATGATTTTTGGTAAACAACCCCTTATTTATCAAATGGCATTTCCCAAGATTTATAAAATCAAATGTACCAAAGATCCAAATATCATCTGGTAAATACCAAGGAAAACATTTCAATACATAAAAATGGACATATTGGCATGTACACAGTTTTCATAGAGCAACTTGAACTCACTTTGTTAGATTTAAGCTAAATCTAGGTTCCACCAAACTTTGATCTTTCTATGAAGAAAAAATTGGGATCACAAGTAAATATCCCAAATCCTAGCTCCAATGCTTCCCAAAACATTTTCTCTTCCTCAAGGAACACAAGACCTAAGGCAAAGAGGTAGAAAAGGAGTGGAGATGAAGAACACCCAAAAACCTAGCTTAAAATTGAGAGAGGTGAGAAGCTTACCATAGCAAAATACTCTTGGATTCTCCAATAAACTTAAACCCTCTTGATTTACTCTTAAAAATCTCTCAAAATCAAGAACATAGCAAAATGAATCACCAAAATCGGAGCCAAAATGAGGGAAGATACGACCAAATGAAGAAAACCTTAGAAAATCGGATTTTTAAAGACCCTACACCCGCTCGCGACTGTGCCATGCGACAGTGCCAATGACATTGTCGTCGGACATTGTCTCCCGGAATGTACCGAGGTTGCGACCTTTCCCTGCGACTGTGCCATTGGACATTGTCGCCAGGCACTGTTGCCCCAACCGTACCGAGAGTTTTTCGACCATTTTCCCGACTGTTCCTTGATTGTTTTCCCGACCGTTCCTTGATCGTTTTCTCGACCGTTTCTTGACCGTTCCTTGATCGTTTTCCCGACCGTTCCTCGACTGTTATCTCGATCGTTCCTCGACCGTTTTCCCGACCGTTCCATTACCGTTTATAGAAAATTTGGGGTGCTACATTTTGCCCATAAACCTCATCAAGAGACACACAAACGAGATTGAGACCAAGGACCGACCTAGTTACATTAGAACAAGACCAAGATCCACTCCAGTTTTAGGAAGATCGTTCTTGCCTGATTTTTGAGAAAGGTCCGGTTAGAAGCAATCCTCATTAACTCTGAATAAGGCCCGGTTTCAAGGCCGGGTAAAAACTTGGTCAAACTTGATTTTCTTTGTAAATTGAAGGACCAAAAGACTCGGTGACCAACTACTCTTTTACTTGTAACGGCTAGTTTTTTGTCTTTTTGTGTTTTTTTACTTTTGAACTATTTTTTAACGCCAAAAACAAGCCACTATGAAGAGTGTTATTGGAAATGTGATTTTAAAAAGGCTATGGATTGAGATATGAATGGTATTATTTTTCCAACATTCTTGTGATTTATTTTGCGTGTACTCATAATCACATTCTCATAAATCATAATCATATTCTCATATGTTTTTAAATTTTTTGCAATGTTTTCGTTCTTGAAAATTTTAAGAATATAATATGTTTTTTAAGAGTAAACTACTATTTTCGTCCTTGTGGTTTGTTGTTTATAACTATTTTCGTCCCTGATCTTTAAAATTTTCTTTTTTAGTTCTTGTGGTTTACAACTCCTTTCGTTTTTAGTCCCTGAGAATATTAGTTTTAGGGACGAAAATGTAAAGGAGTTGCAAACCACAATGACAAAAAAAACAACTTTTAAAGTCAGGGACGAAAATGGTTATAAACAACAAATCATGTCTAGCTCAGTTGGTTTCCCCAAAGGCTGTAACATCCTGGGAGGGGTTATGGATGGTATCCCAATCTACCCGGGTTCAAATCCAAGGGGAGTCATTCTGAGGGCATGAAGAGTAACCAGTCCTTGGGTCGGTCCAGTCGTTGACTGGGCTGCCCCCAGCCTAGTCTTAGACTGTGGTTGGGCTCTAGGTTCAGCGTAAGCTGGGCCGGGACAGCGGCAGATTAGTGGGTTGCCCGTGGATGCCCGATACCACCGGGGAGGTGTGCGTGCATGTGTTCGTGGTAGTCGTTCATTGGTTCGATGCCGCTATGCCTTCCAAAAAAAATCACACGAACAAAAATCATAGTTTACTCTTTTTTTAATTTTAATGAAAATTAAGAAAATAGTGAAAATAACTAAACTACACCTCATTTAATTGGATTTAACAAAAAAAGTTAACGGTTGTTGAGGTTGATAAACATGAAGGGCCAAATCCGAATTTTTGAAATTTAGGAATGATATTCGATAGAAATTATAAACGCTAGGGACTAAAATTGAACTTTACTCATAAAATATAATTATTGAGATATAATTATTTAATACAGAAAATAATTTAGAGTATTATATTTAAGACAATTTGTGTTACAAACTTTTTACCAAAAGAATGCAAAATTTTTGTTTTTATATGATGATGGTAATGGGATGCCTTTATTCAGTTATTTATATGTTGTAACCCAACTAGAAAATTGAAAATGAAATTCCCAAATTACAATCAAGCAATTTAAACACTCTCAATCAAGATTTGACAGTATTAAGATCTTAGGGAGAGAGTAGAGTGAGAAAGTAAATCTGATTATGACATTAAGCTCTTACAACAATTACAAGATATGAACCTATTTATATGATCTAGTAAACTCTCATGTAATCCAACTAAACTCTCAAGTAACTTGAATAACTATCCACTCAAACTCTCAACTACTTCAACACCTCTAAAACTAATGTTGACTTTCACACTATTTGACTTTCAAAGACTTCCTTTGACTATTCTATTACAAAGGCTTTATACAAGACTTTTCTCACTAAATCTTGGATACAATTTAATGCACTAACATTCTCCCCCTTTGTATTCAAGATTTAAAAAAATTTGACATTTGTCTTCAGCGCTTGATTCTTCAACTTTTATCTCTGACATCTTTAAAACTTTGAAGCTTTTAACAATCTTCAGTCTTTGAAGAATCTTTGAAAAGTCTTTTGCACTTTGCAGCTTTGGAACTTCGAGGGATCTTTGAAAACTATGTATCTTCATCTCTGTAATCTCTTATCAGTCTTCAGAAAAAATAAACTTTCTCGAATTATCTGAATTTGTCTTTGAATCATCTTTGTTTCTTCAGAATCACTCCGTAAGTCTTTTTGACTTTGACATCTTCTTTGATGACATTGAAATTGATCTTTGTAGATGTCTCCCCCTTTTTGATGATTGTGAGCACCATAATCATCAAAACTTTCAATTTCAATACTCTCTTTGATCATCCCCTTTGTATTTAACTTAACAATCTCCTCCTTTATGATAATTTGACAGTTGCCGCCCTTTGATCTGAAAAACTGAATCATGAACTGTATATACCCGAATCTTTTCAAACTTAGATATAATGAACTTGGTAACCCTGATTCAACAAATGAAACAGTTAGAAGTGCCTGTCAGTAACACGGAGTTACTGTGTACAACGAATGTACAATTTAAGGAGCTGGTTTGATGATGACTCCCCAGGACTTCCATTCAATCATTGAAAAATACAAGGTTTATCTATGAATGTTCTGACAGAAAAACAAATTTTCTGTGTGCTCGTGCTTGTGTATGAAAGAATTTAGCACAATGATTATGTTTCATAAGGCTCAAATTGTGTAAACTGTTGAGACAACAACAAGTACTACATGAACTCAATGTGCATGAAAGAGGTGCGAAGGTGGGGCAACATTCCTTCTTTTTCAATATCTAAATCTTCCGAGTGAAGACTAGATAGCAGATATGCTGCGTCCCCAAAGAAAATGAAACATTTCTTTGTTAAGAAAGAAACGAGTGGCTGGTGGGGTTAATGCAAGAGTTGGCATGGGCTCACTGCCTTTTTCAATGATGGTCACCAAATAATGTGAACCAATCAGATTTTGTGGCTGCCCGGCTCAGAAAGTGGTTGGTGCAGAGTTCTGATATTCTTTTAACTCTGTTCTCACACCCTCTTTCTTTTTAACATTTAAGCTCACTGCTAACCAAACTCTCATTTTCATTTTTCCTCAGCTCAATGAGAAAAACTCAACCAAATGAGTTATCTCCCCCACTCTTTGATTTTGACCCCTCACCCCTCATTCACTCAAGGATAACTTCCTGGGTAGGAAACACTGGTTTGCGTGAATCCATGGAAATTCTGTTTAAGCTTACACATGAATCCCATGTAAGTCCTAAAAAGAATGGTTGCTCAACAGTTTAACTTGAACAGTTAAGCTCAAAATGATAATATTGTCAAAATGTATGCTCATGAGATTTAAGCAATTGAACTTTGAAGATTTCTCAAAGCAAAGATATTGAATGAATGAAATGAAATCAAGAGAATTGTTTTGAGAATCTGACAATGTATCAATCAGATCAAATGAAATGGTTAGGGTATTAAAGAATTGGTTATTTTGTTTATATGAACAAATATAAACAATTTTGCAATGAACGCACAAAGATTGAAATGATGATTGATGCTCAACAACATTTGAAAGCAAACGGGAGTATTACCATCGAAAAATTGTTTCGTTATGAGACATGGTAATAACAAAATCAAATGAAGTACTGAACCTATGTGTGTGAATACTTGACAGTATATAGAAAAGATAATACACGAGTATTGATCTTTAGAAACACGCGGTCAGTTAAACATTAAAGCTCAATATTGAAAAACATTTAAAATCACACTTCTTAATTCATGAAATCTTTTGAGAATAGAGAAGTGGTTTGAACATTTAAGAAATTGTTTTTCATGCTTGAAAGTTGTTCTTCTTTCAAACAATCAGAGATGTAAGATTAGAAGATATTTACCTTTAAGCTCCCCCTCAAATCAGTATAGAATGATTTAAGTCTATTAAGCTCCCCCTGGATATTTTGCATAATATCCTTATCTGAACATTGAAGAATGGGTCCTGATCTGTCATGTGATCAGAAGCCATAATCTTTTACATTAAAGTTCGGGTTCTAAACTGAAGTGTTTAGAATCCAATGTCTTTGACATTGAAGTCCGAGTTCTAAGTTGTAGTACTTAGAAGTCAATAACTTGTACTTTGAAGTACGAGTCCTGATCTGTACATGATCAGAAGTCAAACATCTTGCTCCCCCTATACCTGTGGTACCTGCGAAACAGATTTAACAGGCTTTGGTACCCACTGGTATTTGGGTCCTGGTATGTTAGATTTATAAATCCACCTCTCATTAGATTTATATCTTTTAAAATCTGAAATCTGAGAAGTAATTCTGTAAGATCCGTACTAGTTATGAGCAGATTCTTTTCGAATGAAGTCATTCTCTCCACAGTAAGAACAGCATATTTTCCTTTGAGCAATCCTGATCAAATGATTAGTCGAGTAATATATATCAGAATTATCAAAAGATTTACCTTTATGCGTACTGTTCTTTTTGGCATTGGTTGTGGATTTGTATGATCTGTCATTCTTCTTCTCTTCTTCAGAAGTCTTCACTCGCCAGACCATCTGATTTTTCTTCGATTGCTTTCCAAGAGTTTTAACATAGAAGCTCGCTGAACCATCAACAGATTTATCATAAAATAGATTAGATGGTTTGATCTGACTTGATTTGACAGTGATTGGTTTGACACTTTTCTTTTTTAAAACATTTTTCTCATGAATAGAACTTGAAGTTGTTTTGAAAGAACAGACTGATTCTGTTATATTATCAATAGGTGATTGGCTAATCACATCAGCTGTTACTTTATTAGACAATTCAATGTTTGCAGCTTCTAAGTCTTTTATCTTTTTAGTCAATATGTTTCTTTCATCTAAAAGTGTGTCAAATTTCTGTTTCAAATCAGATTTGGCCTTCTTTTCTTTTTGATAATCTGATGACAGAACAGTTATTTTGGATTGGAGCTTTGATATTTCAGATTCAAAATGTGAACGTTCAAGCTCAAAATCTTTTTCCAAGTTTTTGTTCTTTTCAGAAATATCTTTGAAAATCCCAGTATTTCTTTTTTCAACATTTCTCTTTTCAAGCTCATAAGACCTCTTGTTTTCTTTAAAGCATTTTCTTTCTTTCTCAAGTAGGTCTTATAAAGTGGAAATCTGGTTGGGAAGTTCAGTAATTTTATTTTCAAGAACTTGTTTCTCTTTAGCAAATATATCCCGTTCAGTTATCAAAATCTTTTCAAAGTCGGATACTTGCTTGGAGAGTTTTATGCATCTAAGCTCCAAATCCTTTTTCTCTTGGAGAGTTTTATTATAAAGTTCAGATATCTGTTGAGTAGAAGATGTCTTCACACTTGATTTTTGTTTTTCTGCTTGGAGACTTGTTTTCAATTCAGCATTCTTCTTTTCCAGAGCAGATATCTTTTCTTTGAAAGCCTTAAACTTGTTTTGAAGCTTGACTGATTCATCTTGCAAATCCGATGCTTTCTGTTCAGTCGTCTTCAGTTGGCTTTGAAGATTCGCTTGAACTTTATCTTCTTTTATACTTTTTATCAAGTCAGCATTTTTCACTTTCAATTCATATGCAGTTTCTTCAGAAGCCATATACTTTTGTTGAAGTTTAACTTATTCATCTTGTAGCTCTGATGATCTTTGTTCATTTCTCTTCAATTGGCTCATAAGACTTTCAACATAAGACTCCTTCATCTTGATTACTTCTTCAAGAGATTGAATAGTATTATCTTTTATTCCCATCATTTTCTCTCTATCTTTAATCTCTTTTTCTTTCTCACTGATGATACCTGCAAAATGAGATTTATCCATATTAGCACACTTTTTACAGTCAGAAGTTTTATCAGAATTTGACAAATTTAATTTCAACTCCTGAATCTGCTTTAGAAGCACTGAATTCTGATTGTTCAGTTGATTTCGTTCAACTTCTATTTTCGGTATCTCAAGCATATACAATATAACACAATCTCTGGCTGATAGTACAGTATTCCCTCTCTCATTTGTCTTTGGCATCTTGAAAGAAAAAGTTAGCTTAAAAAAATGATCGTCAAAAATCAGAAAATTATGACCACTATCAAAATATGTCCCCCTCCGCAGACTTAGCACGGGGGTTCCGCTAAGTCAAACTTGAATAAAATGATCGTTCCCAAACCAATTCAGAAAAGTTGACTGAAAGTCAAACTTGGATCACCACTTGAGAAAAAAAAATTCAACTCTGAAACTCGCAGATCAAGTAAACTCGCTGAGTACTAAAACTCGCTAGTCACTATTCACTGAGAAATGCGCTAGACGTTATGTGCGCGTTTGAAAAACTCGCAGGCCACTGTGTGCGCGTTTCGAGAACTCGCTAATCAATAAACTCGCACGATGATGAAACTCGCAAACACCTATTCACCACAGAACTCGCAAGCCTTGTTTTGCGCGTTTCTCAAACTCGCAAGATGCTTCTAGCGCGTTTCGCTCAAACTCGCAAGCTTTGCCTTGCGCGTTTATGAAACTCGCTTGCCTCTGTTAGCGCGTTTTACCCAAAGTCGCACGTTTTGCTTGCGCGTTCTTCACACTTCTTAGAACTAGCAGGCTTTGCTTGCGCATTCTTCACATGAACCTTGCGCATTCTACCGATGAACTTGCGCGTTTCGTGAATCTAGCGCGTTCTTGGGTTTTCTTGCGTGTTCTTGGTCTGATCGATCAAAAATCAAGTAAAACTTGATTTCTGAACCTGAAATTTTCACAATATCACCACGAAGCCATACAAAATGCAATTACAACATTGAATTTACAATTACAAACGAAAATTACAGTGATTGAGTGCAAAATACAGTGTTCGAGTTCATGTTTCACGAAAATAGCAATTTGATCAAATTGATCAATCTAATGTCGAAATTAGCCTATGTGATCTGAACAAGAATTGATCCTAGGGATAATATGTACACAATCAAATCAATTTCTTGATTTAATTGTGCAATAATAATATGAATCGAAATCAAACAGTAAGTTTCAAGAAAGGAATTCGTGAAATCCAAAAATCTCAAATCTATCCAATCTGATTAATCTGATCCTTCTGAATTGATTTGGTTTGCTCTGATACCAATTGAAAATGAAATTCCCAGATTACAATCAAGCAATTCAAACACTCTCAATCAAGATTTGACAGTATTAAGATCTTAGAGAGAGAGTAGAGTGAGAAAGTAAATCTGATTATGACATTAAGCTCTTACAACAATTACAAGATATGAACCTATTTATATGATCTAGTAAACTCTCAAGTAATCCAACTAAACTCTCAAGTAACTTGAATAACTATCCACTCAAACTCTCAAGTACTTGAACAAACTCTCAAGTACTTCAACACCTCTAAAACTAATGTTGACTTTCACATTATTTGACTTTCAAAGACTTCCTTTGACTATTCTATTACAAAGGCTTTATACAAGACTTTTCTCACTAAATCTTGGATACAATTTAATGCACTAACAAAAATCCAGATTTCTTTCTAACAAATTCATCGTCTTTCATTGGGCCCCCATCGCAATCTCCAGAAGAATCCTATTTTGTGCCTTTCGCCGGTGACTGTACTTCTATTTCTACTCAACAATACATTCCTTCATTTCGTAATTCTTGTTTTTGAATTGTTTATACGGAGAAGAAATGCTAGCTAGAAATTGATTAATTTATCAGTGCTTTTGAAATTGAAGAATATGCGGAAGGATCTTAAGGTGTGGTAAATAGAAACAAGTCCATGTGAGTTTAACCATACGGTGTTCAACTGCGTTGTACCATCAACCATACATACACGACTATCGAGACCGGAACTCGTCTCTTTGGTTTGAGACGGAAATGGTGCAACCTCCCTCGACAAGGAAGCATGCGAAAATTGCTTTGTGTTAAGCCACAATGTCGGTTCGTCTACGTTAATGGTTTCCGCTTATTGAATTGTTAACCATAAAAAGAAAGCCACACGCCGCCTGGTGTACGATCTGTTTCCTAAGTATAGGGGTGGTTACGTCACACCATGGGTTCGAGAAATCATGAGTTTTTTTAAATGCTTGAAAGCTATCCACTTCCGGCGTATGATACTTTTTGATACGGATATTGACTTACTGACTCGAAACTGTGGTCAAGAAGTTAGGGTTCTAAAGCTTGATATGTGCCATGGATTTTCAACAGAGGTGTTATGGCACATTGGAAAGAAGTGTAATAATTTGAAAATTTTGTACTTACAAGATACCTCGATTGTTAAGATGAATGGGAAATGGTTACACGAATTGTAGATCCCACAGTGCAATCAATAGTAATAATCGAGAAACAATAAGGATTGAATCACAATACTGGTCATATGATTATATTTATCAATAAAGGGTTTAAGGTTTACAGAGAGAATTTCAAATACGACTAGGTAAACCTTAATTATGACCATTCTTACAAAAACCCTAGCAAAATAACCTATTTATATCAAGGCTTAAACCCTAAAGGCCCAAGGCCCAACACAACCAAACAAAGCCCATTTACAATAAATAAGGCATTTACAACGCATTAAATAATAAAATAATTAAACCCTATAAAGGCGCTATACAACTTTCAACGCACTAGGACTTTCAGTCCTAACAATCTCCCCCTAAAGTTAAATAAGGTATTTATCATCTTGAAACTTCAGACTTGATCTTCTCTTCCTCTTGAATCTTTGAAAAAACTTTGGTGTTGCATGTCTTCGTGTCTTTCCAAGCTCCCCCTTGAATAAATCTCTTGGTCTTCATAGATTCAACTTTGTAACCAGATTCAATGAACAATAGTCTCGACTGAATGCACTACTGAGCAGCTTTCAACTGTAGACACTCAACACATCGGATCAGTACACAAGAAAGATAATGTGCGAGTTACGTGACATTCCATGGTGCATCTTCAGTTTAAAAAACAAAGAATCTGTCTTGAACCGCGAGTTTAATATGCTTTCAGCTTAAGAACTTGTTTCAATCAGCTTGTAGGAAGAATCAACTTGTAGCAAACACCATATGATAATAGAAGAAATGCAATCTTGAAATCCAATGGCTTTTCAACCTCATATTTAAGAAATTCTGTTACTCCCCCTCAGATTTTGCTAACTCCCCCTCAACACGATAATCTGTGTCTTTGAATTTTGTGTTGTTCTCCCTCTCATGATGATTAGGAGAATCCTGAACATCGTGTATCTTCAAAGACTAAATGGTTGAGTAGCAAAATACCAGATAAAACGAATCAGTAATTAAGGGTAACAACTAACATAGAAACACAATAGTAATTGTTATCACAATAATTGAAATAATTATGTGGCCTATTTTCAGAGTTGGCAATGCGGTATCTCTAATAGAACTTCCAGTTATCACCGAAGTAAAATATTAAAAAATTACTTCTCAAACTGTTCCGGCAATATCACATAGATATGCAAAGGGAATCACAAAGATTCGTGCGTGTGTGAAAGAAGTATAAATCATATCGATTAGGCTCAAAGATTGATTCAACCTGAGACACAGGTTGGGAAATTAATAGACATAGTGAGTAGAATGTGAAGTACAGAGACCGGAGCTGATGTATTCCTTTTTCAATATCTAAGTCCTCCGAGTGAGGAATAGATAGATTATGTGTTAAATCTCCGTGCATATATGAAACAAGTATCTTTTGTGAGATACTTGAGTGGATGGGTGGGGTGACACGAGTTATCAACACCGGGTCCATGTCTGTTTCAATATTATTCTCCAAAAAACGAGAATGAATAAATTATGTGGTAACCCGGATAACTGACTCGGTTTGGTAAGGACCAATAATTATTTAAAGTCCTGTCACATCCTCACCATATTCTTTTCACTCTGAACTCATCTATCAAGATAGACCCCTCATTGATATCTTTTGGGTCATCTAAGATTTAAAGATAACCTCTCCTTGGTCTTTATTGATGATTGAACCTTGTATTTTGTTTTATGGTTCTTTGTAATAGCTTAGTTAGTTTAACAGATCGGTGAGTCGAAGATAAACCGAATCCAACATGAAGGAAATCTACAATGCGGATTGAGATGGACCTCAAAGAGAACTAAGCCTGACCTGCCGACTTCTATTCGGCAGATCACCCTCTTTGCCGATTCTTATTCGGCAGACTCTCCACATGCCGATTTCCTATTCGGTATGTCCTTTCTATGTTGCCGAATAATCGTTGTTCGGCACAACCCTTATCTGCCGAACTCTCTATTTGGCATTCTCCTCGTACAGATTGCTTCTTTATCTGGTACGAACATTTATGTTAAGTCCTCATGATTTGACATACTTCCTCTTTCCCAATGATCTTCTGACAATGGGAATGGAAGCTTCTCTCTTCCTTTAGAAGATTTACATTTAGTCTTAATTTGATTAAATGTTTATTTTTCTAATAGATCTCAAAAAGATTTTCCCAAGAATATTTTATTTAGATATTGTACTTTCATAGTACAAAAGTTACCTTTTGTATTGTGACAAGTCACATCAAATATCTTATAATTTATTGTCAACCTCTCAACCACCAAAGCCTTTACTCCTACTTGTCCTTTGCATTCATTACATTGGATAGTATATAAAGGATGGAAGTAGCACCTTGCTACTCACGCTTTCAGCTCAAGCTTTGGCATTCACAAGATTTCAAGCAGGTTGATAGTTGTCTTTTATTTCCTTAAGGTTTAAGTCTTTGTGTTCTTAATATCTTCTAAGTGTTAGATTGTTTAGAGTAGTTCTTAACTATTCTTATTCCGCAACAATCTTTATTTTCTCTATGTGTAATTCTTGATATTTATTATCAATAAAAGAATTAAAATTAAGTAATTTTGTGGTATTGTATTCAACCCCCCCTTTTACAATACTTGTTTACTTCTTTGGGACTAACAATATCTATGAATTGGATGTGTTTCTTGGGTAGGTCCTTCCGGTTCTGGATTAACCATAGAAACATTATGAGTCCTAACACTCCTTTAACTCACCAAGATAAAACATTGAAGTAAAATTTCTTATTTGAAATCATCATAAGTCAAAAACATTTAAGAACGAGTCCTGAACTGAAGTGTTTAGAAGTCGATATGAAAAATAAACAACATGGTACTCCCTTTCAAACGATGGCCTAACCCTTGATTGTAGTCATGTGACGTGAATAATCTAAATTAAATCACACATGACATTCCTGCAAAACAGATTAGGAAGATTTTGGTTTTGGTATCCATGTTGTGATGGATCCTTGATGATTAGATGCCTTAGCTTTGAAGCTATGAAACTGAGGATTGGGGATGCTATAAGTACCATACCAACTATTTACATACCTTGAGTCCACAAAGTCACTATTTCCACAGTGAGTGCAACAGATCTTTGCTCGGTTTAAACTAATCAACTTTCCTGTAGAATAAACATAAGTAGGTGAATCAGTCTTGGAAATAGATGACTTTGTATCAACTACAGGAGAATCATGAGACTTGTTTCCTTCACTGTCTTCTGTAGTTGGTTTCTTTCTCCAAACCGTCTTTACTTTTTTGAAAAAATGATTATCTGAAGAATTATTAATCTAGCAATTCGAAGAACTGGAGTAGTAAGTATGTTTTTTGTTAGAGGTGTCGGTCTTTCTTTGTTTCTGTGAACGTCTTTTAGATTTTTTCTTTGAAAATTGATTCACATAAACCTTTTGAGAGGCAGATGTTGAACATTCGCCTTTATAAAATTTGACCGGTGGCTCACCAGTTGAATCCAAAAAATCAACATGACTTGGAAGTTTTGGATCGAAATCAAACTGGTCTAACTTACTGTCTGAACATACCTCTGAATTCAAGAACGTTGAGAATTCCATTTCCTCATCAGATGTGACCTTATCACTTGTGGGATTTGAGGAACTGGGTGCATTTTTTCCTCCTAAAGGATCATTTGTGGAAGCATTTTGAAAATCGGAATGGAGATCCTTTTTGAGACACTTCAACTGAGGCTCTTTTCCTTTATCAAAAAAATTTGGTGAAAAATCACCTAGAAAAGCTTTACAGGAAGAGGTATATGAGGGTGGAGAAGAATGTTCTGATAGATTAATTTTCTCTCTTTGGAGTAAGTCAAGCTTAGCTTGAAGCTCAACTTTGTGAAGTTATCTTTCATTAGATCTGCTGCCAAGGTAGATAGTTGAGAAGTAAGCATGTTTATCTCTGTCTGAAGATATTCCTTTTCCTCCCTAGATCCAGATTCCTTTTGATTGGAATTGAGGCACTCAACTTTGGATAATAAGTCTTGTTTTTCCTTTTGAAAAATATTTTTTTCTTGTGCAAATGACTCTTCTAGCTGAACGATTTTCTTTTCTAAAATCAGAGGAGGAACATATATTTTTAGGTCCATCGATTCCTCCTCAAGTTCAACGAGTTTTGAATCAACTTTAGCCTGAGAATAGCTTCGAAAATAGTCATTTGACAGAAAAGTGGTTTTACCAGTGTTCTATGATGCATTCAATGAGTCATACACAAAAGGAAGTTGCACCGTGACAGTATTTTTTCTTCTCAAAGTTTCCAATTTCGGATCCTCATCATCAAGTGGCTTGGTCCATCTGATTTTGTACTCTGGGTAAGTCTTGTCCAATCCCAAAAATTCGAAAGCATATAAAGTGGGTACATTGGACAAGGCCTTTTTCAGATAATACGGGTTATTGTATCCGATTCCACCTTCAGGATTAAAGTACTTGAACACTTTGGGTATGTTCATGTGGATCGTTTGTTTAGTTTGACCAAGTTTGTAAAGCATGAGTTCAAGATCCTTTAACTAGTCAGTGAACTTTTTGTTTTCATTTTTACAAGAGACGCTTTTACTAACAATCTCAGTTCTCTCATTTTCTGACATACGAAGCTTGTCAGTCAGTTCATCTACTTTAGTCTTTAACTACTTAGACTCTTTTGAAAATATCTGACATTGTTCCTTTAGACTTGAAATTTCGCACAAGTGTCCAGCATTTTTTGCAAGTAGATCTTCAATGGTGTTATGTTGTCTTTCAACCCTAGCTTCTAAACAAGAAACTTTCTCTTTTAGCTCAGAATAAGTTGGATGAGACATTGTTACCTGAAAAACTTGAAGTCTAGGGGTAAAACTTGATGAGAGATGAAACTTTAAAGTGCAAGGACCAAAAGTCACAACGAGTGAAACTTGAAAGTTTAGGAGTCAAAAATGACAAAAAATTGAAACTTTAAAGTTCAGGGGTCAAAAATGACAAATTTTGAAACTTTGAAGTACGGGGACTAAGAATGAAAAAAAAATCAAAGTGCACTGTTATGATCGTGAGACAACATATTTGATTCGAACAAGGACCCGAGAGTTGCAAGGACCCGGGAGATGCCGGGAGTGCGAGAACCCGAGATATGCCGAGAGTTGCAAGGACCGGGGAGATGCTGGGAGTGCGAGGACCCGGGAGATGCCGGGAGTTTCAAGGACCCAGGAGATGCCGGGAGTTGCAAGGACCCAGTAATAATTATGATCCCAGAAACAGTGCAATCAACAGTAATAATCAATTAACAATAAGGATTGAATCACAACTACTGGTCATATGATTAGATTTATCAATAAAGGGTTTAAGGTTTACAGAGAGAATTTCAATGCGACTAGGTAAACCTTAATTATGACCATTCTTACAAAAACCCTAGCAAAATAACCTATTTATACCAAGACTTAAAACCCTAAAGGCCCAAGGCCCAACACAACCAAACAAAGTCCATTTACAATAAATAAGGCATGTACAACGCATTAAATAATAAAATAATTAAACCCTATAAATGTGTTATAGAACTTTCAACGCACTAGGACTTTTAGTCCTAACACGAATTAGCTTTGCATAACATAGCTATGGAATCATTGAACTTTTATATTACGGATCTTCATAAATTTGATTTTAAAGATCTTGAACTTCTTGCAAAAAAACTGCAGTGAATCTTTTGTTTCGGTGAAGATCAGTGAATCTTTAGTTATGGAACTTATTGATTTCTTTAGGTACACAGTGAAGTTAGAAGAATTTGGTGGTGAGCGATCATATGGAAAAATATGTTGGACTAAAATTTATAGTGTATGGCGTTGAATTACATGGGTCAACTTGAACTTCCTGTTGTGCTCCCATTTGCTTATGAGATAACCAAACTTGATCTTCTTTATGCACTATTTGATATAGATGGCCATTGTTACTTTTTTCCAAGGTGTCCTAATTAATCTGGAAGTTCTGCATGTAAGGGATGTGATTGGAGACAAAGGACTGCAATTAAAGGGTCGTTTACTAAAGCTTACCCGGTATGTGCTTATCGTGTCACTTACCTTATTGGATGAATAGGACAAGGACCGAGAATCTTACCTGGTAAGAGCGTGGGAAGGACGAGAGTCTTACCCAGAAAGTGAGGGTGACGAATCTTACTCCGTAAGTGCTTACCGAGTAAATTGTTGCATACGATGCCGTTTTAATGGACTATAATCTTACCCCATAAGATAATTGTTAGTGTCGAGTATTATCGTAAGCGCTTACATCGGTAAGTATTTGAGTAAACTGTTAGGAAACGACGCTCAAACTCATGCACACGATCAAGTCAATATAAAGTAAAAGCAAAAAAGAAAATAACACAGGATTTACATGGTTCACTTGATCGGTTTGATCAAGCTAGTCCGCGGTCGCAGTAGTAAGAATTTTATTGATATGACGACTTAGGGTTTAGAATTACATAAGGTTTAATTTATAGAGGAGAAATTAGGTTAAACTCCCATGTGGACCTAGCCCAAAATCTGGAAAATTTCATTTCTCTAATATTTGGCCCAACTGCTAATTAATCAGACTCCTTTACTTATCAATCTCCCACTTGGAGGCTGATCAACTCTACTTACATCTAAGTTATGTAACTCTGGTCAATCCCTCACGTGTATACGCCCCTCTTACTAGTGTGACGCCTTCTTATCAATCATCTAGAAGGCCAGTTGAAGCTATGCAAAGATTCAACTTATCAGTTGTCATTGCCTTGGTAAACATGTCTGCAGGATTATTTGAACCAATGATCTTCCTTAATGACAATGTTCTATCACTTACCAAACTCGGATAAAGTGATACCTCATCTTTATATGTTTCGTCCTACCGTGAAACACCGAATTCTTCGCGAGATTAACTGCACTATGATTATCACAGTATAGGGCACACTCTTTTTACTTCATGCCCAATTCTGAAAGAACGTTCTTCAACCATATAAGCTCTTTGCTTGCTTCTGCAAGTGCCATGTATTTTGTTTCTGTGGGTGAGAGAGCAACACTTCTCTGTAATCTGGAAATCTAACTAACAACTATTCCTCCCACTGTAAAGACATCCTTAGTGCTTTTACATAGCCATCTGAGATGACACGTTTCCTTTTGACACATAGTACTAGCCTAGATGTGCCCTTTAAGTTTCATAAAAGCCACGCAATGCTTCCCAATGCTCTTTTCCTAAATTTGACATGAATCTGCTAACAACTTCTACAGCATGAATGTCTAGTCTCGTGCATTAGGGGTGTTCAACTAAACGGCCAAACCGCCCACACTGCACCGCAAAGCACGATTTAGAACTTCCGTGGTGCGGTTTACGGTTTGCATTTGTACCAAAGTTATCAAACCGCGGTTTAATCCGCACTGCACTGCACCACACATTATATATACATATATGTATATACAGAATAACTGCAATATTTATGTAATATATATTTAGGAATCGGACGTGTTGAATATTTTTATTTTTTGGACTACAGTCACGTTATTGTTTATATTAAAATGAAGTTTAATCTTTTAATGTTGCACGAAATGAACCCACTGAAGAGCGATAAATGGGTCGTTACCGAGCATAATAGAATATTTTCAACCTCGTTGAAAGAAAGAGTGAAACAAAATTATGGGGGAGAAAGAGTTGATCAAGTTGTGGAACATTTGGTGTATGGTCCTGTACATGTTGTGTCAACATACCAAGGATACGACATTAACGGATACATGTTCTACACCAAAAAACAAGATGACAAAAGTACATTGCAAAACAGTGGGGTGACACTAATAGCCACAACGACGGAGTTCTCTAGAACGAACAATGATGCTAGGTCGAGGATCGCAAAGACTTGTATTACGACATAATTCAAGAAATTTGGGAGCTTGATTACACTTTCTTCAAAGTACCTCTATTCAAGTGTAAATGGGTCGAAAACAAAAGAGGCGTCAAGGTTGACAATGATGGTTTTACGGTCGTCGATCTTTCTAGAGAGGGTTATGTATCAGAACCATTCATTCTTGCTAAGCAAGCCTCACAGGTCTTCTTTGTCGAGGACCCGAAGGATTCCAAGTGGCACATCGTTCTTCATGGTAAAAGACATATACTTGGGGTTGAAAATGTCGCAGACGAGGAAGAATATGATCAGTTTGACGAGCTACCTCCTTTTTCTGTCGGTATACCCTCTACAAGTTTGCTTATTGATGAAACTACATACATGAGAACTGACCACGCAGAAGGATTATGGGTCAATGAAACTCATACTACGTAATCCGACGAGATATCTAGGTATTTGTAAAACGCTTGTTATTAAAATTATTTCTTAATAATATTGATTACTTGATATTCATATAACTGTGTGAATCATTTTTTTAGCGCTAAACTATTAAAGACATGACAAGCGGATGATCTATTCAGAAGACAATTTTATAAATTTTGTTTTTTGTGATGTTGGTATTTTCATTATAAATTGTGACACTTAGGATACTTAAAGTATTAATAAATGAGTTTTCAATATTAATTATTGCTTTTGTTATTGGGTTACTTTGGGCTCAACCCGTTTTCCACCCAATAGATGCGGTTTGGGAAAAACTTGTATCAATTATGTATCGGGTTACCTCGATTTGAGTTTTTTTGCGTTTTTTCGGGTTGGTCGAAAACTTGAGAGCCCCTAACCCGCCCAATGCCCATCCCATTTCCATCCCTAGTAAATAATAATAATAATTATTATTATTATTATTATTATTATTATTATTATTATTATTATTATAAGAGTATTAATAATATTAACCATTATATAATAATTATAATGATAAAAAGGATAATTATAATAATCAGATTAGCAATAATTAATATAATAAGAGTAGTAATATAACAATAATAATAATAATAAGATTATAATAATATAAATAACTCTAATAATAATAATATAACAATAAAAATAAAAATAAGATAATAATAATAATATAGATAACTATAATGATAATAATAATAATAACAAAAATAAAATAAAATAAAATAAATAAAACCCCCATGACCCTTAAAGCTTAAACCCATGATTTGCCTTTTTCTCTGTACATACGACGATGATGAACGAAGGAGAAGAAGAGTTTTCCAGCAGCAATGATGATGATTTCTCCGATGGTGATGATGTAGAAGTAACGAATACGCTTCCGACTAATACATCTTCAATGCCATGTCCGATTTTTCTTAAAACCCTAGTTAAATTCTTGTATAATTTTCAATTTCTCGATTCTTATGCGATATATGTTGGTTGTTGTACAACTTTCGTTGAAGATTATCAACTTCTCATGATTTCTCGATTCTTCAATGTGTGCTATTTCATATGCCTTCTTTGATTCACAGTAAAAAATGTAAGAAACTAAAATAAAATTGGGATTTTGATTTTGTTATGTGTTGTTTGTATCATTGCCAATCAGGTGTTTGATAAAATGTCGATATGGCCATGTATTTTGGGTTTATTTTCCATTACGATCTTTAGCCTTATAATCTTCTTTTAATCTTTTTACAAGTAAACTTCTTCTGTTCTTCACAATCAAATCAATCACACCTGCTTCACTTAGGGAGTTAGTTCAGTTTTGGTTCTTTGGTTAGAATTTTTTTATTATAACAAGATTGAATTGTTTTAGTAAATTAATTATTTCTAGTACAAGAGTAATCAATTGAAAACACATTGTCGAATCAAAACCTGTAATGTTATTGTTACTCCTTTTGTGACTGGAATTTAAACACCTCTATGAGAAATATCTGGAAAGTCAGCAGGGGTCTTATTTTAAGTAAAAATACCTGATCATTGCATCAAAGTATCAACAAACATCGATTTTGGTTCAACTAAGGCTAGTTACAGAATCCAAAATTCTAAACAATGGTCTGAAGGATTTAAAACATGATTTTGGAATTTTTATAACTTAGAACCAACCATAGAAATTTAAATTATATTGCAATTAGTAACATCATTAAATTATAATGGTTCGATTAAAAAACCGGTTGAACCGGTCATAACGAATCGGTATCGAACCGGTTGATCCGATAACAAAAGTTAAAAACCAATAGTCCTACGTATTAGCGTTAAAAATCACCATAGTAATTATATAGTGAAAAGTAAATATATAATATAAATATACGTAATTTTTATCCTTTCAATATCTATATCTATCTATATTACATTATAAAGCACGAATAAAAAACTCTTAAATACAAATTATTAGGTACAAGGTACCATCATTTTAAGCAAGATTTTAAACATCTCTTAATTTACAAGTATCAAAGCACAAAATACATATTACTAATGCAGGCTTCTAACACCCACCAATTTGGTATGTGTAGGGTCTTCCTTTTTTGCAGACTTTTCCATGTATCACTATTAATTAATATAATATATTACTATAATTTTGTTTTAATTATATTATTAAATATGTAATTGGTTATTTTTTCTAGATGTCATTAAAATATATAAGATAATCATTGAATTATAACAAAATACTTAATTTTTTTGTATAAAAAACATTATATTATTAAGCCTAAATTAAACAAATTTATAAAAAAATTATCAATTTCTCAAAACCATCCAAAATCGTACTGTAAATCGACAAAAAAATAAAATGAAACATTAAAATCATGATGTATCTCGTTGTATTGCGTGAGTACGCTTCTAGTATAATATAAATATAATTTAACAAAGTTTATCAGAAAATCTTATGAATTGCTCAATTCATTCTTTGTATATGGAGGATCAAGAGATTGGGATTTCTTTTTTTAACCATATTTTCATTCTCTCTTGATTGGATTTGGATCCTTTTTCAAAATTCTAACTAAAAGTTTCATAACTAAATAGTGATTTGCAGTTGGTTAATTTTCCATGTATATCCACTTTTAACATAGAGGTCATTCTACTTGGATGTCACCACCATTATGGTATATAGGATGAATCAATCTAGTAGATAAGACACATGGTGGGTCAATTGGCATCCACCTCTTTCTCTTAATTATTCACTTTCTCTATAAACTTGTGTTTATTTGTTTGATGAAAGCTTATTAATATTGTGTGAAAATAGCACATCGAGGCTTTAATTCTAAACCTCTCTTCACTATTCTGTTGGCCTATATAACAAAGTTCTTGTATATGATGCAATTGTTCCCATTTCATTTACGTCAAGTAAGTCTAGAGAATTTTTATCAATCTAGATAGAAGAATTTTTATCCAGAAAGGAGAGAAGAGAACAATAGGATTGTAATTGCTCAGCTTGTTGCCTTTAAGAACCCAACAAAGATGTTTTTCTTTATAATGAATTGATCTTTCCCTTCTTTCAAGGAATCTTGAGCTGGAATAAAGTCAATTCATTGATTGGTAGTTTACAGAAGTTGGTCTAGAAAGCTAGTAACTTGTCATATTGCTCAGGCTGACTGGCTGATCAGTAAAGATAAGTTTTAGGAGTAAAACAACTTATTAAAGCACCAATAGGTGACAAACTTGTCTATTAGATATTTTATCTTTAGCCTGATGGTCCATTGAAGTTATCCTCTAAGGGTCGTACTCCATCTTATTATTAAGTTAGAGTACTGATATTAAATAGAAAATGACTCTAAATAGCCTCTTAACATGGCCTCAAAACAACCCTGAAACGGCCACTCGAAAACAACACCAATGGGGTTGTTGTTTTTCGATTCTGCACCGTATATAATAGCCTTGAAGCTGTTGTTTTTGACCCAGAAAACAGTCCTTAGACTGCAGTAATTGACGTTGTCCTGCATCACATGGAGTCAGAACAGTTGCATCTGACTAGAAATCTTTTTTTGACAACATTAAGTTTAGTTAAAATTTTGGATGGCAATAAACAGGGGGGGTCTGCAATGTGCTTATGCTTGGGCATTTTAGAATAGCTTGCATGAACTTTTTCCACATCTTTTGTCCTTATTTGATCTCGTTGGGAAACTCTTCACTTTTGATTTTGATTTCAGAAAATGTGAACTTTATCTCCTGCTTTTATTGATATAAAGGTGGAATTTTGGTTAGGATCTTGATTGATGAAAATGTGAACTTTATCTCCTGATTTATCGATATAAAGGTGGAGCTTTGGTTAGGATGTAATATTTTTGGTTACCTGCATGTTATAACCTGCTTAAAAAAGGTTGTTGATTGTTGTTCGAATTTGGAGTCTCATCATCTATGCTCGTAAAAACAATTAATGCATAAAACCAGTAGCTGAAAGTAAACTACATTAGTGATGATACAAATAGCATGGGTAGCTACAGTTACAATAGAAATTCATTTAAATCAACTGCTATTAGGTTTGTCATCATATATCAAAAATGAAACCATTTTGATGAATTATGAGAACTTATGGCTAAGTTATCTCTTACTATAACATCTTTCTACACTTATATCAAATGTTAACTCCTTCATTATACTCCACTAATGCAAATCCCACTTAACTGGTTCCTCCATGTCAATCTTGGATGCAAGTTTAGCAATTCCAGAAACTTTAGTACCTGTTTGTTGTCAAGATATTTGGCAAACCAAATTAATTCTTTTAGTAGTCCTATTATCCATAATCTTGCTTATTGTTTCTAACATCTCAGGAAACGAAGAACCAAGCACACCTGAACCCACGCAAAGGCCGACCAAACCCGTGGGGTGACATTATTAACCAAAATAAGGAACTCTAACAATTGTACAATTTAATTTTGTCCCGATACTGGTCGGCCCATCTGTGCTTATTCATCAAAATATGATAATTGGGTAGGATTGGAGGCGAGATCGAAGATATCAATACTCGAATCTAATTGGCACAAAATTGACGCTGATGAGAAGGCTCGGTTATGAGCAGCAATTAAGGTATACAATGCACTATATAATACTCGTATTGTCATCATATAAGATATTGCATATTATTAACCGTTTAATAACTTTATTTTGATCAAACAGCAAAAGTGGAATATCAAGGATGACAAGTTGGAGAAAAAGACGATGTCGATTGCTTCCAACTCATGGAGGAGCTTTAAGTCGAAGCTCATAAAATCATACATGAGAAAAAACAAAACACCGTGCAGTAAGTACACGTTTGTTAAACCGGATACGTGGGATGAATTCGTTAAGATCAAATCGACGCTAGAATTTGAGGTGTAATAACAATAACCTTATTGTTTTTAGTGTTAATATAGATTTATATGTTCCTAATTTTGTTACTTTCATTATGCCAAGGCACTAAGCCAAAAAAATAGCGAGCATGCATAGCTGAATGATAACCCCCACCACTTAGGATCACTAGGGTATCTAGGGAAGCAGGATTCGTGGGCGACGTATAAGGATAGAGGTTGTGAGTCCAAGATCACTAAATCCTAGAGAGAGAAAGTAGAGAGAGAAAGCTTTGAAGCGCAAAGTAAGAGTGATATTGAATATGGCGTGTGAAAACTTACAAACACAAGGACCAAAGGGACTTAAATACCCTTGGTCAATACTACACAGTATTAGACACTAAACACAGTATTTGACCAAACCTATAAATACAATGATTACTATAAAATCAGACTTAACAATCTCCCCCTTAGAAATCATTGGCGCTTTGGTCTTCAAAAACCATCTTCTAAATCAGCACGGACCATAAAAGCGACTTTATGAAGCAATCTGACTTTTAAAAGAAAAATTCTTCTCAGCATCTTTCAGTTTGATTTGTCTTTGCTGCCTTTGACAAGTCTGGACCAGTAGCTTGTGCTCTAAACGACACACCTCTTTTGAAAGATCTTGAATGAACTGTTGTGGTCGGAGCAGGAACAACAAAAGAATTAAAATGGCTGAGAGAATAGAATCTTTGAGCGAATCTTGATCAGCAGATAAACTTTTGAGCTCTTTGTCTCTTTAACTTCTCCTTGACTTCTCCCCCTCATGACCTTGATGATCTGGATCAACTTGGTCATGTAAATGTTGAAGACGAGACAACTTAAGATCTGCAAAATCAAAGAAACGGAGAAAACAGGAGAGGTTTGCGCGACACGCGGGTTGCGCAAAGTGAGGTTTGCACGAGCCGAAGGTGGCGCAAAGCGAGGTTTGCACGACCAACTGTTGGCGCAAATCTGACTTAAACTCAGAAAATTTTACCTTTTTAAGCTCTTTGACTCCCCCTACACAAATGCACTAGATATGACAATTCAAGTTAGCATTCATATAAAGAAAATCAGATACTCCCCCTCGAAAACAGAAATGATTATTTAAGAAAAATTCTCCTTTTTCACTCCCCTTTGAATAATGCTCAAACCCATTTGAAAAGATTATGAGAACACAAAAATGTAAACAACAAAGTAAAAAAAATATACTGAATAGGAAATTTGAAACAACCAAACAAGTAAAAATTTAAACACTAAACAAATAAAATTCTACTTATTAAAAATATCACAGATTTATCAATCAGTTGAAATCAAATATATGTTGTTGGATACAGAAACAAGTTTCATTGCATATCAAGTTAAAACATGTTCAGTTTCAAAAACTTTCATCAATCTATTCAGTATGCAAACATGCGAACTTCGATTAGTTTCAAGAAAATGCAATTCTAAAAATATAATAGAGAACTTTGCAAATAATTACACTAAGTCATCAAGAATTAAGATTTTCACAAATTTACAGGTTTATCGCAACTCAGAAATATCTAACCAAGTATCATGAGATGTGTGCTCATTGGCATCTTTTAGCGTTGTGCACTATGGCATCTTTACATGAGTGTGCTCTTTAGCATCTTTTAAGCTTTTGCACTTTTGGCATCTTTTTAAACAAAAATTTTATTAAGTAAAGAAATGTTGTAAACGTAACTTTCTATCTGACCCTATTGCAGGATTTGGGTCAGCCACTCCCAGACCAGCTGGCCTTAGGGGACTAGGTATCAAGCACCCCTTCGAACTTACTTTCTCAGATCAGAAAGGCTACATCGACATATCCTAAACCCATTCATACCAGTAGAACATGACTTTCGATCTGATTCTATAGAAGGATTTAGGTTCGATCACTCCCAGATCAAATGACCTTAGGGGACCAGATGATAAGCATCCCACAGAACTTACTTTCCCAAACCAGAAAGGTCACAGGTATAAACTTTTAAACTTAGAGATTTCTGATTTATAAGAATTTAATAATCATCTCAAACACAAGGTTTTACGTCTAAGTGCTTAGCCCATATTTTCATTACGATCCAAAATTCTCGACTGTTTAGGTTTTCTAGGCATTGTAAACTATAAATATTCCGAATCACACAACTTTAAAGCAAAATCAAAAGTTACAAACATGTTGCTGACTTTTCGACTTTTGATAGAGCTGAAATTTGAACATATAAGAACTTCAATATAAACAAAGCAACTTGAAAATTTTTCCTAGACACACATTTTATTCAAAAGAAAGAAAAAAATTGTAAAACTTTTACTTTTTAGAATAAAATTTGTAAAGGTTTAAACTTTTAAAACAACATACCGAGATTTTAAAAATAGAAATATTTGATCGACAATTTTATATTTAGTTGAAACAAAACATAATTCAATAATATCATCTTCCTCATAATGCAAAATGAAAATTTGTGTCTCATTTGTAAAAAAAAAATTGGGTTAAACAAATTGAGGAGTTTAATTGAAATGCTCAGATTCTTTTAAAACATTTGAGAAAACTAGAACAACATCATTATCAGAGATAAATGCAGCGGAAATTAAGTAGATGAACTCACAGTTTCTCATTAGTCAGAAGCTTAAAGCATTGAAGAATGAGTCCTAGACTGACATATCTAGAAGTCATATTCTTTGAAGCACGGGTTCTGAGCTGAATTACTCAGAAGCCAAAGTCTTGACATTTAAGACCGGGTTTTGAACTGTTGTGTTCAAAAGCCATAGTCTTGACATTGAGGTGCGGGTTTTGAACTGTTGTGTTCAAAAACTATTTTTCTCTTACTCCCCCTTAACATGAGATGCTTGTAACTTAGAATCAGATTTAGACTTGGGTACCTACTTGAATTTGGGCCCGTGAAAGTTAGTTGCAGTTCGTATGAGGATATATTTATAATATTTAACAGTTAAAGCACGAGAACAATCATCAAAATGATAAGCACAATCATCAGAAGAGAAAGCATAATCATTTGAACTAGAATCTGAAGAAGAATATGAGACATTTTTGGAAATTTGAATCATTTGCTTTATTGAGTATTCGGAAATTTTATTACACAAAGCAAATGAATCACTTTTATAATGTTTGTCTACATATCTATTCTCCTTAGTCATAGAATCATCTGATGTCCGCTTTTCTCGCCAAATCTGCTTCCTTGACTTGCTCAAAGTCCTATCTGAAAGATTAGAATTGGAAGAATTAGAACTGTATCTTGTTTCTACGACTTCTTTGACCGTCTTCTTTTACGCTTTGGTTTATAATATTGATCATTTAGCGTAAAAGAATCATCAAGAATTTTAGACTTAATATTTAAATCAGAAAAATAATTTTACCTAAGTAACCAATCTGATCAACTAATAAATCTGAATTTACCTCGGAGTCAGAATTATTTTGAGAAAAAATATCAAATTTAGAAATTTCCATTTTGTTTACATGACGATCAGAAGAAAGGCTAGAAATAGAATCTGGTTTTTGAGAAAATAATTTTTCTTCAAGACTAGACGTCGTGAAAGAAAGAATAATATCAGATTCAATTTCTTTTAAAATATTTTGGTCTTCCATCTTATCTTCAAGATCGATGATTTTGCTTTCTAATACTAACGGAGGAGTATATTTCTTAGAATCATAAATGATTGGAGAAATATTTTCCTTATCAGAATTAGAAGTATAAGGATCAACAAAATCATCAGACATTGAAGATTTGATAGGAGATATAGCATTTAAAACTCTTCTGCCTCTTCTCGATTTGTCTGGAAAATATTTTGCATTTTCAAACGTGTAAACAAAAGGAATTTCCTTCTTCTTCTTATTCGTTCTTTTCTCATTTTCGATTTCTAACACTTACTTCTCATTCATCCAATCAATTTTAAATTGAGGAGCATACTTAGCAAGATTTAGATAATCATATTTATATAAAGTAGGGGATTTTTTAATCGCATTGTTTAAACAATGTGGATTTTCAAAACCAAGTCCCCATCTTTGTTTTAAAGCTTCTTCACTCATTGGTTTGTTCAAAAAAATTGTTTGTTCAGATTGGTTCCTTCGATAAAGCTTTTCTTCTAATTTATTTATTTTATCTAAAAATTCATCTTTTAAAGTAGTCATAGCAGTCAAAGACTCAAGATAAGTCTTATTTGAATTTTCCAAATCATCCAATTTCTTTTGAAAGATGTCTTTAGTATTTTCCAAAATAGATTTTTCATCTTTCAAAGAAATTTTCAATTTGTCAATCAAATCTGACTTTTCTACATTTAAATGTTTTTCAGATAATAACTTTAAGCGAAGATCATGTAAAGCATTAATTATAATATTCATCTGTGAGGCAATAAAATTGTAATCAAACTCAGATATTACCTCGTCTTCATCAGTGTCAGAATCAGTATCATCATTAATTTGATCATCTCCGACGAAACACATGTGAGCAATTTCCTCATTTGCAGCTTCATCGTCTGAGTGATCCAACCAGAATTCCTCTTCGGGAAGTAAAGCAGTTACGTTCTCTCTTTTCTCGTCCAGCTCCAATTTCTTTCGATAGTAGGCTGAGTCCCTAACCTTCTTTGCTCGACACTCATTTGAAATGTGCCCCGGCTTTCCACAGTTGTAGCAAGCAACAGTCTTTGGCTCGGGTATTTTGACTTTAGACACAGAAGTGAAGCAAGAAGAGTTGGAACCCGTCTTTGGTTGGAACTTTTTCTGGTAATGCTGAGACAGAAGGATCATTGCTTTCTGCAGTGCCTCACCATCATCATCAGTTGACCCATTGTAAGCGTTTTCAGACAACGCTTATTCAGCCAGTTGGCTTGTGAGGAGTGCAACCGGGTCTACTGTTTTCTTCTTTTTCTCTAGTTTGGCCTTCTTCTCATTTATAATCCATTCATCAGTCAGTAAGATCTCAAACATCTCTTGGATCTGTATTGTGGATATTCTGACATCATTCATCAGTCTGTGGCAAGATTTGCTCCACTCTGATTGAAGTGCATTGAGGAATTTCATATTTGTTTCAAGCTCAGTCTTTTCAACTTTAATCTTCCTCAGATCATTGATAATGGCACAAAATCTGTCATACACCGTTTTCAGTGGCTCCCCATCCTTGGCTTTGAATTCTTCAAAGTTATTCATGTAGCGCGTATGCCTGAGTTGAGTTGCGACCGAAGAACCAAGCATAATCTTCTCAAGTTGTTGCCACATCAGATTAGGATGAGTTTTGAAACAATCAATCCTGTTGTACATAGAGTTTGTCAATGCTAGCATCAGATTTGCTTTAATATCACGATCAACTTGATATGCCGACAACTCATCATGTGTGTATTCTTTAGTAGGCTTATATAATCCAGAAGCCAACTTGGGTTTTTCAAACGGTCCTTCAGATAGAATGATCATCATGTCATTTCCATTCTTTTGACGTTCAATGAAGTTCTGGAACCGATCTTGCCACTGTGTAAATTCATTTTCATCAATCAGCACTGGTGGATGATTTTCAGTACCCAAAGACATCATAAGATCACTTTTGTAGAACTGAGCTTGATAAGCAAATTTGTCAGAATCCATGTTTCAGAGAATCCAGAAAAAATTCTAAGTCTGAGACTAGCGCAAAGTTGATGTTTGCGTGAGAGGCAGCAGACGCAAACAAGACTTTGTGTGATAAGGCAGGGACGCAAAGTAGCTATCTGAGGAGTCACCTCCTGTATAACTGGGTTGTAGGAAACCAAATTTACTCTTGGCACAAACTCTGGTCCTCCACCCAATAAGGTGGGTATAGTGGGTCCACCGTCGTGTCAACTCTTTCAGTCTAAGCATTGACACGCTCGCCTCTTGACCATTCATCCGTGTCCGAGGTCTACCACAAGTGTTCACCATCTTAGTCTATCACACACAAGAAAGAGGATGAGAGTTCATATCTATATGTAATGATAATAACGAATGAAACTTACTACTACATTCATCAATCATCATAATAATAGTAAAGTCAAGCTTGCTCACGTAACAACATAAACATAATATCAGTAGCTAAGTGAAATTATAAACATATCATACATAAGAATTCTCGTTACCATCATAACAATTCTTAATTAGTGTAATTCCGTCGACTCGAAACCACTTTATCCTAGTATTTCTACCCCATCTCATAAATGATAACTTAACATTTTAGCTTAAGTCTAGGCAACTTATTTTCATACCTAGTTCGCTTAAACTAGAGCTCTGATACCAACTTGTAACACCCCTAAAAATGGAGGTAAATTTAAACCTAAAAAGTGACGTAAAAACATCTATAAAAGGAATCACCCAAAAAGGGGAAATAGTATGCTCGTTTAAATTCAATACTTGGAGACAATAAATGACAACCTACTAATCTAAACTATTCAAGACTTAGATTACAGATGGTTGGCACTATCATCTTCCAAAAGAATTCTACCAAAAGTTTGTACGCCAATCTTTCAAAAAATGATTATCCCAAAAGTTACCACTATTGGCAATCCACTCTTCTCTCAAGACTTTGGATCCCTGACGCTATGAGAGACTGATATACATGTCATTTAAGAAAAGTGTTAGATTTGACGCCAAGTGAGAACAAACATTTATAAATAAATAAAGCATAAGTGAAACAATAAGAGTTTGTCCGAGTTACAATGTAAAGTTCATTTTCACATAATTCACTTAGGAACCATACGGTCCAAAGTTTATCTTGCGAGGACGAGGGAGATCTGATTTATAAGGATTGTAGTGGAACACAAAAGTAAACCACATTCCAAGTTACAGAGCTCATACTATGATCAATGGCCATGAATTCTTCGACTCGTAATATAAATGTGGATATGGGCCCCCGATGATCCCAGTCATACTCATTCACTAAAATTATATTTATGGTCAATGACTAGTATCTGGTCCACATGACCGTACCAAGTTTCCCCCAATGACCCAATGTCTCAACTAGTTGCAAACGGGAATTATCCCAATTCAAATAAGCCGATTCCTATACCTATGGATCCATTTGTATTAGTCTAAGGCTCGTCACATTCACAATTTTGATAAAACTATAATCACACATATAGTTCTCAATATCAAATATTTCCATAAAATGTTTATTCTTACGTAACTAATACCATATGAAACCAAATCCATATAAAAGTCTATCAAATAATCCTTTCCATTTCCAACATATAAGTTCTCAATAACTTATAAGACTTACAATAATTATAGTCTATACAAGCAACAATTCATTCATTTCTTTCTAAAATCCACTTTTACCAAGTAAATTTCTTAAAATAATAAAGATCATTATTGTGTCTAGAATGGATTACCCAAGTATTCAACCATAAATATGCATATAGAACTTCATTTCACAACATATATAATGAAAACCATCATCTTTCCATCAAATGGTGAAAACCCTAAAACTTCCGAAAATACTCAAGTTAGGTCAAAACTCATCAAATGAGAAAACAAATTAAGAGAAGTTTAAGATATCAAAATAGCAAGGTTTTGGCATGTATAAAGTTTAAAAGAGTAGGATGAACTTGCAACTTAGGTTTTAAAGGGAAACCTAGAAAACTTAGTGAAATAGAGAGGAAGATGAGTAGATCTTGATTCTCCAACTCAAATTCTTGAACCTTGATGTTATAGATGAATAAATGCTCCTTAAATGCTTGAAATGTCGGACCTAGAGTTTTCCTAATCGATTAAATGAATAAAGAGGAGGAGAATAGATGGGAAGAAATGGGGTGCCTGATGAATCTCATGGTTTGGGACCAAGTAAGTTAGGCAGTAGCTCGGGCCACCTTTGGGGAGTCATAAGGCTCCTCACCCCAGGTCACCCGGCCTTTTTACCTGTGCACTCATAGTGCTTCGGGCGGATTCCATGTGGCTGAAGTCACGCCTAAGGCGCCTGCACAACACAAGCCACAAGGGCAACTTTTCTCGTGCGCCATAATGCATCTCGAAAGTGGCATCAACTATTGGACGACTTTCACTCAAGAACCACACCTGGATAACACTCCAGTATCTCATGCTACTCTTTGTGCGACTTAGGCCGCCTGGGAGGTTGCTCGAACTGCTGATCTGCACAGATCCAACCTTGTTGCTATCATTAGAACCTCGAAACAAAACTATTGAATGAGGCATGAATTCTAATAGGTTTGGGCACCAATAACAACATGAATTCACAAACATAGGACATTTAGATTAACGGGAAAATCCAAATTATACAGTTGACAAATATTTATAAAAATCAAGAGTGTTACAACCAGGTACTTGTTTTGGATGGTGGGGGAACAAGTAAGAAATTATTGGGGAACCTATAGTAGAAAGTTTAAAAAAATAATGTTTTTTAAACTAAGAAAATGAGAAAAAAATATTAATGAACTACTATTTTAATGCAATCCATAATGAATAGGCTAAACGAATGGTTTAGATAAGGGTTGCATGGGGTTATAACTCTTTATTGGGTTGCAAAATAAACCACCCCTATATAGATTGAAACGTCTCTGCGTGGACTTGTGGTTGAAGCTCCAATGGGCGTATTGTTCTTTTCCTCTTAATAGACGCCTCGTCTCAGTTATATCGTCACTTTTGTGCCGCCGGTGCCCTTTAATCCGACAACTCTTCGACGGTGGAGGCTACTCAGGTCTAATCACCGGTAACGACTATATCCTGTCTATTAACATAATTTATTCAACGAATCTGAAAGTGGGAAATGATTTGCATGCCTTTCATTCATCATAACATATCAATTATATAGATTACAAAAATGACCTATCCTATAATTACGGACTAATCACACATTAATTTCCTCTATTTTCCATAAATACAATATATGCTATTGATATGCTATTACACCCCCGCAGTCGAAACGGGAGGTTCACGGACGTTGAGACTGGATCGAAAGTCATCAAAAAGTATCCGAGGTAGTCCTTTCGTGAAGATATCGACTATTTGATAACGTGAAGGCACATGCAATACCAGAACTTGTCCGCGAGCAACCTTTTCCCGAACGAAATGAATATCGATCTCAATATGGTTTGTTCTTTGATGTTGAATTGGATTGGTAGATAAGTACACCGCACTTACATTATCGCAATACACTAATGTAGCTTTAGATGGAGGATAAAACAACTCACATAGTAAGTTTCGTAGCCAACACGTCTCGGACACAACGTTTGCTACAGCCCGGTATTCTGCTTCTGCGCTCGATCGAGAAATTGTTGGTTGACGTTTCGAGGACCAAGATAGTAGATTATCACCCAAATAAATGCAATACCCGGAAGTGGACCGACAAGTATCCGGGCACCCGGCCCAATCGGCATCCGTATAGGCAACTAGAGGGTTAATACTCGAGCTGTGAAATGTGAGTCCATAGGTAATGGTTCCACGAACATAGCGAAGGATGCATTTCAACGCGTTCATATGAGAAGTTCGCGGGGCATGCATATGCATGCAAACTTGCTGAACTGCGTAACTTATGTCGGGACAGGTGATGGTTAAGTACTGCAAAGCTCCCACAAGTTGCCGATATTCGGTGGGGTTTGTCCAGAAGTGTACCGTCGTTCGAGCTCAGTTTCGAATTTGTGTCAACCGGAGTGGAAGCCGGATTACACGATGCTAGACCCGCTCGTTGCAACACTTCAAGAGCGTATTTGTGTTGCGATAGAAATAAGGAGTCCGGGGATGAACGGGTCACCGCGATGCCGAGAAAAAAACTGAGAGGTCCGAGATCCTTCATTGCGAACTCGGCAGCAAGTAAAGTCATAACTCTGTGACGTAAGGAATCCGAGGAGGTGACTAGAACTATGTCATCAACATATAAAAGAATGTAGGCGGTGTCCGGACCCTGATGATAAATGAATAACGAATGGTCACACTTGTTGTGGGTGAAACCGATTTTGGTAACATAAGTGACAAACCGTTCGTACCACGCTCGAGGGGCTTGCTTCAAACCGTATAAGGACCGTTTCAATAAACACACATGATCCGGGAAAGTTGGATGACGAAAACCAACTGGTTGATGCATGTAGACCGTCTCATGCAATGTCCCGTGAAGAAACACATTTTTCACGTCAAGTTGGTGTATGGGCCATCGATGAGAAATAGCTAATGTAAGGACGGTGCAAATCGTGGCCGGCTTAACCACGGGACTAAATGTATCCCCACAGTCAATCCCAACTTGTTGATAGCGTCCATCACAAACCAAACGAGCCTTGTACCGCTCCAATGTCCCATCAGATTTTGTTTTGTGTCGAAATACCCACATGCTACGTACTATGTTCATTCCCAAATGCCGAGGTACCAAAACCCACGTCTTATTATCGATAAGGGCACGGAACTCATCGTCCATGGCGCGTTTCCAATCCGGATTATTAAAGGCATCAATAGGGTTACGAGGTAAGGGGGAGAGAGAGGTGGTGGTGTGTAGGTTAAAGAGTTGTTTAGGTTTGGCGATTCCGGACATACTTCGGGTATATATTGTGCGGGTGGGAGGGAGTGGTGGGTTCGAGCTCGCTGATGGGGGCGAAGAGTTAGAGGTGGGCGTGCTAAGTGGGGTAGTTGTAGGATTAGAAGTTGGGGAGTTTGTGGAGGATGGGTAGGGATCTGGCGTAACAGAAGGGGTGGGGGAAGAATGGGGGGTGGGGGTAGGTGGTGCTTGATTTGTGTGTTTAGTTGCATGGGACCACAAGGATGGATGAGGGTCAGAAATAAAGGTTTGATAGGAGGGATTGGACGTATGCATGGTGGTGAATGGGAAGGATGTCTCATCGAAGATAACATGACGGGAGACGATGAGACGATTTGAGGAAAGCTCGTAGCAAAGGTAGCCACGATGAATTTGAGGATGACCGAGAAAGACGCATGGGGTGGACCGGGGTTGTAGTTTATGGATTTTGGATGAGGGAATGAGAGGAAAGCAGAGACAGCCAAATACGCGAAGAGTTGAATATGATGGATGTTGATTGTAAAGACGGTATGTAGGGGTTGAGAATTGTAGAGATTTAGTATGGAGGATATTGTGGAGGTATGTGGCATGGGCCAAAGCATGGTGCCAGAAATTCAATGGAACCGATGAGTGAGATAATATGGTGCGAATAAGATTATTTATGGAACGTATTTTTCGTTCTGATTTTCCGTTTTAGGAGGAGGTATATGGGCAAGAGAAACAGAAAGTCATACCGTGATTATTGGAAAATTGTCGAAATGCATCGTTGTCATATTCGCGACCATTATCACATTGAAGATTTTTTATTGATTTTGAAAATTGAGTTTTAATGAGATTGTAGAAGGTAAGAAAGGTATGAAATACTTAGCTTTTATTAGCTAGAGGAAAAGTCCACAAAAAATTAGTGTAGTCATCTAAAAATAGAAGATAATATCTATGGCCACCCATAGATAAAACCGGAGAAGTCCATAGATCGCTATGTATAATGTCAAAAGATGAGGAGGTTGTAGACATAGAAGTATTAAACGGTAATCGGATGTGTTTGCCCATAACACACGGGGGAAACTTTATTATTAATAGATTTTATTACATTACGGAAAGGAAGAGACGCAGTCTTATGCAAATGAAACAAAGTATTAGAGTCGGGGTGGCCTAAACGTGAGTGCCATAGATCTTGAGTGACAACAACAAAAGTAGAAGGACTTGTGACTTGAGTAGCGGAGTTGAGTGTGAGGGGGTAAAGATCGCCAACACTGTTACATCGAAGGAGCGGTGTCCGTGTTTGGAAATCCTTCACAATAAATCCATAAAGATAAAATTCTATGGATAAATTGTTATCGGTTGTCAACTTTCTAACCGATAATAAGTTTTTAACAATAGTAGGAACGTAAAGAACATTATTAAGGGAGAAAGGAGGAAACGGGTGAGAAAGAGTTTGATTACCGGTGCCCTGGATTGGAATTTGTGCGCCATCACCTACAATTATGTTCTGAAAATTACCATTATTGACATAAGAGGAGTAATTACCTGGATTGTTAGTCATATGGGACGTGGCACCGCTATCTACATACCAGTTGGGGTCCTGTTGGTTTAAAGACATTGTAGCAAATGCTTGGTCTATTTCTGTGGGGGTATATTGTGCCTCAGAAGCGGTGTAAGCCTGATGTGGCTGAGCAGTGGGCCGTGGCCCAAGTAAACCAGGGGCATTGGATCGGGCTGGAGTGAACTGGGCCGCAGTAGGATAGGGACATGGTGGTTTCGAAGCCCAAGTTGAAGGGATGGGCTGCTGTTGGTTCCATGCGTGGGTTGGGGGCTGTTGAGGTTGCCACTGTTGTGGGGTAGGAGTTCAAGGTAGTGGATTTTGCCATTGTGGACGAGATCCAAAGTGACCAGAGAAGGTGTTGGAATTTCCACCCCCCTTTGAGAAGCGGTTGCCCCAGCTACGACCTCCACGGCCACGGCTGCGGCCACGGTTTTGTCCGCGATACGAGCCGTAATCATACGATGGGGCTGAGTTGTGGCGAAACTGATCTGGACCACGGGACTGTTGCACATTGAGAGCCGCTCCGGCAGACGCGGCGGCGGCGGAGGATTGATTTTGTTTTCAGGTCTCCTCCAAAATCAGTTTAGATCTAGCTTCATAAAAGGTAGGAAGAGGGTTGGATTGTTGTATCATCATGGCAATGCCTTTGTATGCTTCGGGGAGACCGACTATGAGTTGTAAGACAAGGCGTTGATTTGAGATTTCCGCCCCGACATTAGCCAACTGGTCCGAGATCATTTTGAGAGCCTGACAGTAGGCGGAACAGTTGGGAAAATTAGAAAGCCTTGTGGTGACGAGTTGGTGTTCCAAATAGATGGCTCGTTGGTTGCGGTTATCTTGGAAAATACTCGCCAATGAGGACCAGGCCTGTGTGGCAGTAGCATCGGCCTTCAAAATAGTGTTGAGTAGATCGTTGGATATGGTGCTATATATCCATTGGATGACAATCGCATCCAAACGATCCCAAAGTTCTTGTTCAGCAGTGGTGCGGGTGATAGAAGAAGAGGTTTTGGGAGGGATGATGTGATCTAGGACCTGGAAAGCACGGCAGTGAATTTTAAACAATTCCGCCCACGAAGTATATTGACCGCTATCCATTTCGAGAGTGACCGGAACGAAATTCTTGATGTTGGTCACGGTGATTGCCGGATGAAGGGGAGTGGGGGAAGTAGGGGTGGCGCCGGTCATGATGGAGAAGAAAAGAAATGGCCGGAAAGAAAAAAAAAACAAAAAAAGGTAGAAGGTCGGCTGGGTAGGGGAGGGTGGCTAGGGTGAGACCTGGGCTCGTGATACCATGAAAGTGGGAAATGATTTGCATGCCTTTCATTCATCACAACATATCAATTATATAGATTACAAAAATGACCTATCCTATAATTACGGACTAATCACACATTAATTTCCTCTATTTTCCATAAATACAATATATGCTATTGATATGCTATTAGAATCTAGTTGATTAGCAATAAAATTTTCATATAGATTAATTAATAGCCGTTGTAGTTTAATTAGGCTTTCTTATTAAAGATTGCTCATATCATATGTGCTCGAAATTTCAGGAAATACCCATAATCGCAATTAGCGTTCAAATTATCGTCCTGAAATTAACCCTACAATAGGAACTTAATTATTACATTATCCGATCTGCACTCATACATGCCTCGATCAGTTCAAATCTATCTTCAATTTGCAGATGACAGAGAGTTAAAGATGAAAAAACATTTGAGGACCAAACCGTAGCATTATGAGTGTGCATCCTGTCAGATTACAAAATTTTTAATTCAACCTTTGGCAGGATCTGTGTGTCGTCTTGTTGAACTTGTGTTCTCCTACTCATCATGCATGGGGAAAGCTGTGAATTGCTCATAGTCATCCATGAAGCATCACAGACTTTGTCTTATTCTTGCTAACAAGAAATATGAAATTTAATTAGAAGCTCAAGCAGGATCGATCCACCAACAATCTAATTAAAAAAACCATGCCTTTTGATCAGTGATTCCTTTAAATTCAGTTATCGCACTTTAATTACAAATTACTGCTACTATTACATGATAAATTGATAATTATAACTTTGATTTCGATTTACAAATTTTTTATTATATAACTTGTAAAACGAAAGGTTAGGATGCTTTTTGTATCTTGTTTATAGACCTTATAAATATACTAGAAATGTACCCTCGCAATGTAGTGGGTTTCTGAAATCTAGAATTTGAACCCTCGATCATTATTCATACTTTTTGTTAGTTTTTTTTAATTTTATTTTACGATTTTCAGAAACCTAGATTTAAAACAAAAATATATTTTAGTTTAGTTTAATTATGTTTTTTTATAAAAAATAATAATAAAGTATTTTGTTACGGGTCAAAAAATGTTTAATTTAAATGATAACTATATTTAAGATATTTCATATTTAAAATTAAAAAGATAACATACTTCAATAAAAAAATATAAATAAGGTGTTGTATCTCGAATTTTCTTATATTTATCGCTTAGTTATATCAATAGTTAAAAATTTTAGATATTTTAGAAAATAAAAATAAGGGGGCGTTTGGTTCGCAGAATGATTTCTGATGGAATGAAATCTGTCAATGGAATTGGAATCTGGAAGGAATTGGAATGGAATGTTTTCAGGTTTGACCAACTGTTTGGTTGGCAGGAATGGAATGTAATCAGTCAAATGAATTGGAATATCTCTGTTTAGTTTACAAAGGAATTGGAATGGAATTATGAAAAATGACAAAAATACCCTTTCTTTTATTTTTATTTATTTTTTTAAATGCCGAGAGAGAGAGAGAGAGGAGAGAGAGAGAGAGAGGAGAGAGAGAGAGGAGAGAAAGGAGAGGAGAGAGAGGAGAGAGAGAGGAGAGGAGAGAGAGGGGAGAGAGAGGGGAGAGAGAAGAGGAGAGAGAGAGAGGAAACCAAATCCACATCTGAAGAGTTTTAATTTTGTTAGAAAATGTTTGGAGGGTATTTTTGTCTTTTTGAAAAACCATGATGGAATGGAATTCAATTCCATTCATTTTCAAATGGAATGACCAATTCCTTAATCTAAGGATTTCATGGAATTCAATTCTATTCCCTTGGCAACCAAACAGCACGACGGAATTCGGTCAATGGAATTGACCATTCCAATTCCACCAGATTCCGGCGGAATCCAGCGAACCAAACGCCCCTAAGTGTTTATCTGCAGTTAATTACACGAATTCAAAAATTGAGCTTTTATAAGCTGTACTTATGTTTAGTCAATTTGTACTTTTGGATTTTAAGTAATATACATTAATAAGTGGTACCTAATGCATAAAAATTAGTTTTTAAGAGTTTACCTTAAATGCTTTATAATATAGTATAAATATATTAGTTTAAATTCAAAATTACAAGTTAATGAAACATAATTATAACTTATTAAAGTCCCATGTTTTTATTTGTATAACTAACTGCAAATAAACATATTAAATACAGGATAAACACTATGAGATAAACTACCTGTTTTATTTTTTATTAAAATATATTATCAATAATTTTAAATATAATAATATTTATATTTATCGGTTAGTTATATCAATAGTTAAAAAATTTAGATATTTTAGAAAATAAAAATAAGTGTTTATCTGTACTTAGTTACACGAATTCAAACATTGAGCTTGTATAAGTTGTATCAAAGCATTATAAAATTGTAAATTAAGTAATTGATTTTAATTAGTTGTATTTTGTGCTTAAAATGTTGTAATTAAGAGTTTTTTATTTTTATTTTATAATATAGTATAGATAGGGTTAGGATGTTGATAGCCATCGTTATCAGTTGTAGCATGCAAATTAATAGGATGACTGCTCTTTAATTAATGTTGTACAATGATTTTGACTTTTGAGACAACCACTTGTTACGTAGTTGAACTTTGAGATTTTGAGTTAAACTACGTGCATACATTCTACACCATATGCATCATATCATATCATATCATATCATATCATATCATATCATATGTTTGATATAACCACTAGAATTTTAGTCAAAGGTGATATAGGGAGGATTCGAGAGCTATCAAGGTATTTTTTCCAAGGTTCTAAATGGCGTGAGATGTGGCGTGGCGGCGAAGCCAAGCCTCAAGCCATAGGAGTCACGGCGAAGTCATGGCGTTTTCAAGGCGTGACTTATGGCGTCAAATTTCTACTTTATATATAAAAAACGCATGTTTTATAGTGTTACTCAATGAGTCAATAGTAATAAGCAAGTTAAATTAGGTTATATATTTAAAGCTTGCAAATAAGACATTATAAAAACGTAAAGAAAAATCAAATATCTCATTACGATAACTACGCATTAGGCCATGGCGTGCCATGGGCTTAACGTGGCGTGACACACAAGCCTTGGTGCCATGGCGCGCCATGGCGGCTGTGCGGCGAGTTTTTTAGAACAGTGATTTTTTCTATATTTGGAAGAGTAGAAAACGAGCTCAAAAGAAGCTCGTAATCATGAATTGGAAACGGAAAACCATTCTCTTACGCGACTTCTCCCGTGGCATGGGTCGCGTGCCGGGTCCCGAACGAATTGCATTTATTTGTTTATTTGATTATTTTATTTCTTAATTAGTTTAGGATAATTATTTAGTTTTAGTAATTATTTATCATCTTTATAATTATTATTAGGATTATTATTTAGTTTCATTTTATTAATTATTTAATTACTTTTATAGTTGGTTTAGAATTAGGATAGATTTATTTCCATAGTTATCTTTGAATTAGTTTAGATTATAAATAGGATAGCTAGGTTTCATTGTTAATAAGCTCAACTATTTAATAAAAGTTTAGCTTTTTAGAGAGTTTTCTCTTAATTTTGAGTTTTACGGTTGTAATTCTCGTTATCAAAAAGAGTTTAGACGTTTGTCGATCCTTCCGCAAACCTACGCTGCGTCAATTGGTATCAGAGCAAGATTCACCTGTCTTTTCACTAACAATTGCAGATCGATAGCCGACTACCAAAGCGGGTTTAGTAGGGATGAATGTGGCCTTATCCACATCACTCACTAATCTGACAGCGGCTGTTAACAGGCTTCAACCCCACATCGTCAACGACAACCGTCGGAGAAGAGACAGGTTTGAAGGACCGATTATGGCGCCGTATAATGGCCACCGTAACCGGGTTAATTTTTCAAGTTCCAAATCCAAAGAAGATAAAGAAGAAGAACCGGTGAACTTGAAAAGAAACGACCACAATAACCGAATAAAAGTGGACATCCCGTCCTTCTATGGAACCAAAGGAGTAAAAGAATTTTTAGATTGGCAAATCGAAGTCGATCGATTCTTTAACGTTATGGATATTCCCAAAGACATACAGTTAAAGTTGGTTGTTTTCCGTCTAAAGAGTGTCGTCGCTATTTGGTGGGATAAATTGAGCGTGCAAAGACAACGACAACGAAAGAGACCAGTTCGATCTTGGAGGAGAATGAAGCAACTTACGATGGAACGATTCTTGCCGGAAAATTATGAACAGATCCTTAAGAAACTCCATCCCGAACCCGACAACGGTAACTCTTGGAGAAAGGATACGCACGAGAAATCAATCATGGTTTTGGGCGACAATAACTACGATCATATTAATTATACCATCAGTTTCTACTCTCGTTAAACAACCACCCATTCCGGAAAAGCCACCCGAAAAAGGCGAAGTCTTGCCGGACAAATTCGAAGAGAAAATCATCCCTGTCGTGATCGAGCCACAACAAGAAATCTTGACCAAGACCAAGGTGTTCGAACCAAATCTCGGACCGTCCACTGAAGAAACCGAAAGTGAACCGGTTAAGGACAATCTCGAGCCAACGAAACTTTTGTCACAAGAAGTCAAGAAGGTTGAGCCCGAATATGATATTTCCATTATTCCAACACCTAAGGTACCGAATCAAATCGAAAAAGTTCCTACTAAAAATCTTGTCGTTTCTTACACTTTCGAGTTAGATAAAGTATCTCTTGTATGGAGGCAATCCAAAGGCCAAGTTGTGGGTTCAAAGAGAATTTTCTACGCAAGTGATTTGATAAAACATCAAAACCCCAAAGAGTCTAATGAAGTCATTTTTCAAGTGAACTCGAGAGCGAGTTTTTTTCAAGTGAGGGTGACTGATATAGGAAGGATTCGAGAGCTATCAAGGTATTTTTTTTATATTTGGAAGAGTAGAAAACGAGCTCAAAAGAAGCTCGTAATCATGAATTGGAAACGGAAAACCATTCTCTTACGCGACTTCTCCCGCGGCATGGGTCGCGTGCCGGGTCAGGGGCGTGTCCTAACGGGTCCCGAACGAATTGCATTTATTTGTTTATTTGATTATTTTATTTCTTAATTAGTTTAGGATAATTATTTAGTTTTAGTAATTATTTATCATCTTTATAATTATTATTAGGATTATTATTTAGTTTCATTTTATTAATTATTTAATTACTTTTATAGCTGGTTTAGAATTAGGATAGATTTATTTTCATAGTTATCTTTGAATTAGTTTAGATTATAAATAGGATAGCTAGGTTTCATTGTTAATAAGTTTAATTATTTAATAAAAGTTTAGCTTTTTAGAGAGTTTTCTCTAAATTTTGAGTTTTACGGTTGTAATTCTCGTTATCAAAAAAAGTTAGACGCTTATCGATCCTTTCGCAAACCTACGCTGCATCAAAAGAAGTCAAACTTTTGATATGCTTACCCTGCTTTGATACGAATTAATCCCATCTGCTATATTATCCAATCACTAAATGCATAAGTTAAGTTCAATACAGGAATTATATAGCAGATTCTTCACTTGAGATCAGCACTTTGCTTCGAGTCGCACTTCCATTAACTTCTTCAACAAAAGCCTTGAGATTCACATATGAAGATCCACTTTCTTTCATCGCTTCTCTTGCCAAATCTTTCCACTTGTTAGCATTCTTTCTCATTTCTGATCCTGTTTCTTCACCTCCCATCACCATCTCTATGCACCTCGTAATCTCATCGCCTTCAACAACTCCCTCGTCGTTAGCCGCCACCCTCACTCCTGTTCCCCACTCGTCTTCCAAGAGCTTCGCGTTTGTCGTCTGATCGGTCCAGTGAGGAAACGCCACCACCGGTACCCCGCAGACTATACTCTCCATCGTCGAATTCCAACCACAATGCGTCACGAAACAACCTAATGACCGATGTGATAGCACCTCTACCTGACTGCACCATGGCACTATCAACCCCAATTCTTCCAATTCCTCTTTGCAACTCAATTCCTCATCGTCTTCTTCTTCTACTTCTTCTACTTTCCGGTTGCCATCTTTATTTCTCACCACCCACAAAAACGGCCTCCCGCTCACTAGCAAACCGCGTGCCATTGCCTCCTTTTGTTTCTTTGACAACATTATAATGCTACCAAAAGATATATAAACGATGGACCCTTCTGGCTTTGTGTTCATCCATTCCAAATAGTCTTTTGATGTTTCATAAAGATCTCCCCCAAAAGATGTGTCCGATGGATCCTTTCCATCCAAGAAAGCGGACGGAATCAGCGGCCCTACAGCTATCAAGTTCAGCCTGCCATCGATCTCTTTCAAGGCCTCTTTTTCCAATGCATCGAAGCTATTTACGAATATTTTAGGCTTGTCTTCCGTATCCAGAACAGCTAGCTGTTCTTTGAATAACGGCATAGCAAAATTGTAAATGTTTGAAGGGAGAAAAAAGGAGGGGAGATCGCGGGTTTTGAGCAACGGTAACCCTGGTAATTGGATCGACCATGAAGGTTCATTGCAATCGTCTCCAATGAGTTTATCGTACCCGTTGAAGTAATAGTAGTAGATACGAAATACGGACGCCGGTTGAATCCAAAGAAGCGCGGATGGCACGTTAAGGCCACGCACCACCCCCGCCGCCCACGGGAGGAGGAGGGTGTAAACCAAACAAGTGACCGGAGTGCCATCTGCAGCGCAGGAAAGAATGGTTTCTTTCAAGCTCTGTGATCCCAGAGTCTTCAACTGATTCATGTAGAAAATGGCATCTTTGACACTGTAGCCGTCATCAAACCCATCGGAGAAAACAGCGAAGTTCAAAGACTCTGGAATCCGACCAGCTTTGGTCATGCGGCGGTAGGCGGAGATGCATGTGGCGAAGGTGACTTTGACGCCTAGCCGGAGGAGTCGTTTAGCGAACTGGAGAGTGGGGTTGATGTGACCTTGGGCTGGAAAGGTTAGCAAGAGGAAGTGAGGTTGAGTTTGAACATTAACCTTTGTCATTGTGGGGGTATGGGTTCGTACCCTTAGGTTGTAGTGAATCTCTAAGTGTGCTTTAATGGCTGCGATGGATTTATATATATATATATATATATGGTGGGAGCTAGTGTTTGGGGAAAAAACACTGACGTTTGTGGTGACGAAAGAGATAGAATATCAAGAGAAAGAGATAGAAGAATATCAAGAGAGATTGTGGTTTGCGTTGCAATCCAAAATACCTCTTATCTTATGTTAGATAGCACTCCAAGTTTTTTGAAGAGCTTGGTTTTTGGCCGCTTATGTATTCAAAAAATCTTTCACAAATAACCTTTTTTTTGTCTCTATTTACATGTTTTTGTTAGATTTTTCCAATGTTCTAAAAAACTCGCCGCACAGCCGTCATGACGCGCCATGGCACCAAGGCTTGTGTGTCACGCCACGTTAACCCCATGGCACGTCATGGCCTAATGCGCGGTTATTGTAATGAGATATTTGATTTTCTTTACGTTTTTAATATTTTATTTGCAAGTTTTATATATACAACCTAATTTAACTTCCTTATTACTATTGACTCATTGAGTAACACTACAAAACATACGTTTTTATATATAATATTATATATGAAATAGAAATTTGACGCCATAAGTTACGCCTTAAAAACGTCATGACTTCGCCGTGGGTCCTAAGGTTTGACCTCGCCGCCACGTCACGCCTCATGTCATTTAGAACCTTGGATTTTTCTAATAATTATATAGACTTATATGATGAAATTATTTTAATCTATTTAAATGGTCTTTATTCAATATAGGTCCATGGGTTTTGATATTAAGAGGCACAATTAGGGTTTAATAGAAACCATAATCACATGCCTATAAAATGGTTATGGTCCCCAATATACCAAAGCACAATAAACGATTTTCTAAACCCCATCTATTAGAAATCGGTCGTTCGGTATAGAACATCGAAGGCTTCGGTTGAGGAAGATCATCACGCCCACTCTATTCGTTCATTGTCAAGGTTCCGCGTAAAGAAGACAATTAATCAATGGATTCAGGTATGTTATTTGCTTCTTAATGATTCGATAGTATGATTTGGTCCTTAGGATTGATTTGGGAAAATTTCCAACAAGTGGTATTAGAGCCACCATATCTATTGAATTGTTAGATTTCTGTTATCGATTTCGTATGTTAATTTTGTTAAATGGCATCAATTGTTTTTTCTTGTCTTTATAATTGATGTCGACCATTCACATCTAAGGGTTTCCAAAAGAAAAAAAAGGTATATATATGTGGTGATCCTGCATTGACCGTAGTTGTTTATATGATAATATGTTTAGTTTCATTTTTTTTAAATGTTATTACATAAATTATTATTGATAATATCAGCATGGGTTTCGTGTAGCAATAGTATATTGTTGCAAGCAATTTCGACTCATAATACAAACTAAGGTCATATAGTACAGTGTTATTTTTGTTTTGTTTTGTACGTTATGCATAAATAGTAGTAAATTTTGTGTGATTAAATTATGGTATTGATTTTCGTAATTAAGGATAATCATTCTATGATTTCGAATTTTGCTTATTTTATGGAAATTAAATTATTTATTTATAAGGAAATAAACTATTTGTTTGGGTAATCAACCCTACCTTATTTATAAAATTTGGTGTATTTTGAATAAATTTAAAATTTATTCGATTAATTAATTTTGCAACTTGTCTAGTTTTTGAAGTTGATTTATTGATGTGATATTGTTACCAATGTAACCTCTGTTACATTAATTAATTCGATTGAAAATACTTAGATTTTTTTTTTTTGGTATGAAGTTATTTATGCGAATTGTGATCGGCCCTAAGGAAGACACAATTTGGCCAAATAATAACATGCGTGCAATGATAAATACGTGACAATCATAATGTATTTTTCATGTGAACAAAAGTCGATCCAAAGAAAGGCTATTGTTTGACAGTACTGATTATCAGTATTTGATCAATTCGTTGAGAGTACCACTTATATTTAATTTCTCTGTCCAAAGACTAGAAATTAATGGTGTCCTAGGTATCTCAATAAGTTTTTTTTTCTCCCATTTGGAATTATTAAATTTTATTTTGAGCGTATTTTCTTTATTTTTGTTCTATTCAGTTTCAATTGCCACTGCTACCAATGTATCTTCCCAAGTAAGTAACATCCCAATGCTTAGTGGGACAAATTTCAAAATATGGAAAGACACCGTAGAAATTGTTCTCGGTTGTATGGATCTGGATATGGCACTTAGGACAAATCGACCCTTTGCCACTAGGGAAAATGCCAACGAGGCAAAAATTGAGAAATGGGATCGATCTAACCGAATGTGCATGATGATCATGAAACGCTCCATTTCAGAAGCGTTTCGGGGCTCTATTGTTGAAAGTGAGAATGCCAAGAAGTTCCTTGATGAAATCCAAAGTACTTCGCTAAGAATGAAAAATCTGAGACGAGTAACACTTTGGCTAAACTCGTCTCAATGGAGTACAAAAGGAAAGGGAACATTCGGGAGTACATAATGGAAATGTCCCACCTCTCGTCAAAACTCAAGGCACTAAAGTTAGAGTTATTTGAGGATTTACTCGTGCACTTGATTTTGCCTTCACTTCCTGTACATTTTGGGCAATTTAAAGTAAGTTATAACACATTGAAGGACAAATGGTCTGTTAGAGCATAAATATGTTCGATACAAGATCAACAAGACTGAAGGTCAAAGGTCAAGAAAGTCAAAGCTGAGAAAGTCAACACTCATCAAAATCAAAGTCTATTTGTAATAAAAGTCAAAATATTTGTATTTTAGTTTCTTTGTATTTTAGTTGTAGGTATAAATACCTTGTATTTCTATTTTTAGTGGTAACAAGTCTTATTGAGAATCTGAGAGTTATATTCAGAGAGAGAATTGTAGAGAGAGAAAGAGGAGTTCTAGAGAGAGAAAGTTTGTAAATCGTTTGAATTGATTGGAATCAAACAGGTAATTGAAATATGTTATTTGTTTGATTCTTTGATTGTGATTAGGAACTAGAATCTGGGAATAACATGGTTCCTAAATGAGCTCATTTCTTACTGTGTACAAGAAGAAGAAAGACAAATGAGGGATAAGACAGAAAGTGCTCATTTGGCCACAACTTCCAACAAAAGGAAGAAGAAAGGAGTCACTGCAGAAGGATCTTCTTTAAAGAAACAAAAAAAGCATAATGAAGAATTTGTCTGCTACTTTTGCAAGAAGTCGGGGCACATGAAGAAATATTGCTCCAAGTACGCTGCATGGCTTGTTAAGAAGGGTTTGCTTCTAACTTTGGTTTGTTCTGAAGTTAATTTAGCTTCTGTACCTAAAGATACTTGGTGGATAAACTCTAGTGCTACTACTCGTGTAAGTATGACTATGTAGGGTTGTCTATGTAGCCGACTGCCAAATGATGCTGAAAGATTCATCTATGTGGGCAATGGCAATAAAGTAGCAGTATAGGCTATAGGGACTTTCAGATTTCAGTTAAAGACTTGATTTTATTTGAACTTGTTTGAGACATTTGTTTCACCGTCTTTTAGATGAAACTTAATTTATGTTTCTAGTTTGGACAAATCAAGTTATTCTTGTTCATTTGGAGATAATAAAGGTATTCTCTATCAAGATTTAACTTTAATTGGTTGTCATTCTTTGATTGATAATCTGTATATGCTTGATATTGCAAGTTCCTATAATGAAGTATTGCAAACAAGTTCACGTGGTACAAAGCGAAAATTAAGCAAGAATTCTGCTACATTATGGCACAAGCGTTTAGGTCATATCTCTAAACAGAGAATCCAGAGACTTGTGTCGGATGGGATTCTTGAACCCCTAGATTTGACAGACTTTCAAGTTTGTGTTAAATGTATTAAGGGGAAACAAACCAACATTAGAAAAGTGGGTGACGATAGAGCTAAAGATGTCTTAGAATTGATACACACAGATATTTGTGGCCCATTCCCTAAGGCTTCATGGAATGGACAATAATACTTCATTACATTCATAGACGACTACTCTAGATATGGCTATTTGTATCTAATTCATGAGAAGTCTCAATCCCTCGACGTTTTCAAAGCATTTAAAGCTGAAGTTGAACTTCAACTTGGAAAGAAAATTAAGGCCATCAAATCCGACCGTGGTGGTGAATACTATGGTAGATATGATGGATCAGGAGAACAACGTCCACGGCCCTTCGCGCTTTTCCTTAAAGAATGTGGAATCGTTCCACAATACACTATGCCAGGAAAAACTAGCATGAATGGTGTTGCAGAACGAAGAAATAGAACTCTTAAGGATATGGTAAGAAGTATGATCAGTCATTCCTCTTTGCCAGAATCACTTTGGGGAGAAGCACTAAAGACTGCAGTGTATATTCTTAATAGGGTACCTATCAAAGCAGTTGCCAAAACCCCATATGAACTCTGGACAGGAAAAAAGCCTAGCATTAGGCATTTGCATATTTGGGGTTGCCCATCTGAAGCACGACCTTATAGGCCAAATGAAAGAAAGTTGGACTCAAGAACGGTTAGTTGTTACTTTGTAGGTTATGCTGAAAGATCTTGATGTTACAAATTTTAAGGGATGTTGTCTTTGAAGAAGAACTTGTTAGTGATAGTAATATGGTTTATATACCTATTACTATTCATAGCAATGTTCAAGATAGTCTTAACGATGTTCAAGACCATGTTCCTGACATCGTCCCAAATATTACTCCGATTACAGATAATAGCGTCTAGGATCTTATTCCTGACATTGCATCGGAACAAGACAACAATGTGATGATTCATCCAACACCACTTATAGAACAACCTCAACAACCTCAAGAAATGCCATTAAGGAGATCCACTAGAGAGAAAAGGAGTGCAATTCCAAATGGTTATATGATGTATCTCCAAGAACATGAGGATAATAATGGCTTGTCAGAAGATGACCCGATCAACTTTTGCAAAGCCATGCAAAGTTGTAACTCCCAAAATTGGATTGATGCCATGAAGGATGAAATGAAGTCTATGAAGGACAATGACGTTTGGGATCTTGTCGAGTTACCTAAAGGTGCGAAACCAATTGGTTGTAAATGGTTATTGAAAACCAAAAGGGATTCAAAGGGTAACATTGAAAGATATAAAGCTCGTCTAGTTGCAAAGGGCTTTACTCAAAGGGAAGGCATTGACTATAAAGAAACTTTCTCTCCTGTATCTTCGAAAGACTCTTTTAGAACTATGATGGCGCTGGTAGCTCATTTTGACTTAGAGTTGCATCAAATGGATGTTAAGACAGCGTTTCTCAATGGAGACATTGATGAGACGATTTACATGCGACAACCAGAAAACTTTGAATCAGGAGATCCAAAGTCTATGGTTTGCAAGTTAAAGAAATCCATCTATGGTCTAAAACAAGCTTCCCGTCAGTGGTATCACAAATTTCATCAGGTAATTACCTCATATGGTTTTGAGGTTAATATTGTTAGAGCATATATTTGTTGCATACAAGATCATAAAGACTGAAGATCAAAGTCAAGCCAAGTCAAATCTCAAAGTCAAAGTCAAAGTCAATTGTAATAAAATGTCAAAGTTTAGTTGTTTGAGTGTTTTTGTGTTTTGCATGTACAATGTCTTGAGTGTTTTATCCTTTTTGTATAAATAGGGATATAGCTTGTGTTGTGCGTGTAGATCATATAGAAGAATTGTGCGCGTTCATGTGTTAGAGAGAGAAAGTTGTGAGAGCATACTTGTACGCATTATGTGATTGAAATAAAATAGTAATTGATTGAAATTTAAGTTGTCATATTGTTTTACATTGTTATCTGGGATAACAATTGGTATCAGAGCCGATCGAAATTCAGAAAACAAGGATCAAATTCAGAAATGTTCATCGAAAGTTTCAAGAACTCGCAAATCGTCCTGCTACATTTTGATTTCTCGAATTAGTGGTGTTTTGGAGTAGAATTTGATTTCATTGTATTCGTTTTGATAAATAGAACACTTTTGGTTTGATAAGTTTATCCTAATTCACATCGGTTTAGCATGAATTTTGAGTTTTATTAAAAAATGTGTACGAGTTTTTGAAAACTCACTGTTCTAGATAGAATTGTATTCTCTAGTGTTTTAGATTCAAATTCATCATTTCTAGCCTGCTCGAGAGATGAAATCGAAGTGATTTGCAGAGTTTCAAGCGATTTGGTAAAGTGTTGAAGTGGATTCAAGTTGAAAATTCGAGTTTTTGTTCGAAGAAGTCTAGAACTCGCTAGATCTCAAGAACACGCAGAGGAAGAACTCGCATAACTAAAGAACTCGCAAAGGTCTATAATTCACGAGAAGAGAAGAACTCGCAAAGAGCTTTGTGCGAGAAGAAGAAACTCGCACATCCTTAGGTGCAAGTTTATATTGTTCATGATCTTTGTTGTACGCGAAGTAATCTGCGAGAAGTGGATCGTGCGAGAAGAAGAGTCTGCGAGTTTTCATTTAGCGTGAAGTAAAAAGTTTAAAATTTTTCTAAGTCCTAAACTCGCAAGGGTTCAGCGAGAAGTGCTTTGCGAGTTTACATTTAGCGCGAATTAGAAAATTGAAAATTTTCTAAGTCTTAAACTCGCTAAGGCTTGCGAGAAGTTGATAGAACTCGCACATTGTATCGTGCGAGAACCAGAAATTCGCACAAGGTTTCTTGCGCGAACTAGACTTCTCTCATCCTTCATTGTGCGTGAAGCTCAAACTCGCACAACCCTTTGTGCGAGAAGTGAGTTCACTTAGCCTTCCTTGTGCGCGAAGATCAAACGCGCATAAAGGGCTTTGCGAGAAGTTGTTATGTTCTTTGTTATGCGCTTTCTGTACTTTGAATATTTTCTGATTTTTTTCTGAAATTTGACAAAGTTTGATTTTTGTAGATCCAGTTTTATTTCTGAATTTTGATGATCATTACAAGCAGTGTAAAAGCAAAGATGACTTCCAAAGACGCTCTCTCCATTGGTACTGATGTAAAGCCCCCGGTTCTGTTCAAAGGGGAATATGAACAGTGGAAGGACCGATTCCTTGACTTTGTTGACCGGCATGCAAACGGAGAAAACATTCTTTTGTCCATTATGGAAGGTCCAATGGTACCTCTTACCATTGAGATACCTGATGACGAATCTTCGGACAGTGAAGATGGAGATGAAGATAGAGTTAGAAAAACAAAGACTGTTCCGAAAGATATTTCCCAGTACACTGAGGAACAGAAAAGCAGATACAAGGCCGATAAGCAAGCCAGATCTCTACTCTTACAAAGCATTCCAAATGAGATCTACATAAAGATCGACAGCTACAAAGCCAATGCAAAGGAGATGTGGGGTCCACTCCAGAAAATGATGATGGGTTCGAAGGTCTGAAATCAAATGAAGGTAGCAAAGTGCATAAACAACTACGAAGAGTTTAAAGCAAAAGAGAATGAGAGTTTGGAGGATACATACGAGCGATTTGTTCTTCTTCTGAATGAGCTTTCAAAGAACAAAGTCAAAAAGAAGCAAATCGAGAACAACGTCAAATTCCTCAGCATTCTTCAACCGGAGTGAAAGAAACACATAAGACGAATGAAACAGATGAAAGACCTAAGTGATATCCCACTCCATGAAGTGTATGAAACGTTAAGACAAAAAGAGGAAGAGAAGGAGAAGACTGAGAAAACTGTTGATCCGATTGCTTTGGTGGCTGGTCAGAAAGAAAAGGGGAAAAAAGAAAAGAAGAAGAAGAAAAAAATTGTGGTTCCATGCTCAGATGATTCTGCTGATTCTGATTCTGATAGTGACGATGGAGAGAATATCAAGCAAGCCATGTTGCTATTGACCCGTGCATTTCAAGAGAAGTTTTACAAGAAGCCGGGTTCAAACAGTCAGAGATACTCCTCTAGATAGAAGAATAATGAGCACCGAGAACGAGTAGAAGGAAGAAGGTACGAGGAGAAGAAGTTTGGAGATAGAAAGACTGAGGAGAAGAAGAGATATGTAAATGATTATGGTGCTGAGAAAAAGACTAAGGATATGGTTAAATGCTACAACTACGGAAAGTTGGGTCACTATGCCAAGGACTGTCGGAAGCCTACAGTCAGAAATTCCGACTACTACAAATAGAAGATGCTTTTAGACAAACAGAAGGAAGCTGGAAAAGCACTAATGGCTGAAGACGAGTTCTGGCTGGACCATTCTGACGAGGATGAAAAAGTAGAGACAGCAGACATGTGCTTGATGGGCAAAGAGGTGAAATATGATGAGTCTGATGAAGAGACATCTGATGAGGTACTTAATTTTTCTAAATCTGATTTTGTAACCAAAATGGAAGCCATGATGATCGAACTTCAAGATCTTCAATCTAAACTGAAAAAAGAAAAGAACAGAGTTGCGAAGAAACGTCAAACAATTTTTGAACTTAACAAGCAACTTGTTGGGAATAAAAGTTTGATTGATTCTCTGAACAAAGCTGCTTCTGATTTTAAAATGCAAAAAGATGGTTTTGAAAATAAGATTTCTGAAATTGTTTCCAAGCTTTCAAAGTCTGATCTTGAAAAGCAAGAATGTGTTCTAAAAACTCACAAATTGCAGGTTGAAAACAAGAGCTTAGAGAAAAAGGTAAATGGTTTAGAAGCCAAGTTATATGCTAGAGGACTAACAGATCAAACCATTTTCTTAAACACACCTAATGAGGAAGTTGATTTTAAAGAGAAGTGGGGACTCGGTTATGTGAGTCCGTGATCTTTTACCAGATAAATCAAACAACAAAGATATAACGATTACCAACCTGTTTCTGATTACAAATGCGGATTACAAAGGTTCGGTATTCTTGATCAGTTTAGCTCTCTCTGTTTTCTCTCTTTTTACACCTTGGATATGTGTTGTGTGTGTGTGTTCTATATTCTGATGTTACAGAGAGATAGATAGAGATAATATCTATATATTAGATATTATCAAAACTTAATATAAACTAATATTAAACTAAAACATAATATCTAAATAATATCTAGATATTATAACTTTGACGCTTATTACAATTTGACCCTAGACTATTGTTGAGAGTGACTTGTCAGCTTTTAGCTTCGGATTGCGATCTTCGGATTGGATGATCTTGAATCCAATGAGACTGTGGTCTAACAATCTCCCCCTTTGGATCAAGATCATTACTAAAAAGATTTTAGCAATTCAGTCTTCTTTTTCAGCTCAGAAGATGCAATCTCTTTCTCTAGCTCAGAATGCTTTAGCAAAGTATCTTCAAAGAAAATTTATCTGAAATCAACATGTCTTCAGAATACTTTGATCTCGCATTTCTTTGTTAGCTTTTCTCTTCTCCAATGTCTTGTAATGTAATAGACTGAACATTTCTTCAAGCTTTAGATTCTCCCCCTTTTGATGGAAAGTGCAACAATTTCATCAAAACTTGATGACAAGAAATGTTGGTCATAAGGTGCCTCTGATTCGTCAATGCAATAGATATTTATCCAGATCTTTGCAAATCTAGACAAAATAGTCATGTAACACCTGTAGCAATAAACACATCAGTTAGAAACGCCTGATACCAATTGTGAGTCCGTGATCGTTTACCAGATAAATCAAACAACAAAGATATAACGATTACCAACCTGTTTCTGATTACAAATGCGGATTACAAAGGTTCGGTATTCTTGATCAGTTTAGCTCTCTCTGTTTTCTCTCTTTTTACACCTTGGATATGTGTTGTGTGTGTGTGTTCTATATTCTGATGTTAGAGAGAGAGAGAGAGAGATAATATCTATATATTAGATATTATCAAAACTTAATATAAACTAATATTAAACTAAAACATAATATCTAGATATTATAACTTTGACGCTTATTACAATTTGACCCTAGACTATTGTTGAGAGTGACTTGTCAGCTTTTAGCTTCGGATTGCGATCTTCGGATTGGATGATCTTGAATCCAATGAGACTGTGGTCTAACAATCTCCCCCTTTGGATCAAGATCATTACTAAAAAGATTTTAGCAATTCAGTCTTCTTTTTCAGCTCAGAAGATGCAATCTCTTTCTCTAGCTCAGAATGCTTTAGCAAAGTATCTTCAAAGAAAATTTATTGTAAATCAACATGTCTTCAGAATACTTTGATCTCGCATTTCTTTGTTAGCTTTTCTCTTCTCCAATGTCTTGTAATGTAATAGACTGAACATTTCTTGAAGCTTTAGATTCTCCCCCTTTTTGATGGAAAGTGCAACGATTTCATCAAAACTTGATGACAAGAAATGTTAGTCATAAGGTGCCTCTGATTCGTCAATGCAATAGATATTTATCCAGATCTTTGCAAATCTAGACAAAATAGGCATGTAACACCTGTAGCAATAAACACATCAGTTAGAAACGCCTGATACCAATTGTGAGTCCGTGATCGTTTACCAGATAAATCAAACAACAAAGATATAACGATTACCAACCTGTTTCTGATTACAAATGCGGATTACAAAGGTTCGGTATTCTTGATCAGTTTAGCTCTCTCTGTTTTCTCTCTTTTTACACCTTGGATATGTGTTGTGTGTGTGTGTTCTATATTCTGATGTTAGAGAGAGAGAGAGAGAGAGAGAGAGATAATATCTATATATTAGATATTATCAAAACTTAATATAAACTAATATTAAACTAAAACATAATATCTAGATATTATAACTTTGACGCTTATTACAATTTGACCCTAGACTATTGTTGAGAGTGACTTGTCTGCTTTTAGCTTCGGATTGCGATCTTCAAATTGGATGATCTTGAATCCAATGAGATTGTGGTCTAACAGGTTACGATAACCCCCACTACTTAAAGAAAGCAATCAGAAAACAACCATCTTTATATAACTTTGATTTTCTATTTGCGACTGGTAAATATCCTCATTTAAAACCCAAATTTGTTACCAAGTCATCTGAAGAGGTAGAGGCCAAAGAAGATAAGAATAGGAAGAATACAAATAAAATTCAACTACCATTCTGCTATCAAAAAGCTAAATGATAGTTATCTTTTAGAAAATCCAAAGTTTCTTTCAAATGATTATTTTGCTAGTTATTTTACTACAGAGTTGGAGGCAAAACTGATTAAATCTAAAATTTACATTCCTCCACTCGTATTAGAAAGCAAAATAATGGATCTTGAAAATATTTTATCTGATGAAAGAATTTTGGTTGACATTGAACAAACTGTATTTTCTACTGTAATGAAGAACAATGTTGTTAAAACTGAATTCAAAGAGTGTTCAACATCTTCTAAGGCACCTCAAACTTGGTAAGATGATTTTGATGACTTATTTGCGTCTGCAAATGATTTTTTAAATTCTGATGATGGGTGTGTTGAGGAAAGTATTGATATGTTTGACTTTAATGCTAAACTTCCAGATCATTCTGCTTTTATTATTAATTCTGAAGCTTTACCAAGTGTTTATGAAGTAGGTGAATCATCGACTAAGGTTGGTGAATCAGTTTCTGTGAGTACTGATTACTATGAGAAAGGTAAGAAGCAAAAGAAACGGCGCTCACAGAAATGGAACAACACTGGTAAGATCAAGAAAAGACAAACTCAGAAATCTGTTTTTCCTAACAAATCTAAATTTGTTGTTTCAGATTTGAAAAAAAAAAGGTCGGAAGAACGAACTGAATGGCGACCAAAACGGAAGATTGATGAGAGTTCAGAATCATGTCCTGAAAATGTTTGTAATAGATCAACTGATAGTAGTTCTGATGTAGTTGGTACTATTGCTTCTAATAAAAAACTTGTAATTCCTTACAAGAAATATACAATAAAGCAATTACTCCAATTATCTCGGTCTGCTACTAAGTCTTCTACATATAGACGGAATGATTTTGTTTCTCACCGATATTATGTTGATTGGTTTGGTACTTATCATGTTTATTCTTATAAGTCATATGCTTCAAATGTTTCAAAGGTTTTTCAAAAGTTCAAAGGGTCCATATACAAATGGATGCCAAAATCTTGCGCCAATCTGAAAGGACCCACATTTAAATGGGTACCTAAAGTAATTGTTCCCTGATTTCTCCTGTGCAGACCCATCATATGTGGTACTTGGATTCTGGTTACTCCAAGCATATGACTGGGCAGAAAGATATTTTGTCTAATTATACAGAGAAATACTATGGGAACGTGCGATTTGGAAATAATCAGTTTTCACCGATTTTGGGCTACGGAGACGTGATTCAAGACAACGTGACGATTACGAAGGTGAGCTACATGGAAGAATTAGGAAATAACCTGTTTAGAATTGGACAGTTCTGTGACAAAGACCTAGAGGTAAATTTCAAGGCCAAGAGATGTTCTGTGCGTACTGGAGACGGTAAAGAACTCTTGGTCGACACGAGAAAGTCTAACCTCTACACGATTAATCTGTCAAAAGTACAGACTGACAATGAGGTGTGTCTACTATCAAAAGTCTCGTTGCAACAAAGCTGGTTATGGAACCGAAGGCTTTCTCACATGAATTTTCGTTACATCAACAAACTGGTCACGGGCAAATTAGTCAAAGGACTTCCTGAGCTTAAATACGAAAAAGAACATATGTGCGCAGCGTGCGAGAAAGGAAAGATGAAGAGAGTCGCTCATAAGCCAAAGCCTGAGCCTAGTAAAAGTTCTCCACTTGAGTTGTTGCATATGGATCTCTGCGGTCCTATGCGTACACAAAGCATAAACGGCAAGAAATACGTATTAGTGATTGTCGACGATTACTCGCGGTACACATGGGTAAAATTTCTGAGATCAAAGAATGAGACGCCCGAAGTCATCATCAATTTCTTAAAGACTACCCAAGTGAATCTGCAAAAGCCAGTCAAGCTTCTACGAACAATTATCTCGAATCGGTCGGGATAACACATCAATATTCTGCTGCCAAAACGCTAGAACAGAACGGAGTAGTAGAAAGACAAAACCGAACGCTAGTTGAGGCCGCTCGAACTATGCTAAGCCAATCGGATCTACCTCTGTTTCTATGGGCCGAAGCTGTATCGACTGCTTGCTACACGCAGAATCGCTCCATAATATATCGCCGGTTTGGTAAAACTCCATATGTTTTAATAAATAATCGTACACCAAGCATTAAACACTTTCATATTTTTGGATGTAGGTGTTTCATGCTGAACTATAAAGAGAACTTGAACAAGTTCAGTCCCAAGGCTGACGAAGGCATTTTCATTGGCTACTCTCAAACATCTGCAGCCTACAGGGTCTATTTGAAGAAGTCAAAGACTGTCATAGAAAGCGTAAATGTTACATTTGATGAAGAGTTTTCTTCTGAACAAAGCAGTTCAGAACCCGTACTTACAGGAGTACTAGCTTCTGGACAAATCAGTCCAGAACCTGTGGTTAATGCTACTAATTCTGATAAAGCATCTACATTTACATCTCATTTATCAGAATTAGATTTATTGTTTGAATTCTTTTATGATGAGTTTCTTGGATCTAAACTGCCTAAATCTGTTGTGATTGATAGACCTGAAGAGTCAAGTGGTCATCTTCCAGTCACTTCAGATGTGTCTACTGAATTCATTCCCCCGATTCAGCAAGAAACTCTGGTTCAAACAACTACTCCTTCAGTTGATGTTGTACATGAAAATGTTGAGACAGAAGTTGCTGACTCAGTTGGTTGCACTGTAACGTCTACTCAACAGCCAAAAATTGTTGTACCAACTGATGCTTCTGCACCAAATACTTCAACTAAACAATTCCCTGAACAAGAAGACACTAAAAGTGGATACTTAGATGAGAATCATGATCAATCTACATCAAATCCACTCCCTCATGAACATAAGTGGACCAAAGAGCACCCAATAAGCCAAATCATTGGAGATCCATCCAAACCGGTGCAAACTAGGTCTGTTACTTTAAACATGTGTATGCATAACTCATTCCTGAGTAAGATAGAGCTAACTCGCGTATCTGAAGCTCTAGTTGACTCAGATTGGGTAACTGCGATGCAAGATGAGCTGAATCAGTTCGAAGCATTAAAAGTCTGGAGACTTGTGCCTAAGCCTGAAGGAAAGACTATAATCGGCACAAAATGGGTATTCAAGAAGAAAAAGGACGAAGATGGTATCGTGATCAGAAATAAAGCAAGACTAGTGGCTAAAGGATATAGGCAAGAAGAAGGTATTGACTATGACGAGACTTATGCTCTAGTGGCGCGCATCGAGGCTATCCGCATGTTTCTAGCATATGCCGCTCACAAGAAACTTCACCGTCTACCAAATGGACGTGAAGACTGGATTTCTCAATGGCATTCTCAAGGAGGAAGTCTACGTCTCTCAGCCTGAAGGCTTTGTCAATCCAGAAAAACCTAATCATGTTTACATTCTGGACAAAGCTCTTTACGGTCTGAAGCAAGCCCCTCGAGCCTGGTACGAAGTACTATCTAAATTCCTAGTCAAGTTTGGCTTTTCTAAAGGTAAGATCGATACTACTTTGTTTATTAAAAAGGAAAAAAGTCGATATCATTTTAATTCAGATTTATGTGGATGACATCATATTTGGCTCAACAAATCCAAAATACTGTAAGAATTTTTCTAACCTCATGGTGTCTAGATTTCAGATGAGTATGATGGGAGAGATGAATTTCTTTCTCGGATTACAAGTCAAACAATTTTCAACGGGGATTTTTATCAAACAATCAAAGTACATTTTCGATATTCTTAGAAAATTCAAAATGGAAAACTGTACATTTATTGGAACTCCGATGGCACCTGGAACTAAGATTAGCACTAATCCTTCGGGAAAAACTGTCGATGTTAGAACCTACAGAGGGATGATTGGTTCTTTGATGTATTTAACTTCTAGTATGCCAGATATAATGTTCTCTACATGTCTATGTGCTCGATATCAAGCTAATCTAAAAGAATCCCATTTGTCTGCGGTCAAAAGAATTTTTTTATATCTGAAGGGCACTGCAGATCATGGTCTGTGGTATCCTAAGGATACAAATTTTGAACTGACAGCATATTCAGATGCAGACCATGCAGGTTGTATGCTTGACTGGAAAAGTACGTCGGGACACATACAATTTCTAGGCGATAAACTCGTGAGTTGGGCTTCAAAGAAACAACTATGTGTATCCACATCAATAGTTGAGGCAGAGTACGTCGCTGCGGCGAGCTGCTGTTCTCAAGTGTTGTAGATGAGAACACAACTCCGAGATTATGGCTTTCAATACAACAAGATCCCGATATACTGTGATTCGAAAAGCGCCATTGCTATATCTGCGAATCCTGTTCAACATACGAAGACCAAACACATCGATGTTCGATATCATTTTATCAAAGATAATGTCGAAAAAGGTACAATCGAACTTTATTTTGTAAACACCGATTACCAACTTGCTGATTTATTTACCAAGCCTCTCGATGAAAAGAGATTTAATTTTCTTTTTTCAAAACTTGGTATGTTAAATCTCAAGACTTAATCTGTGTTTACCTACTAAAGTTTTTGTTATTGTTATTTTTCTTCATTTCTTTATTTTTAATCTGAAAGATATTTGCACTTAAGTTTGTTTATGATCTCAGGGGGAGTGTGAGGAGAAATTTAAGGTGATCTACATACAGTTGAGGGGGAGTTTATATTTTTGCATATGTTTATCATTGATAAATTTTCTGATGCATAACTACAGGGGGGTAAGAGATAAGAAGTACTGAATATGATTTCTGATTACATCTGATCAGAACTCGTACATTCAAAGTTTTATTGCTTTCTGTCATTTACTTTTTAATAAAATGTTGTGAATAAAGCTTTGTACTTTGACGACTTTTGATTTTTGCAGGATTGAGAGAAAGCTTACACGATCATATCATATAAGACTTATAGTTGACTTGATGATATTTAAGACTGAGCGAAAAGGTTTATTTCTAATCTTAATCTCAGACGTGTCTGAAAGACGGACAACTTTTAGATATGAAAACTTGTTCTTAAATGTTCAAACCACTTCTGATTCTTAAAACGATTTCATGAATTAAGAAGTGTGGTTTTAAATGTTTTCATTTTTCATGAGCTTAATCGTTATACAAATCGTGTGTTTCCAAAGATAAATACTTGTGTATTGTCTTTTCCATATACTTTCAAGTATTCACACACACCGGTTTAACTTTTTATTGAATATGTTATCACCGTGTCTCAAATTAAACATATTTTTCGATGGTGATACACCCCGATTGAACTTCAAAGAATTTTGAGCGTGATTTCATTTTGAAACATTTCTTTCAAGACTTGTCTATATTTTGATTCGTATAGACAATATCCAATTTTTGTTGACCTAAGCCTTAATTGCTAAATCATTTTTGTTTGAACTGATTATATCATTGTCAGATTCTCAAAACACTTCACTTGACTTTGTTTCATTTATTCAATTTCATTGTTTTGAGAAATCTTAAATGTTCAAAAGCTCACATATTGATAATGTGAAGCATACAAACACTGACTATGGTATTTTGTTATTAGTTGTCAAGAAAATCGTTGAGCAACATATTCTTTTAGGAAAACATGGGTTCATTGTGAGGACTTAAATGAAACTTCTATGGATTCACGTTAACCAGTGTTTCCTACCCAAGATGTTAATCCTTGAGTGATCGAAGAGTGAGAAGTCAAAATATATGAGTGTGGGTGTGATGAGGTAAAATGAAAAAGAGAGTTTGGTTAGAAGCGAGCTCAATGTTTTAAAAAGAAATAGTGTGAGAGATCAGAGTAAAAGAATATCAAACTTTGCATCAACTTTTTCTGAGTCGGGCAGCCACATTGCTGGTGTTTCACAATTATTCGTGAACATCATTGAAACATGCAACTAGCCCATGCCAACTCTTGATAAAAACCTCACCAATTACTCATTTTCTTCTCAACAATAAAATGTTTCAATATTTCAAGGGGACGCAGAACATAATCTATCTGATTTTCATTTGGAAAATTTGGATATTGAAAAAGAAGGAAGTTTTCCTCACCTTCGCACTTCGATCATGCACAATCGGGTATGTGTTTAACTGTTGTTGTCTCAATGGTTTACACAATTTTGAGCCTATAGAAAGCAATCATTTGTGCTTAATTCTTTCAAACACAAGCACGTACACACAGAGAATTTATTTTTCTGCCAAAACGTTCGTAGAATAAACTTGTGTTATTCAATGATTGAATGGAAGACCTGGGGGAGTGAACATCAAAAATCTCCCTTCCAATGTGTATTCGTTACACACGGTGACTTCGTGTTGCTGACAGAAATTTTAACTAATTCATTTGTTGATTCAGGTGTTACACTCATAATTTGTCTGAATTTGCAAAGATTTGGATGAATTTCTTTTTGGATCAATCGATGGTCAGAGGCTCAGTGATAAAAGATCAGTGGTCAGAACAGATTACGGACATTTCTTGTCAAAGTTTTGATGATCTCATGCTCCAATCATCAAAAAGGGGGAGATGCATTCAAGAAATGTTAATGATGGAAGAAATGGTCAAGAATTGATTGTGAAAGAAAGTTGTCAAAGCAAGTTTAAAGAGAGTAAATTGCAAGTGTTTGATTCAGATTGTTAAAGTTTGTTGAAAGTTGAAAGAGATAATTCAAAGATTTCTGAAAGCGAGCGAAGATTACTGAAATTTTCTTTGAAGACATTTTGCTGAAGCAGATTGAGCGAAATCTGAAGATAATTTCTTTCCTGTGTCTGAAAGAGGTTTTACAACCTTGGGGAGATTGTTACTATTCTTGAAGACAGACTTTAGGGAGATTGCTAAGTAAAAGGGGAGATTTAATCTGTTGATATTCTGACGAAAGGGGGAGATTGTACAAATTGAGCTTAAGGGGGAGATTGTATTGCAAAATCTTTTAGAGATGATCTTGAATCCAAAGGGGGAGATTGTTAGAGCATATATTTGTTGGATGCAAAATCATAAAGACTGAATATCAAAGTCAAGCCAAGTCAAAGCTCAAAAGTCAACTCTCAAAGTGAAAGTCAAAGTCAATTGTAATAAAATGTCAAAGTTTAGTTGTTTGAGTGTTTCTGTGTTTTGAGTGTATAGTGTCTTGAGTGTTTTTATCCTTTTTGTATAAATAGGGATATAGCTTGTGTTGTGCGTGTAGATCATATAGAAGAATTGTGCGCATTCATATGTTAGAGAGAGAAAGTTATGAGAGCATACTTGTACGTATTCTGTAATTGAAATAAAATAGTAATTGATTGAAATTGAAGTTGTCATCTTGTTTTACATTGTTATCTGGGATAACAATCGTTGATGATTGTGTATATCATAAGTTTAGTGGGGGTAAATATATCTTCATGATATTATATGTCGATGATATTCTGCTAGCAAGCAACGATATAGGTTTGCTTTGTGAAACCAAGAAATTTTTGATGAAGAAATTTGAGATGAAAGATCTTAGTGATGCCTTTTTCATATTAGGCATCAAGATACTTAGAGATCTTTCTCGAGGTATCTTTGGATTATCACAAAAGAACTATATCGATACAGTCCTAAGTAGATTCGTCATGAAAGATAGTAAACCAAGAGACACACCTGTAACCAAAGGAGACAAATTTGGTCTCAAACAGTGCCCCAGTAATGATTTTGAGAGAAAGGAGATGCAAAATATTCCTTATGCCTCAGTAGTTGGAAGTCTAATATATGCTCAAGTTTGTACTCGCCCTGACATAACATTTATAGTGAGAGTTTTGGATAGATTTCTAAGTGATCCTGGCATGCAACACTGGAAGGCAATGAAACGCTGTAGATCCCAGAACAGTGCGATTTATCAGCAAAAATAATCAATGAAGAAAAATGAATAAACCACAACTTCTAGTCATATGATTAGATTCAACAATGAAGGGTTTAGGTTTACAGAGAGAATTTCTGATCAGAGAATGTAAACCTTATGACTAACAATTCTAACAATAATCTTCTTCTTCTAACCTAAAACTAGGTTAAGAAAACATATAAATATCAAACGTGTAAGTCCTAATGGGCTTTGAGGCCCATTTACAAAATAACTTTCAATTAATTACAATTTAAACCCTATAAATGCGTTATACAACTTTCAACGCACTAGGACTTTCAGTCCTAAGAATCTCCCCCTAAAGTTGAATAAGGCATTTATCTTCTTGAAATCTTCAAGCTTTGATCTTCTTTCCCTCTTGAATCTTTGAAGAACTTTGGTGTTGTTTGTCTTCATGTCTTTCCACGCTCCCCCTTGAATAAAGCTCTTCGTCTTCATAGATTCAACTTTGTAACCAGATTCAATGTATAGTAGCCTCGACTGAACGCACTATTGAGCAACTTTCAACTGTAGAAACTCAACACATCGGATCAGCACACAAGAAAGATAATGTGCGAGTTACGTGACATTCCACAGTGCATCTTCAGTTTAAAACAAAGAATATGTCTTTGAACTGCGAGTTAAATATGCTTTCAGCTTAAGAACTTGTTTCAATCAGCTCGTAGGAGGAATAAACTTTTAGCAGACACCACATGATAGGGATAGAAGAAATTCAATCTTGAAATCCAAAGGCTTTTCAACCTCAGATTTAAGAAAATCTGTTACTCCCCCTCAAATTTTGCTAACTCCCGCTCAACACGATAATCTGTGTCTTTGAATTTTGTGTCGTTCTCCCCCTCATGATGATTAGGAGAAACCTGAGCATCATGTAACTTCAAAGACAATTGGATGAGTAGCAAAAGATAACATAAATCGATACAGTAACCAAGGGTAACAGCTAACACAAAAACACAATAGTAACTTTTATCACAACAATTGAAATAATTGTGTGGTCTATTTTCAGAGTTGGCAATGGGGTATCTCTGATAGGACTTCCAGTTATCACTGAAGTAAAGTATTAAAAAAATTACTTCTCAAACTATTCTGCCAATATCACAAAGATATGTGATGGGAATCACAAAGATTCGGGCATGTGTGAAAGAAATATAAATCATATCGATTAGGCTCAAAGATCGATTCAACCTGGGACACAGGTTAGAAATCAATAGACACAGTGACATAAATATGAAGTTCGGAGACCGGAGTTGATGTCTTCCTTTTTCAATATCTACGACCTCCGAGTGAGGAATAGATATATTATGTGTTAAATCTCCGTGCTTATATGAAACAAGTATCTTCTGAGAGATACTTGAGTGGCTGTGTGGGGTGACACGAGTTATCGACACTGGGTCCATGTCTGTTTCAATATCCATCTCCAAAGAACGATAATGAATAGATTATGTGGTAACCCGGATAACTGACTCGGTTTGGTAAGGACCAATAATTCTTTTAAGTCCTGTCATATCCTCACCATATTCTTTTCGCTCCGAACTCATCTATCAATCTAGACCCCTTACTGATATCTATTAATTGGATGTGTTTCTTGGGTAGGTCCTTCCGGTTTTGGATTTACCATAGAAACATTTAAAGCCCTAACACTCCTTTAACTCGCCAAATAAAACATTAAAGTACAAGTCAAAACATTGAGGTACGAGTCCTGAACCGAAGTGTTCAGAAGTCGATATGAAAATTTAAACAAACATGGTACTCCCCCTCAAAAGTGGCATAACCCTTGATTGTAGTCATGTGACATGAATAATCTGAATTAAATCACGCATGACATTCCTGCAAAATAGATTCAGAAGATTTTGGTTTTGCTATCCATGCTGTGATGGATCCTTGATGGTTAATTTCCTTGGCTTTGAAGCTATTAAACTGAGGATTGGGGGTGCTATAAGTACCATACCAATTATTAACATACCTTGAATCCACAAAGTCACAATTTCCACAATGAGTGCAACAGATCTTTGCTCGGTTTAGACTGATCAACTTTCCTGTAGAATAAACATAAGTAGGTGAATCAGTCTTGAAAATAGATGACTTTGTATCAACTACAGGAGAATCATGAGACTTGTTTCCTTCACTGTCTTCTGTAGTTGGTTTCTTTCTCCAAACCATCTTTACTTTTCTAAAAAAATGATTATCTGAAGAATCATTAAACTCGTAATCAGAAGAACTGGAGTAGTAAATATGTATTTTGTTAGAGGTGTCAGTCTTTTTTTGTTTCTGTGAATGTCTTTTAGATTTTTGCTTTGAAGATTTGTTCACAAAAACCTTTTGAGAGGCAGAAGTTAAACATTCACCTTTTATAAAATGTGACTGGTTGATCACAAGTTGAATCCAAAAAGTCAACATGACTTGGAAGTTTTGGATCGAAATCAAACTGGTCTAACTTACTGTCTGAACATACCTCTGAATTCAAGAACGTTGAGAATTTCTTTTCCTCATCAGATGTGACATTATCACTTGTGGGAGTCTGGAAACTGGATGGATTTGTTCTTTTCAAAGGATCATTTGTGGAAGCATTTTGAAAATCGGAATGAAGATCCTTTTTGAGACACTTCAACTGAGGCTCTTTTCCTTTATCAAAAGAATTTGGTGAAACATCACCCAGAAAAGCTTTACAGAAAGAGGTATCTGAGGGTGGAGAAGAATGTTCTGACAGATTAATATTCTCCTCTTGAAGTAAGTCAAACTTAGCTTGAAGCTCAGCTTTATGATGTTGTTCTTTCAGCAGATCTGCTGCCAAGACAGACAGTTGAGAAGTGAGCTTGTTTAGCTCTGTCAGAAAGTATTCTTTTTTCTCCCTAGATCCAGATTCCTTTTGATTGGAATTGACACACTCGAGTTTGGATAACAACTCCTGTTTTTCCTTTTAAAAATTGATTCTTTCCTATTCAAATGACTCTTCTAACTGAACAATTTTCTTTTCTAAAATCAGAGGTGGAACATAGATCTTGTGATCCATCGATTCCTCCTCAAGTTCAACGGGTTTTGTATCGAGTTCAGCTTAGAAAATAGTCATTTGATAGAAAAGTGGGTTTTTCGGTGTTGTATGACGCATTCAACGAGTCATAAACAAAAGGAAGTTGCATTGTGGTATGTTTTTTCTTCTCAAAGTTTCCAGTTCTGGATCCTCATCAACAAGTGGTTTGGTCCATCTGATTTTGTACTATGGGTAGGTCTTGTCCACTCCCAAAAATTCGAAAGCATATAACGTGGGAACTTTGGTCAGGGCCTTTTTTAGAAAATGTGGGTTATCGTAACTAATACCCGTCTCTGAATATTTGAATTCTATAGGTGCATTCAGATGAATCGTTTGTCTAGATTGACCAATTTTGTAAAGTTTCAGTTCGAGATCCTTTAACTGGTCAGTTAACCTTTGATTTTCATTTTTATAAGACACACTTTTACTCACAATATCAATTTTCTCATTTTCTGACATGCAGAGCTTGTAAGTAAGATCATCTACTTTGGTCTTTAACTCTTCAGACTCTTTTGAAAAACTCTCGCACTCTTCCTTTAGATTTGAAATTTTGCACAAGTTTCCAGCATTTTTAATGCATTGATCATCATATTTGTCAAGTAGTATTTCAACTCTAGCTTCTAAACAAGAAACTCTCTCTTTTAGCTCAGAATAAGTTAGATGAGACATTGTTGCTTGAAAAACTTGAAGTATAGGGACTAAACTTGACAAAATATGAAAGAATCAATGTGCAAGAACCAAGAGTGACAACGTGTGAAACTTGAAAGTTTAGGGGTCAAAGATGACAAATGATTGAAACTTTGAAATACGGGGACTAAAAGTGACACAAACTGAAACTTAAAACTACAAGGACTAAAAGGGACAGAAAGTGAAACTTAAAGGTAGAAGGACCAAAAATGACACAAAATCAAACTACTAACTAGAAGGACTAAAAGTGTAAAATTTAAAACTTCTAACGGATTAACTGGACTCTAACTGAAAATGGACTAAAAATTAATTAAAACTTAACAAAATTAACAAACTAACGGACACTAACTGGACTAACGAAAAAAGGACTAAAATGAAAAAAATTTAACCGCAACTTAACGGAAACTTAACGAGATCACTATTCATCATCTCCTTCGTTGAGACAAACCTGCAAAACTTCGAAACGATTAGAAATATTCAATGCAAAACGATCGTTAAAGCTCCCTGATCAGTCCTTTACAGATTAAAACTCAATCGGTCAACCCACGATCACAAACGAACCAACCGAAAACTTTTCGAAAAATTATCGAAAACTTAGAAACTCGGTATGGGTTAAAACTTTTCTACCAAAAACTGATCGTTTATGTTCCCTTAAGCTCCCTCAACTGATTAGAACCCGAAACAATCTCTCAAACTCTCAAACGAAGCAACCGAAGATTTTTCGGAAACCGAACGACAACTTAAAAATTCAACATGGGTTAAAATTTTTTGATAGAAATCGGTTGTTTAAGCTTCGTAAACAATCCTTGACAGTTTAAACTTAGAAAGCTCCGTCCACAATCAAGACCGAAACAACCGAAACGTTTTTCGGAAAACGGTCGAAACTCGAAAACTTAAGATGGGACGCAATAATTTCTTTGATGATTTCCCATCTGAAACAAAGGATGCAAGACCTCTAGTTTTCAACTTAACTGTTGCTTTATAAGCCGAAGAAATCAATTTCCTAATCAACCGCCAAATCTGTTAAAATTGCGTTCACCAAGAAGAAAGAGATGGAAGAAAGGGAGCGAGAGATTAGGGTTGCCAAGGAAAGACTTGCAGGAAGATGGACCGAGATATGTGATGACTTTTGATCGTATCGAAAAGAAGTTAATTCGATCCCGCTCTGATACCAATTGTAGATCCCAGAACAGTGCGATTTATCAGCAAAAATAATCAATGAAGAACAATGAATAAACCACAACTTCTAGTCATATGATTAGATTCAACAATGAAAGGTTTATGTTTACAGAGAGAATTTATGATCAGAGAATGTAAACATTATGACTAACAATTCTAACAATAATCTTCTTCTTCTAACCTAAAACTAGGTTAAGAAAACATATAAATATCAAACATGTAAGGCCTAATGGGCTTTGAGGCCCATTTACAAAACAACTTTCAATTAATTACAATTCAAACCCTATAAATGCGTTATAGAACTTTCAACGCACTAGGACTTTCAGTCCTAACAAACGCGTGATGTGTTATTTACAGAGAACAAAGGACTATATGCTCATGTAGCGGAGGTCAGACAATTTGGAGGTCATCGGGTATTCTGACTCTGATTTTGCGGGTTGCAAAGACAACAATCGTTCCACGTCAGGTTACATCTTTATGTTGGCGGGAGGAGCCATTTCATGGAAGTCTGCCAAACAGACCCTTATAGCTCCTTCAACCATGGCGGCGGAGTTCATTACGTGTTATGAAACATCAAATCAAGGAATATGGTTTCGAAACCTTATCACTGGCTTGCGTATAGTAGATGGCATTGAAAGACCACTAAGGATTTACTGTGATAATAAAGCAGCAGTACTATACTCCAACAACAATAGAAGCTCTACAAAGTCAAAATTCATTGACATCAAGTCTCTAGTTGTCAAAGAGAAAATTCAGAATAAACATATTTGCATAGAACACATAGGAATAGATTATATGCTAGCAGATCCACTAACTAAAGGCCTACCACCTAAGGTTTATCACGGGCATACCGCTCATATGGGTCTTGTTTTGGATGTTACCTTGGTTTAGTGGGAGTCTTTTCCATGTTAGTTTTATGTATTTTACTTGAGGTATTTTACTATTTAGTTTTCTGCAGAATAAAGTTGATGGTCATTTATTTATTTCTGAATTTATTAATGTATTATGTTTACATCACAATAAGGATTATGTATTGATCTCTATTGAGAATAAAGAAGGACCGGTTGGAAATGTGCATGTATGAGATCAAGATTCATGCAATTTTCACAACTCACCCATATTTGATCTGTCATTGAGTGTGTTAGTATAGTGATCGTCGTGGTTTAGTCACGACTGTAATGTGACGAAAGTTGTGGTGGTTCTATTGCTAATACATAAAATGGACCAGATTGGTTAAGGAAAACCTGAAGATAAATAGCATACAAAAGCGCGCCTAAGGAATCGGTAATATAATTTCCAACATATGAAGCCCAAGTGGGAGATTGTTAGATTTTTCTAATAATTATATGGGCTTATATGATGAAATTATTTAAGCTATTTAAATGGTCTTTATTAAATATAGGCCCATGGGCTTTGATATTAAGAGGCACAATTAGGGTTTAATGGGAACCCTAATCACATGCCTATAAAATGGTTATGGTCCCCAATATACCAAAGCACAAGAAACGATTTTCTAAACCCCATCTATTAGAAATCGGCCGTTCGGTATAGAACATTGAAGGCTTCGGTTGAGGAAGATCATCACGCCCGCTCTGTTCGTTCATCGTCAAGGTTCTGCGTAAAGAAGACGGATTAAACAGTGGATTCAGGTATGTTATTTGCTTCTTAATGATTCGATAGTATGGTTTGGTCCTTAGGATTGATTTGGGAAATTTTCCAACATGTTTTTGATAAATATGTTTTTTCCAAGGATCTAAGTGGCGAGTTACAGCGTGACGATAAGGTTAAGCCTCAAGTCTTAACGTTGTGTTATGTTTTTCAAGACATGAAATTATGACGGCAAATCTAAATATCATGTATATAATTATATACATTAATACATACATACATAGAGATCACCTCAAATACAAACCATGTAAATGTTATACACTTACAAATCAATCTCAACCGTCCGTGCAAATTAACAAATCAATATCAACGATGTGGATTCATTCGGTTCCAAAATTCTCTCTCAACCTTATCGCAAACCACCTAAAAATTTCGAAATACACAAAATCAAGGGTTGAGATTCGTTTGTAAGGTATGTAACATTTACATGGTTTGTATTTGATTTATCTTATATATATACACGCAAGGGTTCAGATGAGAACATCATTGTTTTACGAAAGGCCAAATTGCGTAAAAAAGTAACGTACTTTCATTATATTCCTATTTTGGGTAACGTACTTTTAAAACCTTTATTTTGATACATCAATTGTAAAATATCAAACTTTTAAGTACATAGGTTACCTAATGACTTGCAAAAGCTGACTAGGATCATGTTTTTATTGATGTGACATTATTTATTTATTTTATAGCTGCCAACTAAGAAAACAATTTCCACCTCTATTTTTATTTTTTTTAAATCTATATTTTCCAGCTATTATAAAGTCATGCCATTTTTTTTTCCATAAAATCCGTATTTTCAATTATTAGAAAATCAAACCAACTTTTTATATTTTTTGAAATATGTTTTCAATCTATAAAACTTGTAATTTTGCTTAGAAAAACGATTGTAATTATTTTCAAATGATTGTCATTTCAGTAACATTTTTAGGCCTACTGTTTGTTGAAATTTTTATTAACTCAACAAGACCAAAATAATAAAAAAACTTTGATAAGTTAATAAACGAAATATTGTCAATGGTTAAATATTTTTTACAAAAATGCCATAAGATCAATTATAAACCAAAATGTTCTGATACGTTGTTGATGTTCAATCAAGCCCCGCTTCACTTAGTCCTTTTAGATAGAGTTTCTTCCTTTTCTCTTGCTTCAACTTCAAATAAGAAAAAAATCACGTTAATTACCTAACAACTCGGACAAATTTAAATATAAAAAACATATAGAATCACAAGTTTACTTGCCGATTGACCAACCCCTTCTCTTTAAAGTCATGCCTATTGTGTCTTGAACCCCTACTTGAACCACCACCTCTTTTATCATGGCGTGCTTGCCTTACGATTTCCATCTTAAAGATGGTGCGGGTTGAAACACGGCAGATGAATGTGTACGTCATTGGTGATTGGTTCCCAAGAATATAAAAGATAAAGCCAAGATGCCTGAGAATAAACATCCACAAAAATCACAAGTATGCCAAAATACTGATAACATCAACAATACATGAACGCTAAATATCTGAATGAACAGTTCTAAATACTAATAGACATAGATAAACCTTGAGATATAACCGCTTGTCGTTAATGAACACCATCTTCTAGGAACTTCTTTCTTTGTTCAGCAGTTTGGCCATCAACTACTTGATTAGTGCCATTAGATTCTTTTTTTTCTTATCTCAATTACACACCCACACACTGTTTATATATAATAAATTATACTCCTTTATTCCTAGTGCACCTCAAGACCCGCTTAGTTTTTTCAATGCATGTGATATTTGGTATCCCACTTAAGCAAAAACTCTGATACATTTGCAAATCATGGCTTGCCTGAGTGGCAACCCAAAATTCGGTAACACCCGGGGGGGACTGTGGATGGTATCCCAGTCTACCCAGGTTCGAATCTAGGGGGAAGCTTTGGGCACATGAGGAGCATCCCAGACTCTGGGTCGGCCTTCGGGTCCAGGTATCCGGGCAACCAGTCTATGGGTTGCGGGTTCGTTCATTGGGCTGGGCTTAGTCGGATCCTGGACGAGTCCAGTCCAAAGGGCTGGGCCGGGTCGCCGCGGATTAGTCGGTGCTGCCCTCAGATGTTCGGATACCGCGGGAACGTATGTGTTAACTGCCGTTCAAAAAAAAAAAAAAACTCTGATACATTCATTATTGGGAATCGACATTCCAGCTACTAAGTGACTAACTTCTCTCACTAATTTCCTTGAAACATGGCAATGGAAACCCCATAGGATGGTTTTCAACACCATTTGTATCAATGATTCATGTCAGCTACTTCTTTTTCCTCAAGACCCACATGTAAACACTGACTAAAATTCCACAATCAAGAGAGGTAAAAATTGTAGTGGCTCTCTGAACTCTTACATCAGTTACTGCACCAGGCGTCTTAGAACTCTAGGCTAATCAATTGATAGCACCCATGGGATTAGAACTTGATACTTCTTAAATCAAGGTTTCAAGCCTTATCCTAGGCTAACCCCTTGAGGTTTTCAGACAAGAATTTTAATAAATTGTGTGCAGATGTTATCTTTGAGTTCGATACAAGACCATTAGTTCATAACTTCATATAATGTAAAAAAAAACCACCAACAACATTGATGCAATAAAACAATAAGCAAGTTCAATCAAGAAACATTTATGAAGAAGTCAATATAAAACAACAACCCTAGAAATCAAGAAACACCATAGACAAAGTTTAATCAAGAAGCAAGTTCAATCAAGAAACACCAAAAATCATAAAACCCTAGAAATCTCAATATAATGGACAAAATAACCCTAAAAATCAAGAAACACCAAAAATCATAAACACCTCACGATGAATAGCCTCTCCAGAAATCATAAACACCTAGAAATCTCAATATAATGGACTAACCTTGTACTCATCTGGAACTCGAAATGCGACGGGAACAAGCTCACAATGAACAACCTCATGACGGGAACAACCTCTGTCGACGACGGGAACAACACACGGACGATCGATTTTGACGATTGATAGAACAGGGTTTAGAATGGTTGATTGATTTGGAAGATTGATCAGATTAGATCGAACGTTTCAATTTGGGGGAGAAGAAGACGTTTCAATTTGGGGGAGGAGAAAGTATTTACAAATAAATTAATTAGATTCCATGTCATTAAGCCATGTCATCCTTTTTATTTCCATGTCATTATTAAAAAATATATATATTATTTAAGTTGACCGGTTACTTGATATGTAGGTAACCCAGGTACTTAAAAGTTTGATATTTTACAATTGAAGTACTAAAATGAAGGTTTTAAAAGTACGTTACCCAAAATAGGAATTTGATGAAAGTACGTTACTTTTTAACGTAATTTGGCCTTTACGAAAATACGAGAACACTTCTGGGTCTCTAAATTATTTAATACTATAAAAAATTAGAATAAATGAAAAATAAATTAGTATTTATCAACAATTTTATGTTATCTTAAATTTACTTTTATCCCTTAAGTGTTGTTATTATCATCAAAGATTTTTTATGTTGATGCATTTGTTGTCGATAATGATGTGATAATTTTGTGATAATGATTTGATTTTGCTTGATATAATGTGATAAATCAAACACTTGTTATGATGTGATAGTGTTTTGATTATGATATGATTTTACTGCAACATAATGTGATAATGATATAATTTTACTATGATATAATGTGATAATGCTTTATTAAATCAAAGACTTCTTATGATGTGATTTTGCTATGATATTGATGTGATTTTGTTGTGATAATCGAAAACAAGTGAGGATAAGTCCACAATCATCATTCCGGTGGTTCATTATGTGATTTTACGGTAATAATGATGTCATAATGTTGTGATACATTGTGATTGTTGAATATATTATATGTACGTGATTTTAAGGATAATGAATTCACTAATATTATAGATAAATACGTTCACATTATTATCCTTAATTATTTACTTTTTTTCTTTTAAATATTTTTATGGGTTAAATATATAGTTCCACGCTCAGAAATGTTATCGCATTTTCGTAAAATAGTGTGTTCTCGTTTGAGCCTTATATATATATATATATGTGTGTGTGTGTGTGTGTGTGTGTGTGTGTGTGTGTGTGTGTGTTTTCAACTATTATTTAATGAGTCAATGATTTTAAACAATTTAAATTAGGTTATATATACAATAAACTAAAAAATAAGACAATAAAAAGGTTAGAAAAAGAGTAAACTACATTTTTGGTCCTTGTAGTTGTTACTTACTATCAAGTTTGGTCTCTCTTTTAAACTAATTACAATTTTGGTTATCATGGTTGTCATTTTGTTTCACTTTGCTCTCTCTGACTAACCTTAGTTAAAAATGATAGTTAACTATTTTTGTCTTATTCTCTTATTTGTTTTATTAGATCAAGTAAATTAAGTTTTTAGTCCCTATGGTTTGTTGAACTTTTCTATTTTCATCTTTATGGTTTTAAAATTACAATTTTCATTCTTATGGTTTTTTATTCATCAACTTTTTTGTCCTTATGATATAAATATTATTGCTTTTTTCATCCCTATAGTTTACAATCCATTTCTATTTTAGTCATTCATATTTAAAAGTAGTGGTTTGGCCTCGGGGACCAAAATAGAAATGAAATGCAAACCATAAGGACGAAAACCGAAATTTTAAACCCATAGGGACGAAATCCGCAATTTTCAACAATGCACAGGGACGAAAAAGATAATTTACTCTATTAGACCATACATAGTAATTACGATTTTAGTCCCTGTGGTTTTGTCTTTTTTCATTTTTTTTTGTTTCCTCTCATTTTATTTTTTATTTTATACCCTTATTATATTAATAATAGTTTTAACTAAAAATATATTAAAAATACGTATTTTATTTTGTAAATTACACATTTAGAAAAGTTTTGTTAGGTACATCTAAAATGAGTTAAGCATTGAATATTTTGTTTTAAATTTTATGCAATTTATCCGACTATATATTTGCAAATCTATCTACACTAATCCAAAAAAACATTTTCTATTTTAAGTTGGGTTTGAAAAATGTGTCGTTTTTTCTTATATATGTAAGATGAAAACCGAAATTTATCTATTTCTATTAATAATAAATGTATAGTTTTAAGATTTTTCATTTAATTAAATATTTTTTAAATGTGTATTAGATAAAAAAAACATTATAATATATATATTTTTCAAAATATCAACTTAAAGTATCATAATAAAAAATAAATAACCAATTAACAACCACACATTTTTATATACTTAGTTTTTTAGTAATAGAAAATATAGTTTTAATAATTTAAATAAACTATATAGTTTAATAATTAAACTATATTAACTAAATATTTTCAAAAAAAGTTTTATACTTAACCTATATTAAATTTAAATATTATTTAATAATTAAACTATATTTGTAATCAAAAACTGTATTTTTTTTAAAAGCAAAAAAATATAGATAAACATTTTTTAGAATAATACAAAGAAAATGTGTGTTAGTTAATTGGTTATTTATTTTTTATTACCATAAATTTAAGTTTATATAATGTTTTTTATTTAATAAAATATATTTAATTAAATGAAATATCTTAAAACGATACATTTATTATTAATAGAATTGATAAATTTTGATTTTCATCTTACATAAAAAAAAAAAGACACATTTTTCGAACCCAACTTAAAATAGATTTTTTTTTTGGATTAGTGTAGATGGATTTGCAAATATATACTCGGATAAATTGCATAAAATTTACAAAAAATATTCAATGTTTAACTCATTTTAAATGTATCGACAAAACTTTTCCAAAAGTGTAATTTAAAAAATAAAATACATATCTTTAATGTATTTTTGGTTAAAATTATCGCTAATATAATAAGAGTATAAAATAAAAAATAAAATGATAGGAAACAAAAAAAAATGAAAAAAGACAAAACCACAGGGACTAAAATCGGAAATACTGTGTATGATCTAATTAAACAAAAAAGAGAATAAGACAAAATTAGTTAATTATCATTTTTAACTAAGTTTCGTCATAGGGACCAAAAGTGAAACAAAATGACACCACAATGACCCAAATTGTAATTAGTTTAAAAAAAGACCAAACTTGATAGTAAGTGATAATCATAAGGACCCAAAATGTAATTTACTCTTAGAAAGATCAATATTATTTTACAAAAACAGTGTGTGGCATTATGAGTTGAGTGTATATTAAAGTGAAAAGAATATCCTAGCTATAATCTTTATGCTAGTTACAAGATGTAACTCATTATTTTGATACTATTTATGACGTTCACAGTTTGTAGAAAAAGAAAGTAAAACAAAACCTTCAAATCAACTAATCCCGTAATAAGAAAATAATAACATCCTATTTATTAAGGTTTATAAAAGATTTACAATCAAACTCACGATAGTAATTTAGAAGTATTATCGGATGGATGTTGACGATATTGTTATAGAAAATACAAAACAATTATCGTAATTTAGAAGCATCATTGGATAACCATCTGTCGTTTATAATTGTTATTTTAATGGGGTTTTTTTTTCGGGATGTAAGGTTGATATCAAACAATTATTATTTTGATAAGTTGTCTTTTTTGGGATGTAATGTTGGTTTCAAATAATTGTTATTCTTAAAATGTAAGTAACTTGTTTTGCAGTTTAACAAATTAATTTTTTCTTGTACTTTGACAATGAAGAATGGATGAAAAAACTTAAGAGAGATGATAGATAATCTTAAGGGTGCGTTTGGTTTTCAATCTAGATGGGACGGGACAAAAATAAATAGTTCCATGTTTGGCATGTCATGGGACAAAAGTAAGGTTGGACAACATGGGACAAAAACTTAATTTCATGGGACTATTCTTGAGTTTTTTTTCCACCAAAATAGGTGGAACAACACGGGACAAACTTTAAAATGACCATGTTACCCCATAACCCAACCTTTTTTCTCTAACCATCGTTGCTACACTGGTCGTGGTCAGTCGTGACCCCCTTCCTATCTCCGGCCACCAACTCCGGCTCAGGCCACCACCTATCTTCGAGCACCCCTATCTTTCTGACCAATCCCCCATTTCAGCCCAGATTTACATCCTCCAAAATAATCTAAATAAAACAGATGGATTTCATTAAATATGGAAATGAGTTCTTTTTTTGAAGAAGAAAAAACGAGAAAAGAGAAGGAAAGCGAAGGTGTTGGACATGTTGCAGATTACGACGTTGAAGAGATTATGGAGGTGGGTGGTGGTGGAGATTGAAGCGTTGAAGAGAAAGGATGTTATCCTGGCAAAATGATATTGGAGGCGGAGCAAGTTTGAATATGAAGGGATAGGGGATTTTGGTTAATAATGTAAAATAATATATATAATATAATTTTTTAGTCTCTTTAAAAATGAAAGAAATTGATGAAACCCAAAAATACAAATATATAATTTAATTGAATATATGTTAAGAAAAAATATGAATATATTTTTTTTAATTATGTATAACAATAATATAATAAAAAGCCTTAAACCACATCAAGGGGTATTTCTTTCATTTTAACAGTTTTAGTCCAGTTCTGTTCTAATCGTACCAAATGTAGGACAAACTATTAGTTCAATTTTGTCCCGTCCCGTTCAATTCTGTCCAGTCTTGTCCTGTCCTATCATGTCCAGTCTTGTCTCATCCAGTCTATGCACAAAACACTACCTAAAAGATGATGAGTGATGCATAGGACCAAATCCACAACTCAATATTCTTTGTTTTAAAGACGTATAGTTGAATTGAAAGGGAAAGGTAAATTGACAATTATACCCATGTTGTGTGTGAATGCCAAAAATTACCCAAGGATAACTTAAGGTCGATATAGAGCTTTTATCAACTAAAGCAAAGGATCTATCGACAAATCGTGCGACGAGATATAAATAAAAGATAAGACGTAAGAGATTGGTGATGCGGAAAACCCCGTCGAGGGTAAAAACCGCAGACGATAGCAGAAATCGTCAATTCACTATAGACGTCAAACAGTGACATCGTCCTTTAGAAGGAGCGATCAAAAGTACAATGTGTTACAATATAAGTAAAAGGCAAACAAATCGTAAGATTGTCTAGTCAGTCATGAAGTGGGGCACTTCATACAGAGTTCTTGTTTGAGAGAAAATAGTTTGAGCGCTTTTTGTATGCTTGAATAATGCATATCTCCGATGTGTCCCTTTTGAGCTCGGTATAGCTCGTATATATAGCTTGGGTCATCATAAATGAGCTTTAAATGATCCAACGTCTTTACATTTAATGATCTTAATGGTGATCGTCCATTGTGACCGTTGTCCATAAATGCGCATTAACCTGAAATAAATAGACATAGAGGAAACGTTTGTTGATAGTTAATGAGGAATAATCATTACATATCTTACGAGAGTTGTAAGATGTTAGCTGTCGAGGGATTTTGGTCGTAAGTCATAAGAAAGTTGCGACCATCGCCAGAAGTGGCGACCATAGTTCCGCACTTGAACAATTTTCTTCTGCCGACTTTCCGAGATCGTTTTAAGGACATCTCGGTTGACGATATGGGATCCAATGTCGCGGGGCTCTCATTCATGGTAAGTAACACATGCCTTTACTTTTAGATATTTTGATAGTGATTGTACAATCTAATCAATTGTCATGTATTTTGCAGGCATTCCAGGCATCTCTTGCCCTCCACTCACGTCTCGACGACGTGAGGAAGCTAGTCTTTATGCATGGTTTGGGTTTCAAATAGCCTAATAGGTTCACTTAGGGTCTTTATGCTCACAAACTCAACCTTATATGTTTTATATGCATGGTTTGGGTTTCAAATAGACTAATAGGTGCACTTAGGGCCTTTATGCGCACAATTCCAACCCTATTTGTTCTATATGCATGGTTTGGGTTTCAAATAGCCTATATGTTGTATACTTTAATTACTGCTATATGTTTTCTAACGTTTCTTTGCAGACAATGTCGCGTATGCCGCGTGAGTCTGGGTCTGGACGAGGTACTCCTAGCCGAGGTACATGAGGAGCCTCTAGTAGCGGTTCGACACAACTAGAGAATGAGGAGTCTAGTAATGTCTACCGTGGCATCGCTTCTCCAGAGTTGCTCCTGACACGTATGAGGCAACTAGCAGCTCGTGATGTTCGCTCGAATGAGTAAATTCATTTCTATTAACTTGTTGATAAAATGTATTGTTATTTGTATGGATATTAATTCAATTCCTTATGTAGATGGAATTGTTCCGACGTGAGCCGCACAACCACGAGGATAAATCAAACCTTCTTGATTGGTGCATGGCGTACTTGGTCCTACGTCCCCCTAGACGTGAGGAACATGATGTTTGAGCATTTTCAGGTTTGGATTATATATTTAAATAATTATATCTTTTACATTTTTATTTCCAACTTAAGAATAACTAAACTTGTACGTACAGGGCCACTACAGGTGGGATACTTCTTTAGACGCCCGGATGCGAGATATCTGGGAGAGAAAGTCTGAGAAAGCATACAACGACAACCTGAGTTCCGCACGAAAGAGAGCCGTCAGGTTGTCCCAACATGTTAAGCGACCCTATGATGAGAACGATCCACACCGAGATATGAACTTGTTGAAGCCATTCCCTCCCGATTGGGTCTCCTTGCCGAACTGGATCGCGATGATCGATAGATGGAACAACGATCATTGGAAGGTGGTTTCTGTGGTGTCGCGTGAGAACCGGATGACGCCAGTGGATGGCGAAATATCTAAGCACACCAATGGATTGATCTCGTCCAGAGAGACATCTGCTCGTTTGGTAGGACCTTAAAATGTTATAATTAACCATTGCTTTAGTAGTTTGATCTTTAATATGTTATAAATAACACATGTTTGTATTATTTGTCCTTTGCAGACCAAAGAAAAGGGCATGCCACCGTCGGGTTTGGAGCTCTTCGATCATACCCACAAGAAGAGGTAGTCAGGTTCGGATACCTCGTCTTCATCCATCGGGGATTATGTGACATCGAAGTGTGGCCGGGTTGCGGTAAGTATTTGACACAATACTTTAGAATATCTATATATATATCGTGTTTAACTTTAAACTTTATATATCTAGTTCGAGTTGCCATTTGTTGGGAAAACATTAAGATTTTTATACCGTAAGACTTTATCTTAGTGTGTGTGTGTATATATATATATATCTAGTTTGGTTGCCATTTGTTGGCAAACATTAGGATTCTTTAACTTAGTTGGGTATGTCTCATTTACAGTCGTTATGTTGTCGAACCCAACCTATTTGTTCTATATGCATGGTTTGGGTTTCAAATAGCCTAATAGGTGCACTTAGGACCTTTATGCTCACAAACCCAACCCTATTTGTTCTATATGCATGGTTTGGGTTTCAAATAGCCTAATAGATGCACTTAGGGCCTTTATGCGCACAAACCCAACCTTATATGTTTCTATATGCATGGTTTGGCTTTCAAATAGCCTAATAAGTGCACTTAGAGCTTTTAAGCGCACAAACCCAACCCAGGTTTCTTCTATATGCATGGTGTGACTTCCAAACAGTCAAACGGGTGCACTTAGAGCTTTTAAGCGTACAAACCCAACCCGAGTTTGTTCTATATGCATGGTTTGACTTTCAAACAGTCAAATAGGTGCACTTAGGGCATTTATACGTACAAACCCAACCCTATTTGTTCTATATACATTGTTTGGGTTTCAAATAGCTAATACGTACACTTAGTGTGTGTGTGTGTGTGTATATATATATATATCTAGTTTGGATTGTCATTTGTTAGGCAAACATTATGATTGTTTAAACTTAGTTGGGCACGTCCCATTTACAGTCGTTATGCTGTCGAAATTGACTTGTAGTATTTTGTAAAAACCACATGGCGAGTATTCAACAGGCCTCAACCAGAAGTACGGAGATGACCCTAGCCAGGATCCGCTAGTTGATACCGAGTTGTGGCAGGAGGTTATTGGGGGACCGAAGAAAGGTCGTTTGTTTGGGTTCGGGTACCACCCGATCCCAACTCGATCTTGACTGGGACAACCTCACAGGGTGATGTTACTTCTTCTTCCCGGCAGGTGCGTACCACATTTCATGAAATGAGGTTTATCAATTTCATTTATAATTCATGTTAAATATTCTAACATCTTTTTTATTTTATAGGAAATTGAGGATCTAAGGTCCCACGTTCAGGAGTTGAGGGAACGGGAAGAGAGACATCGGGCGGAAGAAGCGAGACATGCTACCCAATACGATGAGATGTGTGAAATGGTAAGGTGTTTCTGTCAGTCCTAGCCACCACCACCGCCACCACCACCACCACCACCACCCATGTGATGAGCCATTTGTAACTTTGAAATTTATTGAATTGTGTTGTTGGAACAATGTTTTGAACAATATATATTTGGAACAATTATTTGGTATTTCTACCCAGAAAATGTATTGGGCATTAGGACATTAATTTATGACAATTTACTTGTATTTTATGTTTTTTACAGTTTTTATCAGTTTCTACGGTTTTTACAGCTTTTAGCAAGTTTTTACAGCTTTTAGCAGGTGTAGCAATTTTCTAATTGAAAAAACAGGTTTTTCCTGTTTTTGATTTTCCAAAGTTTTGGCGGATTTTCGACGGATTAATCCGCCGGAAAATGAATAAATAAATAACTATTAAAATAAAAAAAATAAAAAAATAATTATTTTCGGCAGATATATCCGCCGAAACACTGTCGGAAAATTTCGCCGAAAACTCTACACTTGTTCATCTCGAAAACCCCATCGTCGGACTCCCTACCCCATCGTCAGACTGCTTATCGTCGGACAACCCATCGTCGGACTCCTTCTCCTTCTACTTCCCATCGTCAGACTCCCCTCCCCCGACCTGCTTCTTTTTCTGTTTCTTCTTCTACTTCTTCTATGCTTTTTGTTCTTGATATACTTAGGGTGCGTTTGGTTTGCGGGATTGGAATGGATTTGGAGGGATTTGGATTTCAAAGTCATTCCAATCCTGTGTTTGGTTTCAAATCCGTTGACCATTTTAAAATCTCTCATATGATGGATTTGGAAATCCTTGGCATTGGGCCTGGATTTGAAATCCAAATCCAATAGATTCTAAAGCGTGATCCAAACTTCAAATTGTATCGATCCAAATCCGACGTTTACCAATAAAAATAAATTCTTTATTAAACAAACATATATAAAAAAAACTCAATCCAAATCCGCAACCTACAAACCAAACAAGACTTGTAAAGGAATGGATTTGAAATTCATTCCAAATCCTACAAACCAAACATATGAAGGGATTTCAAATCCCCCCAAATCCAAATCCCTCCTTGAAATCCAATCCAATCCATTCCATTCCAATCCCGCAAACCAAACGCATCCTTAGGGTTTTGTTCCTTTTTCTACTTTTCCACAACCACATCTGGTTCACGGGAAGGAAAGGATTTGGTCCTTGTGATTTCTTGTTTTTAGTCAAAAAATGAAAAAAAGGCAAAATGACCAAAATGCCCTCATGTGCAAGGCATATGAGGGGGTTAAACAGGAAGGAATCTAACGAAGTTAGTCTCAGGGACCAAATCTGAGCACTTTTGCATACCACAGAGATTTTCTTGCAATTAAAATTTTGTAGCGACCAAATGTGAGAAAAACAACAAACCACAGGATCAAATTTGCAATTCACTATAAATAATAATAATAGTTCAAAACAATAAATATTATCATATCCATAATTAAACGGTAATTGATCTAAATAACATTAAATTAACCAATTAAGCATGCCAAAATTGTAATTAATTGAGGATGACTAAATAAAGAACGATATGTTTAAAACAATAAAAGTTATACTAACACAATTAAAATAAATAAGATGAAACAAATATTAAAATAATTAATAGTCTAATTTATTATTTGGACTAGTCTAAAAGAATATATTTAATAGGTCCAATTAAATAAAACTAAGTAAACATGTTCAAAAATAAATCAAGATTGGCTCGCATAGATAGATAATATTAAGCTTAAATAAAGGTTAATATAATAAATATTTATTAAATAAAAACGTCATATAAAATAATGAAAAAGAAAAACAAATTAAGTTTTTTTTAGTTAAAAAAACGATAATACATATCCCTTGTGGATAATTAAAAATTATTTATTTAATTCTTTTTGATAATTAAAAAATGAAAACAAAATCATTTAATTATCCAAATAATTCAGATAATTAGATCATAATCATACTAAAATCACATATAAATTCAAATAAATTATTTCAATAAAAATAAATTAAATCAGCATGAATTGTTTTTTTTTTTTTGTGAATTCAATTAATATCAATCACAAAAATAACAGAAGTATTCTACAAAAAACTTAAGAAAAAAAATAAACATGATTCATAATATTCACTTATGAAGAAATTGATAGAAAACTTACTAGATTTTTCTTTTTGACATGTGTGGCAACGATCAAAAGATAACGCAGTAGCGATGCAATTTTGCGACAAGCCGTTCAACGACAACGTGCACCAATCGTTTAAAGACGATGAAAAATAGCTTTGAGCTTTATGTGTTGATAACGTGTTAAATGAAAAAACGAATATAACAACAATAAAAGGGGTGAATGAATCTGTAATTCTCATTAATCAAAAACTCTTTAAATAGGGATGAGTTACAAATAGATAGCTATGAGATATTTCAGTTTTAATATAACTCTCACATACTTATCTCTATCTCTATCTTTATTTCTATCGCCATATCTTTTAGACGATGATATACTTATCCTACAACATATATATTAAAAAAAAAGAAAAAAAAAGCTATAATAGGGTATAATGAAATTATTTCATTAATTATAGTGCTTCCTCATATCTCGTCTTTTCTACACCATGAGATGACAACCGACTGACCGAGTAATTTGTTTGGTCTTGGTAGTTGTTATTTGCATCACCACTTGCAATTTGCATTAGTAATCAAAATATTTAGAGTAAACTCCAATTTTGGTCCATGAAATTTGTTGATTTCTTTGAAAGAGGGACCTGTGATTTAATAATTCAAGTTTTGGTCCTCATGGTTTGGATTTTGCTTTGAAAGTGGGACCTAACCACTAACTCGGTTAAAAAGCTCCATTAGAACCAGGTGCAAAATCATCCAACCATTTTTTTGCACTTTTTTCGTTTCTTCTTGTTATTATATAAAATCATAAAAACTTAGGGACCAAATATGTTAATAACTCTAATTATATATATATATATATATATATATATATATATATATATATATATATATATATATATATATATATATATAGTGTTTGGTTCATTTGAGAAATGCTAAATATATGAGAAATAGAGAAGTAATCCTAGCCATTCATATGGTCAATATCGGATTTGACTAGTCAAATATTGCGGCTTTGACCGGCCAAAAGTTGCGGCTTTGAACGGTCAAAAGTTGCGGCTATCCAAAAAATAGAAGAACAATTTCGTAAATTTTACAAAACACACGGGCTGTGTTCATATATGAACATGTATAATTCACATATGAACTATATGTTCATATATGAACTAGTGCAATTCACAACTGAACTCTTTTAACTGATTCATATATGAATCAGTTGAACTAACTAACAGATTCATATATGAACCTTTGTGATTCATATATGAATCTGTATAAATCACAAAGATTCATATATGAATCTGTATGAATCACAAAGATTCATATATGAACCTTTGTGAATCACAAAGATTCATATATGAATCTGTATGAATCACAAAGATTCATATATGAATCAGTTGAACTAATTAACAGATTCATATATGAATCTTTGTGATTCATACAGGTTCATATATGAACTCAACCCGCGTATTTTATGAAACTACCCCTCTACCTTCTATAGACCACACAAGGAATTGTCCGGTGCTTTGCAATCAAAGCCTCAAATGTTGACCAGATGAATGACTAAGATTACTTCTCTATTTCACCGGTGCTTGGTTCGTCGCCATCGTTACCCATCCTCCTCCTTCGAATCAATTAGTCTTCGAATCAAATCCTCCACCACCACCGACGTCACCAACTCATCTTTGTGTTCCCAATCGTACACCACCAATCCAACTCATAAACCCACCTGTCGCTAAATGTCCCAAAATCTCCAATTGTGGTGCCCATTCGCGAACCACTAATCCCCGCCCCTTCCACCACCGCTTCGAACCCATCAGGAAACTCCGCATACGTGAGAATTTATATGTGTGTATTGAAGCTACACCACTTCAACAAACTTCGACGAGAAAGCTCCATCACCAGACGGGATTCGTTGTAGGTCCATTGGAAAAGGTCTGCCGAATCTCTCCCACTCTATCCAGAAGGTGGCGCAAGCGGAGAGGGGAGTGAAG